>CM062817.1:1477369093-1478660312 GCA_031772625.1 Pinus tabuliformis | reverse complement strand
TCTCACACTTCCTCAGATCTTCATCACTCACACACTCACACTTTGTCCTAATGATCTTTCTCCTTATATAGCTTTAGGCCCTTCACAATACCATGGTCCAAAACCATAGTAACCCAATACCATCAACTCAATACTAGGGATCAACACGTCTGTCGAGACTCCATGGTCCAAAACCATAGGCACAAATTCCAAGGACTAACTACCACGGACCAAAAGTAAGCTTTCCGACATGTACGCTCTTTTCCGTTCATGAAACTGCGTGTATACCCTACTTGGTATATAGCGAACCTGCATACACGCGACTTGGTATATAGTGAAACAACGTGTATATGCGACTTGGCTTAATGAACCTGCATGTATGGACTTTCTTTTCTTCTTATACTCTGATCATCAATTCCTTGCTGCTGACCTTCTGCACTATGATTTGTCATCAGTGTGGTTTGCCATCAAGGACAACACTTATCTCATAATGCCAACAATCTCCCCCTTTGGACTTGATGGCAAAGCTAACTTGTCACACTTATGAATTTATCTTTGAGCTATCCTGCATCCCATGCATTCAGTCACATCTGATATCCCTTCTGTAGATTCATCTAGTTATATGTAAGTGAGTTGTTCTTCTATGAGAGGGTTGCCATCAAGTACAACACATGCATCATAATGCCAACATTTTTCTTCTTTTGAGTTGGTTGAATAGGCTCTGTGGCTCCTTTACTCATGGTACTTACTGGGAAAGCTTCCTGTTCATTTTCGGTATCTAAATTAGGAAAAATAAAATCCCACATACCATGACATTATACAACTTCTTCTTCCTCAGTGTCCTCTGATGATAAGATTGTATCTTCGTCTTCATCGTTATCTGAATCTAATTATGCATTAGATATAGCATTAGGTGGTTTTGATTCATGTCTTTTGAAGTTTCTAAATGGCTTCTTAGTGGAGGTCTTGGCAACTTGTTTTTTAATTTCTACCATCTCATTTGACATAGTCTTTAAAACCTTTTGTAGACCTTCCATATCATATCAATCTTTAGCCACTTTCTTCTTTGAATCGTCTTTAAAAGTAAGTTTTTTGGACTTCCTCTCCTCAAGAGTGGTTTTCTTTTCTAAAGCTATTATACGCTTTTCAACGGCAATTGCTTCTTTCATATTCTCTGCCAAAGTGGGCTTCGCAGCTCTATCTACAAAGATTGGTATATTTGAAGGTAAGGCCGATATGTACCATTCACTTTGAACCTCTTCACTAGGTTTAGATGCAATAGGAATCTTATTTAAGAGCTTATTAAATCGCGAGTTGAAATATGTGATTGGTTCTCTTGATTCAATTTTGAGATTTGAGAGATTGCTGATCAATGTCGCTGTAGACCTATCATCACCGAATTTAGTTAAGAACTGCTCGTGGAAAATGTTCCAACTAGTAATGGATCCTGATGGTAATGAAAAATACCAAGACCTAGCCGCTCCTTGTACTGTATATGGGAAAAGCCTAACAATAACGTCTTCTTCAGTAACTCCTTTTAAGTTTACTAACAACATAAAGTTGTTTATATGTTCTTCTACCAGTATGCTTGTATCTGAGTTAAACTTTGGCAGCCATTTTTCGGGATGAGCTGGCAATTGACTCAAGGGTGCAGGCATTGAGACTACCCCTGGATTGTTCCATGGTCTCTGTGCCATTCTTGGGCTACTAATAGAGGAAAGGGCAGATGAAGTTACAAGTGGTTGGGAAGACGATGTTGAAGTTCCAGTACCCTGTTGAATAACAATATGGAGTTGGGGAGTGGATGGTTGACTTTGCAATGGAGTAGATGAAATGGATGATGATGATGAAAGAGTCTCACTATCAGACCCTTCAGGTGTCTTCCTTGCTCTTTTTATTTTAGGCAGAGGGAATTCTGTGGGTTCAATACCAAGTTTTTCACTCTATAATATGGTAAGAGGATGGGAAGGAATGTATTGCAAAGTCACACTGCCTTGAGATAACTTAGATTTCTATGGTGATATTGAAAATCCTTGAAGTTTATGAATCAAAGACTGAACTTCAGGAGATTTAACAGTGGATTTATTTGATAAGTTCAGGTTTTCAGCAGTGGTTGTTTTCTTAACATCTCTCTTAGAAATTGGAGATTTAGAAAGTGAGGGAGAAGTCGGGGGAGATGTGGAGGGAGATTTACTCTCAGAATGGACTATATATTTGGATTTTCTCACCATTCACAGTTCATGCCCTCCTTCTAGCACCAAAAATGTTGATTCCTCTAAAATCGCTGCATCAACATCGGGGAAAACCACCCGGTCCGGACCTTTAAGCAGCTCCTTTTCCGTTTGGTGTGGAGGCTCTAACTAGATGTAATGGGACCAGTTTCCCAATGATATATGAGTTGATGGGTGATTGGTTTGTAATGGATAATGGGAATGATAAGTGATTTATTCTAAAGTGCAAAAATATACAAAGATAACTAATCTATCCTGTGTATTCTTCTCACAATGTGATTCTTGATTGTTTCTATTGACAAATAAACATGAAGATGACTTATTCATACAGATAAAAATATGCATTCATATGATAATTACTTTGTTCAATTAATTGAAAAAAGTAATAGTTAAAACATTATCACACTGATCGTAATATATCACTGACATATATATATATATATATATATATATATATATATATATATATATATGAAAGATGACAATTCAAAAACATTCAGTAGTGATAGGTTAAGGAATTGTTGTAGAAACATATACACATCAATAATAGAAAAGTTGATAAATGTTAATTCACATAGAAAAATAAATAAAAAACATAGATAGTAGTACCGTATGCATTTGGATCTCCTTCGATGTCAATCACATTCAAATTATGCCTTCTAATTTGGAAATACTTTCATAGGAAGAAAAAGTGCATATCTCATAAAAACCTTCTTTGTCAAAATTCAGAATTTTGGTCCAATCTTTTATAAAAATAAATATATCGGAAGTACAGTAGTGCAATTCCCAACTTAAGTCTTAATACAAAATTGCAACCCTTTCTAGAAACATGAAAGAGTCTTTAAATACTACAAATAACAACAAACTATGAAAGAAAGTCGCTATGCACTGGTATAACAAAAACATAAAAATATGGGATTTATCTTGAAATAGCAGTGCTACAGTTGGTTGAAAGGATTCACTGTATCAGCTTATCTTCTTGTGATCACAGTTGAAAAATGGCAAGCATTGGTTGGACCTCTTGTGGCTGACTCATATGAGAGTGTAACTGAGCTGTAAATGTGGCATCAACAAGTTCAGGGATCATGTGGTTGATCGCATCTGTGAGACACTTCATTGCCATTTGCTGACTATGTGGTTTTACAAGGAAAAACCAAAATGTTTCCCATGTTAAGCTATGAATGCCTCCAATCAGTTTTTCTCTTTGCATCAGCTCCTGTTTCCGCTGTTGTTCTAATGATTTCATCTTTGGGAGTTTGCCTAGAGAGCATTTTGTTATTAGATTAGATAAATACATAATATTGTTGATTAATTCAATCAGATTACTTGTTGCTGATCTACATCTGGCTATAGCTCTCTCAGCTTTCATTAATTGAGACTCCCATTAGGAAAATAGAATTTCTTTATGTGACTCCTATATTTTTGGTAGATTGGCAGCTTTTTCCTCTTTCGAATCTTGCCAAGATAGAAAATTAGTTAATCTTTCATCTACCTTCTCTAACTCCAGTCTTGCATCTATCGATTTTCTGATCATAAATGCAGAAATATCACATAAAGGAACAACCAACGATATATTATGACACAGAAGGTCCAACTGTGGGGATCGAGCCTTGGTTATCTCTAGGGCTTCAGTTTTGAATTCTTCTACCTTGGGATATCCTTTGAATCACTCTATTTGATCCTTCATTTGAGTGATTTGCTCTTCTTTTGATATATTTAATTGTTCGTTCAATAGCTGTAGTTTACTCAATGCTTGAGATAACTCTTGCTGCTTATGGATGGTCTGTTCATCAATTCTTTGCTTTTCATTAATTAATTGCTCATTCAACTACTCATTAAGTTGTTTTTGCTCTGCCAACTGTTGTTCAAGCTGCTCTATTTTTTGTTGTCGTTCTACCAATTGTGCCTCTAGCTGAATGATTGACTGGTCTTTTTCCTTCAATAAATAACTAACCTCTGAAGCCTTATCTATTGTCGCTGCTGTATATGCTCCGGCATACTGAGAAAGTTTCGTTAAATATTTGGAGGGATTTATTTCCTTTCTACATACCACATTCATCATTTCCATCTGAGGAGTCAAAAGAGGAGAGTGATCAATTTTCCTCTTCTTCCTCTATCTTTTGACTACAGCCCTATGCTTAGGACTGTAGAAGATATCCAGTGGTGTTATTTCTTCTATATGCAAAACAATTTCATTAGTGGGATTTTCAGGGATAATCTCTATGTCTTTATGAAGCTTGGGTGGGCCGCTTGTTCCTACAATCGGAACTATGTTGACTACTGATTTCTGCGCTATAGACACCTCTGGTGTAGTGAGACCTTGGGATTTCTCGAGATTACTGATGATTGAATCAAACTATTTCCATTCCTTGATTAACTTGGGATCAACATTAATATTAGTATCAAGGGGTTCACTAATTGTTACCTACTTCTGCTCTTTTTCTGGTGTCTTCTCCTTCTCAGGAATTTTTTCAATTTCAGGAGTCTTGTCAGCAATGTTCTCCTCAACATAGCCTTGAGGTCGTACCATAGATGTCGTTTTTAATAAATCTAGGGGCAGGGCAATATCTGGGCCCTGAGCCTATTGAATTTCTCTAATCCTTTTGTTCCCAATTTAGTCTTAGACATTTCTTTGACCTGGGAAAATATCTCTGCTGAAGCAAACAAGTCATCAAAGCTATCCTCTTCGTGATCAAATCTGGCGATTTTATCTTGAGAGGTAACATTGTAGGCAAACATTTTAGGGTCATACTACCTTTCTGGAATAGTTGCAAGATTTAGCAACTTGATTTTCTCTGTCTCTTTCTCTGCATGTTTAAAATCATGCAGGGTAAAGGCACCACACCAAAGGGGAAATGTAGGCCACATGTGTTTCTTCGAATCCCTAAGGGTCTTTGACATCCCTACAACTGTTATTTGATATGCTAATTCTCGGGCCAGTAGTTTATCAGAGATGTACAGAGGAAGAACATGAGGATCAGTAAGACTACCGAAAAGCCTTATATAGGTGAATTTCTCTTCTCCAAACCAACTGCCAACTGCAGTTAAGTCAACCATTGTCTCCTCGGATAACCTAGGAGTAGGATTATTGAACGTGGCATAATGTGCAGGAAGAATAAAACCATGACAAATTCTATACAAGTGGTTGTTATAATGGGATTTCCATAGCTCCTTGTGATAGATGTGAATGGGATTGGGATCCTGGGGAGTCCATTTCCATTCAAGAATGGGGTATTCGAAATTAAAATAGATGGTGTCGATAACATAGGCACTAAAGTAAAAGGGAGGTAACACTCGGGAAGTCACATACCTCTTTTTTCTATATTCAAGTATCTCTGTGGCCATTTTATCAGACAAAATATTTGCCTAGTCCATGATATAGCCATAAATTGCAGCCTCCATTAATGGGACCATATCTATAGAGAATTTAGTAGAGTCATGGACTCCGAAGAGTTTGCACATCATTGCACCAACATAACAATAAGGAGAGGCCAATGAATCTATAGAATACATACCCAATGTCTTGTGCTTGTGTTTGTTCAGGAAATGTCTCCCTTGCCTGATAGGGTCAGATTCAATGTCATTCTTCTTGGCAAATGCCTCCAAAAACGCTTTGTTATACTGCTTCTCCGGCTGAGGTAAATGGTACATTTGTCTAAGATCCTCTGCTCTAAACAACCCAAACACTTTTCCATCAGCCGTAGTAAATGTCTTGTCTGTGGTTGCAATGCTCTCAACATTCCACCTGACCACGTCATTATATGGCAAAACCTTGGCACGCACTGCTATTCTGTGATGGTATGAGCAGGCCAATTCTTTCAACGTATTCTCAGATTTGCTTGTAGAATCTGCTGTAGCTTCTACTTCGAGTTCTTTAAGCTCTTCTTCTTCTAGTAAATTATAGATATTCTCCCAGCTTGCTTTTCCTAAACTGAGGAAAGTCATATCTTATATCAATCCTTTCTTATTCAGCTCTAGTTCTTTGACTATGACAAGGGCCTTGGCTTTCTTCACCTTCTTTCCCATTTTCTCTGGATTCATAAGCCCAGAGTAGCTCTGCACAGACAATGGAAAATGTATCAGAGAAATATTTCTGCTGAAAGCTAATACGGAATGAAAACAGTTAAGGTAATTTGCATATGATAAACCAAATGTAATTAAGTATCACCACGGGTGAAATCCTAGAAGGATTCACCTTTAACTGCGAAATTAATAACCATCATAATCGCCAATCGTAGTAAATAAAAATAATAATTACCCATCGCACCGGACATATGCCCATTGATTCCTTCAAATGTGTCTTTGGATTTTCCTAATTAGCGATCAGCGATAAATCGAGAATTGCAATTGGGAGATTCAATGGGTCAGGTTTAACGTTTCAGACTAATAGCTCCAATCATGATAAAAGAATATAATAAGGTAGGGGTGTAATCAGCACATTGTTTGATTTATTACCTTTTCATCTATTACTGTTTTTATGATTTCCATCTGCCCATAAAACCTTTTGGTGATTCTTGAAACCTGTGCCTTACTTTATGACATCACAATCAAGGAATTTGAAATTTCTTTCGCTATGTGTCGTACAATACCTCTGATTGCCGATTGCGATTACGTTATCGGATCAGAGGTTTAGAAAAGAGCATTTAGGATGCCTTATGGCTTAACTTAGCGATATGCGATCTCTGATCACATTATCACGTTGGAGATTTACTTACGTTGGCTTTCTAAAAAGGTTATTTCATATTTTATCAAAAGGTTTCGGATAGTTTCTCTATTGCATTGGGCCTTTTGATAAGGGTTTTTTATGTGTGATATGATTAATGCTAGGCACGCGATTATTATTGAATGATTGAATTCAACTAAGTCTTAAAAAGGGACCCATTTCTATTTAAAGTTTTCATAAAAATTTTTAGAAATGGGGGGGTTGTTGTACAACACAACAAGACCTCGATTAAATAGTAGCATCAGAATATGTAGAAGCATTTTCATTTGTATTTCGTGAAAAAATAGTATCTGAATGCTGTTTGGATCTAGTATGATTTCTTGAGGGTTGATATCTACCCTTTGTAATTTCCTGTGTTAGTTAAGATGTAACACCCTTCTCCCACACTTACCCAAGCTAACCTGTCCACCGTGGTAAATATGTGATGAAGAGTTACTATGATATTATTCAACTCCCCACGTATATTTAAGGAAGTGGAATCAACAAACCAAAGCTATACTAATCTTCCTTAAGAGCTACAAGACCCTTAGGGGCTAACCAACCACTCCAGGTGCCCAACCCCTAAGTCAATTTGATTTTTAATTGAGCTAACCTTTAGTCGCTCCCATGACGAGCCCTCCATGAGACTAAAACCCTCCAGTCACTCCCATGGGTCTGCTTCTTAGTGACTGCAATCTTTTTCAGCTAGTTTTGTGCTAGCGACCGCAAGATTTAAGCCACTTTTTAGGCTAGGACCCAAGCCTCTGTCCAGGACTTGATGAAACTCTTAGGAATGATAAATAACAAGAAGGAAAGGCCTCTAATGCAAAACTTGAATAAGGAATTGACTAGACTCATCCTAACCATGACAGGAATTTCGTCAAACACATCATAATCATGCAAGGTACAAGTCATATAAACACATCTCAGCATATGAACCTTGTACTTATCTGAGATTCATCAAGAAATTATGATGCCCTCTCACAATAGCTGCATTATCATCTATTAGGTCATACTTTTATTAACATTTCATTTACTAAACAAAACATGATGAGAGCCATAATTCAAGTCTGTCATAAAACCATGCTTGTAACCAACATATAACCAGATAAACAACAATAATAGAACAAACATCATAGCCACATAATGAAATTATATTTACACATAGAACATAAGAGGAAAAGGGCTCTTATTAACATATGAAATTATAACAACCAAGTCAGGGACTTCCACATACCACTCGACCATAGATTTGGCTGAACCAAATCTTTTTTTCAGCAAATCACCCTCGTGCCATATTCTAAGCATGAACGTGAGACTCACAAGAAAACCGACCATGCTTCTTAGGCTTTATGGCATATCCTACCAAAATTGGTCAAGGATTTCTAAGCCCGAAGAAAATACCAATACAAGTAGGTTTTGCTGTATATCCTGCCAAGGGATTCTTAGGCCCAATCAAGAAACATACACTGCCAGGCTTTACCGCAATCCCACCACATATAGGTCCATGGATCAATAGGCCTATACAAGCATGGATGCCTCCAAATCTCTCCATCTAAACCTTGAAGATTTTTTCCGTCTCCACTCTCTAGGCCTTACCATATATCCCACAATTTATCGGTCAAGGATTCCTAGGCCCAATGAGGGTATACACGACCAGGCTTTACCGCAATCCTACCTTTACCGGTTTAGAGATTCTAAGGCCTTGAGATTTTTCCTGAGACCACCCTACTCATTTTTGAAACCATCTGGAAATCTAGCTCCAAGAGAAACGCCATCACATCGTGGCTATTTGGAATTGGAAGGGCAAGGCTAAAACCCACTATCACACCTAGAAAAACCCATGCCAATGACAACAAGAGAACCAAATACACACACACATGTATGATGAATGCCAAAACTATTAAGGAAAGCATAGATGCAACTCAATACCTGCAAGTAATCCCACTATGGTCGCCTGATCCAACTCTTCCTTGCTTGATCTTTACTTCCCTTTGCTTTCTCGTCCTTCCTTTTCCTTCCTTCCTCCAATGCTAGAGTGCTCCAAGAATTCTCTAACTGTGCAAAAACTGAACTAACAAAAGGTGGTGAACTGATCCTTGGAAATCTTTCTATTAATGAGGCCTCTATTTTCTTCAATTTTGCATTATTTTTCTTCAATTTCCTTCTCAAATGCAACGTGTGACCTTTCACCTTCATTTTCTCCTAATTTCCTTTATTTTCATAAATAAAATTCCAATTAATGCTTCCTTCCTTTTAAAAGCCTTTTCCACTACCTTTTCCAATTTCCCTTAGCCATAATAACCGAAGAACATCCACTGGGATATTTTCCCTAACATTCATCATTGAATACGTGCCCCATGACCTTGGTATTTTTTTCCTTTATTAACTTTATTACATCAATTTTTAACTCGGGGCTATTACAGACCCCTCCCCCTTAGGGGAACACCGTCCTCAGTGCTTAATGACACCTACACCCACCAAGACCGCTAAAAAGAAAAACATACTACCCATGGAGCTTTATAACTTAGCTCGATGCGGTATTTACAATGATCAACCTGCTGAAAAGAAGCCAACATGACAAACATGACAAGATGACAACCATAATGACATGGTACCCTTACCTCTTATTGGAGCTTTATATCACATCTCATTGTTGTATTTACATCCATATACATATATACATATACCAGAATTGGTTTTCCTAAATCGGCAAACAATGACGAGTACATAGCTCACATCTAATCAATCATCTCCCATGTAGCTTCCTCGGGCCCAAAGTGCTTCCACTGCACTTTAACCTGCTCGATTGCTTGGTTTCAGAGCATGAACATATTTCTCTACCAAATGCACTAAGGTTATGGTTGAACTTCTTATTTTGGCTTCACCTGCAATATAGACCAATCAATAACATGATCAACATCTTTTAAATATATTTTAAACAATGAAACATAGAAAACCTCATGGAATTTCACTCTCTGAGGCAACGTAAGTCTATAGGCTACTGGTCCAATTCTCTAAAGGATCTCGAAAGACCCACAATACTGAGGTGCCATCTTCACACATGATCCAATCCTCAAGGAGCTCTTCTTGGGCTTGATGTGAAAGTGCACATATTCCCCAACTTGAAACTCCCTAAATGCCTTGTGCTGATCTGCATAACTTTCTTTCCCGTCATGTGATGCCTTTAAATTCTTCTTGATAACCTGCATTTCCTATTCCATTTCTTCCAACATGTCGAACTCCAACAATACAACAGCAATACCTTGTTCACTGGATCACTCTAACTGATAAGAGTGTTACAATTCCTCCCATACAATTCCTCAAACAAACTCATCCTTGCATTAGGGGAATTTTGAGGTCTAAAATGGGCCTCCTAAGGAAATTATAAAATAATAGTGGAAAAAATAAAATAAGATTATATTACATCATCAAATTTTAGAGGGAAAAAAAGAAAAAACTATTTTTTCAACTCGTATTTTCAATTTATCTTCATATAGGTTGTAGAAATTCTCTACAACAAATCTCGCTCTGAGACCATGTAGAAAATCTGAATGTAGGTTAACCCGATAATGCAATATAACCAAAGCATAATACTATAACCTACTTCTACTATCAATTTGCGGAAGCTTAAAGATCAAGATGAACACATATAACAAGAAGAAGAAGAATCAATACACAATACACATGAAAATACTTTGGGGAAAGCCTCAGCTAAAAACCCCACTATACGTATTATCATACAAGGTGGAAACACATAGGAATCATACAAAGCCTTAGCTCTCACAACTATCTAGCTCTCATTACAATCCTCACAGATGCTCACAGGCAATCCTGGCTTCTCTCAAGCCTTCCTCTCTACCCTCCAAGCTCCTATTTCCTTGCGTTGTTCCTCTGGGATGACTTTCCTTCAACCAAGTGGAACACTATCTCACACACTGTCAGAACTGCGCAATCCTTAAGGAATGATTCCTTTTGCATGCATGCGTTTTCCTTATAAGAAAACACATGCAACTAATAGTACATTTCCTTGACTTTAATCTCAATTGGGTCTTTCTCAGAATAGACATGCATGAGTTTCTGATGAGGGAATCTTCAGTTAATTGGAGTACACTAGTTGAGTGCATGCATGCATCAACAGACTGATAACTCTCTATTAGTTCCTCAAATAGTTTGGAACTAATTTAACTAGACTTAACTCAGTAAACTAAGTTAACTAATTACAACTCAAATATAACTCAATCTTATCTCCTAAATTTTAGGGATAACTCTTGCATGACTTCAGAAAGAATTCTAACTTGAATTTCTCCAACTAATTAATTTGAAACAAATTAATTAATTATTTCCAACTAGCTGTTAAGACTAATTCGATTTTAATTCACAATTTAATTTAAGGACTAATTAAATTGGAATATTCTTGTTGCCACATTTCAACATAGGTTTACTCAAACTTCAAGTGGCAACACTCATTGGATGCAGAATTTGATTCCTCATCCAAGGCGTACCCATGTTTCATATTTTATATGGACCATACTACATGAAAAATGAGAAATACATGAAAAAACGTGACTGCAATCACGTTTTTTCATGTATTTCTCATTTTTCGTGTAACAAGGTCCATCAAAATTATGCAACATGAGTACTCCTTAGATGAGGAATTAATTTTTACATCCAATGAGTACTCCCACTCGAAAGTTGAGTAAAAACTTATGGAGATAAGTTGAAAATACGAGTTGAAAAAATAGTTTTATTATTTTATTATTTTTTAATCTTTTTACTTTTTTACTCCAAAAATGGTGAATCATCCCCCATGGTTGACATCATCATATTGAATCCTATTAGTTCTTATAAAGTTTATTTTGGTTGTACATTTTTCTTAGGAGGCCCATTTTATACCTCAAAATTCCCCTAATGGTGACCCCTGATATCCATTATTGTAAGAAAACTCAACCAATGGAATATACGCTTCCCACTTTTGTTGTTAATGCATCACATATGTCCTAATCATATCCTCCACTATCCTATTGACCCTCTCTATTTGTCCATATGTTTTCGGATGATAAGTTGTGCTAAAGGCCAACTCTGTACCCAAACCTACAAATAAGTCCTTCAAAAACTTGGAAATGAACATACAATTCCTGTCTGATACAATCTTCTTTGGAACACCATCCAACCTCAATATCTTCCTGACAGAGACCTATTCTACATCACTAGCTGAATACATATACTTCACTCGAATGAAGTGTTCTGCATTTGTTAATTTGTCCACCACCACTATGATAAAATCATGTTGTCTATATGTCCTTAGCAAACCTATAATGAAATCCATGGAAATGACCTCCCATTTCCACTCTAGAATCAGAATCGATTGTAGCAAATCACATGGATGCTTGCACTCTGCTTTTACCTGTTGATAATACAAACATCTAGTCACAAACTCAACCATTTCTTTCTTCAGTTTCGACCAATAGTAGAACTTCTTCACCGCTATCAATGTCTTATCGTATCCTAGGTGACCTGAATACAACTTAGCTTGAAATTCCCTCAAGATAATCTTCTTAGGCTCATTGTGATCAGATGCACAGATCCTATCCCTAATTTTGACCAAACCATATATTGTGAGACTATATTCCATATGCTAATCACCTGCGCTCTGCTTCTATAACCTGTACCTAAGCTCTTTATACCTATCATCCTGTTGTTATTCCTATAAGATCTAATCATGTAATTATGTCCCATATTAGCTCATAGATGCTATGTGATTTACCTGTACTCTTCTTCTAAGAGCATATGAAACCAAGTTCTCCTTGCCCTTGATGTCTCGGATCTCGAAATATAAATCACTCATCATGGCCAACCATCAAGATTTCCTGACATTCATATTCAACTAGTCAAATAAGTATCTCAATCCACTTTGGTCGCTCATTAATACAAACCTCCTGCCAAGACGATAATGTCTCCACATCTTCAAGGCATGGATGATTGCTGCCAACTCAAGGTCACGTGTAACATAATTATGCTCGTGCTCATTCAATTTCCTTGATTCATAACATACTACATGTCCCTCCTGCATCAAGACTCCACCATGTCCTCTCTTGAAAGCATCTATACACACCACAAAATCTTTGTCCAGATCTATGATATTTAGAACTAGAGAATTTGTCAACAATTGTTTCAATTGCTTAAAATTTGTTGCACATTCTTATGTCCATTCAAATTTCATCCCTTTTCACTACAGTGGTGTGATAGGATATGAATTCCATGAGAATTTCCTAATGAACCTCCTGTAGTAACCAGCTAGCAATGACCTCACGTCATCCACATTCCTAAGAGCTTCCCATTCCGTGATAGCTCTTATCTTTTCGAGATCCACTATTATGCCTTCCTTGGAGACAACATGCCCTAAGTAATGTACCTCTTTCTGAAAGAAACTGCATTTTCCAAGCTTGGCATATAAATGATTCTCTCTTAGGAATATCAATACTATTGCCAAGTGTTCAACATGCTCTTCATCATTCTTAGAATATATCAATATATCGTCAATCAACATAATATAAAACTTGTCCATATAAGGGCGCAACACACTATTCATTAAGCACATAAAAGTAGTTGGAGCATTAGTCAAACTAAATGGAACTACAACAAACTCATAATGCCCATATCTGGTCCAAAAAGAAGTCTTGTAGATGTCCTCTTCTTTAATACATACGTGATGGTATTTTGATCTCAAATCAATCTTTGAGAACACTGTTTCTCCCTTCAACTGGTCAAACAAATCATCGATCCTTGACAATGGATACATGTTTTTAATGGTTACCGTATTCAAGTACATGTAATCAATACATAACCTGAGAGTATTGTAACACCCTCCTCCCACATCTACCCAAGTAATCATCCCAACGGGATAAACATGTGACGAGAGGCTACTGTGATTGGATTCAGCCTCCTATGTGACCTTAAGCAAATGGAATCGACAGATTCACAACATACAAAACTTCCACATCAGCTACATGACCCCTTAGTACCATGCCAACACTTTAAGTAGCTTTCCCTTAGGTCCCACTGAAGTTTTTGATCACTTGACCTTTGGATGCTCTCATGCTATGGGCATGGCAGTGTCCAAGGACCTTTGTACACTCTTACATTTCTACAAGCCAGCTTCCAGGGACCAATTTGTCAAGTTCTATGCCAGTGTCCTCAGGATTTGAGAAATTTCTTAAGGCCCAGAGCCTAGGCCACTACCCATAATGGAATGACATCTTCAAAGCAATAAAATAATAAGGAAACAATGATGCATAAGCAGTTAGTTGAACAAGCCCTTAACCATACCCCTACTAGCCATGACAGACATTTCATCAAACATATCATAAACATGTAATCTACAACTGTAAATAACAAATTTAAGCATAGGGATCTCATACTTATTTGAGAATTTCTAAGAACCATTGTTCCCTCATGTCATTTGTTGCATTATCATGTATTAGGTCATAGATACATCATCCATTCATTTACAAGTAAGAACATGATGAGAACCATACATAGATGTTGTCATAAGACATATACATAACCAACATAGTAACAACAGTAATACCATAAATACATCAGCCATATAATCCACATATAAACCACTACATTTACACATGAAAAACAAAGGGAATGAATTTCTCATTAATGAATGTAGAAACCAACCGGGGATGGGGCTACCACGTTCCACTCGACTATAGATTTTCTTAGCCAAATATCTCTTCAACCAATCACCCCTGTGCCATATTCCAAGCATGAATGTGGGACTCAGAACGAATAGAAAATAACGAAACAAGCATGGATTCTACCAAAGTTCTCCACCTACATTATGATGAATTTGAGTGCCTCCTAGTCTCTCAAACTTTACCATAACCCACAGCTTGATCGAGGGATCAATAGGCCCTACACCGAGTCCCACTCTCCATGCTTTACCATACATCCCATTCCAAGACTACTAGTCCCAATAGAGAGCAATCCACCTCTTCGATTTTCACTAGCAAGGAATCCTAGGCCCACCTAGGCACACAATACTTGCTTTACCACAACGCTCAAGTTGGCTTAGGGGTTACAAGGACAATGTCTTTACCGTGATCCATAGTCTGGTCTAGGGATCACTAGGCCATGTTTTTGTCATTTCAGAGATCCAGCCCACTCAACTTCAAATCCATCTGACAATCCAACTCAACCAAAGTATGAGAACCCATCTCATTAAGCCTATTAGGAAATGGAAAGGCTAGGCTGAAGAACATTGTCACACCTAGAAAACCCCATTCCATAATAGCAAAGAACCACATGCAATACCATGCATGCCAAATCTAGTAAGGAAATCACACATGCAAATCAATACCTGCAAAGAATCTTGTTGTAGCTGCTTGATCCTATTTTTCCTTGCTTGATCTTTGCTTCCTCTTGCCTTCTTTTCCTTTCTTGATCCAATGCCCAAGTGCTCCAAGAAAACTCTAAGTGTCCAAGAGTGAGAGAGAGAGAGAGAGAATAATGAGAGAGCTACAAAACTTAGCTAACAAAAGGTTACCACCAACTGATCCTCAAAAGCCTTTTTATGAATGAGGCCTCTATTTTCTTCATTGTTCATTATTTTCCTTTATTTTCCTCCTCACATGCAACCTGTGACCTTTCACCTCCCATTTCTCTTAATTTCCATTATTTTCATAAATAAATGTGCCAAAAATTCCACTTTTCCTTTCCAAATCCTTAGCCATAATAAAGCAAATGAACACCCCTAGGATGTCTTGGCCAAAATTTAGTGTGGAATAAGTGTCCCATCAACTGTGGTTATTCTCTTTAGCTTTTATTATAGGAATTTTCACCAAGGTTGTTACAGAACCTTCCCCCTTGGGGGACACTATCCTTGGTGTTGAATCACACATATACCTCACAAAATCACTAGAAAGAAGACATACTGCTCATGGAGCTTTATAGCATAGCTCGATGCAATATTTACAATGATCACAATGCGAAACCAACCCGCATGACAACATAACGACGTGATGACATAATAGCATGATAGCATAATAAAATGACAATATACTAACATGAAAACATGACACCTGTATTTCTTATTGGAGCTTTATAGCATAGCTCATGGTGGTATTGACATTCAATACATATGTACATATACCAAAAATATGTACCAAAACACCATACCAAAACTGCGTTGCTTGAACCGGAAAACAAGGAAGGATACATAGGTCACATTTGATCCACCGTCTCCCATGTATCTTCATTCGGCCCAAATTGCTTCCACTACACTTTAACTTGCTCAATTGCTCAGTTCTAGAGCAAGAGCACCTTTTTTTGCAACATACACTGAGGCTCCAGCTATAATTCTCCATTTGGTTCCACCTACAATACAAACCAGTCAATCACATGATCAACATCTTTAACATACTTCTTAAGCAATGACACATGGAAAGCATCATGTACTTACACTGTCGAAGGCAATGCAATTCGATAGGATATTGGCCCAATCCTCTCAACAATACTGGAGGGTCCAAAAAACTGTGGTGCCATCTTGGCACATGATCCAATCTTTAAGGAGATCTTCTTTAGTTTGATGTGCAAGTACACTTGTTCCCCAACCTAGAACTCCTTGAAAAACCTATTCTGATATGCATATATCTTGTGTCTATCATGTGTTGCCTTTAGATTCTTCTTGATTACATGCATTTCCTATTCGACGCCTGCCAACATGTCTGGTCCAATAATTACCCTGTTCACTGGATCACTCCAGATGATGGGAGTATTACAACTTTGTCCATATAATGCCTCGAAAGGACTCATACTAAATGACTCTTGATAAACATTGTTGTATGAAAATTCAACCAAGAGAAGATACTCCTCCCACTTCCGTTGTTGATGCATCACATATTCCAATAATATGTTGATCCTCTCTTTCTGTCCATCAGTCTGGGGATAATAAGTTGTACTGAAGGCTAACTTTGTGCCCAAACCTAAAAACAAATCCTTCCAAAACTTGGAAGTGAACTTTGCATCCCTATCCGATACAGTCTTCTTTGGAAGACCATGTAATCTGACCACATTTCTGATGAATACCTATGTTACATCGCTAGTTGAGAATGTATACTTCACTGGGATGAAGTGTGCAACCTTTGTCAACCTATCCACAACAACCATGATGGAATCATGTTGCCTCACTGTCCTCAGAAACCTTGTGATGAAGTCCATGGAAATGACCTCCCATTTCCACTTTGGAATTGCAATTGGTTGTAGCAGTCCACCTGGATGTTTACACTCTGCCTTCACACGCTCATAATCAAAATACCTAGCCACAAACTCTGCTACATACCTCTTCAAATTCATCCAATATACAATTTCTTCATGACAATCAATGTCTTCTGATAACCTAGGTGACTTGAATATGGTTTCGCATGAAATTCCCTCAAGATCACCTTCTTCAGCTCACTGTTGTCTGGCACATATATCCTGTCTCTAAATCTAACCAATCCATCTATTCTAAGGCGATAGTCCACATCCTGTACACCTGCACCTGTACCTATACAACTACCTTTTCCTGTACCTATACTAGTACCCTACTGCAACCTGTGTATAATCTCCATATATCTAACATCCTGCTAACTTGCCTGCAAGATCGTATCTTATAAGTCTGTCCCATAAGATCTCATAGTTTCTAAGTGATTTACATGTACTCACCTGCTATGAGCATCTACAACCCCGTTCTCTTTTCCTTTGATCTACCTGATCTCGAAATCAAAATCACTAATGGTGGCCAACCATCTAGCCTACCTAGCATTAAGATTCGACTGATCAGAAAAATACCTCAACCCAATATGATCACTCATTGGTACAAATCTCTTGCCTAGAAGATAGTGCCTCCACATCTTCAAGGCATGTATGATCATTGCTAACTTCAAATCATGCATCGGGTAGCTCTGCTCATGCTCATTCAGTTTTCGTGACTCATAGCACAAAACATGTCTGTCCTACATAAGGACCCCACCAAGTCCTCTCTTCCAAGCATTTGTGCATAATACAAAGTCCTTATCTGGATCTACAATCTTAAACAATGGAGCATGTGTTAACAAATTTTTAAGCTGTTAAAAACTAGCCTCACGCTCCTCTCTCCATTCAAATTTCTTACCTTTCCTCTGCAATGATGTGATAGGATAAGAAATATGTGAGAAGTTCCTAATGAACCTCCTATAATATCTTGGCAACCCCATGAAAGATCTCACTTCATCCACATTATTAGGAGCTACCCACTCCATGATGGCACTTATCTTTTCTGGATCTACTGCAATCCCCTCCTTGGAGACAACATGTCCCGAGTAATGTACCTCAATCTGAAAGAAACTACATTTTTTGAGCTTAGCATACAACTGATGCTCTCTTAACAATATCAACACTTCTGCTAAAAGCCCAACATTTTCTTCCTCGTTTTTAGAATATACCGATATGTCATCAATGAACACAATTACAAATGTATCCAAGTATGAACACATCACACTATTCATCAAGCACATAAATGTAGTTGGAGCATTAGTTAAGCCAAATGGAACTACAACAAACTCATAATGCCCATACCTGGTCCAGAAAGTTGTCTTGTAAATGTCCTCCTCTTTGATGAGTATCTAATGATATCCGGATCTCAGATCAATATTTGAGAATATTGATGCTCCCTTCAACTGATTTAACGAGTCATCAATCCTCGGCAATGAATACCTATTCTTGACGGTAACTTTGTTCAACTTCATGTAATCAATGCACAATTTGAGAGTACCATCTTTCTTCTTCACAAACAATATCGATGCGCCCCAAGGTGATACACTTGGCCTAATGTATCCCTTGTCCAACATTTCCTTTAACTAAAACTTCAACTCAACCAACTCTAGTGTGCTCATCCTATAAGGTGCCTTTGATGTTGGAGCTACCCCTGGAACTAACTCAATAGAAAAGTCTACCTCCCTGTGAGGTGGAAACTCTGAGATGTCCTCAGGAAATACATCCTTGAACTGTTGTAGAACTGGGTACCTGCTCAACACATCTGCATCCCCAACTTTATTACCCTTGTCACCAGAAATGTGCACTACAAATAACATACACCCTTTCCTGTGACTATACTTTTCCTACACAACTGTCACCATTCTAACTAATGTGGCATTCTTCTTACCTTGTAAAACACACACTCAATGTCTTTGTCATAACAATCCACTTTGGTCTTATGAATATACAACTAGTCCATGCCCAACAACATACTGTATGATGCCAACGGTAATACATTCAAATGTGCTATGGTAGGCATGCCATTCAAATCAAATGCACAAGATCTTACCCAAAGATGAACTCGCTTCTTTGTACCTATAGCCAACTACACTAACCAAGATTCTTCATGCAATTCTTTACTCAAACCACACTTATCCATCAAGTCAGGACTAACATAACTATAATTAGATTTGGGGTCAATCAAAATAGAAATAACTTGATCACAAAGCTTACCATCCATCTCAATTATAGATGCATGGTGCTCTGCCTGTCTGTTGTCCACAACTACATAAATATGTGGAATACTCTGCCCCATATTCCCCAACAATCACCACCTCCTATGCACTGTGTATCTTAGTCCTAGCACCTTGATTCTATAGACAATCTCTCCTAATGTGTTCCTCACCACATGTCCATCACTCCAAACATCTAGTACCATTACCTCTGTGTTGCCATTGTGATCCATGTCCCTGTTTAGCTGCATTAAACTTCTTTTGAGGTGCCACATTTTCTTTCTCCTCTGTATTTTGAGGCATTTCTCTCTTAGGTTGCCATTTATACTTACCTTTGTCTTTTCCCTTCCATCCTTGCTGAGATTAATTCTTATGCTTTGAATGTTCATATCAAAGCTTCAATTTCCTAATAAATTACTCTAGTGACCGAGGCTCATCATACTCAATCCGATCTCTAAATGCTAATGGAAAACCACTGACAAATCGCTAAACTTTAGCCTTCTCATCTGTAAGATACGATACATACCTCGATAGCTCCAGAAACTTGGTCATGTACTCTTCATCTGTCATTGACCCCATCTTTAACTCATAGTATTCTTTGGCATTACTGTCGTAGTACCTTTATGACAAGTATTTCTTCCTAAAAAGCCTCTTGAACTCATGCCAACTCAATTCATCTATCATGATGTCTTTGACCTGCTACATATCTTCCCACAAAATGTCTGCTTTACCTTTTGAGCTGAATATAGTGATTTTTTACTTCATGTTATCTTTGTACTCATGAAACTCAAATAATTTTTTCATCACAATTATCCAAGCGTCTGCATCTTCCGGCTTCTTCACATCTCCATCAAAAGTAGGTGGCTTTTCTTTCTTAAATTCATTTGGAAAGTATCCCCTATCACTCCTTCTATACAGATGATAACGATGACAATCATGATGCCTGTCAGAACCATAACTATAATAGTAACTATACTCATCACCCCTCCTATCTAGAGTGTCCAACAACTTGCCATTTCTCACCGTGTCATCTCTATCCAACTTGTGTCTACTAGGAGACCTACTTCCATATGCCCCATTAGTTTTTCCCTCCTATCCATGGTTGACTCGAAGTGGCCCTTGTCACTCTAGTTCTGACAAATTTTGAAGGAGTATTGCATTAACCTCTGCTTGTTTCTTCTATGCCTATATGATCCTTTCATTTTCTGCCTTACAACTCCTTATCTCTTCCTTCAAGCTTCTCAATGTATTTGCCAAATTAGAAGAGTGCCCACAACACTACTCATTTGATTCATAGGGAGAGTCTTTGTAGTCTACCATCTTGCTAACCATTTTATCTCTTTCCTGCAAGGAATATTATGCCAGATAAACTAAATAATAATAAACCAACGTACCTTATTATAATTTGTGGAGGATACCTCATCTGCAAGATCATCCAAATCAGTGTGACACATGTATAAGATAATCATAACATCATATAGACATATACAAATAAGTGCATCAGCACATAAACATTATTCTAGCTAGAATTTAGTCATCAATGCATGACCATATCAACTACACATACCATGACCTCATGCATGACAACAAACATGATGCCACTGAAAACATGGCTACATGCAAACATAAACATGCATAAGCAATGCATAATCAACCACACATACGCATGAACACATATAATCAAGCATAATCAAAAAATATTTTCAATCAAACCTACAAGAATGAAACCTAACATACAATAATGTAACCAAGCGACATATAACAACATGTAAGAGACATATAACAACATGTAAGTGACATATAACAACATGTAACCAGTAATACACTCATGATGATGCACTCCACAATAACAACATCAAGTTCCTCATGACGACATCACTACAACCATGACCAACATTATGAAAATGCAAAAATCACATGGAATGAAAGTGGAGGAGACACACATCCAACTAACATGCATGCATTACCAACACATGACCTATCCAGTCTAAGGGGTGAACTATGCTCTGATACCACTCTGCAACACCCTCCTCCCACATCTACCCAAGTAACTAACCAACTAGGGTAAACATGTTATGAGAGGCTACCGTGATTGGATCAAACCTCATATGTGACCTTAAGGAAATGGAATCGACAGAAACACAACATACAAAACTTCCACATTAGCTACAGGACCCTAAGAACCATGCAAAAACTTCAAGCAGCTTCCCCCTAGGTCCCACTGATGTTTTTGATCACTTAACCTCTGGATTCTTTCATGATATGGGCATGCCAGCATCCAAGGACCATTGGATGCACTCACAGGCCTGCAAGCCAATGTCGAGGGACCATTTTTTCCAGTTCTGTGCTAGCATCCATGGGATTTGGCCACTTTTTAAAGCCTAGAGCCTAGGTCATTTCCGAGAATGGAATGACATCTTGAAAGGAGTAAAAAAAAAAGGAAACAATGATGCATAAGCATTTAGTTGAAAAAGCCCTTAACCAAACATCTACTAGCCATAACATACATTTCATCAAACATATCACAAACATGTAATCTACATGTGTAAACAACAAATTTAATAATAGGGATCTCGTACTTATATGAGAATCGCTAAGAACCATTGTTCCCTCATGTCATTTGTTTCATTATCATCTATTAGGTCATAGATACATTGTCCATTCATTTACAAGTAAAAACATGATGAGAGACATACATAGTTGTTTTCATAAAACATATACAAAACCAACATAGTAACAACATAAATACCATAAATACATCATCCATATAATCCAATATAAACCAGTACATTTACGCATGAAATACCAAGGGAATGAATTTCTCATTAATGAATGTAGAAACCAACTCGGGATGGGACTACGATGTCCCACCCGACCATAGATTGGCTGAGCCAAATCTTTCTTCAGCCAATCACTCCCATGCCATATTCCAAGCATGAATGTGGGACTCATAACCAACTAAAAGGAACCAAACAAAAATGGATTCTACCAAAGTTATCCACCTAAACCATGAGGAGTTTGAGTGCCTCCTAGTCTCTCAGGCTTTACCTTATTCCACAGTCTAATCCATGGATCACTAGGCCCTACACCGAGACCCACTCTCCAGGCTTTACCATACATCCCATTCCAAGACTACTAGGCCCAACAGCGAGCAATCCACCTCTTGTCTTTTCCATATATCTCGCCATTCACTGGAAAGGATTCCTAAGCCTACCGAGGCACACCCTAGCATTACGGTCTGGCTTAAGGGTTACTAGGCTAGTGGCTTTACCGTGATCCATAGTCTGGTCCAGGAATCACTAGGCCATGTGTTTGTCATTTCATAGATCCACCCCACTCAACTTCGAATCCATCCGGTAATCCAACTCAACCAAAGTATGAGAACCCATCTCATCAAGGCTATCAGGAAATGGCAAGGCTAGGCTAATGAACATTGTCACACATGGAAATACCCATGTCATAACAGCAAAGAACCACATGAAATACCATGCATGCCAAATATAGCAAGGAAAACACACATGCAAATCAATACCTACAAAGAATCTTGTTGTAGCTACTTGATCCTACTTTTCCTTGCTTGATCTTCGCTTCCTCTTACCTTCTTTGCCTTTATTGATTCAATTCCCGAGTGCTCCAAGAAAACTCAAGTTTCTAAGAGTGAGTGAGAGAGAGAGAGAGAATAATGAGAAAGCTCCAAAAATGAACTAATAAAATGTTACTAGCTGATCCTCAGAAGCATTTTTATGAACGAGGCCTCTATTTTCTTTGTTTTCCATTATTTTTCTTCATTTTACTCCTGCCATGCAACATGTGATCTTTCACCTCCCTTTTCTCCTAGTTTCCATTATTTTCATAAATAAATGTGCCAAAAATTCCATTTTTACTTTCCAAAGCCTTAGCCATTGCCTTAGCCATAATAAACCAAATTAACACCCCCTAGGATGTCTTTCTTCAGCGTGGAATAAGTGTCCCATCAACCGTGGTTATTATTTTTAACTTTTATTACATGGAATTTTCATGAGGGATGTTACAAGTACAATCCTTCTTCTTCACAAAGAACATTGGTTCACCCCAAGGTGACAAACTTGGCCTGATGTATCCCTTGTCAAGAATTTCCTTCAACTCCAATTTCAATTCCACTAGCTCTAGTGTGCTAATCCTGTATGGTGCCTTTGATGTTGGTGCTTCCCCTAGTACCAACTCAATAGAAAATTCCACTTGCATGTGAGGCGGAAACTCTAAAATATCTATTGGGAACACATCCTAAAAGTTATATAATATCGAGTACTCGCTCAATACCTCTACATCCTCAACATCCTTACCTTTATCACTGGAAATATGTACTGCAAATAACACACACCCTTTCCTACGACTATGCTTCTCCTGCATTAATGTAACCATTTTGACTAATGTTTCCTTTTTCTTACCTTACAAGATTCTTTGTTCTCCATTGTCATCCAAGCACTCAATGGCCTCATCATAACAATCCACCTTGGTTCTACGAAGATACAACTAGTCCATACCCAACAACATATTGTATGATCCCAATGGAAGCACATTCAAATACACTGATGTAGACATACCATTCAACTCAAATTCACAAGTTCTTACCCAATGATAAGCTCTTTTCCTTATACTTGTATCTAGCTGCACTACCTAAGATTCTAAAAGTACTTGTTTATTCAAACCATGCTTATCCACCAATTCAAGATTAACATAACTATAATTAGATCCATGGTCAATCAAAATAGAAACAACTTTATCACAAAGCTTTCCATCCATCTCAATAATAGATGCCTGGTCATATGCTTTCCTATTAGCCAATGTAGCTGCATAGATATGAGAAATTCTTTTCCCGACATCCCCAACTATCTGTGTCTCCTTATCACTATAGGTATGAGGTATGCCACCCTGAATCTACGTACAATCCTTCTTGAGATGCTCCTTACCACATGTCAAAGACTGCAACTGTCTCCTGCCATCACCTCTGTTCTATTGTTCTTTAGGCTGAGGTCCATTAAACCTATTGTAAGGTACAACATTTTATTTCTCACCTGCATCCTGGGGTCTTGTTTGCTTTAGCTTCTGTTTACCTTTAGTCTTGTCTTTCCCATTCCAACCTTGTTGAGATTTTGTCTTATGCTTTGATTTCTCATAACAATGCTTCAAATTCCCAATGACTTCTTCAATTGACTGAAGCTCATCATACTCAATCTGATCTTTAAATGCCAACAATAATCCACTGAAAAATCTCAGAGATTTGGCTTTCCCATCCTTAAAATACAGTACATACCTCAACAACTCTAAGTACTTGGTCGTATACTCCTCATCTTTCATCGATCTCATTTTTAGTTCATAGAATTGCTTGGCTTTATTGTCATAGTATCTCTCTCACAACTATTTCTTCCTGAAAGGTCTCTTGAATTCACACCAACTCAACTCCTATTTCATCATATGTCTAACTCGCTTCACCTCTTCCCACTAGATGTCTGCTTTCCCTTTGAGCTTGAAGATAGCCATTATGGCCTTCATATTCTCTGTGTAATCATGCATCTTAAAGAAATTCTTCATCCCAAGTAACCATACCTCTGCATCTTCCTTCTTATTCAAATATCCATCAATGGTAGGTGGCTTGGATTTCTTGAACTCATCTGGAAAATGTCCCCTATCGCTCCTCCTATAAGGATGATAATGATAATAACCATGCTACTTGTGGGGACCAAAACTAGAATAGAACCTATGTCCATCACCTCTCCTATCCGGTGTATCCAAGAACCTACCATATTTGATCATGTCATCCCTATCCAACGTGTTCCCACCATGAGACCTACTACCATATGCCCCATTAGTCCTATCTTCCTATCCATGACTAATCCTAAGTGGTCCATGTCTTTGTAAATATGAAAAAATCTGAAGGATAACTGCATTAACCTCTGCTTGTTTCTCCTGTGTTTGAATGATTCTATCATTATCTAATTTTCAACTTCTTATTTCTGCCTTGAAACTTCTCAAAGTGTTCGCTACATTAGGAGAGTACCCATCACCATGTTGCACATCTGATCTATAGGGAGAATCTCATAAACTGTAGTCTACCATCTTTCTAGTCATCTTTGATCTTTTTCCTGCAAGCATACCATGTCATCTAAACTAAAATATAAACATAATCAACGTACCTCAGTATAGTTCAAGGGATGATATCTCATCTGCAAGATCAACCAATTTAGTAAAATACATGTATAATCATAATCATAACAATATATTCACATCATATCAATCATCATCCCAATTACCATGCATGATTTCACAACTATAACACCAACTAGACACAATTCATATACAACTGACATGTATTCATGACGAACACATCCCAACAACAACATCATCAACTTATACATGACACACAACTACAACAATAACCATCATCATGGATACACATCAAGAACACATACAACCTACATGCATGCATGACAACACATTATGCCCATCCAGTCCAAGGGGTAATCATGTTTTGATACCACTCTGTGGTATCAGATATCATGCAAAGGGAAAAAAAACTAGAAATTACTCAAAGAGAACGAAACCCGCTCTTATACTAATCTGTAACACCCTCCTTGAAGAAGGAACCAACCAGACTCATCCTAACCATGACAGGAATTTCGTCAAACACAACATAAGCATGTAATGTATAGGTCATATAAACAAATATCAGCATAGGGACCTCATACTTATTGGATATTAGTCAAGAAGGTCTAATGCCCTTTATAATAGATTCAATATCATCTATTAGGTCATACATTCATTAACATTTCATTTACTAAACAAAACATGACGAGAACCATAACTCAAGTCTGTAGTAAAACCATGCTTGTAACCAACATATAACTAAATAAACAATAATAAGAGAACAACCATCATAGCCACATAATAGCAACTACATTTAGACATAGAACATAAGAGGAAAATAAATCTTATTAATATATGAAAATCTGACCAAGTCAGGGAGTTCAACGTACCACTCGACCATAGAGTGGGCTAAATGAAATATTTCTTTCAGCTAATCACCCCCATCCCATATTCAAAGCATGAATGTGGGACCCACAACAAAACCAACCATGCTTCTCGAGATTTACTTCATATCCTATCAAAATTGTTCAAGGATTTCCAGGTCTGAAGAAAACACCAATATAACCAAGCTTTACTGTATATCCAGCCAAGGGATTCCTACATCTAAACAAGAAACATACCCTAGAAGTATTTACCATAATCCCTCCACATACTAGTTTAGGTATCACTAGGCATATACACACATGGATTCCTCCAGATCTCTCCACCTAAATCATGAGAAAATTGTTTGTCTCCAACCTCTAGGATTTACCGTATATCCTTTCATTTACTGGTCAAATATTCCTGGGCCCAACGAGGGTATACACAACTAGGATTTACTGCAATCCGACCTTTACCGCTCCAGGGATTCCTATGCCTTGTGATTTTTCTTGAGACCACCCCATTGAGTTTTGAAGCCATTCAGAAATCCAACTCAACCTTGTAAGAGAAATCCCATCACACCATGGCTATCTAGAAATGGAAAGGCAAGGCTAAAAACCATAGTCACACCTGGGAAAACTCATGCCAATAACAACAAGAGAACCAAATACACACATGTATGTACCATGCATGCCAAAACTAGAAAGGAAATCATACATGCAACTTGATACCTACAAATAATCTTGTTGTAGCCGCCTAATCTAGCTTTATCTTGCTTGATCTTCGCTTCCCTTTGCTTTATTGTCCTTCCTTTGCCTTCCTTCCTCTAGTGCTAGAGTGATCCAAGATTGATCTAAGTGTGCAAGAGTATGAGAGAGTAGGGAGAATAGAGATATAGCTCCAAAACGGAACTAACAGAATGTTTTGAACTCATCCTCAAAATCCTTTTTATTAATGAGGCCTCTATTTTCTTCAATTTCCATTATTTTTCTTAAATTTCCTCCTCACATGCAACTTGCGACCTTTCACCTTTATTTTCTCTTAATTTCCTTTATTTTCATAAATAAAATTCTAACTAATGCCTCTTTCCTTTTCAAAGCCTTTGCCATTTCCTTTTCCAATTTCCCTTAACCATAATAAACCATTGAACATCCACCAGGATGTTTTTCACAAAATTCATCCTGGAATACGTGTCCCATGACCTTGGTCTTATTTTTTCCTTTATTAACTTTATTACATCAATTTTTAGCTTAGAGTTGTTACATATTGAATAGACTGAACAGGCATGGTTGTTGGGGAACTACCTCTAGGATATGGAGCCATCGAAAATATGCCCTAAAATCTCTAAAACGTAGTATAAGGTCATTTGTTTTTAGCTTTCCAAATTTAAACCAACTCTTTGTATTCTAGAGATATATATGAATAATATCAATAAGGATTGTCTTTATATGGTTTATGACAATGTTTAGCATAATTTATAAGATATTGGAGAATCAAAAATATAGGTTAACTCATGAATGAGGTCTTCTCCGGTCATGAGTTGCTTCCATGAATCGCTAAAGAGAAATGGTGGTGAGGATTTTCATGGAGCATTGAGAGGTCTTGAGGTTACTCCTCCCTTTGGTCTTCGAGTAGTGGTGATATTTGTGCAATGTAAAGTTGATCAATTCGTCTCACTTAGGAACGATGAAGGGGAAGAAGTTGTAGAGGGGATTTTATTTCAAGTAGAAGGAATTTGGCATGGTTGGAAGCTGGATGAGCAAGGTCTTTGTGTTGTGGAAATTAAAAATCTTAATGTTGAGAGATGGGAAATGTTGCCGCATGCATTGGATATCTCTAGAAACACCTTTGAGGAAGCTGAGGCCTTAAATGGTAAAATGATAGTTTCTTGGGACGCACACAAAATTTTCTTGATGTCTTCAAATGCACAAAATGAATCCAATAGTGATACACACATGTGAAATACTAAAATATATAGGAAAGTGTTCCAGCTAGAGTCATAAACAAAGATATGGTTCTAACAAGAAGTTCTTTTGCTATTTTTAGGTTCAATGTCTCTATACTTCTGCTCATTTTAAGAACCTCTTTTTCTCCATGTGTATCTTTTTTTTTTTGGGTTAAGAACACATACTCAGATAAAGAAGGCCTGTAAAAGTTGTAGTGTTTGAATTTTCCACAATGTTTGGAGGTATTTTATTCTAAGCTCTTTGATACTAGCCTTTATGTTCCTAGTATTCTTAATTGATGGTTATTCGATATATGATATTTTTAGTGAATTTATTTGTAGGTGATGCTAACACCTTATATATGTTGCGTGTTATATTTTTCTATTGTGTTTTAGGAGTAATTTATCCATTGGTTTTAACAAAATAAATATTTTGAGCTGGTTCTCATATTCCTATTGCTTCTGCTCTCCTAGTTGATATGCTTATCAATTAGTTGATGCCCATATGGGTAGGGCCTATCCTCTTTTCAGGACAGAGTCTCCCCATTTTTTTTGAGTGACCTTGTTGGATCCTTTTTGATGAGGTGATTTGAATTTTGGAGAGTGCCCTAGGTCACTGGCACTACTACGAGTGAAATTGTAAGCGGATGGATTGTGATGATGAAAAAATTGTGAATGATGCAAACCTTCCAAAATAAACCCGGGGTTGTGTTCAATTAAGCTCAAAAATTTTTACTTTCAAAATAAAATATTTTCAAGGTGGTGGTTATGGCATTAGTTCTTTGCAATCAATGGTCTTTTATTTTTAAATGACAATCTTTGGGTTCCATAGAGGTTCTTATTTCAAAAAAACTTTAAAAAATGAAATAAAAACTCATGATCATCAAAACATGCTTTGAATACCTGTGTAACAGAGACATATTATTAAAAACATAGAACAACTTTCAAATCACAAAACTAAACAAAGATGTGGAGGATAAAGGAAATTTTATATTCGATTCACTTACTACTCCATACACAAATACAAAGAATACAAATCTGCCCACACAAAGGGCATCCTTATAATTTTTTATTGCAATACTCTTGATTCTTCAAGAGAGAAACATCATATATTTGATCCATATTTACGATGAATTCAATTTCCCCCATATTTTTTATGAATTCAATTTCCCCCTCTCTATCTTTCTTCTAGCTCTTTATAACACTACACCTTAGCCAACTTCCCCAGGTTAGTCATATTTTTCACAAAGTGATGCAAAATGTCCATAACATCTAGTAAAGTTGCTAGAAATTAACAACTATGCTATTTGGAATGCCCATAACAAGGTCTTCATCCTCTTCTCAAAAAAAATTATTTCTACAATATCTATGGATTTCTAGATTCCCCATTTTTTTTATTATTGTTCTTACAGAATGTATTTCCACCCTATGCAACCATCAACCATTCCAAGCTCCATTTCCACCTTTAACTTTCTTTTCACACCCATTTTTGTTCCTTTCTCATCATGTCACCTTGGAATGCTGATAAGGAAAATGAGGAATAAATGTTGCTTTAATGCTAAAATTATTGTAAAAAAAGAATTAATTGAAAAAGGAAAAGGTATACATACTACGCCATGGCCTGGTTACCCAAGAAAAGTATTTCTATCAAATAAGGAAGTATACAACCATTAATTAGGACTGATATACGAACTGAACCGAATCAAAGAAGTCTAAAAAAGAAATCTCAAGACTAAAGTACGACAAAAAATGAAAAGTTGTAAGGCTTATCCAAAATACCATAACTTAGCACCACAAGAACATTTTATAGATAACATGAATGGAGGAACAACCCCCATGTCAAGCATTTTGATGAACTTTTGGTTTTGCATTCTATGTCCCATTTTTGTTTTCAAGAGTCCATCCCAAGAATTTTGAATAACTTGTTGTTTTGTTATTTGGTTCTCCAATATTTTTTTCACATTATTTGACTGGTTGTCAACTGCAATTAGATTTCATTGGGGTGAGAGGAAAGCCCAACTTTTGTTTTGGTAGCTCTTCAATTGGTGAGAACCATACAATATGTACTTTCATGGATTGGCCATCTATCATTGCTACATTTGAGAAAATTTTCTTTATCTACAATATTACAATATTTGTTTTCACTCTGTTCTTCAACAAGTTTAGCCATATTCTTGAACACCTCTCTAGCTATGAAGTTGCAATCCTTGAGTTAAATGCTTTGCAAATATGGCATGGAATTATCCTAGGTATTCTTCTTCAATATTTGATACTAGTGAATCCCATAATCAAGTGAATTTGGTACTAAAACTCCATCCTAGTGCCTAATCCAAAAACTTTGAATGATCACAGACTACTTTGAGAATGTTCTTAACATAATTCATCAATAGAACCAGAAGCCCTTTCTTAGGACATGTTGGTACATCTTTAATTCTTCAACAATACACAAAGAAATCTAATTACACCAAAATCTAATTTGGTCATGAAAAAATGTTTTCTTCCAATTGTTCTCTACCCAATCTTCTCAAATTTCCTTTGAAGGTAATGTGCAAAGGGATACAAAATGAAAACTAAAGGATTTTAATCTAGGTTTTTCTTGCAATACTCTTGATTCTCCAAGAGAGAAAAATCATATATCCGATCCATATTTTTGATGAATTTAATTGCCTCATACCATCCTCATAATTTCACAATATGCTTACATTATTTCATAACGTTAATGCTTCATTTATATCTATAATGGAAGGATTGTTGCAAGTAGCCATGTTTATAATTTTTACATTAACCAACATGGGGAGTTATATTGTTCCTTGTTTCCAATTTCAGTCTTTCACATGTTCTAACTAACTTTCTCTCAAATTGTACTAAGCACACAGGTAGATGACTGTGAAAATCTTTCCTAAGGGTGGTGATATCTATAAGAAAAACCAAATTTACAGCCCCCTGTTTTTATGTAACATTAGCATTATGATTGGCCAGGCCTTTTAGGGCATGTCTCTATTTGAGTACAATTAGGCTGAAAGTTCCCTGATCATTTTCACACTATTGGAGAATATCCATGTGCACATGGAGTAATGGAAGCTTCCACTCCGCCCATAGATAAGTCATTTGGTCGTGCTGAAATATAAATGATGTTCATACGTTGTAGCTATTGTTGAATTTTAGGAGATGTCAAGGGACTTGAAGGACTCTATTAAGCATCAGATGATACATCACAATATAACCATAATCATCAAACAAAATATATAGCTTTTCATATAACTGCTTTAAAAGAAATAATTATAGTTAATCCTTTCCATTTTGTAAAAAGTAGAAAGTTAAATCACTAGTAGAAAATTCCAACCATTTGACATTGTTATAAATATCACTACCAACTAATTCAATCCTCACAAAATAGCCACCCAGGAAAACTTTATCACTACCAACTAATTCAATCCTCACAAAATAGCCACCCAGGAAAACTTTAAACTAAGCTATGTTGCAATCCAAAGATACAAAAACATCACATGCATTCCATTCCTCTTGCAGACCTAATAGTTCTAAGAACTGTTTGTAGCTTCCAACCTACATAACTCCCTTGAGTACTCGAATAATTAATAACAATATAGATAATAAAGATAAATATAAAATTTCCTAGCTATATTTCCCATGTATATTTCTCTTTCAGTTCAAATTCAAGAATTATCCAAATAAAATAACAATTTCAACAATGTCATGTTACAAAACTGAAAGCTTTTCTAGAAATTTGAATTTCATTTATAAAATAAAACCAATTTCATTCACTAATAGGATTTCCAAAGTTATCTCTTATAGGCAGCAACAAACAACTTACATGACATTGATTACCAAATCTAAAATCCAAAACCAAAGATCATGCAACCTCTGGAGTATCCTACAATTCTCGAGATAAACATGAGAGAGAAAAACAATCTTCTCCACTGCAACCTCATCATATAAAAATGGAAACACTAAAGTAATCAGCCAAGCAAGCAAACATTCCTTGCTGATTTCTTTGAACAATCACATGACAATTTTTGGCTTGGTGATGTTGGATTTTATTTCCTTGTGGGGAAGCACTACACCCCCATTTCTATATACCTCATCATAAACATGGACATCCTCCCCTAACACGGTTATTTTTTCCACTCTGGCCCATTTCCCAACAATATAATGCCAGCCAATGATGCTCCTAGAGACACAAGAATGATTTTAATCCTAACTCCGCTTATAATCGTGCAACGCGACAATCTGCCCCTTCATCTATCACATAAACCATACGGATTGCAACATATGGCCCAATTAAGCATCCTTCCCCAATCTAAGAAGCCTCATCCACTACCACATTTCCAATGATGTGAGCACCAAATGAAAATTTCTTCTCAAAGAATCATAGTAAAGCATTAGTCATAAAATATAATCCTTGGGTTTCCCTATATCCATGTTGGGTGTGGGATCCCCGAAGGGAAGTTTTGGGGTTAAAAGCCCAGATTTTGGTTAAAAGTTGTAAATCCGATGTAAAGACTCCGCATGTTGTGGGCGGGGAGCGCGTAGGTTGTAAATGAGTCATAGGGTTTTCTGCCCTCAATTTTGTAATGTAATGTTGGCTATAGAGATCTACCCATGGTCCGCGAACCATGGGATTGTAGAAATAGAGTGAGGCTCTAAGTTCTAAAAGAATAGAATTTGAATGACCATGGAATAGAAGCATATCGGAAGATCTAAGGGTAAAGTCGAGTCTTTGGGTCGTAGAGTAAGAGAAGGCTCTGCAGCTGAGTGCGCAGACCCCTGTAGCTGAGTGTGTAGGGCGATTCGAGTCTGTAACTGTTGAAGCATTAATAAAGAGAAGTTTTACATCAATTTTGTGTATTTATTTCCTATTTTCTGTATCGAATATATTGGGTATAAATTGTATTTCTGTTGTCTATATGGTGCGCAAACATAGATAACTGTGTAGGTTAAGTGAATGTGAGTTAAAGTATTTGTTTACGCGAGGTTGACTAACATCTATAAGAGGATAAGTAAGATACGCAGTGTAACTTAGGGAAATAGCGCAGATTGTTACCATAGTAGCACAAAATCACCTCAGCCCCTGGTTAGGGCAGCGCAAACAACAATTATAGAAGATTGTGAAGGTATTGCAGGTCAGAATAGTGCACGAAGTAACCTGTGTAAAGATAGGCATAGTGGACTGAATCGACCCCTCAGACATCTCAAGGGTGCAAAAACTTGGTTCCAGCATCCCCCCATACTGCTTCAGGTGCGACTTCAGTCCGCGCTCCGTGGGCTGATGTCGAAAGGGCCAGTGGTGTAAGGATTTGTTTGGTTAATTAACTCTGAACCTGGGTCAGGCCCCTTCAAGCCAACAAATGGTTCCATTGTCAGGACCGGAATCTACATAGAGATGTCTGATGTCGTATCATTGGAATCCAATTAAGAAGGGAATTGAAGGCTGGTTGGACAGAAGAATTCACGAGTTCGCGGCTTAGGAGAATAGGAACTCGCGACTAACAAAAGAAGAGTGGTTAGACTGCTACCTATACATAGAGATCCATGAAATATTCTTCATGTCTTTCCCTACTAAGCTGTACGAGTGGATCGTGAAGCTAGTAGATAGCCAAGGAAGGTGGAAACTTGACAATCCTATTGTGTGGACCCCAGAATTAGTACGAAGGTTGGAAGCGTTGGAGGATAAGATCACACACATCGTTGATCACTGGCTCGATCAACTTATAGGAGGATTCATTACTGAGTTCGCGGTTGACACCTCAGTTAGATACAACGAGGCAGACCGACGCTTTCTTAAGGGACCGCGAGCTAAGTACGTAAAGTCTCTGAATACTTGGATTAAAATGTTATTGTGCGAAAATATGGTTATGTAATTACCTTTATCTTCGGGGCTACGCGAAGTGGAAAAACTTACAAGAACGAAAGAATTAAGGGACTAGAAACTAGCCCCTTGATTTCACCTCCACGAGGGAATGGGGAAGAGCTCGCAAAGGTCTCTCTGCGAAGTGCGATCCATTTGATCAGACAAAGAATTCTACGAATACCACCCCCACCCACACCGCCACCAGCTTCACCGCCTTCACCTCCATCTTCACAGATACCACCTCCATCACGACCGCTAGTCAATATGGCAAGCACGATAGAGTTTTATGTGTTCAAGGGAGTGGGAAATGAGGATTGAGACCTATTTTGGTTCGTTGTACGAGCCGTATGGGAAGCACAGGGAATTATGGATGAAAATATAAAGAAAGTGACACTGGTTAGCACCCTGCAGGACCGCACACTGACCTAGTATATTAAGCACTCCAATCATAATCCAAATGTGGGAATCATGGATATCCAAGCAGCGCTAAACAGAGAATTTAGCAGGCCAAAGTCTGAAGCACAGTTGATCATTGGATTCAAAGAAATCACGATGCTACTAGGCAAAACTCCTTGGGAGTTGGATTAGAGGTTGAATTGTATGATTCGCGAAGCTAATATGAATCTGACAGATGGACAACATTGTGAATGGTTTGTAGCATCACTAACGCCGCATTTAAGGAGCGCGCTATCGCAGTGGAAGTTAACGACTCAGGAAGAGGCCTTAGAGATTGTGATGAGGCTGCATGATACCCCGATGCAGGATCCTAACTTAGGGGTTCAACATATCCATGCGCAACTGAATAATTTATGCCTATAAATGCAGAGTCTGAAACAGGACAGGACAACTTGACCAGAAGTGTGCGAAGAGGTGTGGTGCATAAAATGCAAAGGTCAAGGTCATGACAAGGACCACTGCCCGGTGTTTGAAAATTACCTCACGGGAGGAGGACCGATGCCGTTAAGGCCAGAAGCATAAGCAAGACCTAGTGTGACGCCTGCTTTGTGGTGCGCGATTTGTCAAATAGGTGGAAAACATGATATAGACAATTGCCATATGTTACAAAAGTATACACAAAATTCGCAGCAATTGTTCTGTAACTTTTGTAGGTTAGTGGGACATGATGAACACACTTGTAGAAGCTATGAGTTGATGATGGATAGAACTACCACCTACAGATTTTAGGCCGAATCGCAGCCCCTAGACTAGAATGTAGTAGTGTCACGAAAAGGATTTTAGGGGCACGGACAAGGCCGAGGTGGAGGAGGACTTGGAAGAGGTCGCAGTTGGTTGATATGCTACAATTGAGGAGGGTTAGGACATTATGCCCACGATTGTACGAATCCAATGCTGCTGTCATGTTTATATTGCACCTTGTTTGATCATGCGATGGAAGACTGTCCTACACTGATAGCTAGGATACATGACAAAGGAGCGCTACCACCTCCCTCAACTCAGAACCTATAGATGATGAGGTCTGAGCCACGCGAGGAAGATCCAAATGTGAAAATTGTGCTCCGAAGTGGAATCACGATGGAAGATGACAAAGGAAAACAATTGGAAGATAGTACTTGGGTTCCAAAGCCCCGACAAAATAAGCGGAGTTTGACTTGGAGTGTGCTCAGGAAACCTTCATGGAATCCAGAAAGAGCTTCGCTGAGGCCTCCACTTCAGGAAGCAAAGATAGACTGTATCCAGAGATGGACCCATCTATGCTCACAATGTTCCTGGAAACATGCATGAAGTTACTGCACAACAGTAAATATGTAAAAGGGTCACAGGAACTCATTAACAAATGCGCTGGGACCATGCCAGGAGAACCACGCGTAGTTAGAAAGATTGGAAAGCATAAGACAAGGATGGGAAGAGAAATGAGGTTAACCACACAAATTGGAGAATATGAAATGGACCAAGTAATTCTGGATTTTGGATTGAATGCAAATGTTTTGTTGAAGCAGACATGGGAGTGAAGCAGAAGATAATACCCATGGGGCGATTGCAGGGAATCACTGTCAATATTGAGGGAGCGAGCATGCTAGCAAACTTTGAAGTGATAGAGATTGTTGATTATAGCAATCCCTATCCTGCGCTCTTAGGAATTGATTGGGCCACTGACATGAACGATGTGATTAATCTAAAGAAGCGCAAGATGATTTTTGAGAAGAATTCATTACGCATAGTTATACCTCTGGACCCTACTGAAGGATAGCGCTATACAGAGCCAGTGCAAGACTATGAAAGTGATGATGATTTGGATTGCATCTATAAGATAATAGCACAAAACCAGGATTGGGTGAATCCCACTACAGATGGACGGCTTGCATGGGAGCATGAAAGCTCTTGTACTTTGGATTCAGATGATGAAACGAAGCGGTGGCAGAATCGGTTACATGAGGTGACTACACTGAATTGTAATATGATGACAAGGTCATTGCGTTGCATATCGACAGAAGTAAGAGGCCTGCCTACTTATGAGGGCCTAAGTGAGGTAGATACTTTCTTAAATAAATTTGAAAGGGAGGCGTCAGAAGAGCAACGCTTCCAGGCCTTGGATTGGGTACTGTGTGCTATGCTCGCGAGGTGGTGGCATACGTACAAAGGGAGCGTTGACGACTGGCATGAATGTAGAAGGATGATGCGCATATGATTTGGGAAGCCTAGGGTGCGATCGACAGACAAATACAATGGATGAAATGATCCACGTGCAAGTCTTGCCGGGTGGATGTAGGCATATGGAAAACAACCTGTGCTAAGGCATATGACTTCACGCCGAAAGGAATGGTCAATAAGTATGTGTTGGGGGGACAAATGTGCAAATGGCTCTTAATGTTGGAAAGACAGTATATAGGAAGGATAATCGCATAGAAGGTTATCCATGCAGAAGCATTTAGTAAGGTGTGCAACACGCTGACAAAGGTATTCAATGTGCAGCAAAGTGATTGGGACCTGTGTGTACCCACAGTATTATGGGCTTATAGGACGACATGGAAGAAATAGACAGGACAGACACCTTTCCGGCTTGTCTATGGAGTAGAGGCCATAATTCTTATGGAGTATATCATGCCTAGTCTGCTTATAGTGGTGCTCACAGGTATGATGGGTCACGGCGCCCTAGAGGAGAGGCTCGCGCAGTTGGAGGAGCTCGAAGAAGAATGGTTTTTGGCTAGATTCCACTAGTAGGTACAAAAGCAGCGCAAAAAGGCCTGGCATGATTGACATATCAAGTTGCGCACCCTTAAGGTGAATGATTTGGTGTTTCTATATGATAGTAAGTTTGATCAATTCCCAGGGAAGCTCAGAATGCATTGGTTGGGACCGTACGTTATTAAGAAGATCACAGATGGTGGCGCGGTGTAGTTGGTAAAATTAAATGGCAAAATATTCCCAAGAAACGTAAATGGCAATCGTTCGAAGCTATACACAGGTGGCTCAACCATCTGATTAGTAGCAGGAAGCACAGTCTTAGCACTCTAGACAGCTGAAAGGAGGCGCGAGACTATAAACTACTCTGCCCGGGAGCTGCATGATGATAGGACTGTGCGTAGTAGCAAAGTATCACAAGGTCAGCGACAGCGGGAGGGTAGCTGGGCTGCCACACGGGTTGATTGGAAAGTGACCGTTACAGTCACTATTCATGATGTGATGCTTGGTTTGAGACCAAATGGAGCGGGCGGCGGGCATTTAAGGCAAACTTTATGGGCAAGATTTAGGAAAATCTGCCGCTAAGGGAGCATTAATGGACCCGTTAGCCTTGCCAGCGAAAGGCCCACAAATGGATCCATATAGGCTCTTATAGTCTCCAAAGTTTCTTAAAAGCATGCCAATAATTCCATTAATGGGCTTATAATCTTCAGCATTTGCTTAAAGATCATTCAAAAATCAGAAATAGCGCAGGAGGAAAACACTATCGGGAGGCCAAAACACTGAAAAAATAGTGAAAAACTACATATTGGAGGCTCTAATAGTTGAGGCACAGCAGCCGTTAGATTTGGCCAATCAACAGCCCATATCTAAGTGGCTAATTGCAATCGGTGTTACCACAGAGAGGACTTACGAAGGGGCGCAGGACACCGCCGATTAGCGATCTCCGATGATCGGATCGGCGGGTCGCATCGGTAGGAAACATATGTTGTGTTATATATATATATAAAAGGCCCGAGCATTGAGCGATCAGTGATTGCGATCGAATCACATCGCTATATCGCATCGACACTATACCAAGGGGCGGGGCCTATGCACATACATATGTGCGACCTGATAGGCTGGACCCAACGTAATTATATGCGATAATTCATATATTTTGAGATCTGCGCCCAAGCTTTTTCAACATTTTTTGCAGTTTTGTGTGTTTTCGTTGTTTCAACGAAATACAAAGGGAACGGGGGACAGCGTTGATGCGATAAAGCCTAGACCTGAAAGGGTTTCAGAATAAAACTATATATATTTTGAAGTCCGAGGAAGCCCAAATCTTAATGTATTTCATGTATTTTCGTTGTATAACGAAAATACGAAGGGAGCATTGGCCAGTGTGATTGCGATGAAGCCTGGACCCGAAAGGGTCCGGGAAGTGGAATATATGAAATTTGAAGTCCGCCCAAAGTAGTTTTCCTGCATTTTTCAGTGTTTTCGCATATTTCATTGTATAAAGGAAATACACAGGCCAGGCCGAATGCGACTTGCGATGACAACAAGGCCGCACCCAATAGATAATTAAATCATATTTGAAGACCTTTGAAGTCCGAAAAGGATAGAGAAGGGCGGGATTTCTCAGTATTTGCTGTGTTTTCTGTTTATAACAGAAACAGTCACTCATTACAGTATAAAGAGAAAACAAAGGTACGCAGACCCTTTCCATTACTTAACAGAGGCCAGGAGACAAGGACAGAGGCTGGAAAGTGATCATGGACACCACAGCATGCTGCGACCTGAAACAAGAAGTTCAGGGAGCTTAGACAACACAACAGCCACACCAACAAATGTTATGGAGCATCTCTGGCATAGGAGAACTCCCAGATAGTGCAACAAGCCACCAAAAATATATGAAAGCGGTTACTCTGCTGTTAGAAGTAGGAAAATCTGATCCCATGCTTGCCCAGAGGGCATCAAATCAGTTAACAATGCATGTTAGGAAGATTAAGACTTCGAGCCTTCTAGAGAGCTCAGGAGCATTGTAAACAGGCTATAAATAGTTGAAACTAAGATGTAATAGCGATTCAACTTTTGGAGATTATTCCTCCTCTCATTTAAGCTTCTCATCTTCATTCTAGCAATATAAGATTCTATTGCCATTATATGTTCAATGTCCATTCTCTTTGTTGTTCTATGCTTGCACTTGAACAATTTGTTCATGTTTTCTTTGTGTCTAAGGCTAGATAACTATCATCTTATCTCTGCTTTGATATATTAGATTTGCAAGCTTCTTTGCTGCCCGTAGCTAGCCATCCATATGTGGTCATATATGCATCTACCAGTGTAGTTAGTATTCTCTTTTGCTGCCTATAGCTAGCCATTGATGTATGTTTATGTATGCAATCTACTGGTATAGTCAATATTCTCCATCTATCCATTGAATTTATAACTTATTGAGCATTAGTGGTCTAAAGCCTTGTATTGGTGAGAGCGTTCATGCATGCATTGGGTGAAAACAGAGCTGAAATGGTTATCTAACTTGATCCAAACCATCATTTATTCCAATAGTTCAGAGAACAATATTGAAGGTTATATGTTACCAGGAATCTCCGAGCTACAACCTAGGAGAGTTTCTTGGAGTGATAACAGGACCGAAAGTGGGGGGAACAATTGAATTCAAATTAAAAAGGTGTTATAAAGTGCAAAGGGCTACCCACCAAACAACACTTGACAATTTGAGAATTGAGCTATTACGCGCCTAGAGATTCATGAACCCCGATTTGTTTGATATTTTGAAGTCAAAGGCATTGTTTGAGCACTTACCTGAGCCATTGAGAGAATTGTGGAATAGCAGTATGGCCGCGCCAGAGGAAGCCATGGATATTGGAGAGATGATCGCTGAGGAGGCCACGCAGGCCATAACAGTAGGAGAAGCCCCAAAAAGCACCAGGATAGTTGCAGAAATCCCTAGATCACCTCACACACCGAGACTTAATAAAGATAAGCAGCCTATGGTACCAGTGCGGGTGTCCCCCAGGAATCCGTTAAGGACGAGGCTCACCATGGAAGAAAAGAGGAAGGTGATCAATTTGGAAACTGATGAGGAGGAAGAAGACTTTGAAGAAATCTTAGTAGAGGAGGATGAAGAAATGGAGGAAGAAACCTAGGGTGCAGACCCTCTGACCAGGCTACCCGCATATGTTCCTCCGCAGAAGGGGAAAGAAAGGGTGCCCAAGGACCTAGATGAGAGCAAGAGCTCTCTGCAGACTCTACTGCTCCCCGATGACATCATTTTTGATGAAGCGCACTTGGGATGGGTGCCAGTTCTAAAATTTGAAGACTAAGATCTCGTAGACCATGAGAAATTCCCACATCTCGCAACTACACAGCTAATGCACCAGAAGAAAAACACACCAGCAGGATTCATAGAGTTGGGACTGCACAAGTGGTTGCGAGGAGTAGAGAAAGCAGAATTGTTAAACCTACTATGGGTGCCGTATTACCATCGCGCCCCATTGACTATTTTTGTCATCAGGCAGCTGCTCTACCTGATGCATGATGGATATTTGTGGCTAGAGGAGCCCATCCCTATCACAGATCATCCGATTCACAGAATTACTTGGCTCCCTTGCAAAGGGGAGGATCCAGTGAACATGTTAGAGGGTAAAAGTGATGATTTGGCCATCGCGGATGCCATGAAGAATAAGTTCAAGCTGGAGAAGAAAAAGAGAGGGTACGTGATCTCTAGTATAAATAACGCTGTGGTCAAAGTCGCGACACAGATATTGGCCAGGAAAGTCATGCATAAGTGTCGCGTGGATGAGGTGCCTGCACTGGTGGTTGCACTTGCCATGCAGTGCGTAGAGGGGGTCCAGTTTAACTAGGTAGATTACTTGGGTAGAGATTTCCTAGAGAACTTCTGTGAGGTGTAGGAGTGGGGGAAGACTTTCCACTATGCATGGATTCTGCTATCCATAGTGCTGGTGGCTTGGGAATTACCCAAGGACAGCTAGTTCCCAACGATTGCGTAGGATCTTTTGGAGGTAGTGAAGTATGCTTTGCTGTGGGAAACTAAAGATGCACAGAGGATCAGAGACAACAATATATTCTGGGTATTCATGGAGATGAACATCAGAATGGGGATTAACCGTAAGCTGCAGTTATCACCCATTGTCTATAATAGTCTATAAAGCTTCACGAATTTCAAGGCAGACTTTCATCACGTGTACATCAGGGCGAGGAAGGACACTGCGAATGCATGGAAGGAGCTACCTTATCTGGCGACAGGCGATGTCATATTTTTCATCCTTGAGTCGTGGCCGCCGGAGTGGTGCGCTCCATCCAACTCTGTAGTGGAAGCGGAGAAGTCCGCTACACAGAGGAAAAAGGAGGAGGCAAAACTACGAATGGCGCAGTTTGCAGAGAAGAGAAGGAATGAAGCAGCAGTAGCCAAGGTGCAAGAGGTGTGCGACACTGTGAAGGTAGCAGAAGAGTAGTAGAAGGCAGCTGAGAAGAAGCACGAAGGAGAAAAGTTTTCTTTGCTCGAACAGGAGACAGATCCAAAGGAAGGTGGCGCAGACCCACAGATAGCATCCACACAACTAAAGCGATAGTTCCTGAGAGAGCAAGTGGGGTCGCGGAAGAAGTCAAAGGCCTCAAAGACTTCTTTCGACCTGATCACCCTCACTGAGGGGGATCTCCATGACATAGGGGAGATGGTGCGGGAAGTCACCACGAAGGACCTCCAAGAGTTCACAGAGGAAAACCAGATGGTGTTGGGGGCCCTTCGGGCACTGATACAGGAGTTGCAAGTGTGCACTCCTCAGGCTGGTACTTTGTCGACCAGACTCGCAGTAGGCATGGTCGCGGCTGAGGAAATGCTGTGCGCCTGCATGACCAACACTATAGTGCTCCCAGAGCGAGCACTGGTTATAGAAAACGAGGTTGACAGGCCTATGGTCAGTGCACTGAAGGGAGTTGGAATAAACATGGTTGTGCTCCCTCGAGAGACGCTCTATGTTCTGCAGGACAGAGTGACTGCAGAACTACAAGCCAGGGAGGGTCGCGCGCTACAGGTCATAAGCGAGCAACGAATCAATATGGAATAGTTGAGCTTGCAGCGCGATGAGGTAGTGGTGTAGAACCGAAAGATTATGCAGGTGGTTGAGGACACCTACCAGATGGTCCCGGAGTTGGCCATCCCAGCAGAAGACCCAGTGGAGGCGCGCATCTGGAAACTCGTAGCAGGGGTGCGCGAGGTGAAGGAAGAGATGGCCAAGGTTCAGCTAGAGTTGAACCTTCAGATAACCGAACTGCAATTGAAGGCGCAACCTTAAACTCTACTAGAGGTGAAGGAACAGTGCGCCAGCGCCATTACAGCGGGAATAACAGAGATCAATAGTGCAGCGAAAGATTGCACCCGACCATTTGAGGAGTCTCTAAAGGTTCTCACTACCCTGCAGGAGGACCCGAACATACATCGCTTAGAAACAGAGGCGCGTGTGCTACAACAAAAGTATGGCGAAGTCAAAGGGACTGTGTAGACGATGGCCCTTACATAGAGGCTTGCGCAAATGCAGCAAGCAAAAGCGCTCAAGGAACAGGTAGATGCTGCGTGACATAAGGAAGTCATTTTGAAGGCACGCGTACAACCATGGATTGATGAGGCATTCGTCATTACCACTTCGATTGAAGCAAAGCTCGTGCAGATGCAGGGAACGCAGGAACAGATTCAGGGACGCAATTCAAATATAACGGTTTCTGAACAATGCATCTAGGAAGTGCAACAGGAAGCTGCTCAGTGCGCTACCGACCTTACAGCAGTCCAGGCAGAGTTGGGAGGTCTGCGTGCAAAGATCTCTACACCGACAGAGTGACTCGAGGGTGAGTCACGATGTTTGTGTTGGGGGCCTGTTGGGCGCGGGATCCCCCAAGGGAAGTTTTGGGGCTAAAAGCCTAGATTTTGGTTAAAAGTTGTAAATCCGATGTAAAGACTCCGCATTTTGTGGGCGTGGAGCACGTAGCTTGTAAATGAGTCATAGGGTTGTCCGCCCTCAATTTTGTAATGTAATGTCGGCTATAGAGATCTACCCATGGTCCGCGGACCATGGGATTGTATAAATAGAGCGAGGCTCTAAGTTGTAAAAGAATAGAATTTTAATGACCATGGAATAGAAGCTTAGTGGAAGATATAAGGGTAAAGTCAAGTCTTTGGGTCATAGAGTAGGAGAAGGCTCTGCAGCTGAGTGCACAGAGGCCTAATAGTTCGCAGTTGAGTGCGCAGGGTGAGTCAAGTCTGTAACTATTGAAGAATTAATAAAGAGAAGTTTTACATCAATTTTGCGTATTTATTTCCTATTTTCTATATTGAATATATTGGGTATAAATTGTATTTTTATTGTCAATATGGTGCGCAAACATAGATAACTATGTAGGTTGATTGAATGTGAGTTAAATTATCTGTTTACGTGAGGTTAACTAACATCTATAAGAGGATAAGTAAGATACGCAGTGTAACTTGGGGAAATAGCGCAAATTGCTGCCATAGTAGCGCGAAATGACCTCAACCCCTGGTGAGGGCTGCGCGAAGGACAATTATAGCATATTGCAAAGGTATCGTAGGTTAGAAAAGTGCGCAAAGTAACCTGCGCGAAGGTAGGCACAATGGACTAAATCAACCCCTCAGACATCTCAAGGGTGCGGAAACTAGGCTCCAGCATCCCCCCATACTACTTCAGGTGAGACTTCAGTCCATGCTCCGCGGGCTAATGCCGAAAGGGCCAGTAGTGTAGGGATTTGTTTGGCTAATTAACTCCAAACCTGGGTCAGGCCACTTCAAGCTAACAATCCATTAAGAATCGAGGAAATATCATGGCATAGAGCTGATTCTCACTGGCTATTTTTGGGAACACCTCTTTTTCAATTGAAGTGGGTCTTAGCATTATCATATTCAAAACACTGACATTTAGAAGGTAAATCCCTGCATTGATCTTATTTCCAACAAAGATCTTAGGCTTCTCCACAAATCTGTCAATTCGACCAGTTTCTTCATCAAGAATAACCAATGCATGTTTTCAGGATCTATCGACTCCTAAGCCATGGATCTAGATACCTAAACAAGCATGGAGTTACCTTTGAACCAATAAGCATAGAGATATGTTTAAGCCCTGAGATTAGCATACAAGAATACCTTCGTGACTATAATCGGGGCCTCTCACCCATGATTTTTTGTGAAATTTAAGCTTCTTCTTCAAAGGATACTCAGATGACATTACTGTTGAGTACATAGAATGGCTCACAAGACCCATCATCCATCCCATCCCTCGGAAGGGCTAGAGGCCTAGTTGTGCCTATTGGTTTAGTATCCTGTGAGCTTCAACTCCAATCAATTTCAAAGGTTCGATATGTACACAAAATTTTCTTCAATTTCTTTTTCTTATACATTATAATTTGATCAAAGTAATCAAAATACAGGGATTGAAACCAAGTAGCTCCATACTTGATGAAAAATCATATGCTTATTAGCGAAGTTGATGAGGGACTTGGGAATGCTAAGAGGTAGGGGACACAGATGGGTCCTGAACCCACCAACCAAAATGAGTGTCTTCATCACTTATTTAGTAGATATGTGTATGAAACCACCTAAAAAAAATTCATATCAAAGATATAAAAACAATAATATTATACAATATATTTCAAAACCCTCCTATGGATACACATTAGAAACAAACTCAAATGAAGGGGGAATTAAAAAAGAACAGCCAAACCCATAGCATCAGGAAATGTAAAGTCAGTCAAAAGAGGCTAAGCTATGACTTAGAAATCATCACAATTTTTCTATTTCCTCCAAGAAAACCCTGTAAATTTACAAGAATTAGTAGGAAGTTGAATAAGAATTTAAAAAATAAACATGAAACAAACACTAATTAATTCAATTTATAGTTTTAAAGGTGCAATGGTGAAGTTTTTCATTCCAAAACTTGTGTAACATATATACCTCAGCCAATACTTGCAAAATAAAATGTGTCTTTGGATGAATAGTAAAGGCTTAGAAGTCACATCATCTAGGTCATACGAGTATATGTTGTCATATATTTTTCCTACAAACACTATACTTGATTTGTCTCACAATAATCTTACTGGGAAAATCCCCACAAGCATAGGTACTATAAGCCATCCACAGTTGTTGAATTTATATTGGAATCATTTGGAAGGGAGAATACCTACAAATTTTAGTGAAATGTCTACTTTGGAGTAGTTGGATTTGGCCCATAGTAATTTGAGTGGACCAATTCCCAAGGACATTTCTAAATTACATGAGTTGAGTCTTATAGATGTTTCATCAAACATCCTATGTTGGAAATTCCCAACTGGGACTCAATTCCCTACTTTCAATGTAACTTCATTTCAAAACAATATGTTCTTATAGGGTTGTCTTTAGATTCATGTAATGAAAATGAAAGAAAAATAATGCAAGGTGATAATCCTAGTAAGAGTGGAATGGTTAAGTCACATAGATGAAAATATGTCATTGATAACATTGGGAATGGGAATGGGGATTGGATTTGGGGGAGTGATTGTTGTCTTTATGTTATGGAAAATAGCTAAGGACTGGGTAGTGTCCCAAACATGCCTCATCCCTTTCTTGGTGTATATCAATTTCCTACTTAAAATTGGCTTCCCAGCTCAATAGTTTTAGTTTATTGTATGGAAAAATAGAATATATGATTAATTAAGAATTTCTATTAATATCAGTGTAATTACTGAATTATGTATTGTATTTCCATAATGGAACTGTGAGCTCAACGAAAATGGCTTACCGACCTATCATGATGCAACACTTTCAAGCAGTTGATTGTAAAAGTGATTAAAAAATCTTTTCCCAAAGAGAAAAAGGATCCATGCCACTGTAACAAAGTAACTTAGGATTAATTCACTTCAAAATATTTTAAAAAGATGGACTTGCAGGTTGATCTGCGGATAATATGTGAGTTCTATTTTTCACTAAAATTGTCTAGTGATAACATGATTTATCTTTGGAACTTCTATAATTATAGATTTCCAATCTCCTATGGAAGGAGAACGCTCAAAAGGGCCAACCACAGTCAATGGAATAATGATGATGATTATGTTTTTAGATGAAGCCACTGAAAGCCACAATAAATAGAGCAATAGTACATTAAAATTTTCCCAATAATCATTATGTTGCATATTCTAGAATTAAGGTCATTGTGGCCACATTGGGAATGGTTGTTCACCGTTTCTATAGCAATGCGGTAGAGTGCAAAATTATTAGAGTGCTTGCAAGGTAGAGGTAGGAACTTATATTTTTCAAAATTTTCATTTTGGATTTGATGGCAATGCCAATTCAAGGAAAATATGCATCAATATTGTGGAGATCTTTAATGCAATCACTTTTTATTTTCAATCTGTAACATTGCATAGATCTTATTGATTTTAAATGTATTTGTATAGTGTTCTCGATCTCCTGTCTTGCTTGAAATGCAACACCATTATGGATCAGTTTGCAATACATATACAAAAAAATTATCATGCAGATTCACTAAAGGACATACATATCAAAGGCATCAAAATAATAATATTATATGAAATCTTTCAAAACCCTTCAATGGATACACGTAAAAAAATAGGCTAAAATGAAGGGGGAATTGAAGAAGAACAAGCAAACCCATAGAATCATGAAATCTAAAGCCGATCACAAGAGGTTAATCTATGACTTATAAATCATCATAGTTCCATTGTTTCCTCCAAAAGAAACCTGTAAATTTACAAGAATTAGCAGGAAGTTGATTAAGAATTTCAAAAATAAACATGAAACAAACACTAATTAATTCAAGCTACAATCGACATTGACTTCACTTATTCAACAAATCTTAAATAACTGCAAATTTAACCCACATCAACCCCTATAATTATCATATATAATTCATCCTAAATTTGTTTGGAGTTTCAAGTTTGAACCAAAGAGTTTGGCAGTTTCATCTAAGGTTGTTGGTTGCTATAGTTTGAAAGGTGCAATTGTGAAGTTTTGCATTCCAAAAACTTGTGCAACATGTATACCTTGTGATGCCAATACTTCCAAAATAAAATGTGTATTCGTCTTTAAATTTTATCAATACCATAATCCACCCAAAGATAACAAAGATACTTAAGAAAGAACCACTTTTAAGTCCTTCTTGCAAATTGACAAACTAACATGTTTTCAAGGTACTTAACATTTTCCATAAACAAACTATTAATTTACAAAAGGGACGTCAAATTAATCTGAAAAGATTACGTAAGTCCATGTTTTTGTTTGACACAAGGTTGTGTCAAAGTGGTTGCACACACTAAATGTCCCTACTTTGGAAACAATGGAATTTTGCAAGTGAAACAAATGAAGAGTAAAGGCTTGATAGTCACAACATCTAGGTCATATTATACATGTAGAATCAATTGTTTGAAGTAAAGTTAGACAAATGTAGCAATGGGAGACCCACTAGTGTGGGCTTCAAAAGAAAATGTGTAAATATAAGGAAGGAGTTTCTATCTTAGACCTAACACCTTCTTTGTCGACTTTGTGACTCATTCCCACAGGTAAATATTTTGGTGCCTTTTACTCTTATTTGAGTGATCGCCGGCGAAAGGATAGAAAAAACCTACTTGAATAGATCTATTAAAAAGTTCTTCATTTGTGTCTTGTAAAAATCCACAAATATTATCACCTACCATTGGGATTCCAAACAACCCAAAATGGATAAAATTCGAGTAGAGAGAAAACAATAATTAAAACACCAGTAATTATAGACAAATAAATAAATAAATAAAATACCATTTCTTTGAGAAAATACTTAATACGACCCTCTTTGAACTGACCCAATAGACGTTACCCTTTCCCATGCCACGACATGCACTCAAATGTCTGGATCTCATCTTCCCTGTTGAAGAACAAATCCACACCTTCGAGCTATGAGATGGTGTCGTTGTAGGGTATTTTGATATTTTCTTCGGTCCATAATCCACCGAAAGATAACAAATATACTTAAGAAATAACTATTGTGAAGTCTTTCTTGCAAATTAACAAACTGGAAAGTTTCAAGGTACTTAACATTTTCCACAAATAAATTGTTAATCTACAAAAAGGACATCAAATTAATTTGAAAAGATTACATAAGACCATTTCTTTTCTTGACTCAAGGATGTCTCTAAAGAAGTTGCACACACCAAATGTCCCTACTTTGGAAACAATGGAACCTTGCAAGTGAAATAGATGAACACTAAAGGGGGCTCGACAGTGACAAAAGTAACAATGCGAGACCCATTAGTGTGAGCTTCAAAATAAAATGTGTAGATATAAGGAAGGTGTTTGTATTTCAAACCTAACACCTTATTTGGAGATGTTGTGATTGATTCCCATAGGTAAAGCTCTTGGTGCCTTTTATTCTTGTCCAAGTGATCTTTGGAAAAAGGATAGAGGAACCTAGTTGAATCCATTTATTACAAAGATCTTCGTTTTTGTCTTGTAAAAATTCATAAATATCAACACCTACCATTGGGATTCCAAACAACCCAAAATGGCTAAAATTCGAGCAGAGAAAAAATAGTAATTAAAATACCTACAATTCTAGACAATGAACTGAATAAATAAAATTACCCTTGTGTTGAGAAATCCTCGATACGACCCTCGAGGAACCGACCTAGTAAGCATTGCCCTTGCCCGAGCCATGACACACACTGGAATGTCTGAACCTCATCTTCCATGTTGAGGAACAAATCCATGCCTTCTAGCTTCGAGATGTTGTCATTGCATGGGGTTTTGATCTTGTCTCTAGTCCATTGCTTGATCTTATTGGTGGGATCCAATTGTCAGAAACATAGGAGTAGAATTTTTCTCTGCAAAATGAAAATGAAAATGCGAAGGGATTTCCTCATTCAGTTTAAATTGTAAAACATGATTAAGGCTATGCAATTTTCTCGGGAAATCAATCCGACGACCCCACAAACTATATTAGGAAATGAATGGTAGCATTATTCCACCGAGGCCAAATCTTGTGAAGTTGAGTTTGAAAACCCTCTCGTTATTGCAGGTCACGCCTTCGAGCTCTGAGATGGTGCCATTGTAGGGGTTTTGATATTGTCTTTGGTCCATTGCCTGGGCTTATTAGCGGGATCCAACTGTCAGAAACCTAGGAGTAGAATTTTTCCCAGCAAAATGAAAAAGAAAATGCGAACGAGTTTCCTCATTCAGTTTAAATTGTAGAACGTGATGGAGGCTCTGCAGTTTTCTTAGGAAATGAATCTGATTAACTATTAGTTTTTGTCTTAACTATTAACTATTAATCTGACGCTATAAAAATCTTCAATCATCTAACATTTGATATAATGGTGTACGCAAATACACAGTGGCATTTGCGGGAGTTGTTGTCAAAGGGGAATGCCTTATGATGTAATAAAAGAGACGAAACAAAGTTTTAGTGGATAGTCATCTAGAAGTTGGGTTGTCCTCCTAAAATCAAAATTTTCATTTACCTTGTGTTCACAAGTAAGGTTCTAACCTAGGACAATGGGAAAAAAGGAATTTCTCTGGTTCTAGTTGATGTTATTTTTGTAAAATCAATAGTGAGACTATGCATATTTTTGTTCATGGTCCTTTAATCAAGATTTTTCGGGGAGAGTTGTTCGAGATCTTTAGCCAAAATTTTAAGTGGGATAATATTTCAATATGGTTTTTTTGTAAACTTAGTTATACCTAACACATTACAAATCCATTCTTTATTTTAGGTTTTGAGGAATGAGAATTACCAGTAAAAACATGACTTTTGATGATAAAAGGACTCATTTAGGAAGGTTGGTTCGTCAAATCAGACTCACTTTTGGTGAAGGAAAGAAGTCTCCAAAACAATAAATTCCAATACATTTACAAGAACCTTATTTGATTTCAATATGTCTTCAATTTTTATGGATGATGCATGTCAAGGTGCTACAAGTGTTTTTGAAGTAGGGGAAATCCTTTATTGGATGTCTGGAGGTGGACATGGGTCTAACAATATAGATGAGTTATATGCCCTATACACCTTACTTAAAGTTATATAAACATGTTAGAATCTTATAGGTACCACAAGATTCAATATCATATATGTTGGAAAATGTTGCATCACCTCTTTGATGCTAGACCTATCATGGAAATAATCATTGGTTTAAGAGCCAATTTTAAAAATATTTCCTCCATGCACATTTATAGAAAAATAAATGATATTTTATCATCTTTCAAAATAGCCATTGGTTCTGGAAGAAGGTTCACTTCTTGTTCATGAAATGAAATGAGGGACACTTTTTAAATGTTGTTATTACTAATCCATTTTGATATTTCCTAAGGTATATTGTCTTTGAATGCATAAGTCTTCTTTGAAGAGATGTAAAAGGTATGTTTTAATTGTACTTTTTGGCTAAGTAATATTATATGAAGTTAGTTGGAACTAGGATATATGGTAGAAACAAGTTTGTTAAACAATTTAAGTCAACATGCTCTAAATTGAAATGCTATGTCAAAACATATTTTGACCTTTACTTTGATTTATCAAATATATAAAATATAGTTTAAATGAAAATAAAATATTGACATAATTGGTAAAAATCAAAATAATATAATTAATATCATTCATCATGGCAAAAAAGATATTAATAACCAAATTGTGGATTGTTGGAAATACTTTTTGGTTATAGTGAAAGTGAGTATGTTTAATCTCAGACTTAACGCAGATCAATCCAATAAGTTATTGATTCTCATAATTAAAAAAATAAAAATACACTAAAATAAAAAATATTTCCAATATAATAAAATATATATTCCATAAACAAATATTGCATTGACAAGGCAAGTTAAAAGTACTCCAAACATCAAAAAGAAGTTAGCTGGGAAATTATGAGGTATTGGTTTCTAGAGATATTACCTCATATCTAAAAAGTTACATAAAAGGAAATTCAATATAAAATAATAAAATTTATATAAAAGAAAATTCAATATTAAAGTTACATAAAAGGAAATTCAATATAAAATAATAAAATTTATATAAAAGAAAATTCAATATTAAATAATATTAAATATTATATTTTAGTGAATCCCAACCCTCTAATAAAGAGGTTTTTGTAATTCCAAACATGCACTTGAGTATGTAGTATGTAGAGCTAATAGAATAATTTATTTTATATAAAATATGACATTTAGTCAATTTAGATTGATCTTTGTAATTCCAAACATGCACTTGAGTATGTAGAGCTAATAGAATAATTTATTTTATATAAAATATGACATTTAGTCAATTTAGATTGATCCACTTTGAAAATGGACCATCCCACATTAACAAAAAAAAATATTTCTACCAACCTTGCCCTTAGTCCACTAAAAATTTTGAATTCATCTTTAGTGGTATTTTTTTGGTTGATCGTGATACTATTTAGTCTTACCTCCTTAAAATTATTTAAATGTGCATTAATACTTTTAAGGCATGTTTGTTAATGCAAATACACCCCCAAAAAAAATAGTAAATTCTTACATATTTTAAGTTTCATATATATTTTAAGTTTTTAAGAAAGTACTAGATGTATTTAAGTCTTTAAGATGCATATTTTCGATTTCTTTCCAAATTGAAAAATTTGCTTTGGAATTTTTATATCAAAATCGGATTTGAAATTAGTAACTATGATATCCGGTACAATTAAGTTTTTAAGAAAATACTAGATGTATTTAAGTTTTTAAGATGCATATTTTCAATTTCTGTCCAAATTGAAAAATTTTCTTTGGAATTTTTATATCAAAATCGGATTTGAAATTAGTAACTATGATATCCAGTACAGTTAACTGATAGCAGATGATCATTCATGACAAAAATTGACTTTGATTTGAGAGCAGATTGTCAGTAGAGTTGGTCATATCCTTAAAATCTATCAGTGAATAATAAAAGACCAGAAATATTAAAACCTTAATTGGCATTTGAATCAAATTCAGATTTTGAGAGATTTACAGATTTTTTTTCCATCACACAAAGCATTATTTGAATAATACCTCGAGCACTAAGATGCTAAGCCGTCTGCTCTTTTCCCTGAATCACGTTTGAGAGCAACCAAAACTTTGTTTGGATGAAACCCAAAGACTGAAGAGAGCAAGAAAACTGCAGAACCAAAATGCAGCAGTAGAATATTGAGGCACAAGAAGAGGATGGGTTGAATTTGTACTATTCCCTATTTCAAATATGGTAGTGTTCAAATCGAACAATTTCGAGATCTTGCAAATCACAAAGCTGAGATGACATCATTTTAAATGCAAGTTTACCATCCGATTTAATTCTTTAAAGGTATCCTCTGGTAAAAACTTGTTAAAAACTTCATAAAGATTGCCTGTTGAGGTTTCAAAACCTGCAGTTGGCTATAATTTGTTAGTGTTAGGAAAAAATATTTTGACTGAGGGTTCACAAATGAAAATTTTCTCTTGCTACTTACAGTCAGCTCTAATGTGCATCATTGTTCAACTCCCTGCTCTATTATTTGTAGATTATTGTTGTGGAAATTGTTTATGAGCAATCAAGACGTTAAGTCCAGCTAAGAGAAGCTACCAGGTTCATATAAATATAGCATTTTTTTGGATGGAAATAAACCTTCAGGAAAACAATTGGGAATTTCTTCCATTTGAAGGATGATATCCAGTGTAAAACAACAAGTTAAAACATTAAATATAAAAATTTAATCAAGATTTTGACCAGCAGTTGGAAATTTAACCTAAACATTTTGTTTCATTCCACAAGAGAATTAAATGAACTGGCATTCTTTTGTTTGCTAATATCTATTTAGTGACAATTAACTGAAACATGGTCAAAATCTTCTCTGGCACACAAGAATCCTAAAGGTAACTAGCCTGGAAAATTATTACATTCTCGAACAAAAGACCATATGATAGCATAAAAGTGAAAACTGTAAATTGAGTGCAACAGTTGAAATGCATACCATTTTACCAGACACCAAGCGGGCTTTATCCATGTATACGATGACAAGCCTTTGAAGATTTCCAACTTTAAAACAAATATCGAAAACTGCCTCTCGGATGCTCAAATGTGAGGAGACAAATTTCTTAGAGATTGACATCATTCCTTAATTATTATATTGAAAACACTTAGATGCTGCATTTACATTGTGAGATCAGAGAATATGTAGCTTACATTGTGGTTTCTCATAATTATCAATGAGCTTTCTAAATCTGAATGTGACAGATTCCATGCTTTTATAAGTACAAAGATGGCTTCAAAGGTCCATACTGAATTTCTAGTCATCACATTCTCAACTCTAACCACTTTTTTCAACAGTACTCTAACCACTTGCAATCTGAGCCAAATCACATAAAAAAACATTACTTACTATTGCCTGCAACTAACCAACTGATTTCCTTTTGTCCAATTCAAAGAAGGGTCAATGCTGTTCACTGCAATTCTCACTTGTAGCTGCCCTTTCAAGCTCCCCTATGTTGTGCATCGGCATCACCAGCGTTTCCTCCAGTGCCTGATGAAGCAGAGGCAGCTGCTTCCGAAGAGGGTCTCAAAGGAACCACTTGGTTATCATTCCCATCCCGCTGATGCTTTCTAGCTGACTTTCTGGCGGAGAAGCATTTGTTACAGAGAGAAAGTGTTGGGGATGGACTCACTCCTGAGGCTTGCCATTCGGTTGGGGTTTGGCAGACGTGGCAGAGAAGCTTCCGGACATGCCGGGCCACCAGAATATTTGCAGAGTGGACCTTGGCATCACAGGCCCAACAGAGATTGGCCTGGTCCGACTCACAAAGCATTCTGGCTGACAATTTGTTGCAGAGCTCACATTCCTTCATTGGTTCCTCATAATAAAGGTTCTCCAGCAGATGAAAGTAATTTTCAAACCGTATTGGTGTGTTAGCCAGGTATTGGCTGAACTATATTCTCTTACCCATTTCACCCTGTCCTGTCCATGCAACTGTGTTAATATATATATATTACTTATGTATGCAGTTGTCTATAATGAGATTTTTTGGAAGTTTTTCCGGTAAAAATCCGGCAGCAATTTATTGGAATCACAAGTTTGATAGCTAGTTTCTGCACAATCAAAGTCTCCCAGGGGTTTTTCAGGGTGCTAAATCCAAATATGCAGTTAAGAAACCATTTTAACTGCAACAAATCAAGATTTAACCTCAATTTCTTCCGGCCGAATTCCTCCAAAAAATCACATTATAGACAACTCATAACCAATCGAATTATTCTGCAACAAATCAAGATTTAACCTCAATTTCTTCCGGCCGAATTCCTCCAAAAAATCACATTATAGACAACTCATAACCAATCGAATTATTCATACATACCGTGGAACACAAGTCATAAGCGAGTAAAGCTTTAGATTGTTTACAAGCTGGGCACCAATAATGAAAACAATGAAAAGAGAATTCCATTCAAAGGCCTTGCGAATTTTTTGTTTGATTTACTAGATGTGGTCCATGGCAGTTTGTGCTAGGCCCAATGATGAGATATGCCAAATGAAGAAAGGCGAGTATATCAGAAATTACAGGTCCGGTAGTAGGGCACGTGGCAGAGATTTGAAAGCCTAACAGTGTGAAAATATACAATGATTACAGCTGTTGTTTAAGAGAAGCTGGGGATGATGATTCATGTCTGTAGGGTTTTATCTGGAGGAAGGGGATAATGAAAGGTGACAATGACACAGAGTGAGGTGGTTTTTATTGCACTATGAAAAAGTAGGTGTACCATGGTATCTTCTCTGAATTATTTTAGGTGGAGATCGTCATTAGTGTCGCCTGATGAAACGTGACAATGATACGAGCGAAGGTACTAAAAATGGAAAGATTGATAATTTAAATAAAATAACATCATTAACTTCTATGGTAATTTCATTTTTGGATAATTAAAAATTCATATTTAATATCTTTTATATTTATTAGATATATTTTAGGACTTATCTCCTCATTATTTAAGATTATAAATTTTTAATTTTAAAGTTAGGTAGTCACTTTTTGTAAAGTTTGTCATTGGTGTGGTATTCTATGTCGCTGATATGGTGGAGTCATTTTTGGTTATTTTTTTGTTAAAATTTGTCAAGAGCCGTTCACTCTACAGACTTGATATGGTTAACTCACTTTATTAGAAAATTGTTGATAGCATGAAGAGCTCTCACTGGAATATTTTATGTAATATTTTTAATTATCAATAGAAATATTTGGACAAATTTACAAAAAAAACTTTTCAATTTTAAGTTATTTAATATTTAATTTTTATTAATCAAATAAAAATAAATAAAATTATATTAATATACAATAACTAAAAATATATAAATAAAAAATTGACTAATTTATTGTATAGAAAAAATTGTTTTTTCTAGTTTAATATGAAGGAAATGTGTGGTTTTATTTAAAAATATTATAAAATATTAATAATCTTATTCTTAATTTACAAAAAAAAGGAGTAAAATTCTTATTTTTAAAAATATTTTAATGTAAATCTTAAATAAAATATTTGAATATCCATGTAAACTAATATATTTTAATATCAACTTCTTATATATAGAAAGAGATAAAATTGAAAAAAAATTAATATTAAATATAAATAAAATATATCAATGTCCATTTTAATAAAATAATTGTATAGAGAAAAATGAAAAAATAAAAAAAAAATTAATTACTTTTTATAAAAAAGATATATATTTACCTCATTATTTAATTCTTAATAAAATATTAAAATACATTTAATTACTCTAAATGTCCATCTTAATAAAATAATTCTACAAAGAGAAATGAAAAAATAAAAAATAAAAAATACTTTCTTATAAAAGGGATCCGCTAAGGAATAAATTATGCAAACATCTTTTAGAGTCAAAAGAGATTTGATCATTCTCAAGGCTTGGTAGATTTCGAAGTACCTAGGCTAGTATTATATAAATTTCACAATAGTATATATAAAAGTTCTCATTTTTATTAGAACCTTGATTTAATCTATATGAAATATCCGTGAAATCTTTTTAGTAGGAGTGACAGTAGAGGGTTCACATATATTTCAAAAGTATAACATTTTTTATTTTAAATTTAATTTAAAAATGTTATAAAATTAAATTAAAGTAAATAATTTTGATTGTAAAATGAGTTGTGGCTTTTGGGCATGTGGTTTTTTTTGTAAGCTTAGCACTACTACATCTTCATCATGTCCAATATATATCACCCCAATCTGGGTGGGAAATCAAACCAATGACTTCACTTCAAGAAGTGCCTTAAGAGAGATCACCGTTTATCCAAGACCCCGGTAGACTATTTACAAGTTAATAATAATAATGGTAAAGTCGGAGTGAATACTTATAGTTAAGAATTTTGTTACATTGTAAGTTTATTTTCAATACTAATTTTTTATGTGCTTTTGATTAACTTTAAATATGGTTACAAAACCATTATTAGTTTGTGCCAAGGAAGAACTCTAGCAATTGATTGCCCCGTGGACCATTATTAGTTTATCATTGACCAATGCAACTCATAATGTTTAATTTAGAAAAATAAATATTTACTTTTCAATATTATTAAAAAAATATTTTTCAAACATTTGATTAGACATAACTTGCAGGTCTTATTATAGCCTTTGCATAATATAGTGCCATGTGGATAATTGCATCGCATATTTTATGCCACGTGGTTCCAATATTCATGCATGATTTTCAGATATTGTGGATATATTTTTTAATCCAAAAATAAAATCCTTGAAAATAGCTCATAGTTACTTCCCACCATAATTTAAGCAGTGTTTACATAAAAAATCAATAGAAATAACGTGTAAATATATAAATTCAACATATTGAATCCACATTTAAAAATTGTTGGCATACAACCTTTCTTATATTCCACCAATAAAATATTTCAATATACACTATTAAGTAAAATATTTCAATGTCTATCTTAATAAAAAAGTTATATAGAGAGAACCTAAAAATTAAAAAATTAACCACTTTCTCATAAAATGGAGATAAGTAATTCATTTAATTCTCAATCTGAAATTTGATAAGTGGCATTCAAAAAATATTAATAAAATAAATTGCATGTGGGTCATATATAAAATATTTCAATATACACGATTATGTAAAATATATCAATATCATTCACACACACACATATATAAAGAGAGATCACGTGCTACAGCATAATGAGGGATAAATGTATTTAAAAACATATTAACATAAAAAACAATTTAATGAGAACAATGTGGAGCGTAAATATATTATTTCAATGCCCATGTTGAGTAAAATATTTCAATGTCAACTATGTGTATATTATATAAAGCAATTAAAATAAGGAAAAAAATTATTTGAATGGTTTCCTTTCTCCCCTACAAAATGGGGAATCTATCAAATCCAGGCATTGCAGGTCATGTCTCTTCTAGACCCGTGGTTTCAAATCCAACCATTTCCTCAAGTGGTGTTGTCGCCTTCAAGCAAGTAGTGCTTAAACAATATCTTGTGCTTCGTTCCTCTGTTTGGGTTCATGAAGCTCCATCTGTTTCCATTCCTATTGGCTTAGACGTTGACAATGAAGTCGAGTTCCTAAAACTTGGAAGCTTGGTTTGTCTTTTTTTTTGGGTTTTGGCCTTGACTTGAAAATATTCAATCTTGGATAGAAAAATATTGGCTTCATGTGACCAAGCATGAGGTGTTCATCCACCCTTGTGTTAAGTGGTTTTTTCTTTGAGTTTGATGATGCTAAATATAGGGATTTTCTATTTAATTAAGATCCATGGTTTTGGAACAATGTCATTCTATGTTTGAAACCTCAATCTCCCTCCTTTGATCCAATGAATGATGTCCTAACTTCTACTCTTATTTGGGTGTGGCTTCAAAATATACTGTTGCATCTATGGAGTTTTTCCACTCTTCAAGCTATTAGGTTTGTGTTAGGAAATATTCATTTTTCCTCTCTAAAAACTTATAGGAGAAGCATTGCTACTTATGCATGTGTCAAAATAGGCCTTTGTCTTGGGTTTCTAGCTAAAACTAGTTTGATTGAGAAATATTTTCTTAGACTCAAAAACTTCATTATGAGCATGTTTCATTGTGATGTGGGGTTTATTTCAATATATGCCATATAACTATTCATTTTCTTTCTAGGTTAAACAATGGTAAAAATAAGTAGCGTTCATATCTACTTGGTTAGTTTGCTCCACTAAGGATGATCATTTACTCCTTCGAGACAAATATTCTCTAGCTCCTCCTCCACCTCAAGAGACTCTAGTTCCAAAGACAATAAAAACGATCAAGTGCACCAAATTCCACCAAAAGAATATATGGATCCTACGAACTTCGATAATGACTCACAAGATAATATTGGCTCTTAGACATTGGAAACTTGGGTAGATCAGACAATTGTAGCTAAATCTCAATAAAAAGAAGAATCTACATCACAAGATATTTGAGATCCAACTAATTCAACAAGTACTCCTCCTAAAACATAAGTCTAAAAAATAGAGAAAAAAGAAGAAGAAAAACCTAATAGCATCTCAACTAATGGTGACGAGAAGTCACACCTAAAAACTAATATTTTTAGTTTATTTTTATGTAATCAATTCATGTTGGAATATAATTTCCTTAAGAATTTGGCAGTCTAAGTCAACCATGTTCTTTATGGATATGTTGACAATGTTTGAGCTAGATCTTCCTACCTTAGAAATTTTGCAAACTAGAGATTATTGATACATAATCATGTAAACAATGCACCCCAAACACAAATTTTCAATCAATATAAAATTCTCATTACAATTTAAAAGAAAATTGTGTAGTCAAACTATTTGAAGTTTTTCCTCTTTTCCAGGTATTATTTTGGTCATTTTTTCTTGAAATGTAGCAAAGATTTGTTCGAATTACAAGTTTAAGCTATATAATCTACATAATTTGAGTGCCCAAAGATATTTTCAAGGTGTTGAATCTATTCATGCATTTAAAAATGTATTTTAAACAATGATAAATTACAATCTCTTGTTGAAACATTTGATTCATGTGTTGCTCAAAATGAAGGATATGTGCAATTCCTTTCCATGATTATGATTAGCATGGAATGAGTGTGTATGTGTGTGTGGAGAGAGTGTGTGTAGAGAGAGAGAGAGAGAGAGAGAGAGAGAGAGAGAGAGAGAGAGAGAGAGAGAGGAGAGAGTGTGTGTAGAGAGAGAGAGAGAGAGAGAGAGAGAGAGAGAGATGTTTTCATCTTAAAAGATTTGATCCCTCTCGACACTTGATAGATCCAAAGATTTTTTTGTGACTAGAGGAATAAAAAACTAGGTTGTTTTCGTACTCACGTAACATAAGGTCGATTCCAACCACCACTACTGCAACCCCTAGATCCTTACATATGCCTCTTCTTTAGGATCAGGTGAATCGGGAGGATTTGAACCTTAAACCTCCTTGCACATAACACTTCATTTTCATGGCCATCACCAATTGAGATGCCCCTAAGGGCTCTTGATAGATCTAAATTTAAGATGACTCTACTTTGGTAATAAATATAATGAAGTATTCCAACTGTTTTTTCATTTACATAGTGGGGCTCCACATTTAGGGATCGGAAAATTTAATTAATATGCTCTGGAGAACACACCAATGAGGATTGACACATATATACACATAGAATTGGAATATATGACTAATAAGAATTAAACTTCAGGATTTTCCATCCAACCTAAAATTACAAACTCATTAAATGTACAAACTTACTTCTATGCATCTCTTAATAATTACAACTTAATTTGTGGTGGAAAGTGTGGGGAATCTTCATCAATCTTGAAGGAAAATTTTTATTGTCTTATGATTGAATAGTTAAGAAAATGTAGGTGCATTGATTTAGGGGTTGAGGTTAGCAGTGGAAGCAATATTCAATAATTAATAGTAGTGGAAGAATCTAGTACAGTTTCAAGTTATGTACAAGAAAACCCTTCTGGCTAATTATAAACTTGACTCTATCCTAGTTCGAGCAAAAAAGAAGATAACAAGAATTGAAACAATCTCTTTCCACTAAGTCATAAGGGGTTATAAACACCAAGTTGATCCACTGACTAATAAGGAAATATGTTTAATATTGTGGGAGCTTGGGTTAATGGTCAATTAACCAATTAAACTCTACCATGATCACCCCTCTAAAATTAATGACAAGTGCCTTGTATTTAATTATGCCACATATATTTCACATGCTAGCCCCTTATGTAAGGAAAGATAATAAACTTGACATTATCCAAAGCTCCCTTGAGTTGATTTCTAGGGAATCCTATAAAATAATAATTACTACTTATGATTTCCATTATTTTAATATTTTTCTTGTGATCTTTTCCATCATAATGCAAATATGTGGAGGAGCTCAACAATAAAACAAAAATGTCATAAGAATCGTAAAGTGGCAGCTACACAATAACACAAGTATTTACCATGGGAAAACCATCCTGTGGGAAATCCCAACAACCTTTTCCTTAGAGAAATAATTAATTTCAATAGAGATACATCAATCAAATACAAGGTCAAATAGACGAACAATATATCTAGGTCAAACCTGGACCAAAATGCCTCCTAATCAAGTCAAGCCTGATCATAATTTTGGTCTACTTCTTCATCCATGAATTTTGCTCATGCAACTTGTCATACCTCATAAAAATTCAATCTTGCAACTCATCCATATACTCCCAAGAATTTTATTCTGTAACACATCTTCATTACCAGAAAATCATGTCTTAGATAACCTTCTTTTCAGCCTCAGATTAGGCTCTTTGCTTTGTCGCAAACTAGGTTCTTCGCTTTCCTAAGACTCAGCTCTTTTCTTGCCTCAGATAGATCCAAATTTCTTTCTTATGTCACATATATATAGACTTTTACTAGTCCAAATGGATGCCTCTTATGTTGGTGTCACCTTAACTAGGAGGAGGGTTGACTTGGCTTCTTTGAAGCCAAAAATTCAATTTCAAAAATTCCAATTTTCTTCTTTTAAAAACAACATGAATAGAATGTCAAATATTTTTCTCTTTTGACAATAGCATGAAGAAAATTATTTAAAAATAGATCAATGACTAAAATGATAATTATGAAGATCAACCATAACTACAAAATTCAACACTCCCTCTTAGCTAGGGAGTTGTTCATAACGACTATCTAGATTTTTTCATGCTGACAAATTTCTCTAAGAAAAGGCTATAACAAATCCAATTACCATAATCTAGTCAACAATTACGACACATGGTAAGACAAGTTACCATAATCAAGTCAACAATAGTGACACATGGTAAATCAATTGCATCAGTGAATTACCATAATCAAGTCAATCATTTTTTACTCATGGGAGAGTAAAAACATCAACAAGTTACAATAATTTATGTCAATACCTCAGACCAATCGTATATCCTCACCATAATTCGGGTTGGTACTTCAGATACATGGTACATCCTCACCATAATTCGGGTCAGTCCTTTAGACCTATGGTATATCCTCACCATAATTCAAGCCAATACTTCTTACACATGTGGCATATTTTAGCATCAACTAGTTACCATAATTCCAGTCCATTTGAAACCTTTTATATGAACTCGTTTTAGTTCACCATCATTCTGTTCATTACATGACACATGATGAATATCAAAATCCCACACTCTATCTAAGTAATTCTAGGCCTCCGTGACCATTCTTTGTAATTATGGTCAATATACTTGACATAGGAAGAATGATCATCCTCTATTGGACCATTCTCTCTAATTCAAGTTAGTATAATTGATACAGAGAGAATGCCGTTCCTTTACCATACCATCCTCCCTAGTCAGGTCAATATACTTGACACAGAGAAAATGTTAGTCCATGATTCTATCTCATTAGTACTCCCTGTCACTGGGATAGGCACTCTCAATAGATCCAAGCATGTCCCTGAAGTATATAAAAACTTCACCGAGAGACAAATGCTTTGTGAATAATCTTCTATATTGTAGAATAATATTGAAGCCACTCTTCTTATTTTTGTGCCATGCCTTGGTATTGAATATCACAGTGATTTGACCTTTCATCATGGTCATCACTTTCACTTGATCAAGATAGTCATGCAAGTAGCCTCTAAATCCATATTTCTTCTCGTGTTTCCAATCCATCTGCAATATATATGACTTCTACGACAAATGTTTTCTTAATGCTCATCAAATAAATTATAACGAAACCCAAAGTGAAGAAATATCTTTATGAACTCTTCTATATTTAACACTCTCTTCCCAATCTTAATCTACACATGTACTTCACTATTTGAGAAGCCATGACTAATTGTACCATGATGGTACTCCAAACCATGTTGAGCAACAAGCCTTGGCTCATAAAATTGATCATCTTCCTCTCACTGGATCTGTTACCACAACTGCTTTCCTCTCAACCTTTCTAGGTGTTCCCTCTCATAATGAAACATATCATGTTTTGGTAATTTAGGTTGCTCCCTCTACCACTGTCATATTTAAGCATATTATTTATCTATCCTTACAATGATAGTCCATCATTTTGAACTCAAAGTTCTACTCCCTCTGAAGCTAAGACAAGGCTCTTTTTTTTCTCCCTTTGTTATGGGAGTAATTATTTCTATCACAACTTATCCTTCTGACACATGAATCCTTCTGCTTGTGTTGGGAACAAATCATATAATAATATCAACCAAGACTTCTTAGAAATTCGTTAATCCAAGAATATCAAGACCAACGTGTCTTCTTGTGATCATACAAGGCCTTCTTCAATAATAAGACTTCTTCTCATGCACCTAAAATCCCCGAGGTGGTTCCATGTACACTTATTATTCCTCAATTACTTCATTGAGAGAAACGATCTCTGCATCCACCTATTGTAATTTAAAAAGCAATAGTTCTAACAAAAATGTACTTGACAATTGGAGAAAATCTTCTTGTCATGATCCTCTCCCTCTTTATGGTAGAACCTTCTATTCTTAATTTTTTGTTTGTACTTGACTATGCTACCATTGATAAGTGGGCCATTGATTTTGTTTGACCCATCAACCCACCTAGAAAGAGGACTGGTGTGAGGTAAATAATTACAACAACTAGTTACTTTACAAGATGGGCCGAAGCACAACTAGTAAGGGACTGCAATGGAGATACTACTTGTTGGGTGCTAAAAGGTGTCTTTTAAAACTCTTAATTGCCTCACATTAATTATCAACCTAGGTAAGTCTTTTTATTCCAAGAGTGTACACAATATGTGCAAGCTATGAATCTAGAGAGTAATGCTTTAAACTAAGTTATTAAATTCAATACAAGAGTAAACGGATGCAATCATAAATCTCAAGCTTGTAACTTTAAAGGAAATAATTCATCTAAGCATCATGACTCTATCTCAAACAAATCTGTAATTCAATCTTAATCAACCAAATTCAAATGACAATCAACTGAGAGCACCGTAGTATTAACTGAGCTCTTTCAGCTGGACTTAAACTATTGGATAGAAGGAAAGCATTTAATCAATCACACTCTATTTTGTAATTAACCCGAAATGATTCTTTAACTGATAACTAATTCAATCCATGACATGAATTGAAATAAAACCAACTATGACTATGCATTAATGAAATGAATACCAGAAATCTGATTCAACGAAAATACATCAATTGAAAAGTTATAAAGCAGAATAACTTCCAGGAAATGAAAAATGCATAAAATAAGAAACAATAGTAAGTTCCACTAGAGACCAGGCCTTAGCCACCAGCGAACACTGCTTAACGATTTCAGAATATCCGAACGAATAGCAATGCAAGTTGTATATTAATCATTAAAGTCACTTATCATTACAACGTGATCTTCTTCCTCAGAATCACCCTTCTGTAAATTACAATTACAATCAAGTAAAAGATGAGAGATCCCTCTTCATTCTTCTCTTTTATAGTCAAAAGGAAAAGATAAATGTGATCCCTCAGGATCAGGAGATCCTGAGGGATTCACAATTAAATGTTATCTTCAGACAATTCTTCTATCTCGCGCTGATCTCCCTGACTTGTTCCTTGGTTCGACTGCACCCGACGCATTGCATTTTCCTTGATTAGCTTTTGCGGTTCCGAATTGGGAACAACAGTTGTTCCTTCTGCTGTTTTTCTACATAAAAAGTAATGAGAGTTAGTTTGGTCAGTCAAATCATATCAAGAGAAGTTTTATTCATTCCTTATCAAAATCCTATCAATTTGTTATTATATCATGGCACAAGATGGATAAGAAAGGAGGAAAAAGATAATAATCAAGAGTAAATGCATACCTATTGCAAGGCTCAACATACTCCCCTGCTTACCTTTTTTCATGTCCTCATGACAAATAAATAGTTCCTATGTAATGTAGTTAAGGAGTAGGCTGGAAAAAAGGTTTCTTTATCAGGCCTGAAACCATGATTTTGTGCCAAATTTGCAAAGGCTATCTGTTTGTGTCCTTCAGGTAACTCATAGTCAAACCAATACCCTTCAGGAGGATACCAAATAATGGGACATCTAAATCGACATCCCAACCAATAAGGCCCTTCCCTCAAAATAAGATTGCTATATGTGATTAACCGGCTTGCAGCAGCTTTGAAGTTCCCATAATTAAATGGTTCTCTTTCCTTAACACTGTTAGTTGAGACTGTCCATCTCATTTTGGATGCAGTCAGGGATCTTTCCTGGATAGAGAGGAAATATGTTGTTCCTTTTTGTACAATTTCCTTATGTATGGGCCCTAAAATTTGAATCATGCCTTCTTGTGTCATCAACCTTTTATGTCTAGCAAATAGTTGCAAAGGGTGAGTAGGCTCACTTCTTACCCAAAGATCCAACCCGTGTTCCTATCTTTGGAATGAATTATACACCTTAAACCACTTAAGTTGATTAACTGCAAAAGAGATAAAAGCCTGGAATTGAATATCTCCAACAAAAGTGCTAGGGTTGTTATTAACTTCTCCTTCTAATATGAAATTATGTAGATAAAATTCGCAAAGAAGGCTTTGGACTTTTGTCCCATGTTCCTTGCAGCAACTTATAAAATCTTCTTCAATTGTCTTTAACTTGATTGACTTGCCAGCTCTTACGGCTTTAACCTTTAACAATAAGTATCGTTCTAATAAAAACAGGGCAAAATTTGTGGCCGGAGACCTACAATTTAGGACATATGAATATAGCAAGCAAATGGTTTCTATCTGATTCTTGGCTCTGTCTAGCTTGGTCTTTACCTTCTTTAGCTTTTCTTCTTCCTGTCTAAATCTGTCAAAAGTCCCATTTTCAATTATGGTTAATTCCCTAAACTGTTTCTGCAACTCTTGATATTTTTGCAGAGGGACTATCTCTTATTCACATCGTTCTAGAGCAAGCTAGGCTTGCATCAGTTCTTCCTGTAGCTTTAGGAGAATAGGGTCCTCGCCTTACATGATATCCTTGGCTTGTTCTTTTGTTTGAGTGCTTGTGCTATGAGAGGATATTTCCTCGGTCTGTACTTCCTTATTGTGGGAGGACCAACCCTCCATCTGAATGGCTGCATCCACTAAGTCTGCATGCAAATTTTCCTGGGTGGCTATTGTTCGAGTAGGAATGAGTTTGGTTTGGGTCTCTGTTGACCTACCCTTACATATTTTCGTTTGCGTAGCCATAGAGACTACCTCAAGAGTAGTGTTTTGGGCTTTTCTGTTTGCAATTCTTTTAAGCTTCTCGCGTAGCCTTTTAACAGTATTTTGAAGCTTTTGATATTTGTGCTTCCATTAGGTTAGGATCAAGTGATCCTCCATGTTGCATGTATGCATTTAGATTTGCCAGGACTTGAGCCATCCCTGTCTCAAAATCCCGCAGAATATCATTTTGGGGACTCATGGTTGATGTTTGAGGAGGTTCTTCTTCATTTCCCAGTTCATCATCAAGGTGTTGTGCCCTTTATTGTTCTGATTCAAGTCTATCCTCTTCCTCGAGTTCTTGTCCTGAATTGGCCTCTTCCCCGAGTTCTAATTCTCGATGACATCCTTCCCCTTGTTCAAGTTCTTCCTATGGTTTCAGCTCAGAGTCCTGTATACTAATTGGTCTGGATGGTTCTACAGATTGTTCAGTGCTATCTACAGACATTCTCTGGACAAGATGTAACCTTGCAGACCGCCTGCGCTTGTAGGGTTCAATGTTTGAGTGGTAGTCCTTTCCCTTTTCGGAACAGGGCCCTGTTGACTTATCACCAAAATTTCAGGATTTTGGATTATAGGGCTTTGATTAATCTCCAGGGGCGCTATGAGACCATCCCAAGTTAAGTTTTGTTGAACGAGGTTGTAGGTAACAATCAGTCTAATCAATCCATGGTGGCTAACTATGGTTTCCGGGTGCCTAGCCTGTCTTATTCTATCTGCGGTATCATGCAACAATAAATTCAAGAAAGATGGCAGATTAACAATGATCTTTAGTTTCAAAATAGCTAAAAGTTTGAGTTGTCGTGGTCTTACCATGTCTCATTATCCATCATAGGTAATGTACCTTTGGAAAACATTTTCCAACTCACGCCATGGTTCTGCCAGAGAATATGGTTGTATGCCCTTGCCTTTCTTGGTTAATTCCTCGCCCGCATCTCTGAAAATGTCCACCACATCTTGTAACATTATGTGTTTTTTGGCCATGTAGTTCCTTCCACTGATAGCCCAGATACTTCAGCTATTATAACGTCTGATACTGTAATTCTTCTACCTCTCACTAGGGATTTACCATTCTGCAAATGCTGTAGAAATTCAGTAGTGATTCCCCCACTAGGGGTTTGAAATCTTGTGAAGTATGATATCCACCGTGCGTGGACCAGAATTTCCCTAGCTCTATCAAAGATTTCCAGCACTAAAGGTTCTCGACGTACTGACTTAGCACCCATAATTCTTGAGTTCTTCCTACTATTGCAACGGATTAGTGCAGTGGAGAAAACACATAAACATACATCAGCAGACAGATAGAATAACAAGTAAGTTGTAACATCTAAGTTTTCCAATTTTAAACGATATTTCTATGAGAATTCATTAATTCGAGGACTATTATTTTTCCACATCCTGCGTGATCATAGAGTACCATATCAACCTATGAAATCCAATAAAATAGTTATACCGCATGCACGAGTGTAATGAAGGTCCCCTCCCTCCTTCAAGATGAGAGGTCGCCTACGACTGAATGGACAGGGGAATGTTGTTCTGACAACAACATACAAGGGTGAAAGATACGACATTAATATGGGACAGAGTACATATATTAATGAGAGGACTGTAAAAGGTATGGATATTATGAAAGTGAGGTGGGTAATGATGGTTATTGATAAGTGACAATATGCTTTGGTTGATGATAGGTTATGTGGTAAGGAAAGAGGACGAAAATATGCAAGAAAGATGCTTTGCTGATGATATTTCAGCTGCAAATGATATGATTGATTAAAAACATTAACTCATGCATAAAGGTTCAAGGTAGGGAGAAATTAAGGAAATAATTCTTCTGATAAAAAGAAAAGTAAGAAGAGGGTATTATAATAATTATTGATGTTGAAAATGGAACTTCAATACCATAAGTAGAGATTCTGTTGCCAACAGGTGTCCATAGCCTCGACAAAGTTGCTTTTTAACCCATATGAGCTAGGATCCTCAATTTATAGTTGGAGAATTCCATTGTTGTTTCTACAGAAGAGATTAGTGTGCTGGCATGGTAACCAAATGACCACACTGCCATTCATTGGGAAGTAGCAAAAGTGATCAGGTCGGCTCATGATGAGACCTCCTGTTCCAAGAATATTTTAGCCATCCATTGGATCATAACTCTGGTGTGGTGGCCATAGTGGGAATGTCACATTGCTACATCCTTATGAACATGGTAGGCTGGCTCTTAATGAGACACCCTATCCTCTTTCTATAGGCAAAATTTTGTTGTCATTACACATTTTTATAGTAAATAGAGGGAGGCTCAGTACTTCTTAAGAGCAGGGATGGTGGAAGAAGTTGAACATATCAATAGAAAAAAATATACCCATAATCTGACTTATAACAGACAGAGAGGACTATAACCAGGAGGGGTGGAACCAACATGGTAAAGATGATCAATCAATATTATATACAACAGAAATCAATACAGTAAAGTAATATATAAATAATTGTGTCCTTCCCATTTTTTTTTTTAAGAAATCTATCATCAAGAAGCTATCTTGTTAAAGATCATAATGTTAAGGGTATTCACTTGCTTCAATAGAATCCATAATTCTTGTCCTCATAAAAGTATTGTACTTCATGTCATGAAAGAGAATAAAAAAAATGGGGTCGAGATGAGCTAGGAATACTCTTGGAAGTATTGTTCAACATCACAATAATGCAAGGAAAAAGGGTCTTGTTTTTAAAAACACATGACTTCAAGAAGAAAAAGTGTTGTTCCAAAGAAGGAACAACGACAAATTCTAAAAAAAGGGTAGTATTTGAACAACAAACAACAAAAAGTGTTGTTCCAAAATTGGAATAGCAAATACGCAAAAAAGTGTTGTTCCGAAGTGGGAACAACAAAACCAAAAGTGTTGTTCTAAAGTGGGAACAACAAAACCAAAAGTGTTGTTCCAAAGTGGGAACAACAAAAATCAAAAGTGTTGTTCTGAAGAGGTAACAACAAAAATCAAAAGTGTTGTTCCGAAGAGGGAATAACAAAAATCAAAATTGTTGTTCCGAAGAGGGAACAACAAAAATCAAACATGCTGTTCCAAAGAAGGAACAACAAAAATAAGAAGTGTTGTTCCGAAGTGCGAACAGAAAAAACCAAAAGTGTTGTTCCGAAGTGGGAACACCAAAAGTCAAAAGTGTTGTTCCGAAGAGGGAACAACAAAAATAAAACGTGCTGTTCCGAAGAGGGAACAAAAAAAATCAAACATGTTGTTCCCAAGAAGGAACAACAAAAATCATAATTGTTGTTCCGAAGTGGGAACGACAAAACCAAAAGTGTTGTTCCAAAGTGGCAACAACAAAAATCAAAAGTGTTGTTCCAAAGAGGGAACAACAAAAATCAAATGTGTTGTTCCGAAGAGAGAACATCAAAAATCAAACGTGTTGTTCCAAAGTGGGAACAACAAAAATCAAAAAGTGTTGTTCCGAAGAGGGAACAACAAAAATCAAACGTGTTGTTCCAAAGAGGGAACAACAAAAATCAAAAGTGTTGTTCCAAAGTGGGAACAACAAAAATAAAAAAGTGTTGTTTTGAAGAGGGAACATCCAAAATCAAACGTGCTGTTCTGAAGAGGGAACAACAAAAAGCAAAAAAACGCAGAAAATCGGATTAGCAATCATGTTTACAGTTTTTACAAAAAGGAATAACTTTTTACAATAATGAAGCTGCCGAAGGATTTCCTTCTGTAGCTAGGATTTGCATGGTGGAGTCTTCATGTATCTGTTGGTAAAAGGATTCTCTTGTAAGTGGTTTTTGGTAGAGGCGTACCCGATGCCCATTTTCTTTGAAGGAGAAACAAGACCCATCATTGGTGGCCAATGTAAGAGTTTCATTGTCATGTACTTCCTTTATTTCGTAGGGGCCTAACCATCTAGTCTACAGTTTACCAGGGAAGTCTTGAAACCTGGAATCATAAAGAAGAGCCCAGTTGCCCTCATGAAATGTCTTCTTCTTAATCAAGGAATCATGCCACTTGGCTCTTTGTTGTTGAATGAGTGCAGTGTGTTGTAGAGCCAATAGCCGAATTTCATCTAATTCATTTATTTGTTGTAGTCTCTTAATATGGGCTTCAGTTAAATCTAGTCCCACTTCCTGGGTTATCCTTAGTGTCTGTATCTCAAATTCTATGGGGAAATGGGTTCCTTACCAAATACCAATTGATATGGAGAGTATCCCGTTATGTTCCTCCAAGTCGTGTGATATGCCCACAAGGTCTCTAGTAGTCGAGTCACCTAGTACCGTCTATGCGATGAGATTGTCTTCGTTAGAATAGCTTCAATTACTTTGTTGGTACTCTCCACCTGCCCGTTCACCTGCGGGTGATACGAAGAGGTAATTCTGTGAATAATGTGATGATTCTTCAGTGTAGCAGCAATCTTTTGGCCTACAAATTATGGCCCCCCATCAGTAATTACTTCTCTGGGTAAGCCATATCGCACAAAAATTTTGAAAAGAAAATTAATCATTGTTTCTTCTGTTGCTTTTGGTAATGCTACTGCCTCCACCCATTTAGTCACGTATTCTGTTGCAACCAATATGTATGATTTCTAATTGGATGGTCGGTTGATCAGCCCCACGAAATCTAACGCCCATCGCTCAAAGGATTCTATCACCAGCTGAGGATGCAGGGGCATCTCATCAGATTTGCCAAGGTGGCCCCTCCTTTGGGAACTATCGCATGCTTGAACAAATTTCTTAGCATCCTTAAAAATCGTGGGCCAGTAGTAGCCCATTTGAAAATTTTTATGTCCAGTTCTGTGGTCTGCAAAATGTCCACTGCAAGGTCCATCGTGGCAGGCTTTTAAGATATCATAAATTTTGTCTTCCCCGACACACCTGCGGATGTGCATATTGGCTCCTATTTGAAAAAGGTATACTTCGATCTAGGAGAACCGAGTGTTGCGCTGCACTATTAATTTCCTTTCTCCGGGTGTCAGATGTTTGGGCAGTTTTCCTACTACTAAATAATTTGCCACATCTGCATACCATGGTGTTTTTACAACCACAGCAAACAGGTGTTCATCCGGAAACTGGTCTTCTACTGCCATTGCATCTTCTATTCTTGGCACTCGGGAGAGGAAATCTGCCACAAGGATTTCCCTCCCCGGTCGATCCTTTATAGTTATGTCAAATTCCTGCAAAAGTAGTAACCAACGTGTCACTCTTCCATTCGTGATGGGTTTATTAGCTAAATATTTGATAGCAGGGTGATCAATATACAGAACTACAGGGTATCCATTCATATAGTGTCTGAATTTGTTAATGGCATAAATAACAGCTAAAAACTCTTTCTCTGTTACTTTATAGTTTAACTCAGCAGGAGTTAAGTTTTTGGTATTGTAATATATAACATAAGGTTTCTTGTCGTCTTCTTGGCCAAGAACTGCTCCAACGGCTAAATCTGATGCATCTAATGCAATTTGGAATGGTATATCCCAATTTGGCCCTCGTAATACTGGTGTTGTTGATAGTAGTCGTTTCAACTCTGTAAAGGTAATGTCACAATTGTCAGTCCATATAAAATCAACATTTCTTGTTAAGGCATATAATGGTGCAGCAATTTTACGATAATATCCTACAAATCCCAGAAAACTACATACCTCTATTTGAGTGCAGGGAGTAGCTAATAAGAGGATTACCTGTATCTTTACTGGATCTACCTGAAATCCAGTTGTTGAAATGAACTGACCTAGGATTAGGCCCTCTGTCATCATCATATGGCACTTCTCATGGCTTAAGCCTAGCCTAGTAGCAATACACGATTCCAAGACTTTCTCCAATGTTTGTAATGCCTGTTCAAATTCATCTTCATAGGGTGTGAAATCGTCCATGTATACCTCCAATCCTTCATGTATTAAGTCTGCAAAAAGATTGAGTATGGCTCTCTGGAATGTGGCAGGTGCATTGCACAATCGAAAAGGTAATACCCTGTAAGTAAATGTTCCCCACGGGCAGGTAAAAGTAGTTTTATCTTGGTCTTTAGGGGCAATATGAATTTGGTTGTAGCCACTAAAGCCATCCAAGAAAGAGAAGAATTTATTTCCTGCCAGTGTATCATGGACTTGATCGATGAATGGAAGGGGAAAATGGTCTTTTTGCATTGCTTTGTTGAGTTCTTTATATTCAACGCATATTTGCCAGTTCCCATTCTTTTTGGGGACCACTACTAATGGAGAAACCCATTTGTTGTTAGATATAGGATAGATAAAATTCACATCTAATAGTTTTTGAAGTTCTTCTTTAACAATATCCTTTAGGTGAGTATTTAATCTACGCTGAGGTTGTCGAATGGGTCTTGCATATTTTTCAATGTAAATGCTGTGCATACATAGTTGAGGGTCAATCCCTTTCATGTCTAGGTAATCCCAAGCAAAAGCTCCTTTATATTTCCTAAGGACTTGAATAAGTTTATGTTGCTAGTCATCGCTCAGATTACTATTAATATTCAGGATCTTCCCTGTCTCGATTTCAATAGGTTTGCTATTATAGATAGTGGTTGTCGGTATTGGTTGGTTATTGATATCTCTCAGGGAATCTTCTTCAATTTCATTGTCAAGGACTGCTTTAATCATGTGACATTTCAAAGTAGATATTGTAGTAGGATGATTGATAAAAGTATTAATGACATCGTCTTCTGTTTGGTTTTTAAATTCAAGGGAATCTACCACAGTCAATGGTGACCAAATATTTTCTGTTAAATATGTTACATGTTGCTTCCTAGTTGTTACAATGTTTAGGCTTGGTTGAGAAGGAGGGTATAAGGCTAGATTCTTCACATAATTCCCTCTGGTTATGGTCATACTGCCTGTCCGACAGCTAATATAAGCATCAGTGGTTGCTAACCAAGGCCTTCCTAAAATTAAAGGATGTCCATCTAGCCGGTTCCTAGGGTTAATAATAAAAAAATCTACTGGATATTCCCAAGTGTCTACAGAAACCATCACATCCGGTAATGTTCCTTCTGGCCTAATGATTGAGCGGTCAGCAAGTTCTAGCAAGGTAGTTGTTGGTTCCAACACTGTGATGCTAAGTATTTCACAAGTTGTTGTTGTGAGAATGTTAATGGCTACCCCTAAATCAACTAAAGCATTGGGAAAAGAGCAACCATTTATCTATATTGTGACAATGGTATTTCCCGGGTCTTCATATTTTACAGGTGTCTCTTTGCCTAGTAATAAATCAGACAAAGTCCCGACAACATGGACAGTTGGGGTTATTTTTGTTTGCCTCACAGACTTCTTTATACACAATTCTTTAATAGTTTTGGCATATATTGGAATGTCTTGAACAGCGTAGAGGAGGGGTATTTTTACACAGATATTCTTGAGTTGACCCAGAAGATCAAAGTTGGGATGTTCAATTGGGCGTGGTATCATTAGTCTTTCTGGAAATGGTGGGGAAGTAGTTATGATATGTTCGGGAGTTTTCTGCCTGATTGTATCTTTCCCTTGTCAATCATTTACAGTCAATGACTTATTTGGGTGTGGTTTTTCAGGTTGCAGATTTTTATCCTCGTCTGGAGTAATTATGCGTTCAGATCTTAACTTGAGTTCATTACACTCTCTCAACTTTGCTTCAGGGTCCAGAACTTCCATGATTTGTACTAAATGGATTGGTCTGTTGTTGGGATTTGGGTTGTGTTGGGCTGGGAGTTATGGTCGTATATTAGATTGAGGATTTTGATGCAACGTATAAGGTGCTGGTAAAGTAGGTTGAGATAGAGGAATTGTCCCCATAGGCTGGTTCGTGGATATTTGCCAGTTTGATTGTCAGTTCTGATTTTGTGAGGTGGAAGGGGACCATTGGGATGGATAGGGATTGTTCTACCAGAATGGTGGAGGGTAAGAGGGATTTGACCAATTATTGTTTGGATTTGACTGGTTGGGCCATGGTGGCATAGAAAATGTTTGAGGTGGCTAAGTAGAAAAAGGTGGCTGGTTCTTCCATGTTGCCCCTGAATATTGCTGAGAATTATATTGCGAGGGAGGAAAGAATGAAGATGGATGAATAGGCAAACCTGTCTGACGTGCTTTCCATTGACGACGTTGGTTCAACAGATATACTAGTTCCACTTCTTCTTCCCCTTCCTTGAAGACTGCTTTTAATCTTGGGAGTGATGGGCAACTTTCCATTGCATGCTTCTTGGTACATATGGCACATGCATGTATCATATCTAGCAAACATTCTTTGTGTTTATGTTTTTTCTGCAACGGGGAAAAAAAATAGTCAGGTTCTGTTCTGCTTTGGCCTACTTTCATTTAGCTTGCATGATATCCAATTGTGTCATCAGGATCCCTAGGATATCGTCTTGAAATCCTCCAATAGGTTATTGATTTCGAATATTGTAATGCTTCCTCCTGAGGCTTTGTTGTCTCTGGTGATTGCATCGCATCCGACTGGTTTCAACCTTGCACTCACCCTGGAGCACCTGATGCATAAGTCTATAATGTTGTCATAATTCTCTTGGTAAATATAACCCTTACCCATTATATTCAGTGTCTCTACCCATTGGTCTTTCATACCTTTAATCATTGTGGTTTTTAGAACATTATCAGGCATATTTGCATAAGGATATCTTTGCAGATTATATTGGAAATGCTCCACATATTCGTCTAGAGTCTCATTAGGCTTAGCTATCATTTGAAAGATTTCATCTTTTAGTTCTCTAGTTCGGCAATAATCTTGGTATTTTTTAAGGAAGGATGTTTTCATCTGTTCCCAATCATTGATGGTACCTCAACCAAGTCCCATAAACCAACGCAAGGCTACTCCCTTCAGAGTAGAGGGGAATAGTTTTAGCTTCTGGGGGTTAGTGGTGTAATCATAACCCCTACATAGGACATTGAATTAGAAAAGGAATGCATCAGGGTCTTCTCAAGTTAACCCATCAAAGGTAGGAATATTCTGTAATGGAATAGCTTTCATGGGGGCATTGAAAATTGTGTCTACAATAGGGTATTGTAACATAGATGTCTGGGGTTGTTGCTAATTATTAGCCATTTGGTCAAAAATATGCCAATATTCTTTAGGGATCTCTGGAGCTGGAGATTTGTTCCTAGGATGTCCAGAAGAGGTTGGAATGATTTTAACAGTGCTATCTTGATCTAGAACACTGGGTGTCCTATGTTCAATTTCTACTTTAGGAGATCTAGGTTATGATGATTTAATTTCAGGATTACCTATTTCTCCTTCTCCTTCACGAAGGTTGCAAGAATTCCCTTCTTGTGAAGGGCATGGTTGTGAATTTTCAATATCTTGAAAACTCTGTTCAGACCCTTCAGTCTTATTGTGAATCTCAGCTTTAGCTACAGATGGTGATCCTTTGGCCTGAAGGGAAATAGTAGGGTGTCTGGTAGCAATAGTTCGGGGTCCTACTAATGACTGAGACTGAACTTTTCTTATTATTTCGTCAATGAAGGTTGATCTTCAAAGGGTCACCAGTCCCTTGCATTTTTCAAGTTTGGGGGGATGAATTATATCTTTTTCTGGTCTTTTCTTCTTAGTCATTCATACAAAAATATTAACATTCATTTCTATCTTAAATTCCTACACAATTCTGCTGGAAAGCGAGTGGAGGAGCGAGCATTTTACTCGCTCAGTATGTAGGTTCTTACCTCATGTTTTTAATACCCAATTCTCTCTTAGTAGACAAACATCACTCTTTGTAAAATGGCAACACTCTCCTCGGTAGTGGCGCCAAAATGTTGGGTGCTAAAAGGTGTCTTTTAAAACTCCTAATTGCCTCACATTAATTATCAACCTGGGTAAGTCTTTTTATTCCAGAGAGTAATGCTTTAAACTAAGTTATTAAATTCAATACAAGAGTAAATGTATGCAATCATAAATCTCAAGCTTGTAACTTTAAAAGAAATAATTCATCTAAGCATCATGACTCTATCTCAAACAACTCTATAATTCAATCTTAATCAACCAAATTCAAATGACAATCAACCGAGAGCACCGTAGTATTAAATGAGCTCTTTCAGCTGGACTTAAACTATTGGATAGAAGGAAATCATTTAATCAATCACGCTCTATTTTGTAATTAACCCGAAATGATTCTTTAACTGATAACTAATTCAATCCAAGACATGAATTTAAATAAAACCAACTATGACTGCGCATTAATGAAATGAATACCAGAAATCCGATTCAACAAAAATACATCAACTGAAAAGCTATAAAGAAGAATAACTTGCACGAAACGAAAAATGCATAAAACAAGGAACAATAGTAAGTTCCACCAGAGACTGAGCCCTAGCCACCAACGAACACTGCTTAACGATTTCAGAATATCCGAACGAACAACAATGCAAGTTGTATATTAATAATCAAATTCACTTATCATTACAACATGATCTTGCTCCTTAGAATCACCCTTCTATAAATTACAATTACAATCAAGTAAAAGACGAGAGATCCCTCTTCAATCTTCTCTTTTATAGTCAAAAGGAAAAGATAAATGTGATCCCTCAGGATCAGGAGATCCTAAGGGATTCACAACTAAATGCTATCTTCAGACAATTCTTCTATCTCGTGCTGATCTCCTTGACTTGTTCCTTGGTTCGACCACACCCGATGCGTCTCATTTTCCTCGATTAGCTTTTGTTGTTCCAACTTGGGAACAACAACTGTTCCTTCTGCTGTTTTTCTACATAAAAAGTAATCAGAGTTGGTTTGGTCGGTTAAATCATATCAAGAGAAGTTTTATTCATTCCTTATCAAAATCCTATCAATTTGTTATTATATCATGGCACAAGATGGATAAGAAAGGAGGAAAAAGATAATAATCAAGAGTAAATACATACCTATTGCAAGGCTCAACACTACTGTGAAGTTTATTTTTGTTGGCTGCTCGAATGGTTTATTTATTAAACAGTCGAGTACCACATTAAATTGTCAACCTGGGAAAGTCCTTTTGTCTCAAAGGTGACTTCGTACTGTATGCACTTAATTCTAAATGTATTAAAAACTGTAGTATAACTGAATCTACTTTTTATCAAACCCTTACTCTGTGTTACAACAGTTATGAGCTATTGCAGAAATGAAATGAAAGTAATAAACTAAAGGTAACAAATCTGCTAAAAGAAATGATGGCTGTCTTGTAACAGAGGATCAGGACCCTATCCTTAGGGTAAGGATGTTCAGCACCTGCCCCTGTGATCAATTTACCAATGCACACTGCAATCCCTAATCACCGGTGACACACTCTTGTACAGCGCCAATTGATTTAAGAAAACAGAGTATCAGCAAAGGGAAATATCAGAAGCAATGCCACACAGAAGTCACACACACACTCAATAGAAAAGAAATGGGTGAATCTTTTGAAGAAGGTGGGCCCTGTCCCTCTCACAAGATTCCCCAGGACACAGATACTAAGTAAAAATGCTCAGGACAATGCTTTATTCATCTGCCAAAATGTCAAGTTACAGTAGAGGTTTATACTTGCTCTGTAATACAGTACCCTCAGTATCCCCCTTCCTTACTGTAGATGTCTCCTTTTTATAGAGGAGACATTTCTTACAATAGATTGTCGCTACCCGTTTAGTTGACCTTTTTGTACAAAAATAAGAAATGTTGTTACAACAGTATGTGATTTTATCATATCGGATCCTTTTGCTGTTGCACAGCTGACAGATTTCGACCATCCCTTTGATATCCTCGTACAATCCTTGGTTGTTCCACCATTGTTGCTGATCTGGTGAATCTTAACTGTTCCCGTAAAGCCATCATGCTGCTCCTGGTGTTTCAATATTTGCAACTGTGTTTTGTCAATTTTGGGCAGTGGCATGATCATGCTATATCAGCATCTGCAACATATTGTTCTGGCCGCTTCAGACGGTTACTGCTCCTGCTGGCCAATTGCTGTTCCAGATATCTCGGCCATTTGCAAAATGAGGATTTACCTGGTTTAGTCAGTTGCTATTTCTGGTATGGCAGCAACTACGCAGTTGCTGTTTCTGGTGTTCCAGCAACTGTGAATTATAATTCTGCAGGCTTTAAACAACTTAGTCAACTTCCAAGGATTAATTATAAAGATAGCATGAATATGTGTTGATTAATTAAACTTATAGTAAATGAGGAGAGTTGCTTCATACCTTTGGAATAATCAAGTCAAAATATTATCAAGGCTTTCAACTTATGGGCTAAAGAGGGTAATATAATAACAAAATACAAGGTCAAAAGTAGACAATATGGAGTCCTAACATCCCCCCCAGCTGAGATGGTTGCATGTCCTCATTCAACGTTTATTCTGAATCGGAGTCGGAATACTGGGATGAAGAGTGTAAGTGGCTGATACAGTAGCTAAAGAAGGTGTTGTCCATCTTATTTCTGAACCCACAGACATTCTGTATTTGCTGCCATACTGCCACCTTCTCCTTTTTGGTCAGTTTGTAATGAGCCTTGTATTGCTGACCAGGTATCCACAAGAGCGGAAAATGAAAACAGTACCCAATCCACTTTTCAGCACATTGTTCCATACATTTGACATAATAGGGAATTCGTGACATTGCTACTGGAAGATTGAGGGGATTGTAAGGATGATACTCCTGTCTCTCCTTCGGACAATGCTCCCAAAATAAATTGTTTGCTTTGATGGCCAGATCTCCCTTTGTTTTCACGTAACGCTGGCAGTCCTGTAAGATTGATGTTTGTAGTTGCCTCATATGATCAAGCATCCCGGGTTTAGTCAGATTCTGTTGATGTTGTGCAATAAAGAGGGCTGCATTCCATGGTTCACTTCGAATCCAGAGGAGGCAATTCTGCTCATTATGTGTTGCAGACATAAAAGCATTTTTCCAGGTGAGTTGGTTGGCAAGGAAAGAGATGAAAGCCTTTATTTGGATATCACCAGCGATGGGAAATATATTCATCACTCTATCTTCAGGCATAGCCTCATTGTGAAGATAGAGTTCACAGAGCAAATTTTGATCATTATTTGGTGCTTCTGTGAATGTTTCAATAAATTGATCAGGTCTAGCAACTTGATAAGGTCTTCCATCTTTGATTGCCTTTATTTGTAAGAACGCTAAGCATTCTCTTAAAAATGTTGCATAGTTGAAAGAGGGTTTTCTTGTAGCCAGTACCCTCTGGACCAAGTCAAAGATATTGGACAACCTTTCTTTTAATCTCCTGTTTTCTTTGCGTTGAGCTCGGAACTGTTCAAGTGCATCCCAATTTTTGTATGCATAGCTAAACCAGGTTGAATTTTGCTGTTGGAATGCTTTCCCTTGTGAAAGCTCATATTCTGTTCTCCATATGTCCTTTAGTTCTTGAAAAGTAAAGGTCTCAGTATGAGCATTGCTGACACTGGGAGATTTAGCCTGTGTAAATGCATCAGTAAAGGATTTCTGCTCTGTAATGGTTTGGATAGGCCGGGGTGGTTTTATATCCTCCTCTATAATTCTTGAGGGGCCTGCTGGTTCTTGTGTAGCAGCAGGTTGTTCAGTTTCTTGTTTTGCCATTCTTAGAGGGCCTGCTGGTTCTTGTGTAACAGCAGGTTTTTCTGTTTTGACTACAACAGGGGGAGTTTGTGAGCTGGTTCCAGTCATCGGAACTTCGACTATCTTGTATCCCGCCTGAGTGTAAAGCTCACCACACTCACTGCACATATATTCATTGTATTGGCTCTTTTAGGCTGCAGAGGCTACCCGTGCTAAGATGTGCAGATTGAATTCATTTTGATAAGATTCCTTAACCATTATTATCTCCTGCTGATAATCCTTAATTTAAGACTTTAAAAACTCAATTTCCTCTTGCAGGGAGGCTAAAGTGGGCGGGGCTTGTGTATCTGCAGATTCAGGTGGAGGCTGGGGTTGTTGTTCATCATCAATTTGATCATTGGCGCCCCCAACAGGTGGTTCTTGTGTATCACCTGTTGGGTCAGTGGCTGGTTCTTGTGTATCAGCCACATGCAGGTCATTATCTTTTTGTTCCCCAACAGGTGGTTCTTGTGTATCACCTGTCGGGTCAGTGGCTGGTTCTTGTGTGGCAGCCACATTCAGGTCATTATCTTCTTGTTCCCCAACAGGTGGTTCTTGTGTATCACCTGTCGGGTCAGTGGCTGGTTCTTGTGTGGCAGCCACTTGCCCAATATCATCTTGGGTGTCTATTTTGGATTTTTCGGCAGCTGGTTCTTGTGTAGTAGCTGCCTCTTTTGAGGAAAATAATGTCACAAAACTGTCAATGCTCTGCATTTCAGCCGCAGAGGGTGAGGGAGATGAATGCTCAGGGCTTGTTAGGATGCGGGATTTCAGGATGATGGGTGGAGAACTAGGGGTAATGGTTTCAGTTGCCACAGATGATCCTGTCCGTCGTCTTGGTAAGGAGACAGGAAATTCAGTGATTTTTCTCTTGCCACTCCTTTCTTTTAAAATAGAAGCGCTATCGGCAATAGCAGCCTCTTTAAGTGAAGCCCTGGTTCTTCTTCTTTTTGGTGGGGTTACAATTTCCTGCTGCTTTTTCCTCTTACGAAAGATGATGGGTTTATTATCATCGGAATCATCAGTGGAGATATGGAGTACAGGGGTGGATGGTTGAGCTTCATTGGGGGATGGGGTCCTCTGCAGGGGTGTTTCTGTTGCTGATTGTTGATTTTCAGCTGCCTGTTCGGAAATTTCTTGGGATATTTGCTCCGATTGTTGGGTAATTTCCTGGGGTATTTGCTCTGGAGGTTGGGGAATTTCCTGGGGTATTTGCTCTGGAGGATTAACGAGGGGGGTTGGGTGGTTTAGAGCAAAGCCTCTATTTATCAAAAGTTGGGCTAAGCGATGGTGTTTCAGGGACAGGAGCTGATGCTTTTCATTTACAGTATATCGTGACATATTTTTTAGACAACCCAATAGATAATAAGGCATATTGACTAACTGACCATGCCTCAAATGATTCAACAAAACGAAGTCGTGTTGGTAAATTACCTGATAACGACCTTCGCATGTAAAATACTGCTTAACAAACTCCGCGACCTTTGGCCATGGTGGTGGCAATGACTGAAGTGCGACCCCTCTGCCTTCGGCTTCCACATGTTCGCCCGGTAGGAGAAAGTCTTGCTGCGCATTCAGGATAAGATGTTTTCTACTAAACCAGCGCGTACCATTGGTCAGTAACCCGGAGACTTGGGCTATAGCTTCTTCTGTCACTGGAATTTGCACTCCCTGGACGATGGAAAATCCTTCTCTCAAGTTGCATGCAAACTCTAGAACTTGCTGCGAGTTGAATTCCGGCAGTCTTCTGAAATATTCTACCCATCCTGCTTGAAGAAAAATCTGATAGGCTTCCGGGTAGAGTTCCAGCAATGCTGTTGAACCAGGTTCATACGTAATTAGATTTCCTCCCATATTTGCTAGTTCAGACACAAACACAGTACAGAGCCGAGTAGTCGAGATCGAGACAGAGTAAACTGTTGCAAATGAGGATATGACACGGTACAGTACAGTCGAGGTGAGTTAGATAGTACCGGGAGAATTAGGGGCGGCGGTGGTTGACGTGTTTTGTTATCATAACAATATTTTGGTAATCCCCCCAAATCTACGGTCGAATGATCTGATTGGTAGTACAATGATTTCGGTAGTCGTATCAACATCTCCACATTAACTATAATTTAATGCCCACACTTAAACATGCATACCTTTATATTTACCTTTAGTTGTTTGCGTCACAAAGTCTTATCTTGTCTTTTGCTGGACCAATAATAATTAAAAAGGGTCTGAGCTTATAAAAATACGGGCGGTCTTTATTATTGGCAGGGAGTGGTAATGGGGAAATGTAATTACCGGGGTGCATGACTGGTTCCTTAAATGATGTGTTCCATTAGAATAATGGTTCATTTTTCGGGAACACAAATAAGGAGGTTGATAAAAAAATGAAAAGGATTGGTGTTAAGTATTAGAATATAGTGTTTCGGCAACGGGAAATGGTGTTGGCACGGAAAGTGGTGTTGCAGCAACGGGAAAATGGAAAGTGGTGTTGCAGCAATGGGAAATGAAAAGTGGTGTTGCAGCAACGGGAAATGGTGTTGCAGCAACAGGAAGTGGTGTTGCAGCAACGGAAAATGAAAAGTGGTGTTGCAGCAACGGAAAAATGGAAGAGAAACGATTTACGATCTGAAAAGATGCTCCCAGGCTGCAAAGTGATTCTTTTGGATTTTTCGTTCTCAGCGATCCTCCGAAACTAAAATCTGCAAAATAATTAATTGTAACATGGCAACACTTGACAGGGATTATTAGTTTGAAAAAGAATCTAATCTAAAAATAAATATATAAACAGGAAATTAAGTGCATTAAGGGATAGTAGACTTCCCCAAAAAGGCATAGTGTATCTCTGTCATGCAAGTGGCTTTGAAATCTTCCTTAGAAATAGGCCGTTGATACAAACGGAGTCGATACCCATTCACTAATAATGGTGTTCTGCTATCATCAATCGTTAGGACTCTAACTATTCCATTTGGAAAAACAACATCTACTTCATAAGGTCCTAGCCACCGTGTCCTTAATTTCCCTTGAAAGTTTTCAAAACGAGAGTCGTACAGTAAGGCCCAGTTACCTTTTTGGAATTGCTTGTGCTTAATAATTTTGTCATGCCACCTAGTTCTTTGCTGTTGTATCATGGTTGTCTGATGGATGGCATCCAATCTTTTTTCATCCAATTCCTGAAGCTGCTGCAACCTGGCTGTTTGTGCATCTGTCAAATCGAGGTTAACAGCTAAAGCAGTCCTTAAGGTTTTAATCTCAAATTCCACAAGAAAAACAACATTTTTACCATAGACCAATTCATAGGGTGAAAAACCGGTAGTGTTTCTCCAAGTGATTCTATAAGCCCATAATGCCTCAGGCAGCCTTTGAAACTAATCCCTCCTATTCTCTTTGACTGTCTTTGTTAAAATGGCTTCTATGACCTTGTTTGTACTCTCTACTTGCCCATTTGCTTGGGGGTGATAAGGTGTAGTCATCTTATGTTTAATGTGATATTTCTGGAGCATATCTTTGAAGCCATGAGAATTAAAAGGAGGTCCTCCATCTGTGACTAGCTCTCTAGGCAAACCAAACCTAACAAAGATTTCTTCAAATAAAAAGTTTAACACAGATTCTTCATTAGCTTTGATAAGTGCCTTAGCTTCTACCCACTTAGTCATATAGTCTGTGCAAACCAGTATATAAACTCTTTGATTGGATGGAGGATTGATGGGACCTATAAAATCTAGCGCCCATCTTTCAAAAGGTTCAAGTATTACCTGGGGATTAAGAGGCATTTCATCCCTATGATTAGGCTGGCCCATTCTCTGACAGCTATCACAAGCCTTGACATATTTCCTTGCATCCTTAAAAAGTGAGGGCCAATAGTAACCCATTCTGAGAACTTTATGTGCTGTCCTTTTGTCTGCAAAATGCCCTCCACACGGGCCATCGTGGCAAGCCTTTAGTATATCATAAATTTCATCTTCTCTGATGCATCTTCGAATTTCCTGATCAAGTCCTGTATGAAAAAGACACCCACTTATCCAGTTGTACCTAGCACTTTGCTGAACGATCTTCCTTTTCTCTCTGTGCGATAGATGTGATGGTAGTTTTCCTGCAACTAAATAATTGGCAATGTCTGCATACCAAGGTGAGTGAGTAGATACTGCAAATAAATATTCATCAGGAAAAGAATCATCTACTGGAATGTTTTCATCAGTCTTTAATTGAGAAAGAAAATCAGCAACTACATTTTCTTTACCTGGCCGATCTACAATTGTGATATCAAATTCTTGTAATAATAATAGCCATCTGGTAACTCGAGCATTTGTAACTGATTTTTTCATTAAATATTTAATGGCTGCGTGATCAGTGTGCACAAAAGTAGTATAGCCGGTAATGTAATGTCGAAACTTGTTAATAGCATAAATAACTGCTAAAAATTCTTTCTCGGTGACTGTATAGTTAAGTTCAGCAGGGGTCATATTTTTGCTAATAAAATAGATTGCATAGGGAAGATTGTTCTCTTCTTGACCCAAGACAACTCCTATTGCAGAATCTGAAGCATCAGAGGATATATGAAAGGGGAGTGCCCAATCAAGTCCTCTTAAAATGGGAGCTGTAGACAATTGATGTTTGAGTTCATTAAATGCTTTTTGACAATCATCAGTCCACTTAAATTCAGCATTTTTCATAAGTAACACAAACAAGGGAGAAGCTATTTTAGAAAAATCTTTGATAAATCTTCTATAATATCCAGCATGTCATAAAAAACTTCTTACATCAGTTTGTGTTTTTGGGATAGGCAAAGTCTGAATTACTTGTACCTTAGTTGGATCAACTTGAATTCCTAGGAATGAAATGAAGTGTCCTAAAACAATACCCTGATTCATCATCATATGACATTTTTCAATACTTAAGGCAAGATGTGCTTCTATACACCTTTTAAGTACTTTTTCAAGATTTTGTAAGGCATCTTCAAAAGTCACACCATAAGGAGTAAAGTCATCCATAAATATTTCTAAGGAATCATTAAGCATATTAGAGAAAATTCCTATCACTGCCCTTTGAAATGTTGCTGGGGCATTACATAGTCCAAATGGAAGAACTTTATAGGCAAAAGTTCCCCATGGGCTAGTAAAAGTGGTCTTGTCTTGATCTTGGGGTGCAATCTTGATCTGATTATAACCACTAAACCCATCCAAAAAGGAAAAGAATTTCTTGCCTGCCAAATTATCTAGTACCTGATCAATAAATGGTAAGGGGAAATGATCTTTCTGAGTAGCCTTATTCAGAGCTCTATAGTCCACACATACTCTCCATTTTCCATTTTTCTTAGTGTCGAGTCTTGAAAATGTCATTCATTTCCATTACACTTTCCCTATTGTGTCCATTATATCACCTCCATTTCACCTCCATTTCACTACTATGTCACCACATTCATCCCACTTTCATTATCATTGGGCCACCTTTATGGTTTTCCAATCTTTATTATTTCTAAGCCTTTTAAGTGAATTTGTGGTTAAACATTAGAAAATAATGTACATATGCTTATACCTAACAAATGGGTTGAGATTGTTGACATGTGTAGGTTGAAAGGAGGCTTCTAGAAGACCCTTATGTGGCACCCCAAGGCCAAATTCGAATTTGAGTGGAAAGAATCATGGGATCATGAGGATATGTGTCACATCTCCTAATTGTATTGTAACTCTAAAAAGACATGTGTCTTATCAGTTCCTATTTTGATTAGGACTCTAGAGGTAGAGGGAGAGATTCATGGACTATCATTAATGAGATGGCTCTCATCTTTTTGTATAAATAGGAGATCTCTCTCCTTCATTTGTTAGTCTTTTAGTCCCTAGTTCTTAAGTTTGTAGTTCTTCCTTGATGGCTTTTGAAAGCTTTGGAGAACTTTGTTGTACTTTGTACTTTTGAAGAATTTGAATAAAGCTTTGATGTTCTCAACATGGAAGGAGATGTGAAGTAGATGTCATGGAGCATATTAGAATGTAAGGTAGAGTAGATTTCATTTTGTAGATATTGCTTTGTAGAATGTAAGGTAGAGTAGATTTCATTTTGTAAATATTGCTTTGATTTCATTATGTTATTTAATTACTTTCAAGTTTGATAGATTAGATTTTTCATTCATGCAATTTTAATTCATGCAAGTGGCAGAGGGCCCCTGCACACTAAAGCCTTGTATAGTTGTCATTTAATTCTGCATTTAATTTTGTTATGCTTTTGTACATTAGCTATACATAACAAGCTGTTTTGATTACTGTTGTTTTACATTAATTTTGTTATGCTTCTGTATATTAGTTGTACATAAATTGCTTTCAAGTTGATTGTAGATTAGTGATGCACATAGCCTTTTAATGACTAATGACATGATAGAATCATCTTGTCCTTTTGCTGAAACAGCAAGGATACTGGGTCTCATAGTCACTAGCTCATTGTTTGGTTATTGCATTTTATTTTGATTGTATATTAGTGATGCACATAGCCTTTTAATGACTAACGACATGATAGAATCATCTTGTCCTTCTGCTGAAGCAGCAAGGATACCGGGTCTCATAGTCACTAGCTCATTGATTGGTTATTGCATTTTATTTTGATTGAAGTAGCTGCATATTTACACTTTTGTTTAAATACTAATTCCATCAATAACATGTTTTAAGATCTTTTGAAGTGCTAAGTTTTGGAATTTACCATTAGGGACATAGGCCTTGTCTTGAAATCTTTATCCATACTTGTCCTTTAAAAGTATTCTTAAGACCTTAGAATAGGATTTCCATTTGCATTAAACACTTTAGAAAACCAACAAGAAAAAAACCCCAAAAACAACATAAACTATAAAACAACGAAGTAAGAGAAAGGTTAACTAAGCACATATGGTGCACCACACTTCATCAGTTTACGATACCCGGATTGATAATTTATGTAGAGCAATTTAAGACGTTAAATTGACTAGACACTTAGGTACTATCACTAATGGTGAAACCCATTCGCTATCAGATATAGGATATATGAATCCTGCATTCAACAGTTTTTGAAGTTCCCCTTTCACAATTTCCCTTAGATTGGGATTCATTCGCCGTTGGGGTTGGCAGACTGGGCGGGATCCTTCTTTGATATAAATTCGGTGAGTACATAATTCAGAAGAAATTCCCTTCATATCTGTGTAATCCCATGCAAATGCTTGTTTATTTTCGTGGAGTAACTTCATTAGCTGTTGTGTTTCAGCATCTGTTAGTTCAGGGTTTATATTTAATGTTTTGCCAGGCTCAATTTCGACTGCTATACTTTTGGAGGGAGTGTCAGCTAATGTGTAAGACAAGTTTTCAGTTTTAAGATTCTGCTGTGATTCAGATTCCAAGATTGCAGTCAAGTGGTCATGTAATTCAGAGTTAACTGAAGAAGGTTCAGAAATAAAACTACTAATTAATTCATCTTCGGTCGAATTTTTAAAAGTTAGGGCTTGTCCGACAGTCAAAATGGGTTGAATTTCATCATCCTCATAATATAACCATACTGAATTGTCATTGTTAATCATAGGTGTGACATGAGGGTACAGAGTAAGCTGCTTGGTTTCAGATCCATTAGAGATTGTCATTGATCCTAACCTACAGCTGATGAAGGCATCTACCGTAGCCAGCCAAGGTCTTCCTAAAATCAATGGATGACCCCCCAACTTATTTTTGGTCTGTAGTACAACAAAATCAGCCGGGTAGTTCCAAGATTCTACTGAAATTATCAGGTCTTCAATGACCTCTTCTGGTTTAATTGTGGAGCGGTCAGCCAGTTCTAGAATGGTTGGGGTTTCCCTAATAAAATTTTTTTAGCTGCAATAACTGTGCTGTTTCAAGTGTCATGATGTTTATTGCAGCACCGAGATCTACAAAAACTCTGGAAACAAAGGTTTTACCAACCTGGACTGTAACTGTAGGGTGACCGGGGTCACCATATTTTACAGGGGGATTTTTTTCTGACATGAGAGCAGCAAGATCACCCATCACATGAACTGTGAGGGGGTCTTTAGCTTTTCTTCCAGGTTTCTTAATACAAATATCTTTAACAGTTCTAGCATAAATCGGTACATCTCTTAATGCTTGTAAAAGTGGAATTTTAACATACAAATTCTGTAATTCTCCTAACAAATTAAAAACAGGTGGCTCAAGGGTTTTGGTAAGAGCCAAACGTTCAGGAAATGGTGGCTCTGTTGCTTCAGCAGTCTTTTTAGGAGATGTTTCAACTGTTTCGGCGTTCTCTTTAGAGGATGATCCAACTGTTTCAAAATTAGGTGATTTTTCTTTTCTAATTTCTTCTTTATCCGAATCAGAAGTGATGTCATCAATAATAGGTTCCAGTATTCTTCCTGAGCGTAAATGAATGTCATTGCATTGCAGAGGGGAAAATAGTTGGTTTTGAACATCAATTACTTGCAGAGCTTTATTATTATTCGGGTTGGGGTTAGGTTGTACAGGCAGCTGAGGTCTTATTGTCTGATTATTAGGTGGGGCATTTGATGGTAAGAAGAGAGTTTGCTGATATTGAGGTAATTGGTTTGGAAAGGGGATTTGTGGAGTTGTCCAACTTGGGTTCCATTGATAGGGTTGCTGAAAAGCCCAGGGATTCCACATTGTGGGATCAACAAAAGGAGGATTCGGTTGCTACATGGGTGGGAAATTCATCTGATTGAAGGTTGGGTAATTTTCTTGAAAAGGAGGACGATTAATCCAACGATTAAATGGCATGTTAGAATTCATACCTTGTCCTCGTGGTTGCCATTGTCTTCTCTGTGTGAGGAGGTACACTGCTTCAGCTTCCTCTTCGGTTGGCTGCAGTGCTGCTTTTATTCCTGGCAGAGAAGGGCATTGTTGGGTCTCATGGTCCTTTTCACAGATGGTGCAAATTGGTACCTTGTCTAGGGGACACTCCCTTAGTGGGTGTTTATCCCTGCATTTAGAGCAGAAAATAGCCAGAGCGGCTTCTGCTTCTGCCTGCTTCTTTTTAACCTGCAAAGTATCAATTTGTGAAGCAAAAGAGCTTAACATTTCAGTTTTAAATTCTTCAAGTAAGTTACCTATTTCGGCCCGTGTTGCTCGTCCACTTGCTGATTTCTGGACCCTTGAATACGTACTGTCCTTGCTCCTTGGTCTGCTTGCTGCTCCTCTTGAACATCTTTTACAGAGATCAATAATCTCATCATAGGATTCCTTAGATATGTCTCCTTTCCCAAGCATGTTTAACATATCTAAACAATCATCTCGTACCCCTCTTAGCAGTATTGATTTAAGAATATCCTTACTCATCTCAGGATGATCAGATTGCTGTAAATTATATTGTAATCTTTCCACAAAGTCTTCTAAACTTTCGTCCTCTTTCTGAGTCATTTTGAATAATTCCTCCTTTCTTTCTCTTGTTCGACAATAGTCTTGGTATTTAGCCAAAAATTTTTCCTTCATCTGATCCCATGTTGTAATCACATGAGCTCCCAGGCTCATGAACCATCTTAATGCATTCCCTTTTAATGTAGCTGGAAACAATTTTAATTTCTGAGCATAATTAATATAGTCATAGCTTCTACACAGTATATCGAATTCAAAGAGAAATTCATCAGGATCTTCTGTGGATAACCCATGGAAGTTGGGTAATGCTGAAAGAGGGATATTCTTCATAGGAGTTGCACCTCTGGGGAAGTATCCAATGGGGAATTCCAGGGTAGAGAGAGAATTTTCTCCCCTTCCCTCTATTCTGCATCCTCCACCAAACAGTCCTTCATTGTTATCCTCCATTGGTTGTTTCCCTGATGCGCTTGCTCAGTCTTCGGAGTTTTCTGTTGGGATCTCAATATCCTGTACTGGTTCCTCCACCTTAACTTCCTCTATCAGTCGTTCATCTTCTTCCTCTGGTTCCTCAGTGTATTCTGATGGTTCTAGAACCCTCTCTAGCCCTACTACTTCCTCTGTCTGAAAATCAGTCTAAGAAGAGTATTGGATCTGTGGCCTCCGAGAGCTTAGCCTCTGGGATGTCTCAGCTTTTGAAATAATATCGTCAATAAAAGTTTTTCTTCCTCCTCCTTTGCCTTTGCCGCCTGAATGGTTAACCTTCTTGCGTCCTCTCATGCATCCTGCCTTTCTACAAAAAAGAAAAATATGTTAATACCTTTAAAATTTTCAGTCGCCTTCCCCGGCAACGGCGCCAAAATGTTGGCTGCTCGAATGGTTTATTTATTAAACAGTCGAGTACCACATTAAATTGTCAACCCGGGAAAGTCCTTTTGTCTCAAAGGTGACTTCGTACTGTATGCACTTAATTCTAAAAGTATTAAAAGCTGTAGTATAACTGAATCTACTTTTTATCAAACCCTTACTCTGTGTTACAACAGTTATGAGCTATTGCAGAAATGAAATGAAAGTAATAAACTAAAGGTAACAAATCTGCTAAAAGAAATGATGGCTGTCTTGTAATAGAGGATCAGGACCCTATCCTCAGGGTAAGGATGTTCAACACCTACCCCTGTGATCAATTTACCAATGCACACTGCAATCCCTAATCACCAGTGACACACTCTTGTACAATGCCAACTGATCTAAGAAAACATAGTATCAACAAAGGGAAATATCAGAAGCAATGCCACACAGAAGTCACACACACACTCAACAGAAAATAAATGGGTGAATCTTGGGAAGAAGGTGGGCCCTGTCCCTCTCACAAGATTCCCCAGGACACAGATACTAAGTAAAAATGCTCAGGACAATGCTTTATTCATCTGCCAAAATGTCAAGTTACAATAGAGGTTTAGACTTGATCTATAATACAGTACCCTTGTTATCCCCCTTCCTTACTGTAGATGTCTCCTTTTTATAGAGGAGACATTTCTTACAATAGATTGTCGCTACCCGTTTAGTTGACCTTTTTGTACAAAAATAAGAAATGATGTTACAACAGTATGTGATTTTATCATATCGGATCCTTTTGCTGTTGCACAGCTGACAGATTTCGACCATCCCTTTGACATCCTCGTACAATCCTTGGCTGTTCCACCATTTTTTATGATCTGGTGAATCTTAACTATTCCCGTAAAGCTCTCATGCTGCTCCTGGTGTTTCAAGATTTGCAACTGTTTTTTGTCAATTTTGGGCAGTGGCTGATCATGCTATATCAACATCTGCAACATATTGTTCTGGCCGCTTCAGATGGTTACTGCTCCTGCTGGCCAATTGCTGTTCCAGATATCTCGGCCATTTGCAAAATGAGGATTTACCTGGTTTAGTCAGTTGCTATTTCTGGTATGGCAGAAACTACGCAGTTGTTGTTTCTGGTGTTCCAGCAACTGTGAATTATAATTCTGCAGGCTTTAAACAACTTAGTCAACTTCCAAGGATTAATTATAAAGATAGCATGAATATGTGTTGATTAATTAAACTTATAGTAAATGAGGAGAGTTGCTTCATACCTTTGGAATAATCAAGTCAAAATATTATCAAGGCTTTCAACTTATGGGCTAAAGAGGGTAATATAGTAACAAAATACAAGGTCAAAAGTAGACAATATGGAGTCCTAACAATTTTGAGTACATATTGTCTAGATTTGGATGTCTAAAGATTTTCATGACTGACTAAGGTTCACACTTCCGAAATAAGACTATTAAAGCATTGGCCGAGGAGTTTCAATTTTATCATCAGAAGAGTACCCCTTATCATACTTAGGTAGATGGAACAGTAGAATAATTTAATAATATTTTGGAGAATGCACTTACTAAGGTATGCAATGTGAATAGAGATGACTGGGACCTTATAATTCCAACAGTTTTATGGGCTTATAGGACCACATGTAAAAATTTGACATGTCAAACACCATTCATATTAGTTTATGGGCAAGAAGTGGTGATGCCCAGGAATACATCGTGCCTAGCTTGAGGATTGCGACTTTTACAGATATGGAAGACCCTAATATAATGGAGGAAATAATGTCGTAATTGTGTTCTTTGGAAGAAGACAAATTTATAGGAGGATTGCATCAGTAGGTACATAAAGCAAGATAAAAGGCATATCATAACAGAAATATTAAGTAGAAGAAGTTCTAGGTAGAAGACCTTGTTGTCCTCTATGAAAGTAAGTTTGTAAAATTTCCATGAAAATTCAAGATGCATTGGTTGGGCCCATACATTATCAAGCATAATACTGATGGAGGTGAAATTCAATTGATAAAGTTAAATGGAGAATTGGTTCAGGTAAGAGTAAATGGAAGCAGATTGAAGTTGTACATGGACAATCCTACCCCTACAACTTCGCTCTAAAGAAGAATGGAGACAAGTCTTAGTGCCACCTACAGTTGAAAGTGGGCATTGGACTATAAACTACGCTACAGAGAGAGCTTCGACGTAGGAAGATAGTTTGCTACAGTCTAGATTATGTCGAAGTTCACAGGACCCTGAAAAAAAGAGGGGTAGTCTGCTACAATATGGGATGCGTCGAAGTTCGCCGGAAAAATATGACCATTAAAAGGGAAAGTTAACATTAAAAAATGTGGAAAATTACATTTATGAGGACAGGTCGACAAGATCTAAGGATAGATATGAAATTAATGAGCACAATCTAAACAAAATTTGAGCTAATGATGAGGTTAAAAATTCATAAATGTTATAAAAAGCTGCATCCCGCCTAGATTTGGCACTTTTTTGAATTGAGAATTTGAGTCTTCATATTGTGAGGAAGTTGTAGAAATTATCCCATGAATATCCTGTCGAGTGAAGAATTCATTCGTATATTTAACGAGAAGGGCTTAGCCCAAGTCATGGAAGTAGTCACTGAAGCAATAGCTGGTACACCCGCAACCTCGTTTCAGATTCTCGCAACAGCATCATCTGCATCAATATTTCCATCACCTCTAACCATATATCCCATCGATAAAACTGACTACAAAACCAGTCAAAGAGTCAAAGGATGCAAAGTATGGGACATTCACACCCCTATTTCAAGAGTCAGTGCCATTTGTTGGAGAAATCCTAGGGAAACTTCCACAGCTGAAGTTAGTGGACTATGATTTTAATGGCATAAATACTCGTAGTTCACACCAGACAAATACTTGAAACAAGTGCACGACCCTGAGAGTGGTGTGATGAGGTTAGAATTGCAACATTGGGAGGCTGGATTGGCACAGTCAGGATTACTGAAAATGTTGAATGTGTTGCACTTTAGTAGAAGTCCAGGGAGCATAGCACATGTGAGACAACTACTCATGCTAGTGCACGATGGATGCTTATGGCTGGTGAAGAAGATCCCTATAGACCAAATTCTCATATGGAGAATCAAAATATTCTCGTATCAAGGGAAGAACCCCGCAAAAGAATTTGTTGGGAAATAACAGGACAAGTAAATAGCCGAAAACATGAAGAATAAGTTTGGACTAACAAAAGAGAAGTGAGGTTACTATATCAACTCAACTAATGACTAGGGAGTTCACTTCGTAGCACATATACTAGCTGGGAAGATCATGAGGAAGTGTTAGGCTAATGAAGTCATTGCATCATTGGTTTCCATTAGGGGAATTTTGAGATATAAAATGGTCCTCCTAAGGAAATTATAAAATAATAGTGGAAATAATAAAATAATATTTGATTACATCATCAAATTTTAGAGGGAAAAAATAAAAAATTATCTTTTCAACTCGTATTTTCAACTTATCTCCCTATGGGTTTACTCAAATTTCGAGCAGAAACACTCGTTGGATGCAAAATTTGTTTCCTGATCCAAGGTGTACCCATGTTGCATACTTTATATGGACTCGGCTACATGAAAAATGGGAAATACATGAAAAAGCGTGATTGCAATCACATTTTTCCTGTATTTCTCATTTTTTTGTGTATTAGGGTCCATCAAAAGTATGCAACATGGGTACTCCTTGGATGAGGAATTAAATTTTGCATCCAATGAGAACTCTTGCTCAAAATTTGAGTAAAAAATTTCGGAGATAAGTTGAAAATAAGAGTTCAAAAAGTATTATTTTATTATTTTTTAATATTTTTACTTTTTTACTCCAAAAATGGTGAATCATCCCCCATGGTTGACATAATCATCTTGAATCCCATTGGTTCTTATAAATTTTATTTTGGTTGTACATTTTTCTTAGGAGGCCCATTTTAGACCTCAAAATTCCCCTAATGCTTTAGCTGCATAGTGTGCTAATGGGGTTCAGTACAACTGGGCTGCATATCTATGTCAGGAGTTTATGGATGACTGTCACAAGGTTCTGGAGAAAGGTACTACATTTCATTACACATGTTTAATTTTGATAATTGAAATGCTAACATGGAGAGAGACACAAGATTCAGCGTTCCCTATGGTAGCTTCATATGCTTATGAAGTTGCGTGGTATCCCTCCTTGTGGTATACCACTAAAATGTCATGAGCACAGGAGAACATGATGTTTTTTGTGTTATATCATATGGACTTACATAAGTTAGTGAACTAGAACCCTTGCTTTCACTGAGCTTATATGGGTAGTATACCTTTATTGCGAAGTTTAAGGTTGATTTCCACAAAGTTTATATACAGGCTCATAGAGAAGAAAAGAAGAAGTGGCACCCCCTGCCATATTTATTAAAAAAATATGACCTCCTAGCACAGGTACAACAGTGGCTTACAGAATGGATGACTTTACTAGAGTCATAGGAAGAAGATAGTCTGACAGAGGAGGACACATCGCAGCACGGTGAAGCGAGGGGAAAAGATAAGGATAAAGATGAGCATGAGTCAGAGCTAGAGGAGCAACAAGATGAGGGTCACCAGGATCCTCCTGAAGCTCATGAGCAGAACAAAGAATCAGGAATGACAGAGACAGACCCAGTTGTCCCAAAGAAAAGGAAGGTAGGCGTCTGTCGGCCTAGATAAGTCGTTCTTGTGGACAAGACCGACCTCCCTAGTATCTAATGATATCTAGAGACAAACAAACCAAACAAATTCTATCTTTCTCTAAATATAAAATTTATAAGTAAAGGCAAACAAGTGTTTTAGGCCTACCTTGGGTCCAGTGCAAGTTTGCAAAAGCCACACTTCGTTGATCCAAATGAGCTTCCTTGTAAAGAATCTGCAAACACAAACAAGCACACACATCAAATAGCACCTGAAAAGCCAATATAATAAAGCATACTTATCATGATGATCAAGGAATTCATGAAACAAATCACATAAGACAATTTGTTGAGAAAAATGAATCTGATTGTATTAAATTTAATCAAAGAAGAACTTTACAACCTTGGCGCTTTGATGTTGTATAAGCTCCTCCCAGGGTCCATCAAGAAGTCTCCTCTACTTTGAAAAGTTTCACTCTCTTCCCAATGAAGCCAAAAGGTATGTGATCTCTCCTCTCAGGCTTAACTAGGAAGTCTCAATTCCAACAACATTTACCCTAAAAAATGTTCAGCTTCTAACCTCTCCAGCAACCAACCCAATGTCTTAATTTATAGTGCAATGGAGGGAAGTTACTAGGTCCTCCTTCAAATGGATAAAGCCCTCCTTCAAAGAGATAAGCTCCTCTCATCAAGGGATTAGCTCCTTTAGTTTTGGGATGCATGAACCACCTAGGAGCGAACCATCCACGTCAAGATTCCTTCTAGAACCATCTAGAATTAACCACAAGTGAGCTTTTAAGAATAAAATTGCGCCTTTTTGACTTTCACAGGGGTCCGCACCCACTCCTTTAGAGACAGAGTGGGCAGGTCCGCAGGTAACATGAACAAAGGGTGCGGGACCGTAGGCAACAGTGAGAGAAAGTGTGGAACCAGAGTTTTATTGATTTTTAAGGTCTTTCTCTCATTTTCAAAGCTTGACACGAAGAGCTGAGGTTTGAGACTTGCTTAGGAGGACAGTATGAATGATGATAGACCCATACTGACTGCAAATAGTCATGGTGACAATATTTTGTGTAACAGATTGCCCCCTAAAGTGCGAAGTCTGTAGTAGATGAGGATTTCATTTATCATCTAGGAAGAGTGAAGTACTTTATCAATTCGAGGATCATCTTGTGGAGAGCCCGGTTGGAACCTGTAAAAACATTCAATGCAAAATATATATATGATATCATATCATCGTTGAGGTAGGCATTCCCATACTCAGATTAAAACTGACTAGAAAACTAACTACTACTCTGATATAGGAATGATCTTGTAATACATCACAAGTATAGACACATGTAGACACAGTATGGATGCAGCCATCTGTTTATGAATAGTCCACTGTATAATGAATACAGAATTCCTCGCAAACTGGATGGTGGAAACTAGATCTAGGGTCTTGATTTCTACTTCCCAAAATAGTACGATTCTATCCATGCGAATGAATGTGTCAAAGTCAAACATGGTAGAAACCACTTGATTACCAGTCAATGATGTAAACTGTTAACAAGTGTGAGAGAAACCACCAGTAATGTCAATGGCTCTCAAAGTACTCAGTACAATCCATGAGATGTGAAAAGATGTGCTGATGTCGAACATGTCACGGAATCCTTTGATCGAAGGTCAATGATGCAAACTATAGTCGAAGGCGAGAAGCATGCCATTGAGGCATGCAGATCCCAAGATATTGACGATTTCTAGATCATCTTTCTAGATAATAAGCTGAAGTCGATAGAAAGCGATTCGTCGTAGGCAAGCCCACAACACGAAATCATAGATCAAGTTTAAAGAAATTTAGTTGCAAGGACTGACTCAGGGATGGTCAAGATGGATGATAGATATTTCGCAGATGAATGGCTTATTTGCACTGACCTCTTGAACACATAACGACATAGCAGATGGTTTGGTGACAATTGACCCAAAGTTAATACCCAGAAACCGGCTGAAGACTTTCAATATGGTTTGGTCAACTGTTAGGCAAAGGATTTCCCAACCCAGGTGAATAAAAGTGTCATGTTCAAGAGTGGTTACAAAGTATGACAAACAGACTCATTTTTCTCTCTTTTCCCCCACCATTTCTGGCAAGTACCTCTTTATTCTTGACAAGCTTAAGGAGGATAACATTTGCTTGATTATAAGCTCATCCTTCGGATGAGTCCAACTTAGTTTAAATTCGAACCCTAAGAAGGAGTGGTCCGTTCCTGTTTGTAATTGAATAGGTCCTTTACTGTTAAGTTTTAACGAGTCCAGTATAGGAGAAACTCGGCGTTTTTCAATTTTAGGGAGTCAGAAGAAAAACTTAAGAAAACTCCATGGTTGTCCTTTTTCATAAATTTGTATCTCCCAAGCCCGAAAAAGTATAAAATAATACTTGAGAGAACCGCTTGACCATTACGATCAAGGAGTACTTTTCATAATTAGTGCCTCTAATCCGAAAAAGTAAAAAAGTGATCAATGACACATCGTTTTATAACCAATATCGAATTTGAAACGACAAAAATCCGACAATCTTTTCATGTTTTTACGGTCAAAAAAGCACTGTAAGTGGACCATCTTTTTAGTTCCATTTTAACGAGCTTAAAAGAAAAACTCGACAATCTTTTCATATTTTAGGAGTCAGAAAGGTGACTCTAAGGTTTCACTTTTTCGTAAGCTTTAACGAGTTCAAAAAAATGATAAAAATGTACTCATGGTTTTCATTTTTTCGTAAGTTTTAATAGTTCGAAAAAATGATAAAAATGTACTCATATGGCCGACTTTCAATTTAATTTACGAGCAGGAAAAGACGGAAAGAACTTGGAATTTTCATTTGTTTCACGAGAATGAAAGATAACAAAATAATCTCGGGATTTTCATGAGTTTAACGAGTCTTGAAAATAATTGAAATTGACTCGAGACAGGTTTTATTTTTACAAAAGCTTGAAACAGAGAAAAACTATGCTTCAAAGTAGTTTCATTTTTACACAAGCTTGAAACAGAAAGAAAACTGTGCTTGATGCCCCCTAAGCATAACTTCTAGAGTGCATGCCCCCCCAACTTCATTTCATTCAACTAAGTACACTGCTGGTAAGTACTAGCTAGATGGAATGAAGGTTCATTTACAAGATCATATGAAAGATCCGACCTAAAACTATAAGAAAATTATGTAAACGCTGAAATAACTAACCTAAATATACAACTTAACATTTATGAGATCTAGTCAAACTCTCGATTCAATTAGAGGAGGATTTGTTTCATTTTTTAACGAGCTTGACATAGGAAAAGAACTATGCTCGAATCTGGTTTCATGTTTACACAAGCTTGAAACGAAAAACTATGCTTGTTATAAGTTCGCATGCCCCCAGCATAATGACGCAAATCGAGGTACATGCCCCCCAAGCTTCATTGCATTCAACCAGGTGGATGAAATGAAGGTTTACTTTCGAAATCTTGGAAAGACTCGTGGGAGTTGTTTCATTTTTTAGTGAGGTTTACACAGGAAAAGAACTATCCTCAAAACCCTTGTTTCATTTTTTAAATGAAATTGACACAAGATAAGGAACTATGCTCATAACTACTCTCTACAATCTACCTAACAAGGAACTATACTCTAAAAACCTTGATTCATTTTTTAACGAGCTTGATACAAGACAAGGAACTAAGCTCACAACATCCAGTTTCCTTTTTTAATGAGGTTGAGACAGGAACAAACTATCCTCGCTCACTGATTCATTTTTTAACGAGGTTGACATAGGAAAAGAACTGTCCTCAAACCTGATTCATTTTTTAGTGAGGTTGACTCAGTAAAAGGAACTTTCCTCGAACTCACTGATCATGGCTTCCAACTGGAAGAAAGACATGTCAATGGACACACCTTGATCATGGCTTCCAAGAGGTCTTCATCAGAAGGAAGAATAGTTCTTTGGAAGGAACACATGTCAAGGGACTCAAAAGGGATAAGAACATCGTGTTCAAGTAATCCCATAGAGTTTTCCATGTCAATTACTGGATATAAATCAGAGGAAGATGAGCAAACAGTGAGAGGCTCACTTACATCGGTAACTAAAAACATGGGACCAGTTGCCACATAATTAACCCGTGGTGGGGTAGATACCACTTTAGAATCAGGAACATTTAGGGGTGTCATATTATTGGTAGTTGAAACAAGACTAGGGAACGAAAGCTGGTCTACAGTCACAATATTTCCATTGTGAGGGAAAGACATCACACGAAAGAGTGTCGATACGACAGCTTTCATTGCATAAACATAGTCACGCCCAAGGAGTAAATTGAAATCCAAGGGACCTCGAACTACCATAAGATCAATATAAATAGTTTTACCTTCCAAGGTAATAGAAAACTTAGGAAGGATCCCTAAAGGTTCACTAATGGTTCTATTAAAAGCTTTCAGATTCTGCGTAATAGGCACAAGCTGAGGGGAACCCAAAGCTTTCCAAGCAGTTGAGGATAAAATACTAACATAAGCACCTTCATCTACCTGTGTGCGATGCATGTCCCTACCACCAACCTTGAAAATGATTTGGAAAGGGATGGAGGAAGGAAGACGAGGTTCTGTCATTCTATTCCAATCAAAGGAAAAGACCTCAGTACTTGGAGGGGGTTCTGTAGAAACAGGTGAAATGCCTCCCGGCGTAGAGGAATCTGATGTAACAAAAAGAACCTGAGCGGTATGAAGTTCACTCTCTAAAGGGAGAGTGGGATTGATCGAATGTGAAATTGAATCGACCACTTGATCAACTAATGGATCATCAACCTGAGTGATATGAGTTTCACTCACTAATGGAAGAGTGGGAATTAGATCAATCACTTCGTCAGTCGATGGTAGGTTGGGAGAAAGTTTATGGTAATCAGTTGGAAATTCTTGCTCTGGAATAGTAAGGTTTTCCAACAATTTTGAGGCTTCATCCATGTGAGGGAAAATGTGAGTTTGATGACTCCCTTTGCATAACTTACAAGGAAACCTAACTTTACCCTTTTTCCCAGGAACTTGACTATCACTGGTTGATGGATCAATGGAAAGTTCATGAAATTTTTTTGACCATACTTCCAAGACCTTTGGAATACCAGGACAATTGATAAGGAAGTGGTCACCCTTACAAAGCCTGCAAGGGTATTTGGGTTTATGATGCATGTTGGAGGTTTCCTCAACACAACTAACACTTACAGCCATGGTTGGTTGGTGGACTTCTTTCTTATCTTGCTTCTTCTTCTTCTTCTTCTTCCATTTTTTCTTCTTCTTAGACACCTGGTTACTAGCGTTGTTGTGGGGAAAAGTATCCAACACGGAATGACCCTATCCCACTCTAAGGGTGATAGTTCCTTAGCAACAGCTGAAGCAAAGCTATCTAAAGTTACTTCTTTATGACATGCAAGAGACGAAAGGAAGAGATCCACTTACCGATGTCTTGCGCAAATGGTCGATCCAATCTCCTCTATTTGCCGCTTGCTCCCAGCTCCAAGTCTTCTCACGGGCCCAGCTACACGAGATCCTGCGAACAAGACAAGAAAAGGAAACTACAAGAAGCATGCATTCATAATTGATTCAAGGATTAGCATAAATCAAATACGCAAGTAAGACAATACACCATTGAAACACATGCGGATAGAAGAACCTCAAATGCTTTATTAATATAAGGAAGTAAGGTTCAGGCGGTGATACAACCGTGAGAGGTCCAATCCAGCATCACCTTCCCGACGGAAAGAAATCTCCTCTTCACCTCCCTCAAGCAATCACCCAATACTCACAACTGTAAACCAACAGCAATTCTTTTCACTAAATTCCGGCCTCCAGATCCCATGGGATGAGATCCTTATATAGAGTTTTGGAGTGAAGATAAGTCAGCTTGATGTGTGACTTGTTGTCCTCTTCAACTCCAGTTGTTCTTCAGTCCTTGAGTCCACTCGGAGTTTCTACCTTCCACTTGGAGTTTTAGAAGCTCTTAACTCATCATTAGGCGAATCTTCTGATCCAAGTGTCATTTTGGAAGCTTCCTGGGCACTGGCACATTGAGAAAAGATTCCTCCACATGTCAAAGTACGCCCAGCGCAGGTAGCCTTTGTTGCACTTGCTATGCAGCGCAGGTACACCATAGAGCTTTTGACATTCAGCGCAGATGCTTAGTGGAGTAGCTGCTTTGATCCAAAATTGACCTGTTTTTGAGTGTTTTTCAGTGGAGAACTGATCTGAAGTGCTGTGGTTTGCTGACCTTGTTCCTCTAGGGGTAGGAACAACATGTTTAGGGACTTTGGATCCCTTAGATTATTGACATTTCATGCTTTATGCTGTAAGGCACAAAAATGTCTATAACAGTTGCCCCCTAAAGTATGAGGTCGTTTATCGGGTGAAATGCTTTATTAGGAGGATCCGAAGTTCATTCAATCGTCGGGAGGTGACCTATAACAAAATACAATACAATACATTATCTTTTCATACTTTCTTTTCATGATCTAGCTAATGCGGGCATTTCCCATGCTCAGCTTTATAAATACATTTGTTGTACATAGACAGACGATCGTCTGATAATAGACTGATAATTCTCTGCTTTTAATTATCATCCTTTTAGTAGGATGATCATCTACTGCACATGTCTATGTTTTTTATCTCCTGAATATATATCGCAGCCCGGATGGATGAAACTAGATCCGGGGTCTTCAAACTTGTCCGATCTTCACTCTAGTACAAGTCGATCCATGTGAGAATTTCTTGAAGTCGAACATGGAAAGACATCGCTTGATTACCAGTCAATAATGTAAACTGTTAACAAGCGCGAGAGGAATCACCGATAATGATGATGACCCTCAAGGTACTGCAGCACAATTCACGTGGCGTGAATATAGGATCTGACGTCGAACACCACGCAAAGCCTCCTGATCGAAGGTCATTAACGTATACCTATCGCCGGAAGTGAGAAACTTGCCATTGAGGCATGCAAGCTTCAAAGTACCGAGGGGGTGTTCCTAGATCAACTTCTTGGATAATGAGCTGATGTCGACAAGAAGTGATCCGTCAAAGGAGGGCCTTAATGAATCCCACATCAGTGACACGGAACGGAGCTAGTGATGATGGTGAAAACGATCTGTGAAATATGATTCAGGGTGGCGGTCATGGAAGGATGAAAGATGATGTATGGTAGTGGATGGGACCCGGTTGACACTTTCTGAATGACATCTCTTGAACATATAACGACACTGATGTGATGGATCGGTAGCATTACCCCATGTATGGATGGTATGGCGAGACCATGGTGAAGGGACCGGTGAATGATAATAACCCAACCTGATATTTATGGAGGCAAAAGTGTCATGTTCAAGAGCGACTTGCTACCATTAAGCTTTGAGGTTCTCCCAATTTTTCCCCAGTCATTTCTGACCAGTACCTCTTTATTTTTGTCAAGCTTGAGGAGGATAACATATGCTTGTTCTATAACCTACCCTTCGGGCAAGCCCATCTCTATGTTTTAACGAGCCTAGCGATAGGGAAACTCGTTCTCGTCTAAAGACAAGTTTGTCGCTATTCAATATTTTTAACGAGCCTAGCGACAAAGACAACTCGGTCCTTTTCATTTTTAGAGAGTCTGAAAAGCGTACATAAAGTGGACTCCAGGGGTCCTTTTTCGTCATCTAATCCCTTAAGTCCGAAAAAGTATAAAACAATACAGAAGGGATGAATGTTCGATATCTTTATCGAGCTGAACTAGACAAGCGCTCGATCTTTTTGTGCAATAATCCCTCAGGTCCAAAAAGATTAAAATCTAGAGGAGGGATAGCTCTTCCGGTCCTTTTAACGAGCTGGAAGGCCAAAACTCGGCAAACTTTTCATATTTTACGAGTCAGTGAAAAGAGCTCAAAGAAGACTCGTCTTTTGAGGAACGAGTGATAAACATGGATAGCAGCAGATTCCAGGTACCAGTTGGAATTTTCCAATCACGGCAGTATTACAAGGATGGCTACGTGAAATCACTCTTCGCAGCTGTTCCTCAAAATAGGTAAACAATCAAGTGGATGTGAATGATCGGCCAAATGAAAAGTGGAGGTGACGGTGCACAAACACGACCAAGGCTTTTATGGCTGATGAATTTACGGTCTCAAATGGTTATTTACCAGTTCATTTTTTCTGGATGAGCTTGAACTCTGGGGGGAAGCTTGCTCACATGCTTATGTTTATTTTTTAACGAGCATGAAGTCCGCGTTAAAACTGCTCGGTTTTGCGTTTATTTTTTAACGAGCATGAACTCTGCCAAAACTGCTTGTTTTTACCAGTCATAAAGTAGGAAGGTCTCCTGGAAGATTGCTATTTTTTAAGGAGCTTCATCTCCCTATGCTTTGCTCCATATCCTCTCTTTATGCAAGCTGGGTATCGGCTAATCCTACGAGTTTAACGGGTTAGACCTACAGGTTTAAAGGGAGGACCTAAAAAACTAAAAAACAAAATAGCCGCCCGTGCTTGCATTCCAAGAGGTTTGCATGCCCCCAGGTGTAATGTCTAATTTCAAGGTCGCCCCTACTTTTTCCGTTTAAAAACTTTTGTTTTCAACGGGTGAGGCTTGCCTCTTTCTGGTTACCCAAAGATCGTTCTGCTAATCCTTTCAAACAGAAACTTTCTTCGGCGATGTCTATCATTAGGTTACTCAAAGATGGTTACAATTTGTTGCAGCAATAGAATCTCTTTCTTTGGAGGCTGCCCCTACTTATCCTTTAAAACATTTGTTTTAATGGGTGAGGCTTGCCTTTTACCCAAAGATGGTTACTACTTGCTGCTGCAAACGGATCCCCTTCTTTGGCAGAGCCTACTTATTTAGACAAAGGTGAATGACCTTTGTCAAACAAGTAACCTTGACAAAAGAATCCTTTTCCAGAACAACCCCATTCCTAACTGCCCCTTCTTCTGCATGAGAGCTCTTGTCGGCTCTTCTATTTTACGAAGATGAAGGAGGGGACGGGGTACGGACTAGTCATATTCTCCTGCGGAAATTCTACTTTACACCCAAGGTTTTCTCTGACCCCAGCAAACCAGGATGCATGCCCCCTGGGTTCCGGCCCTACTTTCCCGAATCACTCGCACTCATCAGGAAGAAGAACCGGAGGTAGAGACCTTTCTTGATCAAATAGACCATTCAGGATAGGTATGTGACTATTTGCGATGCGTGATCCCGGAAATGAAAGTTGGTCTACGATCTTGACCATTCTTCCTTCGTATGGAAAACACATTATTCGAAAGAGTGAGGAGACTATTGCTTCCATGCAATATATGTAGTCTCGTCCAAGGAGTAGGTTATAATCCAAGGGTCCTTGGACGACCATCAAATTCATCTTGACAGCCTTCCCTTTCAATGTAATAGGCACATTAGGTAGAATCCCTAATGGTCGACTGGTTCCTTTGTCAAAACCCGAGAGATTCCTTATCTCAGGCAAAAGCGCTGGGCAACCCAGTGCTTTCCAAGCAATAGAGGACAGGATACTCACAAATGCCCCTTCATCAATGATAGTTCCAGCCATCACCATTTTGTATATTTGGACTATAATTCTAAATGGTATACTGGCTGGCAACCGGGGTCTGCCTAGTTGGTTCCAATCAAAGGACACAACCAGGTTGCTTGGTGGTGGGACCGAATATACGGCCGGGTATGATCCTGACGATGCTCCTTCCTGCGATAAAGGAGTGGGCACATTGCCCTGATGTTCATCAGAATCGATGTTGATGAAAAGAATCTGGATGGTGTCATCCTTACTCTCTTCGGTAGGGGTGTCAGCTGAAGTTGAATCCTCAGTGACTGTGGTATTTGAAGATGAAACTTCTGAAGGGAGAACCGGGTCAACTGCCGTTTCGACCTTTGGACTTTCATCCGGTCCGGATTCAGTAGGTTCACTTTCAGTGACTGACACTTCAGCTGGCCCTATGAGCGGGGCAGCTGTATTTTCAACCAACGAAGGACTTGGCACGAGTTTTTGATATCCAGGAGGAAGTAGCAACGGTGCAACCGGTTGATCTTCCAAAACTCTCTTTGCTTCGTCTAAAAAGGGACAACGGCGGAGGGTGTGATTGCCTTCACACAGTTCGCAGGGGAATCTCATTCCCCTTCGTCGTCTAGAACCTTCACTTTCGTTGGTCGACGGTAAGCATTCAACCTGGTTGTCAGAGGTTGACGCTTCCGAACTGTGCAAACGAGGGGACCAGTCCCTTAGTATCCGGGGAATACCGGGACAATCACGGTGGAGGTGGTCCCCTCTACATATGACACATGGCGATTTGGGCCCGGTCCGTGCTGTGTGTGGATTTTTGTTAGATGCCTTTTGCTTGCCCCCAGGTGCCTTTGGCTCCTTCTGCTTCTTTTCTTTCTTCTTCTTTTCCTTCTTCTTTTCTATGGGAGCTCCGCTTTCGGCGGCTTGACCTTTCGAAGAAGAAGGATCGGAGGAAGGCTTATAAGAAGTGGAAGGCTGGAGGGTAGCTCTAGACTGGTCTAACTGTTGATTCGACTGTTTAGGAACCATGGTGGTCTGAACTACAGTGGTTGAGAATAGCCAAACTGGCAGGCCAATTGTCAGTCCTGGAAGCGACAACGTGGCCATGTGGGGCGCACCAACTTCTCCCCAAGAGGAGAAAGGGCTAGGGTTTCCATCATGTGGAATCCCTTGGTTGGTGTGTTCCATGTTCTCAACCTAAAGATCAACGTAGGAATAAGGGGTGATTATGTTCCGTTTAGAATGAATTTTATATGACGACGCTTTAGACACAACTTGCTTTTTCAATTTTTAAGAGTCGAGAAAAAGCTAAAGATGACTCTAGTCTCCTTCGATGTATTAACGAGCCCGAAGTGACAAATGCTCGGATGGACTTTTTCAGTTATAGAGTTTGAAAAAGGCCAAAAGAAACTACTCTGGAGTTCTAGGCAGAGGGTGTGCCAAACCTTTCGCGAAACCACAGAATACGTTTTACGGTACGAGTGGTCGATCTTCGTGAATGCTGTGTTCACTGCATCACGATCAGTAGGGCGGCCGACACACTTCCTATGGATAAAGGCTTTGTTCCTATAGGGGTCTCCCAATATACGCGACGGTACGCGGGAGCACAAATCCGTATTAGTGCTATCGTCCCTCAGGAGGAATCACCCACCTTCGTAGAGATCGACAGTCACTATGTTTAACGACGCCGGTTCACGTCTCTACCTAGACCTCTACTGTGTTTCGTTATGTTTCAAAGCGTTGTTAGATAAATTCAGTTCTTTTTAGGTTGATCTTGCTTAGCAGTTTGCCTTTATGGATCACCACGTGATGTATGATACAACTCCTAAATGCAGTCTAAGAATGATAAGCAAGCTTTTTCAATTCTTTCAACTTATGAAAATCTTAACTACTGAAGGAAAAGAAAGACATCATCTTTTCAAACAGATCATAGAGCACACACTGATGCACCTTCCTAAATCGACATGCAAACTGTCAAAATGCACATGCACAATGCAAGTATTTCTTTTCTTCTTCCTTAATGTTGATGTATTACAAAAAGAAAGTTGTTGTATAATTTCGAATTCAATTTCAAGCGAAAGCAAACAAGTTTTTGTCCAATAATCAAAAGAACACCTTAAGATTCACTCGTTTCAAAAACGAGAAATACTGAAATCCAAACCATATAACGAAAGCAAATGCTCAAGCAGCTATGAACAGCAATAAACTAGCTCTTAGAATCACAACGACACTTTCTCACAGGTCTAGATCCAAGAGGTCACAGCAAGACTAGTTCACTTTCGCTATGGGAAACTGTGAATGAAAGCAATAAATACAATAAGAACAATCACGGTTTCTTCATACAACTGAGGTGGAATGAAGGCAAAGAAAGGTAGTTTCAGCTGGGTATACAGGTTGACAACAGGCTGCAAAAACAATATTGAAAACTGGGCAACAGACAGGAGGGAACCCCAGTTGCACAAGGCAAAACTGGATCAGCGCAGGTGTTGCACTGTCAATCTGACATGCAGCGCAGGTAGCCCCTTCGGGACCTGCGTTGCAGTGCAGGTAGCCTTTGCTGCAGCTGCACTGAAGAGACAACTCTCGTCTCTCTCAGATTCCGGGTCACAGTTTGCTCAAAAATCAATGGTTTTTGGCCAAATCAGAGGCTATCAGCCAAGTATACACTAGAGGATGATTAAGGAAGATGAACACTATCACAAAGAGCTAAAAAGAGTCCTTGTGGATCAGCTCTTCGAATCATAAACATGCCCAGCACTGGGCTAGAGTAGCTGCCCTCTACTTTGCATTCGAAGGATTCGGATGCAGTTCGATTCGGTACTCCCTTTGTTTAAGAAATGAATAGCAAGAAACACAAGCTACCAACAAGACACGGTCCCCAGCGGAGTCGCCAGTCTGTTGTGGGGAAAAGTATCCAACACGGAATGACCCTATCCCACTCTAAGGGTGATAGTTCCTTAGCAACAGCTGAAGCAAAGCTATCTAAAGTTACTTCTTTATGACATGCAAGAGACGAAAGGAAGAGATCCACTTACCGATGTCTTGCGCAAATGGTCGATCCAATCTCCTCTATTTTCCGCTTGCTCCCAGCTCCAAGTCTTCTCACGGGCCCAGCTACACGAGATCCTGCGAACAAGACAAGAAAAGGAAACTACAAGAAGCATGCATTCATAATTGATTCAAGGATTAGCATAAATCAAATACGCAAGTAAGACAATACACCATTGAAACACATGCGGATAGAAGAACCTCAAATGCTTTATTAATATAAGGAAGTAAGGTTCAGGCGGTGATACAACCGTGAGAGGTCCAATACAGCATCACCTTCCCGACGGAAAGAAATCTCCTCTTCACCTCCCTCAAGCAATCACCCAATACTCACAACTGTAAACCAACAGCAATTCTTTGCACTAAATTCCGGCCTCCAGATCCCATGGGATGAGATCCTTATATAGAGTTTTGGAGTGAAGATAAGTCAGCTTGATGTGTGACTTGTTGTCCTCTTCAACTCCAGTTGTTCTTCAGTCCTTGAGTCCACTCGGAGTTTCTACCTTCCACTTGGAGTTTTAGAAGCTCTTAACTCATCATTAGGCGAATCTTCTGATCCAAGTGTCATTTTGGAAGCTTCCTGGGCACTGGCACATTGAGAAAAGATTCCTCCACATGTCAAAGTACGCCCAGCGCAGGTAGCCTTTGTTGCACTTGCTATGCAGCGCAGGTACACCATAGAGCTTTTGACATTCAGCGTAGATGCTTAGTGGAGCAGCTGCTTTGATCCAAAATTGACCTGTTTTTGATTGTTTTTCAGTGGAGAACTGATCTGAAGTGCTGTGGTTTGCTGACCTTGTTCCTCTAGGGGTAGGAACAACATGTTTAGGGACTTTGGATCCCTTAGATTATTGACATTTCATGCTTTATGTTGTAAGGCACAAAAATGTCTATAACAAGCGTCAAGGCTTTTACCAAGCGAAGAGGAAGAAATGGAGGAAGAAAAGTTATGTGAAGAAGGTAAAGGGTCAACAGAAGGTTGGTGATGTTGAGATGGTGAACTCTGTTGAGGTGAAGCATTCGGTTGAGGTGGAACAATTGGAGTATTTGGGGCCAACGAAGTTGAAAATAACCATATCGGTAAACCTATTGTAAATCCAGGTAATGACAAAGTAGCCATATAAGGAGGACCAACATTTCCAAAGTAAGGAAAAGTACTAGGATTCTCGTTAAGAGGGGTTCCTTGGTTGGTAAGTTCCGGAACAGTTGCCATTATATTCAACTTCAGTGAATTTTATTAACAATTTTAAAACTAAAATTAACAATTCACAATTCACAACTAACAATTTAAAATTCACAATTCACACATATGGTCTCTAAAAGTAAAAACAAACAAATTAACACGCGCTATCAAATCTAGGAGTCCAACAACACACAAACAGTAACTTTTCGTACCGAAAACACTAGTTGGTGATGAAATCTAACGTCGCAGAATTCAATACAGAAATGGCGATTGGAACAGTTACCCCGACAACCTGCTTAATAAATAGACTGGCACAAGTTTCTCCACTAAACCATCTCGAGTGAAGAGAACCCCCCAGAAAATCCAAGTGAGTCTAGTCGACGTCTGCTCCAGGTACAGTGGGATCTTCCCTCCACCGTCACCTTAGGAAAGAATCCTATAGATTATGGTCACTATGGTTACCAACGGAAACAAATATACCTAGGGGAACAGTCTATGATCTGATACGCATGCAAGGGTAGAGTAACAAGCTCAATCCCCTTGAAGGCTCCTTGACATAATCCAAGGTTTACCAACAAGTGACCCCAGGCTCCTCGACAATGGTCAATCTGAGGTTTACCATTCTTAATACGTGAATATCTTCTATCGTTCCCAATGAGGAAGGATTGATTACCCCACTGGTTCGTATATGACCTCGTGCTTGAATCCTTTAAGAGGAGCTTCCCAGAGCATATATGTAACAATTGGAATTTCTTTCCTACCGCAAGATCGACTACTTGTTTGTTTTACTGTCTTGGAGAGTTAACTAAAACCTATTCCAAGACACTAGCCTAAGCTAGATTAGTGGAAAGAGCCCTAAAAAAGTAAAAATTACTAGATTAATTTTAATTAAGTGTTGTGTTATTTAGGCTGTTATTACTCAAAAGGGTAAATGGATATGAAACCAATGGTGTTATGACCCAACCCAAAACTGAATGCAATCGAATATGATAATGTAATCTTTTCAATTCGATGAATCCAAACTAAAGTAAGGAGAGAGTTTCCATTCACTTCCAACAATGCAAGAAATTGATCACTAAGAGAAAATATAACAAATTCTCTAATGCACTAATTTCATCAAGAAAAACTAATGCAAATCAATTCCAAAAAGTTATTTTTATTCTTATTTTTATTTTTGTGTGTTAAAAACAAGAATAAAAATATGTAAATTCAAATCAAAGAAAGCTGATCTAAATCTACGATTGATTTTTCAAAATGTAAACTATGCAATTGTAATCTACGCACAATTCATTTGAAAAGTATGCAAATGTAATCTATGCACATTTTTAATTCATATTCTCAAAATGAGAATTCTAATTATGCAAATGTGATCTATGCAAGAGAATTCTCAAACACAAGATGATTCTAATGTAATCTAAGAACCAATCAAGTGCAAGTTAAGAAAATTGGGTGAGAGTTCCAAAGATCAAAAAATAAAAACACTCAAAGGCGATTAACACTCATACACAATTTAGCAAAAACAAAAGCAAAAAGATGCAAAATTGTGAAAATACCGAGACAAACCTCCAAGTAATGACCAAAGGAAATCAAATTAAGAATTTCTCAAAAAAGAGACTCAAAACACCCATTTGATAAAAGCTTAAAACATGAATGCCAATGGAATTAACCTAAGAAAAGTTCCTGACAAGTCACGTGTAGATCTGGGAAGAGGCTAAAAACACCTAAAAAAATCCTAAGTTGACAAATTTTAACAGGGTCCGCAGGCCCACAGTTCACACAGGTGCGGGACCGCTCTGTGTGTAAAGAAAAAGTGCAGGTAAGTCCGCACTATGTTACACGCAGAGGGTGTTGTCCTCTCCCAAAAGTACGAAAAACAAAAAATAATTCAAGATCTACTAAACCCACCCAATCCCACACATATCAAGCCAAAAACAGAAACAAAGATACAGTTTCTCATGTCAAAGTAAAAGCAAAGGAAAAAATCAAAAATTCAAGTCCCCAGTGGAGTCACCATTTTGTCACACGGAATGAGTCGTTCTTGTGGACAAGACAGACCTCCCTAGTATCTAATGATATCTAGCGACAAACAAACCAAACAAATTCTATCTTTCTCTAAATATGAAATTTATAAGTAAAGGCAAACAAGTGTTTTAGGCCTACCTTGGGTCCAGTGCAAGTTTGCAGAAGCCACGCTCCGTTGATCCAAATGAGCTTCCTTGTAAAGAATCTGAAACACAAACAAGCACACACATCAAATAGCACCTAAAAAGCTAATATAATAAAGCATATTTATCATGATGATCAATGAATTCATAAAACAAATCACATAAGACAATTTGTTGAGAAAAATGAATCTAATTGTATTAAATTTAATCAAAGAAGAACTTTACAACCTTGGCGCCTTGATGCTGTACAAGCTCCTCCTAGGGTCCATCAAGAAGTCTCCTCTACTTTGACAAGTTTCACTCTCTTCCCAATGAAGCCAAAAGGTATGTGATCTCTCCTCTCAAGCTTAACTAGAAAGTCTCAATTCCAATAGCATTTACCCTAAAAAATGTTCAGCTTCTAACCTCTCCAGCAACCAGCCCAATGCCTTAATTTATAGTGCAATGGAGGGAAGTTACTAGGTCCTCCTTCAAAGGGATTAGCTCCTTTAGTTTTGGGATGCATGAAGCACCTAGGAGTGAACCATCCACGTCAAGATTCCTTCTAGAATCATCTAGAATTAACCACAAGTGAGTTTTTAAGAATAAACTTGCGCCTTTTTGACTTTCACAGGGGTCCGCACCCACTCCTTTAGAGACAGAGTGGGCAGGTCCGTAGGTAACACAAACAAAGGGTGTGGGACCACAGGCAACAGTGAGAGAAAGTGCAGAACCAGAGTTTTATTGATTTTTAAGGTCTTTCTCTCATTTTCAAAGCGTGACATGAAGAGCTGAGTTTTGAGACTTGCTTAGGAGGACAGTATGAATGATGATAGACCCATACTGACTGCAAATAGTCATGGTGACAATATTTTGTGTAACAGGGTCAAAGCTGCCATAAGAACAAAAATAAATAGAAGGCTGACAAGACAAAGGATATAACGTTAGTGGTCCTCACTAATGGGGTCTTGTATCAGATTAGGGATAGAATTTAGAAGGCAACAATATAATCATGGAATAGGTTAGAAGGTCTCTACAAAGCACTTCTAACAAGTGTGTAGGAGTGCACCACAGAAATTAAGCTATTGGAACAAACAGTTAGAAAACCAGCATAGGTAGTGGAGAATATTGGATAGGAAATGCTAGTAGAGCCTACACTTGCAACAAGGATAGTGTTGATACCTACCAGAGCCTTGCATTTTGACTCCACCGAGGTTCAACAGTAGGCTAGAGAATGGAGGTATGTCAACATGAAAATTACAACAGTACCATTGCAGAGATTAAAAGTCGGCAAAAGAATCATTTTTTGTCTTGGTTTAGGCTGACCCAGGTTTGATCTACAATGCACACGAACAAAACCCTCAATCATTGGCCCTTTAAGCAACAACCTGCAAGCAGATCAAAGTCTCACTTGAAGTGAATATGGGACGATGCAGAAGAAGGTTTATGCAACCTTGAAGGATGTGGAGATGTGGTATTATTATGTTATTTTATTCTTAACATTCATAAATCACTTCGCCACATTACGTTAATCACTTAAGCATATCATATAAAACCGTAAACCATCATTGTGCTGAAATCAAATGAAATTGCAATAACTGCAACTCTAAAACAAGTAATAAGTAAATATACACATGAAGACACCAAATTACCGTGGCTCACCCCAATGTGGGGTTGTGTCCGCAAGAACTATTTCTTAATATAACAAATATTTTTACAAAAAACAATTATTGACCTGTGCACTAAGTTGCAGGTTGTCTGTGCACTTAGTTTCATACTCAAGCCTCTACACACTCAGCTACAAAGCCTCTCCTTTGCTATAAAACTACAGATCACAATAATTCAACCATAACAATTGATCTGGATCCAAATATAGATAGGATGATTCTCTTCTTATTATTTTACCCTATATACTATTACATCGAAGGGTTACATCATTACAATACCATGGTCCAAATACCATGGACTCCCTAAAACAAGCAACTATGGTAAAAAACCGTTAACCCTTTTCAACAATAGTGTGCTTTTACAAAAAGGAGGGGTTTCGACCCACCCTGAATCCCTTACACCACGCGGTATTTTCCAAGTGCTCAATTGCGTGGTCCACTTCGTGTTCCACTGCTCTACTACGTGCTCTATTGCACACTCCACCGCGCACTCTATTGCACACTCCACCCCCCGCTTTTCTCCCCAAAATGCGAAGTATTTTCCAAAATCTAGGCCAAGTTAGGTTGCACCCAACACAACCCAATTTGCAGTCTTACCTATTGATGAGCTCCAGTATTGTAGCAAGGATGTTGTAACTCCTAGGGCTACCAAATTTACTTCATCAACCTAGGGTTTGTACAAACTTGGAGGTGACATTGTTGTATACACAGTAGATGAAATGGTCTACTCTTGTCACCTTTCAACTAGGGTGATATTCCACTAGGGTTTTTCAAACCACTCTTCTATTGACTAGAAGGAGTCTGACTACTAACAAGAAATGGAAAATTATTTGTAATGCATAAAGGAAATGTTGCCTATCTTAGGAAATTAAAATGTTGAATGGGAAAGTGCTATGAAGTGACATGAAATTATCTAGCTAAGAATTTACACATTACTTGCAAAAGAGACCTAATTTAACCATTCATTCTAACATCTAGTTATTTAGACTAAGTAAGCATGGAAATTATCCTCAAACTACTATGACTGTTGTATGCATGTACTAACTAGAAATTGCAGAAAATAGTCCTTTTTTTATTTCAATTTTATAAATGTAAATGCTAAGTGAACCAATCTGATCTTTTGCAGGGGAGAAAGGCATGGGGAAATAGGTCCAGAATGGTGCTAAGGGTATGGAAGCAAAGTAGAGGCCTAACCTAATATCAGATGATCATTTATTCTTAATTCGGGCTTAAAACAAGCCGCTACAGGGTTTCTTGTAATACTGGAATATGTCCTGGCTTTTACTACAGGATGTCCTAGTTTACAAAAAGAAACATGCTTAAAGATATAGGAGGGTAGAAGGGGTGGAATAAAGTGTGGGAAATGTGTGTGATGGTGGGATAAGGCATAGAGGAGGTGTATACTGCCCAAGGCTCATTCCAACTCTTCAAAATGGTTGGATTTTCTCAAGGGAGATGTCCAGTTTGCTACAAAACAGAAATTCAAATTAGGGATTGGTAGACTTGGGTAGTATGGGTGAAGACAACGTGGATGAGGCTAGTGAAATGAGTTCTCCCTGCAAATCAAAAAATCCTACAACAACATACAGTCTTTCCTTCATTTATGCATAAATTCCTTTACATATGGAAAAGATGAGTTGAAATTAGGAAAAAAATAATTATTGATGGCTAATGGCGAAATATGTGAAATGCAATGCTTTCTAAACTACAACAACTTCAAAAACTGAAATGACAATTGCAGTTGCCTCTAAGGAATTATAAACAGTAATCTACTCAATCAAGAGCCCTAGACATCCAATGATCTAAAGAGACAAATATGTTTTTTGGGCTGTGAGAATGGGGCCCTCAAACCATGATCCCATGAGGGGGATGAGGAAGAGGCCACTATCACAAGATTTTATGAAGTATTCTCTTTCACTATTGTACCACTGATCTATCTTTTACACTAATGGAAGAAAAACTAAACAATTATTCAAGTACTTGCAAATGGGATAAAACAGAAATAACTTCAACAACTAGCTATGAATGTAATTTAATAATACATATACAGAATGAAGAGGAACCTCTGCTTCTAGGGTTGGGCCCTAACCTAAGAGCTTTAGCCCTTTGAGTCAACTGAGTGATGGATAAAAGTAAACCTTTCCATTATCACCAAAATTTTGAAAATAACATGAGAATAATAGTCACAATGTCTTATGCTCAAAATTTCCTCTTGGCTATAATCAAAAGTCGAATCCTAATGAGGCCCTAGGCCTTCTTATTTATACAACTGAAGCTACCAACACATCCTTAAAATTATGGAGGCTTGGCTCCCAAACTCAAGATTAATTTGTCTTCAACTATCACTCACTTAGTTTCTAATGACCTTGGTGTGCTTTGCTGCTTGTAACTCCGAGCTGATGAGATTTGGTGGAGGAATCTTCGAGTGATTGAGGATCTAAGGAGGGATATCCAATCTCCTAAAACCCCTCTTTCTTGTCTACTTCAAGTTCTTGCACTTAAATTAGCCAAAACCTACTCCAAATCCTGCAATTAATGCACATTAGGCCACATGACATAACATCTCACCTTTACCCTTCTCAGTAATCAAAATATAATAAAATATGTAAGGAAATATGAGAAAAGTTGATTTTAATATGTTGGAGAGTGGCATTAAGGTCCATATAATTTACCTATTGATGAGCCTCATCACCTATGTATCCATGGGATTGAGACCTTGTACATTTGATGGGGACCCCTTCATAGTCCAGAGCTCGTTTGTGGATTTTAGACCTGACTTTAATGGATGTAGAGTGTGGAAGCCCAACAACCGAATTCACTCCAACTAGAATCCTGGCTAGAGCCATGTAGCCAGTCTTCTTATAAGACTTATCCACCTCATAATAACAATCCATTATATTCAAAATTTCAAAGAAGACCTCATCCAACTAGAATTGCAAAGGAAGGGCTAGCAACTTGACCCATATAGGAACTACAGATTACCACTGGGAGTGGGCATGAAACTTCACCAACTAACATTTCATAAAAAGGGTTAGTAAGCGCCATTACCATCTCCCTTGTAAAAAATTTTCCACATCCTCAAATGACTCTGTGATCCACCCCATCCATCCCTTGGCTAGAATCAAGTAGTGGGGAGACTTACGAAGGAAAAGGACATAATTTTTGGAGGTCTAATTCCACATTACTGCTATAACCATTCTCTTACTAGAAAACCATACGACCATAATGGTTTTCTCCATCCTAGATATAACATTGACCTTGACTTCTTCACCCAACACTAAGTTAGGCTCTTCTTCCTTCCCTTCTATGCATTTCTTGTTGGGTTTTTGAATTTCCTTCTATTTGACCTGGATTGGTGGTCAATAGGCACAAAGAGAATTTCCACTCAACATCTCCCATGTTAGTATGTTGCACAATAACTTTGAGGATGTTTGAGGGGGTGAGAAGAAAGTAGTCGATATGAAGTTCAGGGGGAGAGGTGAGGTCATGGAGAAAATCACAAAGGGTGGAGTCTGATCCTGAAACTAGGGAAGAGACATAATCAACATGGGGAATATATTAGATGAGGGTTTTGGAGATTGGGACCCTTGACTGAAGAGGCAGAGAGAATGTTTTGGGACGGAAGAATGTCCTCATAAGAGGGTCCCAAAGCTAGATTTGTGCACCTCGAGGATGAACACAAGGAGATTCTTGCCATCTCCAACTTGTTAGACCAAGGATCTCCTCCAAGTGTTGAGGGAGGACTTAAGGAAACTTCACGCTGAGGCGCCCATATTTGTTGACTCTCATCCTTCTTGGTAGAATAATCCACCTATTTGTCTCCAATATGTTCCATTTCATGCGACTAGGGACTGGAGGGAGATAGGGGAATTTGCGATATATATATATATATATATATCTATATATATATATATATATATATATATATATATATATATATATATATATATATATATATATATATATATATATATATATATATATATATATATATATATATGTTGGCTTTTAATTATATGTTTACTAATTATATTTATTAAGTTTTAATATGTTTATTATTTATATGTTTTGAAATATGAATCATTATAAATTACTATTTTTTAGATTTATTTTAATGAGATATGTATGCTTTGATTTTTTTTTGGAGAAAATTGTTTGTAATTTTATTAATAGAAACAAAATTACAATATAACAAATTAAATTAAATATTTTTAACATCACAAAAGAAAACTTGTCAATATAGATTGCTCAGTGGAGGAGAGGATGGCGTGGTTGCATAGCTTTGAAACCCTAGCTGAGAAGGGTTAGGGAATTCCTTATCTATTTCGCTGCAAAAAAATTTTCTGGTCTCGCCCTTCGTGGCACTGATATCACTGCTATGGTTGACAACCTAACCTCGTAACCATTATGTACTATGTTGTGATTCTGCTACCCTACTTTCTCAAGCTATCACTGTAGTTGTCTGTAGATTGTTGGCAATGGATGTCGACGTGGTTGACTATTCGGAGGAGCAAAACCCCGAAGGGTCCATCTGGACAAGCTCTAAGTCTACACCGGTGTAGACGGATAACGGAAATTTGGGCACGGTATCTCCATCTTCGTAGGATTACTCTCGCTGTCATTTCAACCCAAGACCCTCCTCGCACCCTTTTCTATCCGCCGACTTCTCCATCGGATCACCGGGACTCGACTACCCTCCCCTCTCACCGAAAAACCTAAACTATCTCGTTTCCTGCATACCTCGGTTCCCTACCTTTGACTCTGTGCCTTCGGACATCCCCCATCTAAATCACCCTTCCACAAACCCTACTACGGCTAGATAGACCTCTATTTTCACCTTCACTCTGCATACGACCACTAACATTTCCTGCCTCATTCCTTGGCTACTCTTGGCCTCTCTTCATCCCCATATGGGTGCTTTGATACTCCTACTGTCAACCCTCCCTCCGGAACCCTTCTATCTTAGCGACACGCATTGGGCTCATAGGACCCTCTTCAGGAACATCCCACTACTCCACAAACCAGGAAAAAAACAAAACTGTGTTAAGACCACTCGTAAGCAATCGAAGCTCAGCTTCTGGGTGGATGTGCACATGGGGGAGGTGGTGGACACAACTAACTTGGTGTTGGTTGGTAGGGTTCGAGGGCATGCCTATAGTGCTAGTAGAATATGACAATGGGTCATGGAAATTTGGGGGCATATCCTTACAGAACTCCCATCTGTAACCACTTTGGCTCGAGGGTGGTTCGCGTCGAGTTTTTCAAGACAGGAACAGACAACATGGGTCTTGTTGCGATATTGGCATATTGAGATGGCTCCCATCCTGCTAAAGCGATGGAGCCCTTTATTTGATCCTGAGCACGAATAGTTGGGAGCTGGACCAATTTGGGTCAGGTTACCGGGCCTCCCCCTACATTTCTGGTCTAAGGATATTTTTACACGCATTGGGAATGCTCTTGGAACATATCTGGATTTTGACAAGTCCTATGAATCAACCGACAACAAGTCCATGGCTATACTTTTGGTTTATTTGGATATCAGAGAAGGATTGGAGGAACAAATTACTCTGGACTGGTGAAGATTCACACGAATTCAGCTCCTAGACTATGAAGGCATGCCCTTTCGCTGCTAGAGGTGTCATATGGTGGGGCATCTATTCAAAGAATTCTCATTGGTTAAACCTGTCATCTCCCGTACCAAAGATCTGGATGCAACGACCACAGGAGAACCATCTACTACAGAAGTGTTGATTTCATGATCTTAAGGGCCAAGTCACATTGTCTGCAAAGATGCTCAGATCCCTGTTTCAATTGCCCCTAGGCCTCTTTCACCACCTATGACGAGATCCCAAGCTACAGCTGCTGCTTCTCGATCATCGGGTACATTTTCTCCCCTCTGCTCTACATCTCCTATTATTTCTACTATTTCTATTATGCATCATCATGTTGCATTTTCATCCATTCCCGACATCTCATCATCCCCACTATCATGCCCTCTGGACTTGAACCCTCCAACTATATCCACCACTCCGCCTTCCATACCTGATCTTCTCTCTGACCCACCCCTAGAGATTCCTACTTCCTCTTGGAATTCACACTCATACAATCTCCAATCTAGGGCATCCCTTCCACCCAATCTATCTAGGATTGGGCTGATTTCCCCTCCTAAATCCTCCAAGTCCACCAAAGGTAGACATTCCTTCATCTCCAAGGCGATCATCTAGGCTGGGGTGGATGTGGCTTTGGGAAGGAAATCCACACTCGAGAGGGTTCTTAGAGCATCGAATACCCTCAATCAGTTTCTATCATGAAATGGTTATCCTTCAATTGCAGGGGCCTGGCAAGCCCTACCAAAAAATATGCCCTCAGAAGGTTGTTGGAATCTGAGACCATCGATATCATTTATCTTCAAGAAACCCTTGCCAATGCTGACTTGATCATCCCCATTCTTCATTCCCTGAAGCTGGGCTGGACTTTCCATGCTCATGATGCCATCAAAAGATCTGGAGGTATTGCCTTAGGTATCAATCTGCACACCATTAAGATTATCTCCACCTGGGGTGGAGCTGGGTTTATTGGAATGGAAATTTTCTCCTCTGAATTAGGGATGGAGATTAGAATATTAAATATCTACACCCCCTGTCTCAATCGGGCTGATTCTTGGACTCATCTACTCAATTTGTCCCTTGTAAATTTTAACAATATTATCCTAGGAGGGGATTTGAATTACTCTATTGGATATGGGGAATCTTGGGGTAGTAATGCCCAGATTGATCCACTTTCGAACACCATGGCTCACCTAATGGAGAAGCACCAATTGATCGATGTTCCCATGTACAAATTGATGCCTACTTGGTGTAATCTAAGAATTGGAGATGCTTCATTAGCCAGGTGATTGAATCGCTTTCTCATAAAGGAACATTTGATACTGGATCTCCCTAATTATCATCAGTGGTTTAGTATGGGTGGAATCTCTTACCACTCTCCTATTTTCCTTGAGCTCTCTTGGCCCTATCCTATGCCTAGGGCTCCCTTCAAATTCAATTCCTCTTGGTTATTAAATCTTGACTACATCAAGCTGATTACGAATTTATGGCATACCCACCCTCCATCTAGGGGGAGATCTATAGTTGAGGACTTATGTCAGAATTTACTCTAGATCAAGAGCCTTACTATTAAATGGGCCAAGGAAAAAAGAGACCGGGATGAATTAGCCCTCACTACCATTGAATAACATATGATGGATCTACTTGATGAGAATGGAAGAGGTTTTATATCGGATGCTGCTAAAACTCACCTCGCTGATTTAAAGTCACACAAAGACAAGATTCTAAAAGACCGTGAGGAAACCTGGCGCCTCAAGAGTAGGGCCATATGGTTAAAGGCTGGAGACGATAATACCAAAATTTTCCACAATTTTGCGAAAGGATGGAGGGCCAACAATACTATTTGGAAAATTCCCACTGAAGATGGACAATTTGCCACCTCTTTTCACCAGCTGGCCCACCTAGGGAATTCACACTTCTGGAAGTTGTTCAAGGCCCCCCCTGGGGCATCCTTAGCTGAAATTGTTCGCATAGCAGGGTTATTCCCTCGTTATGTTGATCAAGAAGACTCAGAGGATCTTGTCAAACCTGTTTCCATGAGTGAATTAGAGGGCACTATTAAATGGTTTAAAAAAGATAAGAGCCCTGGGTTGGATGGGTGGACAATTGAATTCTATATTGCCTTTTTTGATATCATTAGATAAGATCTACTCAATGTGGTGGAGGAATGTAGACTTACTGGTCGTATGTTCGAGGGTATCAAATCCACCTTTATCACCCTTATAACGAAGGTGGATTCTCCCAACTCATTTGATGACTTTAGGCCCATCTCTCTTTGCAACTGCCTCTACAAAATCATTGCTAAGATTATCGCCAACCGTCTTAAGCCCATTCTGTCTAATCATATTCTTCCTGAGCAATTTGCTTTCCTACACAATCGTCAAATACATGAAGCAGTTGGCACTGCTCAAGAGGCCCTCCATTCTATCAAGATGAAGAATCACAAAGGGACCATTCTCAAGATTGACTTATCTAAGGCATTCGACAGGGTTAGCTAGCTATACATCAGAATGCTCGTCACTCTCTTGGGATTTCAATTATCATTTATCACCTAGACCATGAGCTTGATTACAACTACTTCTTTCAATCTTTTCATAAATGGCTCTGCCTCCGATATATTTCATGCAGAATGTGGGTTGAGGCAAGGATGCCCTCTGTCCCCTCTCCTATTTCTCCTAGTTATGGAAGAGATCAGTCAACTCATGCACCAGGCTAGAAGGGAGGGGCAGATACTTGGTCTAAAGATCATTGATCAATGTACCATTACCCACCTCCTTTTTGTGGATGATGTGATTATTTTTCTAAATGGAGGCATCTAAGACTCCATTGCTTTCCATGATATCATGTTACTTTTTTCAGCTGCTACAGGTATGGAGCCCAATAGGATGAAATCCTACTATTACTTTCTCTGCTTTCTCAATTCAGGAAATGCAGACAGCCTCTCAGAATTTCCCCTATCATCGTCTTCAATTGGAGGTTGGACTTAAATATCTTGGCTTCCGAATTAAACCTCATGGGTACAAGATTGTTGATTGGTCATGGTTGGTGGCCAAGATAGAAAAGAGACTACTCAACTAGAACCATAGATTTCTATTAAGGGTAGGGAGACTGGTACTCATCAAATCGGTACTGGAGGCAATGCCGGTGTATTGGATGTCATTAGCATGGATCCCTAAAGGAATCCTTGCTCAGATTCAAAAATTATGCTGCAGATTCCTTTGGAACAGACATAAGGAAGGGAAACCATTTGCATGGGTGGGATGGACCCAAATCGCTCTACCAAAGAAGTGGGGGGGATGGGGATTAAAAGACCTACCAGCCTTCGCCCATGCACTAGCTGCTAAAATGGGCTGGCTTATACTCACATCCAATAGTCTATGGATAGAGGTAGTGCATTACAAATACATCTGGCCATTACAGATCATGGACTGGATCCGGCTTCCCACTTGGCATAAAACGGGTATTTCTTCAATTTGGAGAGTTGTTCTCCACACTCTACCTATTATTAGAAATGGTTTATTCTAGCGCATCTGTGATGGTCAATCGGTGCAGATTAGCATTGACTCGTGGATTGGTAGTGGAAATATGCATCGGCTCCCACCTGCTCTCATTCAAAACCTCAAGAAAAATGAGATACACAGGCTTACTGCCATTGCAGATATGGAGAACTCCACCATTTTCACACAAGCATGGAAATCGGTTGGGGATTTAGGCATCCCAGCTCAATGGCACCAGACATGGGATGAATACTTAAAGGCTCTGTTAGAATCCCATGTTTGCATCAAAGAGGGGGCTAATGAACTTATTTGGGCTCATGTTGGGCATGGAATATATACACCCAAAGAAGGTTACCCTGTCATTCAAGCCGCTCTTACACCACCTATACTCACTGATTGGTGGAAACACATATGGAAGCTTAAATCCCCACCTCACACCAAATTACTCATGTGGAACATCTTGAAGAACAAAACACCTACAGGTACCAACCTCATGCATAGGTCATATCACGGTCCCTCTAGATGTGTATTATGCAAACAGGCTGAAGAATCAAACAACCATTTATTCCTCCACTGTGACTCAGTTATTGACTTGTGGACACAGGTTCTTTCATCCCTCTCTATAAACGCTCGATGGTTCAGGAACAACATTGTGGAAGCTTGGAACCATTGGAGATCAGGGACCTCAAACAAAAAGCATCACTGTATTCCTTTGATTTTATGTTGGTCCATATGGCTGAACCAGAACGAATATATCTTTAGAGACAAAGCTATAAACTGGCCTATTTCTATTGCCCGCATATTAACCACATACCATGACATTCCTGATGATGATAATACATCACCTGTTTGAACAGTGACCACCGAAGTCATTAACCACAATATATCATGGGCCTATTTCGATGGCGTTGCTCAGGAACAGGGATGTGGAGGGGGTATACTATTGCACCAATTTGAAAACCATACCTTTCGCATACAATTGGGTTTGGGGTCAGGCACAAATAATTTTGCTGAACTTATTACTCTTCGTCACCTGCTCCACTTTGCACTTGCTCATGACTACAAACATCTTCAAATTTTTGGGGATTCAAAAATCATCATAAACTGGTTCAACAATGCATCCACTTGTCATATGCATTCACTCATAAATATATTGGATGAAGCATTTCTTTTTAAATCCCAATTTGAATATATTTCTTGTCAACATATTTACAGGGAGCGCAATCAGGCTACGACCAACTATCCAAGGAGGCCACGGTCCAGCCCAGGGGTATCTGGCTCATAAAGGAACAACAAGGAGATGAACATTTCTAGTACTACCATCGACTGTACATAGATCAACACTACCTGAGGGGCAACATGCCTTAATTTTGTAGTATATTTTTGTCTTAATATATGATATAGTCCTATCTTGTATATGTTATTAAAACACTGATTACAGTGCACCCTATAAGGATTTTTTGTACAAAACTATTTTTTGATGATCATAGGCACAACATATGCATATACCACTCAAGCATCTACAACATGTAATTTTATTTACTAATAAAAAATTGTGATTTTTCCCGAAAAAAATAAAAATTTAAATTAAATTAAATGATTTATTATTTTAATTTTTATTACTTTTTAAATTGAGTAATAATTGGAGTGGTTATTATTATTATTATTGTTTCATTTAAAAAGAAATACTATTATAAATAGCCATTATGTTGTTATTTAATTTAATTATATAATAATATACAAATTCACTGGAGTCAAACCGACCAAAATAATTATTTTATAATTTATTAAGTGAAATTCAATTATTAAATATTTGTATCTCTTTTATCACAAATTTGTAATATAATTTTAGATAATATCTTAGTTGAAAATGCATTTTTCAAAATAAAAAGATATTTAATCAGAAAAATCATTAAACATTTGTCTATATAGCCCAATATGATGTGTAAAGTTTTTCTCTCTATAGCCCAATATGATATGTAAAACTGTTTGTTGGTCATTAAAGTTGAAATTTTGTTAGGCCAAAAAGATAAAAAAATAAAAACTAGCCCAATATGATGTGTAACACTGTTTGTTAGTCATTAAAATTGAAATTTTGCCAAGCCAAAACGAAAAAACAAAAAAAAACTACACAGAAAATTTAAATAATATTACTCATATAAAAAAAATTACACCTAACAGTATTCATATTTAAAATAAATCTATGCTAATTTATAGCCATTCCCCGCATCTTTCTTTTTTTAATTAAAAAACGACTCCAGAAAATGTGCAAGCTTCACACTTCAACCAACTGCCACTTACGTTAACACAGAAGTTGGTCACAGTCACCTGTTCCGCATTCGGCAATACTCCAAGACTTTTCAGAATACAAGTCTAGTAAACACTCGTGTCCTAGCAAGTCGTAACACTTGAGGCAAAGCAGTTCAAATATGCATGACTTCAGCATTCAATCCGTTGAAATCTAAAATTTCAGCTGGGAGCCGAGAGGTAGGAACTGCTGTCGGTATGGCCGGCCCAAAATCTGATTCATGTCCAAATATGGGCCTTCGATTCCGTGGGGATGTCTACAATTTTATATAGGATCTAGTAAACATTTGTTAAAATTAATACTCAGTAAACAAATTTTGTTGGAATTAATAATTTAAATTGTGTAATGTACACATTCAAATGGAATAGAGAACTCTGTGGCACTCGTCCGCAAGAGAATGGATGATAACAAAGACTTCTTCTCTTTGGAAGCGGAAGGATTCGAGGGTTTTGGTACTCAGTAACTCTGAAACGCATATTCTGCGCACATGCTTCCAATATTGTCCATAGGGAGAAAAAATGATGTCTGCGGAATCATAAAACAAGCTTTTTGCGCAACGCACTGCAGATCTGCTGGAAAAAACATCGTCATGGGTTTTGAGAACTTGTTTGGCTATTTCCGCAGAAGAAACAATTACAGTGGCAACTGAGCCCAAACGCAGAGACATAGACATGAGGACCGAGGGTCCATATTTTTTTTTTTTTAATCACATGGTGAATAACCATTTGCAAGGGCCGCTACCACAGCAGGTCATTGTACTCAATGAGATTTGAATTTTGCTCTCCCCAAACTTTGCCATGTAACTTACCGTCAAACCACACATCACTGTACCAGAAAGTTCATATTTCTGCAACAGAAGGCCCAGATTCCTGTGGGGAAGCTTTCCCACAAGTGGAGATGTCCTAGGGTGGCTTATCTTGAAAGATCTCTCGAGTGGATTTTGTATAATTCCAGTTCTAAATAAAAAAAATTAGTTATTAAATTTATTTAATTTTAATGCTTTATGATATTTTAGTAATTATCTGTTAACATTTATCTAATAGATTATAAAATTATAAAGTGCATGGTTTACAAATAATTATAATTAAGTTTTTATGGCATGTTTATTGTTTGGGTTAATCATATAAAATGTTTTTTTCAAGGTATATTTTTTGGTTAATTATAATCAAAATTCGATAAAAGATTTTTAAAAACTTGAGTTTGAGTTTGAGTTGTTCAATTTAAAGAATTTACACATTTAAAAATAAATGTTAAATAACAAAAAATCACAATTTTACTTGAAATTTTATTGTGGATGGAAAATGTCATTTTGTGAATTAGACTACACCTATTATTACACCTAATATTATTTATGGTCTTAATATATAAGTTTAATGATGAAATATATAACTAGACAATAATAAGAAATAAATAACCATATACATATTAGATATTGTTGGAAAACGTGCACTTTATATAATGTATGCATATTTTATAATGTGTGTATTAATAAAATGTGTGCAACATTAATAATACATGTATTATGTATTTCAAAAATATTTGGATATGTGTTAGATGAGGGTTTTTTTTGGTCCTCTTGATTTGTAAAAAAAACAGATCTATTGTTAGAACTTCCAAATTTTCAACCATAATTTTGTATATATTCATTGTTAATGAAAATACTTATTTAATTTTTTTTTAAATATGGATTTTATTAATTTTTGTTATAAATTTTAATTGGTAGATTCATTTTCAAATGAAAAAAGAACTAGCATTAGAATAGAACAAAACTTATGGAGTTAACATGTATGTTAATACCCTCACGGTGGGGGGCCTAATTCTCATAATTTCTAAAGTTTCACCCCACACACATTTCTAAAGCTTCATTATACACTCTCACACATATATACACATAATCAATATTAAAAATGATGCATAAAATCTATTTGTCATCTACAATCCTACAAATTTGTTTCGAAAAGTTTCATCATTTACATACCAAACTCAAAGACTAAAGCAATATATGCATTATGTTTTAGAGAAAAAATGACTTACCAATTTTAGAAAAATATCATTTATTTATGTGATACAAATTTTCCATAAATAAAACTTAGATATCTTTAGAAATACAATACAATTTGATTCTGTGTGTTTCATCATTTTTCATGATGCCTTAAAAATCTGGTTAAGTACCTCTAATAATTCCTTTTAGTGATCACATTTTTATCTTTCCAAATTCTTATTACAACTAAATTTTCATAACCAGATAACATTTTCTTGCACCAACCCATGCTTATGAAATCTTTATGGGATTTTCCAAATGTTGATCTGGCTCCTCATCTTGAAGATGAATGCAATGTTGGTTTAGCCCCTCATCTTGAAGACGGATGCAAAGATAATGAGGAGAGGACATGGGATTCTATTATTATTGCTATCGATACACCTTCTTTCTTCACTCAAGACTATGCAAAGAAAGGACCCATAATAACTAAATGTGGGCAATGAGGATCTACAAACACCTACATGGTGAATAGTGGCTAGATGTATCATGCATGAAACTGTGTACCCTTATCAAATATAATCTTTAGTTAACCTATGTTGGAATAAAATCACACAATATATAGGTAGATGAATTCTTTTTATGTAAACTCAAAGGATATTAGCTCAAGTGGTTTATGAATTACCATGTTTGTGACATTTATGAAATAGTTCTATCTAATGTAATAGTGACAGTTGATCTTTTAAAGTTATCAATTCTCCATAAATTATTCCTGTAGTTTAAAGAACTTTTTATATATTGTTGTCTTATTGGTTTAACGATGAGTATGTGTCACCATTAAAATCTTAAACAATTAATATGTTGTTGTAACTCTCCCTCCCACCCTCTTGTACTTCCTCAGGGTATGGGACATGTTACTTTATAATTAACCCAACCTCCATGTCATACTATAAATATGGGGTTACAAAAATCATCCATTTTCCAAGTTTTTCCAAATTCCAAAATGAATGCCACCATTATATTCAACTTGTCGAGAGATTTTTGACATTATAAACTTTATCTCAATTCAAATCCTAGATTGAAATATATGGCATTTTGAAGTTTGACCAATTAACTCTTGCCACATCAGCAAGATGTGCCATGTGGAAACCATGTGTGTCCCACATGGCCTTGCCACATCACCTACAATATATATAAGGGTCCAAACGATCATAATTGTGTATATGTGGCACTTTCCACCTCATCTTAGTTTTTGGGTCCTACGGGATCTGATCCCTTGTTGTTTTGCAATCTTTCTACGTTATATTTGGAATTGGGAAAAATCCAGTGCACATAAAATTTCCCAAGAAACACCCTTCCCAGACCCCCAGACCTCCAGATACCATCTCCATTCTCAAGGTAATTCGGCCCTAGACCACATCCGATACTTCTTTTATTTGCTTCAGGACGCCATCATCGGATGTCTTAGATATTGGATACATCCTCCCACTATAACACCCTTGTGCGATCTACTCATATAACTCTACATTCTATGAAATTTAGTTCAATTCCAATTTGGGCTCATGCAAATGATTCCACAATATTGAGCCTGCCATGGATACTCATATGAAATACGGCTTGCAAGTAAATCAAGCTTCATGCCTTTAAACACCAAAATGGGCCTCACCCAGGATATTACCTTTTTACTTACACTCACCGCAAGATATTTGAATCACTTTAGATCATGTGGATTCCAAACAATGGATAAGTGCACACTAGTCAGATGCCTCGATTCCGAGATACATCCATTAGGCCTAAAGTGCATCCACTCTATGTACAAATTCTCTTCGATAACTTATCCAACACTAAATACAAATTTTGATATGTGAAATACTTAGACTCATAAATTCTAAGGACATCAAGGGAATTAACTAGAGTTTTCCTTAAAGCTTTGTGCTGCTCAAAACAACCATCTTACAAAGATAAAACCCTTATCCAAACACTGAGCATTCCAAATATTATACATAACCATAGTACAATTAATGAAGCTTTCAATATGCCTATTAATAGACACTGAAACATGCTAATCCATGGCTAAAACTTCTTTGTAAATTCAAATAAAACAACATCAAATTATGCCACACTATAGATCCCAAACAATACTACCAGTTTCATTGATATATAATACATTGCAACACTATTAGTCCTTTACAAGGAGATTCAATCTATAGTCTTAAATAGTCAGAGATTCAAGATATCAGTGGCATAGAAAACACTGGAATTTCACACACATTAATAGTTTATCTGAGCACGTCAAACAATCATACATGACCATGTAAATATCTTTGCAACTTAGGAAAGTATTAACAACCACAGGGATCTACAAGTCCCTCATAACCATGAGAACATTCACATAGGAATTTCCTTATAGACAACTAGGAATAAAGCATTCCTCCATTAACAGTGTTGATTAGGGAAAATTTTAGGGGCTAATATTCGGAGATGGGCTAATTTTTCATGCTTTTTCCAAAAAAAGATTCATGATTTTCCATTTTTTATAAAAATGAATTGCCCAAACTTTATAGGATAAAATTATTTTATCTAAAAATCGCCAAAATTGTACAAAGATTATATAAAAACATTAGAAATTGGAATTCTTTTACAAACAAAATCATCAAACATTTTACAATGTGCATAACAGGGACTAGTAAGATTCACCAAGGTTTCTAAACTTAAGAAAATTTTCCATCCTTAAAATTTTCCCTGGTGTTGATACATACATTGTCATAACACATAACAATATAATTCATCATTCATACTACACATATGTACAATTAAATGCACTTATCTTATTGACTTGAAGGGTTTGCAAGTAAGGGAGGGACTTTAACTCTCCACCTAACCATAGTCCAACCTCACTGCAATGTTTCTTATAGTTGACTAGCCCCGAACTAAATTCAGAGTCTGGATAATTGATTCATCAAAGGAATTCACACTAATATTTAGTAAAATAGATGATTGAGGAGATGATTCCAAAGTTTAGGTGGTTTATCAATTGCCTCCAATAGTAAGCACCATAGTGAGAATAGACTTGAACATAAATAAATGACAAGGATTCACCCAAGGCTCAATGAAGTACAACTTAGTTCCAGGAGAATGAATACACTGTATAGGTGGTTTCTTAGCCATATTTTCTAAGCAAGCACTGGAAGAATCGAGATCCCACTATCCAGGTGGTTTATCAACTTTCTTAATAAGCACATAACTAGTTTATCAGCCCCATGGAAAGCACTTAGTGGTTTATAAAATCCTTTTTAGTGAGCACATCGGTGTCTCAGCCTGCCAATTGGTTTATCAACCATCTAGTAAGCACCTCAGTGGATTATCAACTCAATAATAATGTACTAAGTGATTCAAATATCCACTTAAATTTCACTAAAAAACCAACCACAGACACTCACCGCTGTCATCAAAAAATCACTGGGAACATTGTTGCAATTATAGAGAACTAGCTAGAGAATGTCATTTCTCCCTTGTAGTTATTGTTCACTAACATTATCATGCTCTACATTCTTTGGTATTATGCATTCACTACACCTTCCTGGTATGATTTCTCTCTTGATTTCTTTTTGCACATAACCCTTGCATACGGAATATTTTCAGTCCCCTTTTCCTCACATCCCTTCTCATGTGTGTTGACTATACCAACACATCTAATGATAATAAGGAAAGTATGGGTTTTTCCTTCACTTAAGAAACTCATACTTAACTTCAATTCTTGCACTGGAAAGTCGATAAATTCATAATGGAGATAGGTGGTAAATAAATATAGTGGATTAGGTTTACACACAACACAATTAACTCCTCTTCAAACCCCTGAATCCATGTCCACTCCTCCAGCATAGTCATTACTTACATTTCCACATTATTTACATGAATCACAATTCATAATGACATTTACAAGAGGGGTGGAAAAATGGTTTATCTTAGACCCCATCCCCTTAGAGGAACATTGTCCTTAGTGTTCTATACATAAAACACAAATTTTCAACTACAATATTTATACACACACAATTCCTTTTAAATTCATTTACAAATCAAACAAAAATGGGTAATATACCCTCAGTTGATCATTCATTTTCCATGGGGATTAATTTTATCCAAAGCACTTCCACTGCACCTCAACTAGCTTGATTACCCAATTCTAAATCATGATTTGTGTCCAATCCAAAAAAAAATGTGGCTCTAGTTGTAATCCCACCCATATCACAGACTAATCAGTGATATGATTAGCATCATGCACATACTTTTTAAGCAAATGAACATAGAAAAAATAGTGTGCTTACATTGTGGGTGACAAGGCTACTTCGTAAGCCATTGGCCCCACTCTTTACTAGATCTAAAAATGTTGACAAAAACTTGGTGCCATCTTGGTACAAGATCCTATTATTAGTGACCTCTTCCTTAGTCTAATGTAAAGATAAACATTTTCTCCCACTTGCAGCTTCTTGTGAATTCTCTATTGATCTATATAACTATTTTTCTTATATTGAGCTACTTTCAACTTCTTCCTCATAGGAACTACTTCCTCATAGGAACTACTTCCTATTCCATTTTCTTCAACATGTGAAGTCTAAGAAGCACCTTGTTTACTAGACCATTCCATTTTATGGGTGTTTTACATTGTCTTCCATATAGATCCTTAAAAGGACTCATCTACAAAGATTCTCAGTACCCATTGTTGTAAGAAAATTCTACCAAAGTTGGAAACTCATCCCACCTCTTGGGTTGATGTATGAAATATATTCTTAGCATGTCTTCCAACACCCTATTTACTCTTTAAAATTATCCATCCATTTGAGGATGATATGTTGTAATGAATTATAACTCTATTCTAAAACTAAAAAATAGTGCTTCCCAAAAATTTGAGGTGAACTTGGCATCTCGATCTAAAATGATCTTCTTGGGCACACCATGTAATCTAAATACTTCCTTCACAAAAATCCAAATAATTTCAATTTCCTTGTGGGTGGATTTGAGAACTATAAAATGAGTTACCTTACTCAACTTATATACTACTACCATTAAAACATCATGTTATCTAGATGTCTTTGGTAGTCTTGTGATTCAATCCATAGAAATGACTTCCCACTTCCACTCAAGAATGGGGATTGGTTATAAAAATACTGCTAGATGTATGCATGCCACTTTAACTTGCTGTCACTCCAAGCATCTAACAATATACTTGACAACATTCATTTTCATGCCTGACTAATAATGCATATTTTCATAGATTTTATCATTGTATGATAACCATGATGGCCTAAATAAGGTATTTGGTGAAACTCATCAGAGATGAGATTCTTGAAGTCACCCATGGAAGGCACATACCATCTGCCTTTGAATTTTAATATACCATCATCTCTGAGTGAATAAGTTTTACTCAATGCTCCTTTTGGCTACTTCTGCAAGCGTTCCTTTACTTTTTGGTAATGTTCATCCTGATGGAATACCTCTTTTGTCATTTCTTTGATATAAAATTCACAAGTACTGATGGCTACATATGAGTGACTTGTAGCCTTTTACTATGTACATATGCTACTTTTTTTCTCTTCCCTTTGATATAATTTATTCCAAAATCAAATTCACTAATGAAGTTCATCCACCTTGTATTTCTTACATTTAACTTGGGTTCGTCAAATTAATATATCAACCCTCCATGATTTGAAATTAAAACAAATTTCCTTCCCAGTAAGTAGTGCCTCACATTTCAGTGCATGAAATATTGTTTCAAACTCCAAATCACGAGTGACAATTTATCTTATGCTCATTCAACTTCCTTGATTCATAACAAACCACCTATCCTTATTTCATTAGGACTCCATTGAGACCTTTGTAGGCATTTGCGCAAACCACAAAATATTTTCTTGGACCACCTATTCTTAGTATTGGTTCATGTGTGAGCAGGTGTTTTAATTTTTCAAAACTAACCACACACTTTGATGTCCATTTATATCTAATTTCGTTTCTCTATAAGGTTTCGATTGGAACCTAATATTTTAAAATTTTTTGTAAACCTTTGGTAATATTTTTCCCATCCCAAGAAGGATCTAACTTCTGCCACATCCTTAGGAATAGGCCACTCCATGATGGCTTTGATCTTCTCAGGATCTACTGCCAATCCTTCACTTGAAACAATGTGTCCCAAGTATTGAGGCTGTGATTGGAATAAATCACATTTGTTAAGCCTAGCATAGAGCTTGTGCTCTTTTAGAAATTGCAAAACTGCTTCCAAATTCTCTTCATATTCCTCCTTGGTTTTAAAATAAACCAAAATGTTGTCTACAAAGACCAACACATGAAACTTGTCTAAATATGGATTGAAGATGTTGTTCAACAAACACATAAACATTGCTAGAGCATTAGCGAGTCCAAATGGCACCACCATAAAGTCATAATGCCATACCTAGTTTTGAAATCTATCTTCTCTATGTGTTCATCCTTACTTCGTACATGATGGTACCCAAACGTCAAATTTATCTTTGAAAATATTGCAACTCCTCTTAGCTAATCTAACAAGTAATTAATCTTAGGAAAATGACACTTGTTATTTATTGTAGATTTATTTAATCTTTTGTAGTCAATGCACATTTTCAATGTGTCATACTCTTTCTTCATGAATATTGTTGGAGCTTTCGAGGAACATACATTGGGTCTTATGTATCCACTGTCCAACATTTACTTTAACTCTAATTTTAGTTCCCCTAGTTTCAGTGTGAGCATGTGATACAAATCTTTTGAAACTGGTGTTGATCCTAGTAATAACTCAATGGAGAATTCAATTTCTCTCCCAGGTGGAAATCTCTAGGATTTCCTTAGGAAACACATCATTGAGTTGTTTTAATATTGGATACTCTTCCATTCTACCTTTGTTAACCTTTGATTCACTAGATACTTGTACAACATACAATTTGCATCTTTTCCAATTGCACTTCTTCATCTACAACAATGATATTTTATTAATAGTCACATGTTTCCTTATTCCTTGTAATGTCACTTTCCCCCTTTATCGTTGGGACATTCTATTGACTTGTTGTAGTAGTTGATTTTTGTCTTGTGGTATACTAGCCAGTACATCCCTACTAACACGTCATATGAACCTATTGATGGTGTTGGATCCTGCCAATATACAGGGGATCTCCTCGATATGAAGTCACAATTAGACCTCACACTATTTGGTATAGAAGCCCCATCCAAAAATGTGGCCCAACTGCCATATACTTGAATATTTTCCTTAGATGTGGTAGTTTAGCATAAGAGATCAATGGACATGTAATTTTGAATGAGAAAGTATGCCTTGTGAAGTGTTCAATTGCAAAATGTATTAAGGTTCTTTCACCGAGAGGAAACAAACGTGAGTCTTTAGGAGAAAATTAATAGTACTATTCAAATAGAAACACACTCACATCACAAGCACATATATATGAAAGAATCATTAACCACCAAGCGAAATAATTCAAAAATATGTAATTATCATTAAAGAAAGTACAACATATATTCAGTAACATGATCACAAAATCTAATGAAATAGTTCAATTTATTTACTACATGTGAATGTCAATATATACCACAAACATCCAAAGAATAGTATTGAAACATTCATTATATACGCGTGGAAATGTGTTGCCTCAATGAGCTTCAAATATTAAGCAACAGGTCCAAGTTACATTCATACGATGAAACACCACTAGCTCCAATAATGGATCGTTAAGCCACTACTTGCTCTCCAAAAGAAATGCCTTCCCCTCTAATGCCAAGTTGGAGATGCCAAGGTGAAAGGTCCTTTCTTTGAATAATGAGGCTTCTTTTATAACAAGAGGAATGAGCTTTCACATTCCCATGACTCTTGGACTTCCTTCATGATTGTTAGAGTTCTAATGTGACTCCTTTGTCCATATGTGACTCTTGGACTTCCACATGTTTACATTTACAATATTTCTAACATTACATCATATTTTTCCACATCATCATGTGATGACAACATGAAAAGTCATATACATTGATGACTTGGACCCATGGTGACTTGAACATAGAGTTCTTTGAGAAGTGACGACACCACCACTATGTATTCAATGCTTGTAACAAATATTACAATGTGATTGATTTCTACCATCCAAAGGGTCTGAGAGGTTATGGAGTCTTCATGAGTCACTTTGATCATCAAAATCCATTTTTCTTTCAATTGTTGCAACATGGTACCTTTGTGCCTTTTGTCTTCAAGATGCTTCCTTGGGAAACCTTTCTTGACATATCTCCTCACACATATTTTTCATGCTTTAATGAACAACTGCAGGTATAGATCACTCATGGAAAGAAACCATTAGCCCAAAAATATCATATTTTATCATGCTCGATGCAAATTATTTGTTTATGTATAAAAATGCATAAGGGGGGGAGAGATAACTATTCTAGGCACAAGATGCAATTGTAAGGGACAAGAGGAGCTTCACTGATCACTGAGACTACATAGTGTGCAACTTTGGACGAGGAGTAGGCTTAATGGAGGCTGCAAGGCACAATTCCAAGGGACAAGGCAACATGAATGTTCACTAAGGATGTGTTGTGAACTTGGAGGGAGTGCAAGGGACACAAGGCGGATGTAGGGCACATAAAAAAAGGCATAGAATAAGGCATCACTACCCACTGAGAGTGCACAATGCACTCAACAGGGAGCCAGAGGCAAGCACTAGTGCAGGGTGCAAAGATAAGCAACAAGAAGGATTATCTACTGACTCGGAGTGTGTTGTGCACTAGAGAGTGAGGAAGGGTTAGGCTTGGCATAAGGCACAGTTTCAACCAACAAGAAGAGTCACCACTAAGCCTTCAAAGTGTGCAATGCACTATTCCTTGCCTAGAGTGAAAGTTTGCAAAGTTAGAAAATTGTATAAGTATACCAAGAGTGAAACATGGAAAGCACCATGAGTTAGGAGTATAATCAAGAGTGACACATCTAAACTCATCAGTAAAACTTAGACATGATCCAAGACTGAGAAATATACATCAAAATGCTAGTTCACAAACACTCCCCAAGTGTAACAAACAAAGTATGTGGAGTTGCGACTTATAAGTCTTGTTTTGTGACTAGAAAGTGTACTATGACTCCAAAGTGTGTTATTGCCACTCTAATTATACGAAAACACTTAGGTAGGAACATGGAAACTTTTAACTTGTGTAGAAACATGAAACGACACTTGATGACCAAAAGAGACACTTCACATCATAGGAGGTAAGCTCCAAAATTGAGTGTAGCAAAATTTTGGAGGGTGTTGTAGTAGTGACAACACTTGGCTACACACTTAGCGAATTTAAACTTCTTTGTCTAGGCATGATTGCATCAAATATTTTTCCTTTTAGGATGTATTTATTCATTAAGGTTATTTTCGTCACTTCCCCACTTAACCTGGTTGTAGATATAGTACGCACCATTCCCTTTCTTGGTTCAACACATAACAAAATTTTCCATTTTGTAGTTGTATTGATCTAAGAAAGGGTAATATAGGTATGAGTTAAAGATATTCAGAGTCTTAGTTTTCATATTTGTTGTTTCGCTACTCCCAGTAGGCTTTTTTAGTACCCCAACAGAGTCACTATAGGAACACAAGCAGTGCTTCACTGCAAGCAGGCTTGTTTAGTACCCTAGTGAAGTTGCTTGCTTCACTTCTCTGTGCAGGAAGAATTTCTCTTCTTAACCCTTTATTTATGTTATTTATGTAACTATGCTTAGGAAATTATTATTTCATGGGGTGAAATAGGGATCCTGGCTTATTGAGAGAAGAATAGGTTATTCCTTCAGAGACAATTATATATACCTACGATATTGATTTGCTCGCTATTAGTTTTTCCATTTCCTTTCTATACTTGATTGGATTAGCATGAAGAACATCAAGTAATTTTAACACCAAATTAAGGAATAGGGATTCTAAATAGATTCAGGTGTCATGGTTTCACTCAACGATTTCCTCTTGAATGTATTGTATTCTCTGTCTATACATTACTTGACTTAAGGCACTTCCCAAACAAAGAAGGAGAACTAACAGATAGCTAAGCATTGTGGTTGTCAGAATTCTAGTTCATTTCACCACACATTCTTTTGAGTCATACATGCACTTTCACAAGAGGTCTTATTTATATATAATTACCAAAAAAAACAAAAAGGTTCAAGACATGACGAAAACAAACAACTAAAAAAACACAAGAAAATTGTACAATGAGGAATGCAACCTAGGGCTGCTACTGGAAATAATGCTTAAGATATTAGTGATTGATATGAAAAGGGTCAATCCCCCCACCTAAATATTTCAACTTATAGTAATCCTGACCAAGTTCTTCAATGAGGGTATACATTCCAATCGACAGAGACTAAAACTTAGTGTGCTTACCTTTATCTTTGTGGGATTTATCCCACTTTAGTACTAGGTCACCCACATTAAATATTTTATTCCTTAAATACATCTTGTCAAACAAAGCTTGATTTGGTTGTGGTCTATGAAATTTTTTTCTTTTTCTTTGAGACTTTCTTCCTCAAGCTTAAGAAGAGTATTTATCAAGCTTTGAGCAAGGAGACGTGGTTTGCCTTGAGATTCCTGAGAAAGCTATAAGGCGGGAAGGTAAATGTTCGACAAAAGGACAACTTCTTTTCAATATACACAAAAGTATGCAGATATTTTTAGAGAGGTTTTGTGAGTGACACGGTCAGCCCATAGTGCATTCACCAATGTGTTATGCCAGTTGTTTTGTTTAGAGAAATATGTTTTCTTGATAATATAGTTCAAATTTTTGTTTGTGGCCTCAGCCAGACCATTTCCCTATGGGAAATAGTTTGATGCATGCTTTAAAACAATACCAATTTCTAATACAAACTCATATAGCTTCAATGAGGAAAAATAAGTTGCATTATCTAAGACGAGCGATGTTGGAATGTCAAACCTGGTTATGATGTTTTGTTTGATAAACCAGATGACTACCTGATTGATGACATGTCTTAATGGAACTACTTTAGTCCAAATGAGTTAAATAATTTGTTACAGTCAAGATGTATCAGTGTTTCTTTGATGAATGAGGAAATATTTTTGTGATAACATCTAATCTTGATTATTGGAATGGCTCCTCAACTGCTATTAATAGAAATGAGGAGGTTGACTTCTGATCACAACCAGTACACCTTTGACATATTTGGAACTTGCGGGCATAGGCATGAGCTTCCTTAAATCATGTGGGCCAGTAGTAACCATCACTCATCACCTTATGCATGGTGGTATCACCCACAAAGTATCCACTTGTTGGTCCATCGTGCATATATTTCAACACACTTTTCGAATATGGAGGCCCTAGGCATTTAAGCAGGACACCATTATGGTGCTTCCAGAAAATCACACCATGCACAAGGTGATAAGATAAATCTTTAAGGAATAATTTACTCTTATATTTTTTTGATAAATGCGAATGCAAGTTGCCATGCTCTAAATATTGTTGTATGTTTGAATACCAAGATGTGGTTTCACTTGTAGGAGGAAATTGCTAAACATTATACATTTCTATTTCATATTCCCACCCAGACGGGTCTTATTCCAGTGAATCGATTTCTTCAGTTGCAACCTAACAAATACCATGGCCTTTGACATTGTAAACTGGCTTGAACTCAAGATCATATTCGTGTAAGCTCATCATCCTGTTTTCCCTCCTTTCACCTAGTTATTGTTGTACAAACAATGTTCTAACTGCCAAATGAGGCACATAGATAATCATGTGAGACTTTAGGAAGTAAGGCCTAAAATGTTTGACCTCTTTGTAAACTGTATATGCTTACTTATCAATAGCGGGATAATTTAGTTCATATCCCTGTAAGCCAGAACTCATGGAAGATATAGGTCATTCATTCCCTTGATTGTCTTTCTATGTTAATATGGTCTCAATAGACATGTCATAAGAAAAAGTATGCAGCATGAAATCTTTGCCAAAATATAGACTATATAGTCTAAAGCATTAGCAATGTATTGCTTGAGTCATGTGAAATAATATTTCTCCCTTTTATCCCATTTATATGTAGCATCTTTCTTTATCTTCTCTTGTAATTATTTAACAATTTGTGCATAGTCAGAGATGAACTTGCATAGGAAATTACTCTTTCCCAAGAAAGATTGTGTCACTTTCTTGTTCATAGGAATAGGGATTTGTGTAATAGTTTAGACCCTTTCTGGATCGACCTTGATTCTATTCTAGAAATGATATGTCCTAAGAGATTACCTTTAGACACACCAAATATTCTCTTTTTTGGATTCAATGATTCCCATACATTTGACCTCGCTTGAAAATATGCATAAGATGATGAATATGATTAGATCTCTTCTTAGAGTACATTTTTACGTCATGCAAGTAGATAACTATAGTTTGACCAATAACTCTATGTAATGTGATGTCCATATCCAATTGAAATGTAGCGCCAATGTTAATAAGTCAAAATGGAATGCGCTTAAAAGGAAACATTCCCCACTTCGTCTTGAACATGGTCTTCAAATGATCTGGTTTTGCTACTACCACCTGATCATATCTTGAGAATCTATCTAGCAGTGAGAAAATTTCTGACCCTGATACCGTCTGGAGTATTTGCTCGAGGTAATTACCCTTATCTTAAACCTAGTTGAAGTTGCAAAAATCAACACATAGGCATATCTCACCGGATTGTTTCCTAACAGGGACCAGGCTAGAAACCCATGTAGAATGTCAAATGCTAAAAATGATCTGAGAATCCAGTAATTTTCTTAATTAATTTTGGATTAGGATTTCAAGCATCGAATGAACGTTTCTTAGCTTCTTCTGAAAATGATTTACCCCTTATTTAATAAGAATTTCATGTTGAATGATGCCTGTATCATAAGTCTTTAGATCGTCGTATGTCCATGCAAATACATTGCAAAGCTATTTGAAGAGATGAATAAAATCATGTCATTCCTAAGGAGAACACCATGTACCAAGATTGACATACTTCGAATATTCTTTGGTTCCCGAATTGACTTGTTCATGTAACAACGTTGAGCTCTGAGTCTTTGTATTCAATAGTCATTTGAAATAGTTTTGCGGGTCATAAATTTTCTCAAGAGATACCACACCTTTGTGCATAGTTTCCCCTTATAAGTTTGAACTGCATCCTACAAAGCCTTCTCATGATTATCTTCTTCAATAGTCACATTTTTAAATACATCTTCATTGGCCATGAAGTGCAATATTTTCTCTTGTTGGTAGTTTCTAAAATTAGGTGAAACATAGTGAATGGTATTTTGTGCATGACAGGTAACAATCTCTGAATCACCAATTAATTTAAGTACCTCTACCTTGACATCTATGGATTTCTTTAACCCCAAAATGAGTGTTTCATATTCAACAGTTTCATTTGTGCACTCAAACTTCAAGGGGCATGATAAGATATACCTTTTACTCTAAGGTTCAATAAGAATAGAACTAGCTCTAGAACCATCAAATCATAGGGTCCAAATATCAATAGCTATTGAGCTAGTTCCTATACTAGTAGTATGTACATTTATATTACAAAGTTAATTTGCACTAGTTGGACTGCAAGGAAGGAGCTCCAACTGTGTGTCTAATGGTATGGGTGATGGTTGTGCCTTACAACACCTGTGGGAAACCTCTAAGAAACAGTTTCCAAAAATTATGTTTGCAAATCCAAATGGCTAATTATGTCCCTCAAGTGTTGTCACGGTGTACTTCATGTATTTCTCACTTTCCACTTGAATCTTATTTTTTTTACCCTTCTAAGGAAGCCATAAATGTTTCTAGTCTATATAGAAATATCCTTGTAGTTTGATGGACCAATCTCTACTCAGAAGAAAACCATAGGCTTCCGGAATGTCGAAAATTGCAATATTAATGCACTGGTGACTTCTATGGTTCGATGACAAACATATGATAACATTATGGAGTTCACGAATCACCTGGAACAATGATCTATCCATTAGTATTATTTGCACATCAGTGTTTTCCCATTTAGAAATAATCTTCTTGGAAATAAATAATGGCATAACATTTGTAGATACCCCTGAATCAACAAGACAATTATGAACATTATAATTAAAAATTTCAAACGTTAAAACGAACGAACAATAGAGAGTGTAAGCACTTAAATTAATAGCATTGAATACAGACTTGAGAATCTGACAAGACTTACCAAGAATAACTTGAGAAGAAAAAACTTCATTAATTAATAGAGGTTGTGATGAAAATTCTTCAATTACCAGTTCACACTATCCTATTATCTTTGTGAGTTCAAAGATTAATATGTTGACATGATCCCTCTTCATATCCTTAATAATGTTGTAACAATACTTTTATTCTTAATAGGGTGTGTTTAATTATCAGGTGGCGTAGTTCTGTTAGAAGCTTCAGGAGTGATGGACTTATTCGTATTCTTCTTGGAAGTGTTCTTAAAAGGAGGAGAACTTCCACTTATTCTGCAAACTCCAAGAAGGATTGGTAGGTGGTAAAATACTTGTCTATAATTTCTTTTTAAGATATTTCTCAAAAATGGGTCCCTTACTCAAATTATATTGATCATTTGTATATTGAGGATCCTCACTCATTGTTGGTTCATCATCACTTTGTTTATCAACCTTATATATGATACCAAATGTATTAACTGAATGTCCAACACCTGAAATTTCCTCAATAAAGGTAGATTCATTTTCTTCTTCATCCTGCTTGGACTGTTCCTTTGCTAGTAGAGTGTCTACAATATTATTCATCATAGCATTCATGTTGTGATTCCACTATGGAAATGTTTTTATGAATATTCTCTTGATGGAATTTGCAAAAGTTATCCATGCCCCAATTTTCAACATTAAACACCACTTTGGAACTCTAAGCATATTTAGTTGGTTGAATGTTGTTATTCTTCTTAAAGAAATATGGATTGAAAAACTTACTGCTGGTGGTTTCCTCACTTGACCTCCTCTTAAGTTCAAATACTTCATTAGTAAGCATCTTAAAATATTTGGCCACGCTTTCCATATCATAAGGATATTTTTCTTTGGTTTTAGTAGAAGAGGATTAAATTTTCTTCCTAGTATCTTTGGAGTTTTTAGAATCTTCATGATCATCATTGTCCCCAATAGAACACAAGTTGTTGGCTTGAGGGGGCTTGGACCCAGGTTCAAATTTAGCTGCGCTAACCAGCAAAACCGTACACTACTGGCTCTTTTGGAAACAACCCGAGTAGCACAGGCCCCAATCTCACCCAAGGCAGTATTGGGGGATGATAGAACCATGTTTCTGCATCCAAAGGACTATGTGATGTGTTTCTGCCACTCTTAGGGATTTATTCTAACCTTCATGAACCCTAATCCTTAAAACCCATAAATTACAGTAACTAATAGATAACAGATTCAAACTCTTGATCGATTTTCCTAAACATTCATAACATCATGTAACCAAACAGATCTACCCTTTTCGCGCATCTATTAAGCATGTTTCATGATAAATTACAGTAAACAGAGCGAATAGACAGTAAATTCAGAAGTAAATACTAACATACAGATACACAAATAATGCTCCAAAACAACCTTTGTTATGGTCATATCTTTAATTACAGGCTCTTCCAACCCTGCGCACATAGTTGCAGGGGCCCATGCACTCAGCTGCGAACTTAACAAGCTCTTCGCACACTCAACTACAGGAGCATTCCCCTTCACCTAAGTACAAAAAACATAACTCTCTTACTTAGATCATTCACTCATAAATTCTTCTTGAGTTTTATCTCATGACTCTCTATAACTCCTTTTTATATCATTCTCTATTACAATACCATGGTCCACAAACCATGGGCGGGTCACAAAACAACTTAAATCCTAACAAACTAAGGGTCTTTGACCTTCCTAAAGCCCCTTTGACTCCTATTGACTTGTGCGCTCCGCTCCTCAAAATGCGGAGAATTTACAATATTAATAAAAAAATTTACAAAATTTACCCAAGGGGACCTTGTCCCAATAGGCCCCCAACACAAAGTTGTGGCTCATCCTAAGTCACTCTGTTAGTGTTGCCTCGATCTTTGCCTATAGACCACTGACTTTTGTCTTCAATGCTTGAAGGTCTATTTTTTCATGTGCAGTAGCCTGACGAACTTCCTCAACTAATTTTTATGTAGTTAGACCTTCAACTACAAGGCCCATGGTTCTTTGTGTCTACTGCATAGCCTTCAGCGTGCTCTGCACTGTATATGACAATTAGCTTGCCTCATATTCCTAGGGCTACATCCTTAAGGATATGATGGATTCCTTTTGATGTAGCTTATTAATCACAGTCTGGATAAACTTCCCCTCTTGTAGCTCTGATCTTGTCGAACTGGAGTTGTTTCTCCCATATGTATGTTTCAATTTTCTGCAAGTGTGGATCCTCCTACAGTGAGGTCCACATCTCCATGGTCTGTTCGAATGATTGGCTGCAATCCTTGACTGCAGCATCTATAGTAGTCATATTCTCCTTAATAGTAACCTCATGCTACTCTCTAACTTTCAGAGGAGTAGTTGGCTGTAGCTTAAGTTGAAGCTCGGATATCTGCACCTGCAACTCAAAATAAACCTTACCAATATCCTCCTTTGATTCTTTTAACATGGAAGCTAACTTTTGGATCTTCTCTATGGAGGTGGCTTCTACTAGAATCTCGAGCTTAGGAAGCTCATTGTAGGCTTGCGCTATTGCTGCTTCCAGCTGCTGACTACGTGCAATGACCTCTTCTCACTCCTTGAGTTCCTACACCTTTTCCTCAAACATTTGTTGGTTGTTGGTCTTTACTTCACTAATCACCAGTAGTGCTCGTTGTTCCCGAACTCTGAGCTCATCTGATACTCCTTGATGTAGCTCATGCCGTGTCTGAATAGGTAGCACCACAAGGTTCAAACTCAAATTTTTCGAATGAAATAGGTGTGCCCTGTCTTCTGAAGTCTCAACATGCAAGGATCCCTCTAGTAATTGCATGGCCTAGAGGTCTGTGGTGATCTCTGTTTCTAAGGATGACCCACTTGGTTTCTTCAGGCTCTCTTGTCCAACACTCGCTTGAATAACCCCTATTTGGACCTGTAATTCCCTCAGGCTCTACTGCACCTTATCCAATGTCTGATGGTACTGGTCCTCGATGTGGCTCCAAATTGTTTCCGTGGCTTCATGGACCACATCGTTGATTTCATTCAGGTCCCTCTCTGTGAGGCCCATCAGTGTCGCGCTCACACACTTATCAGATTTTATCTTCTTGTGAGGTCCCGTAGAACTCCGCTTCTGCCTCTTTTTAATAATGAAGGGGGACTCCAAGCCTGCACCCCCTTCCTGTTCACCCTATGTCTCTACCTCTATGTTGGTGCACTCTGCTTCAGATTTGTCAAGGTCAATAGTTGCCTATGCTGTGCTGGAAACTTTCTCCTTTGGCACTTTCGTCTCTTTGGCATAGACCTTCTCCTTTGGTGCTTCCCTCTCCTTTGTAGAAGCCTCTTTCTGTTGTGCGGCCTTTTCCTTAGTTGTGGCCTTTTCCTTCATAGAAGCCTTCTGTGCTTCCTTCTTCTTTTATTTTGTTGCTTGTTATGCTCCCAAAATAGAAGAATGAGATAGATAAATGACTTCAAAAGTAGCCTCTTCGAGGGGGCAACGTCCTTTACATTATAGAAATGAACAATTCTTGGATGAAAAAAATGACAAGGCCTCCTTTCTATACATAGAAGTCTAAGGGGTCACAATATAATCAGAGACAACATAACGATAATAATGCAAGGGGACAACAATAACAATAGTGGGATTCTATGGGGCAAAATAATAATAATATGGGGACAACATGGGAAAAAAATAACAATAAGGGGCTACAATGACAATAATAATAAGGAAATACACTAGTATTATAGGGCCCTAACATGCCCCTCTCATTCAAAAAAATGTTGTCCTCTATGTTTGAGTAGTTTTTGATGCTTTTGTATAAAATTCTCATCCTCCCATGTTGAATGTTCAGCAGGTAAGTTCTTCCACTTGATGAGATACTCTGAAATTGATCAATTTCATAGATGACAAGTTCTTGTTTCAATGAATTCTTCAGGTTCCAATATGATTTTTCCTTCCTCGTCAAGTTCTAGCAATATTGTTTGAACTGTGAGCTTGTCAGCTATAACCTTCTTTAAGCATGAAACATGGAAAATTGGGTGCACTTGGGAAGATGCAGGAAGTTCCAATTTGCATGCCATAGTACTAATATTTTGCAACACCTTGTATGGAACATAATACTTTGGTGATAATTTATTATCCTTCTTAGTTTGCTTGAGGGACATTTGTTTGCATGCTTGTAGTAGTAGAAATACCCAGTCACCTACATCAAAACTTCTTTTGTTGCGATGTTGATTTGCCTGTAGTTTCATTGTATTTTTCCAAAGTCAGGTTATCCTTGAAGAGTTGGAGAAATTTTTGTTGATACTCAATGCGATCTTCCACTACTTGAACCTTAGAATTTTCACTTAAATATGATGCGATGGATGGTGGATGATATCCATAAAGTGCCATAAATGGGGTCATTTTTGTTGAAGTATAGAAGGAAGTGTTATACCACCATTCAGCCATAGGAAACCATTTGACCCATTGTGTCTGTTTATCAGATACAAAGCAATGAAGATATCCTTCCAAACATTTGTTCACTATCTCCATTTCCCATCAGATTGAGGATGATAAGATGAGCTATGAGATAACTGAGTACCAAGACAAGAAAATAATTATGTCCAAAAATTTCCAATGAAAATAGGATCTCTCTTGCTTACAATAATATTTGGGTTTCCATGTAGCTTTTGAATTGTTTCCATAAATGCAGTAGTAACTTTACTGATTTTAAATGGATGAGATAATGCACAGAAGTGTGCATACTTGGTAAGTATATCAACTACCACCATGTTGACACTCTATCCTTCAGACTTGGGAAAACCTGTGATAAAATCCATTGAAACCTCCTCCCAACATTGACTTGGAATAGATAAAGGTTGTAATAGACCTGGGGTCTTAATTGTCTCAACTTTATTTTGTTGGCAAACCAAACATTCCACCAAAAACTTTTGAATATCAGATTTAAGGCCATCTAAAAAAAATTCCTTCTTAACCCTCTGGTAAGTTTTTAAAAATCCTGAATGCCATCCTAAGTGACGGGTGTGCAATTCTAGAAGAATATTTTGTTTGAGTTGAAAATTCTTACAAAGGTATAAGCAATCTTTGTACTGAAACGAATCATTTTTCCAGCTAAATGTATCATATGTACTGGGATCTTGCTGTGACTTTTGAATGGGTTCCCACACTTCTTCATCATTCTTCCATTCATCCCTTGCTTCGTTTATCTAATATAGTTGAATAATAGAAATGGCACAAAGCAATGCTTCCACATCCTCATCCTTTCTTAAGAGTGCATCTGCAACAACCTTTTTCTTCCGTTTTTTGTAGATGATTTCAAGTCATAAACCAACATATTTGTGACCCATTTTTGCTTCTCTTCTAAAGATAATCTTTGTTCTAAGAAGTATTTAAGACTACCATGATCTGTTCTTACCTTGAAGTGTCTTCCCATTAGGTAAGGTCACCATTTCTTAAGTGCATGTAGTATTGCCAATATTTACTTCTCATAAATAGATTTGTGTCAATACTTTCCTTTGATTGGACGACTTTCAAAAGCAATGGGTCTTTATTCTCGCATTAAAACATCACCAATTCCATTTCTTGAGGCATTACATTCCACAGTAAAGGTTTTTGTGAAGTCTGGCATAGCTAAGATTGGTGCTTGGCACATTTCCTCTTTGAGATGTGCAAATGCTTTCGTTGCTTCTGGAGTTCAAGAAAATGCATCTTACTTCAGTAATTTTGTTATAGGTGTTGTTATTCTCCCATAATTCTTAACAAACTTGCGATAATACTCTATCAACCCTAGAAGTCCTCGCAGATGCTTTATGGATGTGGGGATTTTCCATTCCTTAATTGCTTTAATTTTCTAGGGTCTACCTTAACATCTTCAAGAGATACAATATGACCCAAATATTGCACCTCTTGTACTCCAAAGAAACATTTGGAAGTTTTTGCATATAATTGTTTCTCCTCCAATAGTTTGAGCACTCTTTCAACATCTTGAACATGATCCTTCCAAGACATGTTGTAGATTAGTATATCATCGAAAAATACTAACACAAATTTTCTAAGGAAGGGTTTGAAAATGGAATTCATCAAACCTTGAAATGTAGAAGGTGCATTGGTAAGGAAAAAAGGCATGACCAAAAATTCATAATGAACCTCATGAGTTCTAAATGTTGTTTTCAAAATGTCTTCACTCTTCATTCTAATTAGATGATATCCTAAATGAAGGTCCAACTTGGTGAAGTAAATTTCTCCATGCAATTCATTCAATAATTCATCAATGATGTGAATGGGAAATTTATCTTTAATAGTGAGCTTCTTGAGTTCCCTATAATCTGAACACATGCACCATGATCCATCATTCTTGTGCACTAATACTACTGGAGTAGAGAATTAACTTTCACTAGGTTGAATTATACCAGCCTATAGCATTTCTGTAATCATACGTTCAATTTCACTATTTTGGGCATACAAATATTTGTAAGGTCTGATGTTTGGAGGAAAACTTCCTGGAATCAAATGAATAGCATGATCATAGTCAAGAATAGGTGGGAGGCATTTAGGAGTCTCAAATACCTTGGAATGATTGTCCAAGAATTTTTGGAGATCTGAAGAAATAGATGATTTCGATGTGGGAACCTCTAGCAAACATAATTATGTAATTATGCCACATTGTTCTTTCTTTAGAAGCTTTGTCATACCGTTAGAGTTGATTATCTTTCCTGGTTTCCCTACGATACCCCTTAATTCAACTTCCTTTCCTTTGAAAAAAATTCAAGAAAATTTCTTGAAAATTAAAAGCTATCATACCCAAAGATTGTAGCCATTGGACTCCTAGCACAACATCAGCACCACCCATTGGAATGGAAAGAATTGGACTATTCAACCCATATTCTCTCATGGATAGCTTGATATTATTGCACTTTCCAGAGAAATTTATGGTTCCTCCATTTGCAGCCATCACTTGACACTCTAGTGGTGGATATAGGAAGCACCGCACCATCTGCTGTGGAGCTAATCGCATAGCCACGCGATTTCTTCACTAGCTTGAAGTCGCTCTTCATCTTATCTGCCAACTTCTCCTGCGATTTTCCCACAAAAGCATTGACAGAGTCTACTCCTTGATAAGGCAGCAATGTGATTCGGTGAATCAACATATTTGTAATAGGAATGGGCCCTCCCATCCAAAGGAACTAATCGTGAACCAGCATCAATAATTGATGCACACAGAAAATCTTGATAGTGTTGTAGTTAAAATGAGGCACCCACAACATATTAAGCAACCCCGTGTGCTCAACCCTGGTTACCCACTTCATTGGTTCGAGTCATGTAACATCTAACTCCTCATAGTAAACTTTTTTCAGGCATTTGCTCGGTTCCAACTGCGGGAACTTCGCATGATCCCCCAGGTCCCAATCCTATATATTTAAATACGGTATCTGGGCAAGCAGATTTCCATCAAAAGGTACATTCTCCAGCAGCAATGGTGGGGAGACCATGAATTTCTTTGAATCTGCGCCTTTAGTAATCTTGGTAATGGATTTCCTTGGTGGTATATAAGGCAATAGCCAAGTAATTGGCATGGATTCATCTGCATCAATTTATTCAATCCCCGTCGTGATCTCTTCTTCTTCTAAGTCCAAGGGTTCTGTCACCTTCTTGGTTCTATCCATATTGCACTCTCCTTAAACCTCCATTAGATTTTTGCACGTCGATTGCCACACTGGCGCTTGCTGGGGCTTCTTCTGCTTCTTTTCTCCTATCGTGGAGGCAGTTGGTTTAGGTCTCGATGACCTAGGTGCTGTAGGAAGCAAAGTTGTATGTACAAGTTGGATGGATTAGGTCAGGTTGCCATCATTATCTCTAGGAATATTTTTCACTACCAATCAGTTAAATACCTGAATCCTTGCGGTGAAATCTTCTCTCAAACTATTTTCCAATCCTCTATAGACATGTAGTAAGTCTCTTGGTGCAAGTGCAAGCACAAAAGCTCAAGGAAATTTCTCAAGAAGAAAAGTGTTCAAATGTGGAGTGGGATGTTGGATTTGTAGCCCAATTTGAATTCAAATCCATCCATTCTCTCCAGATCCCATCCCTGTCATTAATGTGAATTTGGTGGTAGATTTTCGAAGATGTGCTCCTTAAATGCTACTCCCCCAATCCCTTTACCAGAAAAATCGCCATCCAGTCATCTACAGTGCTTCCAATGGTCACATTTTAGCCAAGCTATGTGCGACCCACCATGCTAGCACAACTCTTTTGTCGTAGCTCTCCTCTGCACCTTCTATCCATTCATTGCACAGCCCATTCACTTCACCAAAATATCCTTCTGGCATCATATTTTATAGTCCCGCACTTCCTTGTAACTTCCTGGAGTACTAATATTGTCCTACATTCATATTGTCATTATGCAGGGGTGGGATCACCCCTATACAACTTTAACCAGCTCCCATTGACCTTTCCTAGAAACAACTCCCCGTTCAGCTTCACAAGCTGAAGTGCACCTCCATCCGTAATATCCTTAACAATATATGGCCCTAGCCAATGCATCTGGAACTTCCCTGGAAGCTTTGTGAACTTACTATCATACAAAAGCACTAAATATCCAATTTTAAAGGTGTGTTGTTTAATGTGGTGATCATGTCATGCCTTTTCAAGAGCCTTCTACACCTGCTGATGAAAACCAGCCAAGAAGCGAGTTTCTTCCAACTCAACTATCTACATGAGGTGTTCTTCCATGGTATCCTGATCAGCCATATCTGTTACTGTAGCAATCTGCAAACTTGGCACTATGTATTCCATTGGCATATGGCCTCTTGTCCATAAACCAGTCTAAATGTTGTCTGTCCATTCAACTTTTTACAGGTGGTTCTATATGCCCACAGAACAACTGATATACGCACATCCCAATCATTCTGATTTGCATTACAAATGTTTGTTAAAGAATTCTCCAGGATTTTAATAAAATATTCCACTGTTCCGTTCGCTTGAGGATGATACAATGTACTTTTCTGATGATACATCTGGAACTCTTCAAGCAAGGCAACAAATTTTTCGTTCAGGAACTGTGAACCCCTATCATTCATCAAATTTTGAGGGCAGCCAAACTAAGACAAAATATATTCAAAAATGAACTTCACAGCTGTAGCCGCACTACACTCCTTCATGGGCTGCACCTTAACCCAACTGGTCAACTATTCATTTGTTGTGACGATGTATCTTGCTCCTATCTTCTTTCCTAATGGCTAAATTAGTCTCATAAAGTCTATTGCCCACTTATCGAATGCTTGTAACAATACTTGTGGGTTTAGAGGTAATTCATCCCTTTATGACAACCTCCTCGTTCTCTGACATACATCACATGCCCTCTAATAATCCTTCGAGTCCATATGCACAGTTGGCCACCATAGCCCAACTCATAGGATTTTCTGCGCAGTTGCTTTTCCTGCATAATGTCCTCTCGTAACTCCTCCATGTGCTTTAGCGAGGATACTTTTTCATTCATAATCTGGGACATACCTATGCAGTACCTCATCCGATCCCATTTTATATAATTTCCCTACAATAAAAGAAAAATATACAGCCTTGACCACCAGTTCTCTCTTCTGTTGTGTCGTATACCCTTCAGGAGTTGTACCCGTAAACAAAAATTGGATTATATCTTAAAAGTTTTCATCTGTGATGCGTATAACAAAGAGATGCACATAAGGAAATCCTTCCTCTAGATTTTTAGGCTCGTCAACATTCTCAATCAATGAGAGGTGATTTGGTCAAGAATTTAAATGCCCTGGCTTCACAACTACCTCAAAGTCATGTTCTTGAAAGTGCAACAACCATCTACAAATTCTTCCCCCCCCCCCCACAAACATAGGCTTGTTGACTAGGTACTTTAAAATGGAATGGTCTATGTACATTTTAAAGTGCACACCTAATAAATAGTGCCTAAACTTTGGAGCACATACACCATTGCCAATCCTTTGCACTTCGTAGTGGAATAATTCTTCTCTGCCTTCGATAACTTCCTTCTTTTAAATGCTATTGGGTGGTCAACATCACCTATGCCTAGTTGGGTTAGTGCAACTCCTAATGCGATGTAGGATGCATATACATGTATGTGGAATTGCTTCTTCCAGTCCGAGAATACTAGAATAGGCGTCATGACCATTTTTTCCTTCAATACACCCAAACTCTTCTCACAATCATCATCCCAACAAAATGTCGCATCCTTCTTCAGTAATCTCTCCATGGGCACAGTGATCTGCACATATGATTTGATAAACTTCCTATAATATCTTGTATGGCCCAATGTCATGCACAACTATTTGACATCCTTAGAGGGTCCAAATTAATAATCACTGCAACTTTGGCAGGGTCCACCATCAATCCTTGCTTACAGAAAACATGGCCCAAGAGTATCCCATAAGGTACATAGAATATGCACTTATTTAGATTAAGGGATATCTAATACTTTCAAAAAGTATCCAACATTAGGCAAAGACTGGCAACATGCTTCTTTACTAATCCAAACACTGTCTAATCATCAAAGTAAGCCTCCAAAAACTTATGAATAGATTCTTTGAAAGCTACGACTACCACTCTAGAAAATATTGCAAGGGAATTCTTAAGTCCAAAGGGCATAACTGTATACTGAAAGCAACCCCATTCTATAGTGAAGGTAGTCTTACTTTGATCCTTCGATGCAATTTTGATCTGATGATACCTTGAGAACCCATCGGTAAACAAATAGGCTTCCTGACCTCCAACATTCTCTAATACCTCATTTGTGAATGGTGTAGGGAATGGATCATGGACACAAGCATCATTCAACTTTCTTAAGTCTACGCAGATCCAAATTTCACCCTTCGTCTTCTTCTCCTGAACCACCATAGGACTAATCCAGTTCGATTCCTCGACAGGCTCAATAATCTCGACTGCTAGCATCTTATCTAATTATTCGCGCACTTTTTGCTTGTACTTAGGATTCAACCAATATGGGTGTTGCTTGATCGGCTTCGCATTTGCATTCAAAGTGATCTTCTTGACATGTAGATCACCTACTATCCCCCTCATATTAGAGAACTTTGTGGGAAAAAAGTCCTTATACTCCCTCAACAACTCTGCAACTTTGTCCACAATGTCCTCATCCCAGTAATCACCTATGTTTGCGAACGTCAGCTGTGCTTCCGACCCAATATTCACCTGCCTAGTTTTCAAGGGCTTTGAGATGTCAGGGACTTCCACCTTAGGCCTCACGACTTCGTGTTGTTGTTCTGACTCAGGGATACTAATGTTCCTAGGGTCTTCCTCACCTTCTTCTGTGGTCACATTATATCATTCCAGAGCATGGCACAACTACATATTCCAATCTGGTTGTACCCATGTGACAGGCTCTTCAGGAATTCTAAATATTGTAGCATTAATCTCCTATAATACTTCATTAATACACTCAAATCCATCCTCAAAACTAAAAGTTAACAGAGAAATTTCTTTCAGAACATCCCATTGTGTGGTTCCGTGTCACAACTCTGTTTCTAGATAACAGTTCATCGGAATAGTATCCAACATGTGGTAAAATATATGAACGCATTCTGGTTGTGGTTCCTCTCCCCATGCCTTCGTCCATCAAGCCAGATGCTCGCACGGATCATCCTTTCCTGTATACTTATCTGTAATGTGGGTATTGGCATACCCAAACCGCAGCTTCATCATCCGTCAATATTCCTTCAAGTTTGCAAAGTTTTGCTTATGTGTACCCCACCATTTGGCAGGTGTAGCTCTAAGCGCAATGTCTAATTCCTACACCCAATGTTCTTCCAGTACATCCCTTTCAAATTTATCAAAAAATAAATTTACATCTTCTAAACCATTATAATATGGTAAGTTGCGTACCTCAGTGGATATACATCAGAGTGACTTCTAAGCCTATTGCATCGCAACGTTGATACCTCATGCAATCTGCTCTGCTAGTGCTCAAGCTCCTCATCTAAATTTGAATTGCAGGAGCTTCCCTTCTCCCAATTGAGTCTCCCATCTGCCGTAGGGTTGATCTAATACTCATCTCGCACAGTAAGCTTATATATTTTCTCAATATCATCCTCCTCATAATAATCTCAGACTGGTTCAGTATATCACACACCCTCGACTGGATCCAATGGAACAATAACCCTTAGTTCCTTCTTTTCAAATGTCATGTTTCACTTATTTAAGTTGATAATGGTTTTCATATCAAATGCCTAATAAATTCCAGGTAGTGTTAGGTATGGATTAATTTTGTCCACTTTTCAATTACTTCAAAATCAGCTATGGTGCACGCCCCTTCAATATCCATAGTTACTCCATGTAGGCGGCCCATAGGAATAATATTTTGTTTATTCACCATTCGCAACTAGATTGAAGACCATTGTAGTGCTGGTTTTCCCATTTTTTCCCAGGTTTGTTTCGGTAAAACATTGGCATCAGATCCCAAATCAAGGCTCACTTGGTCCATTTCAAATTCTCCAATCTGGGCGGTCAATCTCATCTCGTGACCAGTCCTTTTCTTACCCTTGTCTACTTTGTGTATTGTGTGCTATTCAGGTAGTAGCTTACCCTTGCCAGCACAATTATCTATCAACTCTTGCAACCCCTCTACTACTTTCTGATCCCTCTGGAGCTACATGCAAGTCTATAAGAAAGATGTTAACAACGATGGATCTGCTTCATGCGCAGTACTGATTTCTTCAGGCTTCTCCGTTTGGGTACTCTGCGCCTTCGATGTAGATATGTCCAAAAAGCTCCTCTTTACCTCCATAAAATTTTCCTTCGCTTTATTCAAATAAAACCCAACCTCCTTGTCAGCAACCTAACAACCTACTCAAAACATCCAGATGATGATATTAGAACCGCGCAAAGATGAGACCAATGTTAATATTGTTACGTGAAGTGCTATAACCACTGGGTCTTATTTTATTGAATTTTGTAATTAGAGTGGGATAATATTCTATGACATGATCAAACTATTGGAAATACTGGCATGAGGGGTGTGTTGGATTTTGACAATCTCGCACAAAGTGACTTGGTTCTCCACAATTGTAACAAATTATCTGGTTGCAACCTCTTCCAGCTCCTCCCCCTCATCCTATTCCTCATCCCTGGAATCCTCCATACGCTGCAGTTGTGTCTTGATCGTGCTAAGAATGTGCCTACATCTTACATCATATGTTAGCATCCTATCCATCATTAATTCATAACTTTGGAAATTGTGCTCGTCATGTCCTATAGACTTACAAAAATTTCAAAACAGTTGTTGGGGAGTCTGCACAAACTTCTACAACAAATGATAGTTTTCCATCATATGATTTCTTGTCATCTGACAGATAATGCACCATGGCACTACACTAGTGCTCATCCCAATGGTACTTTCTGGCTTCAGGGGGACAAGACCTCCCCCAACTAGATAATATTGATACGTCAGGAAATGATCCTTGTCATGACCACAACGTTTACATTTTAAACACCGTACTTCTATGCGGGTCTCGCTCTGGACTTCTTTTCCCTTTTTGAGACTCTATAATTCCATATGCAGGCTAGCCAACTGTGACTGAATCTGTTGCACTCCCAGATTCGTATCTTGAATAGGTGATGCCTCCAACTTCATAGCAATCGCTAGTGCCTCAGCCTACGTTCCAATCTTTTTTTTGACAAAGGTAATCTCAAGTGAGGTAATAGCGAAGAACTATACCAATATTTGTGTTGTTCATCCGTGATCTACAGATTAGCCTATTGTAGCAGACACCTCAACCTTTGATCAAAATCCCATGAAAACTCATTTACCTGCTTCTTGATTTCTTTAACCTTAGTTACAGACTGAGCTTGAGACTTAGGCTTCTTGAATTCATTATTCAGTGCATCCTTCGTATCTTTCAATGTCACAGCTGGATGAGCTATATTATACTTAATATACCAGCTTAGTGCCCTATCCTGCAATTTTGTGACTAGTTGCACTTTCTTCAAGTCATCATCTGTTATCTGTTGTGACTTCCACACAACATCTACTACGAACCAGAATTGTTTAGGGTCTTTTGTCCCCTGACCCTTGAATATGGGCATCTTCATCGTGTTCTCCATACTGAATAGCAGAGGTGGAGGTGGAGGTGTAGGTGGAGGTGTGTGAGGTGGAGGTGAAGGAAACGGTGGAGTGGATGGATGTGGTATTCCTGCAATACCCTGAATTACCGTTTGCGGTGCACCCTGAGGTGTCTTTAGACTACTACTTTCTTCGTCACTATTAGATGCTCCCAACAAACGACTGTATTCAACACCTTAATCTGGATCTCTTCTTAATGACTTTCCACATCGTATAGTTCTCATCAAGTCTCGTCTAAACATTAATTCAATGGCATAACCTGTTTCTCACATAATAGCATTTTAATCCAAGTTTTCAGGGACTTTAGATACTTACCTCCTGGTCCCGTGAAAAATTGGCTTTCAGATTTTCAATAACTGACAGACGTCTCAATCACAAACTTAGTAATGAATCCACTGAAAATGCTATCAATCCAATAATCGACATCCCTTGCGATCTTTTTCTCTGAACCTTCCAAATGCTTCACTAATTCTGAAGTCCACGCAATAGGGTTATCCATCATCCACGTACCTTGATCGTTTGCTAATTTAGCCAACCATTCATATAACTCATACAGAAAAGAGCAGAACAACCTTTATTATGCTCAGATCTTCAGTTACAGGCTTTACCAACCCTGCGCACACAACTACAGGGGCCCACTCACTTAGCTACAGATTTACCAAGTTCTCTGTGCACTGAGCTGCAAGAGCCTTCCCCTTCGCCTAAGTACAGAAAAAAAACTTCTCTTACATAGATCATTCACTCGTAGATTTTTCTTGATTTTTATCTCATGACTCTCTATGAATCCTTTTTATATCACTCTCTATTACAATACCATGGTCCGTGAGCCATGGGTGGGTCAAAAAACAACTTAACTCCTAACAAACTAAGGAGCTTTGACCTTCCTAAAGCCCCATTGACTCCCCATGACCTGCGCGCTCCGCTCCTCAAAATGTGGAGACTTTACAATATTAATCAAAACTTTTACAAAATTTACCCGAGGGGACCCTGTCCCAACACAAGTCTTTCTCACCAACAATTAATTTTGGAAAGTTCAAATCTGATGTATCCTTTGTGTCTATTTTAACAAACATGGAAATATTTGTAGGTAAGGTGGTTGTATAATAACCTTTGCTTATTGAAGCATGTGGTTGAACATATGTGGGGAACTTGTTCAATAGACAAGTAAATATTTGATTGAAAACCTTCATTTTTTCTCTTTACCTCGTCTTAAGATTCCTATGTGCTTTTAGCAACATGGTGTGAGTCTTGTAATCAACAAATTTATCTAGAAACAACTTCTTGAACTCCCTCCAATTGTGTATCGAATTAAACGAAACACTGTGATACCAAACTAATGCTCTAACTTCTAGACTGTATGGGAAACTTCTATAATAAATGTCATCAAAATGTACCTCAAGCATTCAAAATTGCATGTAGAAGTCATCAATGTGGTCCTCATCTTTTGTCTTCTTATCAAGATCAAACTTTTAAAGCAACTTTTCCGGGTGTTTAGGCATGTGGTGAAGATAGCGAAGAAGAGAAAGTGGCCCTTGGGCCATCCAATCCAATTGTTCATCAGCCATGCCATCTTCTCCCTCCTCTTCTCCCTCCTCTTCTCCCATTGAATCTAAAGATTCTTTTGCTTCACCATTTAAATTTTCGTTATAACCGAGCTCTTCTTCTTGTCTAAACTATTCTTTGTCATAAAATTGAAAGTCTTCCCTGTCACTGTATAAATCTTCTTCAATAGGTGGAAGGTACCCTTGTTGGTTTGTTCTTTATGGAGAATCAACTAAATCTTCAATGGTTGTGATAACCAAATATTCCACCGAAGAAACCAATAAACCACTGGGATTTGTTTCTTTCTTTATCAGCTTATGAGGTAGAATAGCAGTGATAGGAAGTAAACCAAGAGATTTTTCAAATTGACGAGTAATAGGCTAGATTGTTTGGAGTTAGTCCTGAGTAACTTAAAAATATTGTTTTGGACTACAATTAGAGGACTCTCCTATCTCAGTGAAGTGAGTTGGGGTTAAAATCGGACTGTTACTTCCTTGCATGAAAGTTTCCTTATTTATATGTGGTGAATTTCCAACCATATAAACGATACCCTCCTTCTAGCACCAGAATGTTTACGGTGTTAGATCCATCCAACATACATGGGGTCTCCCCAATATGAAGACCCAATTAGACCTGACACTATTTTGGATAGGATCCCCATCTAGAAATATGGCCTGGCTTCAATATACATAAATATTTGCCTTAGCTGTTGTAGTTTAGCATAAGAGAGAAATGAACATGTACTTTTGAATGAGAAAGTAAGTATGCCTTGTGAAGTGTTCAATTGCAAAATGTATCAAGGTTCTTTCACTGAGAGGAAATAATAGTGAGTCTTTAGGAGAAAATTAATAATACTATTTTAATAGAGACACACACACATACATATGAAAGAATCGTTAACCGTTAAGAGAAAAAGTTCACATAGACGTAACTATCATTAAACAAATTAAAACAAATATTCAATCAGATAAGCACCAAACCCAATGGGATAGTTCAATTTATTTAGTACATATTAATTCCAACATATACCGCAAACATCCAAAGAACAGTCTTAAAAAATTCATGATATGTGCATGAAAATGTGTTGGATGAATGAGCTTTAAAGATTAAGCAAAAGTTCCAAGCTACATTGATACAATAAAACACCACTAGCTCCAATAGGGGAGTGTTAAGCCACTACTCGCTCTCCAAAATAATTATCTTCCTCTCTAATTTCAAGTTGGAGAAACCAAGGTAAGAAGCCCTTTCTTTTAGTAATAAGAATTATTTTATAACAACAGGAATGACCTTTCACATCCCCATGACTCTTGGACTTCCTTCATGACTCTTATACTTCTAATATGAATATTTAGTCCATATATGACTCTTGGAATTTCACATGTTTACATTTACAATATTTCAACATTACATCATCATTTTCCACATCGTCATGTGATGAAAACATGACAGGTCATAGACATTAATCACTTGGAACCATGGTGACTTGTACATAGAGTTCTTTGAGAAGTGATAGTTACATTTCCACCATGTCTTCAATACTTGTAACAAATATTGCACTCTGATTTATTTCTACCCTCCAAAGTGTCTTGAGAGGTTATGGAGTCTTCATGAGTCACTTTGATCATTGGAATCCATTGTTATTTCAACTCTCACAACAGGGTACCTTTGTGCCTTTTTTATTAAAGATTCTTCCTTGGGAAACCTTTCTTGACATATCTTCTCACACATCTTTTCCATGTTTTGATGAACACTTGTAGGTATAGATCACTGATGGAAAGCAAATATTAGCCCAAAACTCTCCTATTCTATCATGCTCCATGCAAAATTTTTATTTTATTTTTTCTTATATTTATTTATTTATTTGTGGATTAGCAATGCACAAGGGGGAGGGAGAGAAGGCTTTTGGGTGCAGGGTGCACTTGCAAGGGACAAGAGGATATTTATTGATCACTAAGACTATGCAATGTGCATCTCTGGAGGAGGAGGATGCCCAATGGAGGGCGCAGGCCATAGTTCCAATGGACAAGGCATCATGATTGCTCATTGAGGATGCATTGTGCGCTAGGAGGGAATGAAATATCCACAAGGAGGGTGCATGGAATAGAAAAAAGGCACAAAATAAGGCATCAATACCCACTGAGAGTGTGCAGTGCACTTAATAGGGAGCCAAAGGAAAGCATTAGCATAGGGCATAGAGATAAGCAACAAGAAGGATGTTTTGTTGAGTAGGAGTGCGTTGTATGTTGGAGAGGGAGGAAGGGATACGTTTGTCATAGGGCACAACTCCAACTAAAAAGGAGGGTTTCCACTAGGCCATAAAAGTGCATAATGTTCTCTTCCTGACCTAGAGGGAAAGCTTGCCAAGTTAGAAAATTGTCCAAGTCTGAAAGAGTGAATCATGGAAAACATTATGAGTTAGGAGTATAATCAAGTGCAACACATCTAAAATCATCAATAAAACTTAGACAAGACCCAATACTAATAAATATACACCAAAATGATAGTTTAGAAACACTCTCCAAGTGTAACAAACAAAGTATGTGCAGTTGCGACACATAAGTGCCATTTTGTGACTAGAAAGTGTATTATGACTCCAAAGTGTGTTATTGCCACTTTAATGATATGAAAACACTTAGGGAGGAACATGGACACTTGTTACATGTGTAGAAACATGAAATGACACTTGAAGATGAAAAGTGACAATTCACAAGATAGGATGTAGGCTCCAAAATTTAAATATAGAAAAATTTTAGAGGGTGCTGTAGCAGTGGCAACCGAACCCAATGGAAATGGGTTCAATTCTATGTACATGGGCATATAATTTATCACTATCTATCATGACCTCACCACACCTTCAACCCACCTAGTATTCCTCCTTTCTAACTTAACAACCATGACTTTGTTAAAAATAGCAACAATAAATTCCAATTTAATTTTTCCTTGAATTAAATTGTGAATTAAATCGAGATTCTATTCTCATAGCAACTTGTAATAGTTAGCTATGTTGAAGTGACTTTGTTGACTTAGGAAATTTGAGTTGGAAGTCTATATAGAGACATGTAGAGTGATCCATAAATTTTAGAGGCTTAGGTTGAGTTCTTTTGAGTTATAATTAATTAAAACAATCTAATTGAGTTATAGTCAGTTAAACTAGTTCTAATTGTTGGAGGAACTAGTAGGAGCTCTAGTAGTGGGAATGGGCACCAGTGCACCCTCAATACCATACCATTTGACTAAATATTCACTCATAAATAGCTCATGCATATCAGTTATGTTGCATTTAATTATGCAAGGATCTATTGCTCCATGAGGTCATGCTAAATTGAGATCACCAAACAACAAAATAGAATGGATAAGGAAATTTAATAACGATCCCCAATCCAGATGGTCATGCATGAAATTTCAATGCAATTTCTAATGCTAAAGTATGAGAAAGTAGCTTGTGTCCTCGTAGGTTGGTGAAGGTTTTTGGGCCTGGTACAGAATCCTTGCACTCCGATCAAGTGATCTCTTTCATCCACTCACAATCCAAAGCCTGCACATAAACACAACCAAACAAAGGGGACAACTGATCTTCTGTGGAAGATAGTCAACTCAAAACATCTAGAAATAACACATATAAACTACTGCAAGACTGATATAAGGGGAAGGAACATATATTTATATTAACAATATAAATGAAAGTACAACAATATACCTTCAACAAATAAGATCCTCTCCTCCAACTTTTAGTATGGATCATTCTATCCTTTAGGGAATGCATCTAGACACCTAGGGGCTTGAGAAGTTAGGAAAATTCTACAATAATGGACCTCTAGCCAACTCATACGCAAGTGGGTCAAGTTGATCTCCTTGGGAATGACAAACTCTAGAAACCTTTTTCAAAATTATGATGTTTTTCTCAATTATCTCAATATGAAATAATTATTATCTCATAATTATAATATTTTGGAAAAATAATTATGAGAAATTCCTTGATAATGTTATTTCACCCATTTATCATGGAATAAATCTCACATAAGTAAAATAAAATGTGAAAAGGGATGCATTTAAGCCAAAAAACTAAGGTAAGTTGATATTGGGTTTCTCTCACTATATTGGAGTGGAAAATAGGGTTATAACAAGTTTAGAGGGAGACCGAGTTGAGATTAGTGTTTAGGGATAATGTACTATCAGTGGTATAATTTTCCAAGTTGTACATATGGTGCATGCAATCAATTGAGGGCCTATGGATGGATTTCACATTTATGGTGTGGATTTCCCAATTAAATATGGGCTAATTCTCTCAAGAATTGCGCAAGGAAGTAGGGGTTTGGCAAGAAGCAGAATTGGCTAAGTGTTGGCTTGAGCTGGCTTGTGAGGTAGAGAGTTAGATTGTACTTCCGTAGGAAATTTTTTGGGTTGAACAACAATTGTATTTTCTTCTCATATCTTCTTGTTAATGCAATATATATAGTTAGGGTTGTTAGCAGTTTCTTTCCCCAGAGAAATATTGTGTTATGTGCGATTGATATTCTTCCTTTTCTGCTTATTGTTTTCATCAATTAATTTTGGTTTCCGCTGAAGAGTAGAGTAGATTCTTGTCTTCTGTTTGAGCATATAACATAAGATGTTGAATCTATATTAAAATTCTACATGGTATCGGAGCTAAAGACAATATAGAAGAGGAGAATTTGAGTTTGTTTTGCAGTTGAAATCGAATTCGCAAGTTCATACTTACATGGAGGTAGTGTTGCAAGACAATGGCCTCAAGGAATTCATAGATCATGATATTATTAAGACTCTAGCATATGATGCTAAAGATCTGGCTGAATGAAGAAAGTGTGTGGAAAAAGCGAGAAGGATTATCCTAGAAGGAGTTCGAGATCACATTGTCTCGAATATCCATGGTAAGGACACTCCATTTGCAATGTGGAAGGCATTGATGGTCCTATTTCAAAATAACAATGACCATAGGAAGTTGGCACTGAAGGAAAAAATCAGAAAGACCAATATGGAGAAGAGCGACTCAATTCCAAAGTACTTGAGCAAGTTCACCCAATTTCAGGATGAGCTTGGAAGTGTCAGGATTACTGTTGCCGAAGATGATCTAGTGAGCCTAGTACTTCTTGTAAATTTGAAGAGTTGGCATAGCTAATAGGACTATGTTAAGGTGAGGGAGAAGCTACTAGAGTGGGAGTAGTTGTGGTCTGACTTGGTACAGGAAATATTCAGCGAAACACTAGAGACAGATCCTCATCAAAGTGTGATGATGAGGGGAATTGTGCCTTAGTGAGTAAGGTAAAGAAAGTGAAGGGGAAGTCATATCATTCTGAATCAGATTCTTGTCAGCACGGCAAGAAGAAGGACATGTCAAAAGTCAAGTGCTTTCACTGTCATGAGCTGGGACATTTTGCCACGAAGTGTCTTCTCAAGAAGGTGGGTAAGAAGCCCTCAGGAGGAGTGGCAAGTGAGGCTCTTGCCTCATAATTCAAACTAGACTTCACCCTCATCACTTGTATGGTGTCATTGATGATGGGTAGTTTGTGGTACCTGGATAGTGGAGCTACATGACTGTAACAAAGATCTCTTTAGTAACTTGGAGGAGAAGGATCTCCATATCCATATCGAGATGGGTGATGATGAGTGGTATAGATTTACCGAGATCGGTATAGTTACATTTTAGAGGGAGTCAGGTTCTCCACTCACTTTGCGAGATGTTACGTATGTTCCTAGTTTGAAGAAGAAATTGGTATATGTTGCCATGTTGGAGGATAGAGGCTATGATGTGATATTTTTTAAGGGAAAGGCGTTCCTTCGTCACATAACTACAGGACAGGTGAAGAGGATTGGGGTTCGAGTGAAGAATCTCTACAAGTTGTAGGTAGAAGATTGTGTTGCCTTGAGCATGAAAGCAGAGAAGGTGCAGAGCCAAGCCATCGGTGAGTTGTGGCACAAGAAGTTGAGTCACTTGCACCATGGCACTTTGAAGATCATGCATAAAATTTCTACCATCTTCCCAAGGGTACACTAGAGTAGGTAGACACATGCAAGGGATGTACATTGGAAAAATACACCAAGGCTTCCTTTCATGACAAAGACACTTGAGCACAGATGATCCTTGATCGAGTTCACTGAAATGTGTGTGGATTATTCTCGACATCATCCACAACCAAGCACATGTATTAGGTTATATTTGTTGATGATTTTTCTCATAAGTGTTGGATATTCCTCATGTATAAGAAAGATCATAATTTTGAAAACTTTTTGTGAATTTAAAGCACTGGTCGAGAAAGATACTAGCAGGAAAGTTAAAGCTCTCAGGAGTGATAATGGTGGAGAGTATGTGTCGAATGAGTTCAAAATATTATGCACATCATAAGGAATTCAACATGAGTTGATAGCAACTCATAACCCACAATAGAATGGGGTAGCTAAAAGGAAAAATAGAAGCATTGCAGGAGCGACACAGGTGATGTTGCATGATCAAAGGCCTACCACTACCCTTGTGGGTTGAAGCATGCAAAACAACTATTTATTTGCAGAATAGAAGCCCTCATCAAATTCTTTGGATGATTACACTGGAAGAGGCCTTTTTAGGGAAGAAACCAAATGTGTGACACTTCAGGATTTTTAGTTCATCAGTCTACTGCCATGTAACCAAAGATGCACAGAAAAAGATTGAGCCAAAAGTGGATTTGGGGATAATTTGGGGAACACTTATACACCTCACAACTATTGGGTGTACCTTCCAACCAACAAGATGACAGTGGTTACCAAAGATGTAAAATTTGATGAAGAGAAGGCCATGAGATGTTTCCTTAAGAGGGAGCTTTAGCTACATGTGGTTGAGGAGCTTCTATCTCAAAAGGAGGAACCTCAGGATGATGTGGAGCAGCCACATGCAGAGGATCAGGGAGTGGAGACAACCACTCATGGAGAGTCTTCTAAATATGGGATAAAGTGCACCAGAGAGGTTGACAAGTTATTGCATGATGATAGAGAGAATTTGGGAGCACCATCATCATAGCACAGACATAGGAAGTCACTGAAGAGGTACATTGGCTACATGAATCTGATGAGAAGATGTGTAAAGACTTTTCCATCGTATTTTGAGGAAGCAGTGTAGCAGCCATTTTAGGTTGATGCCATGGTTGAGGAGTATGAATCCATTGTTACGAAGAGTGTTTGTGATGTGGTCTGAAGACTGATAGATAAGTCAGTGGTGAGTTCCAGATGGCTTTATAAGGTAAAGCAAGTAGTGGATGGCAATGTGGAGAAACACAAGGCCAAGTTGGTGGCCAGAGGGTTTTCTTCGTTGGAGGGGATTGATTACAATGACACTTTTGCTCCTGTTGCAAGGTATTCATCAATCAGATCCATTATAGCATTGTTAATGCAGATGGGATGGAAGATACAAAATATGGATGTAAAGACAACATTCCTTAGTGACATGATTGAGGAAAAGGTGTATAATAAGTAGCCCAAAGGATTTGAAACCTTCAACAGAGAGTCACATGTGTGCCAACTCAAGCGAGCATTGTATGGACTGAAACAAGAACCTCATTCTTGGTACACCAGGATCGATAGCTATTTCACCAGGTTGGGCTTCACCAAAAGTGAAGTAGATGTGAACCTTTACCATATTGTTTTTGAAGGTAAATTGTTGATGATTTTTTATATGTCAATGATTTGGTTCTGACAGGTGATGATAAGTTGATCAAGTCTTGCAACGAGGATATTTCATGAGAGTTTGAAATGAAGGACTTGGGGCTCATGCACTACTTTTGGGGTATGGAAGTATGGAAAGGTGATGAGGAAATTTTTGTCTCATAGGGAAATTATGCCAACAAGATACAGAAAAGGTTCCACATGGAGAGTAGTAAACCCATGGAAACTCCTCTAGCAGGTAACTGGAAGAAGGAGGATGTTACTTCTGGTGCAGTAGTGGAGGCTACTATTTACAGGCACCTTATGGGTTCACTAATGTATTTGGTGAACACACGACTGGACATGTGTTATGTAGTTAACCATCTTAGTCAAGCAATGATTAAGCCAATCAAGTTGTATTGGAAGGAAACCAAACATGTGTTGAGATACCTCAGACGCACTACTTAGAATGGTTTATGGTATAAAAAGACAAAGGGGGTGAAGCTTCAAGGCTTCACTAGTGAAGATTAGGTAGGGATTCCATTTGATAGAGAGAGCACAACAGGTGGGATCTTCAGTATTGGGTCAATAGATGTTTCTTGGTACATCAGCAAACAAATATTAGTTGCACTCGGTTTAGTAGAAGCAGAGTACATGGTTGCTAGTCAAGCAGCTTATGAGGCTATCTAGATGAGGAAGATTCTTGTTGGTTTTTTGGTCAGCAAATGGATCCACCTGTGATTTAATATGACAATCAAAGTTGTGTCAAAATCTCTAAGAATACATTTTTTCATGATCGTTCCAAGCATATTGATATCCACTATCATCATCTTCGAGATTGTGTGCAAAGGATAATTATGTTCTTGGAGTACATTCCCATAGAGGAGCATGATGCAAATATTGTGAAAAAATCCTTTACAAGATGTAAATTTGAGTTTCACAAGGGCAAGGTCGAGGTAAAAGATAATCCCTTTCTTGTTGAGAGGGAGTGTTAAAAATAGCAACCAGAAATTCCAATTTAATTTGTGCTTGAATTAAATTGTGAATAAAATCGAAATTCTATTCTCATAGAAACTTGTAATAGTTAGCTAAGTTAAATGGACTTAGTTGACTTAGGAAATTCGAGTTGGAAGTTTATCTAGGGTCATATATACTGATCCCTAAATGTTAGGGGCCTAGATTGAGGGCTTTTGAGTTGTAATTAAGTATCTCAATCTAACTGAGTTATAGGCATTTAAACTAATTCTAACTATTAGAGGAACTAGTAGGAGGTATAGTAGTGGGGATGGGCAGTAGTGCTTCCTCAGTACCACACCAGTTAACTAAAGATCCACTCATAAATAACTCATGCATGTCATTTCAGATGAAGACCTAGTTGAGATTAGAGTTTAAGGACAGTGTACTATTAGTTGTATAATTTTCCAAGTTGTACAGATGGTTCATGCAATCAATTGAGGGCCTATGGATGGATTGCATAGTTATGGAGTGGATTTCCCAATTAAATATGGGATAATTCTCTCAAAAATTTTGCAAGGAAGTAGGGGCTTGGTAGGAAGCAGAATTGGCTAAGTGTTGGCTTGAGTTGTCTTGTGAGGCAAATAGTTAGATTGTACTTGTGCAGAAATTGTTCAGGGTGAACAAGCATTGTATTTTCTTCTCAGATCTTCTGGTTAATGCAATATAGATAGTCGGGTTTTTTAGTAGTTTCTTTCCCTAGAGAAATATTGTGTTGTGTGTGATTGATATTCTTCCTTTTCTTCTTATTATTTTCATCGATCAATGTTGGTTTTCGTTGAAGAGTAGAGTATATTCTTGTCTTGTGTTTTAGCATATCACATCAGTTGTTGAATCTACAGTAAAAATACAAATTCATGGTCTATCTTATGCAATGCATACTTCTCAACAACCTTTGGGATAACATAACTTAAATTAGAATCCAAGTCAATAAAAATCGAAACAGGAAGGTTTTCGACCATACCTTCCATCTCGATCACTAATGATTTGTGATCGACTTGCATGTTGTCTAATATGGCATAGATCAGTGGCATGTCCTGATCCATTTCATTCATTGTCTCTGCTTCTTCTACATTACACAACCTTGTACCATTCTATTTTTGTTGATGGAAATCCCTCTATAAGAAGTTTTCTCCACATGTCCAACATTGTATGTGTCCCCCTTTAAATCTCTCAACCTTTTCATGAACCTCATATTACAAAAGAATATATATATATATATATATATATATATATATATAGATAGATAGATATTCTTCTTTGTATAAATTGCTTTTTCCATGTGTTTGTGCACTTTCTTAAATCATAATTCTTTAATCTCACAATTTATAACTTACCTTCAACACATCTTTACATATTAGAATATTTGTATTCATTCACACATTAAATAAACCACCATTAGATAGATTATTAAGGTAAAGGGGTATAATTTCCCTCAGATGTTATATAACATGGATTAGGTTATTTTTAGTTAAACCATATAAAAGATTTATCAGTGGCCCCTTTTAGGGTTGAAACCATCACAGTGTTAAGGACAAGAAATCCATGGATACAAATTGAGATCTAAAGGCTAGACGAGATATGCAATTTTTTGTTTTTTTGTTTAAGCATTCAACCAGAATGTGCACAACCCTTTCCCACTGACATTCCTAGTCCATGGAATTAACACCTTATACTCTAGTTTTATGACTATATGTGCATTTGTTTTAAGGTGTTTGCTATGTGGCCTAGGTTAAAGTACCCACCTCACCTAACCACATCATGAGTCATAAATTGGATGGACGATATTTATGTTTATGATCAAACATTGAATATTACTTCTTCTGGGTGGTGAGGGTAAGTACCCCACCCCACCCCCATTCCTCTGACCTTGTTGTTAGTTCATGGGAGACTTTGACACTTTGAGCTTTGAAATATACCAGGGTTAATTTTTTTCTTTCCATCCCTATGGTATCAAGAGTGTGGAGGTGTTTTCTATTAGTTGTAACATGTAAATCCCCAATTTTTGAAGGGCTCTGTCATGCACCTAGAAGAGGATTTATGCAGCTTCAACATGACATTTGATATGACAGGATTGGTCAATCTACTTCCCACCTCATATTTTTTCTTTTAACCTCAAGTGTGAGTTTAACCTTATTAAAATTTCCCTTAGATGGATATTAATTACTTTATTTTCCCTTCCATTATGAGATTACAGTTTCAAGGTTGGCAATGGCCTAGGTTATTATCCTCTTTGAGGAGACGTTTTTCCCATGTTACTTAGCTAATATTTAACAAAATCTGTGGCCTTAACATATGGAAAAATTTCTTAGGTAAATTATCCCAATTTTGTCTTTTGAGTTTCAAATTCTATTTCTTGTAATTTTCATAAAATCACTTTCTAATCGATATTTATTTACATGATAGAGTTAGGCTTATGGGCATAGGTTTTGATGGATAGGATTTTTCTCTAAATAAAAAACATGAGGGTTATGTAGTTGTGTTCTTTCATGTTTTCTCTTAACCCTGTGGACATAAGATTTTTTCTTCTTGCTCCAATTAGCATAATGTGGATGGTTAGCCCCTCTTCATTTCTAGTGGTATTGGGAATTTGGCTTCTAGTAATGCCACAACACTTCAATAGGTATTCAGCTTCTCTACAAACTAGATTTATTTTAAAAGAGTTATTTAATGGTTTTCCATCGTTAAGTTTTCTCTTTTAGGGTTTCATTCGATTAAAACCCTCATCATTTTAACAAAGTTTTTTTCTATCATAGGATACGAGACTATCATAGGATACGAGACTTGACCTTTGCCAATTCTTTCTTAGGGTGATTTAACGAGCTCACACCCTAATTTCTATCCTTGCTTTACATTTGTACCTTGCTTGAATTGGTTTTTGGAAAATTTCTTCTGTTATGTAAGTTGATTGTGGTCATTATGTAAGGGGGTTGTAAACACAAGTTTCTATGTTCCCTTCACTCTAATATTCCATGTACTCGAAGACTTATTTTATCTCTTATTTCTCCTATGGTAGGGTTATTTTTTACAAATGTTCAAGGCTAGAGCCTATCATGGTCATGCCTCACTTCAACTTACTTACCCTCAGAGTTAAATATCCTACCAAGCGTATTAGCGCTTACATGCTCAAATTGCCAAACTCTATGGCTAATTTTTTCTTAAGTATGATAAAATCAAATCTATGTAAATTTTAATATTATTCTACAACATTATTCTCCTCTACAGAGACTAAGTGTAATTTAACATATGAATTTTGGGACTAAGAGTAATTTAACATATGAATTTATCTATTCTATAGCTGAGTAATTTATTATGTTTTTTTCATTATATAAAATATGGGTTTAAATGTATTCATCTATTTTTTATATAAGCATTCATTATGCTTTAATGAAAATTAGTGTTACTTACATTTACAACCAGAAATTTGGATTTTATCCAAGACCCATTATTGTTATTGAATCCTTACAAAGTATTTTATTGTTGCTAAACAGATTATTGAGCATGTTCTACTTTTCAATATTTTAATTTAATCATTTTCAAAATATTATTTCTCTTACTCAAATAAACACATGCATATTCAATATTCCTCTTTGTAAGAATACAAAACACTATCAGTTTTATCACTTGTTATTTGACACGATATATATATATATATATATATATATATATATATATATATATATATATATATATATATATATATATATATATATATATATATATATATATATATATATATATATATATATATATATATATATATATATATATATATATATATATATATATATATATATATATATATAGATATAACTCAGAGAAATTCTTGTTTCCCAGTCATTGAGTGCACTCCCGGCTTCCAAATTTCTACACATGTTTCTTGACATGGATTTATGAAGGAACGAATTAAAAGACATATGAAGAAAAAAACATAGAGATACAATGAAACAAAACTTCAATTAATGAATAGAAAATACCAAAAATTGTTTACATGCATAATGAAAACAAGCTAGCTTGGACGAGAGTAGCTTATCTTTGAGAAGAGATATGAAAGATACATGCCTTATGAACTGTGCTACAATGAGGCTTTGAGAGTTTTTATCGTGAAGAAAAAATGAGAAACCATAAACATCAAGAAAACTAACCCTAGGAGATGAAGCTCCAAAAGTTTTTTGGCCCCGACAGGGTTAGTTGGAATGCCAACTTCTGGGGATCATAACTTTGGCATACAATATTTGGTTGGAGCACATGATAGCATGTTAGAAAGGTCTTTCTGAGGATAAAAATTTCACTTACAAATGTTGTCTTGGACATATGATTTCTCATTTCCACAAAAAAACACCGTTTAGGGCCTCCAAATGGCTACTAAAGTTTATGACCCAAAAAAATGCCAAAAATAGAAAACTGGAGAAATATGAAACTGTGATGGAAATTAGGAAACTAATAGAAAATAATGCTATGGGTCTAAGTAGAATAAAAGGGTGGCCACCAATATCCACCTGGATCAGTCCTCATCCCTTAGGAAGCAATGGTCCTCATTGTGTTGAGTGCCTCCACAAGATGAGGAAACTTCTACTTGACTTAATCCCTAGTGAGCCACATGCCTTGGTGCAAGAGTTGGTCAAATTTGACAACTCAATATAGCTACATCCTCTGTTTGTGAGTGTTATTAATTTTTGTGTCTATGATATGATTAGTTGTGGCTTTTTCAATGCAACCTAGGTTGAACTTTGTTGGTGTCAACTGCTTGACAATGTATGATGTGTCCAACAATGGTTGAAACTATGGTTGAAGGTGGTCCACATTGAAAACTAGGTGCAAGACAAGGAATGGGGTGATAATTAGCTCCAAATTTTTGTCACCCACAACCTTGGTGATGGTGTAAGGAACATATCATAGTGGTTGGAGCTTCCATTGGGCTCCTACAAGTTGATCCTTCTGTAAATGCAACAAAACCTTGTCACTCAGTTGAAACTGATGTGGCACCCAATGTTGATCATGATGTTGTTTTTACTTAGAATTAGCTTTATCCAAGATATCGTCAATGTGTTGGTGGATGTGTTGAATATGTTAAATAAAATTGATGGCTTTATCAAATTTAGATTGAACATGAGAAAATTATTCATGTGCAGCTATAAGAGGAATTGAAACATCAATGGGACATAATGGTTGAAATCCAAGGCCCACTTGAAAGTGGATGTGATCTGTTGAGTATGGAGATATTTTTTGTAGCTATATTTAACATAGGGAAGACTCTTATCCCATGTTCATGGATGCTTACATTTGTACATGCATTGTATATGCATTATCATCCTATTGATGACCTATGTCTGGCCATCAATATGAGGGTGGAAGGTAGTCAACTTTGTGAGCTTGGTGTCCAACAATGACCAAAGGATCAATCATAATATGCTTTGGAACCTGATACCATGATCTAATATAATGGTTTGTGGGATCCCAGAATGTACCCACATGTGTTCAAAGAAGACCTTGGCAGTGACTTCTTCTATGGTACTCTTCTTGCAAGTGGCCAATATGTCCATCTTAGAAAATTTATCAACAACCACAAACACACAACCATTACCATGCTTGATAGAAGGAAGGTCAGACATATAGTCCATGGAGATGGATTCCCAAGGCCAGCTAGGAGTAATAAGAGGGGTATAAAATAATTTCTTCTTAATGGTTGGCTTGGCAATGACATAGGTAGTTCAAGATCTGATATATTTTCCAACATCCCGTCGGAGTTTTGGCCAATAAAAATACTTTTGCAGTACTTCCACTATCTTCTCCACACAAAAGTGTCATGTGACCTGACTATAATCCACCTCCCAAATCACCTTGGCACACTCGCATGAATGAACGAAAACATGTCCCAGATAGCACAACAATCCATATTAAATGTGGAAGTATAAAATTGGCTCTCCAACCATCAACATCTTGTAGGTGGCAGAAAATTTTGAGTCATTATCATATACCTATGGCCATCCAAAGGTCTCATGCCCACAAGAGTTGTAAATAGTGGTCATTGTCACAGTTGGGGACTGGCTGAGGCAGTGTGTGATGTGATTGGTTTGTAATCACCCCCTCCCACATTTACCCAATTCAGAAGCCTGCTAGGCTAAACATGAAATGAAGAGTTACTATGGCATGACCCAACCTCTAAGCTTTACTTATGGAAGTGGGGCCAACAAATGACAACTCACATACATCCCTTGAGGCTTACAGGACAGACAGGGACCAAAGAACAACCCTAGGTGACCAAAATATTAATTGAGGTTGCTTGTCTCAAATATTAAGCCCCAACCGCATGCACAACAAGTGAAGGGTGTGGTGATAGGGCTCCAATTGCACGCATGACACTGCTTCCATGTGGTTATAGCCCAAAATCTCTAGTTCAGAGGGTGTAGTCCCATGATCTGAGCCACAATTCCAGGACAAACTCCATCCCACTACTGATAACTATTTGATAGTTTCCAGAATCATTATTGACATGATGACAAAGTTAAACATTCAAAATTGAATCAAGAACTTGACCTATATTTCCTAGAACACACTAGACATTTCGTCAAACACATGGAAAACATATAAGTTATAGGTAATGAATGCATATCTCATCATAATAGTATGACATTCATTTGAGAATCACCGAAAGGCTATATGCCCTCTCCATGTAGCTACAATAATGCTTATTAGTCCATATATTCATCAACCAGTCAATAATTAAATAATTCTTGACAAGATCCATAGATGGCACACATCATATAACTAACGTATAACCAAAAAATAACTAGCATAGAAACCATGGAAACTCAACCATAATATCACCAATATAATACTAAAAAATTTCGATAGATCAAAATAACAAAATGTCTCACATTAACATAGGGAAATACCAACCAAGTTAGGGACTTCCACGTACCACCCGACCATATATTGGGCTGAACCAAATCTCTCTTTCATCCAATCACTCTCGCACCATATTCTAAGCATGAATGTGGGATCTCATGGAATAAACAAAGAAAAAACCAAACTAGGGCTTATAGATGCCAAATCACCTCAACCCTCAACCATGGTGATTCCACCTCCACGGCCAAACAACACTAACACCAAAGAGATCAGTATCTACCCAAGATGTCTAGGGCTCTAGGAACTAGTAACTCAACCCACAACCTTCAAGGGCTCAAAATTGTTTGTCTAACCTGGATCCAGGGACTAGTAAATCAAACCACCAAGGGCTCCAGAGTGTTTCTCCCAACCTAGGCTCTAGGACTAATAACTCAACCCAAGTTGTTCCAGGGCCTCCATTGTGTTTGTTCCAACCCACAACCATAAGGAATTATGAGCATCAATAAGAAAATAATCGAGTGGAAAAAAACCCACAACACCATGGTTATCCATGCCAATGACAATACATAACTAGAAAATCACATGTATATACCATGCATCCATAAATCAGCAAAGAAATTACACATGCAACCTATTACCTACAAAGAAATCTAGGTGTAGGCATTGATCAAATTGTTCCCTTGCATTTTCCTATTTTCCTTTGCCTTATTTCTCCAAATCCAATGCATGCGCAAGTTCTCCAAGATTTCTCTAAGTGTTCAAGAGTATGAGAGAATGAGAAAATAGAAGAGAACTCCACCTAAAGACTATAAAAAATATAGCAACCAATCTTCAGAAGCCTTTTTATCATTGATGCCTCTATTTTCTTCATTTTCGTTCATTTTTCCTTCAATTTCCCTCTCATGCAAATCTATGTCTCTTCACCTTCCTTTTCCCATACATTCCTTTATTTCATAAATAACATATCAATTATTTCCACTTTGACTTTGTCAACGCCTTTGCCAATTCCATAGCCATTAATTAATCACCAGTGATACCCCATCACTATGTTTTTCCCAACATTCAGCTTGGAATACATCTCCCATGACCTTGGTTATATTTTATTTACATGGAAAATCAACTAGGGGATGCTACATGGTGTTATCGTTCTTGTATTTAGTGTTTAAATGGAATTTTTGCAGATATGTGGATTGTTTCTGATGGTAATCATTTAACAAATTTCATTATGTCTGTATAAATTGAAGAGGCTAGTGATCCATGTGGATGATAATCTCCTTCTCTAAAATATAATGTTTCCATTACCGGTAGGTATGCACAATATAATACATTTCCTTGTCATATGTGGGGTACCTTGAAACAGTATCAAAGAGTGTCTCACAATGATAGGCCAATGGATGCCCTTGTAGAGTGATGATTGCACTAGTAGCATAATTGGAGTCATCTATCTCAATATCAAATGGTTGTTGTAGGTATCTCAAGGTGAGGACAAGTGTAGAGTAAAGGCGATCTTTCAGTTCAACAAAGGCCTTTTGTTGTGATTCAAACCAAAAATACTTTGCTTTTTCTCCACCGTTAGTAACTTGATATAATATCCAAGTGATATGAGAGAACCCCTACATGAATATTTAGTAGAAATTAGAAAGGCCCAACAAGCTTCAAATCTCTGTTAGAGGTGTCAGGGTCGACCAATCTCAAATGAATTGGATCCTTGGTGACACACTAGGAGAACTTCAGCTTCTATGTTTAGGAATATCATTTCAGTTAAAGGTTCATCCATTTAGGAAGTATTGATTCACTAATTAGATATCCTTGACTTCCCCCTTTCGAGTTGGTTATGTACATTGTACCTCACTTCCTTCCACTTGGTTCAAACACACAAAATATATGCCATATCATAATTGTTTAAATCTAGGAAAGAGTAATGTGTTCAACGAGTTTAAGATAATTAGAGTATGAGTTTCATGTCTGGTGTTTCTTTGCTTCCAATAAGCCTAGACAGTACCCGATGGAGTCACTACAAGATAAAAATTGTTGCATTGTTGCTAGCAATCCTGGACAGTACCTTGATGAAGTTTCTTGCGTCACATCCCTACACAAGAAGCCTTTCTCTTCTTTCACCCTTTATTTATTTATTTAATAAGATTGTGCTTTGACAATTATTATCTTAAATGGGTGGAAGAGTGATCCAAACTTATTTAAAGAAAAGGATTTTTCCCCTTCAGAGAAGTATATATATATAACCTCTGATATTGGTTTGCTTGCTTTACATTTCCTCCTTATCCTTTCACTACTAGATTGGATAAGCATGTAATACACCAAGTATATATACAACAAGTTGAGGATTTTGGATACTAGAATAGGTGTGGATCTAATAGGTTCCTTCAAAGGTTTTCCTTTTGGATGTATCATATTTTCCATCCAAACCCATCTCAACCTATGGCATCTTCCCAAACAAAGAAGAAGAATAAGCATATAACAAAGTGTTGTGGTTGTCACATTTTCTCCTTTATTCCACCACAAATTCCTTTTGAGCCATAGACTTTTCACATAAGTCCTTATTTATGTACAATTACTAAGACAAAAAAAAAAAAATAGGCCCAACTTGACCTGACACACATATGACTAACACATAGGAAAACTAAAAGAAACAAAAGGAAATATTGTATAGGAAACACAACTTAGAGATGTTGTTGGAAATAATTCTTCAAGTCTCATCCATTCACAGGAAGAGTTTCAGTCTTCCCATCTAAGGATTTTAGCTTGAAAATATTGTGACTGAGCTTCTCTTCGATGGTGAATGGGCCAGTCCATAGAGGATGGATCTTCGTGTGTTTTCCTTTCTCTTCGTGGGCTCTATTCCACTTCAATACTATGTCACCCATGTCGAAACTCTTTGTCCCTGCAGATTTCTTATCGAACCAACACATAATATGGTTTTGATGGATGACAAATATTTATTTAGATTTGAGCCTTTCTTCATCAAGTTTGAGCAAGGTATCTATCCTTCTTTCAACCAAAAGTCAAGGCCTACCTTAGGACCTTTGAGAGAGTTTCAAAGTTGGGAGATATAGGTTCAGAGGCAAGATGGATTCTTTACCATAAACCAGAAAGTACAGTGAGGTTTTGAGGGAGGCTTATGAGTTATATAGTCAACCCATAATGTATTTGTCAAAGCATTGTGTCAATTCCTTTGCTCGTAAGATTGTTGTTTATTGATTTGGCTAAACCATTTCCCTACGGGTAATAATTAGATGCATGCTTTAATACAATACCATTTCGTAATGTGAATCCAAAAAGTTTCAATAAAGAAAAATAAGTCGTGTTATCAAAGCAAAGAGATGTTGGAACGCCAAACCTGGTTTTAATGTTTTTTTTCAAGAAGTGGATGACCTCTTAGTTGTTAACTTGTCTTAAAGGAACCAATATTGTCCACTGAATAAAATAATATGTTGTTGTTAGAATGTATCGGTGTTGTTTCAATGTATGTGGAAATATTTCTCTGAAAACATCTAGTCCCCACCGTTGGAATGGTTCCTCAACTGCTACTGGTAGTAGTAGGGTGGATGATCTGTGATCTCGACTGACACCTCTGACAAGATGGCCAATTGTGAGAATAAGCATGAGCATATTTGAATAAGGTGAGCCAATAATAACCATCCCTCATTACTTTATGCAAGTTGTATTGCCCCTATAGTGACCACTTTCCGGACCATTGTGTAGATGTCTTAGTACCTTCTCCATGTCTTGAGGTTCAAGGCATCTTACCAAGACACCATTATGGTGCTTTCTAAAACACACTCCATGAACAAGCTGATAGGATAGAGTTTTTAGGTGGATTTCCCTCTTCATTTTATTCAACAAATGTGTGGGAAAGATGTCATGCTCTAAGAATTGTCATATATCTGAATACCATGGTGCTATTGATTTAGTTTGGTGAACTTGTTCAAAATTATACATCCCTATTTCCTGCTGCCATCCTAAAATATCTTACTCGGAGCATCTCTCACTTCAGATGCAAGTTGAATAAGGCCATGACCCTTAATGGTATGAATTGTTTTAAACTCCATATCATATTCTTGTAAGCAGCTCATCAAATTTTCCCTCTTCTCACCCAGCTCCTATTCCATGAAGAGTGTTATAACTGCCAGATGAGGCACATATACAACCATGTGAGATTTAAGGAGGTAGGGCCTAAAATTTTTGACTACCTTCTACATAGCATAAGCTTGTTTATCGATGGAAAGGTGATTCACCTATAACCCTTGTAAGACGGTACTCATGAAAGAAATAGGCCATTCATTTCCTTTAGCATCCTTCTGAGTCAGTACGGCCAGGGAAAAGTTTAAGGATGGAAAATTATCTTGAAGTTTAAAAACATTGGTGAATCTCACTAGTCCCTAATATGAAACTATAAAATGTTTATTAATATATTTGTAAAATTATTCGCCACAATAGATGAATTTGAACCAAAAGTGTAAAGCAATAAATCTTTGCCATAATCAAGACTAAATAATGTAGATGCATCATCAATAACTTGTTTAATCTGAGCAAAAGTATCCTTTTCCCTTTTGCCCCATTTATACATTTCATATTTCTTAATAATCTCCTGTAAAGGTTAAAGTTTAACTATATGAGCATATTCAAGGATGAACTTGCACAGGAAATTAATATTCTCTAAGAAAGATTGCATAGCCTTCTTATTTACTGGGAACGTGATCTGAGTTATAACTTTGACCTTTTTTGTATCAATTTTTATTCCACTTTTTGCAATGATGTTTCCTAAGAGAGTTCCTCTTGACACACCAAAAATTCTTTTCTTGGGATTAAGAGAAATCACATGTTTACAACACCGCTAAAATATTTATCTTAGATGGCGTACATGATCTGGTCTTCTTTTGGAAAACATAGTTACGTCAACTAAATAAACAACTACACTTTGGCATCACTCTCTGAAATGTAGCACCAACATTAATAAGCCCGAATGGCATACGCTCAAAGGAGAATGTTCCACACGTGGTCTTGAAAGTAGTTTTGAGACGATTTGGTTCTGCCACTAGCACTTGATTGTAATTAGAAAAACCATCTAGTAGCGAGAACATCTTAGACCCATATACAATTTGGAGGATATTTTCCATGGATGGAATTGGCTAATTATCTTTAGTTAATGCCTGAATGAGGTTTCACAAGTCTACACACAACCTTATCTCAACGGATTTCTTTCTAATTGGACCAAATTGGAAACTTGAGTGGAATATCTGACCTTGAAAATGATCCAAGCATCCAGCAAATTTCTCAATTCCGTTTGAATCAAGGATTCTATCATTGGATGAACTTTCCTCAACTTTTTCTAGAAAGGTTTCACTTGTTCTTTAATGGGAATGACATGTTGGATTATATGAGTATCATATGTCTTCAAATCATCGTAGGTCCATGAAAACACATCATGATATTATTTGAATAGGCAAATGAATGCTTGTAGCTATTGTGGAGAACAACATGTACTGAGGGTTACATATTTTGGATCTTCTTGAGTTCCAAATTTGACTTGTTTGGATGACAACTTTGAGCTTTGAGTCTTAGTATTGATTGATCCTCTAAACCGATTTTGTAGGTAATATAATTTTTCTAGGGACACTACGCCTTTAGACATAATATTACCTTTCACTACATTATAAGCCTCCTGCAAATCCTTGGCATGCTCATCCTCCTCAATGGAATAATATTCAAATACGTCTACATTAGCCATAAAATGCAGTATCTGTTGGTCACCATTAAAAAAATGAAAATTAGTGACATTATCAAGCACATATGGTTTATGTATAATATCTATAGAAAAACCATTTTTCAAAGGTGACATTCTGGTGGCTGCACTAGCTAATGCATCTACTACAACATTTCTAAGTCTAGGAATAGAAATGATATTAAAAATTTTAAAATAATTAATCAATTTCCATAACTCCTATTTTTAAGATTTGGTGAAACACAATGGACAGTAGCTCATACCTGACGAGAAACCACTTATGAGTCACCAATTACCTTCAACATCTCTACCTTAAGTTCAACAGTTTTCTTTAGTCCAAGCACGAGTGATTCATATTCGAAAGTGTTATTTGTACACTCAAAATCCAAACGACATCATATGATGTAGTTTTTATTGTTTGGGTCTATGAGTACGCAACCGGCTCCAAAGCCATCTTGCATTCTTAAACCATCAAAGTATAAATGCAAATATTATTAGCTACTAAACTAGTTCTTATTCTATTATTGCTATTATGTACATTTATATTACATGATTCATTAGCACCATTTGGAGTGCAAAGAAGGAGCTCCAACTGTGTATCAGGTGGGACGGGTGATGGTTGTGCTTGATAACACCCATGATTAGTTTCCATTAAAAAAATCCAAATATTAAATCAGAAAAGGAAATGGGCTCATTATGACCGTCAAGTGGTCACATGGTATATTTCATGTATGGCTCACTCTCCACTTGAATCTGGTTATTCCTACCCTTATATGGGAGCCTCAAGTGTGACCAATTTATAACAAAATACCCTTGTAATTTATTATATTGGTCTCTACTCAGGAGAAAGACATGGGCTTCAGGGATGTGCGTAATCACAATGTTGATACATTGGTCTACCCAGTGATCATATTATAATCCAATAATAACATTATTTAGTTCACCAATAGCTTGGACTAGAGATTTTTCTAGATGAATGATTTGTGCATTGGTTTTATCCCATTTAGCATTAATTTTCTTAGCCACAGATAATCGCATTACATTCACAGATGCACCTAAATCAACTAAACAATTATGGACATTATAATTAAGAATTTCGAAGCTTAAAAAAATGGGGGAAAGAGATTATTAGCATCTAAAGTTACAACAATAAGTACAAATTCAAGGGCTCCAAAAGACTTAACATACACCTTTTGGGAAGTAGAAGCTTTTTCAGCTGATGAAGATTGTGAAAAGGCTTGGACATGCAGTTCACACTGCACTGATATCTTTATGAGCTCAAAGATGGAAATGTTGGCATGCAATCTCTTAAAATCTTCAATTATAATATAATCACGCGTTTCACTTGTATATGACAGTGTTGAAGTGTCTAGAGGAGTAACTTTACTTGACACTTCAAGAGTGATAAACTTCTTTTTGTTGTTTGTGGAAGTGTTATTAGAAGAAATAGCATTTCCAGACTTACTTTGTGCATTGTAAGTAGGATTGGTTGGTGGTGATATCCTTCTTAACAATTTCTCCTTTAGTTTTTGTATCATCACCTCCTTTTTAGAAATGGGCCCTTTGTTCCTTAGACTATATCAACCATTTTGTTTTAGAGCGAGGGTTTTACTTTACAATGGTGCTTCAATGCTCATCTTGTTAGTATTGAGAATAAAATCAAAAGAATTAATTGCATGCCCAATATTTATACTTTCCTTAGCCGTTGTAGGTTCATTTGTTTCTTTCATTTTCTCATACTTCTCATCTGCTAGGAAAGTATCAACAATGTTTACGACCAGAGAATACATGGTGTGGTTCCATTGTGGGCACGTTTTCTCTGAATTCGATTCCTGATGGAATTAACAATAGTTATCCATGCCTATACTTTTAATATTGAACACAACATTCGAACTCTGGGAAGATTTAGTCGGTTGGTTGCTGTTGTTGTTGTTTTTCCTTCTGAATGGGAAAGACTTAGGGGGCTTTCTACTCGTACAAGCCTCACTTGAGCTTCTCTTTAATTCTGAAACTTCGTTAGTGAGTTCCTTTAACATTTTGGTCAAGATTTCAATATTAGGAGAGCCCTTTTCTTTAGCCTTACCTGAATAAGGCTAAGACTTCTTAACAGTCTCCTTGGTGTATTTAGATTCTTCATCATCATTAATGGCTCCAATGGCATGCAAGTCTTTCTCTATGGCGATCTCTTCTACAAAATTTAGAGCTAATGTATCCTTTGCAGATCATTTAACAAAATTGAAAATGTTTGTGGGCAAGGAAGATGTATAGTAATCAATAATGATTGAATCGTGAGGCTATGTATCTAGGGGAAACTTGTTCAATGTGTGGTTAAACCTTTTATTGAAGTCCTTACCTTTCTCATCTTCCCCCATCTTAATTTTTTTGAGCTCTTTTAATAACATAGTGGGAGTCTTGTCATCGATGAATTTCTCCAAAAATATTTTTTTAAACTCCCTTCAAGCATGGACTAGATTGGAAAGAAAACTATGGTACCACATTTCTACTCTACCTTCTAAAGTGAACGGAAAAATCTTACAGGCAACATCATTGTACCATACCTCTATCACCCGTAGATGCATGTAGAAATTTTCAATATGATCTTATGCCTTATTTTTCTTGTCTGGATCAAACTTAGATAACAACTTCATTAGATGTTTGGGCATTCTATGAAGATTATATATCGAGTGGCCCTTAGTTCATCCAATCTAAGTCCTAATCAACCATGTCTTCATCTCTTCATTCCTCCTCCCTTTCTGAATCTAATGAGCCTTCTTCTTCACTGTTTAAACAATTGTTAAATTCTAACTCAGCTGCAAACTGTTCTTTATAAGAGAGAACAATATCTTCCTCATACTCTTCATGAATGGGTGGAAGTGGCTCTTGATGAAATGTGTCTTCTGAAGATTCAGCTAATTCCTTAAGCATAGCAAAAACAAAATCTTCCACTGACGCGACTAACACACTAGTACAATTTGTTTCTTTCTTCTTAGGATGATGAGGAAGATTATGAGAAACAGGGAGTAAACCAATAGCTTTTTCAAATTAACAGGTAATAGGCTGAAGTGCCTGGAGTTGTTCATAGGTAGCCTTATAGGCCAACTTTAGACCAGGTTGAGAATACCCTCCTACTTTAGGAATAGGAGTTGGGATAGTGCTAAGTATATTACTTCCTTGTCCAAAAGATGAATGATTGGGATGTGTAGAGTTATCTGCCATAAAAAAACAGGTTGCGCTCCTTCTAGCACCAGGATGTTGATGGTGCTGGATACCACCAGCATATAGGGGATCTCCCCGATAAGAGGTCCCAATTAGATCTCACACCATTTTTATAGAAGTCCCATCCAGAAATACATCTTGACTATCATTTACTTAAATATTTTCCTTGGCTTAATAGGTTAGTAAGAGAGAGAAGCACCATGTGCTCTTGAATGAGAAAGAGAGTGTGCCTTGTGAAATTTTCAGTTGTAGATCTATCAAGGTTATTTCACTCATGGGGAGAAAAAGTGAGCATATAAAAGATAAGTAATAGGACTAAACTAATTGATACTCATGCACATAAACAATAAATAATCATTAGACATCAAGAAAAGTAGTTCACATAGATGCAACAATCACTAAATCATCACAGCACATTTCAAAGAAGTTAAGCACCAAAGTCACTGAAATAGTTCAATTACTTTGGTACATATTAAAGCCAACATAAATCAGAAACATTAGAAGAATAGTCTCAAAACGTTTACAATTTATGCATGAAAATGTGTTGGATGAAAGGCTTCAAGTATTAAGAAAATGTCCCAAGATACATAAGTACAATGAACATCGTTAGCACCAATAGTGGAGTGTTAGAGCCACTACTTGCTCCCCAAAATAACTATGTCTATATCTCTAATGACTACGGGAGAAGCCAAGCTTAAAAGTCCTTTTCTTGAGTAATGAAGATCCTTTTATAGCTTGAGGCATGACCTTTCATATCCTCACGACTCTTGACATTCCAACTTCTAATGACCTTTGGACATCTAGAACCTTGGACTTCCAAGAATGACATATGACTCTTGGAATTACATGTATTTTGGACTTATATACGTGACTCTTCTATCCATACATGACTCTTGGATTTCCACTTCTTTGTCGTTGCAATAATTACATGATTACATCATAACTTCCACATCATCATGTGGTGAGGACATGACAAGTCACTATTGATGACTTGGACTTGTAGTGATTAATGACATGGAATTTCTTCAATAAGTGACATGGCTACCACTTATGTCTTTTCTCTTACATGTAGCTTTTGATCGTTGATGTCTTCACCCTTCAATGGGTCTTTTATTACATGGAATCTTTTGGATGCTTTGATCATCAATATTTCAATGTGTTATTTCTTCTCAAATGCTTCCTTTGACTTCCCTCTTTGCCTGATCTTCTTCATGCATGCTTTCCATGTTGTTCTTGAAATACCTATAACTATAGTCACTCATGGAAAGAAAACATCATCCTAAAAAATATCCTATTCTAACATGTTTCATGCATATTTCTTTCTCATGACTCAATAGTGCACCTTGGAGGAGCAAGGAGAACTTATGGGTGCAAGGGCACACTTTGAAAGGTTGAAGGGTTGAAGAGATGAAGCTTTAGGGCTTCATGATACGCTCATACACTCAATAGGAGAGAGAGAAACTCAAGGGAGGGAGCAAGTCTAAGGGACAAATGGAGAGCATTCGGGCTTCCCAAGTGCATTGTACACTCAAGGGAGACAAGGAGGGAACATGGAACACTGCCAAAGGACAAAGGATGAGGCTTCAGGGATTTGGGGTGATCACATGTGCTCAAGAGGGCCAAGGAGGGCACTAGGCTCACTGAAGAAGGACTAGATGATTAGGCTTTAGGGCTTCAGAGTGTGCTCATGCGCTCAAGGAGGGCGCAGTTCTTCGAGTTGAAGGAGTGTGATCAAAGGAAGACATGGTTTTTCAGGGCGAAGTTCATAACAAGGAAGGGGAATGATGACTAGGATTGCACTATACTCTCTTGATTTTAGATCCATATAATACTAGTGTATTGCCCCATTATTATTGTCATTGTAGCCAATATTGTTATTGTTGTGCTCGTGTTGTCCCCATATTGTTATTATTGTGCCTCGTAGAAGCCCACTATTGTTATTGTTGTGCCCTTAGATTATTATTGTTATGTCGACTCTGATTATATTGTGACCCCTTAAACTCATATATATAGAAAGGAGGTTTGTCATTTGAATCATCAAAGAATTATTTATTTGAGTAATGTAAAGGAGGTTTCCCCCTCGAGGAGGCTAATTTTGAAGTCGTTGATCTATATTTTCTTCTATTTTGTGAGATGGTTGGGTAACATTTGGTATTTTTTCTTCTATTTTGTGAGTTGGTTGCATAACACTTGGAGGGAACAGGGCACACTTCCAAACAATGAAGGATTCCCTATCAAGGCTTAAGAGTGCACTTTCGCACTCCTTGCCTTAATGGGTTCACTTGTGCAACCAAAATTTGTCTAAGTCTAAAAGATAGACTCAGGGGGAAGACATAATGAGTTTAGACATGAAATAATGCACGACACACACCAACTCATCAATAAAACTTAGACATGCTTGAACAATGATAAATAAACACGAAAAATTCTAGTTTTCACACTCCCCAATTATTACAAACCAAGTGTGTCCCATTGCAACCAACAAATCTTGTTTTATAACAAACAAAATTGTCATGAACATGAAATGTACTAGAGATATTCTAATCAATGTGATGACACTTAATAATGATCAAGAACACTTGAAACATATAGAATGACTCTAAACGATGCTTGACGACCAAGGCGAAACTTGATGTAACAGTGAGGTAGGCTAAAAAATTTGTATGTAATGAAACTTTTGGAGGGTTTTGTAGTAGTGACAACAAGCATAGAACCCTTCACCTACATTCATGAGTGGAGGAGGTGCTCACACTCTGTTGGGCAGGGACCCCCCATGGAACAGTTTTGGGGCTTAAAGCCCACAATTTTGGGTAGTATTATGGTAAAAGGTTCTGTGAAGTGTGCGGAGCGCGAATTGTAAGGAGTCAAATCAAAAGGGTTGTCGCCTGAAAATAATGTAAGATAATAGAAAGCGAGTCAGCTTGCCCATGGTCCACGGACCATTGGAATGTATAAATAGAGCGAGGCTCTATGGGTAGAAAGCAGCTTTTGTTCGGATCTTGAGTGCTATGGGTTTATGAATGCTATATTCGTTCTGAGTCTGTAAGTGTGAGTCAGGGTTGATAGTGGTTAGAGTAGGTTCTATAGTTGTGTGCGCAGAGGCCTGGTAGAGTCTGCAGCTGTGTGCGCGGACCCCTGCAGCTGAGTGCGTAGGGCAGATTTTGATTGTAATGAGACAAAAGATTAATATAAGATAAGTGCTCTGAATTATTGTGCATCTGGTCGTAAAATTTGTATGTTTTTATGTTATGGTCTTATGCATATCTTTGAGATATATAGTTGCGCACGCTGGTTATAACTATTGAATGCTTGATTAAGACCCGAAGAATTAGATTAGATCTATAATAACTGTAATAATAATAAGGAATATAGGAAGTACCCCGTCGTAGAGCTATGTGAAGGCCAGATAGTTGCACAGAGCAACACGAGTGTGTAGATCGATTCGCAACCTTTCCAGGCCTCATCAAGACATCCCTAGGGTGTGGAAACCTAGTTCCAACACCCTGCCATACTACCTCGGGTGAGACCTCAGTCTGTGCTCCACAGATTGTTGCCGAAAGGGCCGGTAGTGCGAGATTTTTTTGGCTAAATTACTTCTGAACCTGGGTCAGGCCCCAATAAGCCAACAAATGGTTCCATTGCTAGGACCAGGATCTGCCTAAGGGATCTCTGGTGTTGGAACACTGGAACCCTACTAAGAAAGAAATTGAAGAGTGGTTAAATCAGAAGCTTCACGAGTTCGTGGTACAGGAAAACAAAACTTTGTAGATATCCGAGAAGAGGTGGCTGGACCACTACATATATACGGAGATCCACGAGATCTTCTTCACGGCCTTCTCTTCAGAACTATACGATTGGATCGCGAGGCTAGCAGACAGCCAGGGAAGGTGTAAGCTTGATCAACCGATAGTGTGGACTCCGGAGTTGGTGCGCAGGCTAGAGGCATCTGAAGATAAGATCACGCGGGTCATAGATCATTGGCTGGATTGGATAAGAGGAGGGTTTATCACTGAGTTCGCGATAGACACAACCGTGAGCTATAGCGAAGCTGAGCGGCATTTTCTGAAGGGACCATGAGGTAGGTACATCAAATCTTTGAATACCTGGATTAAGATGTTGTTATATGAAAAACAGATGATGTGAATACATTAATGAGTGGAACGATGCGGAGCGGAAAGGTCTACAAGGGTATCGAAGGTTTAGGAAACAATCCTTTAATTTCACCTCCGCAAGCAGGTGAGGAAGAGCGTGATTGGGTTTCTCCGAGTAGTGTGGTCAGTTTGATAAGGTAATGCATTCCACAGTTGTCACCTCCACTTATGCCATCACCCACTTCACCTTCATCTCATCCATATTTAACCACCCCACCTCCACTCAACCCACCATTCAGCATGGCAAGTGCGATCAAGTTGCCTGTATTCAGAGGAGTAGGAAATGTAGACCTAGATCAATTTTGGTTCGTAGTAAGAGCGTGTGGGAAGTGCACGGGATTACAAATGATAACATTAAGAAGGCCACATTATTAAGTGCACTACAAGATCGTGTACTAACTTTGTATATCAAGCACTCGAATGATCACCCGAAAGCTGGAATAGCAGAAATTCAGATTACATTGAACAGAGAATTTAGCTGACCAAAATCGAAGACGTAGTCAATTATCGGATTCAAGGAGATTGCAATGCTTCTAGGTGAAACCCCTGGGATATAGATCAAAGGCTAAAAAGTATGATTCATGAAGCTAATATGACACTGACGGATGTGCAGCACCACACTTTGTTTGTGGCGTCTTTGACACCACACCTAAGGACGACACTGTCTCAATAGAAGCTCTCAACCCAGGCAGAGGCATTGGAAATGGCGATGAGATTACACAAAACATTGATATAGGATCTGGGGTTGGGAGTCCAACAAATCCATGCACAACTACAAATCATATTCGTAGAGATGCAGAGCCTGACGCATGATAGGGTAGAGGCATGCGAAGAAGTGTGGTGTATAAAATGTAAAGGCTAAGGTCACAATAAGGATCACTGTATTGTGTTCGCGAACTATTTGGTGGGAGGGGAACGATGCCATTGAGACCGAAGACACAAGTAGGGCCTAGTGCACTTGCCTCACTTTGGTGTGTGATTTGTCAAGTGGGAGGAAAGCACGCAACAAACAATTGTCACCTGTTGCAGAAATATACCAGACTCTACAACAACTATACTATAATTTCTATAGATCAGTGGGTCATGATGGGAGGACATGTTGAAGCTATGAGCTAATGACAGATCGGACCCCAGCTTATCGAATGTAGACAGAAATGCGAGGTCTCGATCCAGCTGCAATGATAGCACGGGGTGGCTTCCAAGGGTGAGGTTGAGATTGAGGAGGAATGGGTCCTGGAGGGGGCCGCGGATAGCTAATTTGTTACAACTGCGGAGGGCCTGGGCACTACACTCGTGATTGTACCAACCTAATGAGACTATCTTGCTCGTACTATGAATAGTTTTATCACAAAATGATAGATTGTCTGACGCTGATTGCATAAATGCGTGAAAAAGGGGTGTTGCAGCCCACTCTGATGCAAAATATCCAAATGATGAGGTCAAAACCACGCGAAGAGGATCCCAACGTAAACATGATGCTCAGAAGTGGTGCAACCATGGGGGAAGATAAGGGGAAGCAGCCCGAAGAAGATTTGTGGGTTCGCGAGGCTCCTACAAAGGAACCTGAGTCTGAGTTGGAATGCGTGAAGGAAACGTTTAAGGAAGCTAAGAAGAGCTTCATGGAGGCCTCTACTTCAGGTAGTAAGGATCGACCCGAACCGAGATTGGATCCTTCTATGCTTACTACCTTTTTAGAGACATGTATGAAGCTGCTACGTGACAATAAGGCAGTTAAGGGATTACAAGAGCTGATCACTAGGTGTGCAGGGTCAGGTGAGCCATGCGTGGTCCAGAAACTTGGAAAGCATGCTTTGCGCACCAAGCAGGAAATGCAATTGACGGCACAAATTGGTGAGTATGAGATGGATCAAGTCATCCTGGACTTGGGTTCAGATGCGAATGTGTTACCAAAATAGACGTGGGAATGCATGGGTAGGCCCGCACTGCAGTGGTCTCCTATTCAATTACGGATGGCAAACCAACAAAATATCTTACCCATGGGAAGGTTGCAAGGGGTGACAGTGGACATTGAAGGCGTAAGTACGTAGACGGACTTTGAGGTAATAGAAATTTTTGATGATAGTAATCCATACCTTGTGTTGCTAGGAATAGACTGGGCCATGGACATGAATGGGGTCATCAACTTAAAAAGACAGAAGATGATATTCGAGAAAAAGTTGCTCCATGTAATAGTTCCATTGGACCCAACTGAAGGAGAGTGCTACACTAAACCTGTGCGTGATGAGGACAGTGACAATGAACTGTACTGCATCTACTAGATAACGGCGCAAGACCAAGATTGGGTGAATCCGACAGCGGACAGGAGAATCTCATGGGAGCATGATAGTTCCTGCACGTCAGATTCAGATGAAGAAATAGAGAGATGGCAGAACTAATTGCATGAAGTAACAATGCTAAATTATAATATGATGATTAGGTCACTATGACGCTTGATGATCAAAGCAAGGAAACTTCCAACAGATGAGGGCGCAACAAAAGTGGAGGAATCCGTAGAGCGTGATTATGAAAATGCAATACCAGAACAGAAGTGGCACGGTGCGCAAAAAGGGGCACTGTGCGCGACAACTGTACGAGGGTGGAGTACACCTCAGAAAACTAGGTGGAACTGGCACGAATGTAGAAAGCAGCTATGTGTATGGTTTGGTGGTCCCCAGTGTCGAATGCGATCTGGGCAGCAAGGACGAAGTGGGTTGAGCATCCACCTGCAGTGAGGGATGCAGAGTTATGTTCTGCAACAACCTCCCCAACTAAGAATCAAACATCAGAACCCGACACGGCAGTAGGGAAGGCGCTGCACTGAGTCAGGAGTTCGTGACAAAGCATTCGAAGAAAAATGTAGGATCCTGAACAGAGTTCGCCAGACAAAAAAAACCAATTGGAATCTGCACGTATGAAGGGTTCGATGGGCCTATAGTGTTGGCATTTTGGCACAGGTGTGGCGCTACGGTACAGGTGTTGTCCTTGATGGCAACTCTCTTTGATGACAGATCTCAGTCCAGACTACAAGAATGAAGAGAAATTTCATATACGCAGGTTCATTAAGCCCAAGTTGCGTATACACGTCGGTACGCTATATACTAAGTCGCGGATACGCAGGCTCGCTATATACGAAGTCGCGTATACACGCAGTTTCATGAACAGAAAAGAGTGTACATGTCGAGAAGCTTCCCTTGGTCCATGGTAGTTAGTCCTCGGTACTTGAGCCTATGTTTTTGGACCAAAGTATCTCGACAGTCGTGTTGATCCCGAGTTTTGAAGTTGATGGTATTGTATATGGTATTGTATTACTATGGTTTTGGACCGTGGTATTGAGAAGGGCCTAAGGCTATATAAGGAGAAGAAGATCATTAGGCAAGTGCACTGAAAAAGTCTTGAATATCTGAAAAACAAAGAGATCTAGTATGCAGGTTCTGGGTTGCTTGATCTAAGCTAAGGAGAGATCACACTGATTGATGGAAGACTAGATCTAAGGATAGATCGGGATCAAACGGTTTGAAATGAACTATCGGTATATGGTTGATTACGCATATTTTTAGATCTGCATACTGACGCAATGTTATGTTCTGGGTATGACTGATGTCTGGTACAGCTGCAAGTTATGAAAAATTATTTTTAGATCTGTACGCAGGTTGTCTTTGGTAAAAGCGCGTGTATACGCGGGTTGGTTTCATTGAAGTAGCGTATATCTTTTGAAGCTTAATTTTTGGGGTTGCAGTTGGGTCTGACTATTATTGCAGAGTTCTGTAGTCTGCTCTGTGTTCTGGTGACTGGGTGTTGACAGGGTTTCAGTGGTTCAGTGATTCAAAGATTGATGATGCTAGTATTGGTTGTTTTGTGCTTCAATGATTTGTTATGAAAAGTGAATGAATCGTGGTCTTCAGATTGTAATGTTGTGCTTCAGGAGTATCCAGTCTGAAAATTGATGAAAAGTGGTACCTAAAGGAAAGAAGATTGTAGGCTAGCACCTACGTACTAGTATCTTAGCTAGTACAAGAGCAAAGGGGGTTGGAGCTCCCTTCCAGGAGAGTTTGGAAAACAAGAGAAGGTTGTAGCCTTCTGTAGGTTGTAGCCTGCGTACTGGTATAAGGCTGCACTAGTACAAAAGATTGTAAACTGAAGTTTCTTATTAAAGAAAGATAGAGACGACTTGCAGCAGGTGGTTTTCACCCACATTGGGTTTCCACCTTATATCATGGTGTTCATGTGTGTGGCTTTTGTGTGATGATCTGTTCTGTTATACTGCACCTGTTTACTTTTAATATGGTTAATAATGTCCTGATGCATTTACTGAAGATAAATTAACTGAATCATAAGATTTCTGGTTATACGCTGGTTGCTTTAGACACAGTAGCGTGTACACGCTGGTTCACTTAACTGAAGTAGCGTATATGTTTCTGAGTATTGAAAATTTTTATTGATCTGATAATACTGATTCACCCCCCCCCTCTCAGTATTATTTCCAACAATTGGTATCAGAGCAGGTCCTTCAGAGAAGCTTGATCGCTTGAAGGTAGATCGTTCATCATGAGCAACTACGAGAGAGAAGCATCAATCAGGCCACTAGTTTTTGATGGGACAAACTTCAAATATTGGAAGGTAAGAGTTACTGCCTATCTTCAATCTCTTGGTACAGAAGTTTGGGACATCGTAGAGACAGGCTACACTTTTCCTTCAGCTACTCCTACAGATCCAGCCGAGAAAAATAAATATGAAACAAATGCGAAAGCTGTCAGTACTCTATTAGGATGTATATCCCAATCGGAATTCATGAAGGTAATGCACTATAAATCCGCAAAAGAAATATGGGACAAAATTGTCACGAGCTATGAAGGAGATGAACAGGTAAAGCGTGCTAAACTTCAAACTCTCAGGATTAAGTATGAGACTCTCAGAATGTATAATGATGAAAGTGTGGCTAACTATTTCCTTAGGGTAGATGAGATTGTTAATTGCATGAAAAACTTGGGTGAAGAAATAAAAGAGGCTATTGTGGTTGAAAAGGTTCTAAGATCATTGTCCCCCAAATTTGAATCTAAAGTGTCTGCAATAGAAGAAAAGGAAAATCTACGAATTCTTACTATGTCTCAGCTTCACGGAATTCTAACTGCTTATGAAATGAGAAAAGGAGGTCCATCAGACAGAAGAGAAGCTGCTTTCAAGGCTTCAGGCAAAGAAGATTATTATGAAGCAAGTCACGTGCCAGAAGATGAAGAAGAAGAATCAAATTTTGTCAGAAATATTCAAAGGGGTTCTGGAAGGTTCAGAGGTAAGTTACCTTTTAAATGCTTTGCTTGTGGAAGAGTAGGTCATTATGCTGCCAAATGCCCTCACAAAGATAAGAATGACAAGGGAAAGGAACCTGTTAAATGGAACAAGAAACAGAATGAAAAGAAGAAAATCTATTACACTCATGAAGATAGTGATGGTCTTTCAAATAGTGACGAAGATGAACAGGGTAATAGATATAAACTTTTAATGGATTTTGAAGATGATGACTACATGGATGCTATAGATGTAGAAGGCTTTTGTGAAGAAATGAATAATCTCAAAGTTTGCTTAGAAGAGAAAAATGCTATTATTGATTCTCTACAATGTCAACTGGCGGAAAAAGAAAAACATCTTGAAAAATTGGAATGTGAGATTGTTTGTCTTAGAAAGGAGATTGAGAAAACAAAAGCGATTAATCTTAAATTTGTTAAAGGATCTGAAACCTTGGATGAGATTATCAATGTGTAGCGTTCTCCTCTAATCAAGACAGGTCTAGGATATAATGGAGAAACATCTCAAGCTTCTACCTCTAAAAGTTATCTTGATGCAGCAAGGAGGAGCGAGCAAAGACCAAATAAAAGTCATCAGGTGAATCAGGGACAGTTTACCTCAAGAACAAATAAAGACTATCAAGAAATTCGGGGACAAGCCGCCTTAAGGACAAACAAAAGCTACAATCAACCACAGGTAAAATCTTCCCAATTTGCCCCAAGAATGGATGTCAATAGAAGCTACAATCGGTTGGATGATAGATCTGATTATCGCAGAAATTTCTTTAATGGCCAATGTTTTTCTTGCCATAACTTCGGTCACAAAGCAGCTCAATGTGTTGCCTACAAGACAATCATGACTAGAGAAGCTCAAAAGCAAAGAAGTATGACTGGAACCATGAAAAGGACTTATAACAACTTTTCGGTTCTTGAAAATGAAGTTCAATGCTCTATTTGTAATAACTTTGGTCATGAAGACTCTGAATGCAGGAGCAGGTTCTGGAAGACAACTCAGAAGGAACAAACCTCAAATGTCAGAACATGGAGAATAAAGGAACCACAACTAGAAAGATGTGGGATAGCCTTTTATGCAGAAGGTCAAGAAAGTCTATGGTACATTGACAGCGGATGTTCGAAGCATATGACAGGGGACAAAGAAAAACTTGAATCATATACCACATTAGAAAAGGGAAAGAAAGTTTCCTTTGGAAACGATATCTCTGCAGCCATAAAAGGAAAAGGCGTTGCTCCGTTGAAAGAGAAGGTCAAAGCTGGAAAAGTTTTGTATGTTGATGGATTGAAGCATAATCTTCTGAGTGTCAGTCAGATGTGCGATCAAGGAATAGAGGTAATATTTAGATCAAATGGATGTTGTGTTCGTGATCTTGATACAGGTGAAACAGTGATCAAAGGAAGAAGGACTCCAAATAATCTATACATATTTGAAGAAAGACAACAACAATGCTATTTGAGCAAGAATGATGAACACTGGTTATGGCATCGGAGGTTGGGGCATCTGAGCTTTCCACAAATAAGGAAAGCATGCAAATATCAGGCAGTTCGTGACCTTCCAGATATCAAAATTCCAGACAACACCATATGCAAATCATGTCAGTTTGGAAAGCAAACCAGAACTAATTTTCCTGAGAAGGAAGGATCAACTAGCATGCCTCTTGAGCTAGTACATACAGATACATGTGGTCCATTCAGAAAAAGAACACCTCGAGGAGAAGAATATTTGATATTATTCATTGACGATTTCTCCAGGTTTGTCTGGTTAGGACTTATGAAGCACAAAGATGAAGCATTCGAAAAATTCAAATCCTTCAAAGCCTTGGCTGAAAATGAATCAGGACACAAAATTAAGTGCCTCAGATCTGACAGAGGTGGGGAGTTTACCTCGAATGAATTTTTCGATTTCTGTGAAGAACATGGGATAAGAAGAGAATTCTCTACAGCTAGAACTCCTCAGCAAAATGGAATTGTGGAAAGAATGAACAGAACAATCCAACAAATGGCTCGTGCTATGCTTGATGAGTCAGGTACTCCCGCAACTTTCTGGGGTGAAGCTGCACATGCTGCAGTTATTATTCTCAACAAAACAAATGTCCTAGTAAACAGCACTCAAACTCCTCATGAGCTCTGGTGTGGTAAGACTCCTTCGGTGAAGCACTTCAAAATCTTTGGGAGCAAATGTTATATTAAGAATACTGATGAACAACTTGGCAAACTTGAACCAAGAGCAGATGAAGGCATTCTTCTTGGTTATTCTCCACATAGCAAAGCATACAAGTGCTACAATAAAAGACTTGGCAGAATTGTTGACAGTATTGATGTTGTGGTTGATGAGAAGGGATACATTCCTAGGCAAGTTCATCATGAAGACATCGAAGAAGATGAAGGCTACCCTCAAAGACAGAATGATGAAGAAGAACCTCAAGAAGAACCAGAGGAGCAGACAAGAATAGAAGAGAAGACTCCATCCAGATATGTTCAGAAGAATCATCTAGAATCTCAGATTGTGGGGCAGAAAGAAGCAGGAGTACAAACAAGACGAACAATTGCAGAAGCTTCAAGCTATTTGGCATTACTCTCTTCCACTGAACCACAAAATGTGAAAGAGGCATGCAAAGATGAATGTTGGGTCAAAGCAATGGATGAAGAACTTGAGCAGATCGAAAAGAATAACACTTGGGAATTGGTTCCTAGACCAAAAGATAAGAATGTCATAGGGACAAAATGGGTATTCAAAAATAAATTGAATGAAAATGGAGAAGTAATTAGAAACAAGGCCAGACTTGTTTGTAAAGGGTATGCGTAGCAAGAAGGAATAGATTTTGAAGAGACCTTTGCTCCTGTTGCAAGACTTGAGGCCATCCGAATGTTCCTTGCTCTCTCAAGCTTTCAAAACTTCAAGGTATTTCAAATGGACGTGAAATCAACCTTTCTGAATGGAGACTTAGAAGAAGAAGTATATATTGAGCAGCCAGATGGTTTCATTCTTGGGAATGATCCAAACCTTGTATGCAGATTGAAAAAGGCTCTCTATGGTCTCAAACAAGCTCCAAGGGCTTGGTACTATCGTTTGGACAAATATCTTCACCAACAAGGTTTTTCAAAAGGATCAGCAGATAGCAATCTCTATATGAAAGTTGAAAATAACAAATTGCTAATACTTGTTGTGTATGTAGATGATATTATCTTTGGCAGCAATGAAGAGGCTATGAGTCAAAACTTTGCCTTGGTTATGCAGAAAGAATTTGAAATGTCATTACTTGGAGAATTGACATACTTCCTTGGATTGCAAATCCAATAAAATGAAGGAGGTATTTTCTTGTCTCAAACCAAGTACCTCAAGCAGATCTTGAAGAAGTATGGCATGGAAGATTCAAAGCCATTTTGTACCCCCATGGTTACAGGATGCAGCCTCAGTGCAAATGATGAATCAACAGCAGTTCACCAACCAACTTATAGATCCATGATTGGGAGTTTGCTTTATTTGACAGGTACCCGACCAGATATTATGCATGCAGTAGGAATTGTTGGAAGATTTCAAGCCAACCCAAAGGAAACTCATCTTCAGGCAGTCAAAAGAATCTTCAAGTATCTTCAAGGGACTCAAAACTATGGTTTATGGTATCCTAGAGATACAGATCTCACTCTTCATGCTTACACAGATGCAGATTGGGCCGAAAGTGTGGATGACAGGAAAAGCACAAGTGGTGGTGCTTTCTTCATGGGTTCCAGATTAGTATCTTGGTTCAGCAAGAAACAGAGTTTGATTGCTTTATCTACAGCTGAAGCAGAATATGTGGCTGCGGCATCTTGTTGCACACAACTTCTTTGGATGATGCAGACCTTGCAGGATTTTCAAATCACTTGCACTCCACCAGTCTCTATCTTATGTGATAATACAAGTGCAATCAGCATTTCAAAGAATCCAGTCATGCATTCAAATACCAAGCACATACCAATCAAGTATCACTTCCTCTGGGAACAAGTGCTTGAACAAAAGGTCAAGTTGGAGTATGTTTCTTCTAAAGAACAAGTTGCTGATATTCTCACAAAACCACTGCCCAGGGAGACTTTTGAATATCTCAGACAAAAGCTGGGAGTAGTTGATGCTTCATCCTGCTGTTGAAGCTTGTCTGTTCTAAAGAAAAGTTGGTATACGCGAGTTGTGTAAGGGATATCCACGTACATACGCTGATTTATGCAGGTTAAGTCGCGTATATGGAGTTCTGAACAGCAAGGGCAGATTCTGGTTGAAGAAGGTCTGAGATGGGTATGACAGAGTCCTTCAGGCACAGTTTCAGGGGGAGCAGCTTAAAGTCTAATAAAGCATTGTTGGCATTTAGATGCTTTTGGTTCTAGTTCACAACTGTTGTTGGTTTCAGGAGAAGGAGCTCAGAAGGAAATCTTGGTTGCTGATCGAAAAAGATGATTATCAGATGCTGCTGGTGACTTTCATAAGTCTTGGTCTAGATTTTTCGTCTCTATGTCATGTATCTCTTTTGTGATATCTCTTTTATGATGTCAAGGTCATGTAACGGCCTATGTTGGTTTCCCCACTATGCCTGGGATGAATGATGTAATGTAATTGGTTGTTATATGTAAATTTCTGATGTATCCCCTCTTGGTTGGGGAGTATGGATGTATGTATTGAGTCTTTTGGTGATAGGAAGGTCCTTTATGATGTATAAGTCTTGGTTCTTTTTGAAGAACATCTTTTGCAGATCTTGCCTACAGTCAGGGGGAGCATGTTCAACACAACAGAGCAGAGATATCAGCACAGTAAGGGGGAGCATAGCCCTTTGCCCTTGATGACAAAGGGGGAGAATGATTCTAAGGATCATGGGGTTGCCATCAAGTCCAAAGGGGGAGATTGTTGGCATTTTGGCACAGGTGTGGCGCTACGGTACAGGTGTTGTCCTTGATGGCAACTCTCTTTGATGACAGATCTCAGTCCAGACTACAAGAATGAAGAGAAATTTCATATACGCAGGTTCATTAAGCCCAAGTTGCGTATACACGCCGGTACGCTATATACTAAGTCGCGGATACGCAGGCTCGCTATATACGAAGTCGCGTATACACGCAGTTTCATGAACAGAAAAGAGCGTACATGTCAAGAAGCTTCCCTTGGTCCGTGGTAGTTAGTCCTCGGTACTTGAGCCTATGTTTTTGGACCAAAGTATCTCGACAGTCGTGTTGATCCCGAGTTTTGAAGTTGATGGTATTGTATATGGTATTGTATTACTATGGTTTTGGACCATGGTATTGAGAAGGGCCTAAGGCTATATAAGGAGAAGAAGATCATTAGGCAAGTGCACTGAAAAAGTCTTGAATATCTGAAAAACAAAGAGATCTAGTATGCAGGTTCTGGGTTGCTTGATCTAAGCTAAGGAGAGATCACACTGATTGATGGAAGACTAGATCTAAGGATAGATCGGGATCAAACGGTTTGAAATGAACTATCGGTATATGGTTGATTATGCATATTTTTAGATCTGTATACTGACGCAATGTTATGTTCTGGGTATGACTGATGTCTGGTACAGCTGCAAGTTATGAAAAATTATTTTTAGATCTATACGCAGGTTTTCTTTGGTAAAAGCGCGTGTATACGCGGGTTGGTTTCATTGAAGTAGCGTATATCTTTTGAAGCTTAATTTTTGGGGTTGCAGTTGGGTCTGACTATTATTGCAGAGTTCTGTAGTCTGCTCTGTGTTCTGGTGACTGGGTGTTGACAGGGTTTCAGTGGTTCAGTGATTCAAAGATTGATGATGCTAGTATTGGTTGTTTTGTGCTTCAATGATTTGTTATGAAAAGTGAATGAATCGTGGTCTTCAGATTGTAATGTTGTGCTTCAGGAGTATCCAGTCTGAAAATTGATGAAAAGTGGTACCTGAAGGAAAGAAGATTGTAGGCCAACACCTACGTACTAGTATCTTAGCTAGTACAAGAGCAAAGGGGGTTGGAGCTCCCTTCCAGGAGAGTTTGGAAAACGAGAGAAGGTTGTAGCCTTCTGCAGGTTGTAGCCTGCGTACTGGTATAAGACTGCACCAGTACAAAAGATTGTAAACTAAAGTTTCTTATTAAAGAAAGATAGAGATGACTTGCAGCAAGTGGTTTTCACCCACATTGGGTTTCCACCTTATATCATGGTGTTCATGTGTGTGGCTTTTGTGTGATGATCTGTTCTGTTATACTGCACCTGTTTACTTTTAATATGGTTAATAATGTCTTGATGCATTTACTGAAGATAAATTAACTGAATCATAAGATTTCTGGTTATACGCTGGTTGCTTTAGACACAGTAGCGTGTACACGCTGGTTCACTTAACTGAAGTAGCGTATATGTTTCTGAGTATTGAAAAAGTATTGATTTATACTGAGACACGAGAACCTAGATAAAAGAATTCAGCAATTACAGGAAGCCATTCAGCACAGGAGCTTGAAACTTCGTGAACTTGATGAAGAATGGGCACGGCCAAGGAGGAAAAGCATGATATTGGATGAAGAAATTAGCAAAATGAAAACTAGAGTCGCAAAAGTAGACTACGCGAATCTAAGAATAAGGGGACCGGGCCTGGCTAGCCCTACTACTGTGTTGGAGCGAGCTGCGACCCTGCTATCATGGCTGTAGCCGCACATTACTAAATAGGCGAGCATACCATACATAGAGGAGTGTGATGCGCCACTGGATACAAAGGTACTCGAAAGGTGCCCGTAGCCTGAGCTAACAGGAAAATTGAAACCCCGCACCAGGGGTACGAGCACCTCACTATTTGTAGGAAGCCTAGTCTCAGCGCTCTGAGCAGTTGGAAGAAGGAACAGGACTATAAAGGAGTTTATACGAGAGTTTTTCGGCCCAGACGCAGCAAGCAAAATCAGTATGAAGCACAGAACATGTCCGTGTACAAGAGACTACGCTGCCACGTGGGCAGGTTAGAAAGTGATCGTTGCAGATACTGTTCATGACAAGATGTCCAATTTAAGACACCAAGGAGCGAACAATAGGCAATTAAGACACAGGGTCAAAACTAGGGTTGAAAGGATCTACCGCCAAAATTGCATTAATGAGCCACGAAAGGGGGGAACGATCAAATTTGAATTCAAAGAGGCCTATAAAGCACAAGTGGCCCATCACTAAACAACCCTTGGCAGGTTTAAATTGTGACGTTATCAAACGAGCAGGAACCTGATGAACTTTGAAACTGTAAAAGCAAGTCTGTGGTTTGAAGCATTGCCAAAGGATACACAGGAGTCCCTGATCAGAATAATGACAACAATCAGGGGAGCTACCCAGCATTCTAAACTACTGGTAGGTGATACTCCAGAAATCCCTAAATCACCCCGGACACCGAGGCCCAGAAAGGACCCACAGGCAGTAGGACCAATCTGCATGTCTCCACGAAATCCCCGGTTCGGCAAACTGTCGATGGAAGAGAAAGGTAAAATGGTTAATATTGAGAGCAACGATGAGGAGGAGGACCCTCCACTTTTGTCGATGAAATGGAACCAGAGGAAGAGAGTGAAGAAGACATCCAACCAGTACGCGCCAAAGCAAATCTACCCAAGTACATCCCTCTACAGAGAGGGAGGGTAAAGGTCCATAAAGATTTGGACGCTGAGACGAGCACACTCAACACCCTGTTCCTCCCCGAAGGGGTTCTATTTGAAGGTACGGCTGTAGGCCGCGTGCCCACTATCAAGTTTGAAGACTGGGACCTCGTGGATACTGAGAAGTTCCCGCATTTAGAAACTAGCGAGCTGATGGAACAAAGCACGGAAGGGGCGGTTACCACTCTGCAGCCATGGGCATGGCTGCACGGGGTGGAGGAGGCTGGGCTACTCCACCTCCTATCAATTCCCCACTTCCATCGGCCCCCAATTATGATATTTGTTATCAGACAACTGCTTTGCCTGGTGCATGATGGGTACTTGTGGCTGGAGGAGCCCATTCCCATCACGACAGAGCTCATTCATAGGATTTCTCGACTTCCCTGTTCGGGAAGGGACCCCATGGAAATTTCCAGCACCGGTGGGGACTTGACGCTTGCGGAGGCTATGAAAAAGAAATATAAGCTGGAAAAGAAGCAAAGAGGGTATGTTATTACTAAATTTAGAAAAAAGGGGTCTGTGTAGCCACCCAGTTATTGGTAGGAAAGGTGATGACAAAATGCAAGGGCAACAAGGTACCAGCCACAGTCATCGCGTTGGCTGAGCAATGCATAGAAGGGGTACAATTTAACTGGGTGAAATTCCTTTGCGATGAGTTTCTGACAAACTACGGGGAGGCCCAAGAATAGGGTAAGAGCTTCCACTATGCGTGGTTGCTCTTATCCATCCTGTTGGTTACCAACGAATTACCTGAGGATAGTCAGTTTCCTTCCTTGACTAGGACTGGCCAGAGGCAGCAAAATACGTGTCGCTGTCAGCAACGAAGGACGCTACGTGAATCAGAGAAACCAAGATCTTTTGGGTACTAATGGAGGTAAGCTTACAACTATGGATCAACAAATGGCCATGCTTATCTACCGAAGTATACGATAGTATCAAAAAATTTGCAGACTTTAAAGCAGATATGCCCAATGTATATATCAGGGCACGAAGGGATCTAAAGCAGAAGTGGACCACACTCCTCTTCATCACCATAGATGACACTGTCTTTGCGGTGGTCGATACATGGCCTCTGCAATGGCACACACCAGATGTGGTAGTGCGCGATGAAGCAGAGATTCAGAAACAAAAGGCTGCTGCCAAGCGGCTAGCCCAACAGAAGCAGAATGAACAACTAGCTACGGAAGAACGAGCGTCCCGGGAGGCAGCGAAGGCCACCATGGAAAAGACTATAGCAAGAGGAGCCACTACGACGCAAGAGGAAAGATGCCCAGACATAACAACAGAGCAGGGGACAGATGTGACAACAGAAGGCGTGGGCCCAAGCACCACCTTGGTACAATTGAAATGCCCATGTGTGCCAGAACGCACTGGGCTGTGGAAGAAGACCAAGGCTTCCAAGCTGGAGGGGGAGCCTATTAGACTGATCGAGGGTGACCTATACAACATCGATGACACATTTCATGCAGCCACTAGGGAAGTGTTCCAAGAAGCAATGACGGAGCAACAGAATGTGTTGGGGGTGCTCAAGACACAAATCCAGGATCTTCAGGTGTGGACCCACAACATGGAATGGTCACTGCCCACGGGATCATGGGTACATCAGCAACCAAGCAGTTGCTACAAGCCAAAATCTCGAATACCGTTGTGCTGCCAGAGGGGGCATTGACAATGGATAACGCGGAGGACATAGCCACGGTAGTCCGGCTTAAGGGCCTTGGTCTAAACTTGGTCACCCTTCCATGCAAGATATTATACCAGCTACAGGATGGAGGCCACAACAGAACTCTGTGCTAGGGAAGTACGCACAATACAGATGCTCAATGAACAATGGATCAATATCGAACAGCTGAGCATACAGCGTGGCGAAGCGATAGCTCAGACTCAGCAATTGGAGCAGATCATCGAGGAAGCATGTCGCCGCGTCCCCAAACTCGAGATTACAGCAGATTTACCAGAGGGTATACGGATCCACAAATTGGCCAGTGGATTTTGTGAAGTGAAGGAGGAAGCAACAAGGATCCTGTGGGACCCCAACTTACAAATCGCGGAGCTAAAACTAAAGGTGCAGCCCTCTACACCACCCAAGGTCAGAGAGCAGCGGCAACACACCATTCAATCCGGGCAGGAAGCAATAGCACGTGCCATGCAGGAGTGCACCGGCTTGTTAGATCAGTCACTTATCACAGTCACTTCACTACAAGAATACCCAACAATACAGCGGTTAGAAACAGAAGCACGGTAGTTGCAGCAAGCCTATGATAATGTCTGGGGGACCACACAGACGGTTGTCATTACTCAGTGATTGGCCAAGATGAGGGAGGCCCAGGCTCTCAAGGCACAAGTCGATGCTGCTCGACAGAAAGAAGCAATGCTTAAATAATGCATCCAGCCTTGGCTTGATGAGGCATTCGTGGTCACCGCCAACATCGAGGGAAAGCTAGCACACATGCAAGTAGTATACAAACTCAGACAAGCAAGTGAAACTGATAATGACGCATTGAAAGCTCGCACACAACAGGTACAACAAATGGTGGAAGAATGTGTTGAAGACGTAAGAGAAGCGCAGAAGTTACTGGATGACCTCCCTGATGTTTAGGTATAAAAGGTGTCTTTTTAACTCCTATTTATCCTACATTAATTATCAATCTAGGTACGATTTTATATTTCAAGAGTGTACTCAGTCTGAGGTGGAAATTTAATCCAAGAGTAATGTTTTCCAATTTGCAGTACAGTGCTTCAAATACCAAAGTAAACGGATGCTTGAAATAAAACCTTCTTGCAATTAAAAGTAACTCAATGCTCTGAAACTAAATCATTCACTCAGGAAATTAACAACAATTATTAGTCAAGGATGCAGTAGCAATAACTCTTTCCTCTGTCAACTGATGTAAATGAAATCAAACATAAACAAGATCCTCAATCTGAGAACTCAGACAGTAATAGCCAATGTCCTTTATAGTTGTTGATCTCACACTCCACACTAAAGAGACTGATTGGAAATGACAAGGAATTAAATCAACAATGTTGCTAATAGAAATGGAATAGATATGCTACTGTAATGATGCTAAAAGAAAAACCAAATACTTGCAGAAAAGAAATGAACAACAATGCTATTTAGTAGAAATGAACAGCAATCTGTAATGAACAGCAAAGTCAGTTTACTGGAATGAACAACGAAGCTTTATAATTGAAATGAACAACATAACAATATAGTTTGCAGAGAGTAATAATCTTATTATGATGAAAAGGAATGGCAACGTGATTCAGTTATAGCATATACAGTAAAACAATTCATAAACTCTTGAACAAGGAACAATAAAGCAATGTGATTCAAATAAACAAAAATCAAACCAAACCATCACACGACTGCGATTGTAAAGTAATGGTACAAATAGCAAGTGGATCCACCAGGGCCGGGCCCTTAGCCGCTAGTGAAGCACCACCAAACTACTTCAGTATAAAATAATGGAATAGTAACCGACTTATGTATTAATCATATGCGAAAATGTTTATAGGAAATCGTACTCTGTTTTAATCAATAAGAGTCGATGATCAAAGTGAAGATACAACAGTGAGTTCTGAATAACAATAATGAATCCTTTTTCTTTACAAGTGATGTCCCTTTTATAATGGCCGGGTAGATAAAACAAGAAATAACAAATAGACTTTGAAACAACAATCCCTTAGGATCAAGAGATCCTGAGGGATCTGCTCAATCTTCTAACTCCAGTCAACTCTTTGTATTTTTGCGTTGATGCTGTTATTTTCCGTTCTTATCCTTAACTGTGCACTCCGATCTTGATCTTCTTGTTTGGATACGGCTTCCTGGTGAAGGAACAATAGTTACTCTATTTTGTCTTTTCCTCCAGAATGGCAGTTTTCCATTTCTTCTATTTCCTGCATGGAAAAAGACAATAATTAACTAATTTGCAATAATCAATAACTCCTTAATTTTCACTATAATTCTTTGATATATTACCATCTTAGAATATAAAGGAGTTATGATTAAAAAAAAAAGATAAGGAAATACATGTCAAATTCATACCTTTCCCATAGCTGAACACACTCCCCTACTTACCCCTTTTCATGCCCTCATGAAAACCATATAATTTTCATGCAAAGCAGTCAAAGAATAGGTTGGAGAGGGATTGTCATGAAGTGGTCTAAAACCACGATTTGTAGCTAAAACTTCAAATATGGGCCCTGTCTGCCCTTTAGGTGATTCATATATGGCCTTATACCCTTCTGCATGATACCAGATAATGGGGCTTTGAAACCTACAACCAAGCCAATACGGGCTTTCCCTCAAGATGAGGTTACTATAGGTAACCAGGCGATCTGTAGCTAACTTAAAGTTTTTGTAGTTGAATGGCTCTCTGTCATGTATATTCCGATTGGAAGTCTTCCATCTGAATTTAGTTGCTGCTAAGGAATTATCTTTGATAGAGAGAAAATATTCTACCCCTTGCTGGACAATTTCTTTGTGGATGGGTCACAAGGTCTAGATCACTCCCTCCCTTTTCATTAGGCTTTTATGTTTAGCCAGCAGTTGTAATGGGTTTGTTGATTCACCACTAACCCAATGGTCTAACCCATTTTCTTGTCTCTGAAAAGCATTATGGGCCTTGAGCCACTTTAACTGGTTAACAGCAAATGAAATAAATGCTTGAAACTTCACATCACCCACAAAATGACTGGGATTCTTCTCCATTTCCTCCTCCAATATAAAATTATGTAAATAAAACTCACAGAGTAATCATTGAACTTTTACTCCATGGTGTCTATAGCGATTTATAAAATCATCAACAGTTTTTAATTCTATAGATTTCCCTACCTTAACAGCCTTAATTTTTAACTATAAATATCTTTCTAACAAAAATAAAGCATAGTTTTTGGTAGGGGACTACATGCTAGAACATCTGTATATAAAGATTAGAGAGTATCCATTTGACTCGTGACTGTTTTCAGTCTATTCTTTACCTCTTCAATTTTTTCTTCTGCCCTCTGATATTTATCGAAGGCTTCATTCTCTGATGCATTGCTGTTCCTTAATTGCTATTGTAATTCTTGGTATTTCTTCTAAGGAATAGTCTCTTCCTCAAGCTTCTTTATAGTTCGCTGAGCCTGTGCCAGATCCTCTTGGAGTTTTGCTACACCAGGGTTGTTGTCCATCAAAACATCGTTGGGTTGAAGATCTATCTGGGTACTCTTATTACAACACTAAGTGCCTATAGTCTGTGTATCATGGAATGGAGTGCATGAAGTCTCGGTTGCTTGTTGTTCCTTATCATTTTGAATAAATATGGGCTTGGTTTGAGTCTCCATGGCCCTTGTATCAGGGAATTCAGTTTGGATAACTGCATCCATTGTTTTTGGGGTTCTTCTTGAGATTTCCCCCTTTTCAGTGTCCTTATCTTTCGTCTGAGTTGTTTCACTAAATTTTGCAGCTTTTGCTATTCCTTTCACAACCTCTTAATTTCTCTTTTATTTTTCTTGGGAGGAACAGTGGTTTCCTTAACTGTTTCTATTCTTTCTGGGCTTGGCTGCTCAGCTAGATTTTGTTCTTCAAGGGCTGTGCCTTTGCCCTAGCTAGTTTCCATATCCTATTTTTGGAGCATCTCTTCAGTATTTGCATTATCTTGACTAGGTTCCTCTGGAGAGGTAACCCTAGCTTGGTCTACCACTTCCTGAGTGGCTTCTACTCTTGCTTCTTCATCATAATTTAGTTCCTCTGATGTATTCTTGTTGTGGGTAGAGTGTTCATGTGATTTCTCTGCCTCAGTATTGAGGTTGAGCAGACTTTGGGGTTGAATATACTCACTCATATTGGCCAAAATCTGGGCCAATTCATCCTCCTGCAATGGGTTTTGTGGTGGACTTGCGCTGGGGGTTAAGGGAAGTTTCGCTTCCTCCCTCTCTTCTTCACTAGTGTGCTCAGTTTCTTCCTCCAATTCTGATTCTTGGTTATCTCTTCCTTTGGGTTGTAAGGGTTGCTCATTTTCAGAACTATGTAATTCTAAGGGTTGGCTGCTACTACCCTGGAGGTTCTCAAACATTCCCCTGCCTGTTCTTAATCTGGAGGAGTGTCTACATTTTTGAGGTCTGTTTGTTGTGCTGGTGGTTCTTTTTCTTTTTGGGGCTGGTAAGGCTAGTCCCCCGTCTATAGAAAACACCAATTCTTCCCAACTGGTCTATTGTTGAGCAAGGCTATAACTTACTATCAATCGAATTAAACAATGGTGGCTCACTACAGTACCTATATGATGGGATTTCTTTATGCTCTGAGCAGCATCATGCAGCAAAAAATTTAAATATGCAGGAAAATTTACGGCACATTTATGTTTTAGTACTGATAGTAATTTGAGGTGGCGTGGTCTTACCACATCCTTTCTCCCGTCGCATGTAATGTAGCTCTGCACTACTCTAGCTAGTTCCATCCATGGTTCTCCCAGAGATGAAGGCTGGACTCCTTTTCCTTTAATGATCAGGTTCTGTCCCTCGTCCCGAAAGGTGGCCATGGCATCTTGAAGTCTCAATTTCTTATGTGTCCATATGGGTCCAACTGTTGGTAGTCCAGATACCTCTGCAATTACTGTATCTGTCACTGTTATTTGCCTTCCTCTTACTATGGAATGATCATCCTACAAATTCTGAAAAAATTCGATAGCCACAGTTTCATGGGGCCGTTGTGGTCATGTAAAATAGGCGATCCATCCTGCTCTTACCAAAATTTCTCATGCAACGTCGGAAACTATTATTACCTATGGCACAGTACGTACTAATCAACCTCCCATTTTGTCTAAGTTTTGCACACTATTAATTTTACACAGCAATACACAGAGATAACAATGGAACAACAAACTGTGTATATCAAATAATATCCATTTTTTAACATCAATACCGTTAAAACTTGCTATTAAGGGATCTGATGTAGTCTAGTACCTCCAAATAGGAAATTGACACGTATGCAGGAGTATTTTGGAAGTCACCCGCGCCCCCCTGAAATGTGATAGGTCGTCCTCGACCAGTTAAATGGAGGAGCAGTGTACTGGACAACAATCGTACAGTATAAAGAAGGAAAGGTGTACATATTCATGACAAGATCACAAAAAAGTATCGAGTTGTTGAAATCAAGGCTTATGATGAAAATCATGAATAGATATGGAGATGCTATGGAGTGATGTGAAAAAGGGAAAAGGACAACTGACGTAGGTAAAATGCTTATGTAGTCATTATTCCACTTAAACCGTTATGATTGACTTTTAAATGATATTTCAAAGGTTCAAAAGGAATTGGGAACATTGTCTCTTTTGAAATAAAGATAAAGAAATAAGAAAAGGGTTTATAATTACTATTGGTGTTGAAAAGTATGACTCCAATACCATCATCAAAGCTCTGTTGCCCACAGGTGTTTATAACCTTGACAAAGTTGTTGTTTCACCCTTTGGAACCATAATCCTTTATGTATGCCTAGGAAAGTGCTTTTTTGATGTCATAATGAAGGCCATTGTGCTGGCTTGGTAGCCAGATGAATCACAATGGCAATCACCAGGAAGGAGTGAAAGGTGGGCAGGCCGACTCGTGATGAGACCTCCTGTTCCAAGGACTTTTATTTTTTTGATGTGACCCTTGGATCATATCCCCAATGTGGTGGCCATAGTGGGAATGCCACTTCACTGCTTCCTTATGATCATGGTAGGCTGGCTCTTGATGAGACCCCCTATCCTCCATCTGACAAATCATATAATTGTTAGTAATCATATACATATACATATATATATTTTTTATTTTTCTTTTTCTTTTATATAGCACTTCCTATTTATATATAGAGGATGGCTCAACACTCCTTAAGAGTAGGGATGGTGGAAGAAGTCTGAACATCTCAATAGAAAAAAGTATGCCCTTATTCTTATACAATAATAATAATCAAAGAGAATTATGAGAATTAGGGAAGAACCAACATGATAAAATCAATCAATTTGAGTTTTAGTGAGGATAAGGATAGCAAAGTGATATAGATAGTTGTGTCCTTTCCTTTTCTTATCAATACAAAGCAATCTCATTAAAGATGACAATTTTTCTTTGATTTTCTTATTTCAATAACCTCTAATTTTTGTGTCCTTGCATAAATTTTTATCCTTGCCTTGAAAGGATCATGAAGAGTGAAACATTATTCACAAAAATCTCAAAAAAATGCACTCAAAAAGTGTTGTTCCTTAAGAGGAACAGCCAAAAAAACATTTGCACGCAAAACTGTGGTTCCTTTAAGACGAACGACAAAAAAAGGAAAAAAATTACATGCGAAACTGCTATTCCTTAAGAGGAACAACAGTTGTTCCTTAAGCGAAACAGAAAGTAAAGCAAGTGCAAAATAAAGTGCTGATCCTTCGGCGGAACAACCTAAAAACACTCCAAATCGAAACTACTGTTCCTTAGAAGGAACGACAGAAAGTAAAAAAATAATGAAACTGTTGTTCCTTTTAAAAGGAACAACAGCTATTCCTTAAGAGGAACAGTGCAAATGTAAACAGGTGATATTGTTGTTCCTTAAATGGAACGGCTGCTATTCCTAAAGAGGAACAACAGCGATTCCTTAAATTGAACAGCTAAATAATACACGCGGATTGTTGTTCCTTAAGAGGAAGGACTGTTGTTCCTAAAGAGGAATAACAGTTGTTCCTTAAATGGAACAGCAAAAATATGAACACGGAGAATTACTGTTCCTTAAGAGGGACGACTGTTGTTCCTTAAGAGGAATAGAAAAAATAGAAACACGCGAAAATGATGTTCCTTAAGAGGGACAACTGCTGTTCCTTAAGAGGAACAACAGTTGTTCCTTAAGAGGAACAACAGTTGTTCCTTAAGAGGAATATCGAAAATACAATCACGTGGAAGTGTTGTTAAGAGGAACAATGAAGATACAATCACGCGGAAGTGTTGTTCCTTAAGAGGAACGATAACTATTCCTTAAGAGGAACAACAATTGTTCCTTAAGAGGAAGAAAAAAAATAAAAATGTCAAACGGGACATGCAAAAATGTTGTTCCTTAAGAGGAACGACTACTGTTCCTTAAGAGGAACAACAGCTATTCCTTAAGAGGAAAATCAAACAAATATAAGCACGCAAGATTGTTGTTCCTTAAGAGGAATGGCTGCTGTTCCTTAAGAGGAACAAAAGTTGTTCCTTAAGAGGAACAACACAAAAATATAAGCACACAAGATTGTTGTTCCTTAAGATGAACGACTGTTGTTCCTTAAGAGGAACAACACAAAAATATAAGCACGCAAGATTGTTGTTCCTTAAGAGGAACGACTACTGTTCCTTAAGAGGAACGGTTGCTATTCCTTAACAGGAACAACATGAAAATGAAATAAAGAAGCCTTCTACTACTCCTCAAATGGAACAGCTATTGTTCCTTAAGAGGAATAATAGTTGTTCCTTAAATGGAATAGTAGTAAAAATCTGTACAAAAAAACTAGTTTATACAAGCAAAATTAAAGAGAAAAGTTTATGTACAAAATTCAGAAACAAAGGAATTGTTCAGTGAATTAATACTGAGGAGGGGTTATCTTCCTCAGCAAGAATCTGCATAGTGGAATCTTCCCATAATTGCTGGTAACAGGATTCCTGAGTAAGTGGTTTGTGATAAAGTCACACTCGATGACCGTTTGCTTTGAAAGAATGTCCAGATCCATCGATGGTAGTCAATGTAATGGTGCCATTGTCATGCACTTTTTATATCTCATAAGGTCCAAGCCATCGTGTCTGGAGTTTTCCGGGGAAATCCTGAAACCTGGAATCGTATAGGAGTGCCCAATCTCCTTCGTGGAAGATTTTCTTTTTAATAAGGGCGTCATGCCATTTTGCTCTCTACTATTGAATTAATGCAATGTGTTGAAGAGCTGAGAGCCTAATTTCACCTAACTCATTGATTTGCTGTAATTTATTAGTCTGGGCCTCATTTAAATTCAAACCAAGCTCCTGCATTGTTCTTAATGTTTGAATTTCGAATTCGATTGGGAAGATGGGTTCTTTTCCAAATACTAATTGATATGGTGAATACCCGGTGGTGTTTCTCCATGTTGTTCGGTATGCCCACAAGGCTTCCGACAATCTTGAAGCCCAGTCACGTCTGTGTGATGCAACTGTTTTTGTAAGTATTGCCTCAATTACCTTATTAGTGCTTTCTACTTGGCCATTTGCTTGTGGGTGGTATGGAGTTGTAATTTTATGCCGAATGTGGTAATTTTTAATGTTGCAGTGATTTTATTACCTAGAAATTGCGGTCCTCCATCTGTAATTAATTCCCTCAGGAGGCCATATTGCACAAATAATTGGAAAAGAAAATGTATTACAGAATCCTCTGTAGCTCTTGGGAGTGCCTCTGCCTCAACCCATTTGGTAACATACTCTATTGCAACTAGTATGTATGTTTTCTGATTTGATGATGGGTTAATAGGAGCAATAAAATAGAGCGCCCATCGCTCAAATGGCTCGATTACTAACTGCGGGTTCAGAGGCATTTCATCAGATTGTCCATGGCGTCCCGCCCTCTTGGCAACTATCATAGGCTTGAACAAACTTTTTCGCATCTTTAAAAATAGTGGGCCAGTAATAGCCTATTTGTAAAACTTTGTGACCGGTCCTACAGTCTGAAAAATGTCCGCCACATGGCCCATCATGGCATGCTTTCAAAATGTCAAATATTTCATCTTCTCGGATGCATCTTTTGATGTGCATATCTACCCCTGTATGAAATAAGTAGCCCCTAATCCAAGAGAATCGGGTACTGCGTTGCACTATCTGTTTTCGTTCATTAGGTGTTAAATTCTTAGGTAATTTTCCTACTGCTAAGTAATTTGCAACATCGGCATACCATGGTGTTCTGACAGTAACAGCAAACAAATGTTCATCCAGAAATTGATCTTCGACTACTACTGTGTCCACTGGCTTTGGCATTCGTGAGAGAAAATCAACTACAGGATTCTCTTTTCTAGGTCGATCCTTAATTGTGATGTCAAATTCCTGCAAGAGAATCAACCATCTTGTCACTCTTCCATTTGTAACTAGTTTATTTGCTAAATATTTTATGGCAGAGTGATCTGTATATAAAACTACAGGATACCCATGTATCTATTTACAGCATGTATTACAACTAAAAATTCTTTTTTAGTCACAGTATAGTTTAATTCAAAAGGAGATAGATTCTTGCTAATATAATAAATTGCATATGGCTTTTTATCTTCTTCCTACCCAAGAACTGCTCTGATTGCTGTGTCTGAAGCATCAGATGAAATTTGGAATGGCAAATCCCAATTTGGGCCCCTTAGCACTGGGGCTGTCGATACAAGCTTTTTCAGATCCTCAAAAGCATGGTCACACTTATCTGTCCAAATGAAATCAACATTCCCTGTTAGTGCATGTAAAGGTGCAACAATTTGAGAAAAATTCTTTATAAATCTTCTATAATAGCCAGAAAATCCTAGAAAAATATGTACCTCTATTTGTGTGGTAGGAGTAGGTATTAACAAAATTATATGAATTTTAGCCAGATCTACCTGTATTCCAGTTGTTGAGATATAATGACCTAAGATGAGTCCCTCGGTCATCATCATATGACACTTTTCATGGCTCAAGCAGAGCCTGGTGGCAATGCATCTTTGCAGCACCTTTTCTAGTGTTTGTAATGCTGGCTCAAAATCATCTCCATAAGGTGTGAAATCATCCATATATACTTTGAGCCCTTCATTTATTAAATCTGAAAAAATGCTAAGAATGGCCCTCTGAAATGTGGCAAGGGCATTGCATAACCCAAAGGGTAAGACTCTGTAAGCAAATGTTCCACAAGGACAGGTAAAACTAGTTTTATCCTGATCTTCAGGGGAAATCTAAATCTGATTGTATCCACTAAAGCCATCTAGGAAAGAAAAGAATTTCTTTCCTGCTAATGTGTCTAATACCTTATCAATTAATGGAAGGGGAAGTGGTCTTTCTGGGTTGCTTTGTTCAATTCTCTATAGTCTACACATATCCGCCACTTTCCATTCTTCTTTGGCACCACTACTAGTGGAGAGACCCACTTGCTGTCAGATGTTGGGTAAACAAAGTTTACATCTAAAAGTTTTTGTAATTCAGCTTTCACAATATCCTTAAGATGAGGGTTTAATCTCCGTTGGGGTTAGCGAACGGGTCTAGCATCCTTTTCTATATAAATGTGGTGCGTACACAACTGGGGATCAATTCCTTTCATGTCCAGGTAATCCCATGCAAAAGCTTCCTTATATTTTCTCAGTAACTGGACCAGCTTTTCTTCTTGTTCGGTAGTCAGGTTTTTATTAATGTTCAAAGTTTTTCTTGGCCTAATTTCTATAGTTTTGCTGTTGTAAACAGAGGTGGTAGGTATTGATTGATCATGAGTGTCTTTTAGGGGATCTTCTTCTACATCATTATCAAATGCTGCCTCAATCATGTGACATTGTAAATGGGATCTGGTTTCTGGTTGGTTAATGAAGCTGTTAATGATGTCGTCCTCTGTTTGGTCTTTAAATTCGAGGGCATCTTCTATGGTTAATGGTGATCTAATGTTTTCTGTCAGGTATGATACAGGTTGTTTTTTTGTTTTGATTATTGTTAAACTTGGCTGGGCTGGAGGGTATAAGGCTAAATTCTTGACATTACTCCCTCTTGCTATAGTCATGCTGCCTTGTCGACAGCCAATGTAAGCGTCAACAGTTGCTAGCCAAGGTCTACCTAGAATTAAAGGGTGTCCATCTAGTCAGTTTTTGGGATTAATAATCAGAAAGTCTGCAGGGTATTCCCAGGAGTCTACAGATACCATTACATCATGTAGTGTGCCTTCTGGTCTGACTACCGATTGGTCAGCCAACTCCAATAAGGTTGTGGTTGGATCTAATGATGTAATGCCAAGTTTTTGACAAGTGGTGGTTGTTAGAATATTGATTGCAGCTCCTAAATCAACTAAGGCATTTGGGAAGGAGCATCCATTGATTTGCATCGTGACTATAGGATTCCCTGGGTCCTCATATTTTACAGGTGCTTCTCTTCCTGATAGTAAGTCAGATAGGGTGCCGACTACTTGGGCAGTTGGATTAGTTGTTATTCTCCTCTTTTGCTTTTTTATACATAATTCTTTGATGGTTTTGTGTAAATTGGTATATCTTCGATAGCTTGGAGGAGTGGAATTTTTATACAATTTTTTTTTAGTTCTCCCAAAAGATCAAAATCAAGATGTTCTATTGGGCGAGGTATGATTAATCATTCTGGGAATGGAGGAGAAGAGGTGCTTGCTTGTTCATGAGTTTGTTATCTAACCAAATTCTCTTCTTGTAGTGCTTGTTCTAAAGGTAACGAATTTTCAACTTGAGCATTTTTGTCTCCCTTTGATTCTATTATGCACCCAGATCTTAATTGAATATCGTTGCACTCCCTTAACTCGGTTTCTAGTTCTGGTCCTTCAATTATTTGCACAAATTGAATCGGTCTATTATTGGGGTTCGGGTTGGGTTGGGTTGGGAGTTGCAGTCTTAAGTTGGTATGGAGATTTTATTGCAATGTATAAGGTGATGGCAGTGTAGGTTGAGGGAGAGGAATCGTTCCAGCTAGTTGATTCATAGGTCTTTGCCAGTTCGACTTCCAGGTTTGACTCTGCGAGGTGGAGGGTGACCATTGTGTTGGATATGCATTATTTTGCCAAAACAATGGACAGTAAGGAAAGTTCGGCCAATTGGTTTGATTTTTTTGATTTGGCCATGGTGATATGGGGAATGGTTGTTGTGACCAGCTGGGGAAAGGTGGCTGATTCTGCCACATTCCATTATATTGCTGAGCATTATACAAAGGAGACTAAAAATAAGATGATGGATCAACAGGCATACTTGTTTGTCATGGCTGCCACTGGCGGCGTTGATTTAGTAGGTAAACCGGTTTTGTTTCTTCTTTTGCTTCTTTGTAGACTACTTTCAATCCTAGGAGTGAGGGGCAACTTTCTGTGGAGTGATATTTCATGCAGATGGCACTCTTTATGGCTGTGTTTCTTTCTGTATCTAGGGCAGAATATCGCCAAATTTTGTTTTGCCTCTGCTTTCCTTTGTTTAGCTTGCATAATGTCGAGCTGCATTGTTAGAGTCCCTAAAATATTAGTTTTGAAATCTTCTAGTAGGTTTCCAATTTATGTGCAGGTTATACCTCCACTGGAGGTCTTGTTATCCCTTTGTCACACGGAATCTGTCAAGGGTGCGGACACGACTGACCTTCCTAGAAGTCTAAGACATTCTAATGACAAACAAGACAAAATGGAGTGATCTTTCTCTAAATACACCTTTTACAACATGAAAACTACAAGTGTTTAGGCTTACCTTATTCCAAAACGCTGTTGTTGAAGTCCGTTCTTGACGATCCGGATGAGCTCCTCCTTCAAGTCAATTCCTGCAACCACAAACAATCAAACAATTACCAAGCACTTGCATTTCATATAATAAAACATATATTCAACATGCAGACCAAGGAACACATGAAATAACTCATTAACACAAGCTATTGAGAAAAATAAACCAGTTTGTATTAATAACGAAACAAAGAAACTCTTACAACCTGGCCTTGGTGTTGTGCAAGTTCCTCCCAGGGTCCATCAAGGGTTTTCCTCTACTTTGACAAAGCTCACCCTCTCCCAAGTAGAATCAAGTGAAGACAATCTCTCCTCACAAAGGCTCTAATGGAAGACCTAAATCCTGCAGCATTTACCCAAAGAAAATGTATAGCTCCAACCTCCTCTCCTTCTGGCTCAATGCCTTTATTTATAGTGCTGTAAAGAGGTTATTCAGGTCCACTATCAATGGGATCATCCCCCTCTTTGGGTGGGATAGCTCCCTTATTGATGGGATAAGTTCCCCCTTAATAGAGATACATGAACCAACTGGAGGCGCATCCATTTCATCAAACCGACCTCTAGAATGTTCTAGAAGTAACCACAAGTAACTTTTTCAAGATAAAACTCGCGCATTTTGCCTTTTACAGAGGGACGCACCTGTCCCTTAACATACAGAGCGTCCATGGACGCATATTTTGTGAACAAGGTCAGCGTCCCCGCAGGTAAGGCTAGAGAGAACCTGCGACCCCAGAGATAAACATAGTTTTTACAAGACTTTCTCTCTTCTTTGAGTTTGAGATGGATAACAGAGGCATGAGACTTGCCTAAGAGGGTAGCATGACTGTTGATTTGAGCCATACTAACTGTAAGTAGTCAAGGTGACATTTTTTAGTGTAACAGATTGCCCCCTAAAGTGCGAAGCCTGGAATAGAATAGGGTTTTGTAATTCTAGGAAGGGTGAAGCGCTTTATCATTTCAAGGATTGCCTTGTGGATGGCCTGGTTGGAACCTGCAATTTTCAACACAAAATACATGGATAAGATTATATCATCACTGAGGTAGGCATTCCCATACTCAGATTCAAAACTTTAACTAATGGACTAACTATTCTGATACAGGAATGATCTTGCAGTACATCATTTTTATAGACTTTTGTAGACACAGTATGGACGCAGCCATCTGTTTATGATTAGTCTACATAGATAATGAATACAAAACTCCTCGCAGCCTGGATGGTAGAAACTAGATCCAGGGTCTTCACTTCTACTTCCCGAATTGGTACGATTCTAGCCATGTGATTAAATGATTCGATGTCGAACATGGTAGAAACCACTTGATTACCAGTCAATGATGTAAACTGTTAACAAGCGTGAGAGAAACCACCAGTAATGTCAATGGTTCTCAAAGTACCAAGCACAACCCGTGAAATGTGAATAGATGTTTTGATGTCGAACACTTCACGGAATCCTCTGATCGAAAGTCAATGATGTAAACTGACGTCAAAGGCGAGAAACCTGCCATTGATGCATGCAGACTTCAAGGTACTGTCGATTCCTAAGTCATCTTTCTAGATAATGTGTCGATGTCGATAGAAAGCGACCCGTTGCAGGCAAGCCCGCAACACGAAATCATTGTTCAAGTTGAAGAAATGTTGCTGTAAGGACTGACTCAGGGATGGTCAAATGGATGACAAGTATTTTGCAGATGAAAGTTTTTGCTTGCAGACCTCTTGAACACATAACGACACAACAGATGGCTTGGTGACGAATAACTCAAAGTTAACCCCTGGAACCCGGTTAAAGACTTTCAAAGTGATTTGGTCAACTGTGAGGTAAAAGATTTCCCAACCCAGGTGAATGAAAAGTGTCGTGTTCAAGAGCGGTAATAAAGTTTCTTCTGAGACAAAAGGTGACAAATAGGTTCATTCTTCTCTTTTTTCCCCCACCATTTCTGGCAAGTACCTCTTTATTTTTAACAAGCTTGAGGAGGATAACATATGCTTGATTATAAGCTCATCCTTCGGACGAGTCCAACCTAGTTTAAATTCGAACCCTAGGAAGGAGTGGTTCGTTCCTGTTTGTAATTGAACAGGTCCTCTACTGTAAAAGTTTAACGAGCCCAGTATAGGAGAAACTCGGCGTTTTTCAATTTTAGAGAGTCTGAAAAAACTAAAGGAGACTCCACGTTGAACTTTTTCGTATATTTGTGTCCCTCAAGCCCGAAAAAGTATAAAATAATACCTGGGGGAACCGCTTGATCTTGCGACCAAGGAGTACTTTCATAATAGTGTCGTTAACCTGAAAAGTAAAAAGCGATCAAGGACACGTCGTTTTATTTCCTTATCGAGTTCGAAACGACAAAAACCCGGCAATCTTTTCCTGATTTTGCGGTCAGAAAAGAGCTAAAAGGGGACCGTCTTTTAATTCCGTTTTAACGAGTGAAAAAGAAACACTCGGCGATCTTTTCATGTTTTAGGAGTCAGAAAAGGGCTTAAAAGATGACTCTGATATTTTTGTTTGTGAAAAATTACAATTTCCCTCGAAATCCCTTTGTCCTGCACAAAAGCGACACATTACTCATACCTGTTTAAAATAGGCAAAAATACATTCAAAAACATCTTTTCATGGTAAAAAATGAACTAATTCATCCAAAAAACCTATAAAAAGACCTTTTACCATGTCATTTTTACCGTTTCACTGTTGAGGTTGAAAAAGGAGCTTTTGACAAGAAACTTCCCGTGGTTGCTGCGGAAAATCTGACCGTCGGAATCGAACGCCGTCTCATCCAGGTATTTTACACATCCTACTCTGCATTTCTATCCGTTTAGAATCAATTTTTAGGTTTTAGTTTCATTTTTTGGGGGGTTTTGGTTTTGGAATGCGCCTCTCGGCGGACGCAGGTGCCCTTCGGGTGACCTGCGTCCCCCGACTTTTTCTCATACGGGAAAACGGTCGGAAGACGCAGCCCGCCTTCAGGCCAGCTGCGTCCGGGCGCCCTGTGCTACAAAGCCGGGGTGCGTCCTCCGAGAAACGCGCATTTCAAAACCCCAACTCTCTCAAAAAACCACCAAAAATTCCCAAATTAATTTCTAATTGCTATTTTTGATATGCAGGGCATTAATCATGTTAGACTGGAGAGAAAGAGAGCATGTAGAGGAAGATGAAGCTGCAATAAATCATCAACCTTCCCTGGATGCCCTAAGAGCATGCGGATTATACAAATATTGGACCATACCGGGCATGAGGGGCCAGGTAAGATTCTTGGAATGGCTGGTTGAGCGATGGAACGTACAAGAACAATGCTTTTACATAGGAGGGCACCAGCTCGAGATAGAGCCCTCGGATGTATACTTTCTCACTGGCTTGCCAAACAGAGGTGAGCAACTCAGTCTTGCGGGGACTAGGCCGGGTGGCCAATCCCTTGATAGTCTCCGCGAGAATTGGTGCACACCTGGGGCTCACCATTCAAAAGGCATAGAGATAAAACACATCACTCTACCGGAACTCAAAGTCATAGCGTTCACGGTTACCAGAATTTGCGGCGCGGCCGCTTTACACATTGCTTCCGGATCCCAAATGCGGATGGCAATTGACTGTTACCAAGGCACCATTTTCAACTGGTGTGAAGCTGTGTCGGCTCATATGAAGAGCCAACTGACCAAGGCAAAGAACGGACGACTAAAGACTTTTGGATATGGGCCTATAGTCGTGAGCTTTGCCTTGGAGAGAATTCCAATGCTGATCCCTCAGCAACTCACTGTTGATATCTTGGGTCCCCAGCAGCCAAAGCTGATACGATGGGTTGCGGTGATGGCCCGGCATCCTGACGAGGGCGCGACAGTAGTTCGATTCTCAGATAGTTATTTTGACTGGTTAGAGGGCCAGCTTTTTGTGATACAGGACTTTCCGTATGCCGGAATGGATTTCAGAGGTGATCCGGACATGGTTCTTCCACAGGGAGAACAATGGGACGACAGAGGTACTTTTTATTTTCACAAGTTTTCTAGTTATGTATTTTTTGTATTTTTTATATATATCGTCTCAAAACTAATAGTAAACTTTTTCAAAATGCAGATGTTGGTCCACAGCGTCCAGCCAACCTCCGGCCTTATGATAGACTACATCCAGCTGCACCGGTACCGGCCCCACAGGATGCGACAGCAGAAGTACTAGCTGAGTTGGAGCATGATCTAGAGCGTCTCACGGCAGATATACCTGAGACTACTATGGACGACATTCCTATCAGGCTTCAGCGCTTCGTAGTCGCGGTCCCTGGACCGTTTAGGAGATTTTTGCGTAAGGTAGCCCGCGCAGTGGTGTCGTACAGAGAGCACCACCAGTGATTGACTAGTCACTTTTGTAGTCACATGTGACATTTTTGACTTTTTGTACTATCATTTTGCCGATCATAAGGTGTTTTAAACCTATGATCGAAGACGATGTATATATTTTTTGACACACTTCTATCTATATATATCACTATTACCGGCTTATCTTGTTTAACATATGTGATGAAATGTTTTTAAATTTACTTGCATGATTATCGTAAATGTCTGTCCAACATTCGAGAAGCAATTGCATCTGCTAATGTATTCAAAGACCTTGGAATATGTTGATATTCAATGTAATCAAATTCACGTTCCAAGAGACGCACTCTCAAAAACAACCTTAATAACACAGGATTTCTAATGGCATAAACTCTATTAAGCTGTAATACAACAAGTTCAGAATCTAACCTCACTATCAAACGTCGAATTCCAAATGAAATAGATTCGGATAATAATTCAACCACTGCACTGTATTCTGCAATGTTATTCGTTGTTTGACCGAGGCTTACCCCATGCATAGAAACTAACTCGTCAGAGGGCGAATAGATAACCCAAGCTGCGGAAGAGATATTCCGTGTATTACGACAAGCACCATCAGCAAATCCAATGTATGTTTGGAGAGGCGTCGACATCTACAATATCAAGAGTAAAACCAAGATAAGCCAGAATAATGACGAAAAACCACACTTGCTAAGCTAAGCACACTGACTAAACTAACACACTTGCTAGCTAGAAAGAAAATCTAACCTATCTAAAAATTTCTCCATACCCATCATTTTAAGCATAATACCTCTTTAGGTAAAGTCCATTTCTGGGTTTACCCAAAGAGTCCCCATCAAAATCAACTAACTCATAAGCCCCTTTTGCTAGCTTTCGCTTTACAATGTAGGGCCCATGCCACATGGGAACGAATTTTCCGGCACCTAGCTTATCGTTAGCTTGATCATATAATAGTACTAGGTCTCCTTCCGAAAAACTTCGAGGGGTTACATTTTTATCGTACTGAGCTTTCATTCGTTTCGCGTGAGTCTCGATAGCTAAAGTAGCGTCACGTCGAGTCTCATCTAATTTAGCCAAGTATAATAACCGTTTCTCCTCTTCGGAAGTAGCTGGAAGTAATTCGACAGCCATTTGAAGTGATGGGATTTCGCATTCAATAGGTAACACAGCTTCTAAGCCATAAACTAGCTGGAAAGGGGTGAAACCTGTTGAATTTTTCACTGAAGTTCGATATGCCCATAGCGCCGAAAATAACATGTTATGCCAATTCGTTCGATGGATACCAATGATCCGTCGAATCATGATGACTAGAACTTTGTTGATTGACTCAACCAAACCGTTGGCTTGCGGATAATAAGGAGTAGAGCTATCGTGGCGCAAACCAAGCTGGCTTGTAAGCTCAGTCATCATGACGTTTCGAAAATGGCTCCCATGGTCAGTAATGATTGCTTGTGGGACACCAAACCTAGTTATGATATGATTGAATACGAAAACTGCAGCTGTCTTGCCGCTTGCGTCGAATGTAGGCATCGCCTCGGCCCATTTTGTAAAATAATCAACCGCGAGGATGATATACGCATGCCCCCCGGCCGAGTGAGGGTTACAAGTAATAAAGTCAATGCCCCATTTGGCGAATGGACCAGCGGCAATTATAGGGTGGAGAGGAGCAGGTGGAGCGCGCATCTTTCGATCAAACACTTGACAGTTGTGGCATGTTCTGACAGCAAGGATACAATCTTTAAACATAGACGGCCAGAAATAGCCAGCGCGCAACACCTTCTGAGCTGTGGCATACCCAGACATATGACCGCCACATGCTCCAGAGTGACAATCATTCAAAACTCTCTCAGCCTCTTCGTGAGTTAAACAACGTCGAAAAACTAAGTCTGCCCCCCGGCGATAAAGTGTATCTCCAATAATTCTGTATTGCTGGGATCGAAACCGAATTTTTCGACGGTCTTCCTTGGAAGCTTCAGGCCGAAAGGTTTGGGTTTGGAGATAGATGATTATATCCCCATACCACGGATCTAAAGTGCTAATAAGAAACAAAGATTCGTCCACAATGGACTCCTCTGCCACAGTCTCTGTGTCAGCACTCGGGAAATCACACATCAATTCCGCAAAAACTAAAGATTTCTTAGACTTGGACTTCTCGAACTCCAAGTCGAACTCTTGCAGGATAACAATCCATTTAGAGTACTTGCCCCCTAGCAGTTGTTTTGTCAAAATATAAATCATAGGGTTGCAATCCGAAATAACTGTAGTCTTGCGGAGAAGAATGTAGTGACGAAAACGCTGGACAGCTTGAACGGCTGCCAGGGCCAATTTCTCCACATGCGAATATTTTAACTCAGTGGGATTTAAGGTTCTACTAAGATAATATATCACATGCTCTGCTTTGAATTCATCTTCTTGAACTAACACCATTCCAATGGTGGAATGCGAAGCTGCGAGGTATAAGAAGTAGTCCTGGTTGTAGTTGGGAGGATGCAATAACGGTGCATGGGTCAACGCGTGTTTCAGTGCATCAAAAGATTGTTGGGCAATCTCGTCCCAAAAGAATTGTGCGTTCTGTTTCAACAACCGTGTAAAACCTTTAGTGACCTCGGCGTAGTTTGGGATGAATCGGCGTAAAAAGTTCGCTTTCCCTTGCAAACTTTGGAGTTGGCGCAAACTCGAAGGAGGAGGCAATTTGATGATAGCCTCGACTTTCGAGGGATCGACGCGAATGCCGGCTTTTGAAACAACAAATCCCAGCAATCGACCTGTTTCTATACAGAAAACACACTTGTGGGGATTCAACCGAATTCGATAATGCCTACACCTCATAAAGATTGCTCGTAGGTGGACAAGGTGATCAGCTCGGTGTAAAGAATGAGCAGGCAAATCATCGAGATAGGGTTGCACAATGTGCTTGATGTCATGAAATGCATAAGACATGCCCGTTGAAAAGTAGCACCGGCATTCTTAAGCCCAAAAGGTAATTTGCAGTAAGCAAATGTCCCCCATGGACAAATGAATGCCGTTTTTGGTTGATCGGCAGGTAGAATATTGATTTGATTATAGCCTGAGAAACCATCCATGAAGGAAAACATCTCACTTCCGGCACAATCATCAATAATTTGATCGATATAAGGCGTAGGATAGTTGTCTTTTGGACAAGCTCGATTGATATCCCTATAGTCGATACAGATTCTTATTGTTCCTTGTTTTTTATTGACGGGAACAATATTCGATACCCAATCCGTTAACGGGATCGGATAAATGAAACCTGCTTTCAACAGCTTTTCGACTTCTGCTTTAATCGCAGCCGCTTTTCGAGGGTGAATCTGACGCAACCGTTGCCGAATGGGTTTAGCATCCGGGTAGGTTTTGATTTCATGAACAACAATGGCAGGATCAATTCCCGGCATTTCCTCGTAAGACCAGGCAAACACGTCGCGGAATTCTTGGAATAGGGCCTTGTAAGTTTGGATTTCTTCTTCAGTACATGCGGCACCTATATGAATGTTCTCCTCGATTCCGGGCTTCACTGAAATATCAATGGGAATAGTACGAGAAATATTCCCTAAATTCAGCTCTGAATCAGAATGTTTCGTTGGATCCTGAGCGTCTTTGACATATTCAGCGGTAAAGATAGATGAAAAATCATTTTCAAATGCATCATCCTTAGGTAAAAACGAAGATCTGTGATGGAGATCTTCCCATGGTAGATCATCTACACTTAGGATTTCGCGAAGTTGTTCGTCAGATGACACTTCTTCGGGAAACGTTATCCGTTCTAAGGGTGAGGTGAAAAGTGACTCTTCACTGACCACATTCATTTGGTCGGTTTCGGTTGAATGAAAGTCGGTAAAAGACATAAGAGCTTCATAAGCAATCTCATACGGACTCAACGGCATAACATCACCGAGTGAGTCTAGCTCAGAGTCAGAGGGAACATACCAAGGATCATCATAAATAATGTTTTCTGACGTGATCATATGAATTGTTGCAAACGAAGGGTCTGCATTGAGTGGAGGGAGAGGAAAAGTTCCCAGTAAACCGGAATCCTTAACTAAACCTACACCAATGTCCCTATAAGGGATTGTCGTTTTACCAACATGCTGGATAGTTTCTAAAGAGGTTGGGTCGGATGAAAAGTATGTCAGCTGATCAATAGTCACGATCTTACCGTTATGTGGAAACTTAATGACTCTGAAGACCGATGAAACGACCGCTGTCATAGCATATGACCAACTTCGACCCAAAAGAAGGTTGTAGTCTAGAGGGGCATCAACCACTTCCACATCCAGACTAACGGTTTTACCTTCGACCCCTATAGGCAATTCTTGTAGAATACCAAACGGACGGAACCCACGGCCATCAAAGGCCTTAAGGATGGTGGGGGATTGGTTCAACGAAGGAGAACCAAGCGATCTCCAACATTGAATCGACATAATACACGTAGAAGCTCCCTCATCAATCACAGTCCGATGAATAGGCCTGTTTTTGACTATCACTGGAATTTGGAAAGCCATTTGATGGGGGAGACGCGGTGTACTACTTTCTAGATCAAAGATCATTAGGTTCGGGTCCTGAACATCGACAGCTCCAATAGCCGACAAAAGCAATTTTCGTTGCGCTGGACATGATTGCAGCACTTCGAGTGCCGACATTGCTGAAGGTGAAACAGCTAAGTCTTCAACAATGTTGTAATTCTGGGCTGCTCTCGCATGTGGATTGAAAGCAGACCTTCGAAGTACACCCTTGGCGGGCGGCTTAATCACTAAGTCTGGGTTAGGTTTTTCGATCTGTAGTGGATCGGAACCAGGAGCTGAGGTTGATGGGTTAGAGTGAGAAGATTCTGCTTCCTTACCATCAACAGGAGCCTTACTACCATAATCTTGCGATCGAGTCGCAATCCTGACATGAGACATCATCAAAATGGGTTCTTCACTGGCATTCGAAGAAGAACCTATCATCTTATTCTCCTGCTCTGGAAATGGATTTTTTAACACAGCAGGAGTGGGAGAACCTTTGACTATTTTCACTACCTCGGCCCGATGAGGGCAGTCTCTCGTAAAATGATCTTCTTCACAAATAAGACAAGGATATCGAGGTTTGCGCTTTTCGTCATTGGTTTCCGACTTTTCCGTTTTCTCCTTTGGAGCCTTGTCTGCTTTAGCCTTCTTCTTTCCTTTCTTCTTTCCACCGTTTTTGGATTTGGCCGTAGATGACTCTACAGCGTGAATGTCGGCGGTAAGTTCAGGAGGAGAAGACTCTCCTGTCGGAGAATCAGGCAAAGTGATAATTGGAGTATTGGAGGTCTTGGAAGACTTCTTCTTACTCTTCGTAGTCACGATACCGATCATACCATCAGCGGCATGAGATCCCGAAGGAGCAGCAGCGATTTGGTTTGACTTTGGAAGATCCGGAATTTTCTCGTGTAACGTACCCGACTGAGTGTAAACTAAGTCAAGGTATTGTGCCTGAGCAATGACTTGCTCCTCAGTAACTACTCCGGCCTTAGCTACATCTTCAGTAATTCTTGGTAATAATGATTTGACAAACCATTCAGCTAAGATTTGGTCCGGGATAAAAACTTTCACTAATCTCCTTCGACGTCTCCACTCATGAATGTGATCAGAAATGTACGTGGATGTCGATTGTTTTAGCGAAGTTAATAATTCTGTACCATTATCGTATCTGACTGGTAACTGAAAATGAGTTAAGAACGAGGTAGCTAACTGGCTAAAGTTGTAAAAAGAGGCCCGTGGTAACTCAATGTACCACTTGGCTGCGAGACCAATGAGTGTACGCTGGAATTTGATGCACACCAGAGGTGGTAAGTCATCACGTGATTAGACGGATCCTCTCCAGACTTACCTTCGAACTTGGGTATATCGCTGGGCAACTTATTTGGCATTGGCGGCCAGAACTGAAGATATTGAATTGGATCGTTCGTTAGGCGCGTCAAGTCGGGTAAATCTAAAGTCGCAATAAACGGTAACTGCCGGTTAGGATCTCTAAAACTCTGAGTCACAATACCAGCCCCAGGAGGAGGATATCCAGGATAACTAGGAACAGGAGTCGCATTTGGGATATTATATCCTCCTGGAAAACCAGGATTAACCGGACCGTACTGGGGTTGCTGAGGTGGTTGATAAGTGTACCCAGGATACGGTTGATACTGGTAAACCGGTTGTTGGGCAGCTTGCCCAGGTTGATACTGTCCCTGGTACGGAGGTTGAACAAATTGAGGTTGAGTAGTAACAACCGTACTTGTACCAGGTTGGCCTGCAGGCATCTGGACTGTGGTTTGAACCGTGGGTCCAGACAACGGTACAGATGTCTGAGGAGTGGTTACAGGGACAGTAGAAACCGGAGCTGCCGATACTCCAGAAGTAAGCATGGTAGATGAAGCGGTAGTTGCTGCAGCCGTGTGAGGTGGAGTACCAGGTGCAATTGGCGGCTGAGTAACTACAGAAGTTACAGGGGTCTGAACACTTGACTGGACAGGTTGCGGTTGCTGGGGTGGACCAGGAACTGCAGGTTGTCCTGCTTGAGGTACCGACTGTATACTTGGTTGCGACATCTGTTGACCCTGTGACGGATCCCATGTTAACATTCCAGGGTATTGACTCGTAACAGGTTGAGGATACTGAGATCCATAGCCGTATTGAGGATAGGGTTGATAACTGTAAGGTGCAGTCCCATATGATTGCCCTTGAGGTGGTTGATAACCTTGACCAGGGTATTGACCCGTAGGTTGATAACCTTGAGGTAAATACGAATACTGGGGTTGACCTTGACCTTGAGGTTGGTATCCTTGAGGTTGATACCCTTGGGGTTGATACCCTTGGGGTTGCCATCCTTGAGGTTGCCATCCTTGAGGTTGATATTGATACTGAGGTTGACTTTGGGGTACATATTGAGGCTGGGGTTGATACCCTTGAGGTTGCCCCCCAGTCACGAATGAAGTACCTTGAGGTTGCCCCCCAGGCATTAACGAAGGTTGCCCCCCAGGCGGTAATTGGCCACCTTGAGGTTGGTTAATGGGAGTTGAACCTGACATCATATAAACGTCACCTATACTCAATGGTACATTACCACTGTTTCCAACTAATAACCCATGATCAACAGGTTGAGGAGATGCTCCCGCAAAGGTACCAGAAAGTGATTGATACCCAGTAGGAACAGAAGGACCGCCATGTAAAAATGATTCAGGACTTTGTGAAAACACAGATGACTGACCAGACATATTTACAGGAGAATGAATTCCTCTAGGTGGAACCGGAGTACGAGGTGTAGAAAAACCTACTGAGTTGTCTAAAAAATTGGTTAATGCAAGGTACCAAGATTCACTTCTAGGAGGACTGTAAAAGATGGATTCACGCTCCCTTAGATCAAGGGTAATTAGATCTTCAGAATCAGAAACGCCTATTTCTTCCTCTGGAACAAGTTCTTCTATAGCAATTAATCCAACAGGAAGATTTTCGGTGATAATTCTTTCTATTCTTGGTGAATCAGGAACACTAGGAGTTGGAGTAACAGGTTCTGAAATTTCAGGTTCTTCGCCTGTTTCACTGGCAGATGAAAAACTACCAGCAAGCTCGGAAACTGTAACAGCTTCGGGATTGTAACCTGTTTCTAAACTTTGGTAATCTGGATGGACTACCAAGGAAGATTCTCCTTCTTCAGGTGATCCTACTCTACTGCCACTAGGAGGAGTTACAAGGACCTTTAACCCTTCTAAATGACCCGGAATGTCTTCAGGAGATTCACCCCGCGATTTACGGAGTTTTCTTAACAAATCTATTCCGGTAACAATCTCAGGAGACTTGCCCGAAGTCTACGGGACTGTCTCGGTAATTCCGCCACAATTAAAGATTTTAACTACAACACACGAAAACAAAGTAAAAAATTTCAAATCAAACCACCTAAAGTCTTCTAAAGAAGCAAACAAATTTGAAGCACACGCCTAAATAATCTAGAGCGTCAAACCACACACAAACAGTAGTCTTCCGGACCAAAAGCGCTAGTTGGTGATTAGGCCCAACCTCGCAGGATTCAGTACAGAAATGGTGGGTGGAACAGTTACCCCGGCAACCTGCTTAATGAATAGACTGGACCAAGTTCCTCCACTTTAACCGTCTCGAAGTGAAGCGAACCCCCCAGAAAATCCAAGTGAGTATAACCGACGTCTGCTCCAGGTACAGTGGGACCTTCCCTCCACCGTCACCTTGGGTAGAATCCTAGATATTATGGCCACTAAGGTTACCAATCACAACAATTACACCTGGGGGAACAGTCTAAACTCCGACAGCACGCAAGGGCAGAGTAGCAAGCTCCAATCCCCTTACCGGCTCCTTGACAACAATCCAAGGTTTACCGATAAGTGACCCCTGGCTCCTCGACAATGGTTAATCCGAGGTTTACCGTTTGTAATACGTACTGCCTGGCGTCGTTCCCAACGAGGGAGGAATGATCCCCTCACTGGTTCGGACACGAGCTCGTGCTTCTCCTTTAAGAGGAGCTTTCCCAGAATGTAACTGAAACAATTGGATTTGTTCTACTCAAGATAGACTATCTGTTTGGTTTTGTAGTCTTGGAGAGTTAAGTACTCACCTACTCCAAGACCCTAGCCTAAGCTATGTTGGTGCTTCAGAGCCCTAGAAAAATAAAGATTACTAGATTGATTTTAATTTAAGCGTTACTTTTAAGGTTGTTTCTTAAGTCAAAAGGTGATGGAAGTGAAACCAGTGGTGTGTTGACTCGACTCGAAACCACTACAAAATGCACCTAGAATGATTTATCCACTACTTTACTTTTTCGATGAATTGCTTAACTAAAAAGTTGAGAGAATGCAATCTTTATAAAAGCAACTTCTTAATTGAAGACAATCAAAGAAACAATTCGTTTGTCTTTTCCAAGCATAAAAACATAACCTCTCTTTACATGCACGAAAAAACTCTTTTCTTCTTTCGAAAACAAAAAGCTACTTGAAACAAGACTTTTTAAGAAGATGTTTTTGTATTTTTCTTTTAATAAAGCAAGTAAATCTAATGTAACCAAAAATCAATCTTAACAACTCTTAAAATCTATGAAAATGCACTCATAAGCAAACTAAAGGCAAATTTACTCTAAGCAATCTTAACGAGGCCAAAACTAACAATGATTATTTCTAAGGTGTTTTACTTGATCACAATCAAATCAAGGACTAGCTTATTGCAGAATCAAAAACTAGCCAAAACAAAACTCTAATCTTTTTGTTCTTTTTGTAAAATGGAAATCAATACTTTATAAACAAGTAATTCGAAATTTGACCCAAAACAACTCAAATGGCAAGTTGCTCACAAAAGGAGACTTTACGACAGGCCCGACTTCTAAGAAGGTTGACTAACCAGAGAGATCTAAGGCTGGACAACTTTCTACTATCAAAGTCACTACAAAGCCTTTCCAAAAATCAAACCCTAGGTCTAAACTTCGTTGAAAACCACTAAAACACTCAAAGCTCACAAAACTAGTTCAGGTGAAAATTCTTGACAGGGTACTAAAGGATCTGGGCAGAAAACACTAAGGAAAAACAAAATCTAAAAGCAATTTAAAGCAAAAATGGAATTTTCTTAAGTTTTACAGGAAGACGCAGGCAACCCGTTGTCACAGGTGCGGCCCCGCTCTGTGCAGACGGCAACAGCGCGTCCAAAGACGCACTGTGCAGTACTAAGAGGGTGCGTCCTTCTGGAAAAATGAAGAAAAACCAAATCTAACTAAATCTAAAGCTAAGCCACCCAAATACTAATTCTCACAGTCAAAAACCAGAAAATAAAAATGATTTTCTCAAAGCAAAGTTCATATAAAGGAAAAGACTCTCTCATTAATGGATTCCCCAGTGGAGTCGCCAATTTGTCACACGGAATCTGTCAAGGGTGCGGACACGACTGACCTTCCTAGAAGTCTAAGACATTCTAATGACAAACAAGACAAAATGGAGTGATCTTTCTCTAAATACACCTTTTACAACATGAAAACTACAAGTGTTTAGGCTTACCTTATTCCAAAACGCTGTTGTTGAAGTCCGTTCTTGACGATCCGGATGAGCTCCTCCTTCAAGTCAATTCCTGCAACCACAAACAATCAAACAATTACCAAGCACTTGCATTTCATATAATAAAACATATATTCAACATGCAGACCAAGGAACACATGAAATAACTCATTAACACAAGCTATTGAGAAAAATAAACCAGTTTGTATTAATAACGAAACAAAGAAACTCTTACAACCTGGCCTTGGTGTTGTGCAAGTTCCTCCCAGGGTCCATCAAGGGTTTTCCTCTACTTTGACAAAGCTCACCCTCTCCCAAGTAGAATCAAGTGAAGACAATCTCTCCTCACAAAGGCTCTAATGGAAGACCTAAATCCTGCAGCATTTACCCAAAGAAAATGTATAGCTCCAACCTCCTCTCCTTCTGGCTCAATGCCTTTATTTATAGTGCTGTAAAGAGGTTATTCAGGTCCACTATCAATGGGATCATCCCCCTCTTTGGGTGGGATAGCTCCCTTATTGATGGGATTAGTTCCCCCTTAATAGAGATACATGAACCAACTGGAGGCGCATCCATTTCATCAAACCGACCTCTAGAATGTTCTAGAAGTAACCACAAGTAACTTTTTCAAGATAAAACTCGCGCATTTTGCCTTTTACAGAGGGACGCACCTGTCCCTTAACATACAGAGCGTCCATGGACGCATATTTTGTGAACAAGGTCAGCGTCCCCGCAGGTAAGGCTAGAGAGAACCTGCGACCCCAGAGATAAACATAGTTTTTACAAGACTTTCTCTCTTCTTTGAGTTTGAGATGGATAACAGAGGCATGAGACTTGCCTAAGAGGGTAGCATGACTGTTGATTTGAGCCATACTAACTGTAAGTAGTCAAGGTGACATTTTTTAGTGTAACACCCTTGTGATCATGTCACGTTCTGCTGGCTTCAGTGTTGTGCTGCCTCTTGAAACCCTGATACACAAATCAATGATGTCAACAAAACTTTCCTGATATATGTCACCTTTGCCCATAATGTTTAATGTTTCAACCCATTGTTCTTTCATTCCCTTAATTAATGTAGTTTTTAACACATTATCAGGCAAGGGTAAATATGCATAAGGAGATCTCTGGAGATTGTATTGAAAGCGTTCTACGTATTCTTCTAGTGTTTCACTAGGTCTTGTTGTCATTTGAAATATTTCATCCTTTAATTCTTTGGACCTACAATAATCCTGATATTTCTTTAGAAAAGTAGTTTTCATCTGATCCTAGTCATTTATAACACCTCCACCTAACCCCATAAACCATTGTAAAGCTGCTTCTTTTAATGTGGAGGGAAATAATTTTAGTTTTTGGGGATCAGTAGTATAGTCATACCCCCGCCATAATACATCAAACTCAAACAGAAATGCATCTGGATCCTCTGATGTTAAGCCATGGAATGTAGGAATATTCTGGAGAGGAATGGCCTTCATAGGTGCATTAACAGCAGTGTCCACAATGGGATTTTGCAGTGTGGAGGTTTGAGGTGTTTGTTGGTTATGGGCCATTTGATCAAAGATGTGACAATACCCTTCTGGGATTTCTAGGGAGTTATTCCTAGGATGACTAGGAGTAGGAATGAGCTTAACATCACTTCCTTGGTCTGGGATAATGAGTATTCCTTGTTGAACCACTATATGGGGGGATCTTGGCTCTTTAGGTTCTTCTGTTTTGTTTTGGATGATCTTGAAAGCACTCCCCTTATCTGGGCTACTGAGTGTTTGAACTATTTTGAGAGGGGATATTTTCTCTTCTGTTTCCCCTATTTCTCCTCCTCCTTCGCGGAGATTACTAGAATTCCCTTCTTGTAAAGAAATTGGGCAAGAATTCTCAATTTCTTGAAAATCTTGCTCAGTCTCTTCTGTTTTGTTATGCACCTCAGAAAAGGCTACAGATGGTGAGCCTGTGGCCCTAAGGGAGCCAGTAGGTTGTCTAGAAGCAACTTTTCTAGGGCCCACTGATGGCTAAGATTCAACTTGCTTAATGATATCGTCTATGAAGGTTGATCGACCAAGGGTCACCGGTCCCTTAGCTTTGTCAGGTTTGGGTAGCGGTTTTGGATTATTTTCAAGTTTTTTCTTCTTAGTCATACACACAACTCAAATGTTTATTTCTACCCAAAAAAATTAACAATTCTATTGGAAAGCAGGCAGGGGAGTAGGGCTTTTATATGCTCCATACGCAGGTTCTTACCTTCCATTTTTAATACCCAATTCTCTCCTAGCAGGCACTCATAAGATGCACAACACTCTTTGAAAGAAAAAAATGGCTACACTCTCCCTGGAAATGGCACCAAAATGTTTAGTGATAAAAGGTGTCTTTTAACTCCCATTTATCCTACATTAATTATCAATCCAGGTACGATTTTCTATTTCAAGAGTGTACTCAGTTTGATGCAGCAATTTAATCCAAGAGTAATGTTTTCCAATTTGCAGTATAGTGCTTCAAATACAAGAGTAAACAGATGCTTGAAATAAAACTTTCTTGCAATTAAAAGAAACTCAATGCTCTGAAACTAAATCATTCACTTAGGAAATTAACAACAATTATCAGTCAAGGATGCAGTAGCAATAACTCTTTCCTTTGTCAACTGATGCAAAATGAAATCAAACATAAACAAGATCCTCAATCTGAGAACTCAGACAGTAATAGCCAATGTCCTTTACAGTTGTTGATCTCACACTCCACACTAAAGAGACTGATTGGAAATGACAAGGAATTAAATCAACAATGATGCTAATAGAAATGGAATAGATATGCTACTGTAATGATGCTAAAAGAAAAACCAAATACTTGTAGAAAAGAAACGAATAGCAATGATATTTAGTAGAAATGAACAGCAATCTGTAATGAACAATAAAGTCAGTTTACTGGAATGAACAGTGAAGCTCTATAATTGAAATGAATAGCATAACAATATAGTTTGTAGAGAGTAATAATCTTATTATGATGAAAAGGAATGACAACGCGATTCAGTTGCAACGTATATAGTAAAACAATTCATAAACTCTTGAACAGGGAACAATAGAGAAATGCAATTCAAATAAACGAAAATCAAACCAAACCATCACACGACTGTGATTGTAAAGTAATGGTACAGATAGCAAGTGGATCCACCAGGGTCGGGCCCTTAGCTGCTAGTGAAGCACCTCCAGACTACTTCAGTATGAAAGAATGGAACAACAACTGAATTATGTATTAATCATATGCGAAAATGTTTACAGGCGAACGTACTCTGTTTTAATCAATGAGAGTCAATGATCAAAGTGAAGATACAACAGTGAGTTCTGAATAACAATAATGAATCCTTTTTCTTTACAAGCGCTATCCCTTTTATAATGGCCAGGTGGATAAAACAAGAAACAAAAGATAGACTTTGAAACAGCGATCCCTCAGGATCAAGAGATCCTGAGGGATCTACTCAATCTTCTAACTCCGGTCAACTCTTTGTCTTTTTGTGATGATGCTATGATTTTCCATTCTTATCCTTAACTGTGCACTCTGATCTTGATCTACTTGTCTGAATACGACTTCTTGGTGAAGGAACAATAGTTACTCTATTTTTTCTTTTCCTCCAGAATGGTAGTTTTCCATTTCTTCTATTTCCTACATGGAAAAAGACAATAATTAACTAATTTGAAATAATCAATAACTCCTTAATTTTCACTATAATTCTTTGATATATTACCATCTTAGAATATAAATAAGTTATGATTAAAGAAAAATATAAGGAAATAAATGTCAAATTCATACCTTTTCCATAGCTCAATACGCGCAAAGATCAACGCAACAGCCGAGTGACTCGGGACGAGTCATGATGATTTTGTTGGGGGCCTGTTGGGAAGCAGATCCCTCATGTAACAGTTTTGGGGCTTAAAGCCCACAAATTTTGGGTAGTAGTATGGTAAAAGGTTCTGCGAAGTGCATAGGGCGTGAATTGTAAGGAGTCAAGTCAAAAGGATTGTCTGCCCGAAAATAATGTAAGATAATAGAAAGTGAGTCAGCTTGCCCATGGTCCGTGGACCATGGGAATGTATAAATAGAGCAAGGCTCTATGGGTAGAAAGAAGCTTTTGTTCGGATCTTGAGTGTTATGGGTTTATGAATGCTATATTCGTTATGAGTCTGTAAGTCTAATTCGGGGTTAATAGTGGTTAGAGTAGGCTCTGCAGCTATGTATGTAGAGGCCTGGTAGAGTCCATGGTTGTGTGTGCAGACCCGTGCAGCTGAGTGCGCAGGGAAGATTTGGATTGTAATGAGACAGAAGATTAATATAAGATAAGTGCTCTCAATTATCATGCATCTGGTTGTAAAATATGTATGTTTTTATGTTATGGTCTTATGCATATCTTTAAGATATATGGTTGCACATGCTGGTTATAACTATTTAATGCTTGATTAAGACTTGAAGAATTAGATCAGATATATAATAACTGCAATAATAATAAGTAATCTAGGAAGTACCCCATCACAGATCTATGCGAAGGCCAGATAGTTGAACAGATCAGCGCGAGTGCACAGATCGATTTGCGACCTTTCCAGGCCTCATCAAGACATCCCTAGGGTGCAGAAACCTAGTTCCAGCACCCTCCCATACTACCTCGGGTGAGACTTCAGTCCGCACTCCGCGGATTGTTGTCAAAATGGTCGGTAGTGTAGGATTTGTTTGGCTAAATCACTTCCGAACTTGGGTCAGGCCCTAATAAGCCAAAAAATGGTTCCGTTGCTGGGACCGGGATATGTCTAAGGGATGTATGATGTTGGAACTCTGGAACCCTACTAAGAAAGAAATTGAAGAGTGTTTAGATCAGAAGCTTCACGAGTTTGTGGTGCAAGAAAACAAAACTCCGTATATATCCGAGAAGAGGTGGCTAGACCACTACATATATACGGAGATCCATGAGATCTTCTTCGCGACCTTCTCTTCAAAACTATACGATTAGATCACGATGCACGTAGATAGCTAGGGAAGGTGTAAGCTTGATCAATCGATAGTGTGGACTATGGAGTTGGTGCGCAGGCTAGAGGAATCTGAAGATAAGATCACATGGGCCGTAGATCATTAGCTGGATCGGATAATAGGAGGGTTTATCACTGAGTTCGCGATAGACACAACCGTGAGCTACAATGAAGCTGAGTGACATTTTCTCAAGGGACCGCAAGGCTCTATGGAATAGACAACAAATACTGAAAATGCCATAATAGCACATTCTGATTCCCATATTACTTCTTAAGATCACCAAAAAGCTACCTTCTACACTTAGAGCCTCACTCTATTTATACATTCCCATGGTCCACGGACCATGGGTAGGCTAGCACATTCTAGATTAAATTACAATATTTTAGGGCGGACTACCCTTAGACTTGACCCATTACAATTCGAACTTTGCACACTTTGCGGAGCCTTTACAGTATTAATACCCAAAATTGTGGGCTTTAAGCCCCAAAATTGTTATGCGGGGCCTCCGCTACCCAAAAGGTCCCCAACATAATCATCGTGACTCGTCTCGAGTCACTTGTCGGTGCGGTGAGACGCGCTGCCAAGGCTTCGCTGTCCACCATCCCTGTGAGTGACGCACTACGTTCTGTTGCTCCCTCCTTGTCTCCTACAACACTTCTTCAAGCTCTTTCTCCATTGCCTCTACTAATTCGCTTAACCGATGATGCTCATTTTTCTCTGCTCAGCTAACACAAAGCAACCCCTCATAGGATTTTAGCTCCAGCTCAGATGCCGCAAGTGGAAACTCTTTGTGCAAGAGCAGTAAGCTTGCAATCTGGGGTCTAGTATACTCACTGTCCACTGAAGCTTGTGTTGCATTTTTGCAAGAGAGATGTTGCTGTTCATGAGGTCCCAATCTTCAAGGCTCATTAGAGATGAACTTTTAAACAGAATTTCGTCATTTGTCTCAAGATTCACCGTCTTTCCCATATATTTCATAGAGCACTTGCCAGACCATGGTTTATGGAGCGGCATCCGGACTAGTCCTGCTACTTGTCTGAGAATTTCTGGTACATCTCCCACCGTCGGTGTTGAGCTCAGCATTGGCGTCCCTGGCTGTCAACATTACACTGTTTAGAAGGTCCTGCATCTCTATTGAAAACACCGGGCTGACTCCCCCATTGTCGAAGTTCGACGGTTCCATACCTATTGAGGGCACAATAGCTTAATCCTCCAAATACCATAGTTTGTTCGGTGGATGCACCACTGTGATTTATAAGCCCGTTGAAATTTGAATTCAGTCGTTCCCTCCTTTTCTGGCCCATTAATGCTAGATTTATAGTAGATTGTTCCAAATATGGCTCGTACTTCGTATCTTAATTGCCTGCCGCCCACTCCTTTTCATCGTAACTCAAACATCTTATCATGAACATTGATGACAATGGTCACTTCCGTGTTTATCCACGCAACAATGCAACCCTTTCTGCGCAACCATGACCCTTGTGTCATACCGATCTTGTGCGCACCCCTATTATCGCACAGCTCCCTAACAAACTGTTTTATCATCCCGTGCTCTCTTCCAACTATCTGGAGTGGTGATACTGTACTTCGGTTGGTTAGTCAGGTAGCTTGCCCACCCTTGTAGAGCTTCAGGTGACTGCCATTTACTCTTCCTGGGAAGGGATCTCAATTAAGCTTATCAAGCTGGACTGTGCCTCCATCTGTGACTTCTTTGACTACATATGGTCCCAACCAATGCATTCGGAGTTTTCCAAGGAATTTCTCGAACTTGCTGTCATACAGTAATATTAAATCATTTTCTTTGAACATGCACAACTTGATATGATGATCATGCCAATATTTTTCGCGTTGCTTCTATACCTGCTGATGGAATCCCACCAGAAATCATTCCTCCTTAAGTTCTTCCAGTTGCGTGAGCCTCTCTTCCAAGGCTCCATGGTTTGCCATGCCTGTCATTGTTGCTATTCGCAAATTGGGTATAATGTATTCTATTGGCATGATGGCTTCTGTGCCATAGACTAACCGGGAAGGTGTCGGACCCATCAATTTCTTGCATGTGGTTCGGTATGCCCATAACACAGCATGTATGTGAAAATCCCAATCGTTTCGCTGCGCATTACATACTTTGGTCAATGCAGTCTCCAAAATCTTGTTGAAATCTTCAACTGTCCCATTCACTTGTGGATGGTACAACATATGATATACCTGGAATTTTTCAGTGAGTGTGCTGATAGTTTCATTTAGGAAGTGCATTTCGTGGTCACTCATTAAAATTTTCGGGCATCCAAACTGTGTCAACACATTATCGAACAAAAATTTTGCAGCTATAGCGGTCGTGCTCTCCTTAACCGGCTATGCTTCTACCCATCGAGTCAAGTATTCTGTCACAGTGATGATATAGCACGCACCTGTCTTTCCTTGAGGTGTGATAGGCCCCACAAAGTCGATTGCCCATTTTTCGAATAGTTGCAGTGTCATCTATGGATTGAGCGGCATTTCGTCCCTTCGTGATGGTTTCCCAGTCCGTTGACATATGTCACAGGCCCAACAATACGCCTTTGAGTCTTGATGTAGGGTTGGCCACCATAGTCCGACGCAAAGAATCTTCTGTGTTGTTGCCCTTCTCTCATAATGTCCTCCTGCAATCGCCCCATGTGCTTTTACGATGATCTATCCTCATTCAAATTCAGGTGCATATCTTCGTAATATTACATCGTTTCCCATTTTGTAGAGGTGCCTCGCTATAACAGTAAAATCCACCACACGTACCACTAATTCTTTCCTCTACTAAATTGAATATCCCTACAACGTGGTCCCTATGGTTAAGAAGTGGATTATATCCTCGAAGTGGTCATCCGAGACACGCACTACATAGAGTTGTGCATCAGGTAGTCCTTCCTCCAAATTTTTTGGCTCCTCACCGTTCTTAATTCGCGATAGGTGATCTGGACCTGCATTTAGGCATCTCGGCTTCACGATGACCTCAAAGTCATACTCTTGAAATAGTAGCAACCATCTACAAATGCACCCCCCTAACATACATCAGTATTTCAACACAGAAGGATCAGTATACATTTTAAAGTGCCCTCCCAGCAGATAGTGGCGGTATTTTTGGAGTGCGTATACCATCGCCAGTCCTTCACGCTCAGTAGTGGAGTAGTTCTTTTCAGCTTTGGACAATTGTAAACCTGCGAAGGTGATCGGGTGATCAATTCCTTTCGCTCCTTCCTACGTGAGTACAGCACCCAGCTCGATACACAACACATCAACATGTACATGAAATTCAATGTCCCATTTTGGGAAAACCAAAATGGGGGCGGATGCCATCTTTTCCTTGAGAATTTCCAAACTTTTCTTACAATCCTCATTCCAACAATATGTAGCGTCTTTTTTCAACACCTATTCCATTGGTGCCGTGATTTATGCATAGCCCTTAATAAACCTACGATAGTAGCCAGTGTGCCCCAACATGGTGCGGAGTTGTTTGACACTTCGCGGCACTTGCAGATTGAGTATGAAAGAAATCTTTGCAGGGTCCACCATCAAGCATTATCTGTAGACCACATGGCCAAGAAAATTTCCAAAGGGGACGAGGAAGGTGCACTTCTTAAGATTCAGCGCAATCTGGTGTTGTCAATAAGTATCCAACATCAACTGTAAGCTCGCTATATGTTTCTTGACTAGCCCAAATACAATCGAATCGTCAAAATAAACTTCCAAAAACTTATGGATGAATTCCTTGAACACGGCCACTACTATGTGTGAAAATATCGTTGGAGCGTTCTTTAACCCAAAGGGCATAACGGTGTACTGAAAATGTCCCCATTCGGTCGTAAAGGTGGTCTTGCTTCTATCTTCTAGCGCGATCTTGATCTGATGGTACCCTGAGAACCCATCTGTGAATGAGTACGCTTCCTGTCCACCAACATTCTCTAGAACTTCATTTGTAAATGGGGTTGGGAATGGGTCATGAACGCAGGCGTCATTCAGTTTTCGGAGGTCCACGCAGATTTGAATTTCGCCCTTCTGTTTTTTCTCCTGCACTATCATAGGACTCACCCGGTCAAACTCTTCCATAGGTTCAATAATTCCTGCGGCAAGCATTTTTTCCAATTCTTCGCAGACCTTTTCCTTATACTTCAGATTCAAATGATAAGGACGCTGCTTGACTAGCTTCGGTTTTAGTTTCAGAGTTATCTTCATCATCCCTAGGTCACCAAGGATCCCCTTTAACTCTATGATTTTGGTTGGGAACAAGTCTTAATATTTGTGAAGTGACTCAATGACCTTATGCACCATGGCATCATCCCAATAGTCCCCGAGCATCACGTACTTTGGCTCTGCATCAATACCAATATTTACCTGCTTTTTTTTTAGTGGCGTGGTGATGTCGGGGTCCTCGATCGATGGTCCATGAACTCCACAACTCCCCTCTGTTTCCAGAATATTGATGTTTTGGGGGTCATCATCATCATCCTCCACTTGCACGTTGTAACATTCTAGGGCATGGCTTAACTGATGTGACCATATTGGTTTCACTATTTCTTCTGATTCCTACGGTATTTTGAAAATGGCAGCTTTCACAACTTGCAGTGCATCGTCAATAGTATCCATCCATTGGTCCTCAAATAAGAACGTTAATAAAAATCCCTCGTGCAAGATATCCCCCATTTGCCTATTCCATGTCAGAGTTCTGTCTTAGTATACCGATTTCTTGGGATGACATCCAAAGTATGATAAAATAAGTGTACCCATTCCAGCTGGGGTTCTTCTCCATAGGCTTTGGTCCATTTTGTGAGGTGCATGCACGGGTCATCACGTCCATCGTATTTCTCAGTTATTCGTAGTTCTGGCTTCCCAAACCTGAGCTGCATCATCTTTCTGCAGCCATGCCAGTTTTCAAAGGTTCCTTCATGTGTTCCCCACCAATGCGTAGGCGTCACACGCAGTGCCCACTTTAATGCATCAAACCTCTAGTGCTCCAGTACTGTGCTCTCAAACTTGTTCAAGAATTCATCCACCACTGTCAACCCATCACATGTTTGTAGATCTTGATCCTGAGCTATTACGCAACGCACTGATTTAGTCATCATATTACAGTTTAGCGTTGTTACGTGGCTCAACCGATTATGCCAGTGTTCGTCTTCTTCATCTGATTCCGAAGGGTAGGAACTAGCGTGCTCCCACGAGACCCTTCTATCTGCAATCGAATTTAGCCAATCCTGGTCTCGTGCAATTATCTTGTAGATACAATCTAGCTCGTCGTCGCTTCCATCATCGCGCACAGGTTTTGTGTAGCGCGCTCCTTCAGCTGGATCTAGCGAAACTACTACACGTAGGGACTTCTTTTCAAAAATTATTTTTCTCTTCTTCACGTTGATGACTCCATTCATATTCATGGCCCAGTCTATCCCTAACAATGTAGGGTAAGGGTTACTATCATCTACAATCTTTATTACTTCGAAGTCTATCTGCGTGCTCGCACCTTCGATTTCCACTGTTACTCCTTGCAATCTACCCATGGGTAACATATTTTGTTGGTGCGCCATCCATAATTGAATCGATGATCACTGTAATGTGGGCCTGCTGGTGGGCTCCAATATTGTAGCAATAATGCTACAACTACTGGAGCTTCCTTCTTTAGTTTTATCAACCCGGTAGTTCGTAACAAACTTGGAAGCGACGGTGTTGTATGCACAAGTACTAGCTCTTGTCGCAGCTGTCACTTGGTCAGCTGGCACAAGTCCGCTAGGGGCTCAAGCCAACTTCTATGAGCTCTTAGAAGAATCTTTTGAACTGATGGGCGAAAGCTAATATCAAAAGAAGCTAATCTATTTGCAAAAAGGAACTGAGAGCCAACAAGAAACGCAAACCCTAGCAAACCCTAATTCTACCAGCTAGTCTTATTGATGCAGAGATGGGGCTGCAAACTACTGAAAGCGATGCCATTACTTCTATGAAGGTGAAATGCAGGTGTTTAGACTACCTCTATCTGAAGAAAACACTTTTTGTATTTTTGTTTCAATTATTAGAATTATCATGCATGTGCTTTTAACTAGTTTTTTTTTTACTGTGCAGAGGTGGCTCAAGGAGGAGGAAGGCTTGAAAAAGGTTGGGAAAGTTCAGAGAGGGTCTAAGGGGTCCCTAACACCCTTCCAGAGAGTCTCACAAAGTTTGGCTACCAAGAGGCCGTGTTTATGAGCTTCTACAGGAAGTCTGCAGGGGTTCTACAGGATGTTTCAGAACTTCTACAGGATGTTCAGTAATTCCTACAGGATGTTCTACAATCGGATTTTTGGGTGATGGGTGAGTGGAAGAGGCTGCATGGGTGGATAGGGAGGTAGGAGAGGGATTTGTAATGCCTTAGTGACAGAGAGATGAGATGATGAGGGGGTGTGCTAAGCTGGTTTGTCTAAAGGAGGGTAGAGGGAATGGAAGGCCGAAAAGGTGGGATAACGTGGGTGGTAGAGTGGCTGAGAGACAAGGGGTCTAATTGGAAGATGAGTAGTTGGCCTGGGCATGGCTTAGAAGGATGAGAGAGTGAGGGAGTAGCACTGCACAGTGCAACTGAATCAAATTCCTCCACGTCTTGTATATAATCAAAACATTCCTAACTGTTTAATGGAACCAATGAACAGCAACATTATTCTTAAGGAAAACCATGTATAGTACTGAAGCAAGGAAATATTCCAAGAGGTCTGAACGCATGGACAACTCCTACAAACAAAAATATTGCACCACAAATTGCATGTACTCGTAAACCAATGTTTTCGGTGGGTAGCACTGTCTGCAATTCCAGCCCCTAGAAAGAGGTGAAAATGAGTGTGCAAGCAACCCTTTTCTAGAACTTTTATCAACTCCAATCTCTTCAATTTATTCTAAACAGCTAAAGAAACTCTATCTTCTACCAATGACCTACTTAACCACACCAAGAAATCTGATTCAACAAACTGTGTTTCAAATGCATGTAAATAAAAACCATAATGCTGAAAGAAAAGATAACAATACAAAGGAAGGAGGCCTTAGGCTCTCAGGTTGGGCCCAACCCCAAGAGCTATGGCTCCTTTAAAAGCTCAGAACTGAGATCAAATCTGACTACTTTCCATTAAAAAATAATAATCATAAGTCAAATAGCATGCCAATAATGGCTACAAAAGAGCAAAACTAAGCTAGCAGCTCGTAATGCAAGATGTGCAACAATGTTTCAAAAGTCCTTTTCGAAGGCTAAAGCCCTATCATTTATACATCTTGAGGCCCCAAGCTGGCCTCCTAAATCAGTGGGGCTTGGCTGACCAAACTAGAAGTGAACTGTTGCTTCCTCAAAATCCATTTGGCTGTCTTTAAATCCAGTTGTGGTGGCTGCTGGAGCTCGGAGTTGGGGGTGAAGATCCCGAGGAAGGCCATTTAATGCTGTGGACAACCCTCCTACGAATCCTCAACCCCATCTTGGTTGTTTCCTGGTCCTTATCTGCTCAGTTTTGTTCCAATCATGTGTCAAAAAACCTGAAATGAGCACGTGTTAGCCACCTAGGAATAGTGACTGCCCTTATTCGTACAAATGACATAAACATACTAAAAAATGATGCATAAGTTATGAAAAATGAAGGATTGAGAAAAGGTAGTTAGGCCAAATGAGCCCAAAATGTTACCAAATTTGGGGCTCATCATCACCCCCCAGGTTAAGTGATTTCTCATCCCTGAGCAACTAATCCAGCTCCTCGTCCTTCATTGCTTTCACCGCCACCCTCACATCCCAGGCTTCTGAAGTGGTCTCTTCCTCACTGGCATGGAACCCAGCCTGCCTTTCCACCTCCTCCCACTGCTTATGCTCTTCTTTTTCTGTGCTGCCTTCCATCAATCCTAATAGCAGAGGTGGGCTTAGCTTGAGGCCAATCCAGCTGGCTTGAAGGCTCTGTATGGACTTTTTGTAGAGGGGCACCCGTGCTAGAGCTTCCCTCATTCGAGTTGGAGTATGGTATTCTCTGATTTTAAGGCTGTGGGACAATGTGTTCCATCGGCGGGTGCAAGCATGAACACAGTTGTCCCCTAATAGTCGCTCCATATCCTCGAAATGTGCTATGGCCTGTGCCTGCTGATCCATGTATTTCAATAAAGTTTGAGGGTTGGTGGCTAAGTGTTGGTGGGCCGATATCAACGCAGTGGGATCCCCTGGCTCTGCTCTGATCAGCAGTGGCTCATGTAATTCTCGGTCCATGACCTCCTTGACTTCTGCTGCCCTCTTTTCTTCATGGTTCAACCATGAGGCAAATGCCATCAATTGCATATCCCCTACAACTGTGTTGGGATCCCATGTAGTCACGTTAGGAAGGGCCAAATTATGGAGATAGAACTCTGAGAGTTTGGCCTTATCCTCTGATGAACTGCTATTACATAACGCTGTGAACTGCTGGGGGTCTTGGAGTTGGGAGATACCCCTCTGTGCCAATGCATTTATCTGAAATTGCAGCCACTGGTCTCGTAGGTACAGGCCATAGGATTTGGCCGGCTGTCTGCATTGTAGAGCATCCATGGCCCAACTGGCCATGCAAGCCAGTTGTGCCTCTTTTTGCTGCAACTGCTGTTTGAGAGCTTGTATCTCGATTTGTGCTTGCAGTTCCCCTTCCTGTAGATGCGAGGTTGGCTCCCCAAGACCAACTTGCAGTCCTTCTCTGCCTTGATGTTCTGCTGTAGTGTCCCCTGAGGATGTGCCCTTTTCCTTCTTCAGCTCCTGTAGCTACAGTCTAAGTTTCTCGTTCTCTTCCTGTAGGAACATCCACTGGCAATTTTGGTTGAGGGGAAAGTACCCCTAGGGTCCTTTGGGTTAAGACTCTACCAAACTGAAAATTGCTTATTCAAAGAAACACACACACCGCCATTATCTTTACTGTAAGCAAATTCTAATGTTGAGGGTACGTACCTAAGGTCCTACATTCGAGAAGGCCTTTAGGGTCCAAACCCTTCTTGGAGTTCCCTTCTTCTCCTTTGACCTGTAAAACAAACAAATCAAAGAACACAACAGTACATGGACAAATACTTATACCTAAACCATCTTCATGCTATAAAGTTAGTTATAAAAATCTTTAAGTAACTACTTGCATAAGAATTCAAAACAAGAATCTCATAAGCACAAAGAAAGATTGTTTCGGGAACCAAGACGTGTTTCTTTATATAAAGGCAAGTAAAGTACATATAACGGAAAGATTTCACCTGAAACACCTTCAGCAGGCTCCAAGCAAAGCTTCCTCCCGGATTCGTTCCAGCCTCAAGCCTCCAACAAGAGCTCCTTCCAAGTCTTACTCAATGGTGATATAAAGGATGAATGATCACCAATACACATGGAAACAAGGGTTTCCTATGCAAAGTGGGGGAAGTGCAGAAGGCACCAAGGACTTCAGACCTGGTCTAAGGGGAAAATCTCAGCATAATAATCTTGCTCTCTTTTCTCTCTCCCTTAGGCCTTCCCTTTGATGTCTTTTTATACCATCTCCAAAGTAGTTTTTTTAGTTAGGAGTTGGTTGGGAACAGTTGGGCCACGGGCACTAACAGGTGATCAGCAGGTAAAACCCGCGATCTCCGCCCGAAAATAAGGAATTATTTATTTTTTTAAGTGTTTTAATACATACACGCGGGTTGGGTATACACAGACCCGCGTGTACACGCGTTTAACTCAGGGCAATGTCGCGTATAATGGATAAAACACTGTTTTTTAAATTTTAGGACCAGGTCTGGAAGGAGGGGTTGCCCTAGGCCATGAGTGTAGCATCACAAACCATAAGAGTGAGATTTGGAGCTATAACAGATGCCCCCTAATATATGAGGTCAGAAGGGGAACATGATGGCCGAAATATATTATGTAAGTACATGGAAAGGAAGTCTGTCGAGAAACCGAGGAGGACTTCACCAGAATTCAGCCTGCCAAGCCACCAAAAGGAGATCAGAAAGAAACACTGTCTGAGGCGGGCATACCCATGCTCAGAAAAAGTAAAGCATGTCCGCATATCAAGTACAAGCAGCTCCACTAAGTATACAAGTATAAATGACTGGAAGATACATAATGGATCATCTGATCATAATGAGCAAGTACATGTCTGAATATCACATATAAGACTGTCAATGATGCTGAAAGATGCAACGGATCACTGATATCAAAGACTGATCCCAAAAGGTACCAACTGAACATGATGGAATAGGATGGTACTACACTGCAAACTCAGGTGCTAGCATATAGAATGTCGCCATGACTGACTGCAACATATAAGGTGGAGTGGTATCAACTAGCAGCAACATGAGCAACTGTCAAGTGAACCAATGAATGCTAATACAACCTGAGGTCTTCACCGACTGCCGTGGTACATTTCTACACCATGGGAATAAATGATCTGAAGTCGACCATGTGAGAAATCGTTTGATTACCGGTCATTAATGTATACCGTTAACAAACACGAGACTACTCACCTATAATGATAATGAGCGTCAAGGTACCCAGTACAATCTAACAAGTGTGAATAGATGAGCTGAAGTCGAACACCTGTAAGAATCTATCGATCAGGAGACAATGATGGTTTCCCACTGTCGATAGCGAAGGATCTGCCACTAATGACTGCAAACCCCAAGGTACTGCCAAATGGACTCTAGATCTTTGCCCTAGAGCAATGAGTCGGAGTCGATAGGGAAAGATTCGCTAGAAGGAAGGCATTAAGGCATCCTCCATCAATCTAGTGTGAGTGTAACCCGTAGGCCAATAATGTGGAAGGAATCAGACGAAAAAAATGTAGTAACCCAACCGAAGTACGTTTCCGGCGTACACAAGATGTGGCTAGCGCACGGCAGAAACCCTCTGAACCAACCAATAATGAAAGCTGACACAGAGGCGAGGTATCCACCAATAGGGTCAAATGGAAACCAAGGTACTGCACGAATCCCAATGTGTGATAATGTATGCTGATGTCGAACACAAGGGAAACCACTCAGTCAAAGACCCATGATACTGATCGATGTTGAGCACAAGGTGACCTATCAATAATGAAAATAGGGCCAGGGTGCGGCTCTAGGCCTATCCTCAGAGCAAGGTGTCGTCGTCAATAAGGACAAGACCCGCGAGCAAGAAGTCAATGGGAACCTTCTCAAACCGGCACGAGTAAAGGACCAATATAGCTGATGTGATGATAGACATGATACTGACAACCAGGGATGGCCGACTGAAAAAAGAGTCAAGAGACACCGCAGAGAGGCCGACTCAGGCTAACTTCCCTTGAACAAAAGCACGACTCAATGTGACTATGTGGCAGCATATGATGACTCTGTATAAGTTCGCCATGCAGGAGGCACGAACGAACCCTCCATATGATTGGAAGAGATAACCAATCGGGGGAGAACTGACTCAATAACAAGGTTATGGCATACCTAAGTCAAACTAAATCCCACCCATGCGGAGGAGACTTTGTTTTGAGTGCTTTGTTCAAGGGCGACACGACTGGCTCTAGCTACCAACAATAAATGGAAATAATGTCCCTGTTCCTGCTCTTTTTTGGAATATTTAATTTTTTTGTCTTTTTCTGTTAAGCCAGAAAAAGAATAAAAGAATGCTATGGTACAGTGGAAAGAACGAGTGTCGGTGAAACAGATGATCTAGTTCCTGGGAAAGGAACGTTCCTATGCTCAATGCAGGGAGGTGAAAACTGGTCAGTGACACTCAGAGGTATGTTCCTTCCACGGATCAGGGTATGTCAAGCTGCAGAAGTCAAAGGTATGCAAGGTTGATTTTGCAGACGTCATGGTCAAAAGTTGGCTTAAACACGAGTCCAAGTGAAGCCGGCTCTAGGCCAAAAGGTGCAAATGGTCAACATGCAATGCAGAAGTACAACTCGACACACATAGGAGCCTCTAGGGTATAAGGCCAGAACGAAGCGAAGAAGCAAAGAGGAATGAGTCTTCAACGCATAAGTCATGGCGGGACTACAGAGGACTCCCGAGCCTACTCGAAACGAAGCAGCATGGGCAACAAATGTTAGTGAGGTGCTAACTACGATGCCCATGTAAAGGGATGGCTCTACCATCGTGTCATGATTTAAAGAATCGGCGAGTGAAAATGGCTTACGAAACATAACACGATGGGGTCGATCCTAAGGCAAAATGGGAAAGGAAACTGATAAATGCACAATGCAGGCGGAAAAACCTAACCTATATGCCAGTTTCGAGAACCAATACCTGTCCGAACGGACCAACCATAAACTTCCAAAGGAGAAATCTTCCAAGTTCTGTAAACATAAATAGGAACACTAGACGAGAAGTTAATGCATCCCACATATAAACTTCATATAAGATCTTGTGTTATAGAATACAAAACTTGAAAATACGTACCTCATATATACAATATGGTACAGGGGACCACGCAGCCTTGCGGCTTACGCATAATAGTTCTTCTGGACAAACCCTTTACAGGGATCGGTCCAAGGACTCCTTTGGTAGTCATAACTCATGGCTTCAAAGAGTTCCTCTTGTGAAGGCAAAGCAAGATCTGAGAAATCATGAGAACTACAAGGATTAAAAGAGGGAATTAAAGTGTCCCATGTCCCTATAGGAAGAATCTCTCGGTCAACTGCCGGGACCAAGTCCCAAGAAGGAGAATAATAGGTCAAAGGATCCTTCTTAGAAGCGATTGAACATTGAGGATTCAATGCCACATAATTGACCCGTGGCGGGGTAGAGTCTACTTGAACACTTGGAACAAACCAAGGGGCATTCTGCAGTAAAGTCGAATTAGGGTGGTGATTATCAGATGCAAGCTGATCAATAGTGACAACATTCCCATTATGAGGAAAGCACATTACTCGAAAGAGTGAAGACACCACAACACTCATAGCATAGACATAATCACGCCCAAGTAGCATATTAAATTCTAAAGGGCTATCAACCACCATCATATCGATTAAGACAGTCTTCCCACCTAAAGTGATAGGCAATTGAGGAAGAACCCCCATAGATTCACTAGGTCTTCTATCATAGGCTAACAACTGTCTCTGAGCTATCAACAACTTTGGGGAGCCCAAAGCTTTCCAAGTCAAAGAGGATATAATACTTGTAGAGGATCCTTCATCCACCATACATCGATAGACATTTGTGGAATTAACTCTGACCTTTATTTGGAAAGGTGCAGCGGAAGGAAGACAAGGCTCAACAAGACTATCCCAATCAAAGGAAACACTCTTAGAACTTGGAGGGGGAACATTTGAAGAAACCGGAATGCCCCCTATACTAGAAGAATCTGTACTAGAGATCAAACAGACTCTTTTGTTAGGCACTTCATCCCCCAAAAGAGGAGTGTAATCGGCCAGCGATTGCACTGGCTCTACCACATTATCAACCAATGGTTGATGGGATTGATGAGAAACCATATCAAGTGTAGGAGTAGAAGTACTTTCAGACTCGGACCATATCCTTTGAACCTTTGGAATACCAGGGCATAAATGAGTAAGATGGTCTCCCTTGCATATCTTACAAGGGAACTTAGGTTTAAAACTTCTACGTCCAGGTTTCTTATCAACCTCCATTCCGCCAACATGACTAGCAGTGGTTTGCGGAGAGTCCTAAACATGACTTGCAGAGGTCGGTGACTCTTTGCTAGTATGACTCGCATTGACTAGACTCATGCCCCCAGCATGACTTGCAGTGGCTGAAGACTCATCTCCAACATGACTCGCAGAGGTTGAAGATGAAGTGCTAGTATGACTTGCAGTGACTAAACTTGTGCCCCCAGCATGACTTGCAGCGGCTGAAGACTCATCTCCAACATGACTCGCAGAGGTTGAAGATGAAGTGCTAGTGTGACTTGCAGTGACTAGACTTGTGCCCCCAGCATGACTTGCAGTGGCTGAAGACTCATCTTCAACATGACTCGCAGAGGTTGAAGATGAAAGGATAGAATTATTCTTCTTCTTTAACTTCCTCTTTCTCCTCTTTTTAGATTTCTTGTTGCAAGAAGGAGGTGAAGAAGGAATCCAAGATTTCTCTTTGAAAGAAGATGAAAAATTAGTACCCATGTGATGCCCTTGAAATAAAGCATTCATCTGAGAAGCTTCAAGAGCATTTGGAATATTCGGAGTGGACCACAGCCAAACGGGTAGTCCAATATTCAACCCAAGAATATTCAAAGTGGCCATCAAGGGAGTACCAACGTTTCCAAAGAAAGGAAAAGCACAAGGATCCCCTTTTGGGAGGGCACCTTGGTTGGTTTCCACAGGAATATTGGCCATATCTAACTGATCCAAAGACCCTTCCCTTGCGGGAATATAGAAATAACTCTTCAAAGAATATGGGTAAGCAACCAAAACCTTTGCCCTTGAGGAGGCAACTCCACAACTTCTGAAAGAATGACCAAAGCCTTTCAAGATCGGTAGAGTGGTAAGCCAGTCACTCAGACCACAAAGTCCAAAGGTGACTAGACAAAAATACCTAAAGCCAACTATATACAAGGAGCAAAGAGCACTCACTATAAAGTCCCTAAAGATACAGCCAGTCAAACAACTTCCAAGTATTTCCGCTCCGGGTGGTGAGGACCGGACACCAAAATACAAGAAAGTGGAGTCAGGGGCCTTCCGAGGATAGTCTGGGAAAATGACAGCCCAGTCCTATCAGCGAAGGTATCAGAGGAAGTTACGCTGACCTCCTAACAACAACCTGCGCTGGTGCAAGCCCCCAAGCTTCGCAAGGGTGCCCTCCAGTAGTACTGTCGAGAGTGATACAACGTCAACCTCAGGTGCCACGGGATTCCCCTCCACAGCCACCTGTGTAGATCCCTAGGAGAGGCAACTATGGGTACCAACTCGTCGCAGAAGCCAGGCGGAACAGTCGTGAGGTAAGTTCGGACAAGTAAGAGAGGGGGTATCTCTCTTCCCTGTCTTCACAGACCCTCGTGCTTAACTCCCAGATCCGGAGCTTTCCTGGTCTTCCTAACGCTATTGGATTTTCTCTCGTTATTCAGACTCTTATGTTTGACGTTTTATGTGGCCTTGGAGAGTTAACTCTCCACTCGCCTAATCCAAGGCCCTAAAATCCTAAACTTGTTGGTGTAACTGACTAAAACAAAAAGTTCTAGTGGATTTTAATTAGCGCTTGATTTTATTAGGCTGTTCTTTAAGTCACAAGGTAATGGTGATGAAACTTGTGGTGTTTTTATGGACGCAAAAAGAAATTATCCTAACCACATGCACATGCACTTTTTGTTTTCGATGAAGAGCAATTTCTATAGGGTTCAGAGGTACTTCAAATTAAACAAAGTTTTTTTCTTTCTTTTCAAACTCCACACTCACAAAAGCTAGCAAAACTATGCATGCCTAAAAGGGGATGCAAAGCTATGCTAATGCAAGAACTATATGTGAATGCAAGATTTTAAGACCACTCTAAAAACAAAGAAGGAAAGTTGCTCACTTATCAAATTTGTCTTGCCACTAAAATGCTTAGATAGAAGATGATGTGCTACCAATCATTTCGTCCAAACAATAAAAACAAGTTCTAAGATAAATATAAAGCACTTTCACTTCGCAAAAAAGGAAATCAAATGAAAAGCAAGTTTAAGAAAGCGAAACTTAAAACTTTCAAAAGATTCTCTTTCAAACAACAAAGAAGTCTTTTTCAAGGAATGCTCTCAAAAATACTGACACTAATGATTGAAGAATAGGCAACCAAACACTTTTGTGAATTGACACCTTTCAAATGATGAAAACCCAACAAAAATAAATGTGTTTGAAATCGCTCTTGACAATCAAAAGCAGCAATGAAAGTCCAAAAGATCAAAAGACAAGTTTCAAGAAAATGGTAACAAACAACTTTCCCGAAACGAAGGAGCAAATGGTCACAAAAATGGTTTCGTTAAGCAAACAAAAGGGTCACCAAAACAAAATGAACACAAAGATTGAATCCAATCTTCCTACTCTGCCAAAACAGAGCAGTCAAGATTCTTAACCAGAAATCTTGTGTGTCAAAAAACAATGACGCTTGCAATCAACGAAAACAAGACTAATACTCCTTATAACTAGAGAGAGTTCAGAACAAGATGCCCCCTGTTAAACAGAGGACTGTTACTGGAAAATGACTGCTTCAAACTGACCCAAACCACCAGACAAACATTCAGCAAAAAGAAAATTTATAAATCTTGAAAATTTTATAATATACGCGCCTGCAGTGATGTGCAGAGTGCGTGTACACGCGACTGTAACTGAGGAAACCTGCGTATACGCGGGTTCACTTAGTTAAACTTGCGTATATACACTTTTGTAATCCAACAAAATAGCGTATCTGAAGATTTTCAAGAAAAAATAAAAAATACAGACTGAAAAAACTGGAAAAGCTTAGAGTTCAAGAACAGATCAGACAGTCAGAGCCAGCAAACAGAGGGGCTGAGCCTTGATTGGCTTGAATACTACCCAAACTAGGAACAACAAGAGTGTTGTCCCCAGCGGAGTCGCCAATTCTGGTTGAGGGGAAAGTACCCCTAGGGTCCTTTGGGTTAAGACTCTACCAGACTGAAAATTGCTTATTCAAAGAAACACACACACCGCCATTATCTTTACTGTAAGCAAATTCTAATGTTGAGGGTACGTACCTAAGGTCCTACGTTCGAGAAGGCCTTTAGGGTCCAAACCCTTCTCGGAGTTCCCTTCTTCTCCTTTGACCTGTAAAACAAACAAATCAAAGAACACAGCAGTACATGGACAAATACTTATACCTAAACCATATTCATGCTATAAAGTTAGTTATAAAAATCTTTAAGTAACTACTTGCATAAGAATTCAAAACAAGAATCTCATAAGCACAAAGAAAGATTGTTTCGGGAACCAAGACGTGTTTCTTTATATAAAGGCAAGTAAAGTACATATAACGGAAAGATTTCACCTGAAACACCTTCAGTAGGCTCCAAGCAAAGCTTCCTCCCGGATTCGTTCCAGCCTCAAGCCTCCAACAAGAGCTCCTTCCAAGTCTTACTCAATGGTGATATAAAGGATGAATGATCACCAATACACATGGAAACAAGGGTTTCCTATGCAAAGTGGGGGAAGTGCAGAAGGCACCAAGGACTTCAGACCTGGTCTAAGGGGAAAATCTCAGCATAATAATCTTGCTCTCTTTTCTCTCTCCCTTAGGCCTTCCCTTTGATGTCTTTTTATACCATCTCCAAAGTAGTTTTTTTAGTTAGGAGTTGGTTGGGAACAGTTGGGCCACGGGCACTAACAGGTGATCAGCAGGTAAAACCCGCGATCTCCGCCCGAAAATAAGGAATTATTTATTTTTTTAAGTGTTTTAATACATACATGCGGGTTGGGTATACACAGACCCGCGTGTACACGCGTTTAACTCAGGGCAATGTCGCGTATAAGGGATAAAACACTGTTTTTTAAATTTTAGGACCAGGTCTGGAAGGAGGGGTTGCCCTAGGCCATGAGTGCAGCATCACAAACCATAAGAGTGAGATTTGGAGCTATAACAAGTTTGCCACGTGTTTAGCCATAGCTAATTCCTTTCTTGCCTGCTTGAGTTGTTCCTCCAAGAGGCCTATATCTGCCACACCTTTTGATTTATCTATTTTCATCCACGTGTGGGTTCTCACCCTTTCTTCCTCCAACGCAAAGAAAAGCGGCACGGTGAATTTTTGTGGAATAATTTTCCCAGCCTCCAAAAAGTTATAATACGAGCTCAAGCTTGGCTGGGGACTTGGTTCTGGAATATGCTCTTTCTCTTCTTCCCTTGGTGGCTCTACTTTGTCTTCCCTAAGTGGTGATGAGGGTGCCTCTCCCTCCATCCTCTCTGTCTCCTTAAGCTGGGCTAGTGTTTCCTATAGAGCGGCCTCAGCATCCTGTAGCCGGGCTTTTGAAGCCAACCGGTCCATCCTCTCCTTCCAAGTAGTTGTCTTCGGGCTCCCCCGCTCATAAGTGACCGATATTTTTGAGGGGGACCTCTCCCTTGGTGAGGTAGGGGTATCTTCTATAGTAATTGGGCTGCTGGATGGAGGTTGGGGCTTGCCCGTTTTGATTCTCACACTTCTCCTGGCTTTGAAATATAGAGGGGCCTCCCTCTTTCGCTTTTCCTTCGGCTTAGGAGGTGTACTGAGGGTGGCCAGCACGGCTGCTGCCTCCCTTGCAAGAATTTCGGCTCTCTTTTCCTTTGGTTTTCCTTTCTCAGGGCTTCCTGTAGAAGGCCCTGTATCAGCTGATTTCTGGCTTCCTGTAGAAGCCGTTTTTGGTTTTCCTGTAGAAACAGGTGGCACCATTTTAGCTTGTTTGACTGAGGGTGCTTTGCCTTTTGACTTGGTTGAGGCTGCTTTCGAGGTGCCTTTACTGACGTGGACGGGTTCAGTTCTTTCCATCCTACTCTGTAGCCTTTTCTCTCTGGGTGTCAATGTGGATTTGTCACCCTCCTTTTCGGCAACCTGGGGTTTCTCTTGCCTCCCCTTTTGTTCTTTCTTCGGTGCTTTGGCCGCGGGTTCTTGGCCTTTCCCTTTCTTCTCTGTGTGTACTGGCTCCTTCTCCTCGCTGCTGGAGGTGGTGAGCTCCTCGGTCAACATCTTGATATCGCCATCCTTAGTCAGATTTCAGAAGGCTTCCCACGAGAGCGGAACTGTGTAGGTGTGGAGTGCATCCTCCACGAGGAGTTTAATGAGCCCATGATGGGCTACCTGGTCTGGCGTGCCCTCTTTTAACTTGGTGGCACATTCAGTCATAGACTGCAGGAGGAAGTAAGGAATACTTAGTTTTTTTTCTGAAGGCAGGTCCATTTGGTGTCTCAATTCAGTGAGTAGCTGGAAATGGTACCCATATACAATGCTGAACCGTCCTTCGCATGTGATGTATTTCATAATTTGGAGGCTGACCTCACTCCAAAGTGGCTGTAAGCTAGCTCTGCGAACCCCGTTCTTATCCTCTGAGAATTGCTCCTCCGGAGGGAAGAACTCCTTTTTAGCCTTCTGGCCTAATTTCCTTTCCTCCTTGTCCCATGGTACCCCCATTGGGAGGTCAGTGACCCTGCTGATGAATTGTGGGGTGAGTCTGAGATTCAAACCCCTGAAATTAACAATGGCCAGCGTTTTTTATTTTGGTTTCAACGCTCGCAGGAACTCCTCTGCCACCTCATCATCATAGCCTTGAAGTTTGTCGCAGAACGACATCCATCGTGCCCGAGTGAACAATTCTACCACCTCCGGGTTCTCCCGTAGTTTCTTGGAGTCTGTCGGTTCTTTTCTGATGAATCCGCCTGGCATGGTGAAAGCCTGCTATGTTAGCCGGAGGTGGCGGGTGCGTATCAAAAGATGGTCTTTCGGATTTCTTTGGGACAGAGCGTAGAACTACGCCTCTGTCACGCACACAATTCGTGAATTCTGGGCTAGCTACAGATGAGCCTTGACAGGGGCTCGATTACACACCACATCCTGTAGAAAACCCCGCATATGCTTCGACGACAACTTTCATGCAAAAGGAAGACTGTAGTTTTACATTTTTGAGGACATCAACTTCGCCACCCTTTAAACCAATTGCATGGGAGGAACAGGTTCAGGCTTACCTTTTCCAATTCGCCACCTTTGACGTGAATAGACCAACTTTCCTTCGTAGCGGTGAGCTTCCTGTAGCGCAGCTTCCTGTAGAAGTTGCGCATAGGTTCCGGAGAGCACGTCAGTGGTTCTGCTCCTTCTGTGCCACCACCAGACGTCTGAACGAGCCGAGGACTTGGAGTAATGAGCTTCAGAGAAATTCGGACGCTACTTGATTGCAAAACGGCTGGTGATAAATGAGTGGAGTGACGATCTAGGCGGTGGATTTGAATCCCGGCCGAACTCGTGGCGTGGGGGTGAGATGTCCCTGCCGGACCGTTGGACGACGTCACCTACTCATTTCACTGCAAATATCCCTGACTGCTGCATCATTCCCCGCAGATCTACCGCCGCCATTTCCGTTAAATCGCCGCTTCTCCCCGAATGGATGCTTCTCACGTGTCCCTTACCCGTTTTGCTTGCCATGACCACCACTTTCCAAATCTGACTAGACCATCTGACTGGTCATGGTGGCCAGTTGAATGGCTACCCGACTGCTCAACCCATTCATTTCCACACTTGCAAACATTCTAGAGTATTATTCATGTAATTTGACGAAAGAAAGGGCGAGGCACTTACCTGTGTGGCTGCAACGTTGTTTCCAGGTTTCGGGACGAGGGTGATTGGATTTGCTTGTTGCTGCTATTTGCACAGGCCCGGGGGTCCTTCCTTGCAGACTGCTACTGATGACGAAGCTTGTGACTCGGCTGCGGGTGGTGCATGTGCCCGCTCTATGTGTTGCAAGCGCTTTGATGGTGTACACTCTAGCTGGATGAACTGCTACGGGATTCCTGTAGGATGTCCTATAGCAGTTTTTCCTCCTCGGGTGCACGCTGAGACAGTGGAGACGGTGGCATCATAGTCACGATCGCAGGGCCCTCGGATGGCTTTGATAAGTAGTGCATGGTGTCTCTGCAACTTTTTCATTTGAGAATTGCTTCCTCTGATAATTCAATGTTCTGTTTTGACTGTGCAGGTATTTTCATTGCATGGCAACTGGGGTGGTAGAAGGAGGTGACAGCAGTGCGTGATGGAGAAAATATCAGCTTGCATGCCTCCGTGTCAGACCTCGGGCATTAGATCTCCCCACACAATTGGTTCTGGGCCGTCCAAAACTTCTACAGGAAGTTTCCTGTAGAAATACAGAACTTCCTGTAGAAAGTCCTGTGGCTTCCTGTAGAAGGCTAAACTGTGATCAAATCGTGCCCAGACCTTGGAGAAGATGAGTGTTTCCGGAGGGGGTGCTGGTGAGGTCACCTGGTAGCATAGTAGGGACCCTTGTCTTTGAGTTGAGGGGCCTCTTTTCCTGCATAGAATACCTGCAACCTGCATGCACTGCCATATTGTGAACTTGCCTTCGCTGTTTTTTTTTTTTTTTTGTGTTTCTTTTTTCTCTTTTTTTTTTTTTTTTGAAAGATAGCAAGGGCGCCTCCATGAGGTTTTCACCCTTTCCATCTGCCTCGAGCGCCTCAAAGAGGTTTTCACTCAAGGGTCTTTTTCAAACATTTTCAGAAGGATAGTCGGGACGCCTTAATGAGGTTTTCACCCCTACCACCTGCCTTGGGAGCCTCAGAAAGGTTTTCACCCAAGGATCTTTATTTATTTATTTATTTTTTTCAAGATATTCAAGGTACGCCCAAAACAGAGGCAGAACCCTTCTCTATGACCAACACTGATTTTTCCACAGTTTTGATGAATTCTTGCCTTGACAGAGGTTTTCTGTAGATCTTTAGGCGATGCCCATTGACAAGCATAGGGATGGCCTCCTCATCAATGGTCCGAATAAGAACAGATCCATTGTCATTACATTTTTCCACTGCATATGGTCCCAGCCATCTGGTTCTCAGCTTCCCCTTGAAATCCTTATGCCTAGAATCATACAACAGCGCCCAATCTCCCGGCTGAAATTGCTTGTCATTGAGGTGTTGGTCATGCCACACCTTCCTCTGAAGTTGAACCACTTCTGAGTGGAGAAGGGCCTGCATTCGGTGCTCATCCAATCCATTCAGCTGCAATAATCTTTCTTGTTGGGCATGGCTGAGATCCAGGTCCAGCTGAGCTGCCATCCTCAAGGTGTTGTATTCAAACTCAATTGACAACAAAGCTTTCTTCCCATAGACCAGCTCATAAGGTGTGAAGCCGGTTGTGGTCTTCCAAGTGGTGTTGTAAGCCCATGTGGCCTCAACCAGGCGATCTGCCCAATCTTTCCTGCTGCTGCTCACCACCTTAGTCAAGATCCCTTCTAATGCTCTATTGGTGACTTCCACTTGCCCATTTGCTTGAGGATGATAGGGGGTGGAAGTCCTATGCTTGATTTTGTGATGAGCGAGTAGGTCTTCAATTAAGTTGGAGATGAACTGGCTTCCTTGATCGGTGACTAACTCCCTTGGGTAGCCAAATTTGTAGAAGATGTTTTCTCTTAAGAACTCAGCCACCTTTTCTTCTGTTGCTACTTTGATTGCCTTGGTTTCTGCCCACTTTGTTAGGTAGTCTGTGCACACAATGATGTAAGACCTTTGCCTCGAAGGAGGATTGATCGGACCCACAAAATCCATACCCCACTTCTCAAATGGCTCAAGAGTCACTTGAGGTTGGAGAGGCATTTCGTCCCTTGGAGTCGGTTTCCCCATCCTTTGGCATCGGTCACATTGGCTGATATACCTTCTGACATCTTGATGAAGCGTGGGCCAACAGTAGCCTGCCTGCAGGATTTTGAAGGCAGTCCTTTTGGCTGCAAAATGTCCTCCACAAGGCCCGTCATGACAGGTTAGGAGGATATCAAAGACTTCCTCCTCCCTTACACAACGCCTTAAGATCTGATCACGGCCAAACTTGAACAGGTTGCCCCTGATCCAAGTAAATGAGGCACTCTTCCGTATGATCCTGCTCTTCTCTCTTGAGGATAGGTGCGGAGGAAACTGTGCTGAGACAAGGTAGTTTGCTATATCAGCAAACCATGGAGAGAGTATTGAGATAGCAAACAGATGTTCATCTGGCATCTGGTCATCCACTGTCCCATCCTCTCCTGCAGGTAAATCCAATCTAGACAAAAAGTCAGCAACAACATTTTCCTTACCTAGCTTGTCAACAATAGTCAAATCAAACTGCTGCAACAAAAGTAACCATCTAATAATACGAGCATTCACATCCGGTTTATTCATTAAATATATAATTGCAGCATGATCAGTATGCACAAATGTTTGATATCCAGTGATATAATGTCGGAATTTGTTAAGTGCATGGACCACGGCCAAGAATCTTTCTCAGTTACAGTGTAATTCAGTTCTTCCTTGGATAAGTTTTTGCTGACAAAGTAGATGGCATATGGAAGTTTTTGTTCAACTTGTCCTAAGGCTTCCCCTATGGCTTTGTTCGAGGCATCAGTGTGGATGTGGAAAGGTAGGGCCCAGTTTGGACCTCTCAAGATTGGGGCAGACACCAACTTGTCCTTTAATTCATTCAGAGCCTTCTGACAATCGTCAGTCCATTTAAACTCAACATCTTTTGCCAAGAGGCCAAACAATGGCGAGGCTAGCTTGCTGAAGTCTTTAATGAATCTCCTATAATATCCTGCTAATCCTAAGAAACTTCGAACATCTCTTACCTTCTGAGGAGGTGGAACCTTCTTGATGAGAGCAATTTTGTTAGGATCCACCTGTAATCCTTGACAAGAAATGGTATGGCCTAGCACGGTCCCTTCAGTCATCAGGAATTCACACTTTTCAGGACTAAGGGATAGGTTCATCTCAATGCACTTGGTTAGGACTTTTCCCAGATTGGACAATGCTTCCTGGAAGTTGGACCCATAAGGAGTGAAGTCATCCATATAGATTTCCACCGAATCATGGACCAGCTCAGAAAAGATGCTCAAGACGGCTCTCTGGAAGGTGGCAGGAGCATTGCCTAGTCCAAAGGGAATAACTCAGTAAGAAAAGGTACCCCAAGGACAAGTGAAGGTGGTCTTATCTTGGTCTTCCAGGCTGATTTGGATCTGGTTATACCCGCTAAACCCATCCAGGAAAGAGAAAAACTTCTTTCCTACCAGTCCATCCAACACTTGGTCTATGAAGGGTAGAGGAAAATGGTCTTTCTTGGTGGCCTTGTTCAGTTCTCGGTAGTCCACACAGATTCTCCACTTCCCGTTTTTCTTGGGAACCAACACCAAAGGGGACACCCATTCGCTATCCGAGATGGGGTAAATGAATCCGGCATCCAACAGTTTTTGTAATTCCTCCTTGACGATGTCCTTAAGGGCTGGACTCATTCTCCTTTGGGGTTTCCTAACCGGTTTACAGTCTTCTTTGATGTAGATGTGATGGGTACAGACCGAAGGATGAACTCCTTTCATCTCCTTATAGTTCCACGCAAAAGCATCTAGATGACTGGCTAACAGACTACACAACTCCTTTTCTTGGGAAGGAGATAGGGAGGAGCTGATCTTTAACGTTCTCTCAGGACCGAACTCCACACTTTTTACTCTGGGAGTGACAGGGTCGGTCACACAAAGGTCCACTAAGGTGCTGGCTTGGGCAACCTCCACCAATTCCTTTAAGAACAATGCACTGGGAGGTGGAGTCTGGATCAAGGTCTCAATCAAATCATCCTCTGTTGGGAGGCCTCCCCTAGTGGTGTCTAGGGTGCACAAAGGTGCTGAGTACACCTCATCCTCTTCTCCTTCCTCCAACCAAAGTGGTAAGTCATGCTCTAATAAGGGTTGGGCAGGAGGGTACAGGACTAGCTGCTTGGACATAGGACCATTTTTGATGGTCATGTTTCTTGCACGGCAGCTGATGTAAGCATCTGCAGTGGCTAACCAAGGCCTTCCCAAAATGAGAGGGTATCCAGTAAGCTTTGCCTTTGGTTGCAGAACCAAAAAGTCTGCAGGGTACTCCCAAGAGTCGACAGAGACCAAGAAATCCTCTACAATCCCTTCAGGAATCACAGTGGAGCGATCTGCTAGTTGTAGGACTGTCGAGGTCTTTCTCAGGGAACCTTGAAGGTTGAGTTTGAGCATGGTATCTCTGGTCATCACATTAATGGCAGCCCCCAGATCAATCAATGTGTGGGGTATGATGGTGCCATTGATGTGGACATCCACTACAGGACTCCCAGGATCCAGATACTTTGGGTAGATGGCCTACCCCAACATAAGATCCGACAGTTGTCCCATGACATTGATGGTTGAAGCATCTCTTTTTCGCCTGCCTGGGTGTCTGAAACACTTTTCCTTAACTAGTTTGTTGTATATTGGTACATCTTTGATGGCTTGGAGAAGTGGTATTCTCACACACAACTGTTTGAGTTCCCCCAGAAGCTCATCCTCCTCTGGGTTGGGTTGTGTGGTGGCCGTTAGTCTCTCAGGAAAGGGTGGAATAGCCTTTGGTTCACTTTCCTATTTATCTTCCTCGTCCTCTGGGGGAGGAGGTTGGCGATCCGGAAGAGTCTTTCCAGATCGCAGATTGATCTCCTGGATCTCCACAGCATAGGTAGGGCATGATGTTTCCCCAGTATATACCTACTGGGCCTGTCTGTTGTTGGGGTTCGGGTTCGGTTGAGCAGGCATTTGGGGTTGCCTTGGAGGAGCAGGAGGTAATGGTTGTGGTTGAGCCGGTGGTGGAGGCAAAATGGCAGGAGGAGTATTGTACTAGGGCCTCCACCCTGGTTGAGGTGCATTCCACTGAGGCTGTGGCTAGGCATGTGAGCGAAACGAAGGAGTAGTGGGCTAAGTATGGTACTGAGGTGGGTAAGACCATGGAGGAGGTATAGACCAGGAAGGATGAACAGGGGGTCCCCAGGAAGGCATAGGAGCAGATTGGTTGGGGCTGTAATAGGTTTGGGGTGTCCCTTGCATCCCCTGTTGGTAAGGTCTAGGTCCATGTGGCCTTCTTTGGTTAAGGAAATAGAGAGGTTCAGTGGGCGCTTCTGTCCCTTGATACATGGCTTTAAGCCTAGGTAAAGTAGGACATTGGTTTGTGGGGTGGTCCTCCTCATAGACAAAACATACCTCCACTGAATGTAATGGGCACTCGTTCTTAGGGTGTTTCCTTGTACACCTAGGGCAGAAGATAGCCAAAGCCCTCTCAGCTTCCTCCTTCTTCTGCTGGATTCGGAATGTATCAAGTTGCATGGCGATGGTCTGTCTCACCTCACTCTTGAGGTCCTCTAATTGATTTGCAAACTCATGTTTGGAGAAAGGAATACCAGCTGAGAGGAGGTTTCCTCTACCTCTTTTTCGGGCTGCCCTAGAGTGGTTTCTAAACACAATCTTTATGTCCTCATAAGGTAGTTGGTAAATATCTCCTCCAGCTAGCATGTGAAGGGTATCTAAGAGGTCTTCAGGGACTCCTCGGAGCAGGACCAACTTGAGGGATTCAAGGTCAAGTGTGCACCTGGCCCATTTATAGCTGAGTTGGAACCTTTCCTCGTAATCTTCTAAAGACTCATCATTCCCCATGGTCATCTGAAAGATTTCTCCCTTGGTTTCCTTGGACCTACAGTAGTCCCGGTATTTGGTATTGAAAGCTTGCTGCATCTGGGCCCAAGTGGTGATACTGTTCCCAGGTAAGCCCATGAACCAGCGTAGTGCTGCATCCTTAAGGGTAGAGGGGAAGAGTTTCAATTTTTACTCATCCTCTGTATAGTCATAGGTTCGACAAAGGACGACAAACTCAAACAGGAAGGTATCAGGGTCTTCAGTAGTTAGTCCATGGAAGTGAGGTAAAGCGGAGGGGCTGATGTTCTTCATTTTCATGTCTCCATTGGTCTCTCGGATGGGGAAGGCACCTTCAATTCTCTCATCTTCTCCCCTATTGTCAGCCATAGCTTCAGATGGAGTGGTCTCTAACTCTTCTTCTGCTATAGGATCTTCGTATATCTCAGGAGGTTCACCTATAGGTTCTTCTGGATCACTGTCACCAAAGAAGAGAGAAGGGTGACTCAGTGATGTGGTGGGGGTGTTGGGTAAGAATTTGCCTTTTTTATCTCGATTTCTACGAGGCATGAAATGAAAAGACTTCTGATTACTTTTGTTTTTTCTGGTACCTGCAAAACTAAAACAGATTGAACTGCAACTAACTATCTTGCTAAAATGGAAATGCGGAATTGAAATGAAAGCATGAAAGAACTAATCTATTTTTCTCAAATGAAATTGCAGAGATGAAATGCTAAGCTACGCTTGCGGAATTGAAATGCTAATCTACGCTTGCAGAAATGAAATTGCGGAATTGAAATGTTAATCTATGAAAGCAGGAAATGTCTATGCTACTTTTGCGGAAAGAAAATTGCAGAATGGAAATGAAATACTACTTAGCAGAGGGCGAGAGTAGGAAAGTAGAAGAAAAGCAACAATCACTAATACTCTGACGCTTCCCCGGCAACGGCGCCAAAAATATGGTGGGCTCCAGTATTGTAGCAATAATGCTACAACTCCTGGAGCTTCCTTCTTTAGTTTTATCAACCCGGTAGTTCGTAACAAACTTGGAAGCGACGGTGCTGTATGCACAAGTACTAGCTCTTGTCGCAGCTGTCACTTGGTCAGCTGGCACAAGTCCGCTAGGGGCTCAAGCCAACTTCTATGAGCTCTTAGAAGAAGCTTTTGAACTGATGGGCGAAAGCTAATATCAAAAGAAGCTAATCTATTTGCAAAAAGGAACTGAGAGCCAACAAGAAACGCAAACCCTAGCAAACCCTAATTCTACCAGCTAGTCTTACTGATGCAGAGATGGGGGTGCAAACTACTGAAAGCGATGCCATTACTTCTATGAAGGTGAAATGCAGGTGTTTAGACTACCTCTATCTGAAGAAAACACTTTTTGTATTTTTGTTTCAATTATTAGAATTATCATGCATGTGCTTTTAACTAGTTTTTTTTTTACTGTGCAGAGGTGGCTCAAGGAGGAGGAAGGCTTGAAAAAGGTTGGGAAAGTTCAGAGAGGGTCTAAGGGGTCCCTAACACCCTTCCAGAGAGTCTCACAAAGTTTGGCTACCAAGAGGCCGCGTTTATGAGCTTCTACAGGAAGTCTGCAAGGGTTCTACAGGATGTTTCAGAACTTCTACAGGATGTTTAGTAATTCCTACAGGATGTTCTACAATCGGATTTTTGGGTGATGGGTGAGTGGAAGAAGCTGCATGGGTGGATAGGGAGGTAGGAGAGGGATTTGTAATGCCTTAGTGACAGAGAGATGAGATGATGAGGGGGTGTGCTAAGCTGGTTTGTCTAAAGGAGGGTAGAGGGAATGAAAGGCCGAAAAGGTGGGAAAACGTGGGTGGTAGAGTGGCTGAGAGACAAGGGATCTAATTGGAAGATGAGTAGTTGGCCTGGGCACAGCTTAGAAGGATGAGAGAGTGAGGGAGTAGCACTGCACAGTGCAACTGAATCAAATTCCTCCACGTCTTATATATAATCAAAACATTCCTAACTGTTTAATGGAACCAATGAACAGCAACGTTATTCTTAAGGAAAACCATGTATAGTACTGAAGCAAGGAAATATTCCAAGAGGTCTGAACGCATGGACAACTCCTACAAACAAAAATATTGCACCACAAATTGCATGTACTCGTAAACCAATGTTTTGGTGGGTAGCACTGTCTGCAATTCCAGCCCCTAGAAAGAGGTGAAAATGAGTGTGAAAGCAACCCTTTTCTGGAACTTTTATCAACTCCAATCTCTTCAATTTATTCTAAACAGCTAAAGCAACTCTATCTTCTACCAATGACCTACTTAACCACACCAAGAAATCTAATTCAACAAACTGTGTTTCAAATGCATGTAAATAAAAACCATAATGCTGAAAGAAAAGATAACAATACAAAGGAAGGAGGCCTTAGGCTCTCAGGTTGGGCCCAATCCCGAGAGCTATGGCTCCTTTAAAAGCTCAAAACTGAGATCAAATCTGACTGCTTTCCATTAAAAAAAAATAATCATAAGTCAAATAGCATGCCAATAATGGCTACAAAAGAGCAAAACTAAGCTAGCAGCTCGTAATGCAGGATGTGCAACAATGTTTCAAAAGTCCTTTTCGAAGGCTAAAGCCCTATTATTTATACATCTTGAGGCCCCAAGCTGGCCTCCTAAATTAGTGGGGCTTCGCTGACCAAACTAGAAGTGAACTGCTACTTCCTCAAAATCTGTTTGGCTGTCTTTAAATCCGGTTGTGGTGGCTGCTGGAGCTCGAAGTTGGGGGTGAAGATCCTAAGGAAGGCCATTTAATGCTGTGGACAACCCTCCTACGAATCCTCAACCCCATCTTGGCTATCTCCTGGTCCTTATCTGCTCAGTTTTGTTCCAATCATGTGTCAAAAAAACCTGAAATGAGCACGTGTTAGCCATCTAGGAATAGTGACTACCCTTATTCGTACAAATGACATAAACATACTAAAAAATGATGCATAAGTTATGAAAAATGAAGGATTGAGCAAAGGTAGTTAGGCCAAATGAGCCCAAAATGTTACCAAATTTGGGCTCATCACCTGCCCATGCGTTCCCAGGTCTATTTAGGTACCACAATCGCATCTGAACCTAGGTCCAGAATGACCTGATCCATCTCATAGTCACCACTCTGCGCCATCAATCGCATTTCCCACCTGGTGTGCAAAGCATGCTTTCCTAGTTTTCGGACCATGCATGGTTCGCCTAAACCTACGCACCTAGTTATCAGCTCTTGCAATCCCTTAACTGCTTTATTGTCCTGTAGTAGCTTCATGCATGTCTCTAAAAAGGTAGTTAGCATCGAAGGATCCATTTTTGGCTAAGTGTGATCCTTACTACCTGAAGTAGAGGCCTCCACGAAGCTCTTCTTAGCTTCCATAAATGTCTCCTTTGCGCATTCCAAGTCAAACTCAGGTTGCTTTGTAGGGGCCTTACGAACCCATGTATCTTCCTTGGGTTTTTTTCCCTTATCTTCCCCTGTGGTTGTGCCACTTCTGAGCATCATGTTCACGTTGGGGTCTTCCTTGCATGGTTTGGACCTCATCATTTGGATATTCTGCATTGGTGTAGGTTGTGCTACCCTTTTCTCGTGTATCTGTGTTATCAGCATGTGACAATCTATCATTTCAAGATCGAACTACTCACAGTACGAACACAATATTCTAGTCCCGTTGGTACAGTTGCGAGCGTAGTGCCCTGGTCCTCCACAGTTATAACAGATTAGTTGTCCGCGTCCCCTTCCTGGCCCCATAACTCCTCGTCCTAAACCTCACCCTTGAAATCCAGCACGTACCATCCCTGCGGCTGGATCAAGGCCTTGCGTCTCCATCTGCATCCTGTAGATAGGTGTTCGGTCCATCAACAGTTCATAACTTTGACATTTTTGCTCATCGTGGCCTACTGATCTACATAAATTTCAAAATAGCTACTGGGGGATCTGCATAAACTTCTGCAATAGATGACAGTTGTCCATTGTGTGCTTCCCTCCTACCTGACATATCACGCACCAGAGCGTAGGTGCCGCACTTGGCCCAACCTGTGCCTCTGGTCTCAATGGCATTGGTCCCCCTCCTGCCACAGGGTTCGCGAATATCGGACAATGATCGTTATCGTGGCCATGGCCTTTACATTTTATGCACCACACCTCTTCGCGCGCTTCTGGCCGGGGTGCCCTGTCCCGCTTTAGACTTTGCATTTCCAAGCATAGGTTTTGTAGTTTCATGTGGATCTGTTGGACTCCCAACCCAAGATCCTATATTGGAGTTTCATGCAACCTCATCGCTATTTCCAATGCTTCTACCTAGGTTGAAAGATTCTGCTACGATAACGCCATCCTCAGGTGTGGTGTTAAAGATGCCATGAACCACGCGCGGTGTTGTGCATCTGTCAGCATCATGTTAGCCTCTCGAATTCTGCTTTTCAGTCTCTGATCTAGATCCCAGGCAGTGTTTGCAAGTCATGGAAAGAATATAACACAACCCAACATTCTCCCACTTGTTGTTTTCTTTCCACAGGGGGCCACATGAGAGCTTAGTCATTTATCCAACCCTGCAATGCCCATTGTTTCTCTACACCAAGAGAACTTCTCAGAGCTCACAGATTTTATCAATGCATCTGTAGTATTCTTCAAAGTGTCCACCTTTACCAACAACACATTTTTTTCTTCTATCAGATCCCTCACAAAGTGATACTGGACATCAATGTGCTTCGTCTTTGAATGGTAAGCAGTGTTCTTTTCCAAGAAAATTGCACTTTGGCTATCACAGTCTATCCTTATAACTCCCTATACTAGCGCCATACTTGAACACAACCTCTATAACCAAACTACTTCCTTGCTTGCATGAGTGGCTACCATGTATTCTGCCTCTGTAGCTGATAGTGCCACTATAAATTGTTTCTTACTCATCCAATTGACTGCACCTCCAAATAGGTTAAACACATACCAACTTTTAGATCTTCTCTAATCCAGATCTCCAGCCCAGTTTGCCTCAACAAATCCATGGATGTCCAAAACTCTTTCCAATCCTGGTCTTCCTTGGTAGCACAAACCATAATCACAATTGCCATGCAAATATCTGAAAACCCGCTTCATTGCTGTCCAGTGCTCCTTCCCTGGTTTTGACATAAACCTGCACAATACTCCTACTGTATATGAAATGTTTGGTCTAGTACAGACCATCGCATACATTAGGCTGCCAACTGCACTTGCATATGGAACATGGGACATGTCCTCTTCCTCTTCTTGTGTCTTGGGACATTGTTCAGTAGATAACTTCACACCTACAGGAATAGGAACCTTCATAGGTTTAATATCCTGCATATTAAACCTTTGCATTATCATATCGACATACTTCCTCTGGTTTAACCAGAGCTTCCTCTTTGCCCGATCTCTTTTAATTTCCATGCCCAAAATATAGTTTGCAACACCAAGCTCTTTCATGTTGAATTTGGAGGATAATTGGGTCTTCAAATCCTGGATAATTTTTTTGCCATTTCCAACCAGAAACACATCATCCACATATAAGAACAGATAAATAACAGGTCACCAATTAATTTAAAATACACACAGTGATCTGATTTGCTTCTGGTGAATCCAAGTCCTTGTATAAATGTATCAAATTTCTGATACCACATCCTTGGTGACTGTTTTAACCCATACAAATACTTTTTTAACTTGCATACCAGTTCTTTATTACCCTTCACCGCAAAGACTTCAGGTTGCTTCATGTAGATCTCTTCTTCCAGATCTCTGTGAAGAAACGTTGTCTTCACATCCATCTGTTCTACCTAAAAATCAAAAGCAACAACAACAGATAAAAGTAATATAATAGAAGCTACCTTGGCAACAGGAGAAGAAATATCACCAAAATCAATTCCCGACACCTAGGAATAACCTTTTGCTACCAACCAAGCTTTGTATTTCTCCACCTTTCCTTTTGCATTTGTCATCTTCTTGAACACCCATTTGGTGCCAATGGATTTCCTTCCAGCTGACAACTCCACCAGATCCCAAGCCTCATTTTTGTGAAAAGATCCCATTTCATCAACCATGGCCTCTTTCTAGAGTTTTCCATCCTTTGAATTTACTGCTTCCTTCATAGTTCTGGGATCATCATGAGTAATAGATAAAGAAAATTCTGAATAGAAAGCAGATGGACTATACCTTTTTGGCTGCCTTCTTTCTCGAATTGATCTTCTCACAACTGGAGTTTGTATATGTTCATCTTCTGATTCCTCTTCTACTGTAGAGTTTGATTTTTCCTCCTTTAGCTCAAACTTTATCTTCTTAGGTTCCTTTGGTTGGACTTCATGTTTAATAACATCTTTCACCTATCTGAACACCACATCTCAACTATACAAAACCTTCCTTGTTACTGGGTTCCAAAGTTTATAACCCTTTAAACCATACTTATACCCAATAAAGATGAACTTTTTAGATTTACTCTCCAATTTTGTTCCTTTCTCCTTTGAAACATGTACATATGCATCACATCCAAATACCATCAGATGTGAAAGAGAGGGTTTCTTACCAGTCCATACCTCTTGTGGAGTCTTATCCTCCAATGCTAATGAAGGTGATCTTTTGACCAGGTAACATGCAGTCTCAACCGCCTCTGCCCAGAATTCATGTCCTAACCTAACACCACTGACCATGCTTCTTGCCCTTTCCATCAATGTCTTGTTCATTCTTTCTGCAACTCCATTTTTCTCAGGTGTGTATGGAGTAGTCTTCTACCACACTATACCACACTTCTTACAGAATTCTTCAAATTCCTTCTTGCAAAACTCTCCACCATTATCTTTCATCAACACCTTTATCTTCTTCTCTGTCTGGTTTTCCACCAGAGCCTTAAATTCTTTAAACCTAACAAAGACTTCAGATTTCTTCTTAAGGAAATATATCTAGGTATTCCTTGAGAAGTCATCTATAAATGATACATAGTACACAGACTTACCTAGTGATGGAACCTTCACAGGTCCAAACACATCATTGTGTACAAGATCTAATATCTGTTTCGCCCTCTTACCACCAGAGGGGAAACTTACCCAATTCTGCTTCCCATATACACAATTTTCACGAGTATCAAAATCTAGAGATCTATTAGTCATACCTTCTACCATACGTTTACCATGAAGTATTCTAAGACCCTTCTCTCCAATATGTCCAAGCCTTTGATTCCATAGCATGGTCTTTTCTCCAAAGACCACTAGATTTTCTACTCCACTTTTAGGAACCACAAAACTCTTGAACCCATAAACAACAGTGCTACCTTGTAGCTTGTACAAAGTTCCAATCCGAACTCCCCACATCAATACCAGTGCTCCCTGAACCATCTTGCAGGTATCTTTCTCAAATACTGTTTTTCCACTTGCGTCATCCAGCTTGCTTAGAGAAATTAGATTTCTAGCTAATGTAGGAATATGTAGAACACCCAGAAGTGTTCTAATATTTCCACCTTGCAACTTCAACTTGAATTTTCCATGACCAATAACTCTAGCCTTCCTGTCATCCCCAAAGAATACATCACCACCATCAAATTTCTCATACTCGTAGAACCACTCTCTATGGGGAGTGAAGTGAAAGGATGCACTTGAGTCAATCAACCATGCCTCATGATCTACATGTGTACTTGAAGAAGCCAAGTACACATCCCCACCTTCATCTGAGGTGGTTTTCGCCTCTGTAGAATGAGCATCATCAGATCCCTTCCTTTGTTTGAAGCTTTAGATTTACATTCCCTTTTGTAGTGCCCTTCCTTTCCGCATTTCCAACACACCTTTATAAGTTTTCTTGGAGATTTAGATCTCCCACTCGATAACTTATTTTTGTTTCTGTTCTGGGACCTTCCTCATACAAACAAGGAACCACCATTCTGGCCCTCCATATTTTTCCATCTCATCTCCTTCATCAGTAAGGATGAGACTATTTCATCAAACTACAAGGCAATTGCATTACTACCTATTGCAATACCAAACTATCCCATAAATCTGGAAGAGTACATAACAAACTGATGCACTTATCTTCATATAAATTTTTAATATAAATAGATAATAACTGACTTACCATACTATTAAATGCATTCAAATGCTTTGTCACCGAGTCTCCATCTTTCATCCTCGGGTTATATAGCTTTTTTCGTTGGAACAATTTATTCACTAGAGACTTAGATTGGTACAAAGTCCATAACTTGTCCCACAAAGCCTTAGTCGTAGCTTCCCCTGATACATTCAACAATATTGAATCTGAGACACACAATCATATTGTACTCTTTGCCTTCCGATCCAACTTCTTCCATTCTTCATCGGACACTCTCGTTAGTTTAGTACCCAGATCTACCGTGATCCATTGATCTTTATCTACCAACAGATCCTCCATATTGAGTTTCCATAACTCAAAACTCTGACCATTAAATTTCTCAATCTCTATCTTTCCACTCGCCATCTTCTTTCACCACTAGAATTGATCCCAAAGATATCCCACTGAACAGGGTCTACCATAGGCCTGAGCAAACCCCTCAGCAATAAAGGTGTCCCCTTGAAGCCAAAACTGCTTGATACCAAATGTAGGTTTTAACCCCATACAGAAATTACCTGCATACGAATTCTAAAACACAGAAAATAAACAATGTGAGAGCATGACACATAAAACACATATACATAGAGATTTTCTTCTGGATCCCAAAACCAGGACTACCAGCTTGATTTTTCATTATGTTCCTTTCAATGTTACAATACATATATATATACATGCCAAAGCATCCAATACCATGGACCGAAAACCATCCGCCCAAAACCATGTGTGAAAACCATGCACAAAACCATAGGTAGGTCCCCCCACCTGATATAGGGTCCAAAAAAAATTTCCCCAGGGTGCTGCCCTAGAGCCTGCAGAGGGGAGCTAACTGCCCCCCCTCTAAACCCCGATTTACTAGGGCAGCTGGTCGTGGAAAGAATATAACACAACCCAACATTACACCACTTCCTTATGTCTTTTGTCATCTTCCCAATGCTAGTATTCACTGATGGGTTCAATGGGTTGTCTTGGGTCATTCCATCTTGGTTCTATCCTTTGTTCTATGGTTTAAACATGAAATTTACCTGCTTCAAGACCACAAATCGAAAGTCTCGCTTCTTCTATTTAAATTTATTCTTGATCTTAACATCATATCAGTATGTTTTACCAAGCAAGGAGATGTCTGGGAACTCCATTTCTACCTAGATGTATATGCGCAGGTAGCCATGGTACTTGAGTAACAAATGTGTCTTTGATTCCTTGATACCCAACATCGTGCCTAGGGTATGAAAGATATTTTTGAACTTTGACACTTCTTGGTAGATTTCCTTCTATAGGGTTGTCCATTTTATGTACTTGACTTCATAGCTCCCATCAGGATAATATTGTTCCTTAATGGCATCTCGGAAAGAGTCCCGAGAAGGTGAAAATAAATTTAGTGAGGTTTCCTCCTTGTCCCTATACTCAGAGTAAGTTTCCCAACATTCTTGACATGGGGTGGAGCCATAAGTACTGAAAAAAGTAATATTTTCTTTAACAAAAAATTATGGACTGAAAAATATCCTACCATCATATTTAACCATCTATCTAGAGCATCTACTTCTATATGGCCTTCAATATAGGAATTTAAAATTTAACATGTAGTTTAAATATGGTTGTGCCTTTGAAGTGACTATTGGATAAAGATGCTTCACCCATTGGCATCTATCAAAGGATCTAGGAAAAATTATCCATCGTCTCATTCTTTCCTCACTCGAGGGTTTGTTCGAGAAAAACATTTGCAAGGATATCCTACTCCCTCATATTTCTTTTCTTCCATGATGTAAGGTCATTAGGGTCAGTGAGACCAGTATTGCAAGGTCTCAACCAGTTCTACTCCCAACTCCTTATACCCTGAACTCATTGGGTACATGCACAAAAGAACAGAGAAAGAGTGGACCGCTCTCATACCACTGATTTGGATTTATGAATGAAATAAAATAAATGCAGATTAAAAAAAATAGAGATACAATGAAACATAACTTCAATTAATAAATAACAAACACTGGAAACTATTTACATTCAAAATGAAAAAAAAATACTAGATTTGGTGATAGTATCTTATCTTTGAGAAGAGATGTGACGACTACATGGCTTCTAAATTGTGTTACAATGAGGTTTATAGAAAATTTTATTATAAAGACACAATGGGAAACCTTAAACATCCAAAATCCCAACCCTAGGACATGAATGGCCAAACACTTGTGGTCCATGATGGGGTTAGTTGGAATGTTAAGTTCCCGGGGTCATAACTTTAGCATACGACCTCTATTTGGCGTGCACAATATCCCATTAGAAAGTTCTATTCGAGGATGAAAATGTTAGACTACAAAAATCAATATTAACCTATGTTTTCCTATTTCCCCAAAAAATGCCGTTTAGGGCCTCAAAATGGCTTTGGAAGTTCAAGACCTAAAAAACCACCAAAAATAGAAAATTGCTGAAATAAGAAACTTTGCTAGAAAATAGGAAACTTATAGGTAACAATGCTAGGGTTCCAAGTGGAGTCGGTGTGTGGCCACCAATATCCACCTAGATCATTATTGTAATTATTTTATTTTATTATAAATAGGGACTCCATGTTGTTTAAGGGGGTGACTTGATAAATTTTCTTTGTTTCATCCCCTAACCATGAAAAGCTTGTTGTATACGTATGTATATGTAAACAATTTTTAAAACTTAACTAAAACAACTTCCTACTTATGTTGATAAGTTTTTTTATGTCTTGTGTCAAGGTTTAATGATGTCCTACGTTTGAAGTGGTCTCACCACCCATCATTAGGAACTCAACTTGTTACTTAACTCATAGTTTTCTACACATAATCATTATGGAATTAGAGTGGACCTTTTCATCCACACATATAGATATATAGAACTATTATCCTTGAACTAGTTATAACAAAAGTGAAACCCTTTTGGAAAATATGCTTATACATATTAAGTACCTACATTTATCTAAACTCATATAGAAAAATGAAATAAACATTTACTTATAAACTCACAATTTCCAATAAAGCGTAAACAAATAGCCTAGTTACTTTTCTGTCATTTGGCAATATAATAGGAGCTACAACTCTCCTCCCAACCGATGAATAGTTGTCTCAAGAATTCCTCCCAAGATCCAGAACCCTTTTTTGTTAGGAAATAAACCAATAATCTTTCACAATTGTACCTCCTCAAGCCCTAGTAGTGTGCTACTAAATCTAGGATGAAATCCTTACTTGTGTAGGTCCAATATTTATCTCCCAATGGAACCTCGTTCTCTTTTTCATATTTCCTTTCTCTCTCGCAATCTTACTTTTTCATTCATCTTCTTCCACCCATGACCTTTCTCTCCCGTTATCATAATTTCGGTGGTAGGAAAAATCATCCCTAGAATATGAAGTATTTTTCTTTCTCTGTGTCAACTATCCTTTCTTGGACAATAACTAATTTCTAATTGTTTCCTAATAGTTGGGAGCTTGACTTCTCATTTGTTGGCTCCTCTTATATTTTCAAAATAACAATAGGTAAAGTAAAAAAAAATCATTATAGTAATAAATATTTACATTCTCATGAAAAAAGTCAACTTAACTTTTTAGCCTCATGACCATCATCCATACTTATGAAAATAAAATTATAAAAGTATAATAAGATATAATTTTATCAAGGGAACTGGATTTCCCCTTCCCTTAAAGGGAACACTATCCTCATTATTTTTCTTCATGCATTCCTTCTAGAACAACATAGGAAATTCCTCTTTCATTTTTTCCTTCATCTCCTAGGTGGCATCCTCAGGCCCAAAGTGTTTCTATTTCACTTTAACCTAGATGATGGCTCGATTCTAGAGTATAATTTCCCTTCGATCTAATATTTGTAGAGGTTCGACTTGGAATTCGCCTTCCAGCTCAACCTGTACAACATTCCAATTAATAACATGAGTAGGATCATAAATATACTTTTTCAAAAGAGACACATGAAATACAATGTGAACCATAACATGAGCTGGTATTGCTAGCTAGTAGGCCGCTAACACTACTCTTGCTAGTATTGATAATGATCCACAAAACTGAGGTGATAACTTAGCACAACTTCCTAGTTTCATGGTAATTTTATTTAATCTAACTCTATTGTATACATGTTCCCATACATGAAAAATTTGTATCTTTTTTAAATTTGCATAACTCTTATGTGTGTCTTGATCTAGTTTTAGGTTTTTTTTCACTTTCTTCATAATTTATTCCATTTCCTCAAGAATTAATTTTTTGAGCTTGGGCACATCAGGTACATAAATTTTATCCTTAAAATTTAACAGGTCATTGTCATTAATTTCACATTCTATCTTTTCTAATTAATCAACATCATTTTTTTATCCTTTCCCATATCTAATTGTAAGATTTATCTCCAAATTCTACTATTGTTATTTGTTCTATGAAATCTATTTTTTCACTGCTTATGGATACTTCACAGACCTACTTCGAACTATGACTTAGTGCATCAACTACTTTATTTTCCTTCTCCTTAATATTTTTAATATCAAAATCATACTCACTTAAGAAGTCCATCCATTGGGCTTGTCTAACATTCAAGTTAAGATACTTGAAGAAGTAAATTAAAGTAAGATGATCAATGAATAATGTGAATTTCATATGAACTACATTATGATGCTACATTTTTGTGTGTGTATGACTGCAACCAATTCCAAGTCATATACTGCATATTTCCTTTCATGGTATTTGACTTTTCTGGACACATAAACTACCACTTTATTTTCATACATTAATACTCCTCCTTAGACTTCTAAACAAACAGTGGTACAAACTATGAAATCTTATTTAGGATCAACTATTTAACCACAAATGCGATACTGAGCAAATGCTTCAATTGTTCAAAAATCTCTTAATATTTCTAAGTCCATTGAAATTTAACCCTCTTCTTCTTTAAGTAATTTATGGGGTGAGCCAATTTAGAGATTCCCTTGATGAATTGCGATAATAACCCATAATGCCCATAAACAATCTAACATCTACCACATTCTTGGGAACCAAACTGTTAAGAATTTATTTAAATTTTTTAGGATCCACAACTATCCCATCCTTGTAAATTGCAAGCCTCGAGTACTGTATTTGATCTTGGTAGAAATCACACGTTTTGAACTTAGTATAAAGCGGATGTTCCCTAAGTGTTTGAAGCACTATTTTTAAGTGTTGTTCATGCTCCTCTAGTGTCTTCGAGTAAATTAAAATATCATCGATAAAAATCAACGTGATTTTATCCAAGTATTGAATAAAGACACTATTCATTAAGCACATAAAAGTAGTTGGGGCATTTGTAAGTGCAAACAGAAGTATTATAAACTCATAACACACATACCTAGTTCTTAAAGTGGTTTTAGGAATATCTTCATATTTAATCATTAATTAATGGTATCTAGACCTTAAATATATTTTAGAGAAGATATTGGCCCCTCTCACTTGATCAAATAAGTCATTGATTTTAGGTAGTGGATAATTGTTTTTATTGTTAACTTATTCAACTTCCTCTAGTCAATACATAATATGAATGTACCATCCTTATTTTTCACAAAACAAATTGGTGCTCCCCATGGAAAAACACTCCATCTGATATATAATTTACTTATTAATTCCTGAAGTTACACTTTTAACTCCATTAACTATGGTACACTCATTATGTAGGGTACTTTAGACACCGATGTGCCCCTTGGTATCAACTCAATTGAGAAGTCAATGTCTCTCCTAGGTGGCAGTCTAGGAATCTCATCTAGAAGTACATCCTTTTATTTTGTATCACCTCTAAGTCATCTAAGGTTTTGGTTTTATTTTCTTTTGAATGATCCTCTACTTGAATAGCAAACAATTCACACCCTTTTCTAGCACACCCTTTTAACTATAAGGTAGATATATGCCAAATAGAAATGGGTTTGGGTATAACTTTTGCAAATTGTATCTCTTGATTGTCTATGGTACATGTAACAATTTTATCTAAATAGTTAACAATTGCTTTAATCCCCTCTAGTCAATCCATCCCTACTAGTATATCATAGGAGTCCATAGGAAAAATATTCAGATTTATGGTTGTTTTATTGCCAGTCAATTCACTGAGATATGCCTTTTTAAAATTTGTAACCTTCATAATAGCGTCAGTAGCTAATTGGACAAATGAAGAATTCTTCTATTTTTTTAAATTTAATTTACATTTTTCCTCTATGATGAGACTAGTATAACTCAAACTGACACCTGGATCTATCAAAGAATAAACATGATAGTTAAAAAAAGTATCTTCTATCTCAGCCAACAAGGATTTGTGCTTATCTTGACACTTTTGCAATGCCACATTAATTATGTGAATACTTTTTTCCACAACATTCATGGTGGAAGCCTCTTTGATATTTTGAAAATTTTCAAAGACGTCTATTTAACCCCTTTCCCCCTTGTGAAAATCCATCCTTGTTTTTAATAGGCTAAGATTTTTCATTTTCATTTCTTTGTTTAGCATGTTGATAACATATTATTTCCCTTCAAATGGCTTCATTGGGTTATTGTATTCAATTTTCTCTTTAAAGGAGAGAGGAAGGAAACTAGTAAATCATTGCAATTTGGCTTTTTCTTCACGAATATAAGGCACATACCTCAAGAGGTGAGTAAATTTCATCACCAATTCATCCATGTTCATTTGACCAAGTTGTAATTTGTGGAATTATTTTTCCTTATCATCATAATATGTTTTATTTTAATGTTTTTCCTCAATGATATTTGAGTTTGTTTCCAATTAACACCCTTTTATTACAAATTATCTATAGTTTTGACATCTTCCTACCGTAAAGATGTTTTTGCCTATAACTGATATGTAGCTAATTTAGCCTTCAAATTACTAGGATAATCATAAACTTGGAAATATTTGTTAATGTTGAGTAACCATACCTCTAGTGTGTCCTTGGACTCTTCGTCCTAAGTTGGGGGTCTAATTTTCTTGAAATCCCCTTGCAACTTTGGTTTTAGTTTCTTCCCTTGATTAGAAATCATTTTAGGTAACTTATAATCCTCCACATTTTCAGATTTATCATCTTTAATCTCATCTACCCTATCAGGGTTCTTTCGTTTGGAGGTTTCTCTCTTGTCTTCCTCTTCCACTATTAGTTCCATAGTTTTTGGATTGAAAAAATATATTAAATTTTTAAGAAGATTTTCCTATTTAGCACTAGCCTTTAGTAACCTCTCATTATTTTCACAAAGACTGACTAACTTTATTCTCAAATATTTAACAATGTTCATTAATTTTGTTGTAGTAAGTGGTGGTTGTTCTCCCAAATATACCTAATTCTTCTCTTCTCCTAAATTTGTTCCTATAGATGGTTCTTGCATCAGTCCTCGTCCTTCTCTTTTCCTTCTCTCTCTTTGTGTGTAAAAAGAGAATTTATTTTGTTAAACAAAAATTGTGGTTGGGCACTGTTGATAGTACTGGACCCGCCAACATGTCAAGGGGATCTCCCCGATAAGAAGTCCTAATTATACCTCCAACCGTTTGGTGTAGGAGTCCCCGCAATGGGTTGTAAGGTAATGCCTTGACCGCGATGTTGCACAAAGGCAAGTAAGATAACTCTGTCATTAGCAAGGGTGTGACCACTACAGTGAGTCAAAGAAGGTGAATGATAGGTTCTAACAAATGGGGGGTGAGATGAGTGCACCCCTTAGCAACCTGTAGCAGTACTCAACTGAGAAGGGAACACATGAGCGAAGATGCATCACAAGCTGGAAAGAAAATCTGTCGACAATCTAAAGTGATGGTTAAACCAATGGTACATCTGCAAAAAGTTTCATATAATTGCATACAAATCAGTTCATACATAAATATGTAAGTTAAACAACATATATTGCTAAGCAACCGAAGGAGTCCAACTACAATAACAACATATGCATGAAAATGTGTTGGCTCTTATTATATAAAGAAGTGTAAGTCCCAATCATACAATACATCCATGTAAACCTGCTAGCCCCAATAGTGAAGCATTACAACCACATCCACCTACTCCTCCAAAGAGATGTACTAGCTCTGTGCAGTGGAGAAGCCAAAGCACGTTACAATATTTTCGAAGCTTTCTTTAAGATAGTCTTATCAGAAGCTTGGCTGACCAAAAGTCCTTACAATGAGTTATGAGGGACTATTTATAGAAAAGGGTGGGGTGACCCTTAACATTCCCCTTTGTGAGAGTTCAACTACCATCATGACTCTTCACCTACTCTATGACTGTTACATCCAACTATTGACACTTGAATTACACTTGACATGACTCAACATTACATTGCACATGTACTCATGTGAGACAACATGGCTTGAGCAAGACATGCAAGGAATCACTGACACTTGGTCCACTATGATGAGACCAACTCTTTGACATGCTTGTGATGGTGAAGGTAGTGAGTTGATGCCAAGATTGGTCGTCCATAATGGTGTGCATGCACGTCATGGTGACATCTTGTTGAAGCGAAATCTTTCCTCCGTTGCAACCGATGCATTGGTTCAACTCCTTCATCCAACTCATCTGCTAACATGCACATGGTCTTCTTGGGTGTGGCTGAACCAAAAACACACTGATGCATGTGTCCATGCTAATCTTCAAGTGTGTTCTAGTGGTCATGCGCATCAACTTGCAAAAGTACATGTTCAGCTCCAGTTGGACTTGCTTCCTGTCTTCGCCTTGGTGAGTGTGTTAAATGGGTTGGATTGCACGCGTTCACACAATGACATGCATGTTGTTGAATCTCTTTCATGTGATCAACAACACTTCTCACCATGTCTTCTCCGTGTTAGCTACTAGGATGGATCTTTAACTTATACGGGCGCAGTTTCATCTGTGAGAGCATGTTGCACCCACTGTTGTTCCTGTTCCTGCTGCAACTCATTCATATGTCTATGCAGCTTCATATTCTTCCTGAGTTTTTGCTTTAGCACATGAAACTCCTTCTTCTTTCCATTCTCTGTCTTCATGGGATCCTCATGTCGCATTGTCACCTCATAGCCTGAGTCCCCAAAGTTGCTTCCATTATCAATGGATCTTCTTCATCTTGAAACTTTGTTCCACCTCTATGTTGTCAACAACCTTCCTCTTGCATTCATTGCATTCGTTGTGTTTTCTGGATTTGCTGTATTCACTGCATTCAGTATGCTGCCTTCAACTGTTGTTCATGATGCTACTTGTTGTGATATCTTAATGTTCTTGTCTACGAACAAATTGATATCTTCGTGATTAGGCAAGCTCATATAAATTTGATCCACTACATCTCCAGGCATGCTCTGAACGGTGTCTTCGACTCTGCCCTCTTGGAAACCATTGCACCTGCACTACTGAGAGGAATATGAACACTTGCAATACCTAGTGACATGGAAACACTCATGGCAAGCAATCTGTTAGTCAAAAACCAAACCAAACTTGAGAATTGACTTGCAACATACTTGTGTGACTCATCATGAAAGTTGCAGAATTTTGGCAGGGAGGTCAGGAGACTGACTGCCAAGACAGCATAATGCACAGTTTGGGCTGCTGGGAGACTGACTGACTACTGGAACTGCATAATGCATAGTCCAGCCTGGCTGCTGACTACTGGAATTGCGCAATGCGTGTTAGGGTCCAACCATAACCCCCTTATTTATGTAATAGGGTCGAGTCATAGTTATAGTTACTTAAAGAGTCAATAAAGCCCATATTAATAATTGTAAGTGGTTGACCCACATTTAAAGAAAGGGACCATAGTTAGTTGCAAACGGGCCATGGTATTAGATAGATGGTATTAAGAGAACCATGGTACTGACCCATGGTATTACATGTATGAATCCTATATAAAGGATAAAGACTCCTCATTGAGGAGTGTCATGTCTTAATTTGTAATCGAGCGTCGCTCTATTGGAGGTTTCCCCCTCAAAGAGTCAAGTGAACATTGCATTCATCTCTGAATAATAAAATACATGTTGTTATTTCTCATTTTGCTCTATTTTTTGGGTTGCGTTTCTTCATATATTTGGTATTCTGGCATCTTCTCATAGGTCAAGAGCATAACAAGTGGTATCAAAGCACTTTCCAGGGCCAGTGGTATCTCCATTTTTAGCAGAAAGGTTTTTTTGGCTAGAGATGTGTTCCGGCGTCTTTAAACCATGGGATCTATCATTGAGCGCATAAACCTGCGGATTTGGGGAGGCATGCACGCAGGAAATACAAGAGATGGTCACGCTTTTTGGACTCCCTTGTAACCCCTGTGGGTACCCCTTCGAGTAGTAGCGCATTAGACAGAACCACACATGGACTGTCTTCCACGTACTCTTTAAGTATATCGGAAGCCCCCTAGGCTCACTAGAAACCTCTCCATAGATAAACCATCGGCCGTCTTGCTGCTACAGTACACCGAGAATAACACTCGGGGTGATTACTCGTGTGTACAATAGGGTAGTCGGGTAGTACAACTAAGGGTACGGTTGATCATCCTTAGTTAGTGCCCTAAAAGATTGGGTCGAGTACTACTATTGGACCCTTATGTATATTGCGATCTGTAGCACCTGACACTCCTTGAGACCATAGTTCCCTTGTCTCTCTGAAGATCGCCCATTATCTTCTTTGCTAGATCAGATCTAGTAGTTGGGGTTCTGTCGCCGCCGCAACAATCAGATCCACCAGTTCAGGGTCTACCGCCACAGTACCATTCAGATCTAGCAGCTGGGGTTCTGTCACCGCTGCAGTCCAACTCACATTCAACAGTTGAGGGTTTCACAGACAGATCTGACCATTTGTGCAGGGAGGCTTGTGGCTCCTATACCGTGGGGCGATTCTCACAGGACATTGGGCAGGATTCGCATTTCTGGAAATTGGCCACTGCAGTATTGATAAGCGGGGAGTAAAACTCCTTTCGGAGGCCCTCTTGGGATGCTTATAAGAGACTTAACCCATAAGAATCAAGATGACGAGCTGAGCGAGGTGGTACCATTCACTTGTTAGCTTCAATTTTTAGGTGGTCCCAATTTTTTTTGAAAGTGACGACAAGTGACCCAGATCTGTGTATGGTAGAAACCAGAGCTCAAGCCATGGCCAATGAGAAGATCGAGACCATTGAAAAATAGTTGGCTGCTTTAACGATGTAGATACATACATTAATAGACGCAGTCACAAAGGACAAGTCAGCGTTACAATCAGAGGCATATGGTTTTAATGAAGACCTTGAAGGAGAATCTAGCCATCATCTTCACTTCCATGGAAATCACCAACATTCCCACCCTCGACCACCCAAGATGGACATGTACAAATTTGATGGCTCTAATCCGGTAATATGGGTAGCACAAATGGACCAATATTTCACTCTGAATAACATCATAGATGATGAAACTAAACTACATGTGGGAGGCCTTTACTTGGACCAAGAAAGATGGCAATGGTGCCAGTGGCATCAGAAATGATATCCAAGGAAAATTACTTGGCAGGTGTTCAAAAAATCCATTTGTGACCGCTTTGATCGCGAATCTATTTTTTTGGGTTGTATTACTAAGCTCAGACAGACAGGCACGATAAACGACTATATTTCAGTCTTTGATACATTGGCCTTCCGCACAACAGGACTGGGAGATGAATTCTACTTGGAATGTTTTATAAGTGGTCTCAAAGAAGCCATCCAAGCCCATGTCCGAATTCACCACCCATCCACATGGATGGAAGCTTTCACAAAGGCTATTGAAGTGGAACGAGCTTTAGCAGCCTAGTCGCCTCTTCCAGATTTCATACCCAAGGGACACCCCACCCAAGATTAGGGCACTACCCAAACACTTAAGGTTCAAAAGGTGTCCCCCGCAGAAATGGCTGAAAGAAGAAAGCAAGGATTGTGTTACTACTGTGAAAAATACTCCCTAGGGCATAAATGCAAGGAACCCAAATTCTTTCAAATTGATGCTACTAATCATAGTTCATCTGAGGAAGCCCCACCATTTGAGGGACCAGAGAAGGAAGATGAGGACAACTAGCAGGACAATGAGCTCCCAGCTACGATAAAAGAACCAGTTATCTTGCTCCATGCTTTGGCAGGCATTTCTTCTCCCCAAACTCTCAAAATCAGAGGTTTTATTAAACATCTCCCTATAGTAGTATTGATTGATAGTGTCAGCATGCATAACTTTATCCAATAGAGAGTCATCAAAGCAGTTCATTGTTTTGTCAGAGCAGTCACTAATTTCCAGGTCCAAATTGCTAATGGGGGGACAATGAAATGTGAAGGCCGCTATGAATATATCAAACTTCAAATGGGATATTACCACCTAAATACCCACATGTTTGCCATCAACATGGGTGATTGTGACATTGTCTTAGGTGCTCAATGGCTCTGCACACTAGGCCCAATCACAATGGATTTCCAGGAGTTATATATGATCTTTAAGTAGAAAGACCACATCCATACCCTCCGTGGATTCCAGGCAGGTACTCCTTCTATCATCAGCTCACATCGAATAGAAAAGTTGTTAAAAAAGGGCCATCTTGGAGTTATCGCCCCATTTAATGCCATCTAGGCCATCGAGGCTACTACTCCTCATATTCACCTTGAGATGCAATAGGTCTTAAACATCCACCCAGAGGTCTTTGACAAACCTAACAATCTTCCACCCTCTAGAGGGTAACATGATCATAACATCACTTTTGTCCCAGGGGCACAACCACCGAATGTGCACCAATATAGATACCCTTTCACCCAAAAGAATGAAATTGAAAAAATCATCAAGGAACTCCTGGAAGCCAGTGTCATTCGTCCTAGCATCAGTCCTTATTCATCACCTGTGGTCATGGTGCTTAAGAAAGATGGGGAACGACGCATGTGTCCAGACTTCAGGGCCCTCAACAAGCTCACAGTCAAAGATAAATTCCCTATCCGAGTTGTTGAAGATTTGCTAGATGAACTAAATGGTGCTCAATTCTTTACTAAGCTAGATCTTCACTCGAGCTATCACCAAATATGCATGAAAGAAGTAGAAATTCCCAAGACTGCTTTCCGAACTCATGAAGGCCATTATGAATTCCTGGTCATGACATTTGGTCTCTGTAATGCCCCATCCACTTTTCAGAGCCTCATGAATCACCTGCTCAAACCATATCTTAGAAAAATTTTCCTCGTTTTCTTTGATGACATTCTCATCTATACCCTCACCTAGGAAAAACATCTTCAGCATGTAGACCTGCTCTTGCAACTGCTTCAGAAGCATAAATTATTTGTCAAATTGTACAAGTGCTCTTTTGGCATGGAAGAAGTCGAGTATTTGGGCCACACTGTGGGGTGTGAAGGTGTCAGGGTGGATCCCAAAAAAGATCCAGGCAATGCAGGATTGACCCCAACCAAAGACCTTGAAGAGTTTGAGAGGATTCTTGGGTCTCACTGGCTACTATCACAAATTTGTTTGCAATTATGGTCGCATTGCTAGACCCCTCACTCACCTTCTCAAGAAAAAGTCACTCCTCTAGACTGATGAAGCACAATAGGCGTTTATGGCTCTCAAACAAGCCACGTGTTCCACTCCCGTATTGGCACTACATGACTTCACCAAATCTGTTGTGATTGAATGTGATGCTTAAGGTACAGGTATTGGGGTTGTCTTAATGTAGGAAGGTCGAACCTTGGCTTTCACTAGCCAACAACTAAGTGGGAAACATCTGGGACAATCTATCTATGAGAAGGAGATGATGGCCATCTTACATGCAGTGGATATCTAGTGACCATACTTATTGGGGTGGCATTTCCAAATCCACACAGACCATCAAAGCCTTAAATATTTTTTGGAGTAATGACTATCCTCGCCACAACAAAATAAATGGCTATCCAAAATGTTGGGATATGATTATGAGATAATTTACAACAAAAGGTGCAAAAATGTAGTAGTGGTTGCTTTATCATGCCAATTTGAGGAGGACAACACCCTTCTAGCAATCTCTCTTCCCATTCTAGATTGGATTGAAGAAGCCCACAAGGAATGGTTTTCACATCCTTGACTCTCCCAACTCATTAATAACTTGTGAGCAAATCCTAATTCCACACTGGGCTACTCTTGGAAGGATGATATTCTTCGCTACAAGGATAGAGTAGTGCACCAACATCCACCCTCAAAATGCGCATTTTGGTAGAGTTGCACTCATCTCCCATTACAGTCCATGCAGACTTTCAGAAGACTTATGCTCACACTCGTCATTCCTTCTTTTGGACAGGCATGAAAACTAACATTCTTACTTTTGTAGTTGAATGTGATGTGTGTCAATGCCACAAAGGAGAAACAGTCAAGTCCCCAAGCACTTTACAACCATTGCCCATCCCTGCCTCAATCTGGATGGATGTTTCTATGGATTTCATTATTGGTCTTCCAAATTTAGGCAACAAGTCGGTCATGATGGTGGTTGTCAACAGACTTTCTAAGTATGCTCATTTTTTCACCCTACCCCACCCATTTACCCCCACTTTGGTGGCTCAATCTTTCACGGACCAGATCTTCAAACTGCATGGCATGCCCACTTCCATTGTGTTTGATCGTGACTCGATCTTCACCAGTAACTTTTGGCAAGAAATTTTCAAGATACAAGGCACCCAAATCCAACTAAGTACTTCCTATCATCTCCAAATTGATGGTCAAACTGAAGCAGTCAAAAAATGTCTGGAGACCTACCTGAGGTGCTTCACTTCAGAAAAGCAACATCAATGGGTACAGTGGTTACCTCTAGCTGAATGGTGGAATAATACTAACTATCATGCCACCACCAAGATGACTCCATATGAAGCATTTTGTGTTCAACTCCCCCCTTCACCTACTTCTTATATGCCTGGATGCTCTAAGGTGCAAGCAGTGGATCAACTCCTACAGAACCATGCAACCATGCTAGCCCATCTTAAAGATAGTCTCCATCAAGCTCAGAATCGCATGAAGCAACAGGCAAACCAACATCGTTTAGAGCATACATTTCAAGAAGGGGATAAGGTCTTATTGAGGTTGCAACCATACAATCAAACATCACTCAAAGACAAGGGACATCAGAAATTATCTCCAAAATTCTACAGACCTTATCAAATACTTCAATGCATTGGAGAATTAGCCTACAAGCTAGCCTTTCCACCCAATGAAAAAATCCATCCCGTCTACCTAAATTGGATGAAGAAGGTTCAATCTGGCTCCAACCTGAACAGGTCCTCGACACGTGAGAATGACATCTGTGCAATCGCGCGATCAAGGAAGTCCTCATTAAGTGGAAAGACACCTCTCCAAAATATGCGACCTGGGAACCAGCCACTATTCTTCAGCAGTTTCCGCAACTTCAGCCGTGAGGACAAGGTTGTTTTTATGGGGGAGGGCATGTTAGGGTCCAACCCTAACCCCATTATTTATGAAATAGGGTCGATTCATAGTTATAGTTAGTTAAAGAGTCAATAAAGCCCATAATTGTAAGTGGTTGACCCACATTTAAAGAAAGGGACCACAATTAGTTGCAAACGGGCCATGGTATTAGATAAATGGTATTAAGAGAACCATGGTACTAACCCATGGTATTGCATGTATGAATCCTATATAAAGGATAAAGACTCCCCATTGAGGAGCATTGTATCTTAATTTGTAATCAAGCCCTGCTCTATTGGAGGTTGCCCCCTCGAAGAGGTAAGTGAACATTGCTTTCATCTTTGAATCGTAAAATACATGTTGTTATTTCTCATTTTGTTCTATGTTCTGGGTTGTGTTTCTTCATATATTTGGTATTCTTGCATCTTCTCGTAGGTCAAGAGCATAACAATGCGTAATCTTAGTTGGCAATGTTGCAGGCTTTGTGACTGCATTACGCAATTTTCTTGGCCAGCAGTCACTATCCCTTAGGATTGTGCAAGTCAGGCCTGGGGAATAGCTGTTGGGTAGAAATGTGCATTTTTGGGGAGGAAGGCAGAGCCTTCCCTCTTAGGATTGCACAATGTTGTCTACTGAGGCAAAGTCCGGGCCAAGGTTGGCTAGACTTGCCAACTAGAAACTAAATGCGAATGTGAATGTGAATGCATGGTGATATTGAGTGTGAGCATAAGTGGATGATGATGCACACAAACGATGAATGATATATTCAGAAAAAATAACAAAATGCATGTGGGTGAGGTGATTCACTGAATCGGTGACCATTCATCAAAAGCAGTTTCATGCATGCGACGATAGTGAGATAGTAACAAAAAATGAAACAGTGCTAGGACAAGCTAGCACACATGTAAAGAACAACAAGCATTCAAAGAAATCAAGCAAACAATACCCATACAAGAGAAAACATAAAAAGCGATAGAAATGCAACATAAGGCATGGAAGGTGGGCTTTACCCAAAATGGCTGAGCTGAATGTGCCGACTGCTCCTAGACGTGATGTGGGATGTCAGAGCTACAAGGTTAATGTGAGGAATGAGCTCTGTAGCATCCGGTTGATGATTTTTGATAACATCGAGGTTGTGATGCACATGCCACAAATCTAGGCAAAGCGACATTTGGTGGGAGGTTTCTGAAATGATCCTTGCATGTAACCTCTAACTACTAAACATAGATCCCTTAAACAAGGGATGCATTTGCATGTTACCTTGGGACAAGTGGCCCATGCATGCAAGTCTGTTTTGCTCGGTCTCGGAGGGAACTACTCAACTCAGCTACACATGCAAGAGACTGCTTGACTACTAGAGAAAAATGCACATTTCTGGGAAAAGCAGTTGACTGCTGCCCATATTTGTGCAAATTCTACGCTGAGAAGCCCTACTGGGGAAATTTGCACAATTTCTATTGGGAGTGTTGGCTGGTAGAATTGTGCAATTCTAGAGCCCAGCAGGCTATGAGACATAATTGCACAATTTCTGGAGGGAAGGTTGGTTGCCCTCCAAAAATGTGCAATTTTCATGGGGAAGCTGCTCAGGCTGCAACTCGACCAAGTTCGGGTGAACAAAATGTGAGGGGAATGAATAAAGTTGTGCTTAACAGGCTGCCTTTGTGCATGAAAAAAATTGAAGCTTATGTACTTGATGAAGCAAGATAAAATTATGTGAAAGGTTGGTAGGGAGGCTCCAAAATAGGCTAAGGAAAAATTTTGGAGGGTGGTTGTAGCCTCTACAACACTTGGTGACACATTGGTAGAACTCTATTTCTCTGAATGGACCTTGTTCATGAAAGGCAAGTCGAACGACTCTGAAGGTATTGTTCAGTTCTCAGTTCATCTTGGTTTCACACTAGCTTGATTGTAAGATGTAGCATCTACCAAGCTCTTGGTCGATAGACACACATTCAAAGCCAAGGCAACACAGTTGTTTCAATTGGGGTTGAGGGGTATATTGGTGCACAATCAGTATAGTCGTCAGAGTCTTAGTTTCATCTCTGGTGTTGCTCCGCTGCCAGCAGTCCTAGACAGTACCCCGACGGAGTCACATAGGAACACAAGTATGGCTCCGCTGCCAGCGAAAGTACCCCGGTGGAGTTACTTGCATCGCCTCCCTACGCAGGAAGCCTTTCTATTCTTTGGCCTTATTCATTTTGAATTTTGATTTTTTTTTTACTTTTCATTTTTTTCATTTTTCATTTTTTCAATTGTGCATAGCACTTATTCATTTTAGAGGCGGAAGAGGGATCCAGACTTATTGAGAGCAGAAGAGGTTGTTCCAATAGAGAAGTAGTTTATTATATCTCTGACGTTCCTGTTAAGGTTTCCCCCCTCACCTTACTCTACTTGATTGAGCTGAAAAGGGTTAACCCAAAAAAAAACCGACTAGAGAAGGTAACACTAGTTAGCGCGCAAGCATTGTGTTTTCACCAAGGTTCACTTGGAACAGTACATATTTTCCTTCACATATCATAGACTAAAAGTAACAAGCTCTTCATACAAAGTCAATATGACATATAACCAAGTAGTGATAGCTATACAAGCCCTCTTGTACTTCACCTAGCTCGTTTCAAGAGTCATACATGGTTTCATGAAAAACTAACCTACAAACGAAAAAAGTGAACTAACAAACATCAAAGAAAACCAAAAGCAGAAACAAAAGTGAAAGAAAAGAAATTAAGAAAACAAGTAAGCAAATAAACAAGCAAACAAAGCGAATAAGCAAAGAATCATGCACGAAAACTGACTAAAAGAAAACATTACTCCTACTCCTACACTAACGGTGCATGGGCCTGATCACGTGAAGTGATATTTCCAATGCAGCCATCGGTGCATTGGTAGACCCATGTTGGTGAAGACTTGGTCTATGAGAAACCCAGTTGTGCGAACCAGCAAGCAAGAAATATATAAGAATGAAGACAACCACACTTAGTGTCTGACAATGTCCACAGGACATAAGTGAGTGCAAGTGCATGACAAGTAGTCTATGGACTTATCATGGTGTTGTGTGTCACTGCGTGCAACTTTCAAACATAAGCACACTCTTGACTGAGACATGCAAGCAAACGAAAGAAACAAAGATAACTTGCATCATACACATGTGCTTGTAATGTAAGATTCCTCCAATGCATGAGCGATGGGATAGTGCAGTTCGAATGGAGGAAGTATGATCTATGTGTGAGATGGATCCTCAATGCATACAAATCAGTGATGAGGAGCCTTGGGTGATTGAACAATTTGATGATCGGAAGTGAGACTAACCCAAGAGAGCAAGGACCTGACATAACCATCAGCTCAGATGAAGTGCCTCGGTAGTGTTGGGTGTTTCAACTTCATGAGCAAGTAGATCATCATAATTGGTGGCTTCAAAAGATCAATTGTGATAGATTCATGATCATGATCAAATACAGAAACATATGGATCACGACCGCCATGATCAGAAAAATCAATGATTTCATCGGCATCATCGTGATCAGATGAATCAAACAGAGTGGTAGATGAAAAGCAAACAAACTCATCCTCTATGTTTCTGGAAAAGACAGATGAAAGATCAAGTGGATTTTCAAGGAATAGCTTGTCCTCTCCATTGTCGAATGTTGGACCAACATCCTGCGAGTCCTGCGAGCGATCAACAATGGGTGCATTTGTGGATGAAGACACACACGCGAAATCATGGATGGTAGGTTCACCAAAGATGTTAGGAAAGAACGGATGGGTCTTGGACGAAAGGGAGTCATCCTTCACCGAGTGTTGATGCTCAAACTCCCACTCATACTCTTCATGAATGACAGTGCATGTTGGTTGTGAAACACCAACTCCGTCAATGGGTTGTTCCTCATTCACAACAAGTGAAGAGCCTAGAATGAACGAACACAAGACAACATCATCTGGAGGAACACCCGAGTGCGAAGACATAGGTCGTAGAATAGAATGTATATGAGAACTCAAAGGACTCAAAACCAAATCTGCGCAAAAATTTAGTAAAGTGATGTTGGGAGAATGTGAAAGATGAACAGGTGTGTGAGCATGATCTTCAACATCACTAGGCAATGGTGGAGTTGTTGAATGAGAGTAGGCGGACAGTCAGTTGAGATAGTGACAGCATCCACATGAGATTATGCAGATCCATCAATGAAGAATGTTGAGCAAGGCTTGATATCAAGCTTCTTCTTCGGACGGGTAGATTTCTTAAGGAAATACTTGAACCAATCCCAAAGATAGGAAAATTTCATCTAGCTCCTTGGAGCTTGAAACTACAAGTCATGGAAGCGCTGCCAAAAATAAAGAACCGATTCATGTGGAGCCTTCCATTGCTATAGCAGTTTTTGGTCAAGATGGTCTAGATAAAAATGATAGAAAGTGTCTACAATAAGATCACAGAAGTTCTCAATTGAGTGCATGTTGTCAACCAGTAGGCTGAGCAGCCAACGATGTGGAGATTCGCGAAGTCAAAAATCCAAAGTGATGTTTAAACCAACGACACATCTACTACAACATTCATATAATTGCATACAAATAAGTTCATACACAAATATGTAAGTTAAACAACATATATTGCTAAGAAACCAGAGCAGTCCAACTACAATAACAACATATTCATGAAAATGTGTTGGCTCTTATTATATAAATAAGTCCCAATCATACAATACATCCGTGTAAACCTGTTAGCCCCCTCATGGCTCTCCACCTACTCTATGATTGTTACATCCAACTATTGACACTTGACTTACACTTGACATGACTCAACATTACAATGCACATATACTCATGTGAGACAACATGGCTTGAGCAAGCCATGCAAGACATCACTAACACTCAGTCCACTGTGATGAGACCAACTCTTTGATATGCTTGCGATGGTGAAGGTAGTGAGTTGATTCTAAGCTTGTTCTTCTGTGATGGTGTGCATGCACCTCATGGTGACATCTTGCTAAAGCAAACTCTTGCCTCCATTACAACTGGTGCATTTGTTTGGCTCCTTCATCCAACTCGTATACTAACATGTGCATGGTCTTCTTGCGTGCAACTGAACTGGCAACACACTAATGCATAGTGTCCATGTTGATCTTCAAGTGTGTTCTGGTGGTCATGCGCATCAACTTGCCAAAGTACATGTTCAGCTCTAGTTGGACTTGCTTCTTATCTTCGCCTTTGTGAGTGTGTTGAATGGGTTGGATTGCATGCTTGCACACAATGACATGCATGCTGCTGAATCACTTACATGCGATCAACAACACTACTCACCATGTCTTCTCCGTGTCAACTGCTGAGATGGATCTTTAACTTGTACAAGCGCAGTTTCATCCATGAGCACATGTTGCACCCAATACTATTCTTTTTCCTGCGACAACTCATTCATCTGCCTATCCAACTTCATGTTCTTCTTGAGTTGCTGCTTCAGCACATGCAACTCCTTCTCTGTTCCATTCTCTGTCTTCCTGTGATCTTCGTGTCGTCACCTCATAGCCTGAGTCTCCAAATTAGCTTTCATTATCAGTGGATCTGCTTGATCTTACAACTTTGTTTTGCCTCTGTGTTATCAACAACCTTCCTCTTGCATTCATTGCATTCACTGCATTCCATGCATTTGTTGTATTGATTGCGTTCAGTATGCTGCCTTCAGTTGTTGTTCATGATGCTGCTTGCTCTGATGTCTTGATGTTCTTTTCTAAGAACAGCTTCATATCTTCATGAGTAGGCAAGCTCATAGACATTTGATCGACTACATCTCCAGACATGCTTTGAACGGTGTCTTCGACTCTTCCCTCTAAGAAACCATTGTACCTACACTGCTGAGAGGCAGATGAACACCTGCAATACCTGGAGACATGGCAACACTCATGGCAAGCAATATGTTAGTCGAAAACCAAAATAAACTTGAGAACTGACTTTCAACATACCTATGTGACTGATCATGAAAGTTGTGCAATTTCAGTCGAGAGGTCGGGAGACTGACTACCAAGACTGCACGAGGCACAGTCTGGGTTGCTAGGAGATTGACTGACTACTGGAACTACAGAATGCACAGTCCAGTCTAGCTGCTGACTGTTGGAATTGGGCAATGCGCAATCTTAGCTGACAATGATTGTAGGCTCAGTGACTGCATTGCACAATTTTCTTGGCCAACAGTCACTGTCCCTTAGGATTGAGAAAAGTAGGCCTGGGGAATAGGTGATGGGAAAAAATGCACATTTCTGGAGAGCAAGACAAAGCCTTCCCTCTCAGGATTGCGCAATGTTGTCTAGTGAGGCAGAGTCGCGGCTAAGGTTGGCTAGACTCACCAACAGGAAACTGAACGCGAATGTGAATGTGAATGCATGGTGATACTGACTGTAATCATAAGTGGATGATCATGCATGCAAATGGTGAATGACAGATCTAGAAAACATAACAAAATGCATGTGGGTGAGGCGAGTCACCGAATCGGTGACCGTTCATGAAAAATAGTTTCATGCACGTGACAACAGTGAGATAGAAACAAAAACTGAAATAGTGCTAGGACAAGCTAGTATAAATGTAAACGACAGAAAGTGTTCAAATAAATCAAGCAAACAGTACTCATACAAGCGAAAACACATAAATTGATAGAAATGCAACACAAGGCATGGAAAGCAGGCTTTACCCAAAATAGTTGAGCTGAATGTGCCGACTACTCCTAGACGTGATGTGCGATGTTAGCGCTACAAGGTTGATGTGAGGAATGAGCTCTGTAGCATCCAGTTGATGAGTTTTGATGAAACTAATGTTGTGACGCGCATGCCACAAATCTAGGTAAAGTGACACTTGGTGGGAGGTTTCTGAAATGATCCTTGCATGTAACTTCCAACTGCTAAACATAGATCCCTAAAACAAGGGATGCCTTTGCATGTTTCCTTGGGAGAAGCATCCCATGCATGAAAGTCTATTTTCCTCGGTCTCGGAGGGAACTGGTCAACTCAGCTACACATGCAAGAGATTGCTCGATTGCTGGAGAAAAATGCGCATTTCTGGCTGGAAGCTAAGCTGGCTACCCATGAGATTTGTGCAATTTTTGGGCAGAGCAAGTGACTACTGCCCAAATTTGTGAAAATTCTAGGCTGAGCAGCCCTATTGGGGAAATTTGTTCAATTTCTGCTGGGAGTGTTGGCTGGCAGAATTGTGCAATTATCGAGCCTAGCAAGCTGCTAGACAGAATTGTGCAATTTCTAGAGGGAAGGCTAGTTTCCCTCCATAAATGCATAATTTTCACGGGGAAGCTACTCAAGCCTGCAGCTAGACCAAGTCCTGGTGAACAACCTATGAGGTGAATGCATCAAGCTGTGCTTGGTAAGCTACCTTTGTGCATGAAAAACATTGAAGCTTGTGTACTTGACGAAGAAAGATAAAGTGCTGTGAAAGGTTGGTGGGGAGGCTCCAAAACGGGATAACGTAAAATTTTGGAGGGTGGTTGTAGCCGCTACAACAGGCACATAGGCCATAATGTTGTAAACCATGGCTCTGATACCATATGTCATGAACATTTTATTACAAAACATTTATTTAATACACACACACACACACATATATATCCTTAAGTGTATAAATCTCCTTTCCTATGCATATGTGCACTTTCCTAAATACAAATTGTTTAATCTCATAACTTATAACTTATCTTCAACACATATTTACATATTAGAATCTTTGGATTCATTCATACATTAAATAGACCACCACCAAACAGGTTACTAAAGTAAGGGGTATGATTGCACTTAGATGTTGTATAATGTGTCTTAGGTTATTTTGAGTTTAACCATATAAAAGATTTATTAATAGTCCCCTTTCAGGGTGAAAACCATGACAATATTAACGAGAAACAATCCACAAATACCACTTGAGATGTGAAGGCTAGACAAGATATACAATTGTTATCTTTTTTATTTAAGCATTCAACCATAATCTAAATATCCCTTTCCTATTGGCATTCCTATTCCTTGGCATTAACACCTTCTACTCTAGTTCCATGACTATATGCACATTTTTCTGGAGGAATTTTCTTCGTCGTCTCGGTTAAAAGATCCAACTCACCTGACAACCTAATCGGTTAGAACATGGATAGATGATATTTATGTTTATGATATGATAATGAATATTACTTCTTGGTGGTTTGGTTAACTACCCCACCCCCCTCCTTCAGCGATGACAACATTTGTGTCAAGAGACTTCAATACTCTGAGATTTGAAGGTAGCAAGGTTATGGTTTTTGTTTCCATGTCTTTGGTCTTAGGAGTGTGTAGGCATTTGTTATCAATTACAACATGTAACTCTGCTTTTTTTTAATGGTTCTGCCATGCACCTCTGAGAGGATTTCCACAACATTAACATGACAGTTGATATCACAGACTTGGTCAGTCTGCTACCCACCTCACAATTTTTTCTTTTAACTTCAAGTATACGTTTCTCCTTATTAAAATTTATCTTTGGCTAGATACTAATTACTTTCATTTGAATATTATGGTTTCAAGGTTGGTGGAGATTTGGGTTCTTCTCCTCTCTAAGGAGAGTTTTTCCCCATATTACTTAGATAAGCTTTTACAAAGGCTACAACCCTGATTGATGAAAAAAATTCTGATATAACTTATCCAGATTCCTTCTTTTTAGTTACATATTACATTTCTTGTAATTCATACACTCAATTTCTAATTGTTATTTATTTGCAGGCCAGAGTTAGGCTTATTGTGACACGTTTTGATGGCTGAGGATTTTCATGGAATAATGTGCACAATGGTTATGTAGCCGCTTTCTTTCATTTTTTCTCTTAAACCTATGGACAAAAAGATTATTTTTACTAGTCCAATTAGCATATTGAAAAGGGTTAAACCCTCTTCAATTCTTGCAATATTTGGAAATTGGCTTCTAGCGATGCCACAACACTTCAATAAGTACTTAGCTTCTCTCCAAACTTTATTTATCACTAAAAGAGTTTGTTAAGGGTTTTCCAAGGTTAATGTTTCTCTTTTATGGTTAAATTTCCATTAAAACCCTCATCGTTTTAATGGGGCTTTTTTCTATCATAGAATACAAGACTTGACTTTTGCCAATTTTCTCACAGATCATATAACAAGCTCAAAACCTAATTACTATCCTTCCTTTACATTTGTACCTTGCTTGATTTGATTTTTGACAGATTTCTTCTGTTATGTACATTAGTTACTATCATCGCCTAAGGGGGTTGTAAAAACAAGGTTCTATGTTCCCTTCACTCTAATATGCAGGTAGTCTTCAACTTATTTTGTCTCTTGTCTCTCATGTTGGAGGGTTACTTTTTACTACTGTTCAGTGGCTAGAGCCCATCATGGCCATGCCTCACTTCGAATTAATTACCCTCATAATTAAATATTCTACCAATCATATTAGCACTTACGTGTCTTAGTAACCAAATTCTATGGTCTATTTTGTATAAAGTATGATAAAATAATGTATCTATAAATTTTAAGATTATTATGTAATATTGTTCTTCTTGGAATGGACCAAGTGTAATTTAACATATAAATTTATATGGTCTATAACTCAGTAGTTTATTATGTTTTTCTCATTGTCTAAATGACTGGGTCTAAAAATATTTAGCTTTTTTTTGTACAAGTACACATTATGCTTTACTATAAGTTACTGTTACTTACATTTACAACTAAAAATTTGTATTTTATCAAAGACCCATTATTGTCACTGAATTCTTACCAAGTTTTTTATTTGTACTAAAGAGATTGCAATGCATGTTCTTTTTTCAATATTTTCTTTTAATCATTTTCATAACTCATATTTCTCTTACTCAAACAAACACATGCATGATTAGTATTCCTCTTCATTGAGAATTCCAAATACTAATGTTTTTGTCACTTGTTATTATTTTTTATCATATATATATATATAGATATATATATATATATATATATATATATATATATATATATATATATATATATATATATATATATATATATATATATATATATATATATATATATATATATAGATATATATCACTCATATAAATTCTTATTTACTAGCCTTAGAGTGCATGACTCTTGGCTCGGGTTTTTCACCTATTACTACCGATATTTTATTGTATTATAAACAAGGACTCCATGTTGTTTAAGGGGATGATCTAATAATTTTTATTAGTGTCAACCCATGGCAATGAAAACCTGATTGTATACGTATGTATATGAAAACTCTTTGCAAAACTTAACTGAAACAACTTCTTACTTAACCCATACTTTTCTATACAGTACCATTACATAATTTGAAAAAACCTTTTCTTCCACCCAAATAGATATACAAAAATATTCTCCCTGAATTGGTTATAAAAAAGTGAAACCCTTTTGCCATATATTATGATACTTATTAAGTACTCAAATTTATCCAAACTCATACATAAAAATTACATAAAATTTTACTTAGAAACCCAAAATTTCCAATAAATCATAAACAAAAAACCTTGTTACTTATATGTGTTTTGGAAGTATAATAGGAGCTACCAAATGCCTCCCAACAGATGAACTATTGTCTCAGAAACCACCCCCCTGCCAAGCTCTAGACCCATTTTCTATCAAGAAACAAATAAATAATATTTCACAGTTCTACCTCCTCAAGCCCTAGTAACATCTTGCTAAATATGGGATGAAATATTTATTTTTGCAGGTCCAACCTTTCTCTCCCACTACAATTTTGTTCTCTTTTTCAAATTTCCTTTCTCTCCCACAATATTACTTTTTAATTCATCTTCTTCCACCCATGACCTTTCTATCCCATCATGAATATTCTAGTGGTAGGGAAAATCATCCCTGGAAGACGAAGGATTTTTCTTTTTCTGTGTCAACTCTCCTTTCTTGGACCATAACCAATTTCTAATGATTTTCTGACAGTATGGAGCTTGACTACTCACTTGGTGTGTTGGGTATGTTTTATATTCTTTCCATGAATAGTTGCAAGTGTTGTTATGTTGTGCTAGACGTAGCATGGGAGGTATCCCCCCTACATGAGTTCAAGGTAGTGCCCCCGGAATTTTTTTTTAATGCAGACTCAATAATAATTGGGCAGACCCAAGGATGGCAGGCGGACCTACCCATAGCATTGTGCATGGTTTTTGTGCATGATGGTTTTTCCCATGGTATTTTGTAGATCCGTTAAAGGGAACTATGGTTATGTTCTAATCTAGGGTTAATGGATTGAGGTTTATGAATGTTTTAGCATGTACATAATGTATTGTAACATTGAAAGGAATATAATAAAAAATCACTTTGGTTTTCCCAATTTGAGTTTCGAGACAAAATATTTGTTTGTATTTTAAGTTCTCGCCATTTTATATTTTTTGTTTTAATTTATTTGTAGGTAATTTATGTACAAGGTTAAAACCTACATTTGTTATTGGATATGTATAAAATTTAATGGGACACCTTTGTGGTTGAGGGGTTTTACTTGGGCCTATGGTATACCTTGTTACAATGGGAGATCAGCGGGATCGATTCTTATGTTGAAATGAGATGAAAGAAGATCGAGATTGAAAAATTCAATGGACAGAGTTTTGAGTTGTGGAAGGTCAATATGGAGGATCTGTTGGTGTACAAAGATCAATAGATTGTTGTAGACCCAGGTATGATTCCAACAAGAATGTCGGTGAAAGAATAGATGAAATTAAATTAGAAGGAAAAGAGCAGAATACGATTGTGTCTCTCAGATTTAGTATTGTTGAATGTATTAGGGTGTAACAACCTAGTCCACTGATGGTTGGATTTTACCATGTAAATACATGATTGTAAGTACATTTAAAGTTAAAAAAAGTTAAAAAGGGGGCTGAGTAAGGGACACATATTGCAAAAGGGATAGAGGGAGGTCAATTTCTTGGGAAATTCAACTTACTTACCGAAGGAAGAAACTACACAATTTCAACAACCATTGAAGGGTGATGGTTGAGATTTAAATGCTATGGAATGGTGTGTTTCAGAGATGGTGGTTGTAAATTGATGAACAACAAGTAAGGGACAAAGCCAATGCTGGCTTAGGAAAACATGAAAAGGAAACCATGATGTAAGGCATGGAGAAAAAGTGGAGACTGCGCATAGAACGAGAGGAAGAGGAAGGAAAAACCTCAAATTTACTCAGTGGGGAGAAAACAAGGGAGAGTAGTGGCAGAGAGAGAAAGAAAGCAAAAAATTTCACACAAAAATGGACTACGTCAAGGGGAAGAGAAGGGGAAAAATCATATGGACAAGAAGACAAAGGGAGAGCTCAATATCCCATGGACAATGGATAGAGATACTCGATAGTAGTAGAAAAAGGAGAAGCACAAAGTGTGATGCACACATAACGAGAAGAGAGAAAAGGGAAATCTATTGGAAGAAACAATAGAAAATTAGAGTGTCATTATTCCTGGTGAAAAATAACAAGTTCAAGTGTTGGGAGGAGTCTAACTTCTTCATTTACTCTCAAGGTGCCATCATCCTTCGGTGAAGTAGTAGGAGCACTAGAGGAGTTCTCCATTAGGTGGGGGTAAATATCTCAATACCTCAGGGGGCTAGAGGATGGAGATGGTGTTCTCTAGATTCCCTTGGCATCTTGAGGTATATGTTTAGCCCTTGGATTCATTCTAAAGGAATCTAGGGAGGTCTCCATTGCTTATCATTTAACAGTGGGTCATGGATTCCCTTAATTGGGTGTGACCACTATGTTGCATGTTGCGAAGGTGGAGGAAAGACATTTGGACTACTTGGAGTATGTGGTTGTCTTTCTACATGGCTAGAGAGAGTGGAGGTTGTAAGTCTAAGGAATCACTAAACTTGGTCAATTTTTGTTAATTAGTTGAGGGTGGAGGCAACAGACCTCTGGATTCCCTATTTATTATTGATCATCATCTATTAGATAAAAGGTGGAGGAAACAGACATATGGATTTCCTAAATACAACTTATTATCGAGTTGCTAGTGGGCAGAGGTAAGAGGACCTTAGGACTCCCAGTTTCAGTTCACAGGTGTTGATTATTCCCTTAATCAAGACCACCTCAGTCCCTTGGGGTGTGTCTCGAGGGTGAAAATTGCAAGTAGATTCGCTATGGTTGTCTAGGCTGGGTGGAGAGTTGAAGTCTCGAACTCAGTCTCCCATCAACTTTATTAATTAAATATAAGTTCTTATGTGTAACCTCGTACGGTCTCATGGTTGACTGTTATGATTATAAGTTGATTACATGCTTGTTATAGAAAACTTATGTATGTGATTGGCATATGATTATATATGATGGGATGTTATAATCCTTTGTCAATTGATATGAATGAACTACAATTCCTTAAGTGATAATTGTATAATGAAGTCAGACAAGAGCAAGGAGGACTTATCCTTGTAGTGTCAAAATAACACTAGTACAAGAATGACTAAGACGGTCAATGACCCTTCAGTGGGAAATTTTCTACTGCATATTCCTTTATGTAATGATGGAGAGTTATGGGAGATGTGAGGTCTCTAGTCTTTGAGTGTATTGGGTTAGTTAAGGGAGTCAAATTCCTTGGTTGACAGCTTGTCAAATATTTTTGTTTTTGGAGAAAAATCCTCTTGCTATTGATCATTTTGATAGATTTCCGAGTTATTTTAGGGCCTTTTACGCTCTCTTAGTTTCAGGAATGAGTGGTTCATCCATTTCCTTGAGGAACCCCAAGAAATCCCCATATAAGTTGCTTTAGAATCTGACTTTTGGAACTTTCCAAAATGTTGTGGAATTCAGTGAAAATCACCTAAGTCACAATAGATCAAGAGCTAAGACTAGACTAGGTCGAAGTTCTGGAGTTTGGGATAGTCGTTAGGGGAAGTGGTATGTTGAGGAAGCTGAACCCAACTAGGTTAGTGGTTAAGAGGTTGGGATAGTCACTTGAGGAAGTGGTCTATCGGGGAATCCAACCCTGACTAGGTTGAAGGTCAGGAGGTCAAGTAGTCACCTAAAGAAGTAGTCAATCAGGGAAGCTGACCCCAACTAGGTAGGGAGGTCGAGAGTCAGGGGTCAGGTTTACTTTGAAAGTTTTCCACTTGGAGAAGAGGCCAACCCAACCTGATGGTGGGCTCGTTGGCTCGTTGATCATTGCATCCAATGCTAGACTACCACGTGGAAAGTTGCTGATGTGGGTAGGGGAAGTGGAGCCCACTTTTAAATGCTACTTCTCTCAATCCGTAGATTTGATTGGGGTGAATTTATATGGCACCAAATTCATTTCGACGAGATGAATGCAATGGTGATGATAGTTTTGGGTTTAGAGGAGTTCTGTGAAAGACAAAAACTTTATACCCCATCATCATAACAATATTTTGAGGATCGAGTATTGAGAGTGATCACCTATTGGTCATTGGTTTGAGTAAGGGGTGTTGTTACAGGTGTTATCAGAGCATGGTTCAACACTTGGACTGAATGGGCTCAGTAATATGTGGATTTCTATAAAATTATCTAATAATTTGTTTAGGTGTTAAAAGTTGGTTAAAAAAAATCGACTGTAATTCTATGCATGTTGATGCTTTATTGTTTGATGATATTATGAGCATACTAACATGGTTGTAATGAGGAAACCGAGATATGCATGGAAACCCCGTGATTTTATGATTATTTAATTATTATAAAATATCTAATAGTGTGTGTGATTAAAACACATTGCAAGTATCCTAAAACAGAGATAGTGCAGTGATGGTGACACGAATGGTACAGTATAGCTCAAACCAGTCACAACACAAAAGTGAATGGTTTAGGGCTAACGAAGAAGAAATATCAGTCAACCAAGGGGGAGGGAATCACTCTCTAGATTAGCTGGACACCTTGCAAACCTAAGGGATGAAGTTAGGATTTTGAAGGAAGATAATGAGAAGTTGGTAAGAGCTAAAGAAAGGCAGGACAACGTAAATGCAGTCCTTCTACAAAGCCCTTCAGATTTGCAAAAGTAGAGACAATATGATGAGAGGGTCAGCCATAGAGGTAGGAGGATCCCTCAAGAACCTAAAGGTAGTAGGTCAAGGAATATCCATAGGCCTGAAAGTGAAGACATAGTGCCAGGAGGTGCACCATTGAGCACGCCTAGAGGTGGGACCAACACTCATGTGCATTGGAATAGTAGGACATCTAGCTCTACTACTAGAAGGAACTATCATTATTCTCACCATCATAACCAATAGAAGAGGAAGGATAAGGAATATATGTCGGAGGAGGTTAGGAAGGCCAAGCCACCTATTTTTGATGGAGATATGAAGAAATCAAAAGAAGCGGAAGCTTGGTTTTTTGGCATGATGAATTTTTTCAGAATTCATGATTATTCTGAAAACATGAAAGTAAGGATCCCCAATTTCAGTTTAAAAGGGAAAGAAGAAATCTATTGGGAGGACTTGAATAATGACCGAGGCATTGTTGATAAAGATCTGAATAAGAAGGAATTCAAGAAACTCTTTAGAGATAATTATCTATATGAGTGTACTATGACGGCAAGGCTAAGGAATTTTATGAACTCAAGATGGGGCATATGACAAATGATGAGTATGTCACCAAGATTTGGGAGTTCTTGCAGTGTGTACCTTACCTTAAGGATGAGAAGGAAAAGATTCAGAGGATTTTAAGTGGCCTTCCCATAGCCTTCAGGGATAAGATTGATTTGTTGGAGCGGTGGGATCTAAATGATACAGTCAAGAAATTAAAGCACTGTTTTGAGTAGGCCAGACATAGACCCGAAGCTAAGGGAATATGGAGGCAATGAGATAACATTGATAAGGAAAATAATTAGCATAAGAAGCATGTTGAGAAGAAGGAAAATAAGCAGCAAGCTTCTGTGAACTGCTTTCAATAGAAATTGAGCTATGTTGATAAAAATAATGTGCAACAGGGTTTGGCAGTGCAACAAGGAGCAGAAATGAAGGAACCTCTACAACGTTGGATATGTGGGGAAGATCATTGGAGGTAATATTTCCCATACTAAAGCAGTATATGACCAAAAATTTATAATATTCATAAGGCTCGAACAGTGGGAGAAGTGGCTCAAATTTTTCCTAAGATCTACGCAACAGTAGCCAATCCTCAAGCAGATCATCAAACATCCATAATTGAGATGGAAGGTAAGAGAAGTAATCATGATGTTTCAATTTTAATATATCTTGGTTCAAATTACAACTATATCAACCGAGAAGTTGTAGAAAAATGTAAAGTTATTAGAGTACAACATGAGGAACTGTGGCTAGCTAAGTTGGCAACCGAAACCAAAAGGAGAATTTTCCATTGGGTGAGGTTTCGTACATTTGAACTCGTTGGAATGCCCACATCATCCCACATACATGTCTTTTCTTTGGGGAACTGTAGCTTGTTGTTGGGCATGGACTGGTTATACAATAATAGGGCCAAAGCGGATTTCTTTGAAAAAGTAGTTCATTATTTCAATGAAGCTAGGGAGTACAAAATTCTACAAGGAAAAAGGAAGCAAATATTATTTAGGATCATTACGCCAATGCAAGATAAGCACAACTGTTGGAAGGGTTGTAGATTGTTTCATGTTCAGATTTCTCAGGACAAAGAAAGAAAGGCTAGCATAGGTCAAGTAGATAGTGAATTGTTAAAAAGGTACCCGGTGCTACAACAGTTTAAGGATGTGTTTTCCATTGAGCTTTGAGGGTTATCTCCTCATATAGAGATTGAATTCTCAATCAAATTGATTCCAGGATCAACACCAGCATCCAAAGCACCTTACATGATGAGTACACCTCAGATGATGGAATTACATTTGCAGTTGCCCGAGATGTTGGATAAAGGGTATATTTGGCCAAGTGTGTCATAGTGGGGAACCCCATCTTGTTTGTAAAGAAAAAGGATGGGACCCTTCACCTTTGTATTTACTACATGCAACTAAACAAAGTGACTATTAAAAATCGATATTTGTGCCACAGATAGACGATATATTTGATCAGTTGTAAGAGGCAACTATTTTTGCCAAGATAGAGTTGAGTTATGGATATCATTAGATGCGCATTAAAGAAGAAGATATTCATAAGACCTATTTTTGGACCAAGTATGGGCACTATGATTTTGTAGTGGTGCCCTTTATGTTTACTAATTCCCTTGTCTCTTTCATGTGTTTGATGAACAACATATTGCGTCCTTACTCGAAAAATTTTGTTATTGTATTTGTGGATGACATCCTAGTTTATTCAAAAATGGAAAAAAGAGAATGAGAAGCATTTTGAAGCAGTGATAAAGTTGTTGTGGGAGCATAAGCTCTATGCAAATATTAACAAGTGTGACTTTTCCCAGCCTCGAATACATTATTTGGGACATGTTGTCTCCATGGAAGGGATATCAGTTGACCCAAAGAAGATCAAGACTATAATGGAGTGGCCCACTCCAAGGAATGTGAATGCAGCTAGATCATTCATGGCATTAGCAGGTTATTACAGGAGCTTCATTAGAAATTTCTCGAATATTAGGTATCCTATTAAAATTTGTAAAGAAAAGGGAACAATTTTGACTAGACAACGAAGCGTGCATCAAGCTTCAAGAAGCTAAAGCAACTGCTCACAGCTGCGTCGGTGCTGAGGATTACAGAGCTTGGTAAGGATTTCATGGTTTTCAGATATGCATGCAAAGATGGAATCGATGGAGTCTTGATGCAAGAAGGACAAGTATTTTCATATTAGTCCCAGAAGTTGAACGAGCATGAGGTGAACTATGTGAATCATGAATTAGAGTTGGAAGCCATTATTCATGCACTAAAGATGTGGAGGCATTACCTCCTTGGTAGAAATTTTACTCTTATGATAGATCACAATGGACTCAAGTATATATTTGAGAAACCCAAGATAAATGAAAGACAATATAGGTTTTTAGCCACAGTCGATGAGTTTGATTTTGAAATCAAGTATATCAATGGAAAAGCAAATAGAGTTGTTGACGCACTTAGCCAAAGAATGAATCAATTAAACCATTTAAAAATCATAAGTTCCTACAAGACAGATAGATGAAATGTATCAGCAGATGAAAGAGAATATCATACAAGGTAGTGAGGACAAGGAGTACCAACTCACTGATGATGGCCTAATTAGATTTAAGAGACGAAATTATGTGCCAAGTGATGAGAAGTTATAAATTCTTATCATCAAGGAGTTTCGTGTCAAGCCTTATTCATGTCTTCCAAGATACCTAAAGACACTTTCATCCATTAAGAGATTTTATTATTGGTCGAATTTTAAGAAAGAAGTGGCTGATTTTGTGGCCAAGTGCATAGAGTTCCAGCAAGTAAAGCTTGAATGTAAATAACTAGCAGGATTATTGCAGGACATTCCTATTCCAGAATGGAAATGGGAAGTGATTTCTATGGATTTTATCTCAGTTTTTCCACGAACTTCCAAGAAACATGATGCAATCATGGTAGTTGTTGATAGGTTGAGCAAGGAAACTCATTTTTTGGTGGTAAAAACCACTAACTCGACTGGTGAGGTGGCATAGATATTCATAAAAGATATTGTGAGGCTCCATGGTATTCATAAAATGATTGTTTTAGATAGAGATGCCAAGTTTACTTCCAAGTTTTGGAAGGAGTTGTTTGTTTGTTTAGGGACAAAATTAGCATTTAGCATGACATATCATCCACAAAAAGATGGACAAATTGAGAGGACTAACAGGATCCTTGAAGACATGTTGAGGATGTATGTAATGCATCAACCCAAGAAGTGGGAGGAATACCTTCCATTGGTTGAGTTTTCTTATAATAATGAGTATCAGGAATCCATTTGAGGATTTGTATGGAAGGAGTTGTGATACTCCTATCAAATGGAGTGATCCAGTAAACGAGGTCCTTATTGGGTCTGATATGCTCAAGGAAATGGAGTAGCAAATTTAAGTCATCGGATAGAATTTAAAGATGGCACAAGATAGGCAAAAGAGTTATGTTGATCAACATAGGGTGCATAAGGTGATTCAAGTTGGGGAACATGTATATCTAAGGACAAAACCAATGAAAAGTTCCCTGAGAATTGGGAACTATTGCAAGTTGACACCACAATATAGTGGGCCTCTTGAGATCCTTGAAAGGATTGGGTCAGTGGAATATAGGCTGGCCCTACCTCCTACAATTAGAGTTTATGATGTTTTTCAGGTTTCTTTTGTTAAAAGGTATGTGAAGTATTCTAATCATGTAATTGATTGTTATGTTCTACAGGTAGAACCAAAGCGGGAATTCCAGCCAAAACCAATATGCATTCTAGACTAGAGGAGTCTCATGCTCTGGAAACAAGCCATAGAGCAAGTCAAGGTGCAGTGGAAGCACTTTGGTCCTGAGGAGGCCACTTGGGAAATGGTTGATGCCATGAAGATAACTTATCCTTTTTTGTTTGCCGGTCAAGGATATTGTTCATAGGTTTATGTAAAATAATGTATGAGCTACAAGTATGAAGCTCCACGGATAGTATGAGATTGTTATTTTGTAATTCTATTTGAGAATGTTTTTTGTCTCTATATATGAGGACAAAGAACATCAAGGATAGTGTTCCCTTAAAGGGGAGGGTCTGTAATAGCCTAGACCCTTGATGGCTGTATTTTTCCATGTAAATACATTATTCTAAGTACATTTCAATATAGAAAAATGGATGAGTAAGGGACACAGATTCCAAAAGGGACTAGTGGAGATCAATTGCTTGGGAAATTTAGCTTACTTGCTGAAGGAAGAAAATGGTAGTTTGGACATCCATTGAAGGCTATTTGTTGAGTTTTAAATTCTTTGGAACGTTGTGTTGCAGGGATGGTGGTTGTAAATTGATAAACTATAGGAAAGGTACAAAGCCCATGTTGGCTTGGGAAAACACAACAAGACAAATGGGACATAAGGCATGCAAAAAATGGGAGACTACACGAAGAATGAGAAGAAGGGGAAGGAAAAACCTAAGTTTTTCTCAGCAAGGAGAAAATGAGGGAGAGTAGTGTGTGGTCTAAAATGCGGATGCAAATTAGAGTTTAATTTAATGTCAACCCGGGAAGGTAAACTTAGAAGTGCTTATCTAAAATATATAGATCTATAAAGATTCCTAATTTGTCCAAGATCTTAAAGTCCCCTTATAGGAACATATTCATTAAGATCCCTTTCAATAACTAATCAAGCCTAGATCTAACAATTGTTTGAGATCTATGATTCCCTTACAAGAACATATTCTACAAGATCTCTTCCAAAATTAGATCATCTAATTAGAAATTAAAAATGGAAATGAAGTAAACCTAGATCTAATCATTGTATGAGATCTTATGGTTCTTTTACAAAAACACTTTCAAATAAGATCCTTCCAATATTAGAACATTTAATAAAACTTGAAGGCTGAAATCAAACAAAAACATAAAGTAAATTATAAACAAATAAGCATGCAAGTGAGGCCATGGGGGCCCTCCATAACTCCACCAGCACACCACTTCAATGGAGACTCAGATGTAGAAGCAAAATTGAAGTATAATCCTTTATTTCAAAATCTTCATTAAAAACCAACTCTAAGATTACAACTCTAAGCTTCTAAGATTACATACTCCAAAATTCTAAGATTACAAAAACTTCCAGATTACAAATGGAGGAGATTGTACTCCTATTTATACAATGGGATGAGTAACAAACTCATAATGATCATCCACTAATCTCTCTTTAGTTCCATAAATCTCGCAACCATTTTTAACTAATTTCCCATTATTACAAAATATGATCCCACAAATCTCTCAAACATTTTTAACTACTTTCACATTATTACAAAATATGATCGCTTTGAATCCTCCATAAATCTATCACGTATCTTAGATAAGATATGCCAACCAAATCCTCCATGATCTTCTCCTTAGGAATTGGATAAGATATGCCAACCAAATCCTCCATGATTTTCTCCTTAGGAATAGGATAAGATATGCCAACCAAATCCTCCATGATTTTCTCCTTAGGAATAGGCTTGCATGATTATCTCCTTAATATGGTGGAAGAGATATTAATTCTTCACATATTTCCTACACATCACAAAACTCACATATTCTTGAGATATATATAAAAATATGTATATTTTCTAATATTTAATCATAAATTCACTTGTAATACAAAAATGAATAAAATGGAAAATAAGAAGGTGAAACCCAAATGTATTTATGAAAATGATATGATAAAAGGTTAATGGGATGATGAAATGTAAGGAATAGTGAAGAAAAAGGTGGATGAACATATGACATTTTTGGGTCCCAACAAGTAGCGATAGAGAAATAAAGAAAAGAAAAACTCTCACATAGAGAAGGGAAAGACTCCCATGGACAAGCATAGAGAGGGAGAAATCAAGATCCTGTGGACAACAGATAGAGAGACTGGAGAGAAACAAAAAAAGGAGAAACATAAATCTTGATTCTTGCACAATGAGAAGAGAGTTGAGGGAGCTTGATTGGAAGAAATAATAGAAAAATAGAGTGTTTTTATTCATATTAAACAACAACAAGTTCAATTGTTGGGAGGAGTCTGACTTCTTCCTTTACTCTCAAGGTGTCATCATCCTTTAGTGAAGTAATATGAGCATCAAAGGAGTTCTCCTTCAGTGAGGGTAAAACTATGGATACTTCAGGGAGTGGAGATCGCATTCTATGGATTCCCTTGACAGTCTGGGGTAGAGGTTTATCCCTTATATTCCTAGTAAAGGAAGTTCTGGAGGTCTCCATCTCTTTTCATTTAATAGTGGATTCTAAATTCCCTTAATTGGGTGAAACCATTGTGTGGCAGTGGGTTCTAGATTCCCTTAATTGAGTGCAACCATTGTGCTTCATGCTACCAGGGTGGAGGCAAGACCTCTGGACTCTTTGGAGTATGTGGGTGTGTTTCTAGATGGATAGAGAGAGTGGAGGTTGTAAGTCCAAAGAATCCATGAACTTGGTCCATTACTACAGATTAGTTGAAGGGTGGAGTCAACAGACCTATGGATTCCCTCTTTATTGTATATCATCATTTGTTAAATGAAAGGTGGAGGAAATAGGCCTATGGATTTCCCGAATACAACTTATTGTCGAGTAGCTAGTGGGTGGAGTTAGGAGGACCCCAAGATTCCATGTTTCAACTGATAGATGTTGATTATTCGCTTAAGCAAGACCACATCGTCCCTTGGGATATGGATCAGGGGTGATAACTGCAAGTAGTTTGGCTGCAATTATCTACGGTTTGGTGGAGAGTTAAAGTCCCAAGCTCAGTCACCCATCAACTGTATTAATTAAAGATAAGTTCTTATGTGTAACCTTGTATGGTCTGTGGTTGACTGTTATGGTTCCAAGTTGGTTACATGCTTGTTATAGAAATTTTATGTATGTGATTGGCATATCATTATATGTGATGGGATGTTATAATCCTTTGTCAATTGATATGAATGAACTTCAATTCCTTAAGTGATAATTGTATAATGAAGTCAGACAAGAGAAAGGAGAACTTATCCTTGTAGTGTTACAATAACACTACTAAGAAGGTCAATGACCCTTCAGTGTCTTGTTGTATATTACTTTATGGAAAGATGGAGAGCTAAGGGAGATGCAGAGTATCTAGTCTTTGAGCTTATTGGGTCAGTTAAGGGAGTAAAATTCCTTCGTTGACAACTTGTCAGTTATTTGGGTTTTTGGAGAAAAATCCTCTTGTTATTGACCCTTTTTGATAGTTTTTTGAGTTCTTGTGGGGCCTTGTAAGTTCTCCTAGTTTCATGGATGAGTGGTGCATCCATTTCCTCAAGGAAACCCAAGAAATCCCCATCGAAGTTTCTTCATATTATGACCTATGGAAGCTACCAAAATTTTGTGGAATTGAGTGAAAATTGCCTAATTCATAGCAGGGCGAGAACTAAGACCTAACTAGGTTGTAGATCAGGAGGTCGAGATAGTTGTCAGGGGAAGTGGTACATCAAGGAAGCTGACCCCACACTAGGTCAGAGTTCAAGAGGTCAGGATAGTCGCTTGATGAAGTGGTATGTCGGTGAAGTTGACCCCGACTAGGTCAGAGGTCAGGAGGTCAAGCAGTCTCCTGAGGAAGTTGTCCATCGAGGAAGCCAACCCCGACTAAATCGGGAGGTTGAGAGTCAAGGGTCAGGTTAACTTTGGAAGTTTTTCACTTTAAGGGAAGGCCAACATGACCTGATGGTGGGCTCATTGATCATTGTAGCCAATGGTAGACTGCCAAATGGCTGCATGCTGATGTGGCAAGGGGAAGTGGAGCCCACTTTGAAAGGCTACTTGGATTGGGGTGAAATTATATGTCACTGGATTCATTTCAACAAGACGAATGCAATCGTGATGATATTTTTTGTTTATAGGAGTTCCACGAATGATCTGAAATGACCATATGTTAAAATTGAAGTAGAATTGATTATTCCAGTTGTGAAATAATTGTTAACTTGAAGTGTTGAAACTGTGAGAACTGCTTGAGAAGAAAGACTTAACAACAGTTGATAAAACATAAGTAAGATAAAAAACATAAGTGAAAACAACAAATACACAGTGATAGCAGGCAACAAGATTGCTTACGGAGTTCGTCCCTGATGGACTATGTCTCCGGGTCCGCTTTCAAGATGGGCGACTGCTTTATTAGGATTGATTGCGAAGAGGTTGATTACACAGAAAATTTACCAAACTGAATGTGCACGCAGGAACTTTTGGTCACTATCATAAGAAATATATCTGAACTAGCTTTCCAACGCCTTTCATGGTTCCTAATTCCAAGTCCGATGCTCCTGTTACATTGAAAACAAAACAACCTATATCCTCTAGAATCTGCATATAAAACTAAAAAATTACTCCTTTCCCTTCATGAATAAAAAAGGTGTTTTTAAAGGGTTGCAGATACATTCGAGGTCTTCCCAGCCAAGATTGGCATGAACACTAAAAGTAGGAGCTGCAATTATGTTCATATGCCCTCAGTCTTATCACTGTTTGCCACCTAGCGATACCATACATGGTCTTTGAATTAATTTTAGAACAATCTGTAACTAAAAACCCAAATCGGACTTTGGATTAATGCAAAACTGTTGGTAGTAAAATAAAATCGTGGAGGGATTTAATTACTAGCATGTGAACAGTAGGGTCTAACCACTGTCGGACTCTTGGTGGCTACCCCTAACGGCGTGGTAACAACGCTGCTCACATGGCACATTATCCGCCTAACAATTTTCATTTCCTACGAAGTTTATGTTGCGGTTACTAAACTGTGTGGTTATTTTCCATTTATTCATATGTCACAACCCATCACAATAGTTGTTGCGGTCTACAGTGAACTCCGCTCAGTTAACATTAACTTTTCTTTTCTCACATGACTACAGTCCTCGCAGTCTTCTCCCCCGCAGTTTCATTGCGGTTAAGACTATGGGTTGTATTTCAATGTTTTGTAATGTATTGTATAGGCCAAGAGGGTATTACAAAAGGTTATATGTATTTTAATACATTTTTCAATAATGGGTTTACGTTTGTAGACTTAGGTGTCCACCTTAGGTCTTTTTGTTTTTAATACAATGTTTTGAATACAATTTTTCCATGACTTGAAACATCATGTTACCAAAACCCTTTTACAAAAAATTGCCACTATGTGACATCAAACCCAACGACCACATCACTAACCCACACATTACTGATGACAACATAAGGATGTTGACAATGAACTGAACCTGTGCAACTGATCTGACGAGATCCTCCTGAATCAATCCTCTCCACTTGAAAGCTTTTGGACCACAAAAGTTTGATTTTAAGCAAATATCAGGTGAGGGTAAAGTTCCCTCACTTTTCCGATTTCCATCCACCTTGCCTTGCTTGGATTCATGCCCTTGAGTCCTACTTGAAGATATTCAACATCTTCATGCCTCAGAGATTGAATATTCCTATCCAAGATGATAACTTCTTGCAACTCATTCATATACTCAGGTGCCAAATCATCAATAGTCAGAATCTGTGTATCTTCCTCGGGATCCATGATCATCGGAGGTTCATACAATTTCAAATTTTCCACATTTACAACTGAGTAAATTCGCATGTAAGGAGGTAAATTTAATCAAAATGCATTATTTCCAATCTTTTCCATAATCTTGAAAGGGCTATACCTGATAGGTTTTAGTTTATTACCTTCTCCTTTCAACTTGTCTTTACTGATATACAACCATACCTGATCGTTGACCTGAAAATGATGATCGACTCAATGCTTGTCATGGCGCATTTTATACTTGGCCTGACTCTTCTCTAACTGATCCTACACTGCTGCATGTATCTGTTGTATCCATTTAATGAACTTAATTGCTTTGTTTGCATCATCATGTTCACCCACTTTATCCTCTTCACCAAACATGAGATGATTTCGGTAGATACCCAAAACATGTTTCAAATGGCGATTGATTAGTTAATGAATGTAAGACTCAGTTGTAAGCATGTTGCACATAAGATAAATATTCATCCCACAACTTAGGATGTTTACTGCAATAACCTCGGAGAATATGTATGACTGTCCTGTTCAACACTTCAATTTGTCTGTCAGTTTGCGGATGAAAAGTTGTGCTCTTCTTCAGCTTTGTGACCATGGGTTCCCATAAAGTGGACCAAAATTCTCCTACAAAATGAGTGTCTCGATCAGAAATAATGGAAGTAGGTAACCCAAAATGAACCCATACCTAATCGAAGAACATCTTTGCAGTCTATTCAGCTATCACTTGCTTTTTGCATGGAACAAGAATACACATCTTGCTGAATTTGTCAACCACAACATATAGGTAATCATGCCCTTTCTTGTACATAGGAAATCCTCCAACAAAATCCATGGAAATATTGTCCCATGGTCGTAAAGGAACTGGAAGTGGCATGTATAAACCAATCTTTCGATTACCTGGTTTGTTGGTAGAACACATCACACATCCTTTAATGTATTTAGCAACAGTTTCATACATACGAGGCCAGTAACAATACCTTTGAACTTGTTCCATTGTTTTGCTTACTCCAAAATGTCCTGAAATGCGAGAAGAATGTGCTTCCTGGACAACATGTGCTCTTTCTATCTGTGGTATGCATAACTTCCCCAGATGATATAACAACTTGTCATGAACATGATAATTGATTTCTTCCACCTGAGCACCATGAATTAGTGATTAATAAATATCTTTGAAATCAACATTCGTACTATATTGTTTTATATAACTTTCATGCTTTGAAGAACTACTATCCAGTACTACTAAAGCATTCAAATATGGTCTGGATAACATATCAGCTACTTTTTTTGTGACACCTTTCTTTTACTTAATTACTAAGTGAAATTGCTGAAGAAATCCCATCCATTTGTAATGATGAGATTGTTGCAACTTAGTTTGAGACTGTAGGTATTGAAGCGGCTGATGATCTGTGTGAATCACTATTTCCTTACCCATTAAATAATGTTTCCACTTCTTAACACTTTCAACCAAAGAAAATAGTCCTTTATCATATGTCAGATAATTCATTACTTCCTTAGAAGAAGTTTTTGAATGAAAACAAATTGGTTTCCCTTTTTGAAGTAAGACTACACCCATTGTATAACCACTATAATATGTTTCAATTTCAAATGGCTGTTGAATATCTTGTAAAGCTAAGATTGGTGTTGTGACTATTTTCTTCTTAAGTGTATCAAAAGCTTTTTGTTGTTTACCTCCCCATTGAAAGGGAACTTTATAACCTGTTAAAGCATGTAACGGTGAAGCAATCAAAGAAAACTGAGCAATAAATTTTCTCCAATACTGAATTGCACCTAAAAAACTTCTAAATTCAGTCACATTCTGTGATCTTGGCCACTTAACAATCACATCAATTTTAGTTGGATCTATTTTTAAAATTCCACCTCCAACTATGTAACCAAGATAATTTAGTGAAGTTTTCCCAAACTCATGTTTGGAAAGTTTAAGGTACAACTTTTCTATGTGCAATACTTCAAAAACCTGATTAACATGCTTAACATGCTCTTCTATACTGGAACTGAAAAGTAGAATGTCATCTAAGTAGATTATGACAAATTTATCAATGTATGGGTGGAAAATGTCATTCATGACCCACACGAAAGTTGTTGGTGCACTACACAAACCAAAAGGCATTACCAACCATTCAAATAGTCCCTGTCTAGTTTTCAATGCAGTCTTCCAAATGTCATTTTCTGCTATGCGGATTTGATGATACCCACTTCTTAAATCTAACTTAGTGAAATAGACAACATTTTTCAGTTGATCAAGTAAATCATCTATCTTGGGAAGAGGATACCTATTTTTTATTGTTATCTTGTTTAAGGCTCTGAAGTTGACACACATTCTCCATGTCCCATCTTTCTTAGGAACCAAAATTATGGGTGAGACACATGGAGATGAGCTAGGTCGAATAAAACCTTTTTCAACCAATTCTTTTATTTGTTTCTTTATTTCTTCGTTTTCTATAACTGATAGCGATACATTCCGATATTAGGAAGAGGGGCATCTGACATTAATTGTATTTCATGTTGTATTTCTCTTTTAGGAGGAAGATTTTTTGGTTCCTTAAATAGATTTTTGAAAAGAATCTACCACTTTAACCAATCTATCTTTGAACTAAGATTCACAACTTGAAAAAAAATTTGTGTCAATCCTTATGTTGTTCTTTCACAACCATAAGTACATATTTCTTACTTGAACTTATTAATCTCTTAATCTGATTAACTGAAACTAAATCCAAGTGTGTTTTAAGTTTATGTGCGTTGATAATAAATTCAATCCCATCTTTCTTAAGATGATATTTATGCTATTTCCTATAAAACACTGTATCACGATTATAGAGATAAGGACTTCCTAGCACTACTCCAAATATATCTGCTGGAATCACATTTAATCCACTTCATCAATGTAGTTATTTGTTATGGCAAATTTTAATCGACACTACTTTGTGACATTAATCTGAGTCTCTTTATTCAGCAAACCTAGAGGGTATGGTCTTGGATGATTATGTGTCCCCAAACCCAATTTCTTAACTAAATCTTCAGATATTAAATTTGCATGTGATCCACTGTCAAATAATGTATCTATATTTGTGTGCTTAGAAGTTATCCTTATGTGAAATAGTTCAACCCTTTTATGCTCATTTAGATGATTTCGATTTGAAGAAGGTATAGAAGTGTTAGAACTTGAACCAGTATCAGAAGTTTTACCTGTTGAAACCATTGTGGTTATTTTAAGTTCATCACCTAAGTTGGAGCCCAAATCTTTTCGGAATGTTGTATTGGCCTTCTTTTCACCTTTCTTCTTCTAGAACTTCTTTGGTTTGAGTTCTAGGTGAAGTTTCCAACATTTGGACTCATCATGTCCGATCCTCTAGCAATGAGTACAAGTGGGTCTTTCACCTTCCTTATGAGCTGTCGCAGATCTCTTTCCCTTCAAATTGCCCTTCTTCTTGTTGTTTTTGGAATCCTTGATTTCCAATTGCGTGGATGGTTTATGTGAAAACTTGAATGGTCTACCCCCTGATTCAACGTGTATGGCTTGAACACACACTTCATCAAAATCATCAGGATTAAACATCAATAATGTATGTTGTAAATATGAATGTAAACTACCGATGTATTTTAATAAAGTTTCACATGTATCCAATGAAATACCAAGTGCCAATGCTTTCTTTCTGAATTCTTGAGTAAACTCCTGAACACTCTACCCTTTACCTTGCCTCAAATGCTGCCAATCAATAACAGCTTCTTGCATGTATCCCAAAGGATAAAACTATTTCCTAAGAGCTTTTAAAAACTTAGATCATGAAGAGATGACTTTTCCTTTTCGCTTTACATCTATTTGATTTTTACTTTCCCACTAGATTAAAGTTGTTCCCCCCATTCTAAGTGTAGCTAACTGAATTTTCATTTTATCGTTAGAGATGTTCTAAATACGAAAATACACTTCTAACTGCTTAATCCAGTTATCTAACTTTCCAGGATTCATTTCACCATCATAAATAGGTAACTCAAATTTTACATCAAGTTTTAAAATAGATGATTTCTTAGGTTTCTTTTCTGTTTCAAATTCTATACTGGAAGAAGAAGAAGAAGATGATGATAATGGAGATGATGGAGGGGAAGGAGGTTTATCAGCCTTGCCTTTACCTTTGTCCTTCTTCGATGTCTTTGAAGAAGAAGCTACATCTCTCATCTTATTATCCTTGTAAAGTTCTCGCAACATCTGCTGCATATTCAAGAATTCTTGCTAAAACTATTCATTGCTCATCTTGGTTTCTAGATTTTCACCTGCATCAGATCCTGTCATGGTCGGTTTATGAACGACTCTTCGCTTTCCAATTTCTGGATCAATCTGCTCGAGGATTCCTTCTCCACATTGCGACTTTGACCTGGTTAACATTCATTGACAAATTCTACAAACATAACCTACTCTGATACCAAATTATATGATCTAAAATGATCATATGTTAAAACTGAAGTAGAATTGATTATACCGACTGTGAAATAATTGTTAATTTAAAGTGTTGAAACCGTGGGAACTGCTTGAGAAGAAAGAATTTATGACAGTTGATAAAACATAATTAAGATACAAAATAGAAGTGAAAACAACAAATAGACAGCGATACTAGACAACAAGATTGATTACAGATTTCGTCCTTGATGTACTATGTCTCTAGGTCCGCTTTCAAGATGGGTGACTGCTTTATTAGGATTGATTCCAAAGAGGTTGATTACATTGAAAATTGACCAAAATGAATGTGAATGCAGGCACTTCTAGTCACTTTCATAAGAAATCTCTCTGAACTAGCTTTCCAACACCTATCACGATTCCTAATTTCAACTCCCAATGGTCTTGTTACACTAAAAACAAAATAACCTATATCCTCCAGAATCTGCATATAAACCTAAAAAATCACTCCTTTCCCTCCAAAACAAAAAAGGTGCTTTTAAAGGGTTGCAGATACATCCGAGGTCTTCCCAGCTAAGATTGGCATGAACACTGAAAGTAGGAGCTGCAATTATGTTCATATGCCCTCAGTCTTGTCACTGTTTGCCACCTAGTGATACTATACATGGTCTTTGAATTAATTTTAGAACAAATTGTAACTAAAAACCCAAATCGGACTTTGGATTAATGCAAAACTACTGGTGGTTAGATAAAATCATGGAGGGAGTTAACTATTAGCATGTGAATAGTAGGGTATAACCATTGTCAGACACCTGGTGGCTACCCCTAACGATGCGGTAACAATGTTGCTCACATGGCACATTTTCCGCTTGACAGTTTTCGTTTCCTGCGTGGTTTAGTTGCTGCGGTTACTAAACTGTGTGATTATTGTCTGCTTGTTCATATGTCAACTCTGCTCGGTTAACATTAACTTTTGTCTGCTCACATGACTATAGTCCCCGTGGTTTCTCCTACGCGGTTTCTCTACAGTTAAGACTATGTGTTGTATTTTAATGTTTTGTAATGTATTGTACAGGCCGAGAGGATATTACATAGGGTTATATGTATTTTAATACTTTTTTGAATAATGGGTTTAGGTTTGTAGACTTAGGTGTCCACCTTAGGTCTTTTTGTTTTTAATACAATGTTTTGAATACAAGTTTTCCATGACTTGAAACATCATGTTACCAAAACCCTTCTACAACAAATTGTCACTATGTGACATCAAACCCAACAACCACATCACTGATCCACACATTACTGATGACGATAGAACGATGCTGACGATGAATTGAACCTGTGCAACTGATCTGACGAGATCCTCCTGGATCAACGAAAGTAAATTTTTTTTATAACCCATCATCATAACATTATTTTTAGGGTCAGTATTGAGAGTGACTTCCTATTTGTCATGGGTTTGAGTAAGGGGTGTTGTTTACATAGGGGAAGCTACAACAAAGGCTTCATTGGTCAAGTTAGGTACTTTATACCAATCCAAGTCTCTGGCGCACAAACTATTCTTATGGAAGAAGATTTATAGCCTGGGGATGAAGGATGGAGACTCAAAGATATAGAATTTAAACGCCTTCAATGTTGTGGTAATTGAGTTTTTATTTGTTGTTATTGGAATTTGAGATGAAGATAAGTGCATCAGTCTGTTGTGTTCTCTACCAGACTCGTGCGATAGTCTAGTCGTTGCTATAGGTAGCCATACAAATACCTTGAAGTTTGATGAAATAGTCTCATCCTTGTTGTCAAAGGATAAGAGATGAAAAAATAAGGAGAGCCAGAATGGAGATGCCTTGTCTATAAGAGGACACTCCCAGAATAAATAAATAAATAATTTCTTAGGTTAGATATATAAATTTAGAGGGAGTCCTAAAGCTCCAAGAAAATGTATAAAGGTATGCTTGAAATGCAGAAAAGAAGAGCACTACAAAAAGGATTGTAGATCTCAAACTCCTAAGAAAGTAAAGGGATCTGACTATGATCTTTTTGCAGAGGCAAAAACTACCATAAATGATGGTGGGGATGTGTAGTTCGATTCTTATTCAAGTACAAATGTAAATCATGAGGCATGGTTGATAAAATCAGGTGCATCCTTTCATATGACTCCCCATAGGGAGTGGTTTTGCGAGTATGAGAGATATGATCATGGTGATGTCTTCTTAGGGTATGGCTGGAAGGCCAAAATTATATGACGTGGAAAAGTCAAGCTAAAGTTACAAGGTTGAAGGTGGAAGGAGAGTTGAATTGTTGTTTAGGCCTTGAATTTTGGAGAGATAACGGTAGAACCTTTGTCACATAAAGTAAATACACACAAAAAATAAGCAAGAGATTCAATATGAATGAATATAAAACAATATCTACACCACAGGAACAAAATATTAAAATCAGCAATAATGATGAAACAAAAGAAGTGAATGGAACATTGTATAGAAAATTGGTTGGAAGTCTGAATTACTTAACTATAACTAGGTTAGATATTACATATTCAGTCAGTATAATTAGTCAATTCATGCCTAAGCCACATGAAATTCACTAGAAATAAGTTAAGGGAGTCCTCCTATATTTGAAGGAGACTGAAAATTTTGGTATTGAGTATACTAATGATCTGAATGTTGAGTTGATATGTTATTAATATTATAATTACGTAGGAGATCCATATGACATGAAGTCTGCATTTAGTGTTAGATCCAGTATTGTGTCATGGAGCAATAAGAAACAAGAAATTGTTTCTACGTTTCGTTGAAGCTAAGTACAAGGCCTTATTCAATGCAACTTGTGAAGAATTTTTTCTAAGAAGAATTATTAAAGACATGGGAGAAGAACAAGAAGGACAAAAAATAATCAAATGTGACAACCAAATCTCTATCAAACTGGAAAACGACATAGCCTATCTTGCAAGATCAAAACTATTTGAAACACAACATCACGTTCTATGAGAAAAAATGCAGTGAAAGGAAATTGATTTGATATATTGTAATACAAATGATAATATGGAAGAAATATTTACCCATCTTCTAAGAAAATATAATTTTATCTTATGTAGAGACAAATTAGCTGTGATAAATAAATCATTTCTCCATTAAAGGGGAGACTTAGAATTAATAGAGAAATTAGTCTTCTAGATTGTGTATAACTCAAGTTAATAGAGAAACAAATGTTCTAAATTTTGTAGAACTTGAGGTAATAGAGAAATGAATGTTAGAGATTGTGTAGAATGCAAGTTAATAGAATGTTTTAGATTGTGTAGAACTCATTTTCAATATGAGTCAAAAAAAGCTAAAATTAGTAAATTGTGGTACGATTAAGAAAACTAAAAGAAACAATGGTGGAGGTCCAAGTGGAATAGGTGGGTAGCCACAAATATTCACCTGGATTAGTCCTCCACCCTTAGGAAGAAATGTTCCCCATTTTGTTGAGTGCCTCCATGAGATGGGGAAACTTTTGCTGATTTTGGTCCCTGGTGAGCCACTTTCCTTGGTGCAGGAGTTGGCTAGCTTTGACAATCCGATACAGTTGGATCTTCTACTTGTGAGTTTTCTTGATCTACGTGTCCATAATCTAATCAATCATGGCATGTTCCATGTAGTTTGGGTTTATCTATGTTTGTGTGAGTTGTTCTACAATGTCTGATGTGTCCACTAATAATGGAAAGTATGGTTGAAGGTGATTCACATTGAACAATGGGAGTAGGCCAAGGAATGGTAGAATACTGAGCTCAAAAGAATTTTCTCCCATAGCCTTAGTGATGGTGTAAGACCCATGTTAGAGTGGCCTTAGCTTCTGATGGGATCTGAAAAGGTGTTATTTCTAGAAACAAAACCAAAAGTTATTGCCCAACTGAAACTTATGTGGCACCCAATGTTGATCATGACGTTTCTTGTACTTAGCATTAGACTTCTCCAACATATCATGAACCTGCTAGAATATGTGATGGATGCACTCAATAAACCTAGTTTCCTTATCAACCTCAGACTGTATATGTGTGGATTTTGTCTCTGTAGTCGCATGAGGCATGACGACATCATTAAGACACAATGGTTTAAATCCCAAAACCACTTAAAGGCTCTCATCCCAGGTTCATGGATGTTTGGAGTTTCATATGTAGAGTATGCGCACTATCATCATATTGTTGACCTTTATTTGGCCATCATTCTTGGGATGGATGCAGTCGACTTGGTGGACTTGTTGTCCAATAGTGTTGAGAGGCTCAACCAAAATGTGCTCAGGAACCTGCTATCCTGATATGATATAATCGTATGCAGGATATCAAAATGTACCCACACTCATTTAAAAGATAGTGTGGTAGTGTCCACTTTTTGATAGTCTTCTTGCAGATCGCCAATATAGCCATCTTAGAAAATATTCCCACGACCACAAATACATAGTCATTACCATGCTTGGTAGAAAGGAGGCCAAACAAGTAGTCCATGGAGATGGATTCCCAGGGTTGGATGGGAGTAGGAAGATGAGTGTATATGCCTTGATTCTTGATGGTTGGCTTGTAAATGGAACATGTAATGCACGATCTAATATATTTTCCAGCATCTTGTCGGAGTTTTCGCTAATAAAAGTACTTATGTAGTATGACCACACTGTTCTCCACACCAAAGTGCCTTGCGACCCGACTATAGCTTGCCTCTCAAATAATCTTGGCATGCTCACTTGAAGGAACACAAGGGTGGCTTAGGTAGCATAATAATGCATCCTGGAGGTAGAAATGGGAAACTTTCTTGCAGTCCACTAGCATCTAGTATGTGGTGGCAAAAATTTGGATCATTTTTGTACCTTTGTGGCCATTCAGAGGTCTCGTGGCCACAAGAGTTGAGAACAATAGTTAGTGCTGCAACTAGGGGTCGACTGCGGCAATCTACAACAAGATTGGTGCTACACTTTTTCTATTTAATGTTCATGTCGAGTTGTTCCCTTGTGTCTTTATAAATTGAAGGGGTCGGTGATTAGTGTGGAGGACCATATCCTTCCCCATAATGTAATGTTTCCATTGTTGGAAAGCCTACACAATAGAACACATATCTTTATCATAGCTAGGGTACTTCCAAATTTTATTGGAAAGTGTCTTACTATGATAAGCCACTGGATGCCCATGTTGGGTGAGGACTGCACCAATAGCATAGTTAGAGGTGTCTATATCAATTTCAAATAATTGTTGCAAGTCTGGAAATGTTAGTATAGGTGCAGAGCAAAGGAAATGCTTAAGCTCAACAAATGGCTTTTTCTGGGACTCAGATCAGGAAAAAATTTCTTTCGCTCCACCCTTGGTAATCTGACTCAAAGTAAAAGTGATATGGGAAAATCCCAACACGAACCTCCAATAAAATAGTTCAAGGCCTAAAAATATATGAAGCTTCATTAGAGTGGTTAGGGCTAGCCAAGATTGAATGACTTGGATATTAGTTGGGTCCACATGCACACCTTTCTGTTCTATTATGTAAACTAGGTAATGGACTTGGCTAATGCCAAAGGTGCATTTCTCCAAGTTGGCACACAATACGTTCTATTGCAGGGTTTGAAGGACTTCCGAAATGTGTTGTAAGCGCTCTTCCAAAATCATATTGAAGTTGAGGATGTTATATAGATAAACAACCATGAATGAGTTGGTGAAGGGCCACAAGTTGTCATCCAACAACCTCATAAAAGTAGCAAGGGAATTTGTCAACCTGAAGGGCATGACCAACCATTCAAAAAGGTCTTCCTTAGATTTGTAGGTGGTATTCCATATATTTGTGGGCTCTATTGGAACCTCTCAATAGTCAGACTTCAAATCGATCTTGCTAAAATACTTGCCCCCTTGAACTAGTCCAAAAGGTCCTCAATCCATGGGATTGGATACTTATTCCTGACAATGATTTTTTTTAGTTCTTGATAATCAATGGAGAGCCTCCGAGTTCAATAATTCTTCTATACAAGTACAATCAGGCTTTGACAGGGTGAGGAACTTAGTCAGATGTTCCCTTTTCACAGTAACTCCTAGATTTTCCCCTTGATATCAACATTTTACAAAATAGAGCAACGATATATCGACCCATTTGGTAGGGGTTCTCTAAGAGTTATATCAATCAAAAGTTTGACCTCACAGTGTAAGGGTACTCCTGTGGGTGAGGAGAACATGTCCTCGTATTCTTCCATGACCTTATCCAATTTATTTTTTCATGTGGAGGAAACGTTCTCGAGGGCTGTGGATGTGGCCATGATCTTCCCCTTACTTTGAAATTGAGTTAAGAAAGAAAGAAAATTTCATAGTCTAGGAGATGATCTTAGGTGAGGATACCTCTCATATCCTATATAACTTATTTCCCAAAGTAATAATCACAGTGGAAGGCCTAGACTCATACACAACATGAAGCTTCCGCAAGTATGGTTGGCCTAATAATAAATCACAAAATTAAAGAGAAGCAACATCAGAAAATACCTCATTCGTGAAGGGATTAATGTTGTAGGGGAGGCGACACTGTTGCTAATGTGGAGATCTCATCTTTGGTGAGGCCAACTAATGGTCTATGACTATGGGTGTGGTGTGGTCGATAGGCCCACCTGCTTCATGACCTCTATCAAAATGAGGTTCGTTTGCCTCCCACTGTAAAAACTGAACTACAGCAGAGAACCATTCATGTACATCTATGAGTGGAAGAGACACTCCCCCTCCTTTGGATCTTTGGGCTCAACCTCTTGGATCTTGGTGGTGGCAACGGTGGTGCTGGGCTCCACATCAATAATATTATTCCCTTTTTCATTCCCCTTTCCAGGTTATGACTCAAATTCCGATCATGCAGTTGACTCTGAAGGCTTCAATTCAGACACTAATGACTACTTGGCATGACACTCACTTGTGTTGTGATTGGGGATTTTATGGAAATCACACCACTTTCTTGTGTCCTTCTTTGTCTTCATGGTGTTGTTATTTTCTTACGACTTTGGTGGGATGTCTTAGGCCAACCTACCTTGGCTTTGTCCTCTGTTCTGCGGTTTGGGGGTGATCTTGCACTGCTTCTGATTCACAAATCCAAAGTCGAGATTCTTTCATTTCAATTTTTGTTCAATCTTGGCAGCATATGGGTATGTTGCACCAAGTGAGGACATGTCCAAGGTTTCCATTTATTCCTAAATGTATTTTGGGAGATACTCGTAATACTTGAGCATCAAATGTTGCTAAGAGTCTTTGATACCTAACTTTGTGCGTAGAGTATGAAAAATATTTGTGAACTCACGCACATATTTCTCCTTTTGATGTCATAGTGTGGTCCACTATATGTACTTGTCCTCATAACTCCCCACGAGGTAATACCATTCCTTGATAGTGACTTAGAAAGAGTTCCAAGAGGGGGCAACAGTAAATAGGGATGGTTCCTCGACCCTTTTCTCATAATAAGTTTCCAACCAATCCTTGACATGGGGAGTATCCTTAAGCTGTGAAAAAGTAATCTTTTCCCTATCGAAGAAACTATAGACCAAAAATTAACCTTCCAATAGATTCAACCCTTTATCTACAACATATGCATCTATTTGACCTTCAAATAAATGGATATCAAATTTTACTTGTACCTTAAAGGGGGTGATGCCTCTGAAGTGACTGTTGGATGAAGATGCGTCACCGGTGGGCATCCTCCGAAGGATTTGGGAAAATTTGTCCATCATTGTGCTCCTTTGTCACTCGAGGGATTCTTTAGGTAATATTTTCAAACGATCTCCTAGTCCCTCATATTTATTTTCTTCTGTCATTGGAGGCCATCAGGGTCCGCGAGGTGGGTTTTGCAAAGGTTCAACAAGCTTGAGCCATAACTCCTTATACCCCCACCCCATCGGGGACATGCACAAGAAAGCAGAGAAAGAGCATACCGCTTTGATACCACTGATCCAAATTTATGAAGGAACAAAATGAAATAAATATATGAACAGAAACATAGAGATACAATAAAAATAGAACTTCAATTCATTAATAATAAAGTACTAAAATTGTTTACATGCATAATGGAAATAAACTAGCTTAGGCAATGGTAGCTTATCTCTAAGAAGAGATGTGGCAGCTACATGCCTTCTAAATTGTGTTACAATGAGGTTCAAAGGCTTATTTATTATAGAGAAACAATGGAAAACCCTAAGTATCCAAAAACCTAAGCATAGGAGATGAAGTGGAAAAAGTTTGTGGGCCCCATAGGGGTAAATTGGTACCAGGGCCGTAAATTTGGCATACAATCTTTGTTTGACACGTACGATACCTTTCTAGAAATATCTATCCAAGGACTAAAACTTTTGACTACATACCCTTATCCCAATCTCTAGGTTTTCCAGTGTTCTGAAGAAAAAAAACGTTGTTTAGGGCCCCAAAACAACTCCAGAAGTTTAGGACCCAAAATAGTAAATTGTGCTACAATTAAGAAAATTGAAAGAAACAATGGTGGAGGTCCAAGTGGAATAGGTGGGTGGCCACCAATATCCACCTAAATCACATTGTCATATATTTTGTATGCAGGTGTTGGCATGGGAATAATTTAATAAAGTTTCATTCTATTGATTCTTTGTGGTTATTATTTCTTTATGTAATATTTAATGTGAAATCCCCTTTCTGATAGTGTTAAGTGTGTTAACTACAATTTAATAACTTTGTTAGACATTGATTTATTAATTTACTTTAAAGAAATTTCTTGAGGGAAATCTTTACCATCTTGTGAATACATTGTCATGGGGTTGTCAAGTTATGAGTAATACTCATAAACATTGATTATCAAAGGCAATGTGGAGTTAGTGCTATCAACAAGTTCAAAAGTATGTTGTGTTTCGATTGCATTGAGTGTGATTATGACCTATAGAGAAGAATAATTATGCATCAAAGTAACCGTTTCATAGTCATTTTTACCATCTAACTACACATAAAATATCTTGATTCAGACATGTACAATGTCCCAATCTCAAAAAGACACTCTCTAATCTATAGAGGAAATCACCCTTGAATTAATGATACATCCCTAATAGTGTAATAAACCCCTTCAACAAGAAAGGAAGAACGTAATATATAATGTTGCACAACAAGATATTTATACTACACAAGACAAATGAGAATTTGTATAACAAATCATTTAAGCATTCATGAAAGAAGACAAAGATAAATGGAATAGAAACTAATATGGATAGTCCTCAAAATTATGGAAAATAATAATAATAACAAATAGTAAATAATAAATAAATTATGCACTCCCTCCTCACCTAAACTCACCAAGCGAAATAAATCCAACCATAAGTGAATAGAAATCATTGCAATGTGATACATTGTGTCACAGATTTATAGTGCTATGCAAAAAAATTATATTTGTACACCTTGGGTTGTGTGGGATTGCCTTACCTCAACCACAATTGTTTGACCAACCTATGCCTACTACAATTACACTAGGGCTATTAACTTAAATAGACCTTAAGTTACAATTTTATAGATATGAAAATAAGTCCAACGCAACTAAGTTCTCTAACAATGTTCACACATCCAACTATGGCCTTATGCATCCACCAATTCCTTTAACACTTAGCTAATATTCAGTCACCCTTAGCTAATCTGAATAATGTGAGGAGCAATAACATCTAAAAAATATAAAGATACCACAACAACAAATTATATGCAGTTCCTAATGTGAATGCCTAAACTTTATTAATATGAAGAATGTTACAAAAATCTAATAAGGTAGTGTCGCCTTCTACTTATGACTATTTTATAGATATAAAATTAACTCGTGTTTCCATGACTTATTTCCCAAAATTCTTGAACAATCTAATTCTTGAAGCAACCATGGATCTACCTTCAACAACTCGCTTTCTTTAGTTACCACAATCTCAATCTAACAATGTCATGCCTTAGACATTTGCCAAATTGTCTTAAGTCCCACATGCAAACAACTTCTAGCTTAGTTAGCATCCAAGGTGTTTATAGAGTTGAAAAATAAACTTTGCATATCATAATCTCTTTTTCACTTGATTGATGACTAATTTGGTGCACGAACTTGCAAGATGGAGGGATCTTCTTTTTATAGTAGAAGGTGCTTTGTCATTTATTTCTTGTAAGGTACCTTGCAATCCTCTCCATGTCCAAATAAGACCCAACGATCTACTAATTCTTTGGAACCCTTAGTACTTGGGTCCACACTTTATTTTTTTTCTCTTTCTAAGGCATGTCAATCATCTCATACATTAGATGGTTACAACTATCTTACTTCAGTGGCACCCAATGAACTCCTTGACATTCCTTGAGCTTCACATATTCCTACAAAGAATTTGTCTATCCAACTTGTAATGCATGCCCAACTTCCAAGTCACTCTTTCCCATGGACTAAGGTACTATGCCCACAAGGAAAGACTTTTTCCTAGCATGGGCATGAAGAAAGGAACATCCATTTTCATCCTATTGTCTAGTACTCTAAGAAACCCAAAATGACATCCATCATCTTTCTGCCATTCTTGGCAAAATTTATTTACCAATTCTTTAGCACTTAAGAATTCCTTGTTAGCATGCCAAACTTCCCAAGGCATGCTAGTCCAACCTTGAAATCTAGTCACAACCAACTAAAGACTACCAATGATCATCTCAATGGACGAGCATAGATGCCCATTACATTCTTGAAGATAAAGGCTTTACACATTGCCTTAGGTATTCAAAACCTACTCTTTTATCACAAGGAACTAGTACAAAAGAGAGGCCGCATAAACCCTATTTCAAATGAAAAATATTATAATATAATATACATTGTTTTGGTAATATAATCTAGTATGAATTATCTTTATCAAATCTTATATAAATAATTTGAATGATTTTACCTCAAGATATTTATGATAGAAAGAAATTAAAATAGTAAAATAATTTTCTCTAATCAATTACTAATGTGGAGAAATTTATACAAACAAAGGCCCTTTATTTTGTACTCGATGCTCAGAAGGAAGAGCTACAACATTTTCAATTAAATAAAACACTAGTAAGTTATCATGATTTTAACTAAATAAAACACTAGTGATTTATCATTTTTTTATATTTGCTACTTATATAAAGACCAAAAGAAAAAGACTTTTTGAAGTTTTTGGTTAGATTGTGATTTGTGTTGTTTAAAATTGTTTTTTTTTTATTGATTCATCTATTTGAAAAACCCTCAGGGAACTTGGATTGCAAAGAGTTCACAACTCAGACTTGTGATTCTAATAGACCAAAAAATAAGCCAGAAAACCTCCAAAAAGCCTATTAGATAGGGTTTGACCTTCTTTCTTGTTTTGGGCATGTCTCATGACTTGATATTATTGTTTAATGCAAATATTTAACCATTTAAATGCTTGAAGGTTATAGGAAAAGGAGGGTTGTATTAGTCTGCACATAGGGAGAAATGAAAAATAGTCTTAACATGTTTTACAAGTCCACACTATCATGTTCACGTACTTTATGTTTAATCCATTTGCAATAAATATTATGACAAATATTAATTTCAATGTAAAATCAATGATTTCCATACATAGATGGAAATTATTATATGAAATCAAGACCTTTGACTTCACTAAACTATATGTAAGTAGGAATCAATATTTGTTGGTTAGTCTGCGTGATATAATGCATATGTTTGAATGTATGGAACTTCTATTATCTCAAGACTTCTGACTTTCCTTTCTTGATTCATCAAAATTTAAGGAGAAATCTAGATTGGTTGCCCAGTTCATATTATCTAATGCATAGTCTCAAATGTGTGAAAATTTATCATATCAAGACTCTAACCTAACCAATTTCCATGTAAGGATAAATCAAGATTGGATGGTGATTTCACATTATCTACAGATCGATATACTATAGACAACCGTCAGTGTCATGTTTGATAGCATCTTGCCAGGATCAAAATTTACCATTTAAATCCAACTCATCTTGGAGTTGAGTATCCACGAAGCTACTAGTCTTGGAGATTGGGTGGTTTTGTTAAATACTATTTTAATCATTTTCTTGCTACTAAAATTGGGTGATATTATTCTTAGAAAAGTGTGATTGCACTGAGAAATGGATTTATTGAAAGTACTGTCAGAGGGTGGAGATGTTATACAATATTTCTTTGTCATAACTGCAATATGTATAACAATGATTATATCGACATGGATGCTCATGAAAATCCACATAATTAATAATATAAGTGCTGATAACTTGCCTCTAAGACTGCCATAATGTCCAATCAACATAGAAAATATAAAAAGATAGGATTTGAATCAGGCAACAACTCTATAGTGAGGCAATCACTTACTCAAGAGATTACACCACAACACTCTATTTCATTCACCATGCAAACACACCATTACATATATAATATTATATTATGGTTCAACATCTTCCTAGAATATATGAACTACCAACAAGGTCTAAATAAGGAATGCATTTTAACAACACGAAATTGGTTCTAACTATAGAAGAATCTTCTATAGATTTCTCCATTATTGTAACACTTCTCATTAATGGAGAAATTTGTTTTCTACCACACCTAAATGATTCCCGCATACTTCAAATTTTGTCTTTCCAAGTGGTTTTGTAAATATTTTAGCCACATTTTCATTGGTATTATAATAGCCTAACTCAATTTCCTTGGACTGCATACTTTCCCTAACAAAATGATAATGTGTCTCAATATGTTTTGATCTTGAGTGGTACGTAGGATTGTTGGCTAGCTTGATGGTGCTTGTATTGTCACACTTGATAATAGTTGGTTTTTCTGTACTTCTCCCACATCTTCAAGAATTCATCTCAGCCAAATTACTTCACACATAACACTACACAAATCTTTATACTCAGCTTCATTGGATGACAAACAAAAAATTGGTTGTTTCTTACTACTCGAAACCACAATCCTAGATCCAAGACAAAATACATAACTTGAAGTTTATTTTCTATCATCAAAATTTCTGGCCTAATCTAAACTAGAATAGCCTGCCAGTTCAACATTAAAATCATCTAAATATTTAATTCTAGAGTTAATTGTTCCTTTTAGATACTAAAGAACTCACTTTTTTTCTCCCCAGTGGCTTTCAAGAGGTTTGGCCATGAACTAACTTATAATGTTAACTAGATATGTTATATCTGGCATGGTTGTAGTGAGCTTATTTAAACTTCCCAGCCACTGATGATATAGTGTGTCGTCTACCTCTCTTCTCCCATCATTATTGTAGAGTTTGACATTTTTTTCTAATGGTATTGATACTTCACTACATTGGTACATTTTGAATATTTCTAGTAACTTCCTTGGTATGCTTACTCTATGTAACCAATGTCTATCCACCTTCTCTCCATATCTCAAGACCTAAGAAATAGTGCAATTCACCAAGGTCTTTCATTTCAAACTCTTGTGACATTTGACCTTTAACTTCATCAATTAACTTAGAAGCATTTCCTATTATAATAAGATCATCAACATATATAGAAATCATAATAACATTCCCCTTTTTATCCATCTTGATATACATATTAGGGTCACTTTTTCTTTTCATAAAACCTTTCTGAAGAAAGAAAGAATCAATATTCACATACCATGATCTTGGTGCCTGTTTCAATCCATATAATTCTTTCTTTAACTTACAAACAAGGTGTTCTTGACCCTTTTTAACAAAACCTTCTAGTTGAACAAGATATACTTCTTCTTTTAATTCCCCATTCAAGAAGGAAGATTTAACATCTAGCTGATGTAGTTTCCATTTATGTTTTGTAGCTAAAGAAATCATTAATATAATTGTATTTAACTTAGCTATAGGTGCAAAATTTTCTTCATAATCAATTCCCTCTTTCTGTGAGTATCCTTTTGCAACTAACTTGGCCTTATATTTATATATACTTCCATCAACTTTAAATTTAGGTTTGAACAACCATTTGGATCCTATGGGTACCTTATTTTTAGGAAATTATGTTAGTTCCCAAGTATCATTCTTCATTATAGAATCATATTCTTCCTTCATTGCATCTCTCCACTCTTTATGTTCATTAGCTTCTTTAAAATTTGAAGGTTCTATGACATTTATAACTTTAGTCATTAAGGCATAATCTTTAAATCTTACTAGTGGTTGAGTTTGATGACATGAACTTCTTCATACTTTGTTGAGTTGATATCTTCTCCTAATTGCAATGAATCATCTCTTCTTCTTGGTGTGTTGTCGCTGTGAGAGGTGTCCATGTCACTAGATTCTTCCTCCTCTTTATATTCTTGCTTATCATATACTTCCTCTATGGCGTCATAAATTCATAAGGGATAAGTTATGCATCATATTTTCCATTCTTATTTCGAAGTTTATCTGCCAGCTCATGAAATAGTATATCTCTACTTGCAAATATTTTATGAGTGTAGGGATCAAACAACTTATAATCTTTATGATCAAAACAATAACATATGAAGATAAATGTAATAGCCTTTGCATCAAGTTTCCTCCTATCTTAATTTAGAGCAAGATAGATTGATTTTCTACCGAATATTCCTAGGTGGCTTACTTTTGGTTTATATCCATAAAAAAATTTCAAAAGAAGTCTTAGGATATGAATGTTTAGTTGGAATTTTTATTTTTCAAGTAAACAATAGTATTAACAGCTTTGACCCAAAAAGAATTGGTAATATTTTTACCTTTTAACATGCTGTGTGCACATTCAACCAGGGTTTTGTTCTTCCTTTTAGCTATGCCATTTTTCTATGAACTATATGGTATTGTGTATTATTGTACAATTCCATGGGATTTGTAGTGCTTGATGAATTCATTTGAAATGTATTCACCCCCTTGATTTGATCAGAGGATCTTGAGGTATTTTATTGTTTTATTTTCAATCATAGTTTGAACTCCTTAAAATATTCAAATTCATCACTCATATTCCTCATGAAGCATACCCATGCATATTTCATATAATAATCAATAAGTATCAAAAAACAATATTCTCCACCTAATGACCTTGTCTGCATATGACCACATACATTTGTATGCACAAATTCTAGAACATCCCTTTTCCTTTTATCTATATGAGTAGGGAACTCTTCCATTTGTATCTTCCCTAATGAAAACTCTTCACATCCATAATATTTATTCTTAATTATTGGAATCCCTTCTATCATTCATCATTTTTTCATAGTAATAGATCATGAAAATTAATTTGGTCATATCTTTGATGCCAAAGAGATTTTGTTGTCATTGTCGTGGATGCCAATGCTTGATAGATTTTGGTTTTCACATTGAGCTTATACAGTCCCACAATTCTAAATCATGTTTTATTGACCTTGAATTTATCATTTATGTCTTTCACCATATAATGTGAATTTACAAATTCAGCATTTAAGCCTTGATTAGTTATAGTGGAGATTGAAATTAGATTTTTCTTAATACCAGGAACATACATCACATTGTGGATTAGTTTAACATGACCATTAGGTAATGCCATTGGAACATCACCATACCATTTGATTTCATGTGCATAATCATCTACAAGATATAATTTTTTACCAATATTAGTTTCATGAAAGTTCTCAAAAAAATGCCTATTACAGGACATATGTATGGAGGCTCCAGAATCAACAAACCAAGTATTTGGATCATCTATTTTAGCAGATAGTGCAACACATGTAACAAATGGTCTAAATATTTTTATGCTATCATCCACTGTTTCTCCTCTATCAACAAAATTATCAGTGTGCCTCTTATTTCTATGTTTGGACTAATGTTATTTTCATTTCCTACAATCTCTAGAGTAGTGTCCAAACTTCCACAATAATAACATTTAAGATCGACCTTTGGAGATGTCATACTTAATTGTGACTTTTAAAATGGTTACTTCCCAAAATTTTGGCTTTCCTTGTGGTGACTTTCCTCCTTTGTTACCTTCCCAAGGCTTCCTTTTGAAAGGTGGTTTCCCTTTTTCCATCAACTCCAAATCAGAATTTTGAGGCTTAAGATTCCTTTGTATTTCTTCCTTTGCATGAGTATACTTGCCAACTCATCAAAAGTGGGAGCTTTCTCCCTTGATGCAAGACCTGTGATGAAAATTTGATACTCATATAGCATTCCATTTAAGGTTCTGATGACTAGGTTAGTGTTAGATATTTCTTCACCTATGTCTCCAAGTTTATATTTATATCCTTAATTCTTGAAATAAAATTACTGATACTTTCATTTTCTTCCATTTTAATAGACATAAGCTTACTATTTAGGGATAGAATTCGATTTTTATTATTTGATTCATACAAGTCCTTAACTGTCATCCATTTCTCTTTTGTCTTCTTACAATCTCTAATATGCAGTGTAATATTTTCTTCAATAGAATTTTTTAGCAACAATTTTGCCTTAGTTTATCACTTCTCCCAATCTTGAATTAATGCATCAATATCTCCTGTGGTTGTCTTTGGCTTCACTTCATCACCACTCATTATTGACTAGACATTGTATCCATCCATCAATGTCTCCATTTTAAACTTCCAATTCATGTAACTAGAACCATTCAACTTGGTTGCTTCATTTAGGTATGATTCTGCTACAAGATTTGTCATCTTGAACTAAAACTTTCTACAACTTCAAAATCAATTAGAAATTTTAATCCCACACATAATGATTGACTATTTAAAAGGATGCACAAATAACTTAAGAGAAAATCAAACAGAAAATCAAACTAAGTTTATGCAGTTTTATAGCAACTGATTTCGTAGTGGGTTTCACCAGGCCTGGTGTTTAAACTCATCCTCCTCCAAATGCATGTCAGGAAACTCCTCCATGCAAACTGACCAAATCATAACACAGTTCCATACTCACATATCTCCAACCTGGCTGTGTCGGACAACAGATAAATACATCTTTAACTCTTACACCTGTCATGCTCAACACAAGCCTCATGACCCCAAGCTCAAACAACCCTTTCCTATGATACTAACACTCAAAATATAAAATGACAAGATTTGAAGAAGGGTGCATCTCTCTGATGAGGCAATCCCTCACTTAGAATACTGTACCACAACACTCTATTTAATTCACAATGCCAATGAACCATTACATATAAGATTAGATTATGATTCAACAAATTCCTAGAATATAGGAACTTCCAACCAACTAAGTCTAAATAAAGAAATTTGTTCAACAACACACAATTGATTCTAACTATAGGAGAATGTTCTAGAGATTTCTCCATTATTCTAACAGATCATAGGTTGTATCCATTTGTTCGGAAAGCTACCCCTAGGAATCATGGCATTCTGTCATAGAAATATAGACCCATCTATGTATTTGTCCTAGGGCTCAGTTTCCACTATAATCATTTCTTCCACATAAATGGCCCAATAATTTCTTGAGACCCATGACCATGGTTTAATCAAAGCAATAGTGATTTATGGATTTTTTTATATATAAATTTATATTTGTAATTGAAATAAAGATGGTGATTTCCTCCTCTTCTCAAATTTCCACAATATTCTAAAATTTGCAATCGAAATGAGGATGTGCAGGTTTTTTTCATGAGTATAATCATTCTCAATAGTTCTGACATAGCCCATTCCAAAGCCCAAACAATGTTGGAGAAAGTGGTGGGATTGAATCTTATAATACATGAAGCTAACTTTTTGCATCTCTATTGTTTACCAGTATATATCCATCTTAGTCACGGATAAAAATTTAAAGGTGTTGTTTCCTTTGAAGCAAAGCAAGTTTTATCATCAAAGATTAACATGGCAATGATTCTGCTTGATGTCCTCTACTAAGCTACATCATATACAAGGTATTTAGGGATTAATAGTTGTTCTAGTGGCTTTTAGGGTCCATGTTTTGAATCTAGGCTATGGTACCATGTATGAGACACAGTTCTTGGCATCTTGACTTTTGTATAAATAACTACTCAACATTAATTACAAAAGGAGAAAAAACATTATTACGACTACTACATATTTTGTTTGTATTCAATCCAAAATGCATCTCTTTTTATTTTCATATTTAACATAATATGAAATTCAAATCATTTAACAATAACATTTAACAAGAAAATACATTTTTATCATAGCTCATTTTTAGTTCTTCTCCTTGGACCACCTGACTGAATATGGCACCCTACCAACTAGGAAAAAACTATCTAGCTTACTAGCTTAGGAAACATCCACAAGTTCCCTAGACCTTCAAGCCCATGTCTATATCACAACTATGGTATGTTTGAGTTCTCAATATAACACCTCCCCAACTCTAAACTCCATTCCACCATCCAAGTTCTCACTATTCAAGTTTCCTCCCTCATCTTTCCACTCTCATTTCCCTTTCTTTCATGTGAAAGACAACAATTTTTTTTATACCATTTCCTTCTCCATACCCCCCACCTTATATCTTTATTCTCCTTTAAATATCCCCACTAACACCACCCTCGAGTCACACCAACCCCCCCCCCCCCTGCCCAATCACTCCACCTACTCCTATATCGCTTAATTAACACTTTGGGTGATCGATTCGCCGAACCACCCCTCATTAATGCAATGAAATATTTCTATAATTTAAATCTCAATCAAACTACAAATTCAAAACAATCTTGTTAATTGAAATATTAAAGAAAACATGTCTAAAATATAATCCATTACTTTAAAAAAAAGATTAAGGATTAATTATTTAGTAATAAATTGTTAGGTCCCTATACTAGTAGTGTAACCCCTTATTATTATTAGTACAACCCCTTTATTATATTTTTGTGCCCATGTAGTACCCATATTTTTATTATTGTGCCCCATAGGAGCCCACTGTTGTTATTGTTGTGCCCTTACATTATTATTGTTATGTCGACTCTGATTATATTATGACCCCTTAGACTCCTATATATAGAAAGGAGGTCATGTCATTTGTATCATCCAAGGATTGTTCATTTGTATAATGTAAAGGAGGTTGCCCCCTCGAAGAGGCTGAATTCTAAGGCGTTGATCTATATTTTCTATCTTTTTGTGAGTTGGTTTCATAACATTAGTATGTTTGAGTTCTCAATCTAACACCTCCCCAACTCTAAACTCCATTCCACCATCCAAGTTCTCACTATTCAAGTTTCCTCCCTTGTCTCGCCACTCTCATTTCCCTTACTTTCACGTGAAAGACAACAATTTTTTCTTATACCCTTTTCTTCTCCATACCCCCCAACTTATCTCTTTATTCTCCTTTAAATATCCCCACTAACACCACCCTTGAGTCACACCAACCCCCTACCCGCCCTCAATCACTCCACCTACTCCTATATCACTTAATTAACGCTTTGGGTGATCAATTCACTGAAACACCCCTCATTAATGCAATGAAATATTGCTATGATTTAAATCTCATTCAAACCTACAAATTCAAAAAAATATTATTAATTGAAATATTAAAGAAAACATGTCTAAAATATAATCCATTACTTTTAAAAAAAGATTAAGGATTAATTATTTAGTAATAAATCTTAATCATTAATCAAGCTTAAGGTTAATCATAGCTTATTCATTAATCAATCTTAATTATTAATTAATCATATAACAAAATAAGCCATAGAATACTAGTGTATTTGAGTAAGGTGTGGGTATGTAGCTACCATACACATACCTCATACGTATACTAATAACACTAACATGGTCCATCACATCACAAAATCTCATAGTGCAAAGTTAAAAACCTATTGTAGCACAATAAAAATAAGGGAGTGGTCATTACAAAGCCATTGGAGATTCCCCTAACAACAAGAGATTTCGATATGAACTTTACATCTACTATAGTTCATTTCAATGGTTCTAACATCATCAAAATGTCTCTAACAAGTACCAAGCTACTACAAGGATCCATGGACAAGTCAAAAACTATGAATCACATATGGGTATATCTTGGACCCATATGGATCTTTTAGATGACTAGGTTAGTGTTAGATATGGGAATATCTTGGACCCTCAAATACGGATCACAAATACAAATCTTTAAAAGGAAAATTCACTAAAAAATAATTTCACATGAGTGAAATCATTTAAATTTTTAGCTCACGCATTTTGTTTTTAAGTCTACCACCCTTAGTGAGAGCCACTTAGTTGATTGTTTAGTGGGTTATTGGTTACACACTCGTTTTAAATATATTTTAGTGATGGTAAATTTTTAATTCAAGGAAAAGTGATGATAAAGTTTTAATTAAATATAACTAAGTATTTTATTTAAGAATAATAAGTAATTTTTTGTGGGGTAAATGGATCTTTCATTAATAAAAAAAGTCACAGATAGCTTGAACTTCCAAAAGAGGAGTAAAATACAAGAGATACTTGAGACTAACAAGTTCCCTACCAATAACAAACAATAAAAAAACTAGTATAATAATCATGGAAACATAGAAAACTCCTTGAAGATTAAATATTTAAAAGGGGAAATGCCTTTGACATTGGCATGACTTTCCCCGAGTTCATTAATTGTTCACCACCTTCTTGGATCCATGCCTTATTTCTCTTGCAGCCTCGTTTTTTGGCTTCTTTGTCTTTCTTGGAGACCACCTTGATATCCATTGTTTAGACCCCAAGACTAGACTTTGAGGACCTTGAACCCAATTTCTTTCTTCCAAGATATGCATTATATAGAATCCTAGCTTGATGAACTAGCATTTCCTTCACATCTTTTGCATCCTATTCATCTAGAAGGGAAACCAATCATGGGTAATATATATCCATATCTTCTATTAGGGATTTTGCTTCAACTTCTTCCAAAGGGGATCTAATCCTTTCCTAGGGTGATGGATTTTGTTGGCGTTCTTCAAGAGACTTTTGCATAGCCTCCATATAATTCGATAGATGGTTATGGGATTTTACTTTTGCTAATTTCATGCTTGATGGAATATTGTCCTACTCTGGAAAATCCTTTGGAGAGGAGATAAACTCGAACCTATTTTCAAATTTAGGGATTTGATCAAGATTTGAGGTACCTTGGGGACTCAAATTTCTTCTTCTTTGGGGGGAATTTCCCAAATCTATTAGCTCTTTCCAAAACGGGTTTTCTATCAGTATTTATTAGATATTCCCTAATAATATGCTCATATTCATGACAACATCTATATCTAAAGGGGACATGCTCATCATCTATAGATTTCCTTTAAACACTATCCTAGTAGTAAATATCTAGGTAAGCTAGAAGAGGCTAGGAGATATTCATGTAAATGTAGATATGTGCAGATGAAGTGTACCTACATCTCTTGTTAGCCACCGATACTTTAATAAAGTTTCCAATGGAATTTCCAAATCCTTCAAGGGTTTCCTCCTCCCTATATTCCTTGGGAAGAGAGAAGAGATGAACCCACATTAGGCTAGTAAGGAGATCAGGTGCTCAGAATTATGCTCAACAATAAAAGTGTTAGAATCATGTCAAACTCAGCTTCAGATTGAAGAGCTCATCATTCTGAATCTAACGGTGCAAACATCACTCAAAATGAGTTTGTATGCAGAAGTTAGAGCAAGTCAAATTTTAGGTTTGACTTGCCTACATGGAAGGATTGGGATGATGTGGCAATTCTTCAGCAAATAAGGAGGTGCCAAGGGGCAACCGACCATTGGCCCTCATAAATTACATATCATAAATCACATACAGCAATGGTAAGTGTTTCGGTGTCACAAATCGGCCCCGGGCAGGTTTAGGGTTACGATGCGATGTGATCGCATATCGCAATCGCATGGACAACAAGAATCAACCACAGTGTAGTGGAGTTATGATAGTGATAGACCCTAGACCTGATATATGCCACAATTTGAAGTCCCAATGGGTCTGCAATCATAGTGTTTCTGTGTAACAAAACCTTCGGGTGTTGAACTTGCCGATTGCGATAAGTAGGAGGTTCTGGACGCGGGATATTATAAGTTACAGTTAATTAACCCGTCGGGTCCGCAACACTGCATATCAACATTTCACTATGTTAAGAGCCCGCAAATTTGCTGATTTAGATTGCGATAAGTCCAACAGGATAGGCTCTCAGTGCAGTGAAATTATTGTCCATTAGTAGATTTTGGGGCTAATTTGTAGTTTTTTGCTGGTTTTGGAGCATTTTGTGGAACAAATAGTGGGAGAACTAGAATATGTCATAACTCCTTTAGTTCTTATCCAAATTTTTTGCAAAAAATAGTCAATTCTAGCATTTTTTGGTATTCTTAACTCATTGAGATAAGTTTGAGAGGCATCTGAGCATTGTAAACACACTTTTGATGTAATTTGAGCATAATAAATAGGCCCAAGCCATTGGAAGCTAGACCAAGGAGACATAGCCTAGGAGGGGCAAACTCACTTATCATGTTCTTGTTGTGTGTTGTATATTTATGTTCATTTCTATTATATTGTTGTTGTTTAGCATATGTTTTTATGTTAATTTGTTTATAACATTTACATAAGAAACTCTCATGGGAACCTGTTAATTGCAAAAGTTTTTGAATCCTTAAGCAGTTGAAAAAGAAAATGATGATCATCTTGGGTTTATTTCTGAATGGGGAATTATCACAACACTACTATTCTAGTCTAATTCAGATCAAGTTGGTATCAGAGCACTGGAATTTCTTACTAGATTTGCTTTGTGAAAGAAGGATTTAATTGTTTGCAAGCTTATGTCATGCTCAAAAGGTTAAAGCTCAAAAGAGGTGAAGGAAAGATGGTTGAAAGTCCTCAAATTGGGTCAAAGAGAAGAAGAGCAAGGTTTCCAAAGTCTTCTACACTATTTTAGCCTCAAGTTGCAGAAGTTGCAGCTGAGATTCCAACACCAATACAGCCTCAAGTTGTAGTTGAGTCTTCATAGACTATGTCTCATGAAAGAGAACCTATCATGACAAAAGATGAGAAGACCTTCAGAAAGTCTTTCTTTGATATGACAAAGATGGTTAAGGTCCTCTATGAAGAGAGGAATAGAATACTACAAGAAGAAAGTTCCAAGCCTCTCAATGGAGAAGGCTCTTCAGGACAAGGTAATGGAAAAGGAGATAAAGTAAAAGGAAATGATGGGAATGGAGGTAAACCTCCACAATCTCCACAATATTCTTCATCTTCTTCTTCGAAGGCATATTCACACTCTTCCCCAAATACCACTGTTACTCATACTCATCATAACTCTTCAAAAGGGGTTGGTAAATCACCTTTTCTGAAGCTTGATGTTAAATCGAGTTGCCTATGTACAATGGAGAAGTTAATGCAGAGAAGTTGGATAACTAGATTCGTTAGTTGGAGGTGTATTGTAGAATTCAGAACCTTCAAGAGAATGATATCAAGATTTAGTTGGCTTCATTGAGAATGGAGGGTGCAACACTTGTATGGTGGGAAGCAAGGACTCAAGACGAGATCAAAAAACATAGTAAGATCTCTATTTCTTGGCATGATTTCATTGTTTCTATAAAAAGACAGTTCTACCATTTAGCTCATATGAAGAAAACCAATATGAATTGGCAAAATTTTAGATAGTTGAAAGGTCAAAATGTGCAAGAGTATACTCAAGAGTTTAGGAAAATATCTCTTATGCTAGGAGTATACTTACAGTCACAAGATACCTTGTTGAAATACATAGGAGAGTTGCATAGCTATCTTTGACATACTATTCTTATGTTCAATCCCACGAATCTTGATGAGGTTTTTGTTCAAGCTACACACCTCGAAGAAAGAGGGAAAAATATATCGGAAGAAGGTAAGAAGAAGCCATTTTAGAGTGTTGAAAAAGGGAATAAGTTTAAAGGAAAGCGGAAGAAAAATGCTTCTGTTAAAAAAGAAGGGGAGAGACTCGTGTGCAAGAATTTTTCCGAGGAAGGACATGATGAATCACATTGTTGGAAGCTTCATCCAGAATTACAACCAAATAAATTGAACAATAAAGGGAAACAAAAGACCAATGCTATTGCACAACAAGACTTGGGTTCAAACTCAGGGGATGAAACAAAAAGCGCAGCCACAGTCACCAAAGGAAAAGAAATGGAAAAAGCAACTGTAGCAAGTAACAGCGCAACAAATAACTCTAACAATGTTTCAAATGAGGAAAACCGCATCGACCTATTACATATCTGAGTTATTTTTAAGCATAAAAAAATCGATATGTTGTTTGATAGTGGATTGCAAGCCAACTTAATTTATGCAGATTTGTTTAAGAAAATGAATCTAGAAACCGTGCCCCATCATTAACCATATCTGTCGGGTTGGATAACCAAGGATGCTAGTTTGCAGTCACAAGGAAATGTGTTTTCAAGTTTGCAATCACTGCTTATTTCATTGATGAAGTTAAATTAGACATTGTGCCATTAGATATCTCAGGAATTGTGTTGGGAAGTCCGTATTTGTATGACAGGAAGGTTTTTTTTCCACAGATTTGAGAACAAATATCATTTTTTCAAAGATGGAGTGGATTACATTGTGAGAGATCATCGCATAAAGCTTAGTATGTCTTTGTCAAATGTGTTAGTTCCAGTCTTCGCAGCCTGTCACTAGGGATCAAAATGGGCTCTTATTATGTCTGGTTTTCATAGATGTTTTGCACATGATATTTAGCACAAATCATATCCTAAGTATTTCCATCAGAAGAAGCTCGAAAAAATATTTCCAACGGTATATCACACTCTCGTAACCGGTTTCTGGATCAGAAGATATGATCGAAAAGAATAAGTGATTCTTGGTTATGCATGTTTTGAGGTCAGTTGCTGCACACACTGAAAAGTTTAGTACAAGATCAGTTTTTGAAATAATGGTAAGGAATTTTTCAAAAGTGAAAGAATTTTTTGTCCATCACATACCAAATAACAAAAACCTCCTTCAGTTTATGCACAGGTGCTACTATGTGGGAGATATGCAGTGATATTTGGAGCCTACATTAAAACAAAGCAAATTTTTCATATTTTTTTATTGTTTTAGTCATTTTAGTGTGGTGCCATGTTACAACAGATGGAAAGTAATTTTGAAAACCCAAGGTGGTTTTTGTTAACCACGAGCCATATAACAAAAACCTCTTTCATTTTATTCATAGGAGTCTTGAATGTGAATATGTGACTAGATCTTTACAACTCATTTTGACAGATTTAAGTTTTTAATGATTTTCTGTTTTAAAGATGATTTTGTGGCACAAATTTCTAGCAACGGGAAACGAATTTCCATAATTTTAGAGAGGTTTTTCTCCAACATGACCTTATCTACAAAACCCTCTTTCATTTTTGTAGCACGTGCTATGGTTTAGGAGATACGAGTTCATCTTCAACACCTATTTTCATAAATTCGGTCCAAGTTTAATGTAACTGATTCTATTTTGAAGAAGATGGTTGAGCTCAATTCCCTTAATACATGGATGAGCTAAATGTATAAATTTTATGAATTTCATAGTGTAGAGGTTTGTTTTTTGCAGCAGAGAAGCTGTCTCGGATTTGTGTAAATGTTTTTCTTGAATATCATTTTAATAAAGCAGTCTTTTGCCCTTTGGATCTGGGATTCATCATGGTGCTGATGTTTAGTATGTTTTTCTTGTAATTCATTTACAAATTATGTTTTTTCTGCCTTGTTACAACATCATCTAAGTGATATGTTAGGAATTCATCCGTAATGATGCTCCTTTCATGATGATTTTGCTGTTAGTTGTAATGGTTGTCTTAGTAGAATTCATCCTTGGCTAGATGCTCTGTTGAGAAACCTCGTGATTCTCTTTCATCTAAAGTTGTTGCAGATTCATCCTTTGTTTGATGCCTGCAAGGTAGCGGGCTTTCTCCCTCATGCTTCTCATATTTACAATCTTCACTTGGCTGAACATGGCACTTAATTTGCCCCAGTTTTGCCGGCAGAAACTGACATCAATTCCATAGTCCAAATCACCCTTTCTCTTGATATTTTCGACCCAAAACAAATCCAATCAAATCCTTTGAGCTACTATACCTAGCCTAAAATCCATATTTGATTTAGTCATCTTGACTGAAATTCACAAGGAGAGAGCCCTCTCTCGACCTGGTAGGGCTAGCTACCAGGTTAAGCTTGGTTTGTGGTTATCCTAGGATTGCCTCCCTTCAGCCTGAGGTCAATCTAGGCTCTAACAAAGTGCAGGTGAAATGAAATGACTGGTTAATTCCAGCAAGATTCTCATGCTCCTCATGATCAAGCAAAAGAATGACATGGAGTAGGAATCGTTTGCAGGCTGTTGCAGGTTGTGATGTAAAGATGAAATATGAATTGACTGGTGTGGTCAATAAATATGGGGACATGTTTCAAGAACCAAAGGGACTGCCACCAAAAAGAGCAATTCAGCATGAAATTTAGCTACAACAGGACTGTCCACTCCCAAACATTGGTATGTATCGAATGTCAATTACAGAAAGTTTAGAAATTAAAAAACAAATCTAAGGATTGTTAGATAAAGGAGTAATTCGTCCTTCTACTTCGCCATGTGGTTCACCAATTGTATTGGTACCCAAGCAAGATAGAACCTTGTGCATTTGTGCAGATTATTGAGCTTTAAATAAGATCACAATAAATAATCGATACCCATTTCCCATAATAGATGATTTGCTAGATCAGTTGAAAAATGCATAGTATTTTACTAAATTAGACTTGAGAAGTGAATATCATCAAGTTAGAATAGCTGAGGAGGACATATGGAAGACTACTTTTCAAACCAAATAGGGATTGCTTGAGTGGCTGGTTATGTCTTTCGGTCTTTGTAATGCTCCAGCTACATTCATGAGACTTATGAATGATGTTTTAAGATCATTTCTTGATGAGTTTGTAATTTTCTATTTAGATGATATTTTGGTATTTGGAAAATCACGAGAAGAGCATTTCAAGCATGTTAGGAAGGTTTTGGATATCATGAGAAAAGAACAATTATTTCTAAAGATTTCTAAATGTGAATTCGGGAAAACTCCCTTAGTGTATTTGGGTCAGATAGTTGAAGGAGGTGAGTTGAAGATTGATGCCTCTAAAGTTTTGGTCATTGTGAATTAGCCAATACCCAAATCAGTCACAGAAGTAAGGAGTCTTTTAGGAGCAGCGTAGTACTAGAGGAAGTTTATTACCAATTTTTCCTCCATAGCAGCTCTACTACATGCGTTGACGAGTGTGAAGGTTTTCTTCTAGTGGGGAGGCAAACAACAAAAAGAATTTGATAATTTGAAACAAAAGATCAGTTCACCCCCAGTTTTGGCATTGTCGGATTTGAAACAACTCTTTGAAATACAGACAGATGCAAGTGACTATGCCATGGGTGCAATTCTTTTACAGCATGGTAAGCCAATTTCATTTCATTCTGATATTTTTAATGGTGTTGTTATGAACTATCCTACATATGATAAAGAGATTTACGCATTGGTATAAAGTGTGAAGAAATGGAAGCATTATTTGATGGGAAAAGAAACCATTATTCACACCAATCATTAGCCTCTACAATATCTGCAATCTCTAACCAAATTGCAACATTCAAGGCACTTTCGTTGGATGGGATTTTTACAGCAATTCCACTTGGTAATCAAGTACAAGAAAGGTATATATAACAAATTTGTTGATATGCTTTCTAGACAAATTGTAAATGTAGCCATTTTACTCAAGAATAATTTTGTTTTTCCTTAAAGTTATGTTGAACAATACGCACAGGATGCTGACTTTCAAGAGGTATATTTAAACTTGAGTCAAGGCCACCAAGTTGAGGAATTAGACTACCATGTACATAATAATATCTTGTATCATTTGGGAAAACTTTGTGTTCCACAGGGAGAGAGAGTAAATGTCATAAGGGAAGCACACACATCTCTTATTGTTGGACATTTCATTGTAAGTAAAACTGTGGCAAATATTCAGAAGTAATTTTATTAGCCTCGTATGCTTGAAAGTGTGTCACGTTTTATAAGAGGTTGTTCATTGTGTGCAGTCAGTAAGCCTAGTAATAGGAAATTAGGATTGTACACACCACTTCCAATGCCTTCAAGACCATGGGAAAGTGTTTCTATGGATTTTGTAGGAGGTCTTCCTTTGTCAAGGAAATGTCATGATTATTTGTATGTAGTTATGGATAGGTTCAACAAGATGTGCATATTAATGACTTGTAAAAATAAAATTACAGCTGAACAAACAACTCAACTTTTCTTTCAAAATGTACGGGTTAATTTTGGATTGCCTACTTCTATTGTAAGTGATCATGATTCTCGATTTTTTGGGAATTTTTGGTCAAGTTTATGGAACTTGATGGACGCCAAATTGAAGAAAAGTACAACCTTTCATCCACAAACAGATGGCCAAATTGAAGTGGTTAACAAGACATTCATTCATTTGCTAAGAGGATATTGCAGCAAACATCCTAAGTTGTGGGATGAACAGTTGCATTATATTCAACATTCTTACAACTGAGAAAAACACTCTTCTACTCTAACTTCACCTTTTGAGGCATGTCTTGGTTACTTGCCTAAATCGACTTTGGATTTCATCTTTGAGAAAGATGTCGCTATAGATGGACATAGTGACATAGACAGAGCAAAGAAAATCATTCAACAAATTCAGTTAATTCATCAAACAGTTCAAGAACAACTAGAAAAGAGTCAAGGCAAGTATAAGGCAAGGCATGATAAGCATCGTGTGGATCATCAGTTTCAAGTAGGTGATGAATTTTGGCTATACATTAGCAAGAAAAGGCTTCAAAGTGAAGGTAAAAAGCTAAAACCAATTCATTATGGTCCATTTAAAACTCTAGAAAATATTGGTAATAATGCTTTCAGGCTTGATTTGCCTTCATATATGCAAATATATTCTGTTGTTAATGTTGAAAATTTGAGATTATATGAACCTCCTTTAATTCAAGATCAAGGAGAGAATGTTCAAATTCCATCTATTGAAGACTTTTCTCTAGAATACCTTGATATGCTTCAGCAAGACACTATACTTGACAGAAGGACAAGGACAACTAAAAGAGGAAATACTGATTATCTTCGGGTGGGTCTCAAAGGTACACATCCATCAAAGGCCAAATGGATTGAAGTGGGGAAGGTAAGGGAACAGTACCCTCATCTGTTCAATAATTGGAAGTGATCATTTTGGGTTCCAAAAGGCTTTTAGTGGGGAGGAGTGATTAGGTGCTCAGAATTATGCTCAAAAATCAAAATGTTAGAATCTTTACAAACTAAGCATCATATTGAAGAGCTCATCATTCTAAATCCAACGGTGTGAATGGCACAAAAATCCAAGTTTGTATGCAGAAGTTAAAGCAAGTCAAATTTTAGGTTTGACTTGCCTACATGGCACGATTGGGATGGTGTGGCAAGTCTTCAGCAAATAAGGAGGCACTAAGGGGTAGCCTGCTATTGGCCCTCGCAAATCACATATTGCATACCACAACGGTAAGTGTTTTGGTGTCACAAATCAACCCCTGGCAGGTTCAGGGTTGCGATGAAATGTGATCTCATATCGCAATCGCATCGACAATAAGAATCAGCCCCGACGCAGTGGAGTTCTGATAGCGATAGACCCCAGACCTGATAATCTTATATGCCACAATTTAAAGTCCCAGCAGGTCCGTAATCGTAGTTTTTCTGTGTAACAAAACCTTATGGTGTTGAACTTGCCGATCGCGATAAGCGGGAGGTTCCAAACGCAGGATATTATAAGTTAAATTTAATTAACTCGTTTGGTCCGCAACACTGCATATCAATGTTTTGTTGTGTTAAGAGCCCGCAACTTTTCCAATTGCAATTACGATAAGGCCGATAGGATATGGCCCGCATTGCGGTGAAATTATTGCCCGGTTAGCGGATTTTGGGGCTAATTTGTAGTTTTTTTCGATTTTGGAGCATTTTGTGGAAAGAATAGTGGGAGAACTAGGAGAAGTCATAACTCCTTCAGTTCTTATCCAAATTTCATGCAAAAATAATCAATTATAGCAATTTTTTGTATTCTAAACTCATTGAGATAGGTTTCAGAGGAATATGAGCATTGTAAACACACTTTTGATATAATTTGAGCATAATAGAGAGGCCTAAGCCATTAGAAGCTAGACCAAGGAGACGTATCCCAGGAAGGGTGAAATCCTTTATCATGTTCTTGTTGTGAGTTGTATATTGATGTTCATTGACGTTATATTTTTGTTGTTTAGCATATGTTTTTATGTTAAATTGTTTATAACCTTTACATAAGAAACTCTCATGAGAACCTATTAATTGCAAAAAAAATTGAATCCTTAAGACCTTGAAAAAGCAAATGATGAGCATCTTGGGTTTATTTCTAAATGGGGAATTAGCACAACATTACTAATCTGCTCCAATTCATATCATAAGGAAATATTCCTTCTTCGACTTATCTGTCTCCCTCCATAATTGCATGAAGAGGCATGCATTGTTGAAAAGATATGGCCCTCCTTCAAAAACCCTTAATATGTCATTTAGGATAGAGAATATGATTCTAAAGAAATCCTTGGCCCCTAACTCCAATTATATTTGACCCTGGGGATTCCATTTGTTTCAAATCCACCCAATCAAATCCTTTTAAGAGGGTCATAATTCAATCAATTTCCAAATCAGAGCATGATCTTGCATATATTAGAAATATTCTCCAATCTTACTAGATTTAACCTCATATTTTGGATCCTACACTATTTTTGGTAGGAAACATCGTGGGTTTATTTTTTGCCATTATTTACCTTAGAGAGGGTTTACTACAAAACTAGAAACCCCACTTCGCACATCTACTCTATGAAAAGGATGTTGAAGATAAGAATAGCTAAGGCGTATACCAATAGATCCATAATCATTATGAACTTCTGAAACAACCTAGATAAAGGAGGGGACACAGTCCCATCTCACAAAGTCAAGCATAGACAATTATGTAGAAGAAACCCTAAAATTTGTCAATTTATCTTTGTGTATATTACTTGAGAATTATTTAAGAATTATAAGTTAATTAAATATAACTAAATATTTTATGTAAAAATAATTAAATAACTTATTCTGAATCATTTTAACTATTTTACTATAAATTTGTAATTTAAAATGATTTTATATAATAATTTATTTTTAATAATAAATTATATATTTGAACAATAAATTATTAAAAACTACTTAATCGGGTGTGTAATAATTGTGTGAAGACGCATATTCTATATCCCAATACAAGAAAAATATGCAATTCCTTCCATGCTCAACCTAAAATTGACACATATCTATTTTAAAATAAAAATAAATATGCTCTAAATAGTTAGAAAAAAACAATGTTGGCATTATAAAACATCAATAATCCCATGCTAACTATGCTTTCTTGCTCGATTCACTGTAAATATTACAACCCAGTATGAAGGAGATGTGGATTTGAAACATAAATATGATATTTCAATGCCTATGTTAAACAAGCATTGCAGGGCACAGTCAATAACCACAAAATGTTATGACATTGATTGCGATACATTATGAAATATACACAGTTTCAAATTGTGTTAGTTTAATCATTATAAGTTTTTGATTTTTTTGTGATTATATTTTTATGTTAAATTTGTTTGAAATTTAGTAAAACTTTTTCGTAATAGAAAATTTGATTTTTGTAATTTATATAATTAATGTCTCAGTTTTTTTTTTTAAAGTTAAATTCACTCTCGTACACAATCTTGCAGAAATTTTTATGGACTCATTTCAAACTAAAAAATTAAAAACATTTCATATCACATACATAATTCACCTTAATATCATGTGCATAGTTTTCAATGACCTGCACTAAATTTTGAATGTGTTACAATATTTATGGAAAACTACTAGGTGTTAGGGATTCATTAACTTGTTATATCCACTATCTCCACTATTTTTTAGTCCCTGCCTGGGACTCTTAGCGATCGATTGAGCGTTGACGGCGTATTAATCCTCTATTTGACCAAAAATATTGATGTGCATCGCAACTTTAACCAAAGTTTTCATATTAGAAAATAATATAAAATTTATCATGTAATTTCTGATTGGACAACAACGTTGAGGGTCTTATTTCCAGCTTTGCAGCTTTCAATACATTCATGTTCGGGTAAAAGTAAGATATCCAAAGTTTTCAGATATGGAAAGTTTTTGTTATCCAAAGTTTAGACATATTGCTGACCTGAACATTTTATCGAAAGGTTTATGCAAATGTTTGGTCTACTTTTTATCCAAAGTATTTTAGTTGAAAGCACATCGCTTCGTGGTGGCAAGCTAACATCCCATCGCTTCGTGGCAAGATGCATGCACCTGCGTTCGCTGAGCCCATGCCTCTTTTAAAATACAGATCTCTCCTCTCCCTGCGCCTCGGCTCCATTACCTTCGGGAAAATCTCTTCTAATTTTTTGGTGTGCATCGAGGTTCTGAAGATGCACTCACAATCTTTAGCAGATTGGATAAATTCATGCAATGGCAGGAGTGGCAGCAATGGAGGAGTAGCAGAAATGGAGACTCCTTTCTTCTGCACCTGCACCACAAAAGACAAGGCAAGCGAGGTAAGCAACACGATAACCAATACAAATATGAAAAATTTTTGATACAACATTTCTTGTTTCAATGAATAAGCTAGAATCTCTATCAATATACATAATTTGGATAAGAGTTCTATACCAAACTTCTAAACTGACCTACCCAGGAGTTGCTCTTTCCATCTTGGCAAGCTCTCCTCCTCCTAACAAGTCATATCATATTAGTTTTTCGTCGATTAAGATTTATTTGTAATTTCAAATGCTAAAGAAAAGAACGCATGAAACAACATTTTCTGATGCTAAGTGTAATCATAGGTTCAGTAAGGGTTTTCTGGAATGTTAAAATGTACAATTGGGATAATTATAGCGTTTTATAAATTTTCGAGGACGATTGAATTTATTTATGTATTTTCAAAACAAAAATCTACAATCTTTTAAAAAAAATTCATAAATTTTGTTTCGAAAATCCTAACATTTGAAAATCTACAATCTCTGAACAATTTTCAGATATTAAATAATAAAAATCCACAATCTCAGAACAATTTTCATTGCCGCAATGTTCGGAAAAAAGGAGAAAAGAAAATTATTATACCTGGTCTTTCTCGAGATGTTTCTTGAGGGGCAGAAGCTATCCGACCTGTTCTTTATGGGAAGACGCGGTCCGAGGTGAAAATATTCTCCAAATTTAGCATCATACTTCTCTTCATCCGTCTCATAATGCAAAGACTCGCTGAACTGTCTCAACAGCATTTCATCACTGTGATCATCTTCTGACAGACCGGCCTCACCCACTTCCTCCACTATTTTTTTTAATCGGACAAACTCTGCAATATCAAAACCCTAATCGAGGATAAAGATGCAGCCTCCACGGGGTGATCACCTCTTTTTTTGGGGGGAATAAAGTAGTAGCAATATTTTCACGTTGTAGCTCTACTGATTTTCAGAATGGCCGAATCAGGGGTTATCTCATACCGTAAGTGCTCTTTCCTGCCTCCTTTATCTTTGATTGAAATAACACAGAGCTTAGTGCATGCACAAAATTGGGTCAACATGGCTTTTCCCCTACACGTGGGATTAAACTAATCTCACATCCATTAGCTGAATGATTTTGTAGCCAACACCAGAGAGAAATCGAAACGCAGCAACAATGGAGTCTGAACCCCCACTGTAACAAGATACACTATACCCGCTAACGTGGGTGCCTATCGAACCCAACAAGTGTCGAAGATTCAAAATAAAACAGAAAACGAAGATTCTCGACACTCCCTCCCAAATGCACTCATATTCCACTTATCAATTTTCTTGGCTTTCCTGAGTTTGCAAGTGTAATCCATGCAGACTGGTGGGTTCTGTTCGCTTTTGTGGGCGTGCACGTGTAATGTCGTGGTTATCATATTGGCACATTCCAGGGCATGATTTGGCTTTATGGTATTTTAATAAACGACTTTGAGTTCTACAACGCACGCCTGTGGCGTCGTCGGGCAAAGGAACATATAATGCACTAAATCGAATGGCATTATTGTTTTCTCCGCTAAATATTTCTTATGGCCACACAACATAATTTAATATAAATTTTGATCCAAGGAAAAAGCGGCCCCACAAAAAGCTTTAAATTAATTTAAATGTGTGGAGTTAGTAAACCCATATTTAGCGAACTTTACATCCTCTTAGTGCAACAATTTAAATTTAATCTTGAACAACTAAATTTGAACTTGGTAAAAATTTGTGAATCGTGACATAAATGTTTTCTCTGCTAAATAACAACATAATTTACTAAAAATTTTAATCTTGATTTCAGCAAGGAAAAATGCGGCCCCACAAAAAGATTTAGATTAATTTAAATGTGTGGAGTTAGTGACAGTTGGAAATTGAGCTTATTTAAAGCCCTTCCCAAAAGCAAACCAGCACTGCAGCGATTTCATCTCAGCTTCTTTAACATTGTGGTTTTGTCTTGGCTTGGCTTGTTTGACGTTCTTCATTTAGCAACATGGCCATGTTGATTCCCTTTTGTTTATGGGTTTTTTTATGGTATGTGGTGTTTTGGTTTGATTGCATTTTCTCTTTTATTTTTTATTTACTGTGTATGAATTGTTTTGCAAACTGATTTTATTTTTTTGTCGAATGGAAAGAAATAAATAAAGTAGGTTTGAAATCTAAGGTGGTGGCAGACCAGCGATTTTGATCTTAGCTGTTTCTCTTTTCTAAAGACAAGCTGAAGGGTCCGCAGCACGCTCAATGTGCTTTTTATTTGCTATTTTCGCTTGAGTAAGTGATGGCCGGGTTGCAACCTGCAGGTACGTGGTTTGCCATAAAGCCCATGGGTGATGTGCTTAATTTAAGCGGTGTTTGTTTTTCTATCAATCTTTGATAAGGGTTTTTTTTAATCTTCGTAAATTTTTCCATTTGGCTGGTTTGCAGTCAATTATTTCAGGCGGCGTCGTACATTCTTACAGGACATCACATTCATTACGGAGTCGTACAATTAATTTTGGTTATATATATTTATATTGCATTGCTATATGGAAAATCTTTTCTAATTTAGGGGTTTCTTACTTGCACTGGGATTGGGATTTAATCAGGTAGTTGAATATTTTGCTAGAATTTTGCAGGTATACGATTAATTGGAGGTGGTTTTATTCGGTAGGAGGACGTAGATCAAAGTCTATTCTTCTAATCACATAGTGGAAATTGTTTTGTACAATATTTTAACCCGGGCATCCGAAACGAAGAGACACTTTGTCTTGCCTTCAAAACTCAAATCAGTGGCGGTTTCTCAAGCATTGTCTGATCCGTGCATTTTGGCTCGGTATTTTTTTGTTCTTTGAATCTTTCTATTCAAGAGTCTGTTAATTTTTTTTTAAATGAACACAAAATTTTAATAATTTCATAATGAAAAATAAACATGCAATTGGAATTTTTCATGGTAAAATTGAGAGGGATTTTTGTGGTAATATTGAGAGGGTTTTTATGGTTCATTAGTAATGTAACGCAGAGAGGAGTTGAGGAATCAACCCACGAACGCTCCTCTCAAAACGAATTTGAAATTAAAACTCACTGTGATATATATGCTTCACCTTTCTAAATCAATAAAGGACTAAAAACCTCCCATGTTCTCCTAGTGCTATGAAAAACAAATGTTCCTTTAAGGAATACCGAAGTAATGAAATCTCTATCGTATATAATAAGGATTGAGAAAAGCTCGCCTTTCAGCTCTAAAACAGAAACAGTTATATATGATTATCATATAGATCGGAGACAAATAGTTGTCTCGAACACTGGAACTAATACAAATAGTTGTCTCGAACACTCGGACTAATAGATAGTTGTTTGAAAGGCTGCAAATGGACCGTGAATAACACACTCATAGGCACTGATGGGCCTCTTCAGTTCATTAAATCACTCTTTACAGAGTCATTGCAAACTCTTACAAATGTATAATGAGAGGGTATCTAATGTTGTTGGGTGTTCTGAATTTTATTTGTACCAGAGAAGATTAATTACTTGGTCCAAAAATTTTACCAAATAAAGATTGATCAAGCCTTTGAAGTGCAAACTACTAATGACATGCTTAGTCCTACAGGGTGGTTCATTCTGTGCCACCAACAGTTGATCGTCCTATGGATGAAGCAAAGAGAGCCTTTGTTTTCTCGCCGGATTTAAAGGACCTTAAAGGAAAAGCTCTGTTTCTCTCTGGATTTAAAGGACCTTAAAGGTGTACTGCGCAGCACCCACACGAATTGATGTCAGCTAGCTTCTTTGCCGAAAGCACGAGAAATGGTGCACAAATTAAAAAAGGGCTTCATTTGTACTTGAGGGAGGCCATTCGCTTACGGCAGGGACTACCGGCTGCATACAACACTTGTTTAAATATATCATATAATAGATGAACTGGCCTGGAATCTAAAAGATATTCAAAAGCAGATGAGACAATGAAATCTAACATTTGAAAGCCCTAAGTGACATATCAAATTACATGTAACTTTGTAATCAAAAGCAGATGAGACAATGAAATCTAACATTTGAAAGCCCTAAGTGACATATCAAATTATATGTAACTTTGTAATCATTCTATTGGGTGAGGATATAACGCAATCTAAAAATACACAAACTCTAACATCTACAAGCCATGCCACATTCAGTTTCATTTTTTTCCACTCCAAACTCCTTCTGATAATGTTGTGCAAAATGATAACCAAATTTTATAGGAACATTGGCCAATTATCCCTTCTATTTAGATTTAATACTCCAATGATGAAAAAATCAAGTGCTAAAATGAAACTAAATAATTAGTAATATCCAGTGTTGATTAAATATTACTTAAAATTTATGAAACAATTAAGAGATATAATTACCTCAACAGTTCCTCGTTGCACATGTGGAAATATTTGTGATGCATAACGTAATAATTTCCCATTATGGAATCAGAAACACAAAAGTAGTGTACGTGTTATTTACAAACTTCATTTCTAAAATATATTGGGAGAAAAGTTTAGATATTATAACATTTATTATATATCATGTAGCGTAAGCCCATCCTTCAGTATTTGAAAATGGTTTTTGAGATATTCCATTTTTCCATATTTGTGGAATTTGTCCTCCCATATAGAATACACCCATAGTCCATCCCATCCACGTTCTTAATAGACTAGTGCACTACTCACCTCTCATTGAGTACTTAATAGACTAGTGCACTACTCACCTCTTATTGAGTCCTTAAATGCAATTTTGCCTGCTTCCTAAACTTAAACAACAATCGTAAATAATTCCAAAACTCAACAGGTCTGGTTATTATTACTATTTTTTTTCTAAATTCTACATCATTCTTTTATGGGTTATAATATCTTTCATATTAAAAAATATCTTTCATGTTAAGGTTACTTGCAAAATTTTCCTCCCTAATAGCAGAATTGTTGCCCTTGAATCGATTTTAGAATGATAAAAGGTTGAAATAGCTTGTCAATGGAAATAATTGAGACCACCTACTAATAATACCATTGTAACTACTTAGAGTCGGTTCGCTAGTTGAAGCATGTGAGCAGTCTGGCCCGAATAATGATTATGGAAGATAGTTTATCGGTGAGAGTTTATGATTGTTAGTTGTGATGCCATACATTGGTCATGAATATCATCAACCTCTTAGTATTATGGTAGAGTTTATCGATGAGTTGTGAAATATGACATTAAGGCTATCAAATTTTTTTTCCAATCAAGTGTCTACAAATTATTTTTTTTAATTATAATAAAAAATATGAAAATTTATTTCTAAAGTTTAACATTAGGTTTTTCATAAGTCAAAGCTAAATTAGTAGTAATCAAACTGCAAATTGATTATTAAAATTTTGCTTGGGCAAGGACTAATAACATAATTTTATATCAACTTAGAGATAATATCATTAATAGTAATAATAATAATAATATAATAATATAAATAAATCTATGTTAAACAACAAAAATCTTATGTCAACTTTAAGAATAAATAAAAAATAAAAATGAAAAATATCTATATGAAACAATTTACTTCTATATCAATTTGGAAAGATAAATTAATTAATATAATATATAGATATATGTCTTATAAATATTTCAATATAGGGCTTATGTAAATTGTTTGAATATCCAAGTTAATTAATATATTTTAATATGAAATTATAGAAAGTATATGTTTGTGTGTTGAATATAGTAAAATATTTCAATTCTCAAAAGGATGAAATAATTAAAAGTAAAATAAATAAGATGAAGATGTATAATTCATTTAATTCTTGAAATAAAATTGTATGTGAAATATTCAATGTAGCCTATAAATGAAATATTTCACTATTCAAATTTAAGTAATATAGTCTTGTATTAAAAATAGTGGTGCATAAATGAAATATTCCAATATCCATATTAAGTAAAATATATGTATATATTATATAAGTAATTAAAAAATAATGATCTAATTACTATATTATATTTTGAATCTTATTTAGATACATTTGTATACCTGTCCATAGGTAGATTATATTGTAATTATTTTATAATCAAAATGGTTTGATTTTCAATTAGTTCTAGAAAGTAAAAAAATTATTATAAAGTTTATTTAAGTTTTGAAAAAAAATAACTATTAAACTGAATATTTTGAAAATTAAAAATACTTTTTGAAATTTCTATTTCTATTTTTTCATTGGCTCATATAGATGAAATGATTAATTTAATGGGATTATAAATAGAATTTGTCCCAAATAAAATTTATTTTAAAAATCAACAATAATTTTTTTTTTATATGTCACCAAGTGTCATAATAATACACATATCAAATCTTAATATTTATGAAAAAGATACACACATCAAATCTCAACATTTATAAGAAAAAATACACACATCAAATCTAATATTTATGAAAATTTCATTATTTATAAAAATTAAACAAAAAAAATTATATATACCACTAAGTGTCATAATAGTATACACATCAAATCCCAATATTTATGAAAAAAGATTACACAAATCAAATTTCAATATTTATGAAAATTTCATTTCTAGGTAAGTGTCTCAAAGTCATGTTTCATTTTTAATTAATGTGTAACTTTTGAAAATAATTTACAAAATTTACTTAAGTTTTTAAAAAAATTAACCATCACTTTTTTATTTTATGATTTTTTATTTTATTTTATGATTTTTTTTATTTTTTTTGGCTTACTCTATCTATATATATATATATATATATTGAATGTGAAATTACTTTATATATAATATTAACATATATAAGTTACTTAACATAAGAAAAACATCTAAAATTATTATGTCACTATTTAAATAACATGTTCTTAAGTTATAATGGAAAATCTTTAACAAAATCTCTTTTAAGCCTTACTACTAGGAACCCAATACTATTGGAGAAACTACAAAAAAAAATACAACACAATTGTCATATTCTATCACTTCTTATATCAATATAGAGATATTTTTGAAAATGCAATCTAAGTTCTTACTCTAAACTCTTGCTGCATTTGAGTCCCTTCCTACGTTAATACAACTCTTTTAGATAAATGATCAACATTTGAGTTGAATTATATATATATGAAAAAAATCATCGAAATTGCTTTTTACCTTCATAAATTGATTTCTAATTGGAACTAATATTATAATCTCAATTTTACATTTATTTCCTATCGAATATATTAATAACTTAAAGTCTCCCAATACTTATAAATATTTTTCTATTGTATTTTTCATAAAAATATAAAATACCTAAAACTTAATTATTCCTTGTAATATATTGATAAGAAAAAACAATGTCCCCTCCATTATAAATCTTTATAGCCATTTGGTATGCCCCTAAGTCAACATGCCTTTTCATAATTAATTATGTGTTCCTCTAATATTATATAATGTTTTTCTTTCCAAATTTTTTACCTATGATTAATAGCTGGCTTGATTTACGATTAATAGCTAGCTTGATTTAATGGGAAATTTGTTTAGGAGCCATATAAAGCCTTGAAATATAAATTTGTGAAATAATGCAAGGTAAAAACTTACAAGCATTTATAGATGCATTAGCTATATAAGAATATAGACAATAAACAAAATCCAATCGATGTCATTTGCTGTGGAAATTTTTGTTATAAATTATTTTAATGCAAAATAAAAATTTTATTATTTTAACTGAACAATTATTGAACCTTAACTTTGTGAATCCAACTATAAAAATCTCCCTACTTAAAAACTTTAACAATTCTATTTGTTTTAATATTCTGAAGTAGAAACTTAAATTCAAAATTTGAAGAAAATCTAGGCGATTATAATGTCGCCTACAAAATAAAACCTTGAAAATCACAAGTTTTAATAATTAAAAAAATTTAAGATCTTTATGCATGGGCAGAGGGCAATTTTTATCTTAAATACAATAACTTATGCTAACAATTATTTTTTGCATAAGAGACAAGTAATAAGCAGCAACACTGCATATTACACTTGTTTAGTTAATCTTATCTAAAATCCAATTAATATACGTTGTGTAATTTACACAACTCAAGTGCACTCTATTTTTTGCACTCTAAACGAGGTTTTCATATCAAAAGATGTGATATCTCTTAGTACTCAGTAACTTTGTGATTAAGATAGATATATCCGAACTTATATAATTATATAAATTATTTATAAATAAAATATTATAATTTTATTTTATATGACTTTTTATAAATTTTCTAATAAAAGTAAAGATAAAAATAAAAAGCATTAAGGTGCATATATCATTTGGTTAAGAAACATTATAAAGAAAATCATATTGGCATGTACAAAAAGTCACGGTATGATTTATAGAACCTGATGTTTCTAGTTTGGCAATTAATTTTTAATTATTTAATATAAATTATTTTTAAAATAATTATTATTTTTAATTAATTAATATTAAATATTTTATTATATTGTAATTTTATTATTATAACTTTTTGTCAGTTAAAAGAATTTCCATTATGTTATCAGAAAAAAGCAGAGTACATGACGATGGACTATGACACTCCCTACTTCACTCCAACTCCAACTGGATTTATTAGCAAGGAGAGCCAGGTAGTAATGCAAAAGATGTATCTGTTCATTCCCTATTTCCTATGGACAAAATAGCCATTCATTCTAAAATACATGCAAAACTAGAAAGAAACCAGTAATTTGCATATCAAGGAGGATGAGGAAAAGCTTGGCCACCCAGAGCTGCTAGAGAGTCATGGCCTCATTGAAATAGAAATTTATGTGAACCAAACGTGCCTCAATTTTGTTTAGCCTCTCATTTTTCTCATTTTTCCAGTGTTGATTGTGAGAAGGTTGCGTTTCACAAAGGTCGGCTACTCCAAAATCCCATTCAGTCTATATTAGATGTCATTGATATAAGCCACAAGCTTGTTTCGATCCTCATATCTATGCTCATGGAGGATGTCTAGGTTGGTGTGGATATCCCTCAACTAATCAAAATTTGTGCCCAGTGAGAGAAGATGAATTATGCAGCTCAACAAGAGGGCATTGCTCTACACCATTTATCCCTCCATTTCCATACAACCCTTCTCTTCTTCGTTCAATGCCCCTGCCCTCTCAACATGAGCACCATGTTTCCCCTGATGGTCACATCCTCTATGGGGTTGATCGCATTAGCGGATCATCCCTACCGGAAGCAACGAACATCAATACTGCACACTAGGGAACTTTCCACACCTGATGTATACTCTAAGGAAACACATTTAAATTGCTAAGCCTTGAGCCTGGCACCAACCCAGACACAAAGTAGGGTTTTAGGCGAGCCCTAAAGGTCCAAAACAAACAAGACTGGTCGAATTGGACACCCTAAGTGTACATATCACTATCAAAGGGGCACTGTAACCAAAGGCCAACAACACCTGGAATCACTACAACCCACTTATTTTTATTTTTATTTTTTTTAACTACGTGGTGAATCAGTAACTGCCAGTCCTAATCTATGGGAGACCCAGGATCAATCCATGTAGCTACCACTATAACACCAAGAGTACATCCAACTACCTACAAGTCGATATCCTAAGATCCTATGATTTTAGCAAAGCGAGAATACAACCCACTTATTTACGACACACCCATTAAATAAAAAGGAAGCCAAGACCAAGGCGAGTCACCAAGGAGAGACCACTCTAGATAGAGGGGTGTAGACCCCACCACACTGTCTATGCACGACAAACTAAAGGCCACTTAAACACCCAGTCCACCCCCTCACAAACCAGAGTACCAAGGTCGCCTGTACATTAAACTTCCACCGCTGCACGATAAAAATAGAGACAAGAAATCCAACTGAGCCCAAGATAACATGACTAGCTCTACAATAATTTTAGTGATGATGGGATGAGACCACAAGAATGGATGTTGGCCAATTATGCCATGGATGGCCTTAAGGCTATCAAACGTTAACAACCTATGACTCAACACTAACCTTGGATCCCAGATGAATAGTTGAGCTACTCTTGTTCCCAATTTTTCTCATGCTTACCAACCTTTATCAACATCACGACACTCGCTTTGCTCTCCAGAGGAGCCCTCCAAACAAACTGAGCAAGATAATTTGTCTAAAACCCAATTTTTCATTTCCCAACTGATGATTTTGGTTACCACCTCCAGCACCAGCAATATTAAAACTACAACACCCTCAAGAACTTTCAACAACAAGCCACCCGGCCTGGTTTATGCACCTAGTCTAATATTCATTAATGTCGCGTGGGAGGGAATGAATACCTCGAGACAACATAGTTATTGATTATTTCACCCTAATGGGGAGATTTTACTAATTATATGAAAAAATGTCAAACTTTTTTTAATTTTAAGTGAAGTATTTGATTTTTAAAATTTAATAAAAAAATCACCCAATTTTTAATTTAGTGAAATGTATATTTTTAATTTTAAATGTATAAAAAATGGAAATCTTATGAAATAAAGTATCATGAATTGACCTGTTTCCAGTCGTGGCATGCTCCATGAATCCATATTATTGATTGATGTAAATATTGACATTTTGAATCTCTAAAAATTCCAGGAAAGTACTTTTGACTTCTCCACACCACGGAGAAATGAAAGATTGTCTTGACATGCATTAGAGGGCCACACTAATGATTTCCATATCTATGGAACTAAGATGTCAAGATCTTTGTCTTGACTTGATTTACCAATCTACATGTAAGGAGAGTCAAGATTCATTGGCTATCCCATAATATATGATGCATATTTTTTGATATAGGGAAATCATATGATATCAAGACTGAAGACTTTATTCACTTTATTAAATATATAAAAGGATAAATTAAAAAACAGGTTTGGGTATGTAATCATTAAATTTAAATTTGATAGTATTTTGTCAAAACTAAAATTAATGATTAAAATTCAATTAATCTTAATGTATATCAAATTTATACAAAATTTAATTGAGTAATGCATATGGTTTCCAATCTTCACATTGGAAAAAATGTGGCCACTTCTAACCCGCGCAGTGCACAGCTTATCTCTTACTTTAATACGGGGCAGCGAGGGGTTAAAATTGATGCCCGTTTACTCATTTTTGGCCATTTTAACCGTAAAATACAACTTATTTCAAAATAAACCTGTCATTGTTAACTGGCTAATTATTTATAAAAGCATCAAAATGACGGGCAGGTAAGAAAATCGAAAGTTTCAATTTTATATATATATACTCCAGGTTGGCACACTCCATCTTTGGACTTCCACCTTTAATCCATGAGATTTGACGTCAGGCGATATCTATTATTTCAATATATCAAATTTGATGTCAAGTGATTCTATTATTCTATTAGTTTGGGTGCAGCTCAGAGAAACCAATATTGAACATAATATTGATTTCTGATTATGGTACTGAACAAAGTTTTATAGATGCCAGAGGAAGCTCTTCGACTCAGAAATTACATTGAAGCTCACAGAAAAGGCGGGAAGATTATTGTTGCAATAAAAGTGGGTTTGAGAGTCGAGTCTACCATTCTGGATTCTCTATCACTTGTGTCGTGCCTTGAAATTCCCTAAATGCTTTGGGAATTTTACAATATCCCTACTACACAGTTTTATACAATAATGAATAATTATACAAGAACTTTAGCCTTGACAGGAAGAAGTAAGAATTTCTCAAAGTAAAGGCTTCTCTGGATTTGGGCTAATAGCACGATGTTTAGGTATGCCCAACCTCCCCTCCTCACCCTTTCTCTTGTGGCACAAGCAATGCATGATGGGTGTTTGAGGTTTGAACGCTTTGGGAATTTTACAATATCCCTGCTACACACTTTTATACGATAATAAATAGAAATACAATCACTTCATATAATAATAAATAGAAATACAATCACTTCAACATTGAGGGAAGAAGTAAGCATTTCTCAAAGTAAAGGCTTCTCCAGATTTGGGCTAATAGCACGGTGTTCAGGTATGCCCAACTTTCCCTCCTCACCCTTTATCTTGTGGCAGAAGCAATGCATGATGGGCGTTTGAGGTTTTGAAGATAAGACCATTCGTAAATTTGTTTGTTTGGAAAAAAACATTTTCAAGAAGCGGCTCTGCCAGGGACTTTGAGGGAAAAAAATTGGAATATTTCACTTCTCTTTTCTTTATTGTGTTTTGAGGTCAATCCTTCAATGCTATTTTCATTGCATTTTATTCAGAATACATCATCTTTATCTTAATCATCCTTAAAAAATTAGATTAGGTTAGTTGAGATCATAGTTGATAATATCTCCAAGTTACTCCCAAGTCAAACTCTGCTGGGACAAGTTAGACAGATAGTCCAAGTCTGAATCTACAAAATAATTGTTTTTTTTTGTGAGTATTTTACTTACATCAACTACATTAAAAGTTTTCCAATGGGTGCTAGAAAACACATGTCCAACAATCATAATTTTCTGACCAATGCCAATGTTATAGACATATTTGGGCACTGCAACCCCAATCACATATGTCCATAAACCAAGGGCTTCTAAACCCCTAAAAGTGTTGTTTCATACCCTAAAGGATCAAGGTTAGTTGATTACATCATTCCCAGAAGTTCTCCTTGAAAAACTGCTTAGAACTGGTCAAAATTGGACCACACAGACTGCTCCATGTTGAGGGTGCGATGCATCTCACCTATTACACATAGAGGGTGCAATGCATACTAAAAATCCCTCCTGTATGGTGCGATGAGCAAGAGCAGACAAATGGCAGAGGCAGTTTGCTAGGCGGAAACCCAGAGAATCTTCTAGAAACTGCTCATTTGACACTTGCCTCTCTGAATTCGCCCAGGGATGAGTAAGAAATCATGAAATCTCCAAGTGGAACCAAGAACTATCAGTGAAATGACACTAACCAAAATCCTAGGAGCTGACTCACCCACTTGCAAATATCTATATATGTATCCCTCGTCCTAGAGATCCAGAGGCTGGAATTTTGTATTTTGTAACGAAGTGCTGTTGGTTTCTCTATGCAACATTGTATTGTTGCATGATCTAGCTTTTCATGAGGTGAAGAGGGCTTTCATGTTGGGAGGATGGCGCTGGATCAGACAGCTTGGTTGTAATCCTCTCTTCTACTAATTCTATCAATAAAGCTATTTGAGTTTTCCTCCATATACTTGTATATCTTTGAATCTTGTATTTGTGTATGCATTTGTATGGTTAATGTACATCTAATCCTACATTGTTTATGGTTATATATCTCTATGCTTTGATGTTATTTTGCTGCTTTGACTCTACAGGTTTTATTTGAAGTGGGACAAGTGAGGAAGGAGTGGTGAAATCTCTATCAAGGGAGAGAGGAAACAAGCAAGGAGACTAGTGAAAGATTGAGGTTGGTACTCTCTGCTTCTCTCTCATCTATCTCTCATAAAGGAAAACACAAGTGACTTTAATTTGTTTGTTTCTAAGATAGCTACCCATCTTAGTGGGACTAGCAGCTCTGAATGGACACTAGTTTTCCCGATAACAAAATGGCGACTCCACTAGGGAGCGAATAGTTCGTTTGTTTGTTTCTATTTGTTTGCTTTATAAACTACAGACAGAGCCTAAAGTTAAGCCAGCTAGCCTTCGAATTGCATTTGCTATGCAAGTGCAAAGTAGATCAACGTTGCTTCAGTCAATCTCTGTGTTTGTTTATGAACTGAACAACTGACTTGCAAACATCCTAAGAGCCCTGGTGGTAGCTCAAGTAACCTCATTAGATCAGCCCCTGTACTTTGTGTTTACTGTCTATCATTAGCTCAGCCTAAATCCCTGAACTTAGCTACAAACTGTGAGTGAAAACCAAGCTCAGTCTCGTTCCTGGACCATCGCACTGTCTCTAATTATCAGTCTGGATGCATCGCACCTCTCATGTGCTGTAGGTGAGATGGATCCCTGTTTCCCTGTGTTACAGGTGTGATGATTGAGTGAGACTATTTCTGCCTCCAGATTTTGGTTTTTTCTTCATTGTCTTCAGCTTTATTCAGTAGTTTTGTTGTCTATGATCAGTATATCACTGTTGAAACTCTCTTCCTTTGCATTATTCAGCCTCCATTGATAAAGAATTGTGAATGTTTTTTATGTATTTTTCATCATTTACAGTTCTCCTTTGCAAACAGTAGCTTAATCAAACTGTCGTCTTTTGATTTGAAAGTGTCGCAAGTGTCGTTTTCAGTCAAAGAAAAGAGTGTCGTAAAGTCTTCCTCTTTTAGATAGTCGATTACACTTTTTCCATTGTATTTTATTTGAATCATCAATTCTTTGAAGTGTCGAAAGCAGTTTTCAAGTTGAAATTGAAAGTCTCATCTAAATCTCCCTTTCGTTTTTTGAAAAGAAATTGCTAAAGTGTCTCTTTGAGGAAAGATAGTTCAAATCTATACTTAGTTTTCTTTTTGTTATTCTCACATTAAGGAAACTGAAAAACAAATACATGCATGTGCATTTGCATTTAGACTGCATGCAGAAACTGATTTAGGACAACGCATTTTAGTGTGTGCTCTCTGCTCTATGTTGAAATAATTATTTCTCTTTCCTTAGTAGCTAGGATTTTCATTGCTAAAAGAAATTAAATGATTGTTTATCATCTTAGATTACATATTTAGGAATTGTATATCAACATCACATGGTGAACCTTAAAGGTAAACTTCTTAAGAAAGAGAAACTGTAAAATAAACCTCAATGAACATAAAAACGCTTTGGAACCTAACGCACAACATTTAGAAGTCTAGGTTAGAGACGTATTCTGGCGTCGTAAAGCCTGGTAACTATCGTTTTCATCATAGGTTGGGTGATTCCTCCTCTTTGATACAACAAGTGCCAGTACGGACTTGTGCTCCCACGTACCATCGAGTATATATTGGGAGACCACAATAGGCTATATCCTTTATCCTTAGGAAGCCGTGTCTGCCGCCCCATCGATTGCAATACATTGAACATAGCATTCGGGAAGATTGACTGCCGTACGTAAAAAGTATTCTGTAATTTTGCAATTGGTTTGGTAATCCCTCTGTCTAGATTTCCAGAGTAGTCACTTTCATTCCTTTTCAGACTCCTTAAAAGAAAAGGTCCATCTAAGCACTTGTCACTTCGGGCTCATTAAAAATCAAAGGCGATTAGAGTCATCTTTAGCTTTTTCTCGACTCTTAAAAATTGAAAAATCAAGTTGTGTCAAAGTGTCATAAAATTCATTTAATTCGGAATAACATTTTTCCCCTTTTTATATTGAGTTAATCAAGTAATCCGCAATCGTGGAAGAAAATCAATCGAAACCATGTTGTTCATAGAGACTAACAAGTCAACTGTCTTTAACTCCAAAAACAAAACCATTCTGGGCCAAGCAATCTCGTTTAACTGGGTCAAAGTACCCTGGTTTTGAAACTTGTGTTTCAACATCCTCAGAGACTCCAGTTACTCTAACTATTTCTGGTATCCCTGCCTCTACAGAAGAAGTTTCGCAGTTACAAGAGGACATTAGAACTAATCCTAGTGTAATGGTAAACACTTCTATTCCTGAACCAGCTCCATCTAGGGCTGATTCAGAAGGTGTCACCCCTCCAACATCTGTTGCTACAAAGTATATACCTTCTTCAGCACCAGAAATATTTTACAGACCTGACAGTCTACCTCTTCCGCCTGGACTAATTGCTATAGAAGAGATTGTGGAGGATCTTCCATCCAATGCTCCATTGCATTTTGGAACTGGGATCCACCTATATCCTTCTACTATAGAAGTTAGTCATCCTTCATCACAAGTTCATGTAGAATCGCTAGGAAGTATTTGGATAGACTCAATATGTCTGAACAACCATTCGACATCTAGGACTGTGTCATCCGATCCAGCAGTAGCAGAACCTCCTGTTGCTATCTCCTGCTGCTACTCCAACAATGTTCGCTGGTGTACCATCTGTCCCAACAAGTTCTCAACCACTAAACGGAGTCCACCCAGGGACTGTTTCGACAATATGGTCTGTTCCTATTTGTTCATCCAGAGCCTTATCTAAAATTTCTTATGTTGAGTCTCATCAAATTGATCCTTCACAGCAGTATCAATTTGGGCAGTCCAGTCTCCAAAGGCCAATTTTCCCTTTGAGAATTGGATTGCCTCCATATGGAGGGCAGTATGCCTTTTCATTGTTCCCTCTGGGAGGACAACCATATGAGAGTTCACAATAGAATTCGGGTCAAGCTGGAATCGCATCCAGTGGTTGGGTACCAATACTTCCTCAACAGCCGAGAGTTGTATACTCAATGCAACAAAATCAACCTGTGTCGAACATTCCCACTACACCGGCTATTGTGACGGTGTCGGGAGTACAAGTGCTGCCTATTGTATGTCAACCTCAAGTCTCTTAGGTCGTAATACAACAGCCTCTTGTCTCCGCAACTCAATCACAACTGCCGATTAGTGGCTCCTTAACTGAAGTGACTCAGGCTCAAACGGGTACTATCATCTTGGTCAAACATCCAGTATTGGACAACAGCAAATGGTCTCATAGCCATGGCTGGTGCAATATCAATGACCGCAATTCCAACAAGCTTACCAAGGACCTGAGCAACAAAGATTTGCAGGTAATGGGTAGCCGTATATTCAAAATGGTTACCAACAATCATATTATAATGGTTACTCCCATCAACCTTATCAAAGTTATCAGCATCAAATACATTATGCTAGTATGCAAAGACCCATGGCTCAAGCGATCCCATCTTATCCTGGGTATGCTTCGCCAAACCTGAATCAACAGTTTCCTTTCATCGCAACTTTGGCATTAATAGATCTAAATCGGATAACAAATGATCCAATTGCTTACGCCCCTTGGTGGCCAATGATTCCTCATAAACTTCTGTCAGATATTCCTAAATTCAATGGAAATCCGGGTGAAGATCCATTAAACCATGTGATGACCTTTCATCTATGGTGTTCGTCCAACACTCTTAATGATGATTTGATTAGGCTTTGCCTTTTTCATCGAACGTTAACTGGTCTGGCAGCAAAATGGTACATCGAATTGCCTAGAGCTTCATTCGATAACTTCAGCGCCCTTGCCACCACCTTTTTAACCCATTTTCAGTTACCCATAAGGTACGAAACAGGAACGGAGCTTCTTACCAATTTTAAGCAGACGACAGCTACTGACATATCTGATCATATTCATGAGTGGTGACGTCATCGTACAATGGTAAAGACATATGTTCCTGATCAGCTATTAGCTGAATGGTTTATTAAGTCATTGTTACCTTCTATTACAAAAGATGTGGCCAAGGGAGGAGTTGTCACTAAAGAGCAAGTCATTGCTCGTGTGCAATATCTAGACTTGATCTATACTTAGTCTGGCACGATCTACGACAAAATTCCTGATGCCCCTAGACCGGAATTTTCCGTTCCTCCTCCTCCTAAATCGAACAGGGACTCTCATGCTGGCGACAGCGTGATTGGTACTTCAAGTACACAAACTGCGAAGGCCCCATCTGGTAAAGCCCTTGCAGTTTCCAGTAAAAAGGCAAATGAAAAACTTCCTGCCTCGGAGGTTAATGCCATGTCAATCGACAAAGGCAAAGAACCGAAGCAACCAGGGGGCATGAAGAAAAGGGAAAAGAAAAAGAAGAAACAAGATGATTTGTCTCCTGAAAAATCTTCTAAAAATCCTTCTGGGCAAAAGAAACCTAGTCATCAATGTTTTATATGTGATGAGGACCATTGGATGAGAGATTTCCTGCATAACGTTGAGATTAAGAAGTTCTTTAAGAGTTCAAAAACCTCAGCGGTGTTGACTGATCCGTTTCCAAACCCAGAAACTAATCTGGTTGCTAGCGACAATGCTTCTCCATCCCAAGTGCTTATGTTTTCCATTTCGAAATAGAAAAATGATGCTTTGACATCAACAAGGAATAAAGATTATGGGAATCCACAACCGTCGAACAACAAGGCTGCAGATCAACCTAGTAGTTTGACAACAACTTCAACAAAAGTTACACTGCCCATCATTCCTGAGCTAACGATAAAGCTGCTAAAGGGATTAGTACATAAATCGACATTTAATTCTTGTGCCATAGCAGCACAGAATTATAATATAGTAGAGGACCTGTCCCAATCGCCGTCCGCTATGTCAACACTTAAGGTACTGCAAAATTGCCCCTCCCAAAAGTAAGCTCTATTATCAGCAATAGGTGGGATAGACCCAGTAGATTCCAATCTTGTGGCCTTTAATCATAAAGGATATGAACCTCAGTTACCAACTCAACTCGCTTTCTTCATCCAAGTGAAAGCCCTCAACAAAACTGTTCATAGAACAATTATTGATGAGGGGGCATCTACATGCATTATGTCAATGATTTGCTAGAAAAATTTAGGCTCACCACCCTTGTCGCGATCGTCAACAACATTAAAAGCATTCGATGGATGAACATACACCCCGTACGGGATTTTAAGTAACTTGCAAGTTGAACTGGGGGGCAAGACAGTAGAAATTGATGTCGAAGTTATCAATGGAAACCTCGATTACAACATACTACTGGGAAGGCACTAGATTTATGCTATGGCTATTGTTGTGTCAATATACTTTAGAAAGATTGCATTTCCTCTTCAAGGAGGAGTCGTTGATCAACAAACCTTCCTCCCCAACAGTTCACAAGTTACGGGAAGCATCCCGATGATCCATGGAAGCTCTCAAACACTTCAAAATATCGGAGTAGGCCTCCTAAAAGACCCTACCTTGATGGGTACTTTCACCCTACCGCCTCCAAGTAATCTGGCAGAAGTGGCCACGGTGGAAACCTGCAATATGGTATCTTCTATATCTAAAAAGATTCAGAAGATTTCCAAACATGATGTTAGCATGGATCATCACCAGGTATTGCCTCCAAGCCCAATAGAAATATTGTAGCAATTAATTTTCTTGGCCTAGGTGGCAAACCCAAATCAACGCTCATCTAGTGTTTGGATAGATAGGTCTAAGGAATATGGTACCTCTTCAGATCCTTGGTCACATGTACATTCTACAGACGAAGGAATTGTTCAGTCAATGATGATAGGAGAGACAACATGGGAAGATTACCACCATCGTTCCCATCTTCTAGATTACAATGAAGGTTGTTCCAGTGACCTTAATCATCGTTCAATTTTTTATTTTCTATCAAATACTATAAATACGGTGGATTCCGAGTGAAATCTATCCAATATTGAAGAAACTATCGCCATAAATATCTCAACCAAACCAGATGTTGTAGAGAATATTCATGGCGGCAAATCCTATTCTTCTTTAGAACTGGAAATATATTGCACTCTCTTTCACGAGTTCAGAGATGTCTTTGCATGGTCATATGAAGAAATGCCAGGCATTGACTCAAGCATAGTTGAACATTAAGATGTATCCAGATGTCAAACCAATACGACAACGACTTCATCTAGTGCACCCGAAGAAAGTTGATGCCGTCAAGGCAGAAGTTGAAAAACTTTTACATGTTGGTTTCATTTACCTGGTTCCTCTAACTGATTAGGTATCAAATGTTGTTCCTATGATGAAAAAACAAGGAACGATTAGAGTGTGTGTTGATTACAAGGATGTAAATCAAGCTTGTCCAAAAGACAACTACCCTACACCCTTCATCGACCAGATAATTGATGAATGCACCGGGTGCGAAATCTTTTCATTCATGGATGGATTTTTCGAGTATAATCAAATTAATATCCTCCCACAGGACCAGTCGAAGACTGCTTATATATGTCCGTGGGGCACATTCGCGTACCACAAGCTACCTTTCGGTTTAAAGAACGCAGGCCCGACTTTTCAGAGGGCTATGAATTATGCCTTCCACGACATCAAGAACATCATTCAAGCATATCTCGATGATCTACCGGCTCATTCACGAAAGTGGACTAATCATCCGCAACATTTGAGAGCTATATTTCTACGTTGCCGACACTACAAGATACGACACAATCCACACAAATGTGTGTTTTATGTCAGTTCTGGTCATTTACTAGGCTTTGTGGTTTCAAAGGACAGGATTTGTCTCGACCCATGTAAGGTTTAGACAATAATCGATATGCCTCCACCTTCAAATTTGCTTCAAATTTAGAAACTCCAAGGGAAAGCAAACTTTCTGAGGAGGTTCATTCCAAATTACACTGAACTTGCTAAGGGTTATACGCGTCTTTTCAAAAAAGAAGTACCCTTCAACTAAGATCAAGTTGCGCAAGCTGCCTTTGATGCTCTGAAGGAATCCCTGATAAAAGCATCATTAATGTACGCTCCTGACTATCAAAAAGACTTTAACCTGTATCTAGCTGTGGCAGATATGACCATCACAATGGTTTTAGTTCACGAAGACAATGGAATCGAACATCCTGTCTATTATTTAAGTCGGAACTTAAATGATACAGAAAGCAAGTACTCCTATGTTGAAAAGGTGGCTCTTGCAGCTGTTCAAGCAGTACAGAGATTTCGACACTATATCCTCTTTTGCAAAACAACCATTTTGTCAGATTGCAACCCTATGACTTACATTATATTGCGTTAGTTACTTGGGGACAAATATTCAAAATGGATAGCCATTTTGCAAGAGCTTGATCTGGAATTTGTAAGATCCAAATCAAAGAAATCTCTAGTTTTCGCGGAGTTACTATCCGACTTCCCATCATCGTCCAACGATTCAACATCCAAAGCATCAATCATGGATGAATCTTTGTTTCTGATATCGTCGAGCGATCCGTGGTATGGAGATATAATCATCTATCTCCAAACCCAAACATATAGGCCTAATACCTCTCGCTCAGAACAATGACGTACTCGATACCAAGAAAAAGACTACATGATCGTCGGTGATACACTTTACCGTCATGGTATCGATACAGTTTTGCAAAGGTGCCTCACCCATGAGGAGGCCAAAAAAGTCTTGAATTATTTTCATTCAGGCGCGTGTGGGGGGCATCAATCTGGTTACAATACGGCACAAAAGATTTTACGAGCAGGTTACTTCTGGCCAACAATGTTGAAAGATTGCATAACTACAGTCAGAAGTTGCCATGCTTGTCAAATCTTCGACTGCAAAATCAGAATACCACCCGCACCTCTACATCCAGCAGTTGTTGTTGGGCCATTCACCAAATGGGGCATAGACTTCATGACATGTAACCCCACCTCGGCCGGGGGCATGGGTATATCATAGTCGCAGCTGACTATTTTACGAAATGGGCCCAGGCGATGCCTACATTAAACAATAGCGGTGAAACGGCTGCACTCTTCTTTTTCAATCATGTAGTATCTAGATTCGGTGTTCCACAAGCTATAGTCACAGATCATGGATCGCATTTCCGTAATCACATGATGGTTGAATTCGCTGCCAAATTAGGACTATCCCATGGCAGTTCTACTTCTTATTATCCGCAAGCTAAGGGACAAGTTTATTGGAAATAATACTGAGAGGGGGGGGTGAATCAGTATTATCAAATCAATAAAACTTTTTCATTTCCATACTTAGATACATATACGCTACTTCAGTTAATAGAACCCACATGTATATGCAACTGTGTCTAATGCAACTAGCGTATATCCAGAATACTTATGATTCAGTTACTCCATTAAATGTTGATCTTTAGTTAGTGCATCAGAACTTAATTAACCATATGAACAGTAAGCAGGTGCAGTAAAATGGAACAGATCATCACACACAAGAAGCACACATGAACACCATGATATAAGGTGGAAACCCAATGTGGGTGAAAACCACCTACTGCAAGTCGTCTCTATCTTCTTTTAATAAGAAACTTCATTTTACAATATTTTTGTACTGGTGCAGTCTTATACCAGTACACAAGCTTCTACCTGCAGAAGGCTACAACCTTCTCTCGTTCTCCAGACTCTCCTGGAAGGGAGCTACAACCCCCTTAGCTCTTGTACTAGCCGATCCATTTACTAGTACGTAGGTGCCGGCCTACTGAAATGCTCCAACCTTTACTTGTTCTCCAGCTGCTACTGGAAGGGAGCTACCACCCACTTTGCTCTTGTACTAGCTAATGTACTAGTACGTAGGTGCCGACCTACAAAAGGCTACAACCTTCTCTTTCTTCCTCCAGGTACCACGTTTCATCCAATTTTCATACTGGACCCATCAATATCATTAAAGCACAAAATTAATCAATACTAGCATCATCAATCTCTTAATCACTGAAACACTGAAACCCTATCAACAACACAGTCACTAGAACACAGAACAGACAACAAAACTCTGTAATTACAATCAGACCCAACTGCAACCTCAAACATAGAAAATTTTAGGGGCGAAAGTTCGCCCTTTGGCGAAATTAAGGGGTTTCTAAATTTTTAGTGGGCGAATATTTTGTATCATAGCACATTTTTACAAATCACCTCAAATAGACCACCTTATTTTAAGGGAGAGGGTAAAAAAGGTAAATTTAGCCCTTGAAACTAGGAGTTACAACCTTCTATTCACCCATTTTCAAGAATAGGTTTTATTTAAGTGAATCCTATGGGCCAAATACCATATTTATAAAAGAGGTATGGTAAATTAATAAAAATATTAATAAATGAGAGGTATGGTAAATAAATAAAACATTTTTTATATTTACTCCATAAGTCACCTTATATACATGCAAGGGTGTAAACAAATAAAAATATAAGTAAAGTGGAGGTATGGTAAATAAATAAAAATATAAATAAACTAGATGTATGGTAAATAAATAAAACCTCTTTTTATATTTAGTCCATAACCCTCGTTCTATTTATGAAGACTCAAGAAAGAGGTTTTATTTAAGTGAATCCTATGGGCCAAATACCATATTTGTAAAAGAGGTATGGTAAATTAATAAAAATATAAATAAACACGAGGTATGGTAAACAAATAAAACATTTTTTATATTTACTCCATAAGTCACCTTATATTTACGAACACTCAAAAAATGCATTATATTTAGGTGAAACCTATGGGCAAAATACTATGGGACAAATACCATGGGCTAGATTGTTATTAATACCATGCAAAAAAAAAATATTAACCCTAATATTAGTATTAATAAAAATAAAAATGGCACATGGTATTGACCCGAGTGAAAAAATATTTGATCCCTCTCGGGGCTTGGTGGATCAAGAGTAAAAATTGACGTTGTAATTTAATGTATGTTAAACATTTTAGCTTGGTTAAAATAAAAAATAAAATAAAATTCAACTATTAATTTTATTAATTTTTATAAATTACTAATAGTAATTTTTAAGCTCCAGGTTTATGATAACCCATGGTATTGACCCATGGTAATACCATGGTATTCATGTGAGCATAGACTCTTTAAAGGGGAAATTCTATCACCTTAGATCCATCTTAATTCTGGGTCTACCAAGTGCTCAGAGGGATAAGTAGATTTCATCCCACTAAGAGTGGTAGATGTGGAGTTAAGATGGTTATAGGTTGGATTTTATGATAATGAAGATATTAAATAGACTTAGGAAATTATATTGTAAAAACATATTAAGGTGAATGGTTAAAGCATAGACATTGGACAAGTATATATGTATACTTCTGTTTTAAAATGAAACAAATCCAGGGCTAAAAGGAATGGATTGATTGCACTAGTCATCCTTCTATAACTTTCCAACATATGTTGGAGTAAAAGGATTGTAATTTGGGTAATTTTTCTAACTGCAAACAGGAACATACTTGTGTATTGGCAGGGTGGTTACGAGGTCCCTAGAAGTGATGAATTTGAATTTTTCTTGCTTTTATATATGGTATTAGATTTTTTCTCATGCTTTCTGTGAATGACACTGGTGAATTTTATCCTACACCCACTAGGTTATCTATATCTAATTTCGGTAATTTTGATTTCAAAAGATATTTTAAAGAAATGCAATGATTTCATTTGTGTATTCAATAAACACAATATTAGACTAATGGAATTCTGGATTTGTGGTTTACCTATATAGATTCTATGGAGAAGTGTTAGTGGTGTGACATCAATTGTCCTCAAGTAGAGGCTTTAGTTTTACTCTTTTTGGAAGCAAATACTTTCTTCCAAATTTTTGAGTTCCATGAAAAAATTTAAAGTCCTAATAGTATTCAATTATGGGTTCAAGAGAGACATAGTATTCAATTATGGGTTAAAGAGATCCACACTAAATGATCTATTGGCCTTATCTTCACTTAGCTTAAGGCTATTCACTTGGAGAGCATGCATGTGCCCCCACTTCAAGAGCATAGTAAAGTCATGTAGAACTTAGAGAAGCTATCTTTAAGCTTTTAGTGAAGAATGGAAAAATGTTTGGGTTCAATAACAACCAGTCGAGCATTAAGCTTCCAATAATGCTAGATTTTAACCTGGATCACTTTTGTGATTTGGAGGAGATGCCCCCTCGTATTTGTGACACATCTTCAGTTGTGAATTGTACTATTACTAACTGTCATTTCCTTCAAAAGTTACCTAATGACTTGGATAACCTCAACCCTTTAAGAATGTTAAGGAAGGAAAGAAAGTACATTATGCTAAGTTCTCTTATGCTTTTCAAGTTTTCCTTGGATATCTACAACGTTTCAGGTAGGAAAGTACATTCTGTTATTGAAAATTTGTCTTGATAGAAAGGCCCAATTTCAAATTCTAATGCTTCCAAAAAGCATTGTATAACTGTAATGTTTCTAAAAGGAAAGCATATTTTTTCAATTTAAGTATCTAATCCCATATTCCAACTTATTTTTCAGTAACCCATTAGGCTTTGTAGCTTTGAATAAATCCAATTTTTTTTATAAGATCCTCTTCCAAATTAGAACGCAGTTTCCTTTTGGCAATAACCACATACAATGTCTTGATTTTGTTATTGAGAAAATAGAGGTTGTGAAACAAGCTTGTGCCATACAAGGACTTGATTCATTGATTATGTATCAATTATGGCTCTTGATGTAACAATGTCTTGATTTTGTTGCTTGAAAATAGAGGTTACGCTTTACTATTTCACAGAATTTCTTACAATCTTTCCATAAGTATTGATTTGTAATCTCAGTCATTGAGGGATGACAGTAATGACAAAGGTAATATTCCATGGTTTGAAGTTACCCTCTTACTAAATATTTAAATATATCACCACAATTTAACTGTTAGTTAAAGGAATTGTATTTGATTTGTAAACAATTCATTGCTTGATTTATAGATTTTGATTTTTTCCCTTTTTTATTTTTTTCTCAGATTTGGTATGAGATATCTTCCAATATTTGGGTTCCCTAGTTTCCCCACCATAGCTATGAGGTTTAGATGCTATCATTAAATATTCTCAGAACGTTACAACTTTTCTAGTAAGTGTACTTTGAAACATTGTTGTTGCTTTTCCATGGTGTTAATGCAAATAAGCACTACAACTAGTGTCATTATTTAGATTAAGTGCTGAAATCTAGGTGGTCTTGTAATGATGGAGTGATTGTTTTCTAGCTACTAAGGCCATATGCATTTTTATCTCTTATGTTGTCTTGAGATATTAAAATTCAGAATAAGAATTGAGGTCTTGTTTCCACTATAGATTGCAGTCAGTTTCTTGAACATGATATATAGTAGATTATATTTTACTAATCAACTGTGGATGTGATCCCTCGCAGGAAAGGAAATTCAAAGTGACTTTGATTTCATATTGATTTGTCAAAACTTCCACACAGGAAAGGAGATTCAAAGTGACACTGATTTCACACTGATTTTTCAAAATGGACGCAAGAGAAAAGGAAACTTTGTATTCAACAATGCTCTTAATTTCATATGTACATGCATAGACATATTAGTAGAAAATATTGAAGGGTTGCCTAAGTAATATTTTCCATTCCACTACATTCTTTACAACTTGTAAATAAATAACTCGGAACAATTCATTACACTACTTGTTATTCTTTATTAATCAGTGGTTAAGATTTTGATATTGAACTGGCTAAGATTTTTCTTCCTTTTGTGAAATTGTGTGTTCTATAATGCTTCTTTTCCATTCACTATGTATAGCATATAAAGTGTGTCTAATGGAGTAGGAAGATTGGAAAGTCTTGTGATCCTTGAACTATGTTACAAGGCAGAAACCCAACGGGGCAGGGTAGGTGCATCCCCATAAAGGGGTCACAAATACCAAAGTTGGTATTGGCTAGTGCCTTGAGATAGAAAATTTCCTTTACCCTTGTATTAACAGTGAATCCGGAGAGGATTCTAATATTATCTTTATAATATTTATATCAGTTAAGATTGATGAATAAAATTCATGAGACATGAGCTAGGATGTCCTTGCAAGGTGGTTGTTAATTATTGGAAGCTATTATGGACATTATGTCAAGCTAGGTGGTCGCACTCCCTTGATCGTGAGCACGATTGTGGTCAAGATGGAAGACTTCATAGTCTAGATTGATTGTTTAGTAGTGATAATTAGTGGGCTCATTCACAAAAGCTTTTATTTCACTAATCCTTTTTAAAGAGTTGTCAGATTCAATTTCCAAAGGTTTTAATTACACTATAGAGTTGAGTTCTGAGAGAGTTGTGATTCACAATGTTAAGTATAGCAACTATGACACTTGAATGAAGACAAGCATAGTAGATGTATCAGACTCTATTATAAGCTTACCTGCATATTATAAGGGACTTGGTTGGATTTTTTATAATTTTATAAACAAGTTCCATGTCGTGGAAATGTGAAAAAAACAGTGATATTGCCACCATGTGGCTCTTGTCATATATGGTTTTATACTTTTTCAAAAAAATCTCTGAGTTCACAATGCTAAGATTCACTACGACCTTACAAAGTTTTATTATTTAGTGAAAGACTCGCCAAGATCTTACAAGATTTTATAATTGAGTAAAATATTCGCCATGCCTGGTGAGAGATTCGCCAAAAAATTATATATACATATTATATTATTGATAAAATCGCCTTCCATTTTTGCTATATACCATGGAGATTCGCCCATTTATTATACATATAAATTTAGGGGGGCTTCTTAAAAATTTCCCTGACTTCAAATATCATACTTCATAATGTATACGCTACTACGATGAACCAAACCCGCGTACATACATGCTTTTACCAAAGCTAACCCGCGTACACATCTGCAAATATTAACTCAGAGCTTTGCAGCTATTCCAGACATCAGTCATACCCAAATCATAACATTTACAGAACATTACATGCATCAGTATACAGATCTAGACTAAACAAGATCAAACCGTATAGAGATGATTCATTCCAAGCCATTAGATCCCGATCTATCCTTAGATCTTGTTCTCCATCCACCATTGAGATTCCTCCTTAGCTTAGATCAAGCAATGCATCATAAACCCATAACCTGCATACTGGATCTCATATTTCATCAGATATTCAAGACTTTTTCCATACCTTTGCCTAATGATCTTCTTCTCCTTTTATAGTCTTAGGCCTTACTCAATACCATGGTCCAAAACCATTGAGAACCAATACTAGGGACCCAATACCTGGGTTCAACACTTTAGATGAGATACCATGGTCCAAAACCATAGGTCCAAATAGCAAGGACTAAATACCATGGACCAAAAACCAATGTACACGCCTTCCCTTGCATGAAAGTGTGTGTATACGCATACGCACCTTTTGATCGATGATCCTACGTGTATACACAACTTTGCTAAGAGGAACCTGCGTATACCTTATTTTCTTCATTCTTTGTAGTTTGATCATCAACTCTTTGCTACTGACTTGCTGCACTATGATCTGTCATCTGTGTGAGTTGCCATCAAGGACAATACTTGTATCATAATGCCAACAATCTCCCCCTTTGGACTGTAAGCAAGGTCTACAAAAATATGTTCTACAAGAAGAACATGACTCTATCATAAATGACCTTACTATCACCAAAGACTCATACATACATCCATCTCTCATCCTAGTGGGGATATACCAATATTGACTCATCCACCCAACCAAGTGGGGATACATCAAAATTTTACACATGATAAAACAAGAACATTACATCATCCATCCCAGGCATAGTGGGGAAACCAACATAGGCCATTACATGACTTTGATAATAAAATAAATACATGACATAGAGACCAAATATCAAGAGTATGATAGTCATCAACATCTGACAATCATCAGCAATCATGTTTTCCCTCTACACCTGTTCCATCTGTGCCAGATGGTCTCTGTCAGACCCATATCAGATTCTTCTCACCCCGAGTCTAGCCCACTGATTTCCTTCAAACCAACATATACGCGACTGTATCCACAGAAACAGGCGTATATACGCGGATATTCCTCATAAAACTCGCGTACAACCACTTCCAGATCAGCAACCTGTAAATGTCTTGTAACAAGGTATGTTTGCATATAGATATCAACTCATCCTTTTAAACATCATCATAAAATCACTCACATTATATCATATGTGAAAAACACCATAGCCATCTCATCAACATCAAGATCTACATGATCCAAGTATCATCACATGGGAACATTTGCATCAATCAACATATGTAAGTATCAACCTATCATCATATAGGTAAGAACTTATCATCATCATGTCTCTGATAATGCAACTTAGAGTAAACATTCATGTATCTAGCACTATGTATCTTGAGCTCAAGATCATTTGTCAAGACTTCTTGATATCATCAACAGCAACAATCCTCATCCACATGAGCGCCAAGAACTATAGGAATCCTGCATCATAATTGTATTATATGATCTTTATGCATATGACGACAATAGAATATGAGTGATTCATCATCAAGTGTATTCAAGCTTTGTACTTCTCCTTATCCTTATGAAGATCACCAAGTAAGCACCATATATGCATCCACAAATCTGATCAGAACACCAACTATGTAAACCCAAGAATCATATGATATTTTGTCATGGAAAACTCATAACCATATCATAGCAAGATGTATCATTTAGCCATATAAGCATCATCACTAAGGACTACTGACCATAATGCCAACAATGTATTATCAAAAACATATGCTCCCCCTGAACCTGTGCCATCTTGCTTACTGTCAGATCTGATCATGCATATATCAGCAAGAAGTATCAAAGCATCATCATCATTAATCTAGGATCAAAACACTTTAAACATCTTACAAGTGTCAAGGCATTTCCACACATCATTAGCAGATTGTAACTATTATCAAACAGAGCAAATAATGGACTGAATCATATCAGACCCTTTTTCTAAACCTGTCCCTACTGTTTTTCTCAAACTAACATATACGCGACTGTGTAGTGTATAACTCGCATATATACGTGACTTCCCTTTATGAAACTTGCATATGAGATTTAGGAAACTGAAGTTTTACACTTTCAACTCCCTCTGAGTCTGTTATGTCTGTGTTGTGCTATGTCTGAGTATATTGTGTTGTGCCACATCTTTCTGATTGTACTTCCTTCTTCTTCCATATCTTCAAGTGTGATGATGTTTTCTCCTTTTGGTATGGTGCCCGTACTTTGTTCCTACATTCCTTTGCTATATGTCCAAGCTTGTTACATGCATAACATCTTACATGTTTCATATTACTTCTGTAGCAATCAACAACTTTGTGACCAAACATATTGCAAGAAAAGCAATATTCCTGAAAGTACCTGGAATGTGATGATCTTTCTGTGTGATGATCTTGAACCATTCTTCTTCTGCATCCGGTTGCAACATGTCCAAGATTATGACATACATAACATTCAAAATTATTCATTAGAGGAGTAAAATATTTTCTTTGAATAATTTCTTTCCTTGGCTATTGATGGGGTTGACCTCTCATCTCCTTGTTGAGCATTTCAAATTTTGCATTAGATTCCCTTGTCTTACTTTGTGAACTAGATTCTTCTTCAACAGATTCATGAAAACCAAGACCAGCTTTGATAGCAGGAGACCTTTGACTACTAAGAATATCATCCAAGATCTTAGTACTATCTTGAAATTGTAAGAGCTTATCTTTTTCTTCTAATTTATCTTTTAGAATATTTACCTCAACCTGATGTTGCTCTTCCTTTTCAAGATACTGCTTCTTCATGTTTTCTTCAACATTTCTTCCTTCTTCCAACTGATGTCTTAGATCAAGAACTTGTTTTTCATGAGCTTGGAGTAGTTCTTTATTATGCTTCTTTGATTCTTCAAGATCTTCCTTTAGTGAGAGGATCATAGCTTCAAGCCTTTCATAGTAACTGGATCTATCTCTGAGTTTCTTGATTATTGTGCTCCTTTCATTCACTTCATCCTGCAACTTTTGACATTGATCTTCCTTTTCCTTGAACAACTTCCTTACCTTGTTACCTTCCTCTAGTTGAGCTTTTAGTTTGGTAGCTTCTTCTTTGAAGGCACATTCCCTTTTGTTTAATAGATCTTGTTGGTCTCTAATTTTGTCTGTAAGCCTTTTAAATACTGCCTCTATTCAATATCTTTCTAGCTTACCCATAAGAGCAAATTCAGTTGTTTCGTTGTTGCTTTCATCGTCTTCAAATGGATAAATAGATGTATCACCAAAGGATAAAAAATTCATACCTGATAGTTCTTCATCTTGAAGTGATTCTAAATCTGAAGTGCTTCTTCCACATATTCCCCAATCGATTCTCCCACTGTCATAGCTCTTCTGAGATGTCTTCTTCTTCTTAGGTGCTTTCTTCTTAAGCTTCTTTCCCATTGTTCTACGGATCTCCTTCAAGTGATCAAGCTTCTACCAAAGGACCTGCTCTGATACCAATTGTTGGAAATAATACTGAGAGGGGGGGGGGTGTGAATCAGTATTATCAAATCAATAAAACCTTTTCATTTCCATACTTAGATACATATACGCTACTTCAGTTAATAGAACCCGCGTGTATACGCAACTGTGTCTAATGCAACTAGCGTATATCCAAAATACTTATGATTCAATTACTCCATTAAATGTTGATATTTAGTTAGTGCATCAGAAATTAATTAACCATATGAACAGTAAGCAGGTGTAGTAAAACGGAACAGATCATCACACACAAGAAGCACACATGAACACCATGATATAAGGTGGAAACCCAATGTGGGTGAAAACCACCTGCTGCAAGTCGTCTCTATCTTCTTTTAATAAGAAACTTCATTTTACAATATTTTTGTACTGGTGCAGTCTTATACCAGTACACATGCTTCTACCTGCAGAAGGCTACAACCTTCTCTCGTTCTCCAGACTCTCCTGGAAGGGAGTTACAACCCCCTTAGCTCTTGTACTAGCCGATCCATTTACTAGTACGTAGGTGCCGGCCTACTGAAATGCTCCAACCTTTACTTGTTCTCTAGCTTCTACTAGAAGGGAGCTACCACCCCCTTTTCTCTTGTACTAGCTGATGTACTAGTACGTAGGTGCCGACCTACAGAAGGCCACAGCCTTCTCTTTCTTCCTCCAGGTACCACATTTCATAAATTTTCAGACTGGATACTCCTGAAGCACAACACCATAATCTGAAGGCCACGTTTCATCCAATTTTCATACTGGACCCATCAGTATCATTGAAGCACAAAATCAATCAATACTAGCATCATCAATCTCTGAATCACTGAAACACTGAAACCCTATCAACAACACAGTCACCAGAACACAGAGCAGACAACAGAACTCTGCAATTACAATCAGACCAAACTACAACTTCAAATATCATACTTCATAATGTATACGCTACTATGATGAACCAAACCCGCGTACATACATGCTTTTACCAAAGCTAACCCGCGTACACATCTGCAAATATTAACTCAGAGCTTTGCAGCTGTTCCAGACATCAGTCATACCCAAATCATAACATTTACATAACATTACATGCATCAGTATACAGATCTAGACTAAACAATATCAAACCATATAGAGATGATTCATTCCAAGCCATTAGATCTCGATCAATCCTTAGATCTTGTTCTCCATCCACCGTTGAGATTCCTCCTTAGCTTAGATCAAGCAATGTATCATAAACCCATAACCTGCATACTGGATCTCATATTTCATCAAATATTCAAGACTTTCTTCCATACCTTTGCCTAAGGATCTTCTTCTCCTTTTTAGTCTTAGGCCTTACTCAATACCATGGTCCAAAACCATTGAGAACCAATACTAGGGACCCAATACCTAGGTTCAACACTTTAGACAAGATACCATGGTCCAAAACCATAGGTCCAAATACCAAGGACTAAATACCATGGACCAAAACCCAATGTATGCTCCTTCCCTTGCATGAAAGTGCGTGTATACGCATACGCACCTTTTGATCGATGATCCCGCGTGTATACGCAACTTTGCTAAGAGGAACCTGCATATACCTTATTTTCTTCATTCTTTGTAGTTTGATCATCAACTCTTTGCTACTGACCTGTTGCGCTATGATCTGTCATCTGTGTGAGTTTCCATCAAGGACAATACTTGTATCATAATGCCAACAAAGTTGAAGCAATCAACAAAGTCCTGAAGCGCATGCTACAAAGGATGATTGGAGTCCACAAAAGGAATTGGCACCTAATTTTGTACTTGGCCTTGTGGGCATATAGGACATCGGTGAGAAATGCAACCGGATTTACACCCTTTCAGCTGGTGTATGGCCTGGAAGTGGTCTTACCGATTTAGTGTGAGATTTCATCTCTCAAGCTCGCAATTGACCTTCTCCCCAGATCTTCAAAGGAAGAGGCTCTTTTCTTGGAACTAATCCAATTGGATGAAACCTGTCGTGATGCCGCCTTGGCTAACGAAGCTCATAAGAAATGAGTCAAGGCATAGTTTGACAAGAATGTCAAACCTCGTGTCTTCTCAGAAGGTGTCTTGGTCTTACTTTACGATCAGGAATCTGATAAATTGGGAGCATGTAAGTTCCAATCATTGTGGATGGGTCCCTACATTGTTAAGCGAGTCTTAGCAAAAGGAGCCTACGAACTATTAGATTACGATGGGATTCCACTGTCGCAACCCCAAAACGGGTTGTACCTTTAGCATTACTATGCTTGATTAAGTGTAGTAATCTCTTTATATGCTTTTGTTACATTTTTGTTTTCATCAAGAGTGATAATTTTGGTTAGGTAATCCACTTTTTCATTTTTTGTAGATGTCGAACCTATTGGAATCATTTGTTGGATACGCCGATAGAGCTAGTCGTAGTACGCAGAACGTATCTTCTACAGCCTGGGCCATTTTTGATCCAAGCGGCGAGTTGGTGAGTTTCAGAGGGGTATGTATTGGTCGATCAATGAACAACATCGCTGAATATAGCTCATTGATAGAGCTTCTCTCTAATGCCATCGCACATGGCATATGCTCACTTGTTGTCAGGCTAGACTCACAACTCATCATCCTACAGCTTACTAGCATCTATTTTGTTCGGAATCCAGCTATCTATCGTATGTTCCTAAGGGTCAAGATTTTGGAAAGGCAGTTTGATTCTATTCAATATCAACACATTTCCATAAACTTAAACACATTAACTGATTCATTAGAAAATTATGTGTTATATAGGCATTTGCAACATTTATAAAAGAAAGCATTTCAATCAACATTTGCATTAGGATCATATAACTTAACCAAAATAAAGCTTCGAAAATCAAAAATATATATAACAGTTTATAGTTTTTCAAAATTTTCTGTGTTCAGGACAAAATCGGTCATACGACCCAAAAACTCAAAAATGTAGGAAAGCACCCTAGACTAATGGTGCTGGTGATAACAAGTCACTGCCTGTGGGATCATGCATAAGAGCCTAGTCCATCGGCTCGGCACGCTAGTAGTATGGAGCGATAATCTCAGAGGTAACTCATCGGTCCTCACATCTTGAATACCAAGGGTGAGACCCTCGATCTAATCCTGCAATACTGCAAGGTTCTCGGCTACATCCAGATCGCAAGGAAAACCCTCCCTACAGCCTCTCCTACTGGAATAGCAGCTGCTACCCTCGGGCGCACTGCTGGTCGCACTGGTCCAATATTTGCACAAATATATGGGTTTGATTAGTCTTGATAACATTTAAAATACATAAGAACATTACAAAAAAAATAAATAGAGATATGGCCAGCTCAGTATGCATCGCACCTTTCGATGTATACTAGGTGTGATGGGGAGAGAATGAATTGTTCAAACCCCAGAGGCCCAGAAAAATAGGAAAGCATGATCAGAATCAGAAAAGGAAAGAATGCAATTGAAGAGCTCAGGGTTAGCTCCTACCTGGTCCAGACAGCACCGAAAATAGTCCACAGAATCTCCCAGAATCAATTGATGAAAATCGAGGGGGAAAACACCTCTAGAGCTCCAACAATCCCAAATTTGAATGAAATGGTAAAAATGAGAGGTAAAAACTACTTTTGTGTTACCGTTCACGTAATTCAAGTAAGGTATTAGTTTTTTAACTCATTTTTCAAGCATGTATTTACATTTCTAATCAGTTTGATGGAGCAATTGAATAGGTAGTACGACCATCAAGAGAACATAGTGTTAATGGTGAAATTGAACATCTCTGACTATTATCACGAGCAGGTTTACGCGAAGTTCAAGCTCGTTAAAAAATAAACTTAGCAATGAGCATATGTTCCCCAAGAATTTAAGCTCATTAAAAAATGAACCCACCTTTCGGTAAATAACCTTTGTGATTGCATCGCTATCAACTTTTAAGCCTTGGTCGTGTTCTTACCATCACCTCCACCTTTTAGCCGATCATACGCCTCCACTTGATTATTTACCCTTTTGAGGAACAACTGCGATGAGTGATTCTGTTAGCCACCTTCTTTACACTGTCGTGATTGAAAAGTTCCAAACCTTACCTGGAACCAACTGCTACCCGAAAATATCACTCGTTCCTCAAAGACAAGTCTCTTTTAAGTTCTTTTTATACTCGTAAAATATAGAAATATTGTCGAGCAATTGGCCTCTCCAGCATGTTAAAGTGATTCGAAGTGCCATCCCTCCTCTATATTTTAATCTTTTTTGACCTGAGGGATCATTACACAAAAATATCGAGCGCTTGTCTTGTTCGTCTCATTAAAGTGATCGGAAAAGTCATCCCTTTCATATTATTTTATACTTTTTTGGACTTAAGGGATTATGCTACGAAAAAGGACTACTGGATTTTCCTTTCCGCCTCTTTCCGGACTCTCTAAAATTGAAAAGTATTGAGTTATCTTTGTCGTTAAACTCGTTAAAACAATAGCGACAAACTTGTCCATGCAGACAAGAGCGAGTTTCACTGTCACTAAGCTCGCTAAAACATAGCGACAGGTTTTCCCGAAGGGCAAATTATAGAACCAGCATATGTTATCCTCCTCAAGCTTGACAAAAATAAAGAGGTACTGGTTAGCAATGACTGGGGAAAAATTGGGAAGAAAACTTGAAGAACTTCATTGGTAGCAGGTCACTCTTGAACATGACACTTTCACTCCGTCACCATGATTGAGTCGGGTTAGGTTATTCCGTTCACTGGTCATATCACCATTGGTCCTCCGTACCATCCATTTTTGGGGTTAACGCTACCAATCCATTTCATTGTCACCGATATGTTCAAGAGAAGTCGCTCAGAGAATTCCCCAACCCAGCTAAGATCTCATCCGCTACAATACCTTCACACTTCATTCTTTCATGACTGCCACCCTAAACCTTGTATCATTAAATCGTTTTCACCTCCACAAAATCATTTGCTTCGTTTCGTGTCGTAGATATGGGATTCATTAAGGCCCTCCTACGACAGGTCACTTCTTGTCAACGTCAGCTCATTATCCAAGAAGTTGACCTAGGAACAACCCTTTCAGTACTTTGAAGCTTACATACCTCAATAGCAAGTTTCTCACTTCCGGCTATAGGTTTACATCGATGGCCTTTGACCGAAAGATTTTGTGTGGTGTTTAACATCGACTCATGTATTCACATCACGTGAATTGTACTGCAGTACTTTGAGGGTCATTATCATTATTGGTGATTCTTCTCGCGCCTGTTAACAGCTTACATCATTGGCTGGTAATCAGGTAATGTCTTTCCATGTTTGACACCAAAACAACTTTTCACATGGATCGACTTGTACTTCGGGCGAAGATTGAATGAGTTTGAAGACCCCGGATCTATTTTTATCCATCTGGGCTGCGATATATTCAGGAAAAACAAAGACATCAAATGTACAGCATAGCTGCACAGATAATCATCCAAGCTAAGGGATGATGGTTGTACCAGAATCATTAGTCTACCACACAAACAGTCGTCTGTCCTATGTACATGGAAATGAATTTATAAAGCTGAGCATGGGAATGCCCGCCTCATCTAGATCATGAAAATATTATGAAGATAATGTATTGTATTGTATATTGTTACAGGTCACCTTCCAATTCGAAAAACCTCGGATCCTCATGATAAAGCATTTCACCTGACATCAAAAGATTTACGACCTCATGCTTTAGGGGGCAACTGTTATAGACATATTCGGGCACTGCAACCCCAATCACATATGTCCATAAACCAAGGGCTTCTAAACCCTTAAAAGTTTTGTTTCATACCCTAAAGGAACAAGGTCAGCTGATTACATCATTTCCCAGAAGTTCTCCCTGAAAAACTTCTCAGAACTAGTCAAAACTGGACCATACAGACTACTCCATGCTGAGGGTGCGATGCATCTCAACTATTACACATAGAGGGTGTGATGCATACTGAAAATCCCTTCTGTAGGGTGTGATGAGCAAGATCAGACAAATGGAAGAGGCAGTTTGCTAGGTGGAAACCTAGAGAATCTTCTACAAACTGCTCATTTGACACTTGCCTCTCTGAATTCACCCAGGGATGAGTAAGAGATCATGAAATCTCCAAGTGGAACCAAGAAATATTAGTGAAATGACACTAATCAAAATCCCAAGAGCTGACTCACCCACCTGCAAATATCTATATATGTATCCCTCGTCCTAGAGACCCAGAGGCTGGAATTTTGTATTTTGTAAGGAACTGTTGTTGGTTTCTCTGTGAAACATTATATTGTTGGGTGATCTAGCTTTTCATGAGGTGAAGAGGACTTTTACGCTGGGAGGATGGCACTGGATCAGACAACTTGGTTGTAATCCTCTCTTCTACTACTTTTATCAATAAAGCTATTTGAGTTTTCCTCCATATACTTGTATATCTCTGAATCTTGTATTTGTGTATGCATTTTTATGGTTAATGTACATCTGATCCTACATTGTTTATGGTTATAGATCTCTATGCTTTGATGGTATTTTGTTGCCTTGGCTCTACAGGTGTTCTTTGAAGCGGGACAAGTGAGGAAGGAGTGGTGAAAGCTCTATCAAGGGAGAGAGGAAACAAGCAAGGAGACTAGTGAAAGACTGAGGTTGGTACTCTCTGCTTCTCTCTCATCTATCTCTCATAAAGGAAAACACAAGTGACTTTAAATTGTTTGTTTCTAAGATAGCTACCCATCTAAGTGGGACTAGCAACTCTGAATGGACACTAGTTTTCCTGATAACAACCAAAAATGTGAATGCCAATTATAAAACAACACATCTAAAGACTTAAAAATTGCACTTTGAATGACATTTCTAAAAGATAAATTCTCAAAAGAAACCAACTTGAAACCACTTCTTTGCAAAAGAGAATTTTTTTTTTTTGTATTATGGAAAAATTTAGAGTTTTTTTTATTCAATGGAATTCCTTTATTGGTTAAAAGCTTGCGTTAATGTGTATTAGTTAAATAGAAATTAGTTGGTTTATTTGGAGATTAATTTTTATTTATTTTAAATTTCATATATATAATATAGAAAATTTGAAAATGGAAATAAAGTATAAAGTTTCACTATCAAAAAAATATCCAAACTCATCAAACTTACAATAACTTGATAATAGAGTCATATGATCTTAACTCAATTATGTTCTATAAAATCTAGATAACATCTTATCAAATTATTGAAGGAATAATAATATCCAACATGTAAATTGGTCCAACTAAATTCAATTTAGTATTAAAATAAAATATAATAATATACAAACTAACAATTGAATTTTTTTAGATAGTTGGGAGGAATGATTGTTATACATCCTAAACTGTTTCAATTCTTACAAGTGACATGTTGAATTCATATTGAGTATACTAGCATTTGCACCACATGTTGTAAAGGAAACGCCGTAAGGCAATGACATAAGAAACTATAGCATAGAAGAAAGAATTCAAAATTTTATGCAATTTTGTTTCTTTATTGGTGTTTCTTTTTTATCATATGTTATGTTTCAGGGAGATTCCAACCAAGATATGTTCAAAGTGAAAGATTTATGAAAATTATCTTCATTAAGATTCTGGAACCTTTATAAGGAAATGATTTAAATCAAACATTTCATAACAAAGTAATCTCATATCACTTTAATTCACAATGCAATGGATAATAGTTTTTGTTCATTAGAAATTGGTCTAATTTTATGAGGAAAACTTAATAGAAAGACTTTAGTAGTAAGGGGAACATTAATAAACTCCCTCATCATTTGTTATATGATGTTGAGTTAGATTTTGGTATCTGGATCATTCTCCCTTTTTCCAGTAAGTCATTGGTCCTTGTGAGATTTTTGGGCGATATGATATCTTTGACCAAACAAAGATCAAATTCAGTTAAAAAATTGAAGGAAATAAGTTTTATGATTATGAAAATTCTGTTTTGGTGTCAAACATAAATTCTGACTGCTTTTCAATTTATTTCCATTCTATTTAAAAATATATATATGTTTTTTCAATTTATTCTAATACATCAGGCCATTTTCACTAAGAACAATTCGAATTCCCCACAAAAACTAAAACAATGAACTCAGATTTTTATGTTTCAAAACAATAACATAACAAATTTAACCAAAAATGTTATTCAATAATTTATAAAGAAATAAGATTATGCCTTTGCAATGGATTGTGTTGACCAACATGAGTCCTGCCACATACTGTTTGCAGTAGACACCTTCATAATTGCATATGTTACAACTTTGAGGTACATAACCTTCAGAAAGATAAGGTGAAGAGGATTTAATCCAGGTTAGTGTGTAGAAATAAAAAGCCACATTTGAAAATTTAAGATTTCTATTGAATAGAACTAGTCGTTCCCTGCTGAGAGGAACCTCGATCCACTTTGATAAAATGTAGTTGGACGAAAGTTGTCTTGATCTACATTCTACTGTAATTCACACATTCTATAGAAGAGTTTTAGCTTGAAGAATTGTTGAGTGCCAAGAAGCCTGAAGAATTTGAATCTACGGAAGTGCCAGAAATCGAAATGTTTGAATCAGTTGACCAAATTGACAATGGGTAAATTGCTTTTTTTTTGTAGTACACATCCTCTCTCACACAATCAAATAAAAATGTGAATGCTCGTTATTCCAGGAAGTGTAGTACAAGATTTAAACCTTAATGTTCAGGGCTGATAAATATTTGTTTGTTTGCAGTAATTTCGTCTTTCCAGTCAATGACAATGTTCAGTGAACAACTCATCTTTAATGTGCAATATAAATTACTGCAAACAATGTGCAATATAAATGAATTGCATTTTACCCATTAGTTTAATTTTCTAAACCCAACATCCTGCATCAGACGCTCTGGTTCTAACTTTAATGGTAGATATTAACTAAAGTAATTCTTGAGTCTTCATTGCAGGTATTGAAGAAAGTAATTTTTGTTTTCTCATTACAGCTTGTTACAGTTCTTCCAGGAAGTATAGTACATGATTTAAACCTTAATGTTCAGGGCTGATAAATATTTGTTTGTTTGCAGTAATTTCATCTGCCAAGTTGTAATTGGCTTCTCAAACGTAAATCCCCATTTCGAATAATCTCCACTCTGAGTTCCTACATAACATCATCATCATGTTTATAGTCTTTTCTGATTTTAACCAACCCATCCATCAATCCAATCTTATATCAAAGTATTTAGTTCAGATATAACAGAAATTTAAGAAATTAGCTTTTCTGTGATAAATCAACCAAAAATAGGCAAATTCCCTATAAATTATACAGAAATATTAAACATCACCTACGAAATTCCCATTCACAAACACATGAAGTGTATGTCCTCGACTATCCACATGCAAGATTGGTTGGCTTCCACTCTTCAAAAAGGGTTCATCTTCAGGGATATTGACATTGTATTGATAAAATACAGAATCAAAATCCTAACAAATTTGAGAATTAGTAGTCCTATCGTCTCAATTACAGATTATCAGAAGTTCTCAATACCTGATTGTGTACCATAGATAATCACTTTTATCTAAAACTGTGCTTAGTTGTTCTAACAAGCCCTAGGCAGAGAATTTATCTTGTCCCCATATTCCAACATCTTCTTTGTGCCATGACCAGTATACAGATACTTTTCCTCTATCTCCACTTGATGTTGCAATAGGATGAAGGGACTCCATGCTGACCTGCTCCATTCCCATTAGGGAAGTCTGTATACTAACCTGTAACATTATATACACATCTGATTAGAGATCCTCCTATATAACCATACAAATTTTATCATCACCTCAGCTATTCTGATGACAATCAATATAAAATATCACTAACCTTTGCAGTGTTATAGATCACATTTTTGCAGTCAGGCAAGACACTGACAGACCAAGCAGGTAGATTATAAGATGCTCCATTGAATTGCACAATCGCATCCTACTTCTTGTGGACGTCGCTGAGAAAGGCAGCACATACACCAGAATTCTTTGTAGAATATACTGTTTTGATTGAAAATTTTAAAGTTGCTGAAATAGAAATGGATTATGATTCTACAGGTTATTAGAACATTTAATATAATCTTTCTATTTACCTATTTGAATACCACGTTTACTAGTGAACAATTTCAGATTCTACCAGTACCTTAACATGAACTCTGCCTCCAAGAGCATAAAAAAGATTGTATCTTAATTGAACCTTGCTAATCCTGAAAACGTCTCCAAGAACAGTGAAAGTATTGTACCGGAATTGAGCCCTGCTCATCCTAAAAAACCTCTAGGGAATTGAACCTTGCAAACTTTGAAAAACTCAGGTCAAGATAAAAATTCACAAACACTATTATTTTCCAAAACTTATTATGGCATTTGTGAGTCTGATTGTTGTTTTCTCTTTAATTATTTATCTCATGGTAGTTTTTGAGCCTTCACGACACGTGGGAAGCATACTGAGGTGAGGGAACCGGTCCAAAAAATCTAATTTTCACTGCACGGAGGTCCACATTGTTTCAGTTGGGGACTTCTCTGAAGGTATGTTTCGGCAGTAATGCTCACGTTGATTTTAAGGTCAAGGGAATCTTCTTTGAATGATCTTTTACAATTTATAATTCATGAGTCTTCATTGCAAATATTGAAGAAATTAATTTTTGTTTTCTCATTACAACTTGTTACAGTTCTTCCAAGAAGTATAGTACAGGATTTAAACCTTAATGTTCATGGGTGATAAATATTTATTTGTTTGCAGTAATTTTGTCTGCCAAGTTGTAATTGGCTTCTCAAACGTAAATCCCCATTTTGAATAATCTCCACTCTAAGTTCCTGCATAACATCATCATCATGTTTATAGTCTTTTCTGATTTTAACCAACCCATCCATCAATCTAATCTTATATCAAAGTATTCAGTTTAGATATAACAGAAATTTAAGAAATTAGCTTTCCAGTGATAAATCAACCAAAAGTAGGCAAATGCCCTATAAATTATACTGAAATATTAAACATCTTACTCACCTGCAAAATTCCCATTCACAAACACATGAAGTGTATGTCCTCGACTATCCACATGCAAGATTGGTTGGCTTCCACTCTTCAAAAAGGGTTCATCTTCATGGATATTGACACTGTATTGATAAAATACGAAATCAAAATCCTAACAAATTTGAGAATTAGTAGTCCTATCATCTCAATTACAGATTATCACAGGTTCTCAATACCTGATTGTGTACCATAGATAATCACTTTTATCTAAAACTGTGCTTAGCTTTTCTAACAAGCCCTGAGCAGAGAATTTATCTTGTCCCCATATTCCAACATCTTCTTTGTTCCATGACCAATAGACAGATACTTTTCCTGTATCTCCACTTGATGTTGCAACAAGATGAAGGGACTCCATGCTGACCTACTCCATTCCCATTAGGGAAGTTTGTATACTAACCTGTAACATTATATACACATCTGATTAGAGCTCCTCCTATATAACCCTACAACTTTTATCATCACCTCAGCTATTCTGATGACAATCAATATAAAATATCACTAACCTTCGCAGTGTTATAGATCACATTTTTGTAGTCTGGCAAGACACTAACAGACCAAGTAGGTAGATTATAAGATGCTCCATTGAATTTCACAGTCGCATCCTGCTTCCTATGGACGTTGCTGAGAAAGGCAACACATACACCAGAATTCTTTGTAGAATATACTGTTTTGATTGAAAATTTTAAAGTTGCTGAAATAGAAATGGATTATGATTCTACAGGTTATTAGAACATTTAATATAATCTTTCTATTTACCTGTTTGAATACCACGTTTACTAATGAACAGTTTCAGATTCTACCAGTACCTTAACATGAACTTTGCCTCCAAGAGCATAAAAAAGATTGTATCGTAATTGAACCTTGCTAATCCTGAAAATGTCTCCAAGAACAGTAAAAATATTGTACCGGAATTGAGCCCTGCTCATCCTGAAAAACCTCTAGGGAATTGAACCTTGCAAACTTTGAAAAACTCAGGTCAAGATGAAAATTCACAAACACTATTATTTTCCAAAAATTATTATGGCATCTGTGAGTCTGATTGTTGTTTTCTCTTTAATGATTTATCTCATGGCATTTGTTGAGCCTTCACGACACGTGCGAAGCATACCGAGGCGAGGGAACCAGGCCAGAAAATCTGATTTTCACTGCACGGAGGTCCACATTGTTTCAGTTGAGGACTTGTCTGAAGGTATATTTGGGCAATAATGCTCATGCTGATTTTAAGGTCAAGGGCATCTTCTTTGAACGGTCTTGTACAATTTATGAAGGAACCACCATGATTGCCGAGGTATAATACCTTGTTTTGTCTGGTTCACATATATATGAAAACACAGACATAAAACATAATTCTCATGAATAACTTGTGTGCAGATGAGGCATAAATACACGATACACCAGAATTCTTTGTAGAATATATTGTTGCCCGCATATTTAGCATAAGTTTGATGTCTACCAGATGGCTGATTAGTTTCCATCTCAACAGCTTTTAAAACGACACTCCCTTGCAAGAAATAAATGTTTATTTACAATGTAATAATGTATTAATCTTGTTACAGAAAAAATATTCAATTGAATGACCAACCTCAAGGCCTTGGCCCAGTGAAATGGTATTCACATCTCCATAGAGTAGAGCAGCTTCACATAGTTTTATCGCTTTGTGCAACTCTTTCAAATGCCCCCACTTCAATTGCCTTATATTTCATATAAGGATTACAAAGTACCACAATTATACAAAGGTATATATTTTATTTGTTTTTAGTTTGGAGAATTATTTTTATAAAAAATTTTTAGCTAAGTTGCAAGGTTGTGAGGGGCACATCTACAGTAAAAGTCACTCAGAATTTACACTCAGCATCATCTAACTTAATAGAAGACCAATCACTTTACTACTTGGGCTAGACCACAATCCAGTAAGCACAGAGTACAAAAAATTAAGCAAATATGGAACAGAGTACCAAAATTTCCAAATATGGACTCACAATGGTTCCTAGATTTTCTCATTGTGAAAGGATAATTGAACCAAACTAATATTTCAGTGCTATCCAATCATGGTGCATATAATCCCCCTCCTCCCCCCCGCTCCAAAAAATAATAACACCCACACAGTTTCAGTGCAGACATCCAAGCCTTTTTAAGTCAAAGCTTATGCAAGAATCTCTCATCAAATTTACAATACTTTCGATGAATATTTGAATTTGAAATCTGCTATACTTCAGATTGTAGCAGAGGCTTCTCATAGAAAACTATATTGTCCACGCCCAATTGGATGCATCAACGAAAACCACATTCACTAATGTCCTCATAGATGAAATCACACATTCCTGTGGACGTTGCTGAGAAAGGAAACACATACACCAGAATTTTTTGTAGAATATATTGTTGTCTGGATATTCAGCATAAGTTTGATGCCTACCAGTCAGTGATTAGTTTCCATCTCAAAAACTTTTAGAACAACACTCCCTTGCAAGAAATAAACGTTTATTTTCAATGTAATAATATAATAAATATTTAGATTTCAGTCACTTTCCTGAATATAATTGATTTGCAGCACTCCTCCTGATCCTTAACTTTAATCCAACTGCATGTGGGTTCCTTCTTCAGGGACATGTTTTTCATTGTTCTCCTTATTTTTGCTGAATCATTCCATTTTCCAGCCACAACATAGGCGTTTTAAAGCAAAAAATATGTTGGTCCATCATGTGGCACCAAAGCAAGAATGAATTTTTTTATATGCTTTCCATGTTTTACATCACCTTGAACTCTACAAGTAGGAAATAGGATTCATCCCCAAAGCACAATACTGAAATGATATTGAATTGATAAGATCCATTGCCTCTTCCAACTATCTAGCATGACCAAGAATATTCTCCGTACAGACATAGTGGTGTGATACTATAATATCTACTTGTAAAATTGAAGTAATGACAACCTTCATCAACTAGCCATACATGACTTTGTTTGCTTAAGCTTGCAATTATTTGCTTCATAGATTCCAAGTGCAAATTTAAATTCTTTAGCACCCTTCACTATAGAATATGGAACTTCCTTCTATGAAAAAGAACCGTAACCTACCCACAACTGCATGAGTAGCCAAGCTACTCCTCTACGAGCTAATGGTCTAATGAACATGTCTATCAAGCATTCACCCTTTACCAACTCTAACATTTTATTGGCATTTTCACTATAAAAAATGTATTCTTTATCACCAAATTTGGTTTCCCCTTCCTTCTTTCCAATGGCCATGGCTATGAAAAAGGATGAGAAATAGCAAAGAAAAAGAGTGAATCTAGGGAAAAAGGAAAAAGCAAAGGCGTCCATCTCAACAGCTTTTAAAACAACATTCCCTTGCAAGAAATAAACATTTATTTGCAATGTAATAATGTATTAATCTTGTTATAGAAAAAATATTCAATTGAATGACCAACCTCAAGGCCTTGGCCCAGTGAAATGGTATTCACGTCTCCATAGAGTAGAGCAACTTCACATAGTTTTATCGCTTTGTGCAACTCTTTCAGATGCCCCCACTTCGGTTGCCTTATATTGCCTGTAAGGATTACAGAGTACCACGATTATACAAAGGTATATATTTTATTTGTTTTTAGTTTGGAGAATGATTTTTATAGATTTTTTTTAGCTAAGCTGCAAGGCTGTGAGGGGCACATCTATAGTAAAAGTCACTTAGAATTTACACTCAGCATCATATAACTTAATAGAAGACCAATCACTTTACTACTTGGGCTAGACCACAATCTAGTAGGCACAGAGTACAAAAAAAAAAAAGCAAATATGGAATAGAGTACCAAAATTTCCAAATATGGACTCACAATGGTTCCTAGCTTTTCTCATTGTGAAAGGATAATTGAACCAAACTAATCTTTTAGTGTTATACAATCTTGGTGCATATAATCCCCCTCCTTCCTGCTGCCCCAAAAAAAACAGCACCCACGCAATTTCAGTGCAAACATCCAAGCCTTTTTAAGTCAAAGCTTATGCAAGAATCTCTCATCAAATTTACAATAATTTGGATGACTATTTGAATTTGAAATTTGCTATACTTCAGACTGTAGTAGAGGCTTCTCATAGAAAACTATATCATCCATGCCCAATTGGATGCATCAACGAAAACCACATTCACTAATGTCCTCATAGATGAAATCACACATTCTTGTGGACGTTGCTGAGAAAGGCATCACATACACCATAATTCTTTATAGAATATATTTTTTCCTACATATTCAGCATAATTTTGATGCCTACCAGTCAGTGATTAGTTTCCATCTCAACAGCTTTTAAAATGGCACTCCCTTGCAAGAAATAAATGTTTATTTGCAATGTAATAATGTATTAATCTTGTTACAGAAAAAATATTCAATTGAATGAGAGATTGAACCCCAACAAGAGGGAAATTATGTCGAAGGTGTTCAGCGAGGTCAGCGTTCTAGTAGGCCGGCTTGGGGGAGGGGAAGGCCAAGCCAACATCTTCAAGCTGTCTGACATCGACATCGTTGTCGGCCTACGAGCACTTGAAGCCCTGGCAGAACCAGGAAACCTCCATGACCTGCGGAACGGTGATCCTCGTCAGAGGCGTAGGGTCTCGCAGCTGGACAACCAGACGCCGGACTTCAGATCTTCTTATACATCACTATCAGATTCACATCGTGGAAAGGTAGGTAGCCCACTAGGAGCACGAACAGTATGACTTCGCAGAACCAGATGTAGGCCTTGGCTCTGTCGTATGCCTTCTTGGTAATCACCTCTAGTGAAATGTATGCTTCCTTTAGTTTCCCCTTTTCGACAACCGCATTGAAGAGCTCACTCAGAGTTTGCAAATGGGTCTTTACCTATGCGATTCGATTACCTGCAACGAATTCATAACTATTTTTTGTGATCCAATGGTTTAGCCTTTCTCAATCGTCTAACATATAATTTGACGGTGCATAAGGATGACAGGTGGGCAAAAATGGGAGTTGATTTCAAGGGAATGCCTTACGGCATAATTATTGTAATGGTTTCCAACTTTGTTACATAGACTTGAACCCTAAACAATATTTTATTCTTGCCCACATGAAATATTATTTATGTGAAAAATAAAATCCATCAATTATTTATTTCAATGAGACATATACAAAGAAATTGTGTCTTCCTCTAATGTATTGATATTTTTGTTTGTTGGCCTTCCCTTGACATATTCGCATGAAATGTATATAATGTATTTTGTGGAATATTGTAAAGGGTCAATCTCATAAGCTCGTCTTGTATCTTTTTAATAGCTTCTACCAATATAAAATATCATCTCTCACTGTGTGGCTCTTCTCCCATTATTTAGCTAGAACAGGTCTGCTTAGAAGTGGGAAGAGTTGCAGATTGCATCGCTTTCTTGAAAAAAGATAGATTGTATGACCTTATACCTTTCGTAAATTGGAGAAAATTTGATAAAAACATATATCTATGAAAATAGACATGGATATAACCGAACAATTTGTTACCTTAGATTGTTAGGGGTTTTCTTATCCAAGTTATGGAGTGTTTTTCTTATGAGAATATGACACTTGATAACTCCATAAATATAGATTTTGCTGATATGGAATTATGAGAATATGAATTGTCATTCCAGTACCAACCAATTTAGTTATGGAGTGTCATATTTAGAATACTTAGTTAAAATGTTTCAAATATTCTAAATTATGTGACACAAGCTACCAGTAGAAATAAAATGACGGGCTCACTTGAGTTTCTTGTTTTGGAAACTATTACTTAATTTCAAAAAATTTCCCCTCATTAATATATTTTCTTGAAATTCCCGCAAAATTCATTTTCTAAAATGTTTTTAATTGATGAACTGAAATTCATATATATCTAATTAATTTATTTTTATTATATAGGGATTATATATTAAAAAAATGTCCAAAAAATATTAAAAAATGATGAATTTTCACTGAGTATGTGTTTACAGAAAGAAAAAAAAAGTTATATATATATATATATATATATATATATATATATATATATATATATATATATATATATATATATATATATATGATGGAAGGTAGAAATAAATATTAAAAGTCATGCGAAAAGTGGTTTAAAAATAAAACCGTCATAAAAAAGTTTTGTGAGGAGTAGGGGGACCCGTCAAATTTAACCCCCAGTGGCAGCGGAGCATATGCGCTTAAGCATCTAGTCAAATGCCTGTGGAGCCGACAGGCAAATAAAGCCATTGGGGCAGTTGACGGGGGACTTATGTTGCCTCATGAAAGCGAAAACGTGTTAACTTCTGTAGCTCATTAAAGAAAACGCGTTGACTCTGAGACTTCTAACGGAACAATTTATGTTATTGGATGATGGGCACTAGGTATACAAGCATGCATGTTTGAGGAGAAGGCCTCCAATTTCAACTTGTTTATTATAAGTATCACAAATTTCAAGTTGTTTATATGTTTTTTCTTATTATTTTTATTATTTTTATTTATTTATTTATTTTAAAGAAAGAAGTAAAACTAAAAATATGGTAATTCACAAGTGTTTTATTTAATTGAAAATAATGATACTAAACCAGTGTTTTATTTAATTGAAATGGTTGGGATTTTCCTTTTTAACATGGAGATACACAATAAAGGGTTTTTCTCTATATAATTGGTTTTATAATAGTAATTGATTAGAGAACATTTTTTCATCGTTTTTATTATTTCTATTCCAAAAAAAATTAAGTAAAATCAAACAAATTGTGTACATCAAATTCCATAAAAACAATGTATACTATACTATTTTGTAGTTTTTATGGGAGTTCCTTGTCATCGAAGAGCAAGTTTTGAACACCTAAAGCAACGTGTAATCTTCTTCCTGTGCAGTGTTGCTCACAACCCTATAGTGGTATGGTATGATACTTATTGCATGATCAGTTTTTCAGTGGCATGCCTTGGTAAGACATGTAGAGGCTTCTCTCCGCCAAACACTCTAATGAAGGTGCCACCTGGTGAGGCATATCAATCTGCAATGTTTACTATCACCTTTGTTGCTTCTCGTGACATGCAAGGTGGATCTTCTTCAAATATAAGCTTGTATAGTGGGATGATTAAGTGGTCAGTTAGTTGTGCCATTACTCCTCAATAATTACATTCCAAAAGAAACTTGCAATAGTTGTGCATGGAAGTCTCTCGTGGTGTCCATGTCTAGTTCATGTTAGGGAACTGTTTTTGTGCACAGATTGCATCCAGTAAGTATGCAGAAATATAGAACCTTGCTCACTCACCCTTGGGCAAATTCCAATCATGTGCTACATGGACCTTCAATTGTTGAGCCAACAGATTTGACTAGTTGAATGACCTCCCATCATTCACCAATTGGTCCAATAAGACTGCCCACCCTTCAGGAAAGGTTTTCGTGCTCTCTTGACCATGGATTTTGCAAGAAAAGATAACCAAGAGTTGGTAAGCCTTCCTAAGGGACTTTGTCTTGTACACATGGGTGGGTGTCTATCGAAACTTTGATGGCTCTTTCACCTAGCGTTTGACAATGTCTCTTGTGTTCACATAGTTGTGGGTGGCATATAAGAGTGAGTCCATGCACTCTACTAGCTCAGGAAAGTGATACATTTGCTTAAATTCTTCTACCCGGAAGGTGGCAAGCTTCTTCTCGTTGGCACTGCTCAATGTCATGGTCTTCTCATCAATGTGTGAGACAATCCAGCTGATGATATCTGCACATGGGAAGGCGGGATACCTGCATGCAACCTTGTATAGCCCTGACTGCCAGATGCTGAGATAAACCTGTTGGTCCTCTAAGTCTGCCTCAAATTCCTTTGCAAAATAATCTTTAATCTGCTGTCATGTTAGTGATGATCCCTTCTCTATAAACAATTGGGTATCTGTATATACTAGAAAATCGACTTGTGTGTGCTCAACTGATTCCCGAGTACTGCTCTCAGTGGTTTCCTTTGATGCATCTCTCTTATATTCCATGGTAACAGTGACTGCTATAGAGGTTCTCAACAATTACTATACATGTGGGATAGAAAGGACACTCATGGCAAGCAAATTTCAGTCTTAAGTAAATCAACTTACAAGGAAAGTTCAAGCAGAAAATCAGGAATCAGATAGGGAGGATTGCACAAATTTCTCCAACATGAGGGACTAGCTGCCTGTGGGATTTGTGCACTGTGTAGCCCTAGCAACCAAGATGGAAGCTTGAGAGTTGAAACTATGCAGTGCGCAGTTCAGCCTAGGTAGAAGCCTGGGAGAGATTGCGCATTGTGAAGTCTTAGTTGCCAGGATGACAGGTAGACTCTTGGAATTGCACAACGCATAGTTGGAGCCATATTGGAATGTGTACTACACAATTCCAAATACCACGCTTATGGCTTGAGCCTTAGGATTGCACAATGCCAGCTGGGAAAAGTGAAAATCGACCAAGGGAAACCTAGATCTGCCCAAGGGAAGTGTGGAAAATGAGTAGATCTGAGAGATAGTGTGAATTTGAGTGAAGATATGACTAATTGAAAGTAAATGCATGTGAATCAAGTGAAACAATTAATCAAACAGAAGGAAAATGAGGTAGGTGAGGAGAGTCGTCGCAACGATGATCATTGGTGCAAAAAAAGGAAAACTAATGTGACACTTGGGAAAGGCAATATAAAACTTAAAACAACACCTCTACAAGTTAAAGCAATTTAAAATGCCAGCAACCATGAAGACAAACAAGTGAAACAACACTCGCACAAGCAAAACGACCAAAAGTGACAAAAAGAGGCAAACGAAGACAAAAGCAGAACTCACCTGCAAAAGCAATGATGATCGCACCGAATATTCCTTGATCTTCTCTGAAATCCTAGAGCTCCAAGATTGAATGTGAAAATGAACTCTAGAAGTGTCAATTAAATAGATTTGGACAATTTAGGGTTTATGATGTGCATGCCTAAAATCAAGGAATAAACAACACCTGGCAGAAGTTTATAAAAATAGTGCAAGTGCCTCCTTCAAGATACTAAAAATAGATCCCTATTTTTTAGGGATTCTTTTTCACTTTTTATTTTTTTTCTTTTTCGAGGAAATTTACCATGCACATTGTCGAGCAAGAGTGCGCAGTTCTAGGGACTGGGCAACTTTTCGACTGAGAGCACTGCACAGTTTCTGATCTCAGTGAGGGTTGCACAGTTTCTAAGCTCAGTGTTGGGCTGCTTCCCATGGCTATGCAAATTCTGATCTCAAGGCTCACTAGAAGTCATGACTGCGTAATTCCTATCATTAAGGTTGCTTGCCCTCAAGGAATGTGCATTTTCTGGAGGCAGGCCTAGAACTGTTGTGAGACAAAGTTGGGAGATCATCTTGATTGAGAAGAATCAGCTAAGTGAGCAAACACAAGTGAAAATGAAAAGATAAGTCTCAGTCGAAGCATGAATACCTAGATCAATGCAAAATGAGTTACTATGGATAAGAAGGGAGGCTCCAAAATCGAAGCATAAGAAAAAATTTGGAGGGTGGTTGTAGTCGATACTACAGGTTCAATTTAAAAACACAAATAGGATTGAAATAAGTTTTATTCAATTTTAATAAAAGGCATCATGTAAAAAACAAATAGGTTTTATTTAGCATTATTTATTTTGAGATTATCTACAAGAGCTTAGTCATAACATGATATAAGTCAATCGTATTGAAATTTAATATATAGATCAAAAAACAATATATGAAAATATTTCTATAATTTTATATGATGTTATCAACTTTCCTAAATTTACAAGTAGTTATATCTAAGTATTTCAATCAATTCCTTATGATGGAAACAAGTTTTATTTATTGTTTAAAAATTCAAATCGGATTGAAATGAGTTATATATTCAATTTTAAAAGATGTGGAAATGTAAAAGTTAGAAATACAAGTTTTATTCGATTTTATTTTGTTTAAGGCTATCTACAAAAGCTTAGTCATAATGCACATCATCAATAATTTTTTTGTTCTTACACTGAAATCAATGCACAATGTTAAACTAATTACCTTGAAATTAATGTACACCATAAATATAGCTGCATCAGATAAGAAATCAACATCTTCACTGAAATTAGTGCATCTAATGCAAGCATTTAAATAGGATGAGAAAGCAGTATCTACATTAAAATCACTACGTCTAATGCATGCAATCAAATAAGATTAGAAATCAAAATCTGTTGGGAAAAACACTGGGGGGGTGGATGAATCAGTATTTTCAAATCATTAAAAATTTTAATTTCATATCCATATTTATGTACGAAACTTTACTGAAGGGAACCTGCGTATGTACGTGACTATTATTTTAGACAACTAGCGTACATCCAATAAACTTACTTTTCAGATAATTCATCTTCTATTTATCTTGAGCCAGTGCATTAGTACTTCATTAGACACTAAATAAACAATAACAATGTGCAATAAGAACAAAATGAACCATCACACATAAGTAACACATCAACACACATGAACACCAAGATTTTTAGGAGGAAACCCAATGTGGGAAAAAATCACCGTTGTTGTTGTCTCTGTATTCCTTTTATTATAAATAAAACTTCTTACAATATTGTACTAGTGCAGACTCATACCAACACGCAGGCACCCACATGTAGAAGGCTACAACCTTCACTTATTCTCCAACACCCACTAGAATGGAGATCCAACCCCTTGATCTTGTTTACCGGGCCCGCCGGAAGGCAGCTCCAACCCCCTGATCTAATTTACTAGCCACCACTGGAAGGAAGCTTCGACTTCCTCATAGAAGGTTCCAACCCTCAACACTTTCGTGGATGACATTTCATAAATTTTCATACTAGATCCACCTGAAAACATCACAACTTGTATGCCATGTTTCATCAAATTTTCAGACTAGACCCACTACCATCATTTAAGCCGAAAATCAAACATCAAAGTTGAAACAGATCACCGCAACAAATCACTCAATCATCAACTGAAACAACCAATCTCTGAATCAATTGAATCAAACAATCACTAAATCGAATGGAACCCAACTTAATAAAATTAATCTCGGATAACCATAATAGTTAGATCACTGTAACCAAAGTACTAATACTGAACCCAAACACTACATCATCTTACTGAATCAACTGAAATCCCCAATCAATAAACTATCAGAATATATACACTACTTTGTTGTAGAAAATCTGCGTGTATACGCGAATTCCTTTAAGCATACCCATGTACAAATCTCAAAACATTGAACCCTGAAAATGAACCATTGTCACTCTAAAAAAAACATTGAACCATACACAAAACCACTCCATCATTATGAAATAATCACAGAACCATCCCTGATCTTCAATCATAAACAGCTAGTAGCTCAATCATTCTTCAATCAATCAATCCTCAATCAAAACATCACTATTAAGCCGAGATAATCAAGTAATAATTCCTTGACAGACAACAGAAACACAACAAGACCGGTTAAACTGATCAAACATCTTTTTCAAAAAAACCCTACTTTATATACGTGCTTTCCTCAAAGCATTTCCCCGTGTATACGCACTTCTCCATAATCAAACCCACTTATAGATCCGAATATATACGCTACTTACCAGTATTAAACCCACGTGTGTACGCATTATTCAGGTAATCAAACCCATGTATAGATATGCAATTACTGGTACAAATGTTTTCTCCATAACAGAACTTCAGACATACCCAGATCTCAGCATACACAGAAAAATCACATGTCCTGACACTATCATCACTGATCAAATCACACATAATAAAAATTGTCGTTTATATTTATTGGATCTTATCCATCATCAAATTCGTAGGTGCATACATAGTTTTAGATCAAACAAATCAATAATATCCCATTACATGCACACTTGCTTCAGATCTAACTATTCATGAAAATATTCATCACTTGCACACATTCAAGCACTTTAATCTTCATCTCCTTATATAACTTAGCCCTTATCCAATACCACAGGTCAAAACCATATTAATGTTGATGGTATTCTTAGACGGGATCAAATATCTATTGCTGGGCTAAATACCACAAGTCAATACCATGGTAAATACCCTTGGTATTTATAATACCATGGTCTAGAAACTATACATGCCTTTGCTCCTTCATACCTGCATTTGTACGTAGATTTACTTTATAGAACCCACATATACTTCTTGAAATTTCAACTTTATCAATCCTTTGTCTCTAAACTATTATGCCTTTGACGAAACTCTCTGTCACATGTAGACATATTCATCAAGTAGTTTTCCATCAAAAGACAACTCATCAAGCAGTTTTCCATCAAGGACAACACATTAGTCATAATACCAATAATCTCCCCCTTTGGACTTGATGGAAACCACATTGGTGTTTGGTCACCACAACCTGTAGATACATGTAAGACACATCAAGATAATCACTAAGATTTTCAAACACCAAGTTACTCTCCCCCTTTGTGTTACACCAGACAAATCCCTCTTGTGGGAAAGAATGATCTCCCTAGATCCTTGATGGAAACTAGAAACAAGCAAGACAAATGAATTGACTCTTTCCCTAAGTTGGACTTGTTTGAATTATAAGAATTAAGGCTAATGGATGAGCCTCTTACCTATTTCACAAAATGCTCTATGGAGATCCCTTATTTTGATTTGATACAGTTCTTGAATGCTTGATAATACCTGCAATCATATACCATAAAAGGATCAAAAACACATGCATTATAATAATCCAAACAAAACTTAGCCTAATGATAAAGGAAATTAGGAATTGAATTTTCATTAATAAACATTATAAACAATTATAAACCATGCTTCATTCCAATAAGACAAATAAATGGGAGAAAGTGTTCATTTGTATTGATCAAAAATAAAGAGGAGCCTTACAACCTTCGCCTTGATGATGTGAGGTCCCTCCCAAGTGCCTTCAATCTCCTCCTTATATGACAAGCTTTCCAATCTCAAACTAACAACATAATTTTATCTTCTTTGAGTTCTGACCCCCTCAATCCCTATACCTTCTAGGCATTTTATAGGCCAAGAGGAAGAAGTTTCAGATCCAAAAGAGGAGGATGAGACTCCTTAATTGAGGGATTAGGTTTCCATGAGAAAAGGGATTAAGATGCATCATCTGAAGGTTATAGTTCGAATAGTCATCACTTAGAAGCTTTCAGTTGGGAAATATTCGACCCACTATGTTTCTAGAATGTACCTTTTTTTTTTACTTTCTTGAATTCACCTGCGCAGGTTTATAGTGACAAACAGGGCACATCTCTGCTTTGTTATTAGAGTTAATTCTAGCGAATGTACGGGAAAATCTAGAAAAATCAGCGCAGACGAAACTTAACAAGGTGTGACAACTATTTTACCCAAATTTCTCATCTACTTCAAGATATTTTGGGTTCATTCAAACATGTTCACGGATGGTAAAAAGACCCACAAACTGATCAAATGTTATGGAAACAAATTGACATGTAACAGATTGCCCCCTAAAGTGCAAGTCTGTAAAATAAGTTTAAAAGATTGAAGCGCTTTATAATTCCAAGGATCGGATCAGAGACAATGGTTAGAAACCTGTAGGGAACATTCAAGGATTATGATGCAAATGTATATCAATAATTATCATTGAGGTAAGCATTCCCATACTTAGAGTAAAGCGAACTCAATGAACAAGCATGAAAAACGAAAATCATATAGATAGTAGACATAGCATGGATGCAACCATCTTTCATAAATGGGTCTACATAATCATGATTATAAAATATCCTCACAACCTGGATTGATGAAACTAGATCCAGGGTCTTGATACCAGAATCAAATACTTTTAGGAAATGGTGATCAAAGTAGGCTTTGATCCAAATAATTTGAAATCCATGGAGGAGATAATCAGAAAGAAAAATGCTGACATAGCAGCATTAAAGAAGCAATTGAAGATGCCAGCAATAGAAGACCCCCAAGCCAAGGAACTTGGAGAGATAGAGCTACAAAAGGAAGATATACTGAAGCTTTTAGCGGAACAAGGTGCACAGATTAAAGCAATGGAAGCAGAAATGGACAAACTAATAAAGGAAAAGGAACAAAGTTCACAACTTGTAGTTGTTCCTCTTGATGCAGTTCCCATTACATCTCTACTACAGATATGTGTCCCTACAACAACCATGACAACAAGAACATCATCTTCTACCGTGCTCCCCACATCAGTTGTTGATGACTCAGTTAAGTTAGCTCAATCTATGGAAAACATGACTATACAGGAAGAAGAGATAAAGAAGCTGAAGCTGGAGGTAAATATTCTACAAGAACATAGTACAAGGTTTGAAAATGCCTACATGACAGAAACATAGAAGTCCTAGACATTGTCCCAAAGATTGCAGAAAATGGAAAAAGATTGTGCCATGGGAAATACATTACCACAGGTAAAGGAAAATATCTGGAAGAGGATCAATGAAGACATGGAGGACATTTAGCCTTCAATCCAAATTATTTTTGAGTAACAGGAGATGATTGAATGGTCCAATGAAGCCATTGAGCAGGTCAGAAAGAAACTAAGAGATAAACCTAATGAGGCCACTAAGCTCATCAAATTTCTAAAATCCAAGAACAGTCAGGAATTGGAAGAGTTGGAAATTGAAGACAAGACTGAAACAATTTTGGAAGTCAGGAAAGTGCTGACTAAAAGAAATCTTATGAGACAACTTGAAGAGAAGGGTTGAATTATGAACATAGGTATACATAAGTTCTTTTCCAAGCTGGAGCCTCTCTACAAGAAAGGACTTCCAAACTTGTTAGTGATTAACAACAAGCTCAACACATGGTCAGATTACAGTGAGCATATTATGACAAAGGAAAGAGATCGTTCAAAGGTTACAACTAGAAGACTCAGTATGATAGGAAATACTTTTCTGGAAGCATTGTCATACGATCTCGACATTCAGTATGCAATTCCAAATCTATTCACCACCCGGCTGACATTTTCCAAATATATTGAAGTCAACGAAGTGTACAAAAATTTGGTGAAGATGATTATCCTGAGTGAATAGCACTGGGATAAAATCGGTGAGTTACGAGTAAAAGGTGATTTCAGTGGCACAGCTTAGCATTACAACACATGCAGAATTTGAGCACTAGACAACCATCTATTCCACCATTTCAGTGCCACCACTTTAGACAGTTCGTATTTCCATAATATCATTGTAATAATTTACCTTGATTCAGTTTTATTATTTTGTAGATACATCCTAGTCATTCTGACAGGATATTTTTTGTAAATTAGTTATAAATACTTCATCTTCAAAAGTATCAAGGGTTGGTTTTTGTATGAAGAACTCTATTGAATATTTTTCTAAAGAATTAGAAGATTTTCCAAGTAATACAGAAGCTCTTTCACATGATTCATGTGTCAAGTTGTTGGTGAAGTACATCAATCTATCTTATGTTTTTATACTTCTCTATTTATAGCACATATTTGTTTTCCAAATCTGAATTATTCAATAGATAAATAAAGGGAAAATTTTGTTTAAATCTACAATCTGCACCTAGCTATGAATAATTTCTATGTTTTCTTATGATCTTTGAATATAGAATTTAGGTAACAATGCTCTATATTTTAAAGTGAACCTTAATCTGTTCTTCTTCTCCATTTCACAGAATTTAAAGAATCCATTTGGTTTGGCTATCTTTCCCTGTGAGATCTATCTGTAGTTGGTATAGTTAATATTTGTTTTATGTATCAGTCTCCATAGCCCAATGGAAATCTAGTTATCAACCAACCATTCAAATACAAATCAAATCCCAAACTTCATAACTAGCCTAATATTCAGTCAAACAAAGTATAGAGAGAGCCCTCTCTAAAGCTAGTAGGGCTAGATCCCAGCTTCCAAAGTTGGTTTGTGGTTACGTTGGTGATTTTCTTCTGCAACCTCAGAAAATTACTACGCGCTAACATAGTCATTAGACAACTTCTTCTCACGAAGTATGCATCTTTCCATATTCATGGTTGACTAGTTTTTCCTTTTTGCTACTCTATTTTGTTATGGAGTATATCTTGTGTTATGCATGGTGATTCCTTGTTGTTTACAAATTGCTTCAAGTTATTGGAACTTTATTCTACTCATATGCCTGACCTGAGTACTTTTAAGCACTTTCCACTTCTATTTTTTTCTTCTACTTTGATCTCTTTGAATCTTGAGAAAGTATCAGATTTAGTTTTGAGAAAATAAATCCATATCTTCCTGCTATAATCATCAATGAAGGCTAGAAAATAAAGACACTCACCGATGGACTGTGTTTGCATTGGGCCACATATGTTTGTATGGATGATCTCTAGTGTTTATATTTCTCTAGAGGAAGATGTGGGAAGGTTATCTCTTTTATTCTTCGCTAGAACACAAATTTCACAGTTACAATCTTTCAAAATATCCCAAGTTTTTTGTCGTTGTTGATGTGTTGGTTATCTTGTCGAAGATAGAATCATCGACTGAGTTTTGCATCAACATTTGGCTTTGTGCTCCTTCTTTCTTATTTCAATATTTGCATTCCTCTGATTATTGGTCATGGATGCCCATGCTTCTTGGGTCATCTCTACATAGAAGTTCTAAAGTGTATCCCAACACTCTTGGGATTGCAAAAAATTCTTCATCCATAAAGACTAGAATTCATAATTTTTGTCAAGAGAAATCGGGGCTTGTGGAAAAGTGTTGGAGGAAGCTATTTCCTCAAATGTAGATGTGCACCCCTTTTTTTTTAAATATTCTTTTTATTTAAAAAAAAAAAAAAAACTTTTCGAATAGAACAAAACCTCATTTTTTTTTAAATATCCCTTTTTCCTTTATAACAAATTCAAGTTCTTAGAAAAAAGACTTTGAATAAAACCCCTTAAAAATGAACTTCCTCCTTTTGAATATGAATCTCTCTTTACCAAAAAAAGAGGAGAGCCTCTTTAAAAAAAAATCACTTTTTAAAAAAAAATCACCTTTTTAAAAAAAATCCCTTTTAAAAACAATACTTGTGATTTCTAAGCCCCCCTCTTTTTTTTTATGGAATTTGTAAGCCATTTTAAACTTGTAAATAACTTATTTGTTTCATGGAAAAAAAGCAATTGTACCCAACTTTGACTTTAAAATTTGTGCTATCTTCAATGACTTCAATTTCTGTGCTTCCTCGAGCTTTGAAATGAAAAAAAGACTTGGAGGTTGCAGCTTGGAGAAGATATTTGACTTATCATCGCACGCCTGGACACATTCAAACCACGCTAAATAATAGATTTTTTAAGTTTCAAAAGTTTTGTGTTTTCATCACACTTCCTCTTTCTACCATGGTGTGAGGATCACTTTACAATTTTTTTAAAGAAAATATGTGCAATTGCCTTCTTATTCAATTTGAATACACGTCCTCAATCTCCTCTCAACCTCTAGGTATTCTCTCTGATTACAGATGAATTTCAAATGCTGCTCTTCTAGAAGTATTTTATAACCTCCACATTGATACCATGATAAAGAATCGAGAAGTGGAAATACATAAATAATGCACTCAAAAATCAAATTGAGTGTAAATCTCTTCTCATCATTGAAAATAAGTTAAATAAACTACATGTGAGACAAGGAAGAAAATAACAATAAATAAATGGAGAAAAACTCAACTAACTCATCCAAATCTAAACTGACTATGAAAACTAGCAAAGAATGGGATTAAATATCATGACACCTAGAAAATAGGGGGATTAAATATCTCAACACCCCCTCCTAATCTCAATTGTTACAAGTATAGGGACTTACAATGCCAAATTTCTCTCTTTCAAATTCAAATACATTTTTTCCCAATGGGTTTGTGAAAATATATGCAAGTTGATCTCTTGAACCATAAAAAGGAAGTAAGATATATCCATCATTGAAAAGCTCATGAATGAAATGAAAACATGTGTCAATGTGCTGCTCTTTCTGTGAAAAACAAGATTTTTTTATAAAGATATTGTAGAATTGTTATCACGGTAAATAGGAATTGATTCCTTCTGAAAATTTGAAATATCCTTCAATAGTCTTCCTAGCCATAGTGCTTGACAAATTGATGAAGTGGCAGCTACATCTTCTACCTCTACAGAGAATATTGAAACGATGGGTCATCTCTTGGATGCCCATGAGATTATATTCGTTCCAAGGTGAAAAGCGTACCCTGAGGAGATTTTTTGATCATATAAACTGCCTGCATAATCGATGTTTGTATACCCTGAAAGTGAGAAATCTTCAAAATGTGTGTATAACAAGTCGTAGCCCAAGGTCCCTGCAACATATCTTCATATCATTTTTACAACCGTCCAATGGGAAATCTTTGGTGATTGCATAAACCTAGAAACAAAGCTCGCTGCAAACTTGATATCAGGTCTAGCTGCAATGAGGTATAAGAGACCATAAACTGGACTTTTATACAATGTGAAATCAATTGGTGGTGCTGCATCTTGTTTGCTCAACTAGGTGCCTAGAAAAATTGGAGTATCAGCTAGTTTGCAATTGATCATTCTAAACATTTGGAGGATATTAGTGGAATATTTTTGTTGACAAATGAAAATTCCATTAGCATATTTTTGTATTTCAATGCCTAAGAAGCACTTCATGCTTAGATCAGTCATATCAAGCTTTGATTGCAAGGCATATTTGAATTCTTCTCACATTATATTTCTTGTATAAAGTATACCATTAACATAAATGCAAACAATGATAATTTTACCTTCATGAGTATAGGTATATAGAGTTGGGTCATGGTTGCTTCTACAAAATCCACTTTCGATGAGATAAGTGTCGATGCGACTGTACCAAGCTTGGGGAGATTGTTTCAATTCATATAAGGCTTTCTTCAACCAAAAGACATTATGCTCTAGTCTTGGAACTTAAAAACCATAAGTTTCTCCACATAAACTGATTTCTACAATATACCATTTAAAAAAGACAATTTTACATCAAGTTGAAAAACTTTCCATTTGTGTTGAATTATTGTGGCCAAAATAGTTCTGACAGTGTCTAATCTTGCTACTGGATCAAAGATTTCACCATATTCGGAACCAAAATATTATGAGAATCCTTTGGAAACCATCCTTGCTTTATGTTTTTCAATTTCTCCTTTTTCATTCAGTTTGGTCTTGTATAGCCACTTTACACTAATGCTAGTTTTGTCTCTTGCAAGATCAACCAATTACCAAGCCTTATTCTTCTCTATGGCAGAGATTTCTTGATTCATTGCATCAACCCAGTGTTTCTCCTTTACTTCCTCTTCAAAATGGGTTGGTTGAGAGGAAAGAAATGAAAACATATTCTGTTGTTCAAACTCATGCTCCTGCTCATATATTTCTCTGATGCTTCTATTTTTTTATTGTATTTTGAAGATGATGAATAATTGTTGGATTCCCTACTAGAAGATGTGCCATTTTCAGAGTGGTATTTGTCTTCATGAACCTGACATCATGGCAGCTATGGTGGTTGAACAGGATGATTTAAAACTTCATCAGTTTGATTAGACCAAGATATAGTTTCAAAACATTTAACATCTCTTCTTAAAAGAAACTTCTTGGTGACTGGATTATCGAGTCTATAGGCCTTTGATTGTGCACTATAGCCTACAAAAATACATATTTCACTTCTATCACAAATCTTCTTTTGTAGCTACTAAAGAAGATATGAAAATGTTATAGAACCAATGATCTGTAAATGCAAACTTGAAGGTGATTGGAAAATTTGCAAGCAAAATTTTATGTCTTTTAGGAAATGGATCACTTTGCAAAACCACATAAAATAATGGTTTTGAAACTCAGTTAATAGCATAAAAATGGAGACAAATATACCATATCAAAAACATAAGACAACAAAATGATAAAGGAGTTCACCCCTCTCTTGGGATACATCTCCTGGTCCAGCTTCCAATGTTGGGCCTCTTTCATTAAGTTCTCACATTTGTGTTTACATGGATTCACAATGCTTAGAATGCATAAATTATGTCTCCAATGGCTCCAAAACAGTGAAAAACCCCTAGCTGGGCTCTTTTTGGGCTCAATTTGTCCAAAAACTGAAGAAGTTATGCTCTAGAGAAGTTTTTCTACTAACTGCTCTACAAAGTGCACTCTCCTGCCAGTTGTTCTACAAATTGCGCCTTTTTGGGAACCACCAAGTGCCATTTTCGCCTGGCGCTAACAAGATTTGCACCATCTTGGGTGTATTTTGTCGAACGTTTTAAATGCCAAATGAGGCCTTTCGATGGAAAATTTGGGCCACATGGGGCCATGTGCCCGAGGGCTAGGGATGATTGCCCACCCCCGTCGGCATAGCGCCATGGTCCATCGATATTTGGTTCCATGGCGCATATAACCCAAGGATGGTCCCCACATTTCCACACATGTATTTCTATCTCTCACCCATGATCTTATTGACACCATGTGACTTCGGTCCTAAGCTTATCCCCATGCTCCAACCTTTAGCACCTTCCATCGTAGTCATGTGGTTAGAATATGACCCTCAACCTGGCCTACTCCTCGAGCCCCAAATCTTCAAACATTCACCAAGTGGTCCACCCTGCCTGACTTTGGTTACATGGCTTACAATAGGCCCTTGGATTGGGGCTTAACACCTTAGCTCTCGATTTTTTAGCACCTACCTTCCGCAAGTCAGTTATATGGTGGGTTACAAAACCTTGGGCTGAGGCTAAGACCTAAAACTCAACTCCCTTTTTCATGTGGTCTTGTTGGAGGTAAGGTGACTAGGGGCTAGGGTTTAGCCCAACCCCGTCCCCCAACACTTCAACGTTGAAAAATTATATATTAAATCATTGCTATGACTGTTAAGTACCACCCACAGTGCGATTGGTAAAGCGCTGCAATTTTTGTTAAGAGGTCCCATGTTTAAACCTTGTGGAGGCCAGTTCGGCCCTTAACAAAAAATTTATGCAACCCAAGGGTGCCACGTGGCATCCCATGACTGGTCCATGTGGCACCCATTCATTGGCCCACTTAAAAATTACAACCATCAATCAAAATTTGTTAACTTAGACCAATCAGGTGAGGCCACTTGGCAACCTACCATTGGCCTGTGAGGTAAAGTCAACTTGCCTAGTCACCCTATCCAGTCAATGTTAATACTGCCTAGTCAGTAGTCCTACATCCAATATGCAAATTTTTTACCTGTTTGGGAAAATTACCAGAACATGATATTGGGAGAATACGATATTGATTTTGAGCGATTCAAGTTGTGTTGGATTCAAGTCTATGAGCTCTACGCTTTGGCACCAGTTTCAAGCACTTTTTAACACTTTTAATGTTGAGCACTTTACTGATCCCCTGGATCACTCCTTCCAGTTGAAATCTTTTGGACCTCCAAAAGGCTATTTTCAGTCAACAAACAGATGAGGGTATAGTTCCCTCACCCTTCCAATCTCAATCCATTTAGATTTTCTTGGATTTGTACCTTTGAGCCCCATATGAAGGTGCTTCCTATTCCTTCTTCTTGAAGTTCTTGTTTTTCTATCAAGGATAGGATCTTGCTGCAATTCTTCAAGATTTTCAGGAGAGAAAACTTCTATTGAAAGAATATGAACATTCTCTCTTGGGTCTTCAATCAAATGAAACTCATCCAATTTCATGTTCTTTTCACCTTGAAGCTTTTCTTTGCTGATGCAAAGCCTTACTTCATCTCCAACCTGAAAATTGTGGTCAACATGATGCTTATCATGTCTAGCCTTGTACTTGGCTTGACTCTTCACCAAATGTGATTGCCATCACCATGCACCATCCTTATTCAAAGCCAAAACATTAGGATACCCACAAGAAGATGTATTAGAACTAATGTTCCCTTTGTCAAGTAGTTCTTGCATCTACTTCTTGATCCCTGCATTCTCTAACACTGGCATCTTGTTCATACCAATGTTCAAAAGTGATGCATCCTACTGCAATTGAACTTCATGTTGTTTTCCTCTTTTAGAAGGAAACATGTTAGACTCTTGAAACATCTTATCACAAGTGTTAACAATTTCAACTAAATCAAATTTTAAGCTTGCATCAGATTCTTGGAAGGCTTTAGATTCCTCAACATCTTTGTGTTTAATCATTAATAATGCAAAATTTTGACTAGCATTTGCAAACCTCTTCATTTGTCCAGCATTCACAAGAGACAAATTCAACTTCTTGCGATGTGCTCTAATAACATACTCAATCTCATTTTTAAACAAATTATCCTTGTTCTGATGGCAATGAAAGATGGCTTTCCTATCATATAAGTATGGACTTCCCAAAACAATCCTGCATATGTCAAGTGGTACTACATCAAGTTCTACCTCATCAATAAAATTTGTAGTGATGGAAAATTTAAGTATGCACTTTCTTGTCATTTGCAATTTGGCATTGTCACATACCCAACCTAAAGGATAAGGTTTAGGATGAGGATTGGTTTCCAAATTTAGTTTCTTGACAATGTCTTATGAAATAAGGTTTTATTGTGATCCACTATCAAATAAAGTATCTACTTTGTTATGTTTTATGATGACTCTAATATGGAAAAGACCTATTCTTTTTCTTTCATTTTGAGTTCCAATGAGTTTGCTAGAATAACTAGTACCTGCAATAGAATCCTTACCTTTCAATCCCATGCCAATGATTTTTGTTTCATCTCCAGAATCATATCCTAAACAACATTTTCTTTCTCCTTGTTATTAAACATTTTGGATCTCATCTCAGGATGAAGTTTCCAACGGTGGTCTTCATTGTGTCCTTCTTTGGAACAATGCTTACTTGTGAGTTTTCATCCCTCCTTCTTGACTGAAGAATTCTTTTTATCCTTTCCTTTGAACCTCCCTTTTCCCTTTTCTCTAGACTTAACTGACTTCTCACTAGTTTCTTCATAAACATTCTTCCCTCTTGTTTCTAAATGAGTTTCCTATAAACAAACTTCATCTAGCTTTGTAGGGTTAAACATGAGAATTGTGTGTCTCAAATAACTATGTAAACCTCCATTGTATTTCAGTAGAGTGTCTTGAGAGGATAAATATATACCCAAAATCAAATCTCTTTTCCTAAATTCTTGAATATAGCTTTGCACACTTTGACCCTTAGCTTTCCTAAAGTGTTTCCAACCCATTATAACTTTTTCATGTATGCTAATGGATAAAATTGTCTTCTTATTGCAACAACAAAATCATTCCAAGAGGATAAAACCTAACCACTTTTCTTCATTTCCTCTTAAGTTTTGGCCTCCCACCAAATGAGTGTTCCACTTTCCAACCTAAGAGAAGCAAATTGAATTTTGGTTTCATCATCGTTGATTCTTTGTATCCTATAATACACTTCAATATGACAAACCCAATTATCTAATTTCTTGCCATTTACCTCTCCATCATATATAGGAAATTCAAACTTTATGTCAAGCTTTAATAAAGGAGTTTTACCATGTCCTTTTGGAGAATTTGGAGGTGTTTGTGAAGGGGTATAAGTAGAAGACGGTGAGGATGAGGATGGTGATGGAGGGGAAGGTGGTGGCTTTTTAGCATCCCCTCCATTCCTTTTTGTAGGTTTGTCTCCTTTTCCTCGATCTCCTTTTGGAGGTTTTGAGCTCTCTCCTTGCAACCTTGAGGTCCTATCCTCATAAATAACTTTCACCATTTCAAACATTTCAAAAAAATATTTTCTGAAATTTCTTTCATCTTCCGACATCCCTTCATGACCTTCTTCATCTGCCATGACTCGTGAAGCTTAAGATATGTGCGTTCTCCTTGTAAAAATTTGATACCTTGGCTCCACAATCTCTCCTTATTCTATTTTGAGCTTCAACCTTGTAAGAATCATAAAAAACTTGCAAACAAAATCAAACCTTCAAAATAACCTGGCTTTGATACAAAATTCATCTGTAAATGGAAACTTGAAGGTGATAGGAAAAATTGAAAGCAAAATTTTATGTCTTTTAGGAAATTGATCACTTTGAAAAATCACATAAAATAATGGTTTTAAAACTCAATTAACAACATAAAAATAGAGACATATATACCATATCAGAAACATAAGATAGCAAAATGATAAAGGAGTTCACCCCTCTCTTGGGCTACATCTCCTAGTTCAACTTCCAATGTTGGGCCTCTTTCATTAAGTTCTAAAATTTGTGTTTACATGGTTTTCAATCGTTAGGATGTAAAAACTATGTCTCCAATGGCTCCAAAATAGTCAAAAATCCCCATCTAGGCTACTGTTGGGTTCAATTTGGCCAAAAACCGAAGCAGTTATGCTCTAGTGAACTATTTTTGCTAACTGCACTCTCCTGCTAATTGTTCTACGAATTGCACCTTTTCCAGAACTGTCAAGCGCCATTTGTGCCCATCACGGTGATATTCACGTCGTCTCAGGTGCATTTTTTCGAACGTTTTAAATGCCCAATGAGGCCTTTCGACGAAAAATTTGGGCCACATGGGACCATGCACTTGGGGGCTAGGGATGACCGCTCGCCCCCATTGGCATAGTCCCTTGATCCGTCGACATTTTATTCCATGGAACATATAACCTAGGGCTAGTCCCTACATTTCTGCACATGTCCTTATATCCCACGCCCATGGTCTTATCGACGTCCTGTGACTTCAGTCATGGGCTTATCCCCAAGCACCAATCTTTAGCACCTTCCATCGTAGTCATGTAATCAGCATATGACCCTCGACCTAGGATACTCCTCGAACCCCCAAATCTTCTCACCATTTCCAAGTTCTTCACCCTACCTACCTCCAGTTACATGGCTAACAATAGGATCTTAGACTGGGGCTTAACACCTTAGCTCCAGATTTGTTAGCACCTACCTCCTGCACGTTGGTTGTATGGTGGGTCGTGGAACCTTGGGCCGGGGATAAGTTGGAGCCCTCAGCTCCCTTCTGCCTGTGGTCTCATGGGCGGTAAGGTGACAAGGGGCCCGGGCTTAGCCCCGACCCCATCCCCCAACACTTCAACGCCAAAACTTTATATATTAAATCGTTGCTATGACTATTAAGTACCACCCACAACGTGATTGGTAAAGTGCTACAATGTTTGTTCAAAGGTGTCATTTTCAAACCCTGTGTAGGTCAGTTCGGCCCTTAACAAAAATTTCACGCAACCACGGGGTTCCACGTGGCAACCCATGACTAGGCTACATGGCACGCATTCATTAGTCCACTTAACAATTTCAACCACCAATCAGAACTTTCCAACTCGAACCAATTAGGTGAGGCCACTTCGAAACCTGCCATTGACCTGCGAGGTATAATCAAATTTCCCAAATACCCTGTCCAGTCAGCGTACAGACTGCCCAGTCAGCAGTCTTGCATCCAATCTGCAAAAGTTTTACCTATTTGGGAAAATCATTAGAATGTAATATCGGGAGCATAAAATATCATTTTTGGGCGATTTGGGTTGTGTTGGTTTCACGTCGACAAGATCTACGCTTTGGCACCAGTTTCAAGCACTTTGAATTTTGAGCACTTAATTGATCCCCTGGATCAACCAAAAATGTGAAAGTGAGAGACTTTCACCTTCTTACCATCCCAATCTTCTTGAGGTATTACATCTTGAACACTAGTTGTTGGATATGTGTTGAGAACATATACTGCAGTAAAAATTGCTTCAGCCCAATAGTAATTAGACAACTTCTTCTCATAAAGCATACATTGGCCATATTCATGATTGACTGGTTATTCCTTTCTACTACTCCATGTTGCTATGGCGTCTATATTTTTGTGTTCTACATGATGATTCCTTGTTGTTGAAAAAATGATTTGAATTCATTGGAATTGTATTCTCCTTCTCTTTTTGACCCAAGTACTTTTAAAGGCTTTCCACTTTGGTTTTTTGCTTCATCTTTGAACTCTTTGAATCTTGAGAAAATATCATATTTATTTTTTAGAAAAGAAACCCATCTCTTCCTGCCATAATTATCAGTGAAGGTTAGAAAATTAAAACTTCCACCAATAGAATGTTTTTGCATTGGGCCACATATGTCTATATGGACAAGCTCTAAGGGCTCTTTTGCTCTAGAGGAAGGTGTGGGAAAGTTGTCTCTTTTACACTTTGCTAGAATATAGATTTCTTAGTTACAATATTTTTAATCTAGAACAGGGAGACCAATGACCATAAAATGTTTCTGAAGCATACTTGGACTATTTAGGGGAATATGTCGATACCTAGAATTCCATAACTGTGACTCATCTACTCTTGACATATTGTGTGCAAAATATTGTGAAACATTTCGACTTCTACGAGTCAATGGAAACATCCTATTATTGGTATTTTCAACCTTTTCTATCAGTATTCTATTGGGAGGTTTGTCACATATATAACATGTGTTCCCTTGGAATATTACATCATAACCATGTTCCATCAATTGACTTATGCTAATGATATTATGCTTCAAATGTGGAATATAATAAACATCAGATATATATTTGTGTTGATTCTATTTAGTGAGAATTGAAACAATTCCCTTCCCTTAAACATTTATATGGGAACAGTTTCCATGAGTAATTTCTGATGTTATGGAAGCATCAATGCAAGATTTTTTTTTTTTTTTTACCTATTGTATGATTGTTGCAACCATTGTCTGGAAACTAAAGGTCCTCATTGTGATTGTCTTCAGAAACATGGTAGGAAAGAAACATGGTTCAGAAGGATTTACCTTCATTACAGTTGGAGAGATGGACATTACCTCTTTGTTGATTTGACTATATTTTTTTGTAGTCATGTTTGTAATGCCCAAATTTCTTGCAGTAATGGGATTGGATATTATATTTTCTCCATGTTCTACTTCTATCTGTTTGGCTTTGTGAAAATCTCGACTTCTCTACTGCATGATGATGTTCTGTAGATCTAGCTATACCTATTCCTCTACCTCTCTTGTTGCTGCCTTTATATCCTTTGCCTCTACCTTTGCCTCTGCCAAGGGAGACTTGTGCTTTGAAAGCTTGTTCCATGGAATCTTCTCTGAGGTTATGTCTTGTTTCATGTGACATAAGAAATCTAGTCAATTTTTCTACTGAGAGTGTTATAAGATATTTGGATTCTAGAATGGTTGTTATAACCATGTCATATTTCTTTGGTAGGATTCAAAGAACTTTTTGAGCTATCTTTTCATCTATAACCTTTTCACCAATAATTTTTATTTGATTGATTATGCCCATGAATCTAGTCATGAACTGATCAACATTCTTTGTGTCAGTCATCTTTAGGGTTTCAAACTTAGCCCACAATTTCTGCAATTTAATAATCTTCACTGTATCATTACCCTCATATGCAACTTTCAAAATATCCCAAGCTTCTTTTGTTTTTGATACACCAATTATCTTGTCGAAGATAGAGTCATCGACTGAGTTTTGTATCCAACATTCGTATATGTGCTCTTTCTTTATTAGTTCAATAGATGCATTCCTTTAATTATTGGTCATGGTTTCCCATGCTTCTAGGCTCATCTTTACATATGCGTTCTAAAATGTATCCAAGCACTCTTGGGCTTGCAAAAAGTCACCATTTGTAATGACCATAATGCATAATTTTTGCCAAAAAAAATTGGGGTTTGTGGCAAAGCGCTAGAGGAAACCATTTCTTCAAATAAAAATGTGCGCCCCCCCTTTTTTTAATATACCTTTTTATTTAAAATGACACTTTTCAAATCAAACAACACCCTTTTTTTTTTCTAAATCCCTTTTTCCTGTATAACAAATTCAATTTATTAAAAAAAAATACTTCGAACAAAACCCCTTTTAAAATGAGACCCCTCAAAAAGGAACTTCCTGCTTTTGAATATGAAATGATTTTTACAAGAAAAAGGGCAGAGGCTCTTTTAAAAAAATCAATCACCATTTTTTAAATCCCTTTTAAAAAGAATACATGTGATTTTTAAGCCCCCCTCTTTTTTTTAAGGAATTTGTAAGCCTTTTTAAACTTATAAACAATTTATACGTTTCATGAAAAAACAAACTTTGTACCCGTCTTTGACTTTAGAATTCAAGCTATCTTCAATGAATTCAATTTTTGTGCTTCCGTGAGCTTTGAAATGAAAACATGACTTGGGGGATGTGGCTTGGAGGCAGGGATTTGACTTATCATCGCATGTACTAACACATATAGACTGCGTTTAATCGCATATTTTTCAAGTTTCGTAAATTTTGTGTTTTCATCACACTTCCTCTTTTTGCAGGGGTGTGATGATTACTTTGCAATTTTTTTTAAGAAAATATTTGTAACCGCCATCTTCTTCACTTTGAATTCTCGTTCTCAAGCTCCTCTCAACCTTTGCTTCTTCTCTATGATTACAGATGAATTTCAAATGTTTCTCCCCTTGGATTCTTATGCAACATTGTGCTCTGATACCATGACAAATCATGCAAAGGTGGAAATACAAAGATAATGAATTCAAATCTGGAATGGAACAAACAACTCTTCTCATCAGCCAAAATATGTTAAATAAACTACATGTGAGACAAGGAAACAAATAGAAATAAATAACTGGAGCAAAAATTAAATAACTCAACGAAATCTCAACTGACTATGACACCTAACAGAAAGTGGGAATATTAAGACACCTAGCAGACAATGAGATTAAATATCTCAACATCCCCTCCTAATCTCAAATAATACATTTATTGGGACTTACAATGCCCAATTTCTCGCTTTGAAATTCAAATACATTTTTTCCCAGTGGCTTTGTGAAAATATCTGCAAGTTAATCTCTTGAACCACAAAAATAAAGTACGATATCTCCATTATTGAGAAGCTCATGAATCAAATGAAAACATGTGTCAATGTGCATGCTCTTTTTGTGAAATAAATGATTTTATGATAAGGAATTTATAGAATCGTTATTACAATAAATAGGATTTCGCTCCTTCTGAACATTTGAAATATCCTTCAAAAGTCTTCTCAGCCACACTATTTGACAACCTACTAAGTGGAAACTACATACTTTGCCTCTGTAGAAGACATTGAAATGATTGGCTATTTTTTGGATGCCCATGAGATCAGTCTCGTTCCAAGGTGAAAAGCATAGTCTGAGGGGCTTTTGCGATAATCTAAACTGCTTGCATAATTGCTATAACTATAAACTGATTATGAGAAATCTTCAAAATGTGTGTAGAACAAGTCATAGTCCAAGGTACCTACAATATATCTTAAGATTCATTTTGCAACCTTCCAATTGGAAATATTGGGTGATTCCATAAAATTGGAAACAAAACCATTTGTAAAAATGATATCAAGTCTAGTTGCATTGAGATATAAGAGACTACCAACTAGGATTTTGTACAATGTGGAATCAACTAGTGGTGCTACATCTTGTTTTCTTAGCTTGATGCCTAGAACAATTGGAGTATAATTTGGTTTTCAATTAAACATTTTGAACGTTTGTTTGATGTCAGTCGCATATTTTTGTCAAGAAACAAAAATTCTATTAGCAGATTGTTGTAATTCAATACCTAATAGTACTTCATGAGCCCCAGATCAATCATATCGAACTCTATTTGCATGGCAAATTTGAATTTTTTTAACATCATATTGCCTATATAAAGCAGATCAACAACATAAAGGAAAACAATGAGAATTTTACCTTCATTAGTTTTGGTATACAAAATTGACTCGTGGTCATTTATGCAAAATCCACTTTTTATGAGATAAGTGTTGATGTGATTGTACCAAGCTCGGGGAGCTTGTTTCAAGCCATATAAGGATTTCTTCAACCTGTAGAATTTATGCTCCTATATTGGAACATAAAAACTAGGAGGTTGTACCACATAAACGTCTTCCTACAATACACCATTTGAAAAAGAAGATTTTACATCAAGTTGAAAAACTTTCCATTTGTGTTAAGTTGTTGGGGTCAGAATAATTCTGACTATGTCTAACCTTGCTACTGGAGCAAAGGCTTCACCATAGTCAACACCAAACTATTGTGAGAATCCTTTGGCGACCAACCTTGCCTTATTTTTTTCAATTTCTCCTTTTTCATTCAGTTTGGTCTTGTATACCCACTTTATACCAATGCTAGTTTTGTCTCTTGGGAGATCAACCAATTCCCAAATCTCATTCTTCTCTTGTCTAGGCAATCCTCTCTATGGACAGAGATTATCCCTCTAGCCCAATGAGTGGGACTAGCAACCTACGTGACAATCTGCTAGAGACTTTCCTAAGTTACAATCAAAATAGAAGATGAGGAAGATGGCCTACCTCGTTCTGATGCTACAATATCTGACTTTGTTGGAGACCTCCAATCATTTGTGCCACAGGCTCGGTCCTACTGCTCACAGCACTTGAATGCCTGCATAAGATATCAAGACATAACAAAGAATACAAGTACAAATAGAATAATCGAAAGTAACCTACTTAACAGATCAAGGAGCATTAAGATAAATGATGCATTAATGTACACATTTATGGAAAATGAACCAACAATTGTATATATTAATATAATAAAGGAGGAAGCATACAACCAAACCTTGATATTTTAATAAGATCTCCTTGAGTGAATGTCCAAGTCCAAGCTCAAGCTCTCCAGGCACTCCTTCTCCAAGCCAAATGAGTAGCATGTAGGCACAATCTCAGCATAAGGGTGAAAATAGCCAAAGTCCAACCATTTGGGAATGGGAGAGGATGAATATATAGGTAGGGAAAGGGAGTTAGGATCTCTCCAAAGATAGGATAAGGCCCTTTTCTCAAGGAGGTAGCTCATATGGATAAGACCAAAAGGTCGAGTTTAGAGAAATTGACCTCACCCACATCGAACAACCTCCATCTTGTCGTTTTGGAAGCCTCTAGATCACGAAGCTTCTTGTTCTCATTGTGAAAATTGCCTTTTAGGGATCATCACTGGTATCCAAGCCAAAAGCGTGATGGCATTGTGAGGTTAGTATAGTGCAACTAGCGACCATCATTGTTTTCAGTGTTAGGGGGGCGATGATGCCAAAATTAGGGTCTTAGAGCCATTTCCTTCAAGGGAAGCTCAAGGCATTTTTCATCATTGTTTTAGGGAGGATCTGAGTTGCATATATGGATTAGTACACTGCATGATGGTCATGTTTCAGGAACTTCGGGGTATGTCACGGGGAAGTGCGGGAGGTGTGACAAAATATTGTGTAACAGATTCCCCCTAAAGCATGAAGGTAGAACAGGGAGTGATGGCTGAGATGCTTTACGAGCTTTTGCAAGGACGAGAACAAACATTGTCAGGAGACCTACAAATCAAGGATGCATATACATATACATATCTGATATCAAAACATGAATCCACGGTATGGACACAACCATCCGGATAGTAAGGACTATGAAAAAGATGCATGGCATGGGCACAACCATCCGAATGAGAAGGATCATCTGTAAATCTAAGATCCAAGGTATGGGCGCAACCACCTGACATAGAAGGATCATCATAAATGTAAAGTCCCACAATATGGTCACAACCATCCATATAGTAGAAACATGTGTACAATCATGAATAATACATAACTCCACGCAGCCTCAACCATATCAGACAAATCTCGGGGTCTTCCGCTCCATCCCAACCTGATGAAAGTACAAATTCTAACATGCGAATGAATGTGTCGAAGTCAAACATGCTAGAAAACGACCCGATTATTGGTCAATGATGTGGACCTTTAACAGGCACTAGAGAAACCACTAGTAATGACAATGGCTCTCAAGGTACGACAATACAATCCATGAATGTGAAAATGAAGATGAAGTCGAACACTCGTGAAATCATCCGATCGAAGGCCAATGATGAAAACCTATCGTCGAATGCAAAGAACTTTCCATTAAGGAATGCAAGCCATAAGGTACTGAATGGGAGTCTCTAAGTCATCTTCCTAGATAATGAGCTGAATTCAATAGGAAGTGACCCGTCGAAGGAGGGCCATGATGATTCCCCCATCATCGACACGAAACGAGGAATAAAGTGGAACGAAATGAATAGGATCCAAGACTGTAGGAAAGGGTTAGACAATGTATAGGTAATGAATTATAGATAGGACTTATCTTGAACATCAGAGACACGACTTCGAAGTGTGGCAACATTTGACTCAACATAAGACTAGGGGTCATGATGAAATGAAAAAGTCAAATGAGAGGCAAAATTGATCACCCAAACTTAGAAGGAAAAGTGACTAAGTGAGGATACCCCAAACACAACACAAGAAGCAGAAGAGTTTCATGTTTAAGAGAGACATGTTGCCTATACAAAGGATGTTTCATTTTCATTTTTCCCCACTATATCTAGCGAGTACCAAAATTATTTTTTATCACAAGCCTGAAGGGGATATCATATGCTTGTCATATAAGTTCATTCTTCAGATGAATCCATCCTAGTAAGTTTTACGAGTTCTAGGAAGGAGAAACTCGGTCTCATCATGGTGAAGAGTATTTCATCATTAAAATTTTAATGAGTCTGATGGAAGAACAACTTGGTATATTTTCCATGTTTAGAGAGTTTGAAACGAAGACGAAAAATAAAAATCCACCATGTCCCTTTTCGTAATTTGTCGCTTAAACCTAAAAAGGTAGAAAACAATATTCGAGAGAACCTCTTGACCATGTCGACCAAGGTGTACCTTTTTCATAAATAGTCAATATCAACCTGAAAATGGGGTAAATGTATATTGAGATGACATCAATTCATTTAATTTAACGTGTTTTAAAAGACAAGTACTCGACGATCTTTTCATGTTTTGAGAGTTAGAAAAGAGCTGAAAGATGACTCCATGGGGATTCCTTTTTTGTTTATTTTTAACGAGTCCAAAAAAGAGATAAAATACAACCCATCAAATCAGTCAAGAATAATCATTGTATCCACCAAAACATACATGTAACTGCACAAAGATAACCACACATCACTGATATCGAGGAAAATAATAAAATATTGGCAAAAATGAGTTTAAAACTTATAAATAGGCGAAAATTAAAAACATTTTTACCATTTCACTGGAGTAAGTTTGAGAGTACATTTTTACCCCATTTTCTTCGATTTTTCCGGCGAACAGTGTGGGAGATCCAGGTCATCATTTCTCAAACTATTAGCTGCAAGTAAGATCTATGCCTTTTCTCTTGCATTTCATTGTGTTTTCATGCGTTCTCATCAAATTTTTGATTGCCAGAGGGAAGGATTATAATTTTTAATAGTAGTGGTGATCATCGCGAGTTTTCTCATCGGACCCGCGATGGTCACCCCTGAGCTGAAAGGCCCTTGCAATGACATCGCAAGTTTAATAAAAACCGTCACAATGACCGTGAGGCTAAAGTTTTGGAGAAAAATCTCCCTCTTAGGGAAAAATTTCCGAGTTGTAATCCATGGAAAATCATTTAATTGATGTTTAATGGTTGTTTTGTAGGAGATTTTGGCATCATGGTCCTTGAATGGAAGGAAAGAGGCCATGAGGTAGAAGACCACTAGGCAGCCCAAGATCTAGAATGTGTGAATGCTTTGAGGAACTGTGGGCTGCTAAAATTCTTCCAAACTATAGGACTCAGAGCCCAAAATGAGTTGCTGCACTATTTGATCAGTTTATGGGATGTTGATCAGGAGATATTCATTATTGGAGACCAGGAACTGGAATTGGAAGAAACATACATTTACTTCATTACTGGATTTTCTAGAAGAGGGGAAAGAGTTCAACTCTTCGGATCTCGTCCTGGAGGTGAGAGCACCAATGCCCTAATCAAGAGACATTTCCTGGGTGTCGAAATGACAATGGGTGGGAAGGTGAAGATAGTGAAAGTCAACAGTCTTCCCTTGAGAATGATTCTATACACCATAGATCATGTATCTGGGACGTAGGATTTACATGAGAATTCAAAATATCAATTCTAGTATGTAGTAGAATGCCTCACTCCAATAGTATTCAACTGGTGTGGGGGGTTATTGGCCAATATGAAGAGGCAACTAACCAAAGGTAAGAGAGGAAACTTGAAACATTTTGGCCTCGGTTCGATTATGGTTACCTTCTTTCTCAAGCGCGTGCCCCTGTTTTGGTATCAGTGGACAGAGGTACTGGATCTTGCTCCACAAGATCCGAGGTTGGTCAGATGGAGCGAACTCATGCCTCGAGGAGGAGGGGACCAGAAGATGCATTTCCCTCCAAGTTTTTTATTTTATTTCATCGCCAACTAATCGTTGCGGATGACTATGCCTAAACAGGCACAAATTTCAGATGGGATCTGGATCTACCTCTGCCACCAGGTGAACAGTGGACTAATGCAGGTAAAAATTGTTTTTAGATTTTTCAAGTTTTATGATTTTTTTGTGAAAGTGTATCTGAGATTTAACTTGTGATAAATGTGCAGATGTTGGACCAGAAAGACCTCTTGGTATGTCACAAATAGCACGACGAGTAGCATGTTAGGTACAAGATGCTCCCTATGAGGAAGGAGAAAATCCCATGGTGGAGATAGAACGCAATCTAGAAGTGAATGTGCGACTATAGACGACGTGCCACTGTGATACCAGAGGCATACAGTCAGAGTGTCTGCGAGACTATGTCGGTTATTAGGTCGAGTGATTAGAGTAGTCTCATGTTATTGCGAGCATCATGCAGGTGCATAGCCTTTCTATTTGTTTTTGCACTATTGTAGGCTTTGAAAGCCATGTCTCAAAACACTTTATATATTTTTAATTTTGATGGAAAAACCTTACAGATGCGATATATATATGCATGTTTTATTTTCTACTTGTGTGTTCGTGTGTCATGGCGATATGATCAGTTTTACAAACTACGCAAAAGCCTATCAAGAACATAATTTGATAATGCATTTGTTAATGTATTCAAATTGCATGGAATGTGTTGATATGTGATAAAATAAAAAATTCTTTCTAGAAATCGAACACGTAGATACATACGCAGAATTTGTGAATTTATTACTGAATAATGATTATTCAATTGTAACAAAATGAGTTGTGAATCTAATTTAACAACTAAATTTCTAATTCCAAGAGCAACTTCTTTTGACAATAGTTCAATGACTTCATTGTATTCAGAAATATTATTAGTTTTTCTTCCTAGGAAAATACCTTGTAAATTGACTAACTCGCCATTAGGGGCAAAGAGTGCCCAAGCTGTGGAAGACAAGTTCGGTGTGCTATGAAAAGCACCATCAAAAAAACAAACATAATGGTTTGAAGACATCTGCAAACCGAGTGGAACACAAGGTAAGCAGAAAAAATGTGTCTGTAAAGCAAACAATCACACCAAAATAATAAAAAACGCACACCAATGAATTCACACACTAATGTAAAAAAGTAATATTTACACTGATAATCATGCGTAAAAAGTCTAGATGGAGTCCATTTTTGAACTCGGGTAATCGATCAACAAAGAATAAAACCGAAGTTTCACTGTTGGCATGACGTGTAAGCATTGACTCAGCCAAATAATAGAGTAAAACTCATAAAAGGCTCTACCCCAATGCCCCCCGAGCAAGTGAGGGTTACGATTCATAAGATGAAAACCCCATTGTGATAATGGGCAAAAGGTAGAGACTCGGTGAAAAAATATCATTAAAGGAGGAAAGAAAAAAGTAATCTCATGACAAGGAAAAGGTGCCTTGAGTTGAAAGATTTTGACAAGTTTAGGTTGAACTGAAATGTCAACAGGCAAGGTTGCAACATAATTTCCCATATTACCTTCAGACGAGACTTCAGGCACAAAAACAGGTGTTTGAATTCAATGTGTTGGGTTATGAGAAATGAAAGTTTCAAGACACAATGGAATCTCACTTAGGCTTGGAAGAAACGAAGACCGATGATGGTTATCATTCTAAGGAGTTTCGTCAAGAAGCATAACCTCAACAATACTCTCATTGGTGGAGAATGTCTCATTCAAAGGATCCGGGGAATCCCAAGAACCAAGCCAAGGATATTGCACATAACTATCCAAGTTCATACTGAAAAAAGCATGACTTTCTAAAGCAGCCGCTGAAACCGAGACAATTTCATGATAAGCTTGTTCCAACAGACTTAGCGGCATGGAATCAACAAATGAATCAATCTGAGCTGGAGAAGGAATAATCCAAGGATCTGTAGAGGCAGATATCATATTGATCAAGGTGACATTCAGAGGTGGGAGAGAAAAAGTTCCCATTAAAGAAGAGTCTTTAAAAAGAACTGCCCCCACGCTCTCATATGGAATTTTGGTATTTCCCACATGTTTCCATTCAAGGCATCGGAAGAGAAAAAATACAATTGGTCAATGGTGACTATTTTTCCTTCATGAGGAAAACGAAGCACCTGGACTAAAGAGGAAACCACAAAAAACATGGCATGGGTCCAACTTCGCCCGAGAAGAAGGTTGTAATTAAGACTCGCATCTACAACTTCCACTTCTAGCTCAATAATCTTTCCTTCCAAAGTGATAGGAAAATTTGTGAGAATACCATACGGACAGGAGCCTTTGCCATTAAAGGCCTCCAAGGTGTTCGGGGACTGGTTAAGGGGTGGAGAGCCAATCGATTTCCAACACGAAACAAAAATGATGTAGGTGGAAGAACCTTCATCAATAATAGTCTAATGGATCATCTTTCCTTTTATAATAAATTGAATCAGAAAAGAAATATGATGAGGAAGACAAGGAATGTGGTTTTCAAGATCGAAAGTAATGAAACTAGAATCAATAGGATCAATAGCTCCTATAGTCGACAATAATGATTTACTATGTTGGACATGTTTGGAGAACTTCCAAAGTAGACATCATTGAAGGCTCTTGAGCTAGATCTTCCACGATACTGTAATGTTGTGCAACTCTAGCGTTCATATTATAGGATGATTTTCAAAGCACACCTTTGGGAGGTGGTCAGAGAATGGATTCATTATTAGTTTGCTCAATACGGAGAGGACTATAATTGGGTGCAGTAGAAGTAGAAGGTACATTAGTCACTTCCTTCTCCACCGTCTACTTTTGAGGGGTTTGATAATCTTTCGATCAATTAGTGACAGAGATAGGCAATGAACCTTGCATCATTAAAAATTGAGAACTAGAGGAGGCAAAGGATTGTGGTTGGTCTACCAACTGATTCTAATGAGATGGAAATGGCTCTTTCAAAACAACCAGAGTCCCTTTTAATAAACGACTAACTTCAGCACATCAGGGACAATTGTTGGTATAATGGTCTTCCTGACAAATGACGCACATGTATTTCAGCTTTTGTTTGGAGGCATTTGTTGGGCCGCTAATATGTCATTATTATTATCACTTTTTAACATCTATTTCATCCATTTCTACCCTTCCTTATCACGTCATTTATCATGATTTATTATATAATTCCATTTTATAATTATTTATGCTCTTATGGATAAATATTATTTCTTCTCCTTTATTTTTAATAAATTGATGATTATTATGCATAATTTTGCCAATGATGGTTTATTAATAAAATTGTTGTAACATCACTCACCATTTTAGCCTCCAAGATATTTTCCAGATTGCAGATTTGATCTCCAACTCATCATTAAATATGTCAACTCAGAAATTCGTTGGAATAAGAAGTGACAGTTTTGCATTGGATGTTTCGGGAAAATGGAAAAGAATATAGAAAATCTGAAACATGGGTTTTGTTCAGAATGGACCGAATTAGTTTTTTCATGGGCAGTTTTCCCAAATTCAGTCCGTATTAAGAGAAATGGAAGGTTCTATGAAGACGTTTTTCTCAGATTCATTGTTGCGGCCGGTTTCCAAATTATCTTAGTTGCAATACCAAATTTGACCTGTTCCTGTTGAATGCTGATGGAAAGATATTTCAGATATGATCTTGCTGATCAATTTGTTGTGAAAAATCCAATTTTGTTATGGGAATCATTTTGTAATCATATCTGTTGTAACTTCTCTCTGCTCTCTGTGTAATTAAATGAGAACAGAGATCAAAGAGGGATATAGATTATTAGAGATATAGATAATTAGAGATAGGATAGGACAAGATAGGAGGAGAGGGGATAATGGAGAGATTTTGATATATACATGTAATCATTGTTGAATTATAGACAGACTATGTGTTGGAAATAATACTGAGAGGGGGGGTGAATCAGTATTATACAATTCTTTTAATAAATCTTCTTTATTTGTTCTCTGAATTATTTTTGCATGTCAGTACCATAAAATAATGAGCATGAACAAAAGAAAACAGATAGTCACATCAAAGAACACAAGATGTAAGGTGGAAACCGAATGTGGGTGAAAACCACCTGCTGCAATATGTCTCTATCTTCTTTCAAATTAGAAACTCCTTTTACAATGGTTTTGTACTGGTGCAGTCCTTTACCAGTACGCAGGCTGCAACCTGCAGAGAGCTACAACTCTCTCTCGTTTTCCAATCTCTCCTGGAAGGGAGCTACAACCCCCTACTTCTTTTCTTACAAGGACCACTTTTCATAAATTTTCAAACTGGATCCATAAGCATCAAATGATCATCAAGTATAAGAGAATCACCCAGTCAACTGTAGTAACTAGATCAACAATAATAGGACCAAACCCAGAACACAGCAATGATAAACAAAGATTTTAAGAGAAGTAAGCACCCTGCTCAACTGCTTGCCTGCTTACGTAAGCACCCTGTTCAACTGCTGGCCTGCTTACTGTACTCACCCTGCTCAACTGCTGGCCTGCTTACAGTACGCACCCTGCTCAACTGCTAGCCTGCGTACAGTACGCACCCTGCTCAACTGCTAGCCTGCGTACCTCGCTCTGAGTCCATTGAACTGCCTGCGTCCCGGCGCACCTGAACCCTTCTGTGCCTGCGTACCGACGCACCTGAAACGCTTCGTTCCTGCGTACGTACGCACTTTTCTCTTACTGCACCTGCGTACCTCCGGGCATAGATGATTTCAAGACTTCAGAAGTAACCCAGACAGTCAGATCTACAGATCTGAACATGCGCCGAAGAGATCTCGGTCCATCAGTAGATTCGCCTTGTTTAGATCTAGACCAGATCTAGCCCTCATAAGATATTCAACCCAAAACATGCTCAAGCCAAATGATCCCCTTTGCTTTATATAGGAAAGCTCTTCCTTAAATCATGGATCAATACCACGAGCCGACACCATAATAACACAATACTGTCAGCTAAATACCAAGAGTAAAACATAAGAAAACCCCACATGTGAATTTCTTTGCCTTGAAATGTGTGCACTGGGGGTACGCACCTCCTGAACGGGATAACTGCGGGTATGTACGCACTTTATGTAACACTGACCTGCGTGTACGCACCTTATGCAAGGTGTACCTGCGTACCCCTTATTTTCTTCAATATTTGATAGCTGATCATCAATCTCTGCTACTGACTTGAAGTACTGTGATCTATCACCTGAATGGGTTGCCATCAAGGACAACACTTTAGCCATAATGCCAACAATCTCCCCCTTTGGACTTGATGGCAACCTCAAAGCTCCAGCTTCATTCTCCCCCTTTGACATCAAGGGCAAAGGGTTATGCTCCCCCTAAGAACATGCTCCCCCTGAATATGAACCAGATTTGCAACGAAGAACCATAATCCACCATGAAAGAGATAGAGACATATTGCAGCTACTTCCAAGATCTCCTTCTGCACATCCTCCATAATGCCAACAATGCATTATATGCTCCCCCTGAACCTGTACCATCAATCAGAAGAGGTTCAGCAATAAGATGATGCATCAACAACCCCCAGCTTTTGCCTGAGGTATTCAAAAGTGTCCCTGGGCAATGGTTTGGTGAGAATATCAGCAACTTGTTCCTTAGAAGGAACATACTCCAACTTGACCTTCTGTTCAAGCACTTGTTCCCGGAGAAAATGATACTTGATTGGTATGTGCTTGGTTTTTGAATGCATAACAGGATTCTTTGAGATGCTGATTGCACTTGTGTTATCACATAAGATGGGGATTGGTGGTGTGCAAGTGATTTGAAAATCCTGCAAAGTCTGCATCATCCAAAGGAGTTGGGTGCAACAAGATGCAGCAGCAACATATTCCGCTTCAGCTGTAGACAAGGCAATCGAACTCTGTTTCTTGCTGAACCAAGATACCAGTCTGAAACCCATAAAGAACGCACCACCACTTGTGCTTTTCCTGTCATCCACGCTTCCGGCCCAATCTGCATCTGTATAAGCATGAAGTGTAAGATCTGTATCTCTAGGATACCATAAGCCATAATTTTGAGTCCCTTGAAGATATTTGAAAATTCTCTTCACTGCCTGAAGATGAGTCTCCTTCGGATTTGCCTGAAATCTTCCAACTATTCCAACTGCATGCATGATGTCTGGTCGGGTACCTGTCAAATAAAGTAAACTTCCAATCATAGATCTGTACGTTGGTTGATGTACTGCTGCAGATTCATCATTTGCACTGAGGCTACATCCTGTGACCATGGGTGTACATACTGGTTTTGCATCTTCCATACCATATTTCTTCAAAATCTGTTTGAGATACTTGGTTTGAGATAAAAAGATTCCTCCTTCTTTTTGTTGGATTTGCAAACCAAGAAAATATGTCAGTTCTCCTAGCAAGGACATTTCAAATTCTTTCTGCATGACCGAGGCAAAGCTTTGACTCATAGCTTCTTCATTGCTCCCAAAAATAATGTCATCTACATACACAACAAGTATTAGCAATTTGTCATTTTCAACTTTTATATAAAGATTGCTATCTGCCGATCCTTTTGAAAAGCCTTGTTGATGAAGATATTTGTCCAAACGGTAGTACCAAGCCCTTGGAGCTTGTTTGAGACCATAGAGGGCCTTTTTCAATCTGCATACAAGATTTGGATCATTTCCAAGAATGAACCCATCTGGCTGTTCAATGTACACTTCTTCTTCCAAGTCTCCATTCAGAAAGGCTGATTTCACGTCCATTTGAAATACTTTGAAGTTTTGAAAACTTGAGAGAGCAAGGAACATTCGGATGGCCTCAAGTCTTGCAACAGGAGCAAAGGTTTCTTCAAAGTCTATTCCTTCTTGCTGCGCATACCCTTTACACACAAGTCTGGCTTTGTTTCTAATTACTTCTCCATTTTCATTCAATTTGTTTTTGAAGACCCATTTTGTCCCGATAACATTCTTATCTTTTGGTCTAGGAACCAGCTCCCAAGTGTTGTTCTTTTCGATCTGCTCAAGTTCTTCATCCATTGCTTTCACCCAACATTCATCTTTGCATGACTCTTTCACATTTTGTGGTTCAGTAGAGGAGAGTAATGCCAAATAGCTTGAAGCTTCTGCAACTGTTCTTCTTGTTTGTACACCTGCTTCTTTCTGCCCCATAATCTGAGATTCTGGATGATTCTTCTGAACATATCTGGATGGAGTCTTTTCTTCTATTCTTGTTTGCTCCTCTGGTTCTTCTTGAGGTTCTTCTTGAGGTTCTTCTTCTTCATCATTCTGTCGTTGGGGGTAGCCTTCATCTTCTTCGATGTCTTCATGATGTACTTGCCTAGGAATGTATCCCTTCTCATCAACCACTACATCAATGCTGTCAACAATTCTGCCAAGTCTTTTATTGTAGCATTTGTATGCTTTGCTATGTGGAGAGTAACCAAGAAGAATGCCTTCATCTGCTCTAGGTTCAAGTTTGCCAAGCTGCTCATCTGTATTCTTGATATAGCATTTGCTCCCAAAGATTTTGAAGTGCTTTATCGAAGGAGTCCTACCACTCCAGAGCTCATGAGGAGTTTGAGTGCTGTTCACCCGGACATTTGTTTTGTTGAGAATAACAACCGCAGCATGTGCAGCTTCACCCCAGAAAGTTGCGGGAGTTCCTGACTCATCAAGCATAGCACGAGCCATTTGTTGGACTGTTCTGTTCATCCTTTCCACAACTCCATTTTGCTTAGGAGTTCTTGTTGTAGAGAATTCTCTTCTTATCCCATGTTCTTCATAGAAATCGAAAAATTCATTTGAAGTAAATTCCCCACCTCTATCGGATCTGAGGCACTTAATTTTGTGACCTGATTCATTTTCAACCAAGGCTTTGAAGGATTTGAATTTTTCGAATGCTTCATCTTTGTGCTTCATAAGTCCTAACCAGACAAACCTGGAGAAATCGTCAATGAATAATATCAAGTATTCTTCTCCTCGAGGTGTTCTTTTCCTGAAAGGACCGCATGTATCTGTATGTACTAGCTCAAGAGGCATGCTAGCTGATCCTTCTTTCTCTGGAAAGTTAGTTCTGGTTTGTTTTCCAAACTGACATGATTTGCATATGGTGTTGTCAGGAATTTTGATATCTGGAAGATCGCGAACTGCCTGATATTTGCATGCTTTCCTTATTTGTGAAAAGCTTAGATGTCCCAACCTCCGATGCCATAACCAGTGCTCATCATCCTTGCTCAGATAGCATTGTTGTTGTCCTTCTTCAAATATGTACAGATTATTTGGAGTTCTTTTGCCTTTGATTACTGTTTTACCTGTATCAAGATCACGAACAAGACATCCATTTGATCTGAATATAACCTCGGTTCTTTGATCACACATCTAGCTGACACTTAGAAGATTATGTTTCAATCCATCAACATACAAAACATTTCCAGCCTTGACCTTTTCTTTTAACTGAGCAATGCCTTTTCCTTTTATAGTTGCAGGAGTATCATTTCCAAAAGAGACTTTCTTTCCCTTTTCTAGAGTAGAATAAGACTCAAGTTTTTCTTTATCACCTGTCATATGCTTCGAACATCCACTGTCAATGTACCATAGATTTTCCTGTCCCTCTGCATAAAATGCTATCCCACATCTTTCTGTTTGAGGTTCCTTTATTCTCCATGTTTTGGTGCTTGAGGCTTGTTCCTTTTTCTGCTGAAACCTGCTCCTGCATTCAGAGTCTTCATGACCAAAGTTATTGCAAATAGAACATTCAACTTCATTTTCAAGAACCGAAAAGTTGTTATAGGTCCTTTTTGTAATCCCCGTCATACTTCTTTGTTTTTGAGCTTCCCTAGTCATGATCGTTTTATATGCAACACATTGAGCTGCTTTGTGACCAAAGTTATGGCAAGAAAAGCATTGTCCATTGAAGAAACTTCTGCGGTTATCGAATCTACCAGCCAATTGATTGTAATTTCTATTGTCATCTATTCTTGAACCAAATTGAGAAGATTTTACCTGTGGCTAGTTGTAGCTTTTGTTCACCCTTAAGATGGATTGCCCCTGATAGTTTCTGTTTGTAATTTGTCCCTACTTTACCTAATGATCTTCATTGTGCTTTTGCTCATTTCTTCTTGCTACATCAAGATAACTTTTTGAGGTGGATGCTTGAGAATTTTCTCCATTATAGCCCAGACCTGTCTTGTTTAGAGGAGACCGCTGCACATTGATAATCTCATCCAAAGTTTCAGATCCTTTGACAAACTTGAGATTAATAGCTTTTGTTTTCTCAATCTCTTTTCTAAGACCAACAATTTCACCTTCTAATTTTTCAAGAAGTTTTTCCTTTTCATCAATTTGAAATTGTAGAGTATCAATGATCATGTTCTTTTCTTCTATACATCTCTTGAGTCTAGTAATTTCATCATAAAGGTTATCCACATCTATAGCATCCATATAATCATCATCTTCAAATGCCATTAACAACTTATATTCATTACCTTGTTCATCTTCATCACTGTTTGATAGACCATCACTATCTTCATGAGTGTAGTAGCTTTTCTTATTTGCATTCTGTTTCTTGTTCCATCTAGCAGGTTCCTTTCCTTTATCCTTATAAGGACATTTTGCAGCATAATGACCTACTCTTCCACAAGCAAAGCATTTAAAAGGTAACTTACCTCTAAACCTTCCAGAACCCCTTTGAAGATTTCTGACAAAATTTGATTCTTCTTCCTCTTCTTCTGGGACGTGGCTCGCTTCATAATAATCTCCTTTGCCTGATGCCTTGAAAGCAGCTTCTCTTCTGTCTGATGTACCTCCCTTTCTCATTTCATAAGCAGTTAGAATTCCATGTAGCTGAGACATAGTAAGAATTCGTAGATTTCCCTTTTCTTCTATTGCAGATACTTTAGATTCAAACTTGGGGGACAATGATCTTAGAACCTTTTCAACCACAACAGCTTCTTTTATTTCTTCACCCAAATTTTTCATACAGTTAACAACCTCATCTACCCGAAGAAAATAGTTAGCCACACTTTCATCATTATACATTTTGAGAGTCTCATACTGAATTCTGAGAGTTTGAAGTTTAGCACGCTTTACCTGTTCATCTCCTTCATAGCTCGTGACAATTTTGTCCCATATCTCTTTTGCGGATTTATAGTGCATTACCTTCATGAATTCTGATTGAGATATACATCCTAATAGAGCACTGACTGCTTTCGCATTTGTTTCATACTTCTTTTTCTCGGCTGCATCTGTAGGAGTAGCTGAAGGAAAAGCGTAGCCTGTCTCTACGATGTCCCAAACTTCTGTACCAAGAGATTGAAGATAGGCAGTAACTCTTACCTTCCAATAATTGAAGTTTGTCCCATCAAAAACCGGTGGCCTGATTGATTCTTCTCTCTCGTAGTTGCTCATGATGAACGATCTACCTTCAAGCGATCAAGCTTCTCTGAAGGACCTGCTCTGATACCAATTGTTGGAAATAATACTGAGAGGGGGAGTGAATCAGTATTATACAATTCTTTTAATAAATCTTCTTTATTTGTTCTCTGAATTATTTTTGCATGTCAGTACCATAAAATAATGAGCATGAACAAAAGAAAACAGATAGTCACATCAAAGAACACAAGATGTAAGGTGGAAACCCAATGTGGGTGAAAACCACCTGCTGCAATATGTCTCTATCTTCTTTCAAATTAGAAACTCCTTTTACAATGGTTTTATACTGGTGCAGTCCTTTACCAGTACGCAGGCTGCAACCTGCAGAGAGCTACAACTCTCTCTCGTTTTCCAGTCTCTCCTGGAAGGGAGCTACAACCCCCTACTTCTTTTCTTACAAGGACCACTTTTCATAAATTTTCAAACTGGATCCATAAGCATCAAATGATCATCAAGTATAAGAGAATCACCCAGTCAACTGTAGTAACTAGATCAACAATAATAGGACCAAACCCAGAACACAGCAATGATAAACAAAGATTTTAAGAGAAGTAAGCACCCTGCTCAACTGCTTGCCTGCTTACGTAAGCACCCTGTTCAACTGCTGGCCTGCTTACTGTACTCACCCTGCTCAACTGCTGGCCTACTTACAGTACGCACCCTGCTCAACTGCTAGCCTGCGTACAGTACGCACCCTGCTCAACTGCTAGCCTGCGTACCTCGCTCTGAGTCCATTGAACTGCCTGCGTCCCGGCGCACCTGAACCCTTCTGTGCCTGCGTACCGGCGCACCTGAAACGCTTCGTTCCTGCGTACGTACGCACTTTTCTCTTACTGCACCTGCGTACCTCCGGGCATAGATGATTTCAAGACTTCAGAAGTAACCCAGACAGTCAGATCTACAGATCTGAACATGCGCCGAAGAGATCTCGGTCCATCAGTAGATTCGCCTTGTTTAGATCTAGACCAGATCTAGCCCTCATAAGATATTCAACCCAAAACATGCTCAAGCCAAATGATCCCCTTTGCTTTATATAGGAAAGCTCTTCCTTAAATCATGGATCAATACCACGAGCCGACACCATAATAACACAATACCGTCGGCTAAATACCAAGAGTAAAACATAAGAAAACCCCACATGTGAATTTCTTTGCCTTGAAATGTGTGCACTGGGGGTACGCACCTCCTGAACGGGATAACTGCGGGTATGTATGCACTTTATGTAACACTGACCTGCGTGTACGCACCTTATGCAAGGTGTACCTGCGTACCCCTTATTTTCTTCAATATTTGATAGCTGATCATCAATCTCTGCTGCTGACTTGAAGTACTGTGATCTATCACCTGAATGGGTTGCCATCAAGGACAACACTTTAGCCATAATGCCAACACTATGTTATATTATTTTCATTCAATGAAAGAGTATGTTGATTTCCCTTGACGTGTGCAGATCGAATCGAATGAGATGTGTTGATTAAGCCTGGGTGGTTTTTAATTCTCCGATTACTGTAAGTTCTTTCCTCCTAGAAGTGGCAAGGGCCTGCCACAACTAGGAGATCTAGCTAGATTAACACCAGCATTGTAGATTTCCATTACCGGTTGCATTTCAATTCTGTCAATTATGTAGGTTGTGACTTATAATTTCATTGCAGAGCGTGGTTAATTTCATTACAGAGTATTTAATTTCTAGCATAAGCGTGAGTTATTTTTACACAGGCAGGCGTGGATTAGAGCATTGATTTCATTTTCTTTCATTTACAGCATTGCAGAATAGGGCATACGTGAGAGTGTGGTTATTATAGAATCAGCTGAAAGAGATTGGTTAATGCTACTGAACTCTCGGTTGACATCATTTCCATTTGAATTGCTTAATTGAGATTGAGTGTGATTTAGATAGAATCAGCTAGAAGAGATTGGTTAATGCTACTATGCTCTCGGTTGATGCTATTTTCAATTGAATTGCTTGCTTCAGATTTGATTATGGTTTTTCTTGAGATTAAGTCCTGATGCTTAGATGTATTATTTCCTTTAAAAGTTACAACTTGAGATTTATGATTGCATCCAGTTACTCTTGTATCAAGTTTTATAGTTCAACTTAAAAAGCATTACTCTCTGGATTTATAGCTTGCACATATTGTGTACACTCTTGAAACAAAAAGACTTACCTAGGTTGATAATTAATGTGAGGCAATTAGGAGTTTTAAAAGACACATTTAAGCACCCAACATTTTGGCGTTGTTGCCGGGGAGAGTGTTTCCATTTCATAGAGAGTGATGTATGTTTGATATTTGCTGTTGGGAAAGAATTGGGTATTAAAAACAGAAGGTAAGAACCTACGTAACGAGCAAGTAAAGTGCTTGCTCCTCCGCCCGCTTTTCAGCACAATTGCATAGAAGTTGAAGTAGGTGTTTGATGTTTGTCTGCTATGAAAGAATTGGGTATTAAAAATGGAAGGTAAGAACCTACGTAACGAGCAAGTAAAGTGCTTGCTCCTCCGCCCGCTTTTCAGCAGAATTTCGTAGGAACTGAAGTAGGAAATTTAGAGGTAGAATTTTTGAAAAAATCTCATAATTCCACTCAAGTGGTGATGTAAGCACCACCCATTTCACTAACCAATTGACAGGAACATTTGAAGGAGGATCCTCAAAGAAACACATGAAGAACATCTTCTATTATGGTAAGAAATGGCTCACATTTCTACTTTTGAATTCCCTATCAAAGATCTAGGAGGAGTGACACAAATGCACATAATTACCCCATCTTCTCTACCAAATTTTCATGGTTTGAAAAATGAAGATCCAGATTCTTTCTTATTTGAGTTTGAAATACTTTGTAGAGGATATGATTATTGTACTAATGATCAAAGGTTGAAAGTGTTTCCTCTTACTCTAAAAGGAGCAGCTCTCCGATGGTTCATGAGCCTAGGTGGGAACTGCATCCAAACATGGGAGGACATGAAGAACATATTCTTGAAGAAGTACCAAGACTACTGCAAATCCAATGAAGATATTTTCGGTATGATCGAAGGGGAAGATGAAAGCTTGGAGGACTATGTGGAGTGATTTCGATACAACCTTCAAAAATCAAAGCATAAGTATTTGGAAAAAGAGATCTTAAAAACACTGTTTCTTAAAGGAATCAAAGATGAATTTTTAGAACTCTTAAATCTGATAGGAAAAGGTGATGTTTTTTAGTTGTCATATGATGATGTTTGTGAATTTTGCATAAGTTATTTAAGAGGAATCTCCAAGGCTGGTAAGAATTCTAGAGAATTTTCTTCTTTGTTTTCCAAATCTACTGCGAGAACAGGAGACATAAGAGTTGAAATCAATGATTTATTTGAAAATTTTAAATATGATTTTATTAGCTCTATAAATTCACAATTGGGTGTTTTGCAGGTTTAGAAAAATCAAGAAATTAAAGAAGTGTTTTTCCCTCATTATCGAAAGGAGCATCCCATAGATAGTTGTTCTTCCTTATCTAGGATGGAAGTAGCATATCAAAGAGATGAGGAAGCTGCAACAAGGTCAAAACCATGCAAATCATGGCCTACAGGCATGGTTTAAAACACTCCTCTCCATTCTCTTACTTGCATAATCCATTATGGAATACTCATGTGTTAGGGCAGCCATGTCCATCTCAATATAACCCCCACAAATCTTGTCTACAAGTTTGGCATGATTGCATGACTACTCTCCCTCATCTTGTAGCACAAACACAGCCTCCATATTCTTCACCAGCTCTTCCACAACATCTTGCTTTCCTATCCAAATCATCCACTCAACCCAATCAAATACATCATCAAAATGCTCCATTTCGTACACAATTTCCTGCTCAACTCATTCCACACCCTCACCACAATAAACCAATACAACATGCTTACAGTGTTGAACTACAAAATTTACCCACTATTCCCACCCATTCTATCTCACATGCATCATTGGAGAAAACTTATATCGAGATTTAGAATGTTTCAAATCCAAAAATTGTAGAAGTTATGGAAGAAAATGAGGTTTCTTCTAGTCTGCATCAACAAGTCGTTTTAAAAGCTCAAGAACTTCATGATATGATGGCTATGGGAAATTAAGAAAGTAAAGGATATATTGAAGATTGGTTTCACTCCATCATTTGTTTGCAGCATCACTCCATACTTCAACAATTTTTGACACCATCTTTTCAAGAGAAGTTGGCTTCTCATACCCTAATATTTATTAACATGCATTTTTCAAATTTGGGTATGTACATACTTGAAGCTTTATTTCGAAAATGGTTCCACTGGAAGTACTCTTATACGTAATCATATTCATTTTTCAAATCAGAATAGGTTAGTGTAGAAAATAAAATAAATAAGGAAATAAAATAAACACATTTTTTTTAATGTAAAAATAGTTGTTTTTGTTACAACACACTGTGGAAATCAACATCGGTGATAAATATTTTAATTTATTTATGGATGTAGATGTATTATATTGAAAATAAAAAGTTCTACAAACACTCATATTCATTTTTATCACCAATTTGGAAAAATTGCTTGAATATCACATTTTTTGTCTTGTGGGCTTGATGAAATTTTTGAAAACACATTCGGGACAGTCATGTTTTGAGGGACCAAAAGGGAATATTTTTAAAACCTATTTCTATCCTAATTATCCCTTGATTTCTAATTTCTAACCCAATTTTAATCACTCAATTTGGATTTGAAACGAAAACGTTATAACCAAAACATTAACAGGGTGTCTAGTAAGCAGCTCAGGAACAGAGTTGGGACAGACAGTTTTTGGAGGCATAAATGACTATATTTTTAAAACCTGTTTCTATCCTAATTAGCCCTTGATGTCTAATTTCTAACCCAATTTGAATCACTCAATTTGGATTTGAAACGAAAAAGTTATAACCAAAACATTGACAGGGTGTCTAATGGGCAGCTCAGGAACAAAGTTGGGACAATCAGTTTTTGGAGGCTTAAATGACTATATTTTGAAAACCTGTTTCTATGATATGTTCCACTATGAATCTAGTTTACAATACAATTTGAATCACTCATTTTAGATATCATATAATAAAGTTATGACCAAAATACTGACTATCTATCATAAATCATCACTCTTAAAACTCTGTTTTTCTAGCTGTTCACTTGTGGATTTGACCCATCAATTATTTTTTTTTCCAAAACCTGTTTCTATTAGAGATAAATAAATGAATCTAGTTTCATTTCCAATTTGAATCATTCAAATCCGTCATCAAACGAAAACTCTATGCTTAAAATATCCACTGTTGTTCTAAGTGGGGAAATCGAAAATGACTCTGTTATGTAGGTTGTTCTAAGTAAAATTGACATATTATATCATGGAATTTTCAAAACCTGTTTCTATTCGTGATACAACTTTGAATTATCTCTTATTTGGCTTTTGAATCACTTGAATCAGACCAAAAATAAAGGAGTTGTGATTAAAACATTGTTGGTTAGTATGGTTGACCACTACTCTCCCACAGGTGACAAATAAATTTTAATTTGTTATTTTTTCCATGGATTTGTTTTACAGAGTAACTAATTGTTAGTTTTTTGCATAATCTTTATATTAGGGGAGCCTGATCACCTCTCTTTCTCTATTATTTAATGTTTTATTGTAGGTAGACACTCGGTTTTTGCAGGTCTTAGGAGAATAAAGAAGGTCAATTTATGGACGAACGATTTTTGAAAGAAATTTTAATGAAACAAGGGCATTTCACCCAATTCATTACCTGACAAATTCATAACATAAAAAATGAAGAATTTATTTCCATTTGAAGATTCATGTCATTGCTGCCAATACATTTTTCCAAGAGATCATTTTTTCATTGACAGATTAATATTCCCTTAGGAAATAACATCATAGCTGTTGTAACTTAATTCATTTATTTATATACTGTTTTTAAATAAAGTGTTGTTTCTTTTCTGATTTCTCTTATGTTTTTGTGTTTGAGGTGTTTCTTCCTTCAAATTATAGTTTCCGCTCCATTGGCGATTGAACAATAAGGACCCCACCATGCAAGTTCTAGCTGCAGAAGGCAATCCTTCGGTAGCTTCATTTCTGTAAAAAGTTATTTCTTTTTAAACTATAAATATGATTGTTTTATGTGTTTTTCTCTGTTTGTTTGCTGCTGTAAATATGATTGCTTTTCTCTGTTTTTCTGTAAATATGATTGTTTTTCTCTGTTTTTTTGTAAATACAATTGTTTTTTCCTGTTTTTTTCTATTGTTTTTCTTTATTTTGTATCATTGTCCTTCTATTGTTTACGGCAGTAGGGATGATTGCTTATTTGTTGTTTTTTTCTCTCCCTGTTTTCTTTTGTTGTTCCCTACAGGGAACAACACTTTTTCGTTTGTTGATTTGCTATTCCTTATAGGGAACAACTGTTGTTCCCTAAAGGGAACAACACTTTTTTGTGTGTTGATTTGTTGTTCCTTACAGGGAACAACACTTTTTCGTGTGTTGATTTGTTGTTCCCTACAGGGAACAACACTTTTCCATGTGTTTTTGCTGTTCCGTAAAAGGAACAACACTTTCTGTGAGTATTTTAGGGAACAACACTTTTTCGTGTGTGTTTTTCTTTGCTGTTACCTACAAGGAACAGTTGTTGTTCCTTATAAGGAACAACACTTTTCTCGTGTGTTTTTCTTTGTTGTTCCCTATAGGAAACAGTTGTTGTTCCCTATAGGGAACAATACTTTTCGCCTGTGTTTTTCTTTGTTGTTCCCTACAGGGAACAGTTGTTGTTCCCTATAGGGAACAATACTTTTCGACTGTGTTTTTCTTTGTTGTTCCCTACAGGGAACAACACTTTTTACGTGTATTTTTCTTTGTTGTTCCCTACAGGGAACATCACTTTTCGGGTGTGTTTTGCTTTGATGTTTCCTACAGGGAACAACACTTTTCACGTATGTTTTTCTTTGCTATTCCCTATAGGGAACATCTCTTTTCAGATGTGTTTTTCTTTGTTGTTCCCTACAGGGAACAGCTCCTGTTCCCTATAGGGAACAACAGTTTTCGCGTGTGTTTTTCTTTGTTGTTCCCTATGGGTAACAACATTTTTCACGTGTGTTTTTATTTGTTGTTCCCTACAGGGAACAACACTTTTCGCATGTTTTTTTCTTTGCTATTCCCTACAAGGAACAGTTGTTGTTCCCTACAGGGAACAGCTGTTGTTTCCTATAGGGAACAACACTTTTCGCGTGTGTTTTTCGTTGTTGTTCCATATAGGGAACAACACTTTTCGCGTGTGTTTTACTTTGTTGTTCCCTATAGGGAACAACACTTTTCGTGTGTGTTTTTTTTTGCTGTTCCCTCTAGGGAACAACAGTTTTTGCGTGTGTTTTTCTTTGTTGTTCCCTACAGGGAGCAATTATTGTTCCTTGTAGGGAACAACACTTTTCGTGTGTGTTTTTCTTTGTTGTTCCCTATAGGGAATAGCTGTTGTTCCCTCTAGGGAATAACACTTTTCGATTTTTATTGTTCCCTCAAGGGAACAACACTTTTTTGAGTGTTTTTTTTTTGTTGTTCCCTCAAGGGAACAACACTTTTTAGAGTTTTGTTGTTCCCTCAAGGGAATAACATTTTTAAAGTTTTTGTTGTTCCCTCTAGGGAACAACTCTTTTTTTGAGTGTTTTTTGAGTTTTGGTTGTTCCCTCTGGTGGGCTCCAGTATTGTAGCAATAATGCTACAACTCCTGGAGCTTCCTATCTCTAATTTTATCAACCCGGTAGTTCGTACAAACTTGGAAGCGACGGTGCTATATGCACAAGTACTAGCTCTTGTCGCAGCTGTCACTTGGTCAGCTGGCACAAGTCCGCTAGGGCTCAAGCCAACTTCTATATGCTCTCAGAAGAAGCTTGCTAAATGATGGACGAAGGCTATCTTAAAGGAAATTAATCTATTTTACAAAAATGAACTGAAAGCCAACCAAAACATGGAAACCCTAGTTCATGCTAATTTGACTAGCTTAACCTCTAGGATGCAATGGGTGGAGTGCAAGTGTCTGGAAATGATGCCATTACTTCTAATGATGTGAAATGCATGAACTTAAACTACTTTGATTGAAAAGAACATGTTTTTGTATTTTTGCTTAAATGGTTGGAGTGATGATGATTTTGTTTCTTATTAGGGTTTGGTTGTGCAGAGGTGGTGTGAAAGGAAGGAAAGCTTGGGAAAGGTCAGGGGGGCTAGGAGAGGTCCCAGGGGATCCTTAGCATCAGTCTACAGAAGTCTACAACGTTCGGATGCTCGGCAACCAAGTTTGCAGGCTTCTACAGGATGTCTGCAGGGGATCCTATAGGAAACTCAAGGATTCTACAGGAAGGTCTGTGGTTGGAGTTTTGGGTGATGGAGGAGTGGAGGAAGTGTATGGGTGAATAGGTAGGATGGAAATGAGGCTTGTGATGGCTCAGGAACAGAGAACTAAAGTGGAGAAAGAGTGCATGCATGGATCTATAATTAAAATAACTATGTGGCAGCTTGCATGAAAGCATAAGACTGCGTTTTTTGGTGGTTGGTACAGGCCACACCCCCAATCTCTAAACAGAGATGGCAGGGAGTGCACTATCAACCTTTTCTTGACTCTAATGAATTACAATCCTCCTCCTCTAATCTAAACAACTAAAAGCACTTAAACCATAAGCTAATCCTACTTCAATCACACAAAACAAATCAAATCAGCAGACAGGAAATTCTAAATGCATGTCAAAACAAAGGAAATAAAGTGCTGCAAGGAAACAAGTAACGATACAAGGAAGAGGAGGTCTATTGCTCTCAGGTTGGGCCCTAACCTGAGAGCTATAGCTCCCTTAAAAACTCAGAATTGAATCCAAAGCTGCCTGCCTTTATTGAATAATCGTGAGTCTAACATCATGCCAAAACTGGCTTACAAAAAGACTAATTGGCTAACCAAATTGACTAACTAGCTAATCCCAAAAATGACTCACAACTAGCTAACCAAAATGAGGCCCTAAGCCTTCTTATTTATACAATTTGAGGACCCAACAGTCCTCCTAAAATTTAGGGACTTGGCTGCCCAAGACTTATAGTTAACAGTAGTCCTACTTGACTTGCTTGGCTGCCCTTGTGCTCATTGATTTGGTGGCCTTTGAACTCCGAGCTGATGGTGGAGAATTCGAGGTAAGGGCCCATAAATGAGGGGGACACCTTCCTACAAATCCTCTAGCTTGTTCTCCCACGAATTTGGCTGCCAAGTGCTCATTAAGACCTTCAATTTTGTCTCTAAGTTGACCAAAAAGGCTACACAAAGCACCCATTAGACTTGTTGGCATAATGACTAACCAAATTCACTCTATTAACATAAAAATAATCAAAAACATGCAATAAAACAATGAGAATGGTGGACTAAGCCAAATTAGGAGGTTGAATGAGCCCAAATAATTGTACATTTTTGGGGCTCATCACCCTCTAGGGAACAACACTTTTAGAATGTTTTTGTTGTTCCCTCTTCAGAACAACATTTTTGCTTCTTGTGAAGTTTTGTGTGTTGTGAATAGCACCTCCTTCCTCTTGTGGGATTATTCCTAGTTCATCTCAACCACATTTTACTGATTCCCTTTCATGGCATGAAGTACACTACTTTTATGAGGACAAGAATTATGGATTCTATTGAAGCGAGTTAATATCATTCACGTTATGATCTTTAACAGGACAGCTTCTGGATGAGAGATTCTTTTTAAGAAAAGGGACATAGTGATTTATATACTACTTTACTGCATCATTTTTTGTTGTACATGATATTGATTGATCATCTTAATACCACGTTGGTTCCACCCTTCCTGGTTATAATCTTCTCTGTCTGTCATAAATGAGATTATGAGTATATTTTTTTTATATTGACATCTTCAACTTCTTCCACCATCCCTACTCTTAAGGAGTACTGAGCCTCCCTTTATTTATCATAAAAATGTGTAATAACAGTAAAATTTTGTTTGCAGATAGAGGATAGAGGGTCTCATTAAGAGCCAGCCTACCATGTTCATAAGGCTGTAACAAAGTGACATTCCCATTATGGCCACCACACCATGGTTATGATCCATTCGATAGCCCAAATATCCTTGGAACAGGAGGTCTCATCACAAGCCGGCCTGATCATTTTTGCTACATCCTAGTGAATGACAGTGTGGTTATCTGGTTACCACGCTAGCACACTGATCTCTTCTATAGAACAACACTGGAACTCTCCATTTATAAATTGAGGATCCTGGCTCATATGGGTTAAAAAGAAACCATGTCAAGTCTATGGATGCCTACTGGCAGCAGAGGCTCTGCTTATGGTATTGAAGTTATATCTTATCGTCAATTATTACTATAATACCCTTTTCTTATTCTCTCTTTTTACTAGAGAAGTTATTTCCTTAATTTTTCCCTGTTTTGAACCTTTATGCATGAGAAATTGTTTTCCGATCAATCACATCATTTTCAGATAGAATACCATCAGCAAAGCATCTTTCTTGTATATTACTGCCATTTTTTCTTACCGCATAACTTATCATCAATCCAAAGCGTCCTATCTCTTATTCATAACTATCTTTACACACTCTGCTCTCATTATAACCATACCTCTTGTCGTCCTATCATTGATATGTGTACTCTGCTTCATTTACTGTCATACTATTCATTCCCTTGCCTTGCCATCAGAACAACACTTTTCCTATGCTTTATGGTCATGAACGCCCTTTTCCAATTAGAGGGGGAAGGCTATTCAAAAGTTTTTTCTGATTGAACTTTTTGCATGCGGCATATCTATTGCTATTCAAAATTAAAACTGTGGATTCAAGAAATTTGCATGCAGCGTAGTGATTTGTTTACAGGAAAACAACAAGTATGGGGGGAAACTCTATTCACAGCAATTCCACATTATTGCAACTAACATAAGAGCCTCGAGCAACTCACAAATAGGATGTGTTTGCATGGCTTCCACCTTTTGCATCACTTTCAACATCATCTCAGCCAACATTAGCTTCAACCAATATCAGTCCATACATATCATTCCACATTTTTCCAGAGGTACAACTTGAGGTAAAATAGCATACTTTTCTAATTTATTACGAATTTAGGAGAATTTCATGCAAAATCCATTGAGCATTATTCATCATCCTTCATTCCACATCTTTACCACTTCCCCCTCTTTTAGAGACATACCATCTTTCAGTTTGGGGGAGTGTTACTTTCATTCATTTCTTTCTTATGACCATGCCATTAATATTCTTTATCATCCATTGATCTTCTCACCACCTCCCTTATCCCATGTTGTTTTACACCAAGCATAGATTTCAACAGATTGTAACAACAACCTCAATTTGTTTTTTTAACATTGCATGAGGGCATGCTAATTCTCCCGTTTGGGAGAGGAATTGCTACACATGATGAATATTTTCTACTTTCTTTCTCATTTAAGGCATACAATTTCATTTTTATACAGTGCAGAAATTGATTGGAGTATATCTTTAAAACTATGAACTGAATTCTTGTGATTTTTGGATAACAAAGAGGTATCATTAGAATACACAAACCCAGACAATTTCAAGTTAAATTAGCTTGTTAAATTTCTGAAATCATGCACTGTCACCTACAGCCATTTTGTTTATATCTCATGATCCATGCATCAAAACGATCTAATTTTTGAATCATAGAAGCATTAATATATTAAAAATCTACTTGTAAAATTTCAGCAAAATCTGATTTATAGTTTTTGAGAAAATAGTTAATGAAATTTGCTGTTATTTATATAATATTTTGCTGCGACTTCATATACATATAGTTGAACTTCAATGTAAAAATTGTTACGCCTTCATCAACATTTCTAAAATTGAATACTCATTATTTGAGGAAGAATTCATTTGTTCCATCTATTTCATGAGTTGGGATGAACAATTTTTGTATTCTTGCTTGGTTAATACAGAGACTTTGGGTTGCATGAGGACATGCAATATATTTAGTTTGAGGGTGTGTTGGGCCGCTAATATGTCATTATTATTATCACTTTTTAACATCTATTTCATCCATTTCTACCCTTCTTTATCACGTCATTTATCATGATTTATCATATAATTCCATTTTATAATTATTTATGCTCTTATGGATAAATATTATTTCTTCTCCGTTATTTTTAATAAATTGATGATTATTATGCATGATTTTACCAATGATGGTTTATTAATAATTTTTTTGTAACATCACTCACCATTTGAGCCTCCAAGATATTTTCCAAATTGCAGATTTGATCTCCAGCTCATCATTAAATATGTTAACTCAGAAATTCGATGGAATAAGAAGTGACAGTTTTGCATTGGACGTTTCGGGAAAATGGAGAGGAATTTGGAAAATTCGAAACATGGGTTTTGTTCAAAACAGACCGAAATAGTTTCAAAGTGCGTAGTTTTCCCAAATTAGGTTCGTATTAAGAGAAACAGAAGGTTCTCTGAAGACATTTTTCTCAGATTCGCTGTTGCGACCAGTTTCCAAATTATCTCAATTGCAATACCAAATTCGACCTGTTTCTATTGAATGCTGATGGAAAGATATTTCAGATATGATCTTGCTGATCAATTTGTTGTAAACAATCCAATTTTGTTATGGGAATCATTTTGTAATCATATATGTTGTAACTTCTCTCTGCTCTTTGTGTATTTAAATGAGAACAGAGATCAAAGAGGGATATGGATGATTAGAGATATAGATCATTAGAGATAGGATAGGATAGGATAGGATAGGAGGAGAGGGGATAATGGAGATATTTTGATATATATGTAATCACTGTTGAATTACAGGCAAACTATGTTATATTATTTTCATTCAATGAAAGAGTCTGTTGATTTCCCTTGATGCGTGCAGATCGAATCGAATGAGACATGTTGATTAAGCCTAAGTGGTTTTTAATTCTCCGGTTATTGTAAGTTCTTTCCTCTCAGAAGTGGCAAGAGCCTGCCACAACTGGGAGATCCAGCTAGATTAGCACCCACACTGTAGATTTCCATTACCGGTTGCATTTCAATTCTGTCAATTCTGTAGGCTGTGAGTGATAATTTTATTGCAGAGCGTGTGTTAATTCCATTACAGAGCGTTTAATTTCTAGCATAAGCGTGAGTTATTTTTACATAGGTAGGCATAGATAAGGCGTGGATTAGAGCATTGATTTCATTTTCTTTCGTTTACAGCATTGTAGAATAGGGTGTACATGAGAGTGTGGTTATTATAGAATCAGCTGAAAGAGATTGGTTAATGCTACTGAACTCTCGGTTGATATCATTTCCATTTGTATTGTTTAATTGAGATTGAGTGTGATTTAGATAGAATCAGCTAGAAGAGATTGGTTAATGCTACTATGCTCTCGGTTGATGTTATTTTCAATTGAATTTCTTGCTTCAGATTTGATTATGGTTTTTCTTGAGATTAAGTCCTGATGCTTAGATGTATTATTTCCTTTAAAAGTTACAACTTTAGATTTATGATTGCATCCAGTTACTCTTGTATCAAGTTTTATAGTTCAACTTAAAAAGCATTACTCTCTGGATTTATAGCTTGCACATATTGTGTACACTCTTGAAACAAAAAGACTTACCCAGGTTGATAATTAATGTGAGGCAATTAGGAGTTTTAAAAGACACCTTTTAGCACCCAACAACATCATCAACAGATGATTTGGGAGGATCTTGTTTCGGGGTATCAGATCTTTCTTTACCTTTACCCTTTTTCTTACCTTTCGAGGCTTTATCTGCCACAATAGACTGGACAACGTGGACCTCAGAGGTTTTACCAAGATTTAACTGGTTTTTCAAAGGATGATTAGAACTAGTATCTGAAGCAGATTGTTTTTTCGAAGAAGATTTGGTAGAAGTCTGAGACACTAATCCAATTATACCATCAACAGGTGGTACATCAGGAGACTTTGAAGATGTCAAATCCGAAGATGGTTTAGAGGATCAAGGAATTTTTTATATAACATGCCATATTGGGAATAGACTAAGTCTAAATACTGAGCACAACTAATAGCTTGATCCTCGGTAACACATCCACCCATTTCTATATCTACAACAATTTTTTTACGAATTATTTGGTAAACCATTCAGTTAACAACTCATCAGGAATTTCAAATTTGATGAGGCGACGCCGACGTCTCCATTCATGGATATGATCGGAAATATGGGTCGCAGTATCTTTCTTCATAGATGTGAGAAAATGAGTACCAGTTTCATAACAAACTAGCAATTGGAAGTGGGTGAGGAAGGCCATAGCTAAAGAGTTAAAGTCAGCATAGGTACCTCGAGGAAACTCGATATACCATTTTGTGGCAACACCTGTCAAAGTTTGCTAAAAGAGGCGAAGACGAATAGAATCATTAATGTAAGAATTAGAAGAGCACCATAAGTGATATGTCATCACATGGGCTTGAGGGTCCTCTTTAGATTTTCCTTCGAACTTAGGGCAATCGCTCAAAATTTTAGTAGGAACTGGAGGCCAGTAAGGTGAATGAAAAATGGGATCATTAGTAAGCCTCGAGACATCAAGCAATTCAAATGTAGCTAAAAATGGTAATTTCATATTAAAGGGCATGTAAGGCCTTTGAGGAGGCTCAACCTGTGGGTTCTAGCCTTGTTGGTAAGGATCCTGCCCCCACACCAGAGGATTTTGACCATAGGGGACTTGATTCTGCCCCCACTGAGGGGTACCTTCACCATAAGGTGGATTCTGTCTAGGGTAGGGTTGATATTGACTACCATAGGCCGATGATAAAAATTATATGCAGCATATGGATTGTAAGGTTGTTGCATCAGTTGACCCTGGATGTGAAGTGATTGGCCCTATTGCTACAGCAGTTGACCTTGAGTCTGCAAGGTTTGACCTTAGTGATATACAAGTTGAGCTTGATGCTACAGGGGTTGACCTTCGTGATATACAAGCTAAGCTTGATGTTGCAGGGGTTAACCTTGTTGCCGCAAAGGTTGGCCTTGTGGAAACATGGGTTGAGTGGGTTGTTGAACAAACTACGCTTTCTATTACAAAGGTTGTTGATATTGCTGCAAAGGTTGTTGTTACTACTGCAAAGTTTTCCCCTGTTGTTGTAAAGGTTGCCCTTGCTACTGTAATGGTTTTTGGACAGTTCCTTGAGGGATACCCTGTGGTTATTTGTAAGTTCTGAATGTGATTTGACCATATGCACCAGGAAGAGCAGATTGACCACGTTGCACATGAGGTCCTTCTTGTGGAATATAAGGTGGATTTTGCAAATGCTTGTGAACCATATGGGACATAAGCTTGTTGGAGTAGTATTTGGGCCGTGTAGGGCTATTGATACTGGATATTACCCGATTTGGATGGACCAAAGGGGTTGGGAATAGCACCAAGGTAAGGTTGATTGACTCCAACCATGTGAGGTTGTGATCCACTCACATGGGTTCCACCTGACATAAGAGGAATGTTTGGATTCCCCTCCCCCCCCAGGCTGTGACTAAGGCGGTGGTGCACTTTTCCCACTTGACGAGGGGACTAAGGAACTTACAGATGCTTGAACCAAAACAATCAGTTGTACCAGAATGGAAGGTTGAAACAATGGTAAAGGTTGCAAAAAAATTGTCGATTGAATGGGAACTGACATGATAGCAGTTTGCACAGGAATTTGAGACGTCATGTTTAGGATAAACAGACCGGAAGTAGGCATGGCATTTGACGACCAAATAGGATTTTGGTACAAATAGGATTTTTGTTCAAATATGAAGCACTGGGAGTTATTGAAACTAATTGAGATAAGGTTGTCTAACCATATGGAAGCCCAAGCCTACTGGTTTCAGGAAGTGTCTGAGATGGGACTCTTCCTGTGAAATGAAAGCCTTCTAGAGGAAATTCATATTCCTACTCTTCACCAACATGAGGAATATGAGTAGTAGAAACTTCCAGAGGACCTTGACGATAGGTTGGGATCTCACCTTTTGAATCCATGGGTGGAAACAACTTGCAAGGAGAAATTGAGATCTACGAGGACATAACTCCAAAGGAACACCAGGTCGATCATATGGACTGTAAGGATGCTCGGGAGATATCACAACAGGATCAAATAACGGATTCGAAGGATATAAGACAAACCTTTGTAGACTCTCACGGGTTTTTGGATTAGACTCTTAAGGGGACAAATAATCTGAAGGTGGTGGATGAGAAGCAAGGGGTTGGATGCTTGGGACAATCCCAAGTTCAAAGCCTTGAGCTTCAAGTGAGTGAGGAAGTTCCGAATGAACTCTGTGTGAAGACCCTTCAGTATCAGACAACGAAGGGGAACTCTAGGGTGAACTCAATGGTTCAGCCACGATGACTTTATCTCAAGAGTAGAAGAAGAAGAGGTCATTTGTTGAGGGCTGATTAAAATTAAAATTTACAAGGAATTACTCAATATTGGGCCAAGAAGCAACTGCATGGGTTTGACATGTTATCATTGGCAGCTAATTTTATTGACACGAAACAACAAAATAATCAAAATGGTTAATAACTAAGGAAGAGGACTTACTAAGTATCTGTGAACCGCAATATACACCCTAGTCAAAACCAAGGACTTAACGTACGGCGACCAACCTCCTCGAATGATGTGTTTGGTCTATCATGTTTACAAGGAGGATGAATCGGTTACCTGTGGCTAAAGGATAACAACTTAATGGGGTATCCCAATATATACGCGACGGTACGGGGAGCACAAGTTCATGTTGGCACTGTCTAATGCAGAATTGTTCGATGAGACCGTCCCTATATACTTATCATACTAAAGTGCCTTTGATATACCTGAAAGTACTGGAGAACCTTTTATATACTTCCATACTGGGATGGGATTTCACCCTCGAGATACACTGCAGGCAGTTATCGACAACTGCTATGTTTAAAGACGTTGGAATACGTCTCTAGCCTAGACCTCTAGATATTTGCGTTAAGTGACAAATGCTCCTTAGGTTAATTGAGATAAATTTTAAGTTTATCTAGGATTACGTTTCAATTTTGATGGCTCAATGATGTCACGTGTTCGTATAATGCAACTATATGATGCAAATGGAATCTTTTCATTCGATGAAGGCTAAACTAACGAAGGAAGAGAGACAACCAAATAATGCATGAAGCGATAAAAATGCATCAACACAATTCTTTCCAATGCAATATGTAGAAACAAAATCTAATCTTTCATTTCCCTAACAAATGCAATCCTATAGAAATGAAAATCACTTTCCTTTCACTAATATGCAATAATGATGTTTCTTTCACTTTGATTCAAACAATGCAAACTAGTGCAATGAGCAAAGGAAAATTCAATCAATTAAAATGAAAATGAAAACCTCTTTCACTTTATGATTTCGAATGCAAGAAATATTTCAAAAATACTTAAATGACAAGATCTTTCACTTTTTCTTTCTGAAACATAAGAATGAAGACAAGTACTTTCTCTCAATTCAACCAAAACAAGCAATTTGTAATATATGCTTGCCAATGGAAGTAAAGCAATCTTCAAAGCATCAACACAACTTGACACTAATGAAAACGACTTCACATCGATGAGCCAAAAGCAACTTGGAAAATATGTCCTGATTGCAGGAATACGCTTGAATGGGAGAAACTGATGCCAGAAAAGTAGACCAAACAATGAGTGGAGGGTGACCTAGAAGCCCTAGAAACCCTAGAAAGCAATGAAGATTCAAACACACATTAACCAAGTCAAGAGATAATTGCAGTCATACAAGCATAATAACCAAGACAAATACACTATAGGCAAACTAAAAATCACTGACAAAGAGAAAAAAGACTGAGAACAAGAAGAAAAACCCTAATTTTTTTATCCTTTGGGATCATCGCGCCTGTTACAGGAAAAAGGGTGATGCAAGGGTAATCAATGCGACTATAATTAAAACATCAGCAATGACATCGCGACTATTAAGGTTAAACCCGTGATGGGTGAGAAAAATGAGGGAAAATAAAAAAATATTCAAGAACAGAACAGACTGAGTGTCCTTAAGCAATAACCAGTAAGTGCAAATAGCTACAGAGAAGCAAACAAGTCAAAAAACTGACGGTTTGTCAAACTCATCATAGAATCAAGATGAAGGATTAGATGCAAAGGGTTAAAGCTTCCCCGGTAGAGTCACCATTTTTTTTCTAGGTAATCCTCTCTACGAACAGAGACAATCCCTCTAGCCCAATGAGTGGGACTAGCAACCTATGTGATAATCTACTAAACACTTTCCTAAGTTACAATCGAAATAGAAGGATAGGAAGATGAACTACCTCATTCTGATGCTACAATATCCTCATTTGTTGGAGACCTCGAATCGCTTGTGCCACAGGCTCGATCCTACTACTCACAACATTTGAATGCCTGCACAAGAGATCAAGACAGGACAAATCATATAAGTACAAATAGCATAATCGAAAGTAACCTACTTCACAGATCAAGGAGCATTAAGATAAATGATGCATTAACGTACCCATTTATGGAAAATGAACCAGTAGTTGTATATATTAATAGAATAAAAGAGTAAGCATACAACCAAGCCTTGATGTCAATAAGCTCTCCTTAAGTGAATGCCCAAGTCCAAGCTCAAGATCTCCAAGCACTCCTTCTCCAAGCCAAATGAGTAGCGTGTAGGCACAATCTCAGCATAAGGGTGCAAATAGCCAAAGACCAACCATTTGGGAATGGGAGAGGATGGATATATAGGCAGGGAAAGAGAGTTAGGATTTCTCCAAAGATTGGAGAAGGCCCTCATCTCAAGGAGGTAGCTCATAAGGATAAAACCGAAAGGTCAAGTTGAGAGAAATCGACCTCATCTACCCCAAACAACCTCCAGCTCGTTGTTCTAGAAGCCTCTAGATCACGAAGCTTCTTGTCCTCATTGGGAAAATTTCCTTTTAGGGGTCATCAATGGTATCCAAGCAAAAAGCACTATGGCATCGCGAGGTTAGTATAGTGAAACTAGTGGCCATCACTGTTTTAAGTGTCAGGGGGCAATGATGCCAAAATTAAGGTTTTTGAGCCATTTCCTTTAGGGGAATCTCAAGGAATTTTTCATGATTTTTTTAGGGAGGATCTGGCCTACATCTCTGGATGAGTACACTGCATGATGGTCATGTTTCGGGAACTTTGGGGTATGTCACGGGGAAGTGCGAGAGGTGTGGCAAAATACTGTGTAACACTTCTATATGGAAGATATTTCTTGATTCATTACATCAACCCAATGTTTCTCTTTTACTTCCTCTTGAAGATGGGTTGGTTGAAAGGAAAGGAAGGAAAACATATTCTATTGTTCAAACTCATGCTCCTACTCATATATTTCTCTGATGCTTCTAGTTTTTTTATTGTCTTCTAAAGATAATGAATCATTGTTGTATTCTATAACAAACCCTTGTTTGTTTTCCATGTAAAAAATATAAGACCAAGGTCATGGGACACATATTCCAAGCTGAATGGTGGGAAGACATTATAGTGGGGGTGACTTTTGGTTTATTTATGGCTATCGAAAATTGGAAAAGGCATTGGCAAAGGCAAAGAGGCATTAATTGACATCTTATTTATGAAATAAAGGAAAATAGGAAAAAAAAGGGAGATGAAGAGTCACAAATTTGCATGAGAATGAAATTGAAGATAAAATAGAGGAAAATGAAGAAATTAGAGGCCTCAATGATAAAAAGGCTTCTGAGGATCAGTTTACAGCTTCTGTTACTCTAGTTTTGGAGCTCTCAATTCATTCACTCTCTCTCGCATACTGGTGCACACTTAGAGAATTCTTGGATCATACTTGCATCACTCTAGTATTCAATTTGATTAGAGAAATAGGTAAAAGGAAAGGAGGGGAGCACAAGGAGACAACCAGATCAACAACTACAAATAGATTTCTTTTGTAATTTTCCTAAAAATAACCTATTAATATTTATATAATATGAAATATTATTGTTTCAAACTAGTTGATGTCTTGTGTATCCGCTTGACGAGTTATAATCTGAACCAAGAATTAGTTAGGGTTTAATTGGATACGATAGGAACTAAATTATGGTTGGTTCCATAACAAAATCTTGAAGCAAAAACTGACTAGAGGGATAAGGCTGGTAGGAAGGAAAAAAATACGACAATACCCAATACTGAATTCAATTATTAATTATTTTTCCTCGACGCTCAAGTAGCTAGGAGCTTAGTGGATGGGAAATAGAAATTCTCTTGTTTTCCTCGGCCTCCTCTTCATAATCATGTTGATGTCGAGCCATAGGGTTTCTGATAACAAGACTGGGACTATAATGACCTGACATGTTACTTTCTATAAGAAAAAAGACTTACGAGATCTCACTATTATGCAATATAGTAGTGGGTCTTATCATTTTCTCCAGCCATCGAAGACTCCTTGAGTGCACAAGTAAATACTTGCAGGTCATATTTAAAGCCAATGACTTGCCAAACCAAGGACGTATTTAAATCCAATGACTTGTTAAACCAAGGACTATTTAAAAGCACAACTTATATTTTCGATATGGAAGAGATTCTCGAGATATATCTTAATAAGAGATAAGTAGCTACACTTTTGTTCTTGTCATTTTTTGGAAAAATATCATGTTTATGATGCTTCTTGCATGAAAGAATAATTGTTTTCTTGGAAAAATATCATGTTGATTCTTGTGTGAAAGAAAAGATCATGTTGCTTCTTGTGTGAAAATAATAATTACTTCTTTGGGAAAATATTATGTTGTTTTATATATGTTATTCTTGCTTGAAAAGAATAAGCGATTATGATAAATTTCTTGGAAATCATGGGGAAAATAATGATTGTTGTAAAATACTATTTGAAAAGAAACATGAGTTTGCATCTTCTGTGGCATATTTTCTTGGAAAGAAACTCGCTTTTGCATGCACTTTAGGTTGACTTTCTTTGAATGCACAAAATTAGAATTATTAAGTTTGATATTTCTTGAGAGAAAATAAGTTATCTGCATGCACAAAATAGAAATGCTATGTTTGATCTTTCTTGAAAAGAAAATATGTTTTCTTACACAAAAAAATAGAAATGTTGTGTTGATCTCTTGAAAGGAAGTATAATCTTTACACCCATCAAAAGTACCATTATAATGTTGGATTTTTTGAAAAGATTGCCTCGCTAGATTAATTGTGTAAATTTTTTAATTTAGATGCATAATAGGTTAAGTTAACCTTGTTATGGTGGCTTGGTTTTTATGAATAAAAAACGGTTATCTATGGTAATTTCTTGAAAAGGGAAGCATCGAAAACTTGCATGTAGAAAGATAGAGAAAAAATGTTATATTAACTTCCTTTTGAAAAGAAGTATGTATTTGATTACATTAAAATAATAACTAATGACGGTATAATTATAGAGAAGGGAATATGTGTTGCACACATTAAAGAATGGATATTATTATAAGCTCTTTCCTACACAAAGAATAGTCATTGTGTTATATAGACATGTTCTTTGCATGGATAGAACTATTGAGCTATATTTAGTTAGAAAAAAGATATATGATTATTTGTATGCTATCATAACTATTATGTTAGTCCTTTTGAAATAAAACCAGGTATATGCATGAAATCTTTGTATTAAATTTCATTTGGAAAGAATATACATTTCCACGTGGGAAATGATAGCACATTGTGTTAGCCTACATTGGAAAATATTCTTTGGGAAAGAAGATGAAATTACATGCACAAAAACCATAGTAATGTGTCGGTTTCCTTGGAATATACATATGGGTAATGTTGGTATAATCTTTGGAAAAGAAGACATGTATTTGTTGCATTAGTTTTATGGAAAAGAAAACATGTTTTTGCATGCCATATTGTGCTAGATTTCCTCAAAAAGGAAACATGTGTTTGTTGCTATATTGTGTTAAGCATTATTTAGGAAAGTATATGCATTTGCATGCATAGGAACACCATTCGTTGTGTTAATTCTCTTTACGTATTTGTATGCACTAAAGGTAATAGTTGAAGGGCTAGTCATTAGAGGAAATTTAGCCTAAAAGTGGCCTCCTAAGGAAAAATAATAAAATAAGAGTTATGAGTTTTGGAGGGAAAAGATGAAAACTATTTTTTTTAATTATATTTTTGGCTTATCTCCTTGTAGGTTTACTCAAGTTTCAAGTGTAGACACTTGTTGGATACGGAATTAATTCTGCATCCAATGAGTACCTATTATGAATACTTTTAACAAGATCCACATTGATAAAAATTGCAGATACATTAAAAAAGCATGTTTAACACGTTTTTTTAATGTATCTACATTTTTTTTATCAATGTGGGTCTTCTCAAAAGTATGCATAAGGGGTACTTGTTGAATTTGGAATTTAATTCCACATCCAATGAGTGCCTACACTTGAAATTTGAGTAAACCTATAAGGAGATAAGCCAAAAATACAATTAAAAAAAATAGTTTTTCTTCTTTTCCCTCCAAAATATTTACATGTACCTCTTTTTAAATTTAAAGAATTTTGATTAGTTTACATTTTATGACATGGAAAATACGTCAAATTTTCATGGGCACTTTTAGGCTAAAATTTCCTCTAATGTATTTTGATACAGTTTCTGTAATTTGTATGCACGAAGATCATAACGGATGTGTTAGTTTTCTTTAAAGAAATATCTAGACAATTGTAGTGATTTGTCTTGCAAGAATGTGTGCTTGTGTGAGGAGAATAATAGTTAATGTGGTATTAAATTATCGACATGCTTTGATGGTTATATGCTTATAACTAAAACATATGCAATGTTGTTAAAGGAAGCATGCTGTGATATTTTGTTTGTGTTTCATGAATGTACATGAATAGATGGTGAAGCATCACTAATATTGGTTTATGAATTGGTTTGATTAATACTTAATTTAATCATGATAACAAAATTTGATGACAATAGTAGTCATAAGAAAAGGATGCGACATATGCAAAGATGGATTATGTTTACCGTTATTGCAGAAAATAAGTTAGTGGTTTATGTAGATTGAAGAAATGCCAACTGAATGATAATCGACTGATGAGAAGAACCAGGCCCTAAGACACAATGCTCAAGGGTTCGTGGATAAATGGTGTCATGATGATTGTAATAGCTTATAATGAGTTATGTTGTTTTTTAGACTATATTTTTTGTTGGCCTATTTGTGTTGCCATTGATGTCACCTAGTTGAATTGCATATGTTGTATATCTGTTAAAGGTTGTCATGTTGTTTTAACATGGTGGAATAAGCCCTAGAAGGTCTGTAGGAGTGGTTTCATGAGGTAACAAGGCCTCATCTGAATCTAAGCTAACTTGTCTAGAGTTCTATTTGATGGTGTGTGTGTGTGATGTCTTAATGAAATCTTACAGTTGGGTTCCTGATGTCAAGTTAAGTCTGAAGGGGTGGTTTACAGGTCACTTCATTCTTGTGAAGCTCTGTTGCAAGATTGAGAGCTGGATTTTTTGTTTTAAGTTATGCTCTGCCCTAGTCACATAGATGGAGGCTCCTCAGAGCATCTGAAATAGTAAAGTCACATGGATAAAAGGCTATGAGAGTGACAAGATATGTATAGTCATTGGCTCGCAGGACCTGTGGGAGAAACCAAGGGAGAAAAGTTCCAGTTGTATAGATGAAAAGTTGTGGGAGTGACCGAAACTATATAGGCATTGGCTCGCAGTTACTGTGGGAGTGGCTAGAGACATTTTTTTCGAGTTTTGTGAATGCGACTGAGGCAAAACACAGAATTCTCATCGGGTTTCTTACGCACTCTTGAAATTAATTTGTTTATTAGGAGAGTTTATTTTCAGAACCTTCTAGAAAAAGTCGGGATGAGATGTGGGGACTTCCAGAAAGTGATTAAATTTGAAATTATCAAAAGGACTAGTGGATAGAGAGGTTTGATATGGTCAATATGCCATCCTCAATAAATTATGAAGTGTGTGAACAGGCTTTGTGTGAGCTCCATCATGTAAATTATTAATGGACTTAAACATCTCCAGATTCTATAAAATGAGAAGGAAAGAATCTCGGTTGCTGGTTCGGAAGAAAGAGTGTGAGTAAGTGAATGTGCATATGTTTCAAGTACACTTCAAGTGAGTTTTGTAGTGAAGTTCAAATTTCAGAACTGCAGAGTGCTTCAGAGATTAATCTTCAACAACATTTGAGTGTTGGATGCAAAAATTGAAGTTTAGTTTGAAGGGTGTGTAGAGAGAGTTTAGTTCTCTCAACTTGTGTGTGGATTTGTGGTTGCATGAGTGTGAATTCTTGTTACATGTTTTGATTCTCCAACATCATATTTATTTCTGAATCATATCATAGCAGAATTGTTTGCACTTGGAGTAGGAGCTTCAATCTTAGTGCATATTATTTGTCTATTGTAGGAGTGGGTGCTCCAAGTTGGTTGTGGCCAACATTTCTCATTTCAGTCAAGGGGTCAATCCTCCATTGCTAGTGGGTGCTAGCTAATGCAACATAATGAGAAGATTTTTGAAGAATTAGATAATAGAAGAATCAGTTAACAGTTCGATGATTTTTTTCCCTGGAGGGGGGTTTTTCCACCTAAAATTCAGGAGTCCACATGTGATGATTGTTTGTGTTTTTCATGCGCTTGATCTTGCTATATTTCTCTAAAGTAATTTTCTGAAAGAGTTTTTATTTGTGTAAATAATTAGTAATATTGATTCACCCACACCCCCCCCCCCCCCCCCCTCTTAGTATTACTTTTGTCTAACAATTGGTATCAGATTCAGCTCCTTTGCTATAGCTTGACGGCTGAAAGGAGATTTTGAGAAAGGCCAATGGTCGGTCATGATGTTAAAGTTCCAATTTTTTTTGGTGAAAATTATAATTTATAGAAGATAAGAATCGAAGGGCATCTCATGAGTTTGGGTGTTGATGTCTACTCTATTGTGGTGTCCGGGAATGTTGTTCCTAATGTTCTTCCTTCAGACAGTGGTGAGAAGAAGAAATATCAAAACAATGCCAAAGCCAGAAGTGCCATCATTGTTGCACTCAGTGAGAATGAGTTGATAAAGGTCATGCATTGCAAATCAACTAAAGAAGTATGGGACAAAATTGAGAATAGCTATGAAGGTGATAAGAAAGTAAAGAAGGCGAAGCTCCAAACCTATAGGATGAGGTTTGAGAGCTTGAAAATGAAAGAGGATGAAACTATTACAAAATATTTTCAAAGAGTTGAATCAGTGACCAATTTAATCAAGAGTATTGATGAAAAGTTTGATGATGAAGTCATTATTAAGAAAATATTGAGGTCTTTACCAATAGGATTTAACCCCAACGTTTCTGCTATTGAGGAAATGTTTGATTTGAGCACACTCACTATGGAGCAATTGCTTGGAATACTTACAGCCTATGAGATGCACATTATAGAAGAGAAATCTGAATCTAGTGAAGCTACATTCAAAGCCTCCAAGAAGGTCAAGGAAATCACCAAGAAGGTCAAGGCAATCACCAAGAAACTCAAGAAACTTCCAAATAAAATCAAGGAAGAGGAAGAGTATTCTAGTAGTGAATCTAATGGAGAATTTGTGCAATTTTCCAACAAGTTAAAGAGAGGTACTGGAAAATATAAAGGAAAACTTCCTTTCAAGTGTTTTGAGTGTGGAGAAGTTGGGCATTTTGCTTCAAAATTTCCAAGCAAAAGAAGTGAAAGGGAATAAAAGAAGAAGGATATGAAGGGCAAGGCTTAGAATTTTCGAAAAGCTAGAACTCAGAGGAGGAGTTATTATTCTAAAGAAGAAAGTGATATTTCAGAAGAAAGCAATGAGAAATATTCATCAGAAGAAGAAGAGCACAATCAATGTGTTTTTATGGCTTTCTCTTCAAAATATGAATCATATCTTGAAGATTGAGAGATTGACTATGAAGGTGAACTTATTTATGCACTTGATGAGCTGAGAAAAGCAAGAAACAAAATTAAGTTGCTGACGAGGTAATACGTAAGTTAAATGAGAAGATATCTTCTTTCGTTGATGATTCTTCAAGGACCTAGGTGCATGAGCTTGAGAAATTCAAAGAAAATTTGTTGCAACAGATTGTTATTCAACAAAATAATTTGGCCGAGTTGGAAAAGGAGAATGAATCCTTGAAGCATAATATTGGAGCTCCTATTGCATGCACTCATGAGGAAGACATTATCTATTTAAAGAGAGAATTAGAAGAGGCAAAAATGAGAGAAAATGTGCTCATCAATCAGCTAGAAGAATGTAAAGAAAATTGTCACAAACTTGAAGCAGAAATTGTTTCTCTAAGGGCTAATCTCTCAAAGATGAAACTAGAGCATGCCTAAACCAAAAATTTATCAAGGGATCAAAATATTTGCAAAATATTCTCAGCATGAAAAGGTCTCCAGAGGACAAAACTGGTTTGGGGTTCAATTATTCTTTACAAAATGACAAAGAACAACCTAGTACCAGTTATGCAGATTCTTTGAAAGGAAAATAAAATCAATAAAATGTTGTTGCAACCAGCCAGAGTGCGAAAAAGGATCAAGAACCAAAGGAAGAAATACCCTCAAAATTTACTCCTCCTTCAAGGCAACAAAAGGTCAGGTATAGTACATTATTTTATGGTTATTGTTTTGCATGTAATAATTTTGGACACAAAGCTATAAATTGTAGGTTGAAGATGTTTCCTAGAATAAATTTTGATAGATCAAGGGTTGGTCAAGGTTCAAATTATTTGCATGATAATGGAAATAACTCTTTTTCTCTTCTAATGAATGAGATTGAATGTTTCAGATGCAATAACTTTGGTCACAAATCTATTGAGTGCAGATCTAGCCTTCCAAACTCCTTCATGCAACAAGGAAAATCTATTCAATAAAAGATTGAGAAAAGATGGAAGAAAAGGACCGAAAATTGTGAGATTTCCTTGATAGCTCATGATCAGCATGCACAACGGTTGATTTATAGTGGTTGCTCCAAACACATGACCAATGATAAGAGAAAATTCTTGCAGTTAAAAGAGTACAAAAAGGGCAATGTTAGTTTTGGAAATGATGCAGCAATTCCCATCAGAGGCAAAGGAATAGTCAGTTTGGACAGAAAAACCAAAGCGAAAAATGTTCTTTACATTGATGGATTGAAGCACAACCTTCTCAATGTAAGTCAAATGTGTGGTAATGGGCATGAAGTGATTTTCAAATCTAAAGAATGTAAGATTATAAATTTTGAATCAGGGAAGATTGTGGCAAGAGCCATTAGAAGTGATAGCAACATGTATATTTTTTATGACACTAGATATAGTTGTTGCATGAGAAAAATAGAAGAATCTTGGCTATGGAATAGAAGATTGGGTCATGTTAATTTTGATAATCTAGTCAAGATTAGCAAGATCATAATAGTTAGAGGATTACCAATGTTGGCTAAACTAGAAAGAACAACATGCAAGTCATGCCAATTTGGGAAACAAACAAGAGTACATTTCAAATCAAAGGAGTTCACTACAAGCAGACCATTGGAGCTAGTGCATGCAGATTTATGTGGCCCTACAAGAAAGCAAAGCCCAAGAGGTGAGAAATATTTTATTTTATTTGTTGATGATTTGACTAGAGCCACATGGATTATGCTTATGAAAGAAAAATTGTAAGCATTCAAAAAAATTTAATATTTTAAGGCACTTGTTGAAAATGAAATTGATTTGAAGATAAAGTGTCTTAGAACTGATAGAGGAGGTGACTTTATGTCTAGAGAATTTGATGATTTTGTGAGCATGGGATTAAGAGGCAATACTCCATAGCCATAACACCACAACAAAATGGTGTGGTTGAAAGGAAAAATAGGTTGGTCCAAGATATGGCACGGGCTATGTTGGATGACGATGGTGTATTAGATAATTTTTGGGGAGAAGCAACTCAAACATCAGTATATTTGGCCAATAGAGTCTTCTTAGGCCAATTAGGGACAAAACTACATATGAGTTGTGGAAAAGAAGACCAACAAAAATTGACCATTTCAAAATATTTGGAAGCAAGTGCTACATCAAGAATACTGAAGACAAGCTTGGAAAGTTTGAATCAAGAGATGATGAGGGTATATTTCTTGGCTATTTATTCAAATGAAAGGGATACAAATTCTATAACAAGAGAAAAAAATAGGTAATCGAAGGTATTGATATTGTTGTTGATGAAAATTTGCCTAGATCTAATGATTTCCAAGATGTTGCAGTTGATCGTGATTTCATACAATATGAGTATCAAGAAATTTCTAAAGAAGAGAAAGAATAGGTAAATACCTCCATTACAAAGAGGGCTCCACCAAGTCATATCCAGAAGAAGCACCCGGAAAGTCAAATTCTTGGTAGCAAAGAGTGTGGAGTGAAAACAAGGAGAAAATTGTTGGATAGTTTCAATCAAACTCATTTTGCACTTTTGTCTCAATTTTAGCCCAAAAACTTCAATGAGACTAATGAAGAACAACTTTGGTTCAAAGAAATGAATGAAGAACTAGATCAAATTGAGAAGAACAACACATGGGAGCTTATACCAAGGCCAAAGCACAAAAACATTATTGGAACCAAGTGGGTGTTCAAGAACAAGCTTGATGAAGAAGGAAGAGTGGTAAGGAACAAAGCAAGACTTGTGTGCAAATGGTATACTCAGGTAGAAGTTATTGATTTTGATGAAACTTTCTCTCATGTAGCTATATTAGATGCTATAAGAATGTTTTTGGCCTTTGCATGCTACAAGAAAATTAGAGTTTATGAAATGGATGTAAAATCAACTTTCTTAAATGGTGATTTAGAAGAGGAAGTATATATAGAGCATCCTAAAGGTTTCTTATTGGGGGATTATGAGAATATAGTGTGTAGGTTGAAAAAGGATCTTTATGGCTTCAAACGGGATCCAAGAGCATGGTATGCAAAACTCGACAAACATCTACAACAAGAAGGCTTCAAAAAGGGATCCACGGACAATCATTTATATATCAAATTTGAAGGTGATCATTTTCTAATAATTGATGTGTATGTAGATGATATTATATTTGGGAGTGATTGGGAGGAGATGGGCCAAAATTTTGTACAAGAAATGCAAAAATAATTTGAGATGTTGGGTGAGCTTACTTTATTTCTTGGTTTGCAAGTTATTCAAAATGAAAAAGGCATTTTTATTACTCAATCAAAATATCTTAAAGAGAAACTGAAATAGTTTGGCATGGAAGATTGCAAACCAGTATGTACTCCCATGGTTACCGATTGTAAGTTGAGTAAAGATGATGAATCACCAGATGTAAATCAATCCATGTATCGTTCCATGATTGAAAGCTTATTGTATCTAACTGCTTATAGGCCATATTTCATGCAAGTTGTAGGAGTGGTCTCTAGATTTCAAGCTAATCCCAAGGAGACTCATCTTAATGTTGTAAAAAGTATCTTCAAGTACCTTCAAGGCACCCTTGAGTATGGATCATGGTATCCCAAGAGTAATAATTTCAATTTGATTACTTTTATTAATGTTGATTGGGTTAGTAGTATTGATGATAGGAAAAGTACTTCAAGAGCAGCTCATTTTTGGGTGATTTTTTGGTTTCTTGGGCCAACAAGAAACAAAGCTCAATCTCTTTGTCCACATTTGAAGAAAAATATATAGCAGCAGCCACTTGTTTTACACATATATTACGGATGAAGCAGATTCTTCAAGACATGCATGTTGAATTTGAAGAGCCTCTTCCTATCATGGTAGACAACACAAGTGAAATAAGCATTTCTAAGAATCTGGCTCTTCATTCTAAGACCAAACACATACCAATAAAATATCATTGTCTAAGAAAACAAGTAGTCAGCAAAGTTGTGAAGTTGGAAGATATTGCTTCAAGTGAACAAATTGCAGATATCTTCACCAAGCCACTTCCAAGAGACCAATTTGAATATCTTAGAGAGAAGATGGGTGTTGTCCCTTTTCGAAGGCATTGAGGAGTTTTCCATGGAGTTATTTTTTGTCATATGGCATTTGTCAAGGGAACTTTCAGCTGCAAAATTTGAAGAATGGGTTTTGATTGGTTATTTGCATACATTTTCAAGGTATTACAAACTATTTGTTTTCTTCTTCTTGCTTCATTTTGAGATGGGTTTCTTCTTCATGTCTATTCCTTCTTCAAGATGGTGTGGTCTCATATACATTCAAGGGGAGAATGTTCAATAGCTCAGGGGGAGTAGTGGTTGTACCTCTTCAGGGGGAGTTCTTCATTTTTGGCCATGAATCACATTGGTGTTATGTAATTTTTCTTCCCATGTAAAACCCCTTGCCATTGATGTCAAATGGGGAAGGAGAGTGAGTTATGTATGTGCTCAACTTCAAATTTATGCATGTAAATTTCATATTTATTTTCAGGAGCTACAAGTTGACATCATTGGCAAAGGGGAAGATTGTTGGCCTATTTTGTTTCCATTGATGTTACCCGGTTGAATTGCATCGGTTGTATATCTGTTAAAGGTTGTCATGTTGTTGTAACATGTTGGAATAAGCCCCAGGAGGTTTGTAGGAGTGTTTTCATGAGGTAATAAGGCCTCATCTGAAGTTGAGCTAACTTGTCTAGAGTTATATTTGATGGTGTGTGTGTGATTTCTTGATGAAATATTACAACTAGGTTCTTGATGTCAAGTTAAGTTTGAAGGGATGGTTGACAGGTCACTTCATTCTAGTGAAGCTTTGTTGCAAGCTTGAGGGCTGTATTTTTTGTTTTAATCCATGCTCTACCCTAGTCGCATGGATGGAGGCTCATCAGAGTGTCTAAAATAGTAAATTCTCACAGATGAAAGGCTATGAGAGCGACCAAAGTTATATAGTCGTTTGCTCGCAGTTACTATGGGAGCGACCAAGGGAGAAAAGTACCAATCACCCGATGAAAGGTTTTGGGAGAAAATGGAACTGTATAGCCGTTGGCTCGTTGTTACTGTGGGAGTGACTAAAGACGTTTTTGTCTAGTGCTTTGTGTGCACTGATACAAAACACAAAATTCGCTTCAGGTTTCTCGCATACTCTTGAAATTAATTTGTTGATTAACAAAGTTTATTTTTGGAACCTTCGAGAAAAGGTCGGGATGAGTTGTGGGGGCTTCCAGAAAGTGATTAAATTTGAAATTATCAAAAGGACTAGTGGTCATTGTGGTTTGATAAGGTAAATATTCCATCCTCAATCAATTCTGAAGCATGTGAACAGGTTTTGTGTGAGCTTCATCATATAAATTATTAATTGACTTAATCATCTCGAGATAATATAAAATGAGAGGGAAAGAAGCTCAGCTATTGGTTCAGGAGAAAGAGTGTGAGTAAGTGAATGTGCATATGTTTCAAGTACAATTCAAGTAAGTTTTGTAGTGAAGTTCAAATTTGAGAATTGCGGAGTGCTTTAGAGATTAATCTTCAACAACATTTGAGTGTTGGATACAAAAATTGAAGTTTAGTTTAAAGAGTGTGTAGAGAGAGTTTAGCTCTCTCAACTTGTGTGTGGATCTGTAGCTGCATGAGTGTGAATTCTTGTTCCATGTTTTGATTTTCCAGCATCGTATTTATTTTTGAATCATATCATAGCACAATTGTTTGCATTTGGAGTAGGAGTTTCAAGCTTAGTGCATATTATTTGTCTATTGTAGGAGTGGGTGCTCTATGTTAGTTGTGGCCAACATTTCTCATTTCGATCAAGGGATGGATGACAAATAACCAAGTAGCGATAGTTGTACAATCCCTCATGTACTTCACCCAACTCGTTTCAAGAGTCATACATGGTTTCATGCAAAACTAACCTACGAACGAAACAAGCAAACTAACAAACATAAAGCAAAGCAAGAGCATAAGCGAAAATGAAAGCAAAGCAATTAAACAAGAAAGCAAGCAAGTAAACAAACAAATAAAGTGAGTAAGCAAACAAGCATGCAAGAAAAATAATTGAAAGGAAACACTACTCCTACTCCTACACTAAAGGTGCATGGGCCTGATCACGTGAAGTGATATTTCCAATGCAGCCACCAATGCATTGGTTGACCCATGTTGGTAAAGGCTTTGTATGCGAGAAACCCATTTGTTCGAACTGGAAAGAAAGAAAGATATAACAATGAAGACAACCACACTTCGTGTCTGACAATGACCACATGACATAGGTGAGTGCAAGTCCATGATGAGCAATCTATGGACTTATCATGGTGTTGTGCGACACTGCGTGCAACTTTGAAGCATAAGCACACTCTTGACTATGACATGCAAGTAAACGAAAGAAACAATGATAACTTGCGTTGCACACGAGTGCTTGCATGTAAGATTCCTCCAATCCATGAGCAATGGGATTGTGCAGTTTGAGTGGAGGAAGTGTGATGTGTGTGTGAGATGGATATTCAATGCATACAAATGAGTGATGAGGGGCCTTGGTTGCTTGAAAAGTTTCGTGATCGGAAGTGAGACTAACCCCAAGAGAGCGAGGACCTGATATAAACGTCAGCTCAGGCTGATGTGCCTCAAAAGTATTGGGTGTTTCAACTTCATCACCAGGTAGATCATCATAGACTGGTGGCTTTGAAATATCAACTGTGATAGATTCATGATCATGATCAAATATAGGAGTAAATGGATCATGACTGCCACAATCAGAAAAAACAATGAATTCATCGGCATCCTCATAATCAGATGAACCAACAGAGAGGTCGATGAAAAGTGAACAAACTCATCCTCTGTGTTTTTGGAAAAGATAGATGAAATATCAAGTGGAGTTTCAATGAATAACTTATCCTCTCCATTGTCGAATGATGGACCATCATCCGGTGAGTCCTGCGAGTGATCAAAAATGGGTGCATTCATGGATGATGACACACATGCGAAGTCATGGATGGCAAGTTCATCAAAGGTGTTAGGAAATAATGGAGGGGGCTCGAATTGAAGGGAGTCCTCCTTCGTTAAGGATTGATGCTCAAGCTCCCACTCATACTCTTCATGAATGATAATGCATGTTGGTTGTGTAACACTAACTCCGTCAATGGGGTGTTCCTCGTTCACAACAAGTGAAGGGTCTGGAATGGACGAACACAAGATAGCATCATCTGGAGTAACACCTGAGTGCGAAGATGGAGGTCGTAGAACAAAATGCATATGATAACTCGAAGGACTCACCACCAAATCTGTGTGAAAATTGAGTGAAGTGATGTTCGGAGAATGTGAAAGATGAATAGGTGTGTGAGCACGATCTTTAACATCACTAGGCAGTGGTGGAGCTATTGAATGAGAGGAAGACGGATAGTAAGTCGACATAGTGACCGCATACACATCAGATTGTGCAGCTCCATCCATGAAGAATGTTGAGCGAGGCTTGATCTCAAGCTTCTTCTTGGGATGGGCAAATTTCTTAAGGCAATACTCAAACCGGTCTCAAAGATAGGCAAATTTCATCTGGTTCCTTGGAGCTTGAAACTACAAGTCACAGAAGCGCTGCCAAAAATCAATAACTGATTCTTACAGAGCCTTTCGTTGTTGTAACAATTTTTGGTCAAGATGGTCTAGATCAAAATGATAGAAAGTTTCTTCAATAAGATCACAGAACTACTCAAGTGAGTGCATGTTGTCAGCTGGTAGGCTGAGCAACCAATTCAAGAGGAGATTTGCGAACTGTGTGTGCAAGAAGCAAGCTGGCCTATTCATTAGAACACCCATCTTCCTCATGAAACATGAAAAGAAAGGCATGTAAGTACTTAGGCTAGGCCACTTTTCCTTCAACATCATATGTGAAAGTAGACAAGAGATTGAAAAACTTCCCTCGTGATGGAGACATCTTCACTATTTGAAAAACATCGTGGAGGGAGAAGAGTGCAAGAATCCATGAAAGGTATGCAAGGGTTCAAATATGGATGATAGGACACAACTTGTCATATGGCCATCCTTCTAGTGCCAGAAATGTTGATGGTGCTAGACCCACCAACATGCCAAGGGGATCTCCTTGGTAAGAAATCCCAATTAGACCTCAGACCATTTGGTGTAGGAGTCCCAGCAGTGGGTCATAAAGTAATGCCTTCACCATGTTGTCGCACAGAGGCAAGTAAGATAACTTTGTTGGTAGCAAGGGTGTGACTCTTGTGGTGAGTCAAGGAATGTTCATGAGAGGTTCCTAACACAGGTGGGTTGAGATGAGTGTGCCCCTTGGCAACTTGTAAGTGTACTCAATTGGGAAGGGAACACACGAGCGAAGATGCATCACAAGCTAGAAAGAAGGCTAGTCTGGCGATCCAAAGTGATGGTTAAAACAACAATACATCTGTAACAAGATTCATATAATTGCATACAAAAGTGTTCATACACAACTACGTAAGTTAAACAATATACATTGCTACAACAACCGAACAATCCAACTACAATAACAACATATGCATGAAAACATGTTAGCTTTTATTATATAAAGAAGTGTAAGTTCCAATCATACAATACATCCATATAAACCTGCTAGACCCAACAGTGGAATGTTACAGCCACATCCGCCTGCTCCTCCAAAGAGTTGAACTAGCTCGTGCAGTGGAGAAGCCAAGGCACGTTACAATATTGTCCAAGCTTTCTCCAAGATAGTCTTATTAGAAGCTTGGTTGACCAAAAGCCTATACAATGAGTTATGAGAGAATATTTATAAAAAAGGGTGGGGTGGCCCTTGACATTCCCCTTTGTGACTGTTCAACTACCCTCATGACTCTTCACCTACTCTATGACTGTTACATCCACTATTGACACTTGACTTACACTTGACATGACTCAACATTACAATGCACATGTACCCATGTGAACACAATGGCTTGAGCAAGCCAAACTAGACATCACTTTGACTTAGACAACTATAGAAGTCCAACTGCTTAACATCCTCATGTTGATCAATAGTAACATATTGATGCCAAGCTCTGTAGTCCTTGATAGTGTCCGTGTGTTCTGTGGTGACATCCATCTGAAACCTGACCTTTACCTCCATAGCATCCGGGTACACTACTCAGGCTCCTCTGTCCAACTCGTCTAAAAGCATGCACATCATTGTCTTCAATGTGGCTGGACCAGCAACATACTTGTGCATGATGTCTACACTGATAGGCAAGTCTGGGTTGGTGGTGATACGCATCAACTCGTCAAAGTACGAGTCAAGATCTAGTCGGACCTGCTTCTTTGTCTTCCCCTGGGTGAGAGTCCTGATTGATGGGATCGCATGTGTGTACACCATAACATCCATACTCTTGAATACTCATGCATGGGAGGCATGTATGCTAGTGATGAACTGCGGGAGCTCTTCATAATTCTGGATCTGACTCCGGATACATGCCTTCAGCTCAATCGCATTGACCCTCATCATCTTAGGCAAGTGAAGTGGGGCTCCCTTGTACTTCATCATCCATGTTTGCATGTCATCAACAACAACATGCACGTTCATCAAGATGTGTGCTCTTCTAGCACATCGTTGTTGCCATCCATTGAGATGGATAACTGCCTTGTGTACGATACCAAACTTAGAGTACAATGCTCGCATAACTGTGTCAAGGGACAATACTTCATCTAGTATTTCCTTATTCAGTTCAACTCGGGTGGACATTTCCACCAAGTCTCCTCCTTGCTTGGTCGTTTGTATTTCCTTTTCCATTTTCTCATTCTCAGCTATTAGGAAGCAAATACTTGAGCTAGTGTCTTCAGCATACACTCTGGTTGCATCGGCCAAGGTAGCTATATTTTTGCGTACATCAGTCACTATCACTTGTTCTTTACCTTTCGCAGGAGATGTTTGATCTTCTAGAGTTGACACTCTGAAAGACTACACAACTCTATGGTGGGATTCATCAAATGAGATGTTGTGCATCTCTTCTTTCAGCTAATCACTAAGGATCTTAGTGCCTCCTTGGTCATCGAAGACTTTCTCCTCTTCTATATGCATTGAAGCGGTTGAGTTGACCTCTTTGTGGTGAGGCATGAGGTCAGTGTCATGTTCCAACTCCTGCTGCTGCATGTCTGCATCCAACTGTTGAACTGCCTGTTCTATCACATGAGAAAATTCTTGCCCCTGTGATAGTTCACCCTATTCGCCTGATTCCAGCTATTCAAATGAATCAACTACTTGTACGGGGGATGCTTCATCTGTTTGCACATGTTTCGTTGTATCTGCTACTATTGCACTTCCCTCTCCTATTTGCACAGATCTTGTTCCTTTCAGAGTTTCTCCCTCAGCTCATGCAACTCCTTCTCTGCTTCTTCCATTCTCTTCTTTTCCTTCTTCCTTCACGCGTTTCACTTGTCACATTGTTGCCTCTTTACCTTTATAGCCATAGCTGCTTTCTCTACAAGTGGATCTACTCGAAACTTGCAACTTTGCTCCTCCTCCATGCGATCGACAATATTCCTCTTCCCTTTGTCCCGAATTGATATGCTTGGCTCTGTTGCTGCTACTGTTGCTACTACTGGTGCTCTCCAAGATGCTGCTTCACGCTACTTTGCTAACCACTCAACAACAAATCTAACCAGTTCATTGTGTCTAGAGAAACTGTAGCAATATCTCCATGGGTCCTCCTCAGCCCAATGAAAAGCCTCGTAGATCCAGTTGAACTGAACCATCGTGTGGTGGTCCTTCACAATGCAATGTGGTTCATATGGATGGTAGCTTCAAAGGTCGAACGGGTACTTCTTCATCAATTCTGCTTCGACATCTGCTTGCTTGATATTCCGGATCTCATATAACCCAATCCACAATGGAAGAGTGATCCAAGGTGCCTTCTTCTTCTGATGCAGTCTAGCTATCAATCCTACCGAGATGTGATATGCTACTTCCTGCATGACAAGTATGTCTGAGGCAAACTTTGGCAGAACATGCGGAGGGTTCTCTGCCCTCAACATTCGAATGAAAGTGCCAGATGATGAAGCATACCAGTCTGCAATTGCTTCCTTTGACATGCAGGGTGGATCCTATTCGAATATCATCTTATACATAGGGATGACAAAATGATCGGACAACTGTGATTACTCCTTTGAAGCTGCATTCAGACAAAAACTTGAAATATGTTTTAACAGCACTCTCTGTCGGTGACCATGCCACTCCAAGCCCCGAAACTCCTGTTGGGCACAGACTACATCTAGGACGTAGGTGGACATGTAAATATCTACATGCATACCTTCGAGTGACTGCAGAGCCTTCTTTACTTGCTCCTTCAGCTGATGAGCCAGTATGCCGGACCAGTTACATGGTTTTCCTTTTCTAGCCAATTGGTCCAATGCAACCACCCAACTTTGAGGGAACATCTTTGTGCTTGCTTGGCCATACAGTTGACAAGAAAATATGATCAAGTATTGGTATGCCTTCCTCAATATCTTCGTCTTGTAGACCTGGTTGGGTTGTTAACCTGAATCAATTTGGCTCCTTTACCCAATTCTTCAGAATGTCTCTCAACTGCTTCTCCAGCTGCATTTCCGTCAGTGTCTTGAAATCCTATTCTCTTAGAAGCCACTGAGACAGATGAACACCTGAAATATATGGAGACAAGAAACATGCATGGCAAGAAATCTGTCAGTGAAAACAAAGCAACTTCGGAGAATGACACATCACATACCTTGGAAATTGATGAGAAAGATTGCACAATCTCTTCTAGGAGGCTGGGTGACTGTCTACTAGAACTATGCAAAAGGACTGGCTACTAGATTTGCGCAATGCATAGTCTAGACTAGCTGCTGGCTGCTAGGATTTCGCAATGTGCAATTCCAGCTGGGAGTGACTGTAGGCTCAGGGACTGCATTATGCAATTTTCTGGGCCAACAGTCACTGCCCCTCAGAAATGTGCAAAACAGTTCTAGAGGGAAGTGTTGGGAAAAAATGTGCATTTCTGGATAGGAAGGCAGAGCCTTCCTTCCCCAAATTGCACAATGCAGTCTCAGTGAAGGCAGAGTCTGGGCCAAGGTTGGCCCAACTCGCTGACAAGCAACTAAAATAAAATATGACAATGAATGCATGGCGACACTAAGTGAAAGTAGAAGTGATTGACAATGCATGCAAATATGAATGAAAGATTCAGTAAACAGATCAACATGCATTTGGGTGAGGTGTGTCACTGAATCGGCGACCGTTCATGAAAAACAATTTCATGCATGCAACAATAGTGAGATAGAAACGAAAACTGAAACAGTGGTAGGAAAAGCTATTATAATGCAAATGACATCAAGCATTCAAAGAAATCAAGCAAACAACACTCGCACAAACAAATACACAAAAAGTGACAGAAATGCTAAAAAAGACAAGTTGGGGCCACTTACCCATGAATAGCTGAGCCAGATGTGTCAAAGAGTCCTGGCTATGTTGTGAGATGTTAGAGCTCCAAGATTGATGTGAAAGAATGAGCTCTGATGCATTGAATAAATAAGTTTGGGTTCATGACGCGCATGCCACAATTCTAGGAAAAAGTGACACTTAGAGGGAGGTTTCTAAAACAACTTTGCATGTAACCTCTGGCTGCTAAAAATATATCCATGAATCATGGGATGCCTTTTTCATGTTTCTTTTTACTATTCTGGGAATAGCAAGTCATGCATGAATGCAATTCAAGTTTCCTTCGTCCCGGGTGGAATTGGTCAACCAGACTGCTCATGCATGCAGCTACTCAACTGCTTGAGAAAAATGTACATTTCTGGTTGGGAGCTCAGCGATTTCCCAGGTGGTTTGCACAATTTCTGGGTAGAGCAGCTGAGTGCTGCTGAGATTTACACAAATTCTGGGTTGAGCACCCTTGCTGGGGAATTTTTCTCAATTTCTGTTGTGAGTGTTGGCTGGCAGAATTGCATAATTTGGAGCCCAGCAAGCTGCCAGACAGAGTTGCGCAATTTTTGTAGGTAAGGTTGGTTTCCCTCCAGAAATGCACAATTTTCATGGGGAAGCTACTCAGCCTGCAGCTGGACCAAGTCTGGGTGGATAGCCTGTGAGGGGAATGCATCAATTTGTGCTCGATGAACTGCCTTTGTGCATGAAAAACAATGAAGCTTGTGTACTTGACGAAGCAAGACAAGGTGCTATGAAAGGTTGGTAGGGAGGCTCCAAAGCGGGATAAGGAAAAATTTTGGAGGGTGGTTGTAGCCTCTACAATAGCTAGGAGGGGCTTAATAGGAGCTTGATTTTTAGCTCTTCTTCCCTTTTTGGCAGTTTGTGGTCTGCCTCTTCTTCTCTTACTGGGTTGAGGTTGAAAACCTCCCCAGAAAAGGAAATGATTCCAAGTTCTTTATTCCTTAACTAGCTGGTTTTCTATTATCAATTTTATCAGAGCTTTGTGGTATCTAAAGTGAGAAGAGGGATTAGTGTGGGCCATGAAACTAGCCGCCATATGTTTAAGGCTCTCTAATAGATAAAAACATGGATTGATTCTAATCTGACCAACAAGATGTGCGAGAAAATAAAAATGGTAGAGGTTTACCTAATTAAACCATCCTTCACACGTAAAATATTGTTGATAGAGGCATATAGGGATGTTCCATTGGTCCTACAACCACTCCTTTCAAACTCTAGACCTCCAATTTAACCCTTTGAATTCTTCTTTGAAGAATAAATGGACATTAATCCCTGCCAAAATATGACTATGAAAATACTTATCACTGTTCGTTGGTAAGGTTGTGGCCTCAACAATGGTTTGCTCTGTAACTAAAAATGACAAGGCTCCCACCTCGACACGTTTCCCATCAAACCCTTATGCAAAATACTGAGCCATAAGATCGTGGTAGTTGGTATAATAGTGGAATAATTTGCTCTAGTCTGCTTGTTGAAACAACCAAAGAATTTCAAGGTAAATGTCTAGCAAATCTGACGCTTTGGGATCAGACCGTCCATCTTACCTCCTCTCCCCATTTTGCTGTGTGGTCTTCCTGGGATTCGATCCCAAATCCTTGTGAAAAAAATAGTTTCCAATGCCAAGTGTAAAGAATCCCGAACTAACACCAAAAAACTGCTTACGGGACAAGGTGAAGTAATTTTGGCATGTGGTTGAGATAACACAGATGGCGTGTGAATAATCACATCATTTCAAGTTATGATTACGAATAAATTTGTATCATATGGTAAAGTGATGTTAAATGATGTTCATTCATTGCAGCGGAGGAAAAATGATTTAACCTATACTTTTACCCTCTCAAACCAGATGGATACATGTTTAAGTGAAAATGTTGATGCTGACGTGGTCAACACAATCATCATTTTTTGAATTTGAAAACTAGTTTTGATGCTGACAAATGGCCTGTCAGCCAAGATGAAAAATGTTGCTTTACTCATTGTCAGTGAATTCCTTCGCAAGACCATATCAGATTTCCAAAAATGTTGATATCCCTGCTATCAGAAATTTTCCATTTTTGCTACAATTTAAATGCTGACATTGCAACGGTCAACATTTTCTAAAAAAAAATTAAAAACAAAGTTTATTGTGATAACACATGGTCTAAAGAGCCCCAAGGGTTAGCTCAATCGGTCAAGTCGGGGCCTCGCCAATGGGAGGTCACAGGGTCGAAACCCGAAAGCCCTTGGGGTTAGGTCTGTGATGGCCGAGGGGTGCGACCCCCTTCGGGTGGGGTCCACTCTAGAGACTTTCGATCCTGGACGTAGCGGACCACTGACCATGGTATCCGTGAACCAGCAGTGAAAAAAAAAAAAAAAAAAAAAAAAAAAAAAAACACATGGGAAAAATTTATTTTTTGTAGCTGTACGTGAAGACTGTGGATATGATGTGGTGTTTAGTAAGGGGAAATATTATTTGAAGCATGTTGCTACTAGACAAGTAAAACAAATTGATGTTCGGTTAAAAATATCTACAAGCTAGAGGTGGATTTTTCCATGGATGCAACTATACCTCCAGGAGTGAGGTGGGTCGATGTAGTGCCTTAGTTCAAGAGTTGCAAATATTTGGATAGGGTACATAGGAGAGAAATAGCAGTTGCAATATACTCTTATCATGGATCATTACCCTTACTACAGGGGCCCACAATATTCAGTTGTAGAAGGATCAGTGTCAGTTGATGCAGTCAGATCTTGAGTGACAGTTGTACAGACTAGTAGCATTTAGAGACTCAGGAGATAGTTGCAGTTCAGAGACAGTTGATTCAATATTTTGGATGCTTCTTAATTGCATCTGTTGCAGTAGCTACAAAAACAGTGAAAGGGAGTGTTAATTGTGTTACAGTACATTCCTCCACAAGAGAAGTATTGGGGTTGTGCATAACCCTTTTCTTGCTAAGAGGGAGTGTTAAATTATAGCAAGAAAATACTTTTTTTGACTTATGTCTTAATCAAATGGAGAAATTCAAATTTCCACATCAACAAGATGACTTGAGTTGCAGTTAGTAGGAGTGACATGGCTAAGTCACTTAGTCAAGTCAGTCAATTGGAGTTTTTGGGCAAGAAGTAGAGTTGTGCATGTGTTGATTGCTAGGATCTAACAATCTAGTGGAGTTATAGTTAGTAAAAATCAGTTATATGAGCTCTAGTCATGAATAGAGTTAGTAGGATTTCATTTGAGTAGTTGTAATTTTTGTTAACTCATTGATCTCTTAGTTAACTATTCAATTTACTAAAAATATCCCTAGTCACGCATGCAATTTGAATTGCCTAGTTGAGTGGAGGAAAAAGGCATCAATGTAATCATTATTATAGATTACTGAGTGTACAAATTTTGCATGTAGCAGGAGATCTACTTTCCTCAGGAATTGCACAATAAAATAGGAGTCTCCTATTCTTTAGGAGCAAGAATTACACAAGGAAATAAGAGGAAGTTGGAGGCATATTTTGGCTAAGTGTTGGTCAAAGCAGGAGATTAGTATTGCAATGCAGGTTGAGCTTCAAGGATTGAGGCTATCATTGTAATTGATCATTTTCTCATCTGATATAATGCAAAACAAAGTAGCGGTTTTTCCAGTTTGGTTCCCTAGTAAAAATATTGTCTTCATTTCCGTTGAATGATTGCATGTGTTTCTATTGTATGTTTTCCATTCTACATATTGAGTAGAAGAAATTTGTGTCTATTGATCTCAGTCTGATTTCATTAGCAGCTGCAAATTTTGAGCTATTTCTACATTTTGTTCTTTGTGTTTTGTGATCTTCATGTTTTGATAATTTCTTGATGAAGAAGAAAAATAAAAATTAATAAAATGCCAACAACTATCACAAGTAATAATCATGAAAGGAAAATAATTTCTAATCTACAAGCTCCTTGATTTTCCAACACCAAAGCAGATTTGAACAATTCAATGGTTGTAAGACTCAATGTTTGCAATCATAATTCAATAATTAATGAAGGTTAGTAACTATTAAAGATTCTAGCAAGACACTACAAACGGATGAAATTTTTGCAATAATTTTGTCTAGTGATAAAATACATAATGACGCAACTAGCAAGTGATCCAAAATGGAGTTGAATATGTGAATTGTTGAATGGTTGTAAGAATTAGTACTTGAAAGCATAATTCAATGATTAATAAAGGTTAGAAATTGTTAAAGACAATGCAAATTTAAAAGGAAAAAATGTTGAATAAATAAATAAAATGAGAAACGAGAAATAAAAGTGATAATACGAGAGAAAAGACTGACTCAATGGGAAATGATGAAAGTTGATCCATGCTGGTATTCTCATTACCCTAGCTCTCCCTATTTATTATTTTACTATCTAAAGGGTATTTTTGGGATTAGGAGGAGAGAATGCAAGAAGAAGAAATAATGTAAAACTATGACTTGCATTTCAAACCAAATATTGCTAAAGTAGATCAAGAAATCATTGAAAGCCAATTTTTCCATTTGGGTTTCCAAAGTACATATTGTGTTCACGTGTAACCTATTTTTTTCATTATGTGTTTTAATGTTATGGAGAGGATTGTGGGTAAGATTTTTTATGTCATTTATGGTGCATTATTGTTTGTGGTTGCACTTGTGGTTATTAAATTCACTTAAAAACCAATTACATTAGTAAAATATCGATGCCAACATCTTTAGAATGATCATTGACAAATCCCACTTGAAGTATGAGATCAATGATTATCAATATTGAGTTGTTGCACTTATGTAGGAGGCTACTAAATTAGTTTGTTGGATGACTTGAGATGTTAGGTGTTTTTCTCTTTCCCCTAAAGTCATATGCATCTCTTTCTTATAATTGATTGTATGTTGAGGTTTCTTCCATTGTTCCCTTAAGCTATAATTTTTGGATTGGGCCTTCCTCTCTCACAATTTGTATGGCTTCCTCCCAGGTCATATTTCATTTGCCTAGGTGTTTTCTCTCTTATCAATATGTTCTATAACCATTTATTTTCTAAGTAGAATGTCATACATGGTTGTATGACTACAAACTTACCTTTAATAAGACACAATGTCAGCCATATGACCATAAGAAACTATGTCGACATCCTCTCTCTCCTTATCAAAATTTTGAATGGTGGTTGGTTGTAATTCTAAATTGGTTTGGAATTTAGTGGAACCAATTTTAACTTGGTTAAATGAGATGATACTAACTTGTTATTCCTTGTATAAGAAGTTGACTATCTCTTTGGACAATGTGGAAAATTGTAAGCAACATTTCTTATTACAAATGACCTTTCAATAGTTAATTCATGACTATTCCATTGCCTTATCTTTACTTGTTGAAATCTCATACTTTAGATAAATGGAAGCAATATAACTTATATAACCATAAATTGATGAATGTAATTAATTTCCTATTGGTATTTCAGTTAGGGACAATTAAAAGTTAAAGGAACTTTTAGTATTGTCATTTGATTGAAAAAATGCACTTGAAGATTAATATGTTAACATTCAATTGATTGGGTTAATCTTCATCATTACCTAGCATGCTAATTTGTTTTGTAAAATAACTATAGGCATAATATGGAGCATACATTGACTGGTTATGGTTTCATAGGGATAATTTTTCACACTTGAGGAGTAGGTCGTATGGAGATATAGAAAGTGTTGTGGTTGGACATTGGTGATCAGACAAAGACATTAAGCTTGTATATTTAATATAGTTGTTTTCATCCATTGCTTATTGTTGATGATTCTAGGCATGAAAGAATGTAGTAGAAGTCCATTATGCTGATTTTTGTTATAATAGCCTTACCTAAAATCCATTTCAATTTCTCATAGGTTCCATACTTGAAATCTCAATAACGGTTTTTATTTATTTATTTTTCCACCAATAACAATATATTTTCTAGCCTTGAGAGTCTTGTAGTTGATTTTTTCTATAAAACAAATCATTTATTACAATGATGGTGTACTAGATTTATGTAAAACACAAACTAACAAGTTTCTTGTCTTCCACATGGCAATGTTTTCTCCATAATGTCAGATCCATGTCATACCTTCAAATGTTGTTCAAATGGATTTTTTTTTAATAGCTTTTTATCCATCTTTCCTATGTATAGAGGAGGTAGGGGAAGTCAACCACAACAGTAAACATTGTTGTTATGATTTCTTTGATAGAGCTAAAGTGAAATCATTGTTAGGGTGTTGATGTACCATCCACTAGGGAATGTTGTATTGTGGATGCAACATGTAAAAATATATCCTCTTGAATATCCAAATCATTGTACATTTTTCATACTACTTTGGCATTGGATTGGAAACAATGTAGACCTCTCCATCTTGAATTGATTGTAATAAGTGTATGTTAAATTATTGAAACAAGTTATATGTATCTATTCATTGTTGAAGTCAACAAAGTCAAATGTAAACAACATTTTGTATCGTTTTTGGTTGTTTAATTGATGAAGGGTTGTTTTTACATGTGCTCGACCCCCAATGGATCAATATTTCTATCGGGGCACTATTTCATGACAAGGATAGTTATTTCTACAACTATAGTAAGGGATTGATGAGGAATTTCCTTGGAAGCGATGAATAGTTGGGATAAAACAAGAGGATTTCTAAGCAAGGATATGTTTGATTTGATGACTTGTACGTCCAATATAATATTATAAGTGTCATGTATCAAATAAGATAATTAAAAATATTGAATAAAAAGGTGATGCATGTGTAAATAGTCAAGATATTTAAGTGCAATAGGAAAGTAAATATTGAGATTATATGTAGTCTTTAAAATACTCCTAGGCCCATTTAATGCCTTATACAATTAATCATTTTTGTTGCTCTTATAATACAATGTCAAGTAATAATAAGTCAATTACATTCAGTTAAAGGGTGTAGTCATTATGCAAAATGGTATTCTTGAAAACAAATGATTGTAGATGTAAGAGAAGAGGGCATATTATAGTTAACCAAAAAAGACCTTGTAAATTTCAAATTTAAAAACATTATTACCATCTACACTTATGAATTCAATGTGTCATCAAAGAAGAGATACAAGAGTTTCCATTGGCTAACCCACCCATCATGGCTACCTCGTGATTACACATGAAAATGTTAGTTAGCCAATAACAACTCTATTACACACACACACACACACACACACACACACACGCGTGCATGCACGCACGCATACAGAGACACATACAATGTGTGTGCACACACAGACAACGCATGTTCACACACACAAAAAAAGATAGATATTATCAAACAAAAATTATAGTTGCATCACACACATAAAATTTAAAGTATCCTTGGTGGAATAAATAGTCTCAAGCTATCGTAAAACTTCCATTTTTGCATTACACCAATTTCTCCAAAATTTTGACAACGCTTAGTATAACTAGCTGATAATAAACTCATTACTAGATATGTCTTTGGAAATTTATTATTGTCATGGTTCATAGCAGCCCATCATTGGTCCATTCTTAGGCATATAACTCCAATTTCTCCATTTGATCAAATTTATTGAGAGCTAGTCCCTCTTGAATTCCAACTGTAGTTGATGCTAACATAGCCTACAATATATGACTTCACTCCATGCAAAATAACAAGGGTAAACATTATTAATAATGATAGTTAGGATCAATGCTCATCGTGGTCCAGGGTTTGGATTAACCCATAATTGACCAAATCAAGGCTAACTCAATCACTAGTTAGATGTTTAGAGTTTTTATGTGTTAGGGATTCCCATTCATCCCATTAAATGGAGTATGCATTTCATATACAAGTATATTATCACCATGAAGGGATAGAAGTTCCTCATGTTTTCATTCAATAGGTTAGGCATTGTATGCATTTATTATTCATCCCTTATTTGCAACTCTTTTTTTATAAATGGTGCCTATGTCATTTGCAATATTGGAGTAAGGTTTGTATAACCTTAGTTGACTCCTACAAAAATTGACTTAGTAATATTAATCAATGGAGGGGTATGGCGAGTTGAATAGTAAAAAATAGAAAATGGTTTTGAGTTCCCTTTTTCCCATTTGATTGAAAATTTGAAATTTGTTTGAAACATATTGCAAATTCATCCCACCACCACACTTGTCTTGTAGAATAACTAGTGAAGCAAAAATACCCAGTTTGAATTAGATTTATGTGTATCTTTCTTAGTTGCAAAAAAAATAGATCCTACCTTGAGGTATTCCCTTCCTTAGACATAGTTTTGTGGCTAATGAAGATGACAAACACCAAGGAAAGGAACATATATTTGGATAGTGGAATCGTGATTGGAGAATATGCCCTGCACACCCTAAGTATATTTACAAAATCCCATCTCCAAGTTGAAGTTAGATAATTTGTGCAAAGATTTTCCAACAAGGTCATATGAAAAATAGTTAAGACTTGGTGGAAGATGGAAAACCATTTCAAAAATTCCCATCCACCTTATATCCCACATCTCATATATGGGAACGAATGAGTGATGTAGTCATGTTGGTGGGTGACTTATATGGAAAACGAACATTTCTCAATTGTAGTACCACTGAGTACTATTGCTACACCAAGCGTATACCAATAGGAAAGTGATATATTTATGAGTTTTAAGAGATATATTAAGAAGCCAAATGACAAATCCCATTAGTTTCAAATGATATACACATTCCTACTAGGTATAACATGCAACACAAGTGTTTTCCCAATTTTGTGTGATATGTGACATCATTCTCTTCCTCCCTTACTAGTTAAATATTAGAAAATGTAGATATATAAGTACTCAAAGCATTATGAGCATCTAGGTGAGGTATAAATGGAACCTATATATGATATCCTCTTTGATAGACCATGCTTGGGGTTCTATATATAAGCCATTGTTGTGTTGCCTTTGATAGGAGATGGATACATAAAGTAATATGAAAACTACATATGTATCTATGGGTTCATCACAACTCCACTTGTATTCCTTATGCATGTTTCATATAAGTTATTGCTCATGGTACTTTTTAGAAAACCAAATTTGGATCTTATTCCAAGCTAAAGGAATGCAAAATGGGCATGCTCCAAACTTATCCTTTCATGATTGGGATTTTTAAAATGGTTCATAATAGCCTTGAAAGAAGTAGACAAGATGGGATTTTACAAATTATAGCTCATTAACCCCAATGTCCATAACCCAGTAACATTTCTAATTATTTAAATTAACAAGGTTTGATTTTGCCATACTATCATTAGGGATGCCTAAAATACCAACCTTATTGGAGAGGTCTAGTTTTTCATTCTACCCAAGAATAGAAACAAAGGGCTTGAGTAGAGTGAAAGCTAATCGAAATTAGCTAAGATCAGTTCAAGAAGAAATGGGATGTCAAATATAGGAAAATAATCCACAATAGTAATATAGTTGAAAATACATCAAAATGAGAGCTTAGAGGTCACAATGAGAAACATATTGAGATAAAAGGGTTGCATGAGTGTAATAGAAATGAAATAAATCATAGAAGTCAATATTTTTTTAAAGAAAAATCATTGTTTTGTCTACAGTTAATCCAACGATTATAACATAACCTGTACCAAGTAGTCAACAACAAATAGTTGTGTAAGCGAACGACCAATAAAAGAAGGACAAACAATTGGTGAATTGGGCCTTGCCAATGGAGTATCCAACAATACAGTGGCAACATTCTATGTAGACTATTTACGTAAAAATCTTTCGCTAGCATCGATGAAGAATGTTAGGTTAATTTTGAAATGATTAAAGAGTGATTGGATTAACCTTGATTAGATCAATGACGAGTTTAACATAGGTATCTTATGCCCACCATGGTATTTTCCCTTGGTATTTTATGTAATGAAGCCTATTTAAAGGTTTGGTATACTCCATTGTAAAACACTTTAATTAATCATCTTAGTTGGAGTGGCGAAGGTAATAAAGATCTCTTTGAGGTTAGTTTCCCTAGTAAAAGGTTTCTAGGGTAAACATTAGTGTTTGTTAGGTGTATTCTTCTTTTTTTTGATGTTTATCTTACTAGAGACTCTAACATGGCATCAAATCATGATTGTCCTAGACTCTCCAGAGAGAGTTGTTTGATGTTGGGAGACATGGAAAGAGTGATTAGAATTAAATCAAACGATGGGAAATGAAGGATTTGTTCATAGATGGGAAGATTTGTTACTTTGATGCTTAGATATATAAAGAGAAGTGTAGATTTGTTGAGATTTGTCACACCTATTAGTTGGAGGAAGAAACATAAATTTATGGACACTAGATATATTGGAAGTTTTTATTGCATGGAAAAATACCTTACATTGCTCAGGAGGACATGGAAGGGGATTTTAGAGTGGATACAATTGTTTCACTATGAATCAAGTCACCAAAGGTTATGTTCTCAAGGCATGCATAAATTGGTGTTTATAATATGTTATGCGTCTCACAGAGGAGTGCAAGAATATCTATCAGAAGTCATTGTGGATGGAATCATTTGGAGGTTTCCCAAATCTAAGAATTCCTTCTAAATATGCAACCATGAAACCATGGGAGGCAATATCATATGCTTTTTAATTCCTAGGAACATCATCTTCATATATTAATCTAAGTGAGTAGGATTCATGATGGAAACCATAGAGTTACAATTCAAAGTCTAAGTAGAGCATGCAAAGGGCATCCTAATAGTGGCTTTTGGGAGGTATGACAAGTGACAATGTCATAATTTTAATGGAAGAGTGGTGCAAAAAACATTATTAATGTTAAATAATATTTGACAATTTCAATCACAAATATGTAAATATGAATGAAAATGCTTTATGTAACATTTGAATTGGCCACTCCAAGAATATAGATAAGATATTCATTGCAGGTAAAAGGCAATGTAGCTAATACATTCATATGACATTTTCTTTAAATAGTTTCTTTAAAGAGAATGTGAAAATTATATCAATCGAACCTAATATAAAAGAAAAATGCAGGTGTTTTCCAAGAGTGTTAGGGATGTTGATACTAGTGGTTATTCTCATTCATGATCTAACTTGATTGTGTGAATTTGGAGCCTACGAGGGCATGTGCAAATAATATGTTAATGATTTCCTTGTTCATATATCATGGTAGCTGGAAATGATTCCTTTCAAAATATTATTTTAATTGGTTTGTAACTTGGCATCGATATTTATAACAAAGATACTTATATCATGCCAAATTAAGATTTTAAATGGATCAATAAGAACAAACTCATGTACTTATTTCTTAAAATATGAACATAAATACTAAAAAGGGTTGGTATTAGAGCTCGATAAGCCTTAACTTGTTCTTGAGAGTCGCTTAGATGTTTTATATTGATATTAAGCAAGAGAAGTGGAGTTTTCGAAAGTAATAAGAGGATGCATCCCCATTACTATTGAGAATGTCATTGTTGGAGAATTTCTACATGATAGTATTAGATTTTGTCATTTTTAGGAGATTGAAAGTTGTTATTACTCTTAGAAGCATAGAGTTGGTATATTTGTTGAGCTCATGTATAGAGTTTATGATATTTGTTAGGTATGTTACTTAAATTTGCAGATATATTTCTTAGGTTCCCTGGAGGTTGATTGGTTTCTTTTCTTATTGTTTTGTGACTAGATATGATGGGTTGCATCCCAAGGTTTCTCTCTAGAACATATTTGTAGGGAATTAAAAATGCAATGTTAAGTGGGATATTTGAATATGTATGAGAGATTATATATGTTGTGTTTAAAGCGTGTATATCATTAATTAGAATTTGTCTTCCTATTGATGTTCAAACCATGGAGGAGGTAGAACTACATGATCATGTCCACCAGATATACTAATTAGAGTGAAACTTGCCATCTTGATCACTTTTTATTATGTAGTTGTTCAAATCAGTGTGAAGAGGGAAATAGGCACACCCTAAGTGTGAGGTTCTTTGATCAAGGTGACAACCTTCCAGATAATAGACCTAGGCAATGGTTGAGAAAGATAAGGTGGGAGCATCGCTATGACAATGTGGCTCATGTGATGGATGGAGAGGAAGGTGATTATAGAGAAGTATTCAAGGACTATTTTTCTTCATTACATTGATTGCATTGATTTGATTCTTATGCTAATGGAGATATTTGTTAAACAAATCCCATGTTAGAGAGCATCACAATTGAACTAGTTGTTGAGTTCTGGAACTATTGGAGGTTAAATTGTTGAGCTCAAAAGAATCCCAACCCCAATTAATTGCTATGGATAAGGATGTTAAATTGTTCTGTATTAGAGGAGTCCACTTTTGATAATTGAAGGTTCAACCAAATTTAGATTTGAAGCTAAAAAACAAGGTTTATTAGTTAAACATTGAGCCATATTAAATCATTGTATAATTTTTCAACTATCTTAATACTTTTTGGGTTAGAAATAAAAGAACCCACTTATAAAACTAATTTAAATAATCATTAATTAATTATAAATTCATACAATTTTTAATTTTAAAATATTAAAAAATTTAGTATTATGGTAGGGGCAGTCGGCTGCCACGCACCCCACCAGATATCGAGTCCCAATTTGTAACGCTGCGCAGCAGCATATAAAGTTTCAATGAGGTTATAATGTAAATGTTTCGAGATGTGACGGATGTCAGCTTGCCTGACACGTATATATGTACAAAAAAGAGGGCCCCATAACGCTTCTTCTAGAACTAGCCCCTCCCTTTTAAAAAAAATTATGAATTTTTTTGAATAAAATATCTACATTAACTTATAAATCAAATATATATTATTATAAAATTAAAATCAACAATATAATTGAAATAGTAAATATTCAAAATATCCTATAAAGAAAAGAAATACTTAAAATGGTTGTTGTAAAATGATGGTGAAATGGTTGTTGCCCATGTACACTCTTATTGATTGGTTCCATGAGAATGTTGTTGACCTTGTAATGTGTTATATGTATACATCGTAGATAGCTTTCCTACTGCTTTGATGTTTGGTTTAGTGTTAGTGCCTTTATTGGTCATACTAGGTTGCGTATTATTGATGGAAACTGGAAGATTATAGGGTAGCGAAAGCATGGGATTTCACCACATCGAACCTTGATTTAGTTATCCATTTGGTTAAGGTTGGAACTACAGTTTAGGTGATAGAATTAAAGGCCTCGATTCTCCAATAAAATGTGAGGCGAGTTTAGGCGATATAATTAAGGGCCTGAATTTTCGAATAAAATTTGAAGGCGAGATATGCGGTTAAATCTAAAATAGATATCGTGAAATTATAATAACAAAGATTTTTATATTGCCGTGGCTATAGTTTAGTGCTGAGAATTCCACGTTGTGGCCGTGGAGACCTGGGCTCGAATCCCAGCAGCCACATTTCAAGTTATTGTTTTGGCCGACTTATATGATTACTTTTTACTTTGACAAGTAGTCGAGATTATATGTTGTTAATTATTGTTTTGGCCGACTTATATGATTATTTTTTACTTTGACAACTAGTCGAGACAATATGTTGTTAATTTAATATCATTATAATAATATTCTGTTAAAACTATTCGATTTATAACATATTTTGTTTAAATGAATTAATATTGATCATCATATTTAAGGGGATGACTTAAATTTGTTTATCAATTCCACATTTCAAATTATTGTTTTTGCCGGCTTATACGATTTATTTTTACTTTGCTAAGTAGTCGAGATTATATGTTGTTAATTTAATATTATTATAATAATATTCGGTTAACACTACTTGATTTATAACATATTTTATTTAAATGAATTAGTATTGATTATCCTATTTAAAGGGATGATTTAAATTTGTTTATTAATTGATGTGAAATATAATGAAAGAAATTTAGTAGCAGCAAATATGTCAAAGGAACTTAGTTTACACTATCTATATAAGGTTAATTGTTTATTTTTTATACATTAATCACATTACATATAACATTTAGTGAATATTTATTTATACATCATATGTATCTAGATGTTGTTATAGTCTTTAATCCTTAAATTTGAATAGCATAATCCATAAATTTGAAAAGCGCAAGAGATATAAAAAATGCTCCACACTTTATTAGCATAAAAAGCTTTTAAGGTAAGATAACATGCTTAAAATGATATCTTGATTGAAAGAATCCACCCTTGATCACTTGCTTTAAGGTTGGGTGTCAAACTTCTCAATAAGCTAAGCTTCAAATACAATATGCTTCCACACATCCCATAAGGAAGACTCCATCCCTATTTATAGATAACAAGAGTATCCTAATCATAACAACTACCTAGTGGACATTCTTTAATGAGACCTCATTGTTTATTCAATACGAACTACCATAGTAGGTCTTATTTAATAATAATCAACATAGTCGATCTAATTTACATTACATTAAATGAACTCGATGACATTACTCTAATGGTATTTTCACCTCTGCCCCTTCACCTAGCCACCCTTACACCCACCCATAAACTATTACACCCTTAGGGAGGATCCCAACACTTATAAGTGTTTTCCTCAACGTTTCTTCTGAGGAGATACAACCATAAATTGGGGTTCCATGGATGAATGTTGATTGAAACGCTGAAGTAAGCAAGGGAACCACAGACCCATGCACAAGAACTAGCCTCCATGCTAAAGTCACGAGAAATTCACCTTGTTTCAACGAATATCTTACCATGTTCATTCATAAAGGGGGGTTTTAAAATTGTGAGAAATATTGTCAATTTATTATAGGTACATGATTTGTATAGGTATTGTGGGGTATAGAGATGGTATTCAATAAAAAAATGTGTATCTATTAAAAACTGGTGATTATTTTTATTAGAAATATGTATTGGGAAGGGGTCCAACAAAAGGATTTTGGGAAGGTTTTATCAATATCTAACAATGTTGGTGGTATACTTTAATATCTCATGAATGCAGATTTTATGACAGAAGTTGATTAAGTGGAGACCTCGTGGCTAAAGTAATCCAAGAAACTCCATCATAACCTTAGGTCCCATGTATGAATGTCGATTGCAATGTTGAAGTAGTCAATGTCCCATTCACAAACTTACTAACTACAATAATCCAAGGAGCTCACCCATAAACCTAAGTCCCATGTTGAAGTGCTCATGTTGACTCCCCACTGAAGATATCTATGTTCAATACATTATAGAAAATTGTGCTCCAAATTCCTAACATAATCATGTGAATCCAAATATATAGATCCAACCATATCTAAAAAATCATCTACATAATTCAAAATCTAAGACGTGGATCTAGAAGGCATGTTACTATTAGAGAATAAGCAAGTTGAAAAACGATATTCATAATCCTCCCTTGAGTTCCTACAACAATGTTCTCTACATAAGGTGGACTAGAGTCATTGAATAGAAGGTGGAGGTAGTTGTTTTCCTAGAAATTACAATTGTCCACATACTAATCCTCATTATCACCCTCTAAAGCTTACAAACATATATTTATTATTGATATTCTTCATTGATCAAATAATTTGTTTTGTTAATGATGTAACTCTCCTTAATTCATCGATTGTCTCCTTAATTTTCTTTGTCGTGTCTTTTTGATACATGTTGAATCTATTTATTAGATCTTGCAAGATTCTATCTTTTTCCTCACATGTCGTGTTCCTCAACATTATCATTCTTCAATTATGTTAGGATTTGAGAGCATAAATTTGCAAGGGTTGCAGCACATTGGATATTAATTGGAAGCATAACAAACAATATATTAAATCAAACCCTAAAAATCCTCTATCCAATGGCATTGGTCTCTTTGCATCTAAGAACCCTATTAAAATATATGTGCACTACAGTATGTGTAATCATCCTAACAAAACTCCAAAATGATTTATTTAATTCAATGATATATTCACTTTTCGATCTCTGATTTAGAATTTATTTTTTTTTGGTTTTTTTAATCTTGTTTTGGAGAATTATTTTAGAGGAAATCAGATATATAATCATTTTCTTCAAATTATACTCAAAATATTATACGAATTGATCGGAGTGTCATGTCTTGATATTTGTATTTGAAAACCTACACGATTGAAGGAAAATATTTCTCTCTTTTACACCCAAGAAAGACCTTTGATAACAACTATTATGATCCTTAATTTTTAAAATTGAATCACAAAAGAAATACCTAAAATGGCCCATACTTCATTGAGATCAAAACCCTTAAAGTAGGGAAATTCCTTACAATGATCATTTTATGCAAGGAATCCACTCTAGTTTACTTATGGTTCACTTGCATCTTACAGGGAGGGAAATCTCCTGATGAGCTAAGCTCCAAATACAATAAAATCCACATCTCCCATAATGAGGACTTCATCCTTATTTATAACTAACAAGGGAATCTTAATTATAACAAATTCTTAACTATCTAGTGGGCCTTCTTAAATGGGGCCACATTATATTTATTCAATACTAATTATGGTAGTGGGCCTTGTTAATAATGATAGAATTGGTGGACTTAATTCACCTTACATTAAATGACCTCCACTATTTTTACTCCAATGGTCCCTTTAGGTTCGAGTTGCACCCCTATTGAATATCACAACATATATTCAAGTTGCATGATTATTCATTGTTGAGTTGATCCATCTCAAGGGCTATAAATACATGAGTGACTATTGTCACCTCCCTCTACTATAGCCTCATAGAGTAGTTTGAGATGTTGTTGGTGTGAGAACCGATTATGCAATCAACAATTCCTTTGCTTTTAAAGAATTGAAAAAATAATTGTTACATTGCTCAATAAGAATCTGAAAGGTTGATTGACATTGTTCCTTTGTGTAAGTGAATAGATCAAGGATGAATCCCATTTACTACTTCTATTAGATATCTGTGTGTGACAACATGTTTGCGCATTTGTAAATTGATTTATAAATTACTCAAATAAATTCTTATACTTAGATTGATAATGAATTCTTATACGTAGATTGATAATGAATAAAAATGTTGAACTCTCATTGATACATTATACATTATTCTGAAAGGTCAAAATATCATATTGATTAATTTTTTATCATCATCAACAACTAGCCAGTACCAAATGGAGAGGCCGACAGTTTGGCCAATCGTGGAGCGTAGCTGGGAGTTGGTGCAATTGAATTAAATGGAATTGACGAGGGCCTTACACCCATGCCAATATCAAATGTTTATAATCATGGATCAAAGCATTATATTAAAATATTGCATGCCCAATGGGTTGGCATTGACACTCCACTTGGAGATTTCAACTGGGTATGTGGTATGCTTGAGCGATCAAATCGCTTTTCCAAGCGCGAACTATCCAAGACGATGAGCAGTTGGATGGTATTTGGCTATCGTGATATGAGTTCTCATCAGGATGTATTAATTAAGCAGGGTCGATCGTTACTCTTCCCACAAGATTTCATAAATTCTATGTCGGAAATGTTGGTATGGTTTCTCAGGAAGGACAAGTCTGAGAATGTCATGGAGATCAGAGGAAATACACGTTTAATGGAGGCAGAGGAGCGTGATGGTGGGAGTCTGAAAGGTGGGGGTCTATATATGATAGTCCCTCCGGGCCCTTGTGTACCCCTTCTCGCATCTGTATGTTGTTAAGTTGTATGTCGATGGCATTGGAAGGTGACCAGAATTTGGAGGATGTTATCGCGAGGTGGAAGAAGGTAGCAGGGTTTCTCTTCAGGATGTTAATGGGTTGAATTGATATTCTGTCACATAAGATTGAACTATTGGAGAGTGGCAGAGAGTCCAAGGCAGCCATGGAGGCAGAGTTTGAAAGCTCAGAGGCGAGGGTGGAAAGAAAATTAATCAAGCTGGAAGAAAAATTGATGAATTGCAACGTAGAGATTTCCAACGATGGTCTAGTTGTTGAGGTTCATGACATTCTAACTGGGAAATCAGGTCTCAGTCCCAAGGAGCCACAAGAGACTTCAAGCAAAGATGCAACTGATGAAGGAGCGGGTAGAGGAAAAGCAATCTTCTGGGCAGATAAGGATGAAGTCGATCCATCTAAGCCTACTTGATTTTTTAGTTAATTTATGTATTGCAGATATATGGTCAATTTTGTCGATATTTTTTCAGGAAAATTTGTAATTTTATATAAAAATAAAAAATAAAAAATAAATTACAATTTACAGATGCTAAAGAGCATTGGATCATACTGAGTTAGTGACTAGTGCCAAAAAAAACAAAAACTAAAAAGTAGAAATACAAATAAGAAAAAAATACATTTGGGATCCGAGTATGATACACTAAAGTACCTTTTTTTTCCTTTATTTTTCTCCACTTTACGCAAACCATTAATATTTGGAGTGGAGGTTACAATAGCCATCTAATTATCTTCCACATTCACATAGACTTCTTTATCTAAATCCAAACCTTTTTGGGAATGAATTCTTTTTATTCTACCTGCCTTTATTTTAGGGGGGATCTTCCCATTTTGTTGCATTTGAACTGTATTTTCTCTTGCGTTGTTAATGCTCATACTTTGAACCACATTTCCTGCATATTCAGCTCTCTCTTCCACTAATATTCCTTATGGCTTCCGCACATCATTACTTGTAGCATTCTTTGTGATGCCTTCCTCCTCTATGTCCGAGGGATGTTTTTTTAAAATTGCCATGCCTTTGGCTGTGGGGCCTGTTTCTCCTTTTTTGGATTTTTTTGACAGAGGACATGAATTTTGTAAATGCCTCATTTGTAAACAAATTTGAGATCTAAATTTTTCAAAACCTAATGGTTGGGTCTAGTAAACGTTGTTATGAAGAAAAAGTATGTCATCTAGTAAACTTTTGTTAAGATTTATCTCCACACAGATCTTAGCAAAAGTAAAAATAACTTTTTGACCTCTATCCATATCGAACTTTGTAAATTTCCCCAATATATTTCCAATTCCTTATAATACTTTGTGATACCAGAAATATAAGGGAAAAATATATACTATAACCCAAACAAGCATTTTGGAAACCACCATGGTATTTGCGTCAAAACCCGAAAACCAAAAACTCATAAAAAAGCCTGCACTTCCCCAAAACCATAAACCCTCTTTGATAAAAAAATCCATATCCTTCAATGTATCACATTTCACAATAAAAAAATCCCCATTAGTTATAAATTTCCCCAATATATTTCCAATTCCTTATAATACTTTGTGATACCAGAAATATACAGGAAAAATATATACTATAACCCAAACAAGCATTTTGGAAACCACCATGGTATTTGCGTCAAAACCCGAAAACCAAAAACTCATAAAAAAGCCCGCACTTCCCCAAAACCATAAACCCTCTTTGATTAAAAAAACCATATCCTTCAATGTATCACATTTCACAATAAAAAAATCCCCATTAGCATAAATAAATATCAGAGTTTATGGTCAAGTGGAGTAAATCCACTGATATGGATCCTCTGACTTGGGGAAAAATCTGTTAAATCTGCATATAACTGGTCGAGATTAAAAATCATATTATAGAGAATTAATCTCCCAAATCTTTACCATCACAGCCGAAACCTGATTCATTTGTTCCACGATATAAGGACTAGGAATGAAAGGAGTTTGATCAGGTTTAGTGTGTGTCTCGGCCTTTCTTTTTACTGCAGCTTTAAACAAAATTGGCTCCTTTGAACCGATGGAATGCATTAACACCACCTCACAACCTTAGGTACATCAACAATAAATCATTAGAGTATAACTCAACTAAATTTAAGGAAAACTAAACTATCTACGACACCTAGCAGACAACAGAATCAAAAGTGATAACACCTAGCAAACAGTTAGATTAATATCTCAACATCCCCTCCTAATCTCAATTGTTATAATTAGAGATACTTACAATGTCTAATTTCTCTCTTTGAAATTCAAATACATTTTCTCCCAATGGCTTTGTGAAAATATCTGCAAGTTTATCTTTAGAACCACAAAAAGCAAGTATTATGTCCTTATCATTGACAAGCTCACAGATGAAATGAAAACGTGTATCAATGTGCTTGCTCTTTTTTTGGAAAACATGATTTTTTGAGAAAGAAATTGTTGAAATGTTGTCATAATAAATATGAGTTCACTCCTTTTGAACATTCGAAATATATTTCAATAATCTTCTCAACCACACTACTTGACAAGCTGCTGAATTTGTTTCTATATATTCTGCCTCTTTATAAGATATTGAAACGATTGATTGTTTACGTGGATGCCCATGAAATAAAACTAGTTCCAAGATGAAAAGCATACCCTGAGGTGCTTTTGTGATCATCTAAACTCCCTGCATAATCACTTTCTATATAACCTGAAAGTAAGAAATCATCAGAAATAGTGTAGAAAAAACCATAGTCTAGGTTCCCTGCAATATACGTAAGTCGTTTTTGCAACCTTCCAATGAGAATACTTAGGTGATTGCATAAAATTGCAGACAAAACTAGCAGCAAACACGATATCAAGTCTAGTTGCAGTGATATATAACAAACTACCAACTAGAATTTTATACAATGTGGGATCAACTGGTGGTTCTATATCTTCTTTGCTCATCTTGGTGCCTTGAGCAGTAGGTGTATTAGTTGGTTTGTAATTGGTCATTCTGAAATTCTGGATGATGTTAGTGGCATATTTTTGTTGACCAACAAAATTTCCATTAGCAAATTGCTAAATTGTAATGCCTTAGAAGTATTTCATTACCCCTAGATAAGTCACATCAAACTCTATTTTCATTGCTTATTTGAAGTCTTCTAACATTATATTTCCTATATAAAGAAGATCATATACGTAAAGGAATACAATAATAATTTTAACTTCATTGGTTTTGGTATACAAAGTTGGCTAATGGCGGCTTTTGCAAAAATCACTTTTGATGAGATATGTGTCAATGCGACTATACCAAGCTCTTGGATCTTGTCTCAATCCATACAAGGATATCTTCAATCTGTATGCCTTATGCTCCTGTCCTAGAACTTCAAAACTAGGAGGTTTCTGTACATAAACTGCTTCCTGCAAAATACCTTTTAGGAAAGAAGATTTTACATCAACCTAATAGACTTTCCATTTGTGTTGAGTTGTTGTTGATAAAATAGTTCTGATGGTGTTTAGCCTTGCTGCTAGAGAAAAGGTTTCACCATAGTCGACACCAAACTATGGTGAGAATCCTTTGGCAACCAACCTTGCCTTATGTTTATGAATTTCTCCTTTTTCATTTAGCTTGGTCTTATATACTCATTTTACACCAATTCTCGTTTTGTCTCTTGGGAGATCAACAAATTCCCAAGTATGGTTCTTCTCTATGGAAATAATTTATTGGTTCATTGCATCAACCCATTGCTTTTCTTTAATTACTTCTTCAAAATGTGTTGGTTGAGATGAAAGGAATGCAAACATGTTATGTTGGTCAAAATCAAGCTCTTAATCATATATTTCTCTAAGATGCTTCTTGTTTTCTGACTCTCTTCTGAAGATGTTGAATCATTGGTGGACTCACTACTTAAGGATGTACAATTTTCAGAATGGTATGACTCTTCTTGAACCTGCAATGTTGGTGGTTGTGGTGGATAAAAAATCTGATTTGAAGCTTCATCTACATGATTAGATCAATTGCTATTTAAAAAAAAATCACATCCCTTCTTAAAACAAACTTCTTGGTAACTGGATTGTAAATTCTATAGGCCTTTGATTGCTCACTATACCCTACAAAAATACATCTTTCACTCCTATCATCAAGCTTCCTTCTTAGCTACTTAGGAACATGTGAAAATTCTACTAATCCAAAAATTCTAAAGTGAGATACATTTACCTTTTTACCATCACATGCTTCCCGAGGTACTGTATCTTGGAGATTGGTTATTGGAGATATGTTGAGAACATACATTGTTGTCAAAACAACTTCAGCCCAATAGTCATTTGACAAATTCTTCTCATGAAGCATACATCTGGCCAAGTTCATGATTGACTAATTTTTTCTTTTTGCTACTCCATTTTGTTGTGAAGTATATCTTGTTGTGTTCTACATGATGATTCCTTATTGTTGACAAAAGAATTTGAATTCATTGGAGTTTTATTCTCCTCCTCTGTCTAACTTGAGGACTTTTAAAAGCTTTCCACTCTGCTTTTGTGCTTATATATTGAGCTCCTTTTCTTTTGTTAAGCTTGGTAGGTCCTCATTTTTCTATTAATTTTAATCAGCAAGTTACAACCAGTTTTGAGATTTGTTAGGTGGCCTCAACTTTACCTACAAGAAAGAAAGTCCATTGTCCATCTAACAACATGGTAAGCCATCCAAAAATGAAAGATTTTGAGTCTTTCTATCCAAGCTACATATGATTGTATGTCCATATCTTTTTATCTATCTACCTTCCAACTAACATAACTGTAATTACAATTAAAATTAAATGCTATCCGCATCAAAAACTATTAAACAAGAGACATTGTTTCACTGATATTCTTCTTCTGTCAAGGCAGAATCAATCAGAGATGGTTCTTTTCCATTCGACCCTGGGAGTTCATCTGCTAGAAGTATGCATGGAAAATGAATTTCGATTCACTTGAGGCACCCATCTTTCTTCTGCATATGAAAAATGAGTTTTTGATATTCCTTTTTGTAAACCGGGAAAGTCTGCGCTACAACAACCATATTCAGAGTCATTTGTTCCAGGTCCTTGCCCAGGGTTCTCGATCAGGAGCTCAAAATTTGCCAAAACATCAAAGTTGTCAGAATGGTGTTTAACCTGAATGACCACATATATCTCATTGTCCTAAATCCGGTGCAACTCGTTTCATGTGAAATGGACACCGTATGCTCCCAGAAACGCGATATGTTCACTTTGTCAAATAGGTAAAAAAAATTGCAAGTGGCTGACAGGGATGTTGACTGGGCCTCCGTACCATCTAGGTGGAAAGGGGAATATTCTTGGAATATTCTCAAAATATTTTGTTGAGTTGGCTTCATCTTATTTGTCCACATGTTTTTGTATGGGCCAATGAGGAGGTGACATGTGGCTAAGCCTGAGGCCACCACATGTGTCCTCCTAAGGGCATAGTAAAATTTGTATGGTAGATAGGGTGGAGGTCGGGCTCGACCCCACAACCTCCCATAGCATAGCACCAAGACTTACCAAATTGCCCACACGGTGTTTCTTAACATATAAGGGTGGCGGGTTTTATTTAAAATTTAATGTCGCCAAGGTTGGGGGGTCGGGTGGACTTAACTGCCCTCCATGTGAACACCAAAATCGCCAGAGTTAACCATTTTTTGTGACCTTCAAGGTCACCACCACCACTTAACTGCTAGAAAAACCGTTAACATGTGATCACTCCTGCAGAAACCACTAACGGTTACTGTGACCGTTTGAGGGAGCAGGCGAGCGCCAAGGGCTAGCCCCTGGGTGCATGGCCCCCATATGACTGATCTTTTGGTTTTAAGGCCTCGACGGAAAAATTAATGGACCTACAAATTTGCCCAAAATCTAGGGAATTTATCACTTCGTTAGCGGAAAATGGGGCAAACTTGTTTTATAATGCCATATTTTGTGCAAATTGTAGAGCGAATAGTGGGGAAACTACGAGAGGTCATAAATTCCCTAGTTTTTGACCAAATGGGATGCAAAAAGAGGATAGGTAGCCATTTTTGGACATTCTGGACTCAGTGGAGCAGGTTTCAGAATCAAAGGTGCACTTCTAGATAGGATTTTTGCAGATTGAAGGCTATGGGTGCCATGGTCAACCAGAGCTTTGATTCAGTTTATGGAGGAGTTTGAAGATGGAGATGACCTTGCAAGGGTTTTCCAACCTCCATGTGCTTTCTGCAATAAGTATTACATCAGTGTTATATCTTTTATTCCTCTTTTCTCTATATGTGTTTTGGAGAAGAGACTTGTTTATGTAGTTCAAGGGGATTGTGGTATTGTTGATGCTCTTTGAAGTTGGAGTATGGGGTCTGGGTGTAAGAGGACTATGTTTGCTAAAATTTTACATGTTTGACTATAGGTTAACATGTGTATGGAGTGATAAATCTTAAAAAATCATTTCTTTGAAGGAGAAACTAACCATTCCATTTCAACACTTTATGTACTCTTCTTTTTCTAAACATTAAGCATAATGAGAAGGGGTCATGCCATTAGAGATGATCCAAGGAGATGTAGCCCAGGATGGGTGAACTCCTTTAACAATGGTTGGTGTATTATTGATTGATGCATGCTTCCATTTAGTATTTTTATTTCATGTTTAAACTTTTTCATGAAATTAACTTAAGAAAAAACACATAAACTCATGTTTTTACTTGCTATTTTGGAGTACAAACCTCAAGCACATTTTTGTATTTTTATGAGGATCTTAGCATAGAAAAATAATATTCTAAATCATATCAATTCCCTTCATCAACCAGTAGAGGAAAAGAGTGTGTTTGAATTGGGTCACTACCTCAGGTGTGGCCGCGATCCGGAACTAAGACCCGTCATCATCGGCTTCGATCTCCATAGAACCTGCCTGCTAACTTAGGTCGACCTCCCACTTCTCTATCAACTATCAGATTTCCTTATCTATTCATTCATGATAGGCTTCCACTGCTTCATTGATAATATTCATCATCGGTTTGCGATCTCTTGACTTGCCCCCCAGATTGCTAGGTTCCCCTTCCTCTTGCTTACCATTTCTTTTCCAGCCTCTGCCTTAGCCGTGTGGGGCTAGGCTATGAAATTTTGGTGCTGCACAAAGCATATTGTCCCACCCTCTGCAATGTGTTATATGGCGGTGGATTCCCTTCGGAGGAGTGAGCCACCAACTTTCAGAAATCCCTGGATTCATTCCGAATGGCTTACCTATACAAAGATCACCTAGCATATATAAAACCTGAAACAAATTTTGACCATCCATTCGAGGTTCATTACAAATTTTAATACAATTTCCAGAAATGACACAAACCAATTCAGACTCAGGATTGTGATTGATAGGCACGTAGCCCCATATATTTCTCTTCACATGAGTGCGACTCTAGGGATTAACCTCCCCATGCTGACAGGAGGTTTTCGTCGCTACTATGTCCCCTTGCACCTAATTACCCTACTCTCCCTCAACCCAATTTCCCTTAGACTTCTAGCACCCATTGTGTAAATGTTTTGTTCTAACTACCCAATTCTTTGTTGGGTCAACCTTGCTCAGTTATAGAGCCGAGGCCACCATTTTACTGAGTCAGTTCATCTTTATGCTTATGGGGGCTTTCCCATCCCCCGTGCCATCAACCTCTACCCAAGGCCATTCAACCAGAAGCCTAGCGGGTCTCATGCATGTAATTCCCCTGCCCTGCGTGCCTCCCTACAAACACTCCCAAATTTCAAGGTTGGGAAGATCCCTCAGAAATACATCCATATGCCAAATATCACGGAAATGGTGGTGCCTCCAGGAAAATTTCCAATGTAGACCCCCCGAATCGATGCAAAACTAGACAGTGCGGGACTCGGACACACGGAACCCCACTAAATGATGCCCTGCTGGCCCATACCATAAATCCCATAAACTTCTAGCATTGCGAATAGAGAGATGGAGCAGACTACATATGAATTCAACTGGGCAGTGGTTGATCGAGTGTGTCCTTGGTCTGTCCGCCCATCGTTGCTTTGATCTCCTTACGGACTCCAAGTATCTACCCACAAGAAGTCCTTCAACACCTCGCATTGATAATGGATATGAATACACTTCCTACCACCACCCTCATGTATATTACTTCTCCAGATGCTCGGCGTGAGCCTGCCAACCTTGCCACGCATGTGCAAGGTGGTGGGTTTAACTTTCGAGGCCTTCACCATTAAATCCATTGATGGTGTCGATATCCTCATATGCACCTTGATCAGGGGATGCTTTGAACTCTTTAAATCATGAGAAAGTATCTAATTTATTTTTGAGAAAATACACAAAAATCTTCTTCCTATAATCATCAATGAAGGTTAGAAATTAAAAACTTCCATCAATGGTATGGGTCTTCATTGGGCCACATATATTTGTATGGACTAGCTCTAAAATCTCTTTTGCTCTAGAGGAAGATGTCCAAAGGCTATCTCTTTTATGCTTTGCTAGAATACAAATTTCACAATTACAATATTTTTCATTTAGAATAGGGAGACCAATGACCATTGAATGTTTTTGAAATTGACTTAAACTCTTGAATGGGATGTGACCATACCTAGAATGCCATAATTGAGACTCATTTATCCTTGACACGTTGTGGGTTAAATACTGTGAGAGAGATTGACTTCTAAGAGTTAATGGAAACATCATATTCTTGGTTTTTTCAACCTTTGTTATCAGTCTTCTATTGGGTGGTTTGTCATAGATATAACATGTGTTCCCTTGGAATATTACATCATAACCATGTTCCATCAATTGACCTACACTAATGAGGTTATGCTTCAAATGTGGAACATAATAAACATCAGGTATGTATTTATGTTAATTTTCTTTGGGAAGAACAGGGACAATACCTTTTCCTTCAGCTTTAATACAGGAATGATCTCAGAGTAATTTATGATGTCATGGAAGCATCAAGATAAGAAAGCAGATTTTTATTACATGTCATATGATTGCTATAGCCACTGTCCAGCAACCAAAAATCCTCATTGTGAGTGTCTTCGGAAATATGGCACAAGAGAAACTTTTTTTCAAAGGACTCTTCTTCATTTTTGGAGAGATGGATATTGTCTCTTTGTTGATCTGACTGTTTCTTTATGCATTCATGTTCATAATTCTCAAGTTTCTTATAGTAATAGCATTGGACATTATATTTGATCCATTTTCTGCTTCTCTATGTTTTGTTTTGTGGAGGTCTTTATTTTTTGTTGCATGATGATGTTCTGACCTTCCTCTACCCCAACCTTTGCCTCACTTGTTGCTAACTTTATATCCTCTGCCTCTACCTCTTCCAAATGAGAGTTGTGCTTTGAAATATTGTTCCATGGCATCTTCTGCCAAGTTGAGTCTTTTTTCGTGTGCCGGAAGTGATTTAGACAGATGTTCTACTCAAAAAGTTGTAAAATTCTTTGGATTCCAAAATGGTTGTTACAATCATGTCATATTTCTTAGGCAGGATACGAAGGAATTTTTCAACAATTTTTTTATCTGTAATGGTTTCACCAATGAGTTTGATGTGATTGATTATTCCCATGACCCTAGTCATGAACTGCTCCACATTCTTTGTGTCAGTAATCTTCAGGGTTTTGATCTATGCTCCCAATGTCTACAATTTAACTATCTTCACTTTATGATTACCTTGATACACAAATTTCAAAATACCCCAAGATTCCTTTGTTGTTAATGCATCAGTTATCTTGTCGAAGATAGAGTCATCAACTGAGTTTTGTATCCAAAATTTGGCTCTGTGCTCCTTCTTTCTTAGTTCTCCAGCGACATTCCTTAAATTATTTTTCATGGATGCTCATTGCTCTTGGGTTGAATCTACATAACATTTCAGCAAGGTATCCCAACATTATCGGGCTTGCAAAAAATTCTTCATTCTGAAAGACCAAAACTCATAAATTTTGCCTAGCAGAGTCAGGGTTTGTGGCAAGGCGCTTTTTAAAGGCATCTCAACTTTTGACTTGTTGTTTGTGGCTCGTACTCCTCGACCTTTGAAATGAAAGTGTATTGGTTCTTAAAACTTGGCTCATGCTCCAATTAAAAGTTGACTTCGATCTCCTTTACACTACGTGCTTCAAGATTCCTAGTTCAATGCACTTTTCTAGACCCTAGGCTTGCATTGAGCCACAATATTTTTTACTTTCATAAGTTTGAGTGGATCAACGCACTTGCTCCTCTAAGCATGGGTGTGTTGGGCACAATTTAAAAAAAAAAAGATACATCGTTATTTTGAGCTGAGGGAATCAGTGTTGTCCTTGATTCTTGGCCCTTACTGGCTTCTTGATCTTTGCTGCTCGCAGTGAGTCTTGCATAGGCTAGGCTCTGATACCATGACAAAGAATGACAAACGAAATTTGGAGTAGAGATTTCTCTTCACAAAGAAGACAACAGAATCAAATGTCATGACACCTAGTAGACAGTGAGTTTAATATCTCAACAACATTCCTAAGCATCCCACAATTTCATGATACACCAACACAATGCCACTATTAACACCTTTCTCTCCATCGCTTCATCCAGTAGAAGCACGACCAACACACAGACCTCTTCCATTTTCTTGTCGTTGTGAACTCCACCATGGTGCCACCATTGTAGGGCCTTTTGTTGCATCAACTAGCTTGGTAACAATACACCAATTCTCCATCTCACAAGATATTGTTCCTAATCCCCAAGTTTTTCAAAAAACAACCATAGATATGATGGAACTTTACAAGTTCAAAAAAAATCATGTGTCTCCCAATTGTCATCATCAGCCAACAAAAAAATAATTAAGATATCTTGGGCCAATTCCATAGCATTTATGGCAATCTGGGTCTACCATAAATTTGGAAACTTTCTTGAATCTCTCTGTATAACGTTTGTAACCTTTCATATATTCACAATTCTACTACCTCTAGCACCACCTCTTAGAATTTTCGTACCTTTTGATCAAAATTATTTTTTCTTTCCACTCTAACCTCACCTAATGGTTGCAAGACAACACCGTGCCTTTGGGGAATTTTTCCTGAATCCCTTATCGCTTCTCACATCGTAAAATAATGAATGGAATCACGAATAGGATCACACCAATCCCATGCACTCACATCATGCTCCTCATCATACCATTGCTCAACTGGCCTGACTGGTTTGTGCAAAGAGTCATTGCTTCAACCAGCGTTCATTCTTAGGGACAAACCATTGATAGGAACAATTCCATGTGAATAAGCAACTAGGGGTTTCAAGCTTTGGTCACCATGCTATGATACCACTTGTTATTCTTTTAGAGAGAAAATGAGAGAAATATAATATTCAAGCAATAAACATTCAAACCATGTACACCATGATTTACCTGGAAAATCCCAAACATGGAAAAACCAAGCAACCATAGATCTATTATGGCCCTTGGCTAAAACACAGCCAAGCCAACCAATAACCTCAGCTTTCACCCCTCATTAACTTTTGCTCTATACAATGGAGAATTCTCAAGTCTTTTAATGACTTCAACTACATGTAATACCATGAGCTTAATACCATGACTCACCAACACTAGGTGACCAAAACAACAACCATTAACCATAACTGTTTAGACAACCTAAACTCCACCACCGGGTCAAGTTTATTTAACACTTTTTAGTCTATAAGGAATTAACATCTGTCTAGCAGGATTCATCAATGCTTTGATTTTTCTCCACTAACTCATTAGTCATAAATGTAGTCGTAGATAATGTAACCACCATGTGCTTCATGGTTTGCACCTTCGTGTGAGACCCTTAGATCCCCAACGTTCCCTCAACAATCGACCTCATCACATCATTATGCTAGAAGACTATATGTGTGTGTGTGTGCGCGCGCGCGCGCGCGCCAACATTTAGGTGTATTTGATACCATGAATTTTGAAACTTAATCAGAGATTTAGAGGGATTTACCTCCCTTTGGGTGCAGAATCAATAGGAGTTGGTACATAAAAAAATTAGTTACAGCTGACAAAAACAATGTCGAAACCATTGTCTTCCGATAGCTTGGCTTTAAAGATCTTGAGTCATTCTGCAACTTTTGGATTGTCCAAGAGATGGTGCACCCTCGCTTCATTCTCTATGCGTCCACCCAATAATATACTTGTTAAATGTATTGAAGAAAGGCAAAAAGATTTATGAATAAGAGGAGGTGTGAGCTTAGATCGCACAATGTAGCATGGATAGTGTAACCATTGTGGAGTATCCTCGATCCTTACAATGGAAATTCATTTTGGCAAATGAGTAGGAACGGAATGAAAGCGATTGAAACAAAACGATTTGATTCCTATCGGCCTAATGGCTTCAATCAATTTAACAGGTGGTCAAATAAATGATATTTAAATTTAATTTCTTATTCTTTGCTTTGAAACTGAAGATTTGTTCAAATACCTTTCATATCATCCGTTACATGATGTATAAAGCTCTTGAAATTAAATCTTGTCCATCCTTTTATTAGAAAAAAAAACAAATTTCTTCAAACTCACATTCATAAATTGAGATAGATACATCTATCTAAGTAATATGTTATATATTTAAACTAAGTTTTAATTTAAAAAAACCATATATTATTGAAAAATTATAATAATAAGATTTTCTAAAATAATAAAACCATTAAAAAATGGGCCATTTTCCAACATTATTTTCTTTACACCGTCTTCAATCTCTCTCTCTTATTTACTTAATCCAAATCATGATGGGCCATATGCGGTTCCATTTTGTTAGGCCCTCTAAGAAGTAAAAGTATAAGTTGGCCCTCTGGTACACGAGTGTCATCAAATTTTGTCAAAAAGTCGTAGGCAAATTTTAAAGTGGATACTCTAATCATTTAGCAATTTACAAAAAGAAAAAACAAAACCAAATAAACAAAAACCATTTATGTTTATTAGGTATTTCATTTGCGTAAGAGAATACGTAATAAGTAATAGTTATTTAGTGATGGTAAATGTAAATTAATGTATTTTATGAATTTGTAGGAGTAGTTGAGTTGGTAAAAGGCCATGTATGATATTATTATTAGTCCCTACCTCTTCAGGGCTGTAGGGACTATTGTAATTAGTTTTTAGTTGTTTTGGCACTGGAACCAAAGCAAAAACCAAGTTACTTAATTCAAGTAAATTTAATGTTTTTAATTTATATTTTATAAAGTATTTTTAAACACCTTTCATCAACTTATAGATTTCTTCTCACTATTATTTTGACCAATCTGACACATCTGTGATTTAAACATCTTATTTGGCCTCATATCGAGGCAAAATGTACTTAAAAGTTAGGATAAATGTCAATTGATCTCGATAGTTTCAGTCTCAATTATTTAATGCTAACATTAGTTTTGAAGACATTTCATGTTTAGAAAAATTAAGAGGTTACAATCGACATCACACATATTGAAAACAACTTTGCAGGGTAGTAACACGAATTTTGCATGGCAGTAGCCACTTGTCTTCAGTTCTGAAGACTGTGGCCACTTGTCTTCAGTTCTTCTTCAATTCTAAATGCTATATGGCAGCCTGCTGGACTTTTTGCAGATTTCTCAAAGGCTATATGGCAGCCGGCCTTCCAAAGACTCTATCGCAGCCCACCTTTTTGTAGATTTCGTAAACAGGAATTTGCTCATGTTGTAGATTTCTCAAACAATAATTTTTTCGAATTCTTTGATTCTCATGGAAGGATTACAAGATGTTGAAGCCACACTACAAATATTTTCTCTAATGCTTTGATTTTGCAAATGTTTTCTCTAATGTTTTGATTCTGCAAATATTTTCTAACCCTAATGCGTTGATTCTACAAATAGATTCTACAAATATTTTCTAATAAGAGCAAGACAAATGTTAATATTTTCTCTAATGGTTTGATTTTGCAAATATTTTCTAACTCTAATGCTTTGATTCTGCAAATATTTTCTAATAAGAGCAATACAGACGTTAATGATGCATGAAGAGTAATACCTGTCTTTCCCTTCCCCCTTTTTCATTTTTCTGCAAGAGGCATTAGCTTGGATTCATTTTGCTGAAGGAGGCATTACCTTGGCTTCTTCAGAAGTCTAAAGAAACTTGCTTCTTCTAAAGTCTGAACAAAGCTGCAAAGCAGTCTCAAGCATATCATTCACAGGTGCGCATACTCTCCTCACTCTTATCCACTGTAACCACAATATTATCCACAATCTTAAATCTATGCCCTATTGTATGCAAGTTCTCTTCTCAGTCCAGCGTAATCCAACCATTTTCTTAGCGAGGAACTACTACCCGCAAGATAGCGGACGGGTCAATCTACACTAGGTAAAGATCAGTGAAATTGTATTATTATTAAATGTATCCAAAGCGCTACCACCATCATACAAAACAGTGCCTAAAAGGGTTTATAGATAAACACTGAACAAACGTTTACTAATGGTTTTGAATGCCAGGATGTATTTAGAGGAATTTTTTTATTAATGGTTTTGAATGAAAGCATGTATCAAAATTAACGAGGAAAATATCTATAATGAATTAGACATATTTTTATGTGTGCGACTTTATCTTCATAAATCTGGAAATCCACTCTTTCCATGAAAGTGAGTAAAAGCAGAGCGAACAACCAAAGCAGAGGTGAATTGTGCTATTTTCCTAACACGGTGAGAGTAAATTACAGGTTCCAAGCATGAAGGGATTGACATGCAATATTTTTAATCGATACAAAGGGTTGACATGCAATACTTTTAATTGATACAAAGGGAAGGGCAAGAATTCCAGCATCAAAGCCGAAAAAATAAGATTCCAGCAAAAAGCCGAAAAAATAAGATTCTAGCAATGTTTATCAATGCCAGGGTTCGAATTTGAGCCGGAAGTTTCTAAGAATGTTTCAGACATCCAACATTCAGAATATACAAAACAAGTTTTAGATAATGTAAAGAATATACAAAACAAGTTTCAGATAATGTAAATGAGTTCTGAAGATGCTAATAATGTTTTAGATATTGGACAATATGAGTTGGAAGATGTCAAAAACGTTTATTTTGATGAGAGAAAAAATGGCGGGGTGGGAGAGATTGACCATGAATTCTTTTCATTCCATTCCTCTCGAAATTTTTTATGCATTAACCATCAACCATAGTTTCGAAGTTCTGGGCGGCACAGAGATCAGAGAGGCGGTGGAATGAGGCTAGTAAAGCAAGAAGAGTCTTTGGCATAAATAAGATTGTATCAATCTATGTTGTTTGGTGTGTGCTTAGTTCCGCATCAGTATATAGAGAGCGAGATCCAAACAACTTTCGTAGACCTAACCTCGACTAAACACTGCATTCTTCTCGGATTTCTCCAGTGTTTTATAAATCACTGGCTCTGCCCTAACAGTCTATAAAATTTAAAGTTGAGGGTTTCAATTTACCAATAATTTCAAATATAAATCTCTGAATGTCCAAAAAATTACGCTCTGGGTCTTTCTTTACAACTAATTTTACTGTTATTTTCATTATCGATATCTGGTTTTGTATAAATTCACTACATAAGGGATTGAGGGAATTAGAAATGAGAACCTGGACACCTGTTGTGGCCTGAAACAAGATCTTTGTCTGCCAAGAAAAACAGCTGAGGCGCCTAAAATAGGATCTTTGTCCGCCAAGAAAAACAACAACGTGACTTGATCCTTGTCATTGTTAGCCTAGATGGATTCAAAGGCAGTGGAGAAATTTTTAGGAGTTGCATCAATCTGAGTAAAATCCATGGTTTCTGCCCTATCTGCAATATTCCCACCCAAACATTTCCGGAGGTTTCTGTTAGCATGTCATATTACTTACTCTTATTGATGTGCTAATGATTTGGTTATCTGGTTTATATGGTTTATAACAATGCTTCTAGTAGCTTTATCAAATCTTTTGAAAGGTGGCTGTTCACGGTTTAAGCAGGTGATTTTAATAGTTTTACTAATTTGTTTGAAAGGTGGTTTTCCATGCAACAGGGAACGTGGCTTGCATCCAAGCCCATATGTCATCCAAATGTTTCTTGCTTGGGCATATATTTATTGTTTGAAAGGTGGTTTTTCATGTAGGGAACGTGGCTTGCATCCAAACCCACAGGTCATTCAAATGTTTTGGCCAAATAAATTATATATATAACAATTAAAAAATAAAAAAACAATACATAGCCAATCTTGATGTTTTATATTTCTACATTGTAACAATGACTATTATTCGTTATGGAGATCTTCTACCTTTGGCATTTTTTCTAAGCATTTCACTTATGTCTTTGTCTTTGCTGGAATCCATCTCTACCCAGAGGTAACAAGTTACACAGTAATATATTTTAGAAGAAACTGTCTTGTACCTATATCTGTTTACATGTTCTTTGCATCATTTCCATATCTGTTTACATGTTGTTTCCATCCTTTCTTTTAAATTTAGCACAACCAAGTGAAGTCGTATTTATATTGTTTCCATCCTTTCTTTTAAATTTAGCACAACCAAGTGAAGTCATATTTATATTTGTTTACAAGTTGTTTGCATTATTTCTTTTAAATTTAGTTCCAGCGAGTCAACATAAATTGGTGGAAAATTGAGGCACCGAGATTTTTGGTTTACCATTTTAGGCTTTTGTTTGCCTCTGAAGCCGAGCTGGACATTTCAGTGACAAAATATAAAATTTACCACTTCAGCAAGCAAGCAAACAAGCTTGCTCTGTTCACACGCGAGTGTATGTTGGAATGGTCGGGGCGGTCGGTTTACACGCCCCCCGGCCGATATCGAATCCTGCGGAGGCTGCGCTTGCAGCATATTTGGGCCACGGCCATATGTACTATGTACAATCATATTATGACATATATAGCTTCTTCAGCGGGGCCCCGTCCCCCCTGAAAAAACAAGCTTGCTCTGTTAATAAAGATTCAATATCACAATATCATATTAAATACCAATATCATTCATTTGACTGATGAGATAAAATCATCATAATATACATACCAATACACTCATGGAATTTAATGCTCATCAGATCCTTTATAAGCTGGATATTATGACATTGGAGATTTAGATTTAACGGTGGTGTTCCAATAGCACTAGCAATATGTCTCTCTGACGGTCATATATACAACAATATGTCTCTCTGGTAGGGACTAGTTGCTTCGCAACGGTTCTCGTTTTATCTTTTTAGTTATTAAAAAAAAGAATTGGTAATCTCTATGTGAGGTGTGGCTTATTTTTTTGTTTTATCCGAGCTAGTTAACATGTTACTTTTTGAGAATTAAATTTTTGATGAAAGAGAGCAAATTATGTCTAATGAATTAAATTAAAAATAAAAAATAATTTTTTTATTAATTATTAATTTTCTGATATTTATATTAATATTAGATTATTTTTTTATAATATATATATTTTTTATCATAAAATATAACATTTAAAAAAATATAAACTTAAAACCTTTCAAATTTTTAAATAATAATCCTAATTACAATTTAAATTAAAAATGTGTTTGTATATAATAATCATAATTACAATTTAATTTAAAAAATTATTTGTATATTTTCTTAAAATATATTTTATTAAATGAGAGAAAACCATGACCACCTAGTTTTGTAAGTGGAAAAAAACCAACTCACTTTTTTTTCATTATACCTTAATAGTGACTAATGACATCCCTTGCTCCGGATAAAACCCTCAGGGCATGAATCATCATCCCAAGCTTATTTAAAACCACAGCTGTGGATCACTTTATTTGAAAGCTTTCAAATCTCTGCCAGGTGTCCTTGTGTTGGTCTTGTAATTGGAGTTGTCTATAATGCGACTTTTTGAGATTCCGATGACGGAATCCGGCGGAAGAAATTGAGATGAAATCATGCTTTGTTGCAGTTAAAATGGTTTTTTAACTGCATATTCGGATTCAGCACCCTGAAAAACCCCTGGGACGGTTTCATTGTGCAGAAATTAGCTATCAAACTTGGATTCCAATAAATTACTGCCGGATTTTCACCGGAAAAAATCGCCGGAAAGGCTTTCAAAAAGTCGCGTTAAAGACTACTCCCTTGTAATTTCTAATCTACTCTCCTTTCTTCATTGGTCTTATCTCATCATTGGGCCTGGCACAAATTCCCACGGAAAACATTTATTAAATAAAATATGAAAATCATAAATCCTTTGAATGGATTTCTTCTTACGAATTAAAATATTATAATAATTTTGACCTCTGTCTTTGAGTCAAATTAACCGTTAGAGATGATCGCTGTTGGAGGCTACGCTCAGACTATTTAGCGTGATGAGTTAGATCTGTTTCTTCAACTTGTCCTGACGATGAACCACACTAGTTGGTTCGAAACGCGTCCACAAATGAGATTCCATGTGATTTTCGCCGAGATCTTTCTCTAAACTTGATATGGATCACATTTTCGCCGAAATCTTTCTCTAAACTTGATATGTATCACAGAAGCCTAAACTCTATTATGGACGATTTGATTATTAGTACGCTATAAACAGGAAACATTTACTCGCTTAAAATCCGGTGACTTGTGTTCCACGGTAGGTAAAATTCGATTGGCCATAAGTTTTTATGAAGTTACTGGTAGATTCAGGAACCTGTATAAAGTTTTATGAAGTTTTTATCGAAATGGTCCTATTCGTACCCTGCCAAAGTTGAAATAGGTAATAATACAAAATCAACCCATCATTTTCTTGTGCCTGAATATTCCATTGCCGCGTTTTGGTTCTGCTGTTTTCTTGCTCTCTGAGTGCTCTTAAGATGTATAATTCACATAAGGCTTCAAGTGATGGAAGAAGAATCTGTAAATCTCTCAAAACCTGAAATTGATAATGCCAATTAAACTTTAAAATATTTCTGGTCTTTTATGCTGCATTGATACACTTTCCAGAAATGACCAACTCTACCGACAATCTACTGTCAAACTAACGTCAGTTTTTGTTATGGATGATCATCTGCCATCAGCTAGTTGTACTGTATATCATAGTTATTAATTTCCAATTTGATTGTGATATAAAAATTTTAATAAAAAAAATTCAGTTTTGAAAATATACATTTTAATAGTTTTTTTTAACAATAATGTTTTTTGGATTATTATACTTATTGAGGTATGATATTAGGCATTTAGTTTTACTTTTCACCCAATAATAATTTGTGTTGACCTAAAATTTATGCTTTTTATCCTTAATTTAACATTGATAATTTATTTTTTGTAATTTTTTATCCTTAATTTAACATTGATAATTTATTTTTTGTAATTTTTTTATTATGGACTTTTTTTCCGTTTGTATTATTTACTAATCTTTTTTTTTAACTTTTTAATTTTTCTATTATTTTTTGTTTTTAGGTTTTTTTAATTTTATTTAATTTTTTATATTATTTTCATTTTCGTGATGAATTTTAATTATATTAAAAATATATTTTAATAAATTTAATTATAATTTATTATATTAAAAAAATATTTTAATAAATTTAATTATAATTTTTTTTATATATTAGCAAAAAATAAAACACATAAATATATATAAAACAATAAACTTTTAATATTATATGTGTATATATGTTAATGTAAACAATATTAATTAATCAGATTTTTTCATTTTTTTAATAGCATTCAACAATACAATATTTTATTAGTTGTTTTATTTTTGTCATGGATTTTTTTATGTATGTATTTGTTTTTTAGTTGCAAATTAATTTAATTTAATGTTATTTTGATGTAAAACATGGTTAAAAAAACTCAAAGTAATGTATATAAATTCTTCGGCTTAAATCACAAGATAAATCATTTGTCGACGCATTTCGAACCAACTAGTGTGGTTCATCGTCAGGACAAGTTGAAGAGACAGATCTAGCTTAGCATGTTAAATAGTTTGAGCAGAGCCTCCAACGGCTATCTAGACTAGCGACTACTTTTGACTTTGGAAATTAGTTATATTAAGTGACCAATAAAAAATATATAAATATATAAAATAATTTAAATGGTGTTAATGGTTAGTTAAAAAGGTATTGTTTGATAATTAAAAACTATAAGTTAATTAGTATTTAAAAGGGAATAAGTTATATACAGGACCTTTTCTTATAATAAATGTATAAACTATATATATATAAAAGTTAGTTAAAATTAAAAATATTGGGACGAGGAAATTAAGTTAACTTAAAAATAAATAAATAAATAAATAGAATAAAATAAAATAAATACATAAATAAATAAATAAATAATAATAATAATAAAACTAAAAATAATAATATATGAATAAATATAATAATAGAATAAAATAAATAAATAAATAACGAGGAAATACTATCAAGTTAACTTAAAAAATAAAATAAAAATTGAAATAATAAAAAATAATAAAAATAAAAATAAATCAAGTGAGCAACACATTTTAAAAAGAAGAAGGATAAGAACACGATAAAAAAATTAAAAAATTAAAAAATTAAAAATTAAAAAAAAAATATAATAATAATAATAATAATAGCCCACGGGGCTTTGGATTGACGGTGATTGGGTGCACTGTTAAGGCACTCCTTGCGATAGGTCACCGGTTCAAATCCCCCGTGGGTACTTAGGTTAGTCTTAACTAAGAAAAAAAAATAATAATAATAATAATAATAAAAAATATAAATAAAAAATAAAAAAATTTACAGAGCCAAAAGGAGAAACCCTAGGAGGAAGGAAAAGACAAGGCTCCAAAGAAAAAGATCTGTGAAATTAAGGGAAACATCGAAAGCTAGAAAAAGCAAGACTAGGAAGAAAGGGCAGGGATCCTACTGATCTTCCAACCATCATCTCTATTGAGATTGCTTGGCCTTCTTTCAATTTCAATAGCTTCCCTGAATTTACGGTGATGGAACTGCGCAACCTTGGCAATAACTTTGGCCTCCTCAATATACACCTGATGCTTGGTCTTTTCCGCATGTTTTGCTAACGCTAAAGACTTGGTTCTCCCATGTCTTAGGTCAGCTGCATGTTCAATGATTTTTTGCTGGATGGAGGCCCTGTTTCCCCGATATAGGGGGTCCCACAAGAACAAGGAATCAAGTAGACACCCTTCATATCTTTAGGATCAATGGGATCTTTCACCGATCACAGGGATATTTTATTTATGTTAGCATTTAAAAAAAAAAAGTTTCCAAACCTATATAAAAAAATTATATGAAAAAGATATTAAATGAAATTCTAATATCAACTATATAAATGTTTAGTTTTCTCTTTATAATTAAATTTAAATTTTAATATTATTATATAAGATAAAATATAAGTTGTTAAAGTGTATAGCGAAAAACTTTTCTTTATAATCCAAATATTATATATTCTAGTTATCACTTTCTTTATTTTATGATGTCAATATAACCAAATTCCAACTTAAATATTGTACATATAAATTTCTACTATATTATTCCATAATAATATATTTGGGAAAATAAACATAAATAATAACATATTTATTTATAAAATCAATATATCTAAATAATATATATTTAAAGTTTTATTTTATATCATAATTTTTTATTAATAAAAGATAAGTTTAACTAATGCATTTTCAAACCATATGTGTACAAAATAGACTTTCTTCCCTTTGCTCATACAAATAAATTTTTTATATGAGATAAATGAAAATTTTTAAATTTTATTTCATATGTTTCTTTATATGTCCTAGTACATATTGGTTTTTTTTCTAACATTTTGATATTCTTCTTTTGATTATCTGGATTCCTTTCACACAAATCTAAAAAATAAAAGTGTGTGTGTGTGTGTTTTCTATTTGCTATTACATTCTAAAGACAACTGTAGGTGCTTTTGATACATTATCAAATCAAACTTGCGCTACAACATTTTCTATTATGTTAAATGTATTACTTAGATTTAAACTAAGGGGCATGAACTAGCTACTATGTAGCACTTGTTTTCTTTCTCATTCATTTTAATTATAACCATTTTAAAGATATAATTCAAAAAATAAAAATTCATAATTCAATTTTCACTAGTTCTCTTCTTTTCTACTTGCACCATTTTTCATCCTTTAAAGCAAAAACAAAATGAAAAATTATTTATATTTATGAAAGTACTATTATTAGCATTTTGTGTGCATAATGTTGGTATTTAGATCCCATTAACATTCCGTTTTATTTTCTTTCATATGTAGATGATTATATATTATTATATTCATGAAAATATTATTATTAGCATTTTGTGTGAATAATGTTGGTATTTAGAGCTCATTAACATTTGATTGAGAAAAAAATCCACAAAGAATAGGAAACTAAATCACACAAGAAAAACACAAGGAATTACGTGGTAAAACCTTGACAATATGTCAAGGAAACCTCCACAGAGCGAGGGATTGGAATTGTTATTTCCCAGGTCAAAAAATGACTCTCCAAGTTACATAAAGTCTCTTGGGAAATCAAATTTTTAATATAAATACTTTGTTGCATAACTTCCTATAGTTACACAATTTCCTGAACATCAAAACTAAATTTACTTAGATAATTACATTGTTAACATTAATTTTTGTCATTATTTAACAATATCCACCTTGACAACAATTTTCCTAATCCCTTTCTGATGCCCATTCATCATTTCTTATGCAAGTTAAGAGAGGCTAAACACCATCACAACTTCTCTACTAAAGCTATCTTTGTGAACATGTCTACATGATTATCCTATATTTGGACCTTCTTGAGAACTACTTTGTCACCATAGATCACATCTCTTACAAAATGGTACCTTACATCAATGTGCTTAGTCTTGATGTGATAAACTAGATTTGTAGCCAAAAAAATAACACTCTAACTATCACATAATGCATTCACTTTTTCTTACATCCTTCGAATCTCATCAAGTAGACCTTTCAACTAGATTGTCTCTTTACAGGCATCAGAAGGAGCTATATACTCTGCTTTAGTAGTAGACAAAACAACTATTTCTTAAAGATTTGTCATCCAAATAATTTCTCCACTTGCAAGAGTAAAGAAATATCTTGTAGTAGATCTCTTCTTGTCCAAATAATCTGCATAATCAACATCCACCTATCCACAAAATGAGCCTTCTCTACCATTAAAGATGATACAATGATCACTTGTGCCTCTCAAATATTGAAGCATCCATCTCAATGTTCGTCAATGTTCTTCTCATGGATTTTCCATGAGCCTGTTGACAACTTCAACTGCATGTGAAATGTCAGGTCTTATAGAGGCCATCAGATACATTAAGTTTCCTACCGAATTTTCATATGGTATGTGAGACATATACTTCTTTTCTTCATCAGTTTGAGGACTCAAACCCGAAAGAAGCTTAAAATGGGAAGCTAATGGAACATCAACAGGTTTCACATTGTTCATGCAAAACTTTTCAAGTATTTCGTCCACATAATTTTGTTGTGATAACCATATCTTTCTATTTTCCCTATCTCTGTGTATGTCCATGCCCAAGATATGTTTTGCAGCTCTAAGATCCTTCATATCAAATGTCCTAGAAAGTTAAGCCTTTAACTTGTTGATCTCTTCCATGCTTTTGCTTGCAATAAGCATATCGTCAACATATAAGACCAATATCATGAATATGCCATTGAAAATTTAAAAGTACGCATAATGATCATACTCACTTCTACTAAAATTCTGGCTCGCCATGGAGTCAAACTTATTGGACCATTGCTTGGGAGACTTCCTCAGGCCATACAATTATTTCTTGAGCTTGCAAACTAATCTTCTATTGTGACCTTGTACAAAGCCTTCTATTTGTTCCATAGAAATCTCTTCATCCAAATATCCATGAATAAAATTTGTTTTAACATCTAACTATTCCAACTCAAGGTCAAGGAATGTAGTTAGTGCTAATACAGTACGAATAGAAACAAGTTTTACTACTGGTCAAAATATCTCATCAAAATCAATACCTTCAACCTGAGAATATCCTTTTGCTACCAACTTCACCTTATAACTTTGGATACTTCCATCAATATTTTGCTTCAATTTGAAGACCTATATGCATTTGTCAACACTTCCCCCTTCAGGAAGTTCTACCAAATCCCACATTTTGTTCTTGGCTAAGGAGTCCATTTCTTTGTCTATATCCTTTTTCCATTTTGCACTATCTACATCATCCATTGCTTCTTGATAACAATAATGATCCCCATCTTCAGTAATCAAAGCAATAGATGAAGCGGAATCTTCATGCCTTTTGGGTGTTCTTCTTTCCCTGGTAGACCTCCTTAGAGTGACTGGTTCTTGAACTTCTACAATTTCCTTTGGAGCTTATTTTTCTTTAAAAGGCTCCTCTTATTTCTGACTTTCTAAAAAAGGTTGAGTCTCCAATTGAATTTGTTGATTTGGTGATACATATTCTTGTTCAAATTTTCCAACATCGACTTTTAGAAGAGAAGATTCATCAAATGTTACATCTCTACTAATGACTATCTTACGTGAAGAAGGATCCCACAACCTTTATCCTTTCACTGGATAGCCATACCCTAAAAATACATAACATTTTTCTTTTATGTCTAACTTAGAATGTTGATTCTGTGGAATAAGAGCATAGGCATCACAATAAAAAATTCTTAAATGTGAATAATCACAAGACTGACTCGAACAAACTTCTTCGGGAAGTTTTCAATTAATGGAAACCAAAGGTGATTTGTTTACCAAATAATAAGTAGTAGATATTGTTTCTACCCACAACTCCTTCTACAAGTTAGCATTGTTGATCATTCTTTTGGCTCTTTCCATAAGATTTTGATTCATATGTTCAACAAAACCATTTTGCTAAGGAGTACAGAAAAAAGTTTTATGTCTAAAAATCTCTTCATCCTTGCAATATTGTTCAAATTCTAAGGAAACAAATTCACCGCAATTGTCACTTCCTAAATATTTTAATGATTTGTCTTTTTTATTTTCCACTGTAGCTTTAAATTGTTTAATAACATTAAAGACATTAGCTTTTCTTTTCAACATATAGACCCAGACTTTCATGAAGTAATCATCAATAAATGTTAAGAAATATAATGCACCTCCATAGGATCTAATAGGATATCATCCCCAAAGATCAAAATGGATATAATATAAAATTTCTTTACTATTACGACTTCTGGTTTTAAATTTTTGTTTATGTTGTTTTCCACATACACAATATTTGCAAAAATCCAAACTCAAGGACTTCAAATTAGGAAGTAATTTGAGATTCATTAATACCTTAAGCCCCTTCTCACTCATGTGACCCAACTATTGATGCCATAGGCAAGTATCTTCTTTTTCCTTCTCAGATACAGTCACTGCTTCACTGACTTGAGTACTTCCTTTAAGTTTGTAAATATTTCCGATCTTATCTGTCTTCATAACAACCAAAGCACCCTTTGAAACTTTCAACACTCTATTTTGACCTGTAAATTTGTAACCTTCGAAGTATAGTACTCCCAAATAAATTAAATTCTTTCTCAACTCAGGTACATGTCTAGCATCAGTTAATGTTCTAGTTGTATCATCATACATTGTAATTCTGACATTTCTCATCCCAACAATATGAGAATATACAATATTACCCATAAACACAAAGCTACCATTCACAACTTCATATGAAGTGAACAAATTTCCATGTGGGCTCATGTGATGAGAAACACAAGAATATAACACCCAATTTTCATAATTCTGAGAGAAATTGCAAACAGGTAAAACTTCGTGAGACAAAACTTCATTAATCATACCCCACTCAACTTGATTTTCTTCATTCTTTGGGTTTTCAATTGACTTCTTTCCTTTCCAACAATGTTTCTTGAGATGTCATGTTTTGTTGCAGAACCATCATTTGGTTTTACACCTATTACATTTTCACTTTGATCTGGAAGAACTTCTTGCTTTCTCTTCACTTTCTTTGGACCGACCTCTGGTTACCATGGCTTATGGTGTGGAAGTTTCAATATTGGACTTCCTCCTTACTTCTTCAAATAACAAAGCTCCCACAACATACTCAAATTCTAAAGATTCAGTTGTGCTCAAACTAATAGAAGTCACAAAGTGATCTCAAGACTCATGTAAGGAACACAACACGGTAATATCTTTATCTTGTTCTTAAAATTTCATATACATATCTGACAAATGGAAAATAAGTGTATTAAATACATTTAAATGTTTTGCAATTTTAGTACCCTCCTTCATCCGAAGGCTATACATTTTCCTCTTCAAATAAATTCTGAATTTAATTTCACATCCATATTTGACAACTGGAAAATAAGTGTATTAAATACATTTAAATGTTCTGTAATTTTAGTACCCTCCTTCATTTGAAGGCTATACAGTTTCCTCTTCAAATAAATTCATTTTTTTAAATATTTGGTCATATACAATGTTTTCAACTTTACCCACAAACCTATTGATGAGGTTTCTTCCACAATGTTTAAGAGAGCTTCATCCACAAAACACAACCTGATAGTATTGACAGCTCAAGCATCAAATTCCTTCGAATCAAAATTTGTCATGCCAACATATTTCTTCCTAACCCCATTTAAAGGTTTGTGCAACCCTTGTTGCATTAACGAATCCCTTACTTTCATTTTCCATAATGTAAAATTGTTCTTACCGACAAACTTTTCAACCTCATACTTAGAATTAGTCATTTTTTCCATTTCTTCCTACATGGACTCTTTAAAAAATAAATTATTTATTAATGTCTCTATTCTTCAAAAAATTCTGCTATAGTTTTCTTTCCGCTTTTAGCTAGGGTTTTCAACTAGGGATTTTCAAAAAACCCTAGTTTTCCTTCCTTTTTTTTTTTCAGAAATCCAAAAAAGAAATTTGAAACCCAAAAATTTCCCTTTATAAATTACTCCAATCTTCAGAAGCCCTATTTTAAAAGAAAGAAATCCAACAACCAATTCAATATTCAATAACCAATTTCAATTTATAAAAAAACATGTAGTGATTGGTTTTCGATTTGCTGAGCTGATAATCTTTGTGGCTCCTCTCACAGCTTCTGCAGGCCACTCCTTAGCGGCTCGACAATGCACAATCAACAATGTTGATAGTGTCATCTCTAAACACCCACAACCAATGCTTTCTCGTCAAACAAATACACCCTTATGAACGTCGGTCTTGCAAAGAGGCATTGCTTCTTAACAAGACTCTGCTTTCTTATCAAATAAATACACCCTTCTCAGTGTCGATCTTCCAGATAAGTTATGATTCTTAACACAACTCCGCTTTATCGTCAAACAAATACGCTCTTCTCAGCAATGGTCTTCCAGACAAGTCGGGTGTCAATACACAAAGGCTCGTTCTGTGGCTCTCGCTGCTTGTTCTACCCCAGAAAGAAAAATCAACTACAGCTTAACAAAAGACAACTCCTTTTTTTTGGTTGGCAGCTTTACTTATGAAACAACCCAACTTGGAATTGTTGGAAACACTGAAACAACGAACTGGAACGACAAACTTCTTTCACTTGGGCCTGACTTGTGCAACTTGACTTCTACGAGCATCACCCAGTTGTCTTAAGCACTTTCGATGCTTCTTCTTCTATGATCGGTTGCTTAGGCTCCATACAACAAAAAGGCTTCCTCTAGCTCGATTTCTCTGTGCCGATAGACTTCAACTAACATCCTCCACAATTTTATGCTCTGATACCACTTGTTGGTATTCAGAGCCCGTTAACATTTAATCGAGAACGAAATGCATAAAGAAGAGGAAAGTAAATCACACAAGAAAAACACAAGGAATTGTGTGGTAAAACCTTGACAGTGTGTCAAAGAAACCTCCTCGGGGCAAGGGATTAGAATTCTTATTGCTCAAGTAAAAAAATGACTCTCCAAATTACATCAAACCTCTCTCATAATCACCATTTTAATACAAAAATTTTGTTACATAACTCCCTATAATTACATCACTGACTCAATAGTAAAACTAAATTTACTCAAATAATTATATTGTTAACCTTATTTGTTAATACTTTTTAACAAATAAAATAACAAATCCATAGCCTCATAATCCCTGAAATGAACCATCCTCGAAATAAACTAAAAACTTTGAATTTTCAAACAAACCGAAAAAAATTTCATCGAATACGATATGCGAATCAAATTTCGTCGAACTATACTATATTTGAATCGAATTATCGAACTTTTATGATGATGATGATGATGATGATTAATGTCCACTGAGACCAAACAATGATCTATCGAACCTAAATAAACAAATTATTTATTTTGATTTAAGATTTTATTCCTATGCTCAAAAATCTTGGAGAGAAGCCTCCCAAGCTCACTATAATTTTGACATTGTAAAAGGCTAGGAAGGTGAGTATTGTAACAAAGATTGTGAAACTGAGATCTAATGTGGTTGTACGCAGGGCACTCTAAGAGAAAGTGGTTTTCATCCTCGATGCTCCTATTCTCACATATATGGCAGATCCTTTCCATCCATGGCGTTTTAGGAACTGCCCAATGACCTATTTCACTATGGAGCTCATGAGAATTCGTTCTAATCTTTGTTATATTAATTTTCTTCTTTGAGCTAGTTAAAATAGAGAGATACTTTTGATCTTCTAGGGTGGGGTTGATGACCTTCTTATAATAACTTAATTTTCTTTTAGCCACTAAATATTTCTCACACCACAATTTTTCTTTGAACCTAGAAGTAACAATATCTTTAATGTTATTTATGTTTTGCAATGCATCATTCTCGTTTATCTCCCAATAGTTAACCAGGCCCTTGTGTCTTTATGCCACCCTCGATTGAGCCTTAGGTGGTTTTGGCTAGAATTTAAAGCTAGCTTAGGAAGTCTATCATTGTCTATGTTATTGAGTTTGTGCTTGTACAACAGAAAACTAAGCATAGCTAGGCTCTCAATAGGGGAAAGACTTGCTTCTATAAGGAGAATAGGATAGGGTGCATTACTTTTAATTTTCAGGTTATAAGTTATAAAACGCTTCTGGATTTGCTCAATCTTTCTCCATGATTCTCTGGAAATGCTGCAACCCCAAACCTCACAGCCATATATGATAACAAGAGTGACTAAAGTTTCAAAGAGGAACTTCTTTTTATCCCACATTACGAGGTTTGCTATTTTACAATTATTTTCAAGACCAAAATAAGCTTTCCACCCCCCATTAATCCCTTTCTCAATGCTATGGTTCCAATTGAGCTTGTGATGGATATCAATTCCTAGGTACTTGTAAGAATACACTTCCTCCAAGTTATTATTGTCATACATAAAATTAGCGTAAGTGTCCTTCTTGGATTTGATAATCATAACTTTTGTTTTGTCAGTGTTAACAGTCATACCCATGGTAGAGTAGAAATCCTTAAGAAGCTTGAGTTGCTTATCAAGATCAGATGGGCACCTTGCCAAAAGAACAATATCGTCAGCATAGAGAAGAAGGATAATGACTATCCCAGCTAAGATCGTGCCATCACATCTTGCTTCCTCTAAATAGCCTTCGAGCTTATCGATGTAAATGCCAAATAGGGTAGGGGAGAGGGGACAACCTTGTTTAACTCCGATGTTACACTTAATATCTTTTGACCACCCCTCATTTCTCTTTATCTTGGCAATTACATTCTCATATAACCTTATAGCACCAACTCTCAACTCAAGAGGAACATTTAGCTCTTCTAACCTATTCCAAAGGTTGTATCTAGGAACTGTATCAAAAGCCTTTCTAAAGTCCACAAAGCAACAAAATAAATTGGATTTATCATTACGACATTCCTCCGTAATGATCCTAAGCGTAACAAGGTGTTTTGTTGTTGAGTGATGCCTTCTGAAACCTGCTTGGCCTTTAGCCCGCTTACCTTCACTTTCAAGCCATATGCTTAACTTCGTTTCCAGAGTACTACCATATAACTTGGCTAAGAGAGGGCTTATCATAATTGTCCGATAATTAGAGGGGTTATTTGTATCCCCAATTTTAAAAATAGGGATAATGAGGCACTCAGTCGAAGGTTTAGGGAACCCTTGCTTGACTGCTTGATTGAAAAGCTTGTGGATGTGGGGGATGACGACAGGACCTCCAATTTTTAAGATTTCTGCCTGGTAACCTTCAATGTCCTTAGCTTTCCCATTAGCGAGGCGATTAACCCCAAACTCCATGTCTTCTAAAGAGAAAACTTCTTTCGTTGTGAGCAAGGTTTCCAAATTATCCATGACATTTGGATATTCATAAAGCTTTTTAAGATAGGAATTTCAATCGTGAAGATCAATTTTATTATTATCCTTAGTCTTCCTAGTCAAAATCTGCCTCCAAAATTTCTTAGGAGCTACCTTAGAGAGGTGTAAGAGATTCTCCTGTCTTTGACAAATGTACTGCCTCTTTTCCCTTTTAGTTAGGGCTTTGTATATTTTTATCTTGTCCATTTTAAGAGATTCATCAACAGCTTCCTTAATTGCTCTCCTCGCACTTTTACAATATTTGTCATACCATGGATTGGTTTTGCTATTTCTTTTATTATTTGAAACTTCAATTGAGAACTTGTTAATAGAATATGAGAGGGTTGTAGTAAAATTATGATAGAGGTCTTCTATGTTGTCTATACTAGATAAAGGAAGCAAATTAGTTTTTAATTCATTTAGAAAGAGATCATTTTTATTTCTATCAAATATTAAGTTCTTTTGGCTGTAAGTATTATTTTCTATGGGAACTCTATGCATGACAAAATTGAGAGTTATAAGTAAAGGCCTATGATCAGATTCAAGTTCGTGGTCGTTTAAGATGTCAAAATTTATTATTTCGTTGTATAATGGGAGATCAGAAATAACGTAGTCTACCATGCTGCTACCAAGTCCATGGATGCAGGTCATCTTGTTGGAATTGGGCCACTTCTTTATATCGTTGCAAATTATGAGATCCTGAGCACTACAGAGCTTGACTAGCTCCGACACAAACAAATTTTCCCCGAGGTCTTCAGAGCTCCTTTTGTACCTGCTAGCCAGAGTAGGGTCTTCGTCTAACCAAAGAGGATTAGGGTTGGAATGATTGCTTAGAATAATAGCTTGGTTGTTTGAAGTTCGAGCATTAAAGTCACCTATTAAAAGGATAATACCGTCATTCCTTAGGCTAGAAATATCATTCTCTAAACCATTGTAAGGGTTAGTTTTATCTAGATTCTTCTTCTTATAGAAGTTAGAATTGATGGGGGGGAAATAACATATTGCTATGTAGGACTTTTTATTATTAATGTCTCTGATCTCTATCCAACTATATTGGTTGTGAGGGTCGTTTTTATAAATCCTAACATGGGGGGAGATGTTCTTCTTAATGTAACAAGCTATTCCCCCAATGCCTCTACGGGAGGATTGCTTGTTCCAGGCAGACCATAGCGTAAAGTCATTTATGTTAGGGACCTTAGATTCTTCGTGCTCCCAAGTTTCAACAAGCAAAATAATATCAACATCATTTGAAATCCAACTTAGCTTGGGGCCTTTGTTCCATGGGAAGCCCCGACAGCTCCAAGAAAGGTTCCAAAGCATGTTTAATTGTTATTGATTACTATCTTTTTGGTTTCTATCTCGAATAAAGGCTTTTCTATTTCTCATTATTGCCCGTTTTCCTTCCTTCCTAGCTTCTTTTACCTTTTGAACCTCCTTTCTTAATTTTGCTTGATCTTCTGGAATGAGATCTTCATTTATGAATATTTTCGTTCCTTTTAGACTTGAGGTTTTACTGAGTATGTCGTGCTTATGATCAGTGGAGCTCACCTTTATGCGGATTAGTCGTATTTTATGGTAACTATGCCGGATATGTTGCCATAACATATATTGCGTAACAAGTTCTCTACAAGAGTTCGGATCTAAAGCTAAGTGATTTTTCTCCATATGCTTATGTTTAATGTATTTTTAGAAAATTTGATTTAATTTATTTTTTGGATTTCAATATTGCATTCTAGTCGCCCGTTATGAAATTTCATAAATTTTTTGGTATAAAATTGTATCTTCAATTTTTTTTGGATTTCAATATTGCAATCTAGTCGGCCGTTATGAAATTTCATAAATGTTTTGATATAAAATGGTATATTCACTGCTAATAGGGTGGGAAACTATTTATAGCTTACCGAAAAGGTTATTGTGTACACAACATGGCATTTAGTCAATTAATTTTTTAGACCAATCCTCCTCATTCTCCGAAATGGACCAACCATGTGAGACTGAAAAGCTAGTCCATTCAAAATATTGGATTTTCCGAAATGGACCAACCATCCGAGACTGAAAAGCTAGTCCATTCAAAATATCGGATTCTCCGAAATGGACCAACCATCCGAGACTGAAAAGCTAGTCCATTCAAAATATTGGATTTATTTTAGTAGTATTTTGTTTTTGGTGTTCTAACATATGGAATAACGTTTATTAATACGTTTTTCCATATAAGATGATATTATTTTATTATCATTTTGGTTATTTTTTAATGGAATAAGTTTCATTAAATAGCTTTATTTTATTTATATATATATATATATATATATAATATCAAGGAATTTTAAATAATTTTAAGGTGGTAACTTTTGAAGGGCAAAGTTATTCACATTTAATTACAGGTTTAGAATTACAATTTTTTTTGTTTGAATAGAAAATTAGGAATCACTTCATTCGAAGATCTAATATCATTTTATAATGGATTTCTTTTTAGATAAGCATGAGGTAGTATCTTTAGAAACTAATATATGGTAAATTTCCAAGGTTTTGAGTGCGTTTAATTCACTTTATCAATGCAATATTTTTTTTACGAAATATTTAGTTATTTTGGTAATATTTTTGGTTTAAGTCTATTATTTTTCTTTTTATTTATTTTTACTCATGGAAATCAATAACTCATTAGAGTGATCTAGTGAGGTTGAAGATCAATGCGGGATCAAACATAGCCAAAAAGTATACTCAACAATCCACAACTTGGTTATTAATATCTTCTTTGTCATGATGAATGATATCAATTATATTATTTTAATTTTTATCAAATATATTAATAATTTATTTTCATGATTTTTTTTGTATATTTGACTTTTCATAGTAAAAGTCAAAATATGTTTTAACTTACCCTTTCACTTTAAAGCATGATGACAAAATTGTGTAACAAAATTTTATCCTCATTATATCCTAGTTCCAACTAACTTCATATAATATTACATAGCAAAACGTTTCAATTAAAACACATTTTTATGTTTCTTCAAACAAGACATACATTCAAAGGAAAATATCTTAAGGAACACCAAAATAGATTAGTAATAACAGCATCTAAAAAATTGTTATTCTACATTTCATGAACAAGAAGTGAACCTTCTTCCATAACAAGTGTCTATTTTGAAAGATGATAAGCTATAGTTAAGCTTTTTATAGATGTGCATGGAGGAAATATTCTTAAAGTATGCTCTTAAAATAGTGATTATTTCAATGATAGGTCTAGCATCAAAGAGGTGATGCAACCTTGATGCAACATTCTCCAACTGCCTAGTCTATACATAATTTTGAATCCTATAGTTCATATAAGATTCCAATTTGTTTATACAACTTTAAGTAAGGTCCACTACTCACCTCTATTTATAGATCCATGTCCACCTTCAAACTTCAAAGAGAAGTAATGTGCATTTTCCAAATAAAAGATCCCCCACTTCACAAACACCTGTAGCAACTTGAAAAGCATCATCCAAAAAAACGAAGGCCTATTGAAATTAAACAAGGTTCTCATAAATGTATTGGAATTTATTGTTTTGGAGACTCTTTTCCTTCACCAAAAGTGAGTATGATTTGATGAACCAACCTTCCCAAATGGGCCTTTTTATCATACACACTCCTCATAACTCAAAACAAAGCTAGGTATAACAAAGTTTACAAACAATCCAAATTGAAATATTATCCCACTTGAATTGTTGGTTAAACCCTTGGGACAACTTTCCCCACAAAATCATGATGAAAAGGCAATTGACAAAAATATAATGTATAATTTCACTATTTATTTTACAAAAATAACACCAACTAGAACCAAACCAATTGTTCATTTTTTTCCATTGTCTTAAGTTCGCACCTTATTTATGAACACAAAGAAAATGAAAATTTGGCTTCAAGGAATACAACCTAACTTTAAGAGTACTCTCCACTACAACTTCCTTTCTTCTCCCTTATTTAGTAATTACAGTAACATAACCAAACTTAGCAATGAGCACTCTAGTAGCAATGTTCCTTTTCCAAGGTATTTCATCATCCTAACCTTTGGCACTCTAGTAGCAATGTTCCTTGTCCAAGGTATTTCATCATCCTAACCTTTGTGCCAAGAGGTGCCAATACGAGGGAGATGTCACGCAAATAAAATAAAGACTACATGGAGCATAGTCCCTCAAATAATTTTGAATATAAAAAAGTTTAAATATATTAATGATTTGAAAGATATCTATAAACTTGTTGAGCAAAATATATATATATATATATATATATATATATATATATAATTATTATTTAATAAAAAGTTAGTATATACTAGATAATAGTAATTAATAATATTAATTTATAGTAAAATAATATATAGCAATTAATAGTTTTAGTTATTAACTAACATGAAAATATCGAATTACTAATTAATATTAAAACAAATTGTATAACATATCAAAAAAAAAGTCATAAATATTATTAATACATTATTAAGAATAATTACATCTAAGTAATTTAATAAAAAAATTATAAATATTATTCAATAAATTATAAAGAATAATAACATTTAAGTAATTTCATTGATAATATTCTAAATCCAAAATTATTTATATAACAATCATTTATTATTAGCAAGAAGAAAATAAATATAATATTAATTAAAATAAACAAATAAATAAAATTAGTTTGTAAAATTTCACTCAACTATAGTAACAACAACTTAGAAAGTAGCTAAATGTCAAAATATGAATGACAATCAACTACATGATAACATTTATGGAAGCAACAAAAAATCATTAATAATATGTGGAATTTCCTCAATTTAGATCTGGATGAGTGGTGTTGTTCAACAAAATATTTCCTTATATTTTTTGATCTAATAATGAAATGGGATGCTATTCATTGGGTTGATAATTTGAATTCCATAAACCCAATTAGTCATCTCTATTCAAATAAACTCTTTCCCTATACTTTTTTTATTTATTTATCTAGGGATGAAATGAAAGACTACATATTAGGTTGATAATTTGATTGATAATTTACATTCCAGAAACCCAATTAGTTGTCATTATTCAAAGAAATTGAATGCAAATGTTTTTTCCATCGACCGAAAAAATATATAATAATATTATCTCTAAGCTCAAACTTATGTGATTCATATTGTTTTGAGATAGTTCAGAATAATCACATGATCAAAAATTGATGATGTGATTATTCTCGAAGAAATATATCAAAATAATAGTATTAGTTCAATCTAATTAATAGATCATAAAATGGTTTCGCTACTAACAAATAAAATTTATTTTTTTAAATAGAAAAATAATTTTATTCAAATACAAGTTATCAACATGGAAGGAATTTGCAAATACACAATCCAAATTTGATACACATAATCTGCATGGAAAGAATTTGCATATAGCAATGCATATGAGAATTCCTTACCATATGCCAAATTTGACAGAAGAAAATGTCTCCTTTCTAGTGGACAACATGGACAATGGGCTTCCAGGATTTCACCTACTACTCGACTCCTTCCATATTCTAGGTGTATTTTGATATCTTTCGATGTAGTTACACATTTCATCATCAAATAATTTAGAAGCTAAGGCATATTTAAGATAAATAATATCAAGACTATGAATCTAAACTTTATATTTGTAATTCAATAAATAAGTCGTTGAAATTTACAGCCAAATCAAATGTTTGAAAATAATTTTTAGAATAATATTGAAATATAAATATTTGTTTTTCAAAGTTGAACATTATAAATTATATTGGTCAATGTTAAACTAATAGTGTTCCATAAGAAATTGGATTGCTAGACTTTTTCTTTGGTAGTCAATAATAATACTTATATTAAAAAATTAAAAAATTCTAATAACAAAAAAATCAATGTCTTCCATATATCAAATACTTCAATTTCCACCTTAATTTTACATCGGACTTATATAGAGAGATAAAGTAATTGAAACTAAAGAAAAATAGCTCAATTGGTGATTGAGGCTTTATGGAGTATTGTGTAAAACATGAGAGTCAAAGTTAATACTTTTTAAGTTAAAACAACCAAAAAAGAATTATATTTTAATGTAAGGGAGATGCATAATTCCTTCACCAGTTAATATGGAGTTGAAAAATGTCATGTAAAAATAATATTATTGATGCCACATGATGTGTAATTCATTATATGTTCAATTGACATGTGACATTTAAAACAAATATACATTAATAACAAAAAAAAAATTATTTCATGTATAATATTTAAAAAAAAATATTTCTAATTCAAGATATGATAGAGATAGAAAAAGATATGTAACATTTAAAAAAATATTAATAATAAAAATGATTTTGTATATAACAAGTGAAAATTAAAATTTTCTTATATTTAAAACATTTTATTAGTGTATTGTCAAAACAAGTATAGATCCATCTTTAGCACTAGATCTACCAACTAAGGAGAGAAATAAAAATGATGTTTGTGTCCTATGATATGTGATCCCTCTAAACTCCTGGTAGATATAGAGTTAAGATGGATCTATGTTATTGTATATATGAAACTATATTTTAACAAATTTATTTAATTGAATATATATGTGTGTGTGTGTCTTGCAACTCTTTCAATATGAATGATAAACATAAATTAAAAAAACACGGTGTTGACCATAAACAACATAATTATGCATCAAGTTTATATATAGAGAGATAACTTAATTGAAAGTAAAATTTTAATTAGGTATTACATTTTAGCATGAGGAATGTGGAGTTCACTCACACATATAAGATATTTCAATTTACAATTAACGTAACATAATTCTATATCAATTTTTTATATGGAGAGATAAATTGATTGAAAGTAAAATGTTTCTTATATTTTTGGAAGCTTCGAGGAAAATGTAATTCAAAAATATTTTCATGCATGCTTTAAATAAAATATTTCAATAATTATTTATATATAGTCTCATAAAGTATTATATATGTGGATGTGTTATCTATCTATATATATATATATATATATATATATATATATAATTGAAAGTAAAACATTTCTTATTTCTTATTTCTTATTTCATTGTCTATTTCCTAGAGAGAAAAAAATTAAAACATATAAACATTTTATTGTGAACAATATAGGCCATAATAAATGATGATAAGTAAAATAATTGAATATCAACTATATATATATTTTATATAAGACAATTAAACTATATATGTGTGTTGGTTAAAATGAAAGAGGTTTGTACTTCTCGTCTTGTTTCACATAGAATAAACACAAAAATAAAACTAGTATAAATCCATTTTAACCTTGATAATCAAGCATATAAAGAAATCACATCTTTTAAAAATATTTTATATTTTAAAAGAAATTTACAACTCAAAAATTTGATCCATTTAAATATTTAATAAATATAATATTAAAATACATTTTAAACTTTACATTTTTATTTTTATTTAAAAAAATAACATAAAATTAACTTAATTATGAAAATTAAAAAACACATTATATATTATAAAATTAAACCAATTTTAATTAAAATAAATTTTATATATAATCAAAATTAATATATTATAAAAAAAAATTATAATAATATGATTTTTTAAAATAAAAAAACGATTAAAAAAAGAGTACGCATACAAGAAGTGGGCCTTTCCCATCACTTTCTTTGCACCCTCTCCAATCTCCTTCCCTATTATTTCTTCATCGAAATCATGATGGATAGTAAGGAGTTCATCAAAGTTTTTAAAAAAATCATAGGTGTTTGCCATGTTTGGAAATTTTAAAGTGGATATTCCCATCATTGCGCAATTTAAAAAGAGAGAACCGAGAGTGGACAGAATTATATTAAAGATAAAAACAACTTAGGTTTATTGAGTATTTCATCGAATAATGAATACGTAATACTTATTTAGTGATGATAAAATTAAATTAGTGTCTTTTATGAGTTTTTTAAAAAGAGAGAACCCAAAGTGGACAGACTTATATTAAAGATAAAAATAATTTAGGTTTATTGAGTGTTTCATCGAATAATGAATACGTAATAGTTATTTAGTGATGATAAAATTAAATTAGTGTCTTTTATGAGTTTGTAGTGGTGGGTGAGTTGGTAAAAGGTGAAGGTATTATTTTATTTTATTTATTTTTAAAATAAACGGGAATTGGTCATTCCCGGTGGAGCTTATCTTCTTGTTTTATGAGGAGTAAACATGCTGTTTTGCTAAATAAAAAAATTAAATATAAATGAAAGAGAAAACAAACCAGGCTTCTAATCACTTAAAATAAATATATAATTTTTATTAATTATTATTTTTAATTGTACGATATTTTATTGATATTACGCTGAAATTTTTTAATACACTTTTCTCATTCGAAAGTCTAGTTTTCTTTTAACGAAAAACATTTAATGTATAAATTTTAAATGATAATAATCAGTATTATAATTTATTTTAAAATTGTATTTATATATTTTTTTAAAATATGTTTTGTTATATGAGAAAAAACCATGGTAGGGCTGGCCTTGTTTTGTCACTTTTGTGTCTATTGTACCCTTTCATTATACCTGAATATGGAGTAATGACAAACTTTGCTCGAGATAAAACCCTTAAGACATGAATCATTATCCCAAGCTTATTTAAAACCACAGCTGTCGATTACATATTTGAAAGGTTCGGAATTTCTGTCATGTGTCCTTGTGCTGGACTTGTAATTTCTCATCTACTCTCCTTTCTTCATCATTTGGCTGCCCTCATCATTTGGTGTAGCACAAATTCCCATGGACCATATCTATTAAATCAAATATGAAAATCATAAGTCCTTTGAATGGAGTTCTCTTTTTCTTGATTTGATTATTGGTGCCCAACTTGTAAGCGCTCCAAACAGGATACAAAATGCTTTACCAGGTTAAAATCCTGTGATTTCTGCTCCACGGTACGAAAATTTCGATTAGTTATGCGTTTTTATGAAGTTACCAGTCAATTTAGAAACCTGTAAAAACCTTATGCGGTAGAGTGAAGGCCCCACAGATGACAATCCCAAAATTTAATTAAAATTGTGTTGGCAAATGAGAACAATTTGACCAGATTTTAGGTTAGCTGGGTTTCATGTGATATTTACATTGCTAACAATGACATGTTTTTACAGTGGTGTATTTTTCTACATTAAAATTTAATACTTAAGTTCAATAGTATTGCATAATTTTAATAATTATTTACATTATAAAGAGTCAGCCACTGTAGTTTAATGCTTGGATCATTGAAGTTGTCATCTAAACGATTCAATCTGATATTTATCTTTTGATGAATATATCTTTTATTCAATTTAATGTTCACATTTGATGGATAAACATTCGTATATGTGAGAAGTAGTGTTTAACAACCTGTATCTGAAAATAAATATAAATTAGCACAGCTGCATGGACAGGATATAGATATATATAGTTTAGCAAATACCTACCAATTTGGTTTAAAAATTATGCTAATGTTGGTGGCCATAACTTACATTAATATATAAAATTATGCTAATGTTGGTGGCCATAACTTACATTAATATATATATGTGAGAGTTTTACTCCATCCTAATGTGAGAAGTAGTGTTTAACAACCATATATATATCACTGTATTTGAAACAAATTAGCATAGCTGCATGGACAGGATATAGGTGTATATAGCTTAAGAAATACCTATCAAGTTAGTTAAAAAATTATGTCAATGTTTACTCTGTTGACCATAACTAATAGTATTAATATATATGTGTGAGTTTTATTTTTTGATCCTAATTAATATAAGCTAGAGCATGTTTCATGAGACTTGAACCTAGGTGGGTGGGATGCAAAGTCACAATCTCAACCACTTAGATTAAGAACTATTTATAAGTATATTGGTTAAAATGAAGGAGTTAAGTAATTCCTTTCTTTCTTAGCATGGAATCTACACATAAAACAAGAATATATCCATTTGAACCCCAAATATATAGAACATCAAGAGGTATAAAAATCTTTGAAGACATTTTTATATTCTAAAAGAGACATGCAACTTGAAATATTTGGTCCATTTAAGTATTTGATAAATTTGCAAATAAAATATATCCACGGGGATTCACTAAATGAACCTTTGACATATCAGGTGTGTTCTGTAAAATAAATGTAAAAATCACATTATCTAATCCCCTACCATTACAAATTCAATACACCTTCCCAACTTAAAAAAAATCGTACTTTCACCAGATATTGTAAGTACAACCCCTTTATATTTTTTTATTAACTTTGAGCTCAATATTTTATACCTCTCAATATAAAACACTTTAACCCCAATATATATCGTGAATATGAAGGCACTCCCAACATATGACCTGAAAAACACTTTACCCCCTTATTATATGTTCAATATAATATGTCATTTTTTCCTCAATACATATCCCCAATATATAACTAAGTTTACAAACAATCCATATTGAAAGATTATCCCATTTGAATTGTTGGTTAAACCCTTGGGACAACTCTCCCCACAAAATCATGATGAAAGGACAATTAACAAAAATATAATGTACAATTTCACTATTGTTTTGACAAAAATAACACCAACCAGAACCAAACCAATTATTCATTTTTTTCCATTGTCCTAGGTTAACACCTTATCTATGAACAAGGAAAATAAAAATTTGGATTCTAGGAAGAGAACCCAACTTCTAGACTACTCTACACTACAACTTCCTTTCTTCTCCCTTATCTTTAGTAATTATAGTAATATAACCAGACTTAGTAATCGACACTCCAATAGCAATGTTCCTTGACCAAGGTATTTCGTCATCTTAATCTTTGTGCCAATATGAGGGACTTAGCAATCAACACTCTAGTAGCAATGTTCCTTGACCAAGGTATTTCATCATCCTAATCTTTGTGCCAATATGAGGGAGATGCCACATAAATAAAAAAAGACTACATGCAGTATAGCCACTCCCAAATAATTTTGAATATAAAAATGTTTAAATGTATAATAGTGATTTGAAAGATATCTATAAACTTATTCTACAATAAAATTATATATATATATATTCAACACTACTTATAAATATTAAGTTTGATAATTATTAACTTAGTATGTACTAAATAACTTAATTATTATTATTATTTAATAAGAACTTAGTATGTACTAAATAATAGTAATTATTAATATTAATTTATAGTAACATAATATATCACAATTAGTAATTTTAATGATTAACTAACATGACAATATCAAATTACCAATATGATCCGGATTTAAACAGGAACGCAACAAATTACAGAGATAACCATATACACAAAGATGCAGCGGAAATAATACTTCATTTCATTAATGGAAAATACTGAAATATGCTTACAAACAGAAATGGAAATAAACTAGCTAGGGCGATGGTAGCTTATCTCTGAGAAGAGATGTGATGGCTACATGCCTCTCAACTGTGTTACAATGAGGCTCGAAGGCCTATTTATTGTTGAGAAACAATGGAAAAAACCCTTATCATTCCAAAACCTAACCCTAGGAGATGAAACGCCAAACTGTGGGCCCCGTTTGGGGGTAAGTTGGTACATCAACTTCCCGGGGTCGTAACTTTGGCATATGATCTCCGTTTGACGCGTACAATAGCTCATTAGAAAGATCTATCTGAGCACTATCATTGTTGGAACGGGCAACACAGTCCATTCCATGGACTCGTGTTGCCCCTGGATTCCCCAAAAAGCGTCGTTTAGGGCCTCAAAACGGCTCCGGAAGTTCAGGACCCGAAAAACTGCTAAAAATAGTAAGTTGTGCTACAATTAAGGAAACTGAAAATGCTGAGAAAGACAATGGTGGGGGTCCAGGTGGACTTGGCAGGTGGCCACCAATATCCATCTGGATCATTCCTCCCCCCTTAGGAAGCAATGGTCCCCATTGCGTTGAGCTCCTCCATGAGATGAGGAAACTTCTGCTGAACTTGTTCCCTAGTGAGCCACTTGCCCTGCTGAAGGAGTTGGCCCGCTTTGACAACTCGATACAGTTGGATATTCTGTTGGCGAGTGTTCTTGATCTGTGTGTCCATGATCCGATCAGTTGCAGCTTGTTCCATGCAATCTGGATTTAATTCTGTGGGTTTGAGCTGTTCTGCAATGTCGGATGTGTCTAGCAATGGTGGAAAGTATGGCCGAAGGCGGTCCACATTGAATACTGGGTGCAGGCCAAGGAATGGGGGAATGCTGAGCTCAAATGCATTGTCTCCCATAGCCTTAGTAATGGTGTAAGGACCATATCGGAGTGGTCTCAATTTCCGATAGGCTCCAGTAAGGCGTTCCTTTTGCAAATGCAACCAGACTTTGTCGCCCACCTGAAACTTGTGTGGCACCCGATGTTGATCATGTCGCTGCTTGTACTTGGCATTTGATTTCTCAAGAATGTCATGGACCTGCTGGCGAATATGTTGGATGCGCTCAATGAAGCTGGTGGCCTTATCTGTTTCGGACTGGACATGAGCTGAATTCATGTGAGTAGCTGCAAGTGGCATGGCCACATCAATGGGGCATAGTGGCTGGAATCCCAAACCCACCTGAAAAGGGCTATGGCCAGTGGAGCTGTGAAGAGCTCGGTTGTAGCTGTGTTGAACGTAAGGGAGGCTCTCGTCCCATGTGCGTGGATGCTTTGAGTTATACATGCGCAGAATGTGCACAATCATCCTATTGACAACCTCTGTCTGGCCATCAGTTTGAGGATGGAAGGCTGTGGACTTCGTGAGTTTGGTGTCCAGCATTGACCAGAGACTGGACCAAAGGTGCTGAGAAACCGACTGTCCCGATCTGAGATGATAGACTGTGGGATCCCAAAGTGCACCCAAACTCGTTCAAAGAAGAGTTTAGCAGTGGCTTCTGCTGTGATATTCTTCTTGCAGGCCATCATAATGGCCATCTTTGAGAACCTGTCGACGACCACAAAAACACAGTCATTTCCATGCTTAGTGGAAGGAAGGCCTGACATGTAATCCATGGAGATGGATTCCCAAGGTCGACTAGGGGTAGGCAACGGGGTATAGAGGCCTTGCTTCTTAATGGTCGGTTTGGCAATGGCACAGGCAGTACATGATTGGATGTACTTCCCAACATCCTGTCGAAGATTCGGCCAATAGAAATAGTTTTGCAGTACTGCCACTGTTTTCTCGACCCCGAAATGCCCAGCAGCCCGACTGTAGTGTGCTTCCCAAATCATCTTGGCACGCTCGCTTGAAGGAACACAAAGGTGACCGAGGTGGCATAATAGGGCATCCTGGAGGTGAAAATCTGCAACCTGCCGACCCTCCAAGAGTGTCTGGTATGTGTGGCCGAATTCTGGGTCGCTTTTGTAGAGAAGTGGCCAATCAGAAGTCTCGTGCCCACAAGAGTTGAGCACGGTGGTTAGCGCCATGATCGGTGGTCGACTGAGGCAATCTGCAACATTATTGGTGCTGCCCTTTTTATACTTGATATTCAAGTGAAACTGTTGCAGGTATGTAGACCACTTCTGATGGCGATCATTCTGCAATTTCCCTTGGGTCTGTATGAACTGCAGAGGTCGGTGGTCTGTGTGGATGACCGTTTCCTTCCCCAAAATGTAATGCTTCCATTGTCGGCAGGCCTGTACAATGGAATACATCTCTTTATCATAAGTGGGGTACTTCCGGACTGTGTCTGAAAGTGTTTCACTGTGATATGCCACTGGATGTCCATGTTGAGTAAGGACTGCCCCAATAGCATAGTCAGAGGCATCTGTCTCGACCTCAAATGGTTGTTGTAAATCTGGTAACGCGAGCACTGGTGCCGTGCAGAGGCGATCCTTCAACTCCCTGAATGCCTTTTGTTGAGATTCAGACCAAAAGAATTTTGCTTTCGCCCCGCCCTTGGTGACTTGACTCAAGGGCCAAGAAATATGAGAAAATCCCAACACAAACCTGCGGTAGAAGTTGGCAAGACCTAGAAAGCTGCGGAGCTCTGTTAGAGTGGTTGGAGAGGGCCAATCCCGAATGACTTGGACCTTGGCTGGATCGACATGCACCCCCTGTTCATCAATGATGTATCCCAGATACTGAACCTCGGTCATGCCAAAAGTGCATTTCTCCAAATTGGCACATAGCTTGTGTTGCCGCAGTGTTTGGAGAACCTGTCGGATGTGGTGGAGGTGCTCTTCCCAACTCTGGCTGAAGATCAGAATGTCATCCAAGTATACTACTACAAAGGAGTTGGTGAATGGCCGCAAGATGTCATCCATTAGCCTCATAAAGGTTGCAGGAGCATTCGTCAATCCGAAAGGCATGACCAACCATTCGAAGAGGCCCTCCTTGGATTTGAAGGCAGTCTTCCACACATCTGAGGGTTCAATTGGTACCTGGTGATATCCTGACTTCAGATCGATCTTGCTGAAATATTTCGCCCCCTTTAGTTGGTCTAGGAGGTCATCAATCCGCGGGATCGGGTACCTATTACGGACAGTGATCTTGTTCAGCGCCCGATAGTCAATACAGAGTCTCCACGTCCCATCCTTCTTCTGTACCAACACTATCGGGCTCCCACAGGGCGAAGAACTCGGACGGATGTGACCTTTCTGCAGGAGCTCCTGAATCTGCCTCTTGATTTCATTGTTCTCCAGAACGGAGCGCCGATAAATTGGTCCATTGGGTAGCGGCGCACCTGGGGTCAGATCGATGGAGTGCTTGACTTGACAGTGCAGAGGAACCCCTGCGGGGAGGTGAAGATGTCTTCGTACTCCTCCACAATCTTGTCCATCTGTAGCTGCCGTGCAGAGGGACCCCGTTTGGAGGCCGCGGCCACTGTCTTCTTCTTCCCTTGAGGGCGTATCATCAGGAAAACAAATTTCCTGGTTTTGGAAATGATCTTACTGCATTGTTTTGCAGTAATCAAAGAGATGGCGGCAGGTGGTGCTACCTCTGGTATCCTGAACAACTTATTTCCCAATGTAATAATAACAGCACGGGGCCTTGATTCATACACAGCATGTCGCTTCCACAAGTATGGTTGTCCTAGTAATACATCACAAACTTCAAGGGGAGCAATGTCACACAATACCTCATCCGTGAAGGGCTTGATGTTGTATGGAAGGCGACACTGCTGGCTCACGCGAAGATCTCGCCCTTGGTGAAGCCACCCAATGGTGTATGGTTGTGGATGTGCTGTGGTCGGTAAGCCCAACCGCTTCACGACCTCTGCCGAAATGAGGTTCTTTTGACTCCCGCTATCAACAATGAACTGTATCGGGGAGCCCTTTACCCACATCTGGGAGTGGAAGAGACGCTCCTCCTCCTCTGGATCTTCGGGTTCATTTTTCTGGATCTTTGCGGTAGCAACAGTGGCGCTGGGATCCGCATCAATGATCTGCTTCCCTTTTTCATACCCCTTATCGGGTTCTGACTCAGAGTCGGAACATGCATCTGATTCTGAAACCTTTAGCTCAGCCACCAGTGACTGCTTGGCCCGACACTCACTTGTGTTGTGAGTGGAGCTCTTATGGAACTCGCACCATTTTCCAGTGTCCTTTCTCGGCTTCGCGGCATTGCTCTTTGCTTGCAGCTTCGGCTGGTTGTCTTGGGCTGTCCCGCCTTGGCTTTGTCCTTTGTTCTGTGGTTTAGGGGCACCTTTCCCCTGCTTTGGATTCGCAGATCCAAAGTCTCGCTTCTTTTGTTTAAACTTCTGCTCGACCTTGACGGCATACCGGTATGCTGCGCCGAGCGAGGGGATGTTTAGGAACTGTATTTCTTCCTGGATGTACTTGTGCAGGCAGCCACGGTATTTGAGTATCAAATGTTGCTCCGAATCCTTGATACCCAACTTTGTGCGAAGGGTATGGAAAAGATTGGTGAACTCCGGCACGTCTTGGTCCCTTCCCTGCCGCAGCGTGGTCCACTTTATGTATTCATCCTCATAGCTTCCGACAGGGTAGTACTGCTCCTTGATGGCATCCCGGAACGAATCCCAGGTGGGTGCGGCTGAAAATAGTGAGCCAGTACTTTCATCCTTCTGCTCGCAGTAGGTTTCCCACCAGTCCTTGACGTGGGGGGCTGCTTTGAGAAGAGCAAAAACAATCTTTTCCCGACTCGAAAATTCATGAACAGAAAAATAACCCTCTAGCAGATTTAACCATTTATCTACGGCATCGGCGTCTATCTGACCCTCGAATATGGGGATTTCAAAATTAACTTGTACCTTAAAGGGTGTGGCGTTTCCAGAGGAGTTGCTGGAAGCCGATGCGCCGCTTCTGGGTAGCCGCTGAAGGATCTGCGCAAAGCTGTCCATCATCGCGTTCCGTTGTCGCTCGAGCGCTTCTTCGAGCAAGATTTTGATGGGATCTCCTGCCCCCTCGTCTTTCTTCTCGTCCGCCATGGGAGGCCGTCGGGATTTGCGAGGCTGGTCTTGCAAAGGTTCAACCAGTTCAAGCCCTAACTCCTTATATCCCGACCTTGTTGGGGACATGCAAAGAAAAACAGAGAAAAAGCAGACCGCTCTGATACCACTGATCCGGATTTAAACAGGAACGCAACAAATTACAGAGATAACCATATACACAAAGATGCAGCGGAAATAATACTTCATTTCATTAATGGAAAATACTGAAATATGCTTACAAACAGAAATGGAAATAAACTAGCTAGGGCGATGGTAGCTTATCTCTGAGAAGAGATGTGATGGCTACATGCCTCTCAACTGTGTTACAATGAGGCTCGAAGGCCTATTTATTGTTGAGAAACAATGGAAAAAACCCTTATCATTCCAAAACCTAACCCTAGGAGATGAAACGCCAAACTCTGGGCTCCGTTTGGGGGTAAGTTGGTACATCAACTTCCCGGGGTCGTAACTTTGGCATATGATCTCCGTTTGACGCGTACAATAGCTCATTAGAAAGATCTATCCGAGCACTATCATTGTTGGAACGGGCAACACCAGTCCATTCCATGGACTGGTGTTGCCCGTATTTAGAAATTTTAAAGTGGATATTCTAATCATTGCGCACTCAAAAAGAGAGAAACCAAAGTGGACGGAATTATATTAAACATAAAAACAATTTATGTTTATTGAGTATTTCATCGAATAGTGAAGACGTAATAGTTATTTAGTGATGATAAAAGTAAATTACTGTCTTTTATGAGTTTGTAGTGGTGGGTGAGTTGGTAAAAGGTGAAGGTATGATTTTATTTTATTCCTCTATTTTTAAAAATATAGGGGAATTAGTAATTCCTTGTGAAGCTTATTTTCTTGTTTTATAAGGAGTAAACATGTTGTTTTGTTAAATAAAAAATGAATTTAAATAAAAGAGAAAACAAACCATGCTTCTAATCGTTTAAAATAAATATATAATTTTTATTAATTATTTTTTTAATTGTGTAATATTTTATATATGTTTTATTAATTATCTTTTTTTAATGTGTGATATTTTATTGATATTATGGGAAATTTTTTTAATACACTTTTCTCATTCCAAAGTCTAAATTTCTTTTAACGAAAAACATTTAATGTATACATTTTAAAATATTTTAAATGATAATAATCAGTATTACAATTTATTTTAAAATTTTATTTATATATATATTTTTTTAAATATATTTTGTTACGTGAGAAAAAGCCACGGTAGGGCTGGCTTTGTTTTGTCACTTTTGTCATCGTCACCTTTGTTATACCTGAATATTGACTAATGACAACCTTTGCTTGAGATAAAACCCTTAAGACATGAATCATTATCCCAAGCTTCTTTAAAACCACAGCTGTCGATTACTTATTTGAAAGATTCGAAATGTTTCCCATGTGTCCTTGTGCTGGACTTGAAATTTCTCATGTACTCTCATTTCTTCATCATTTGGCCATATCTATTAAATCAAATATGAAAATCATAAGTCCTTTGAATGGAGTTCTCTTTTTCTTGATTTGATTATTGGTGCCCAACTTGTAAGCGCTCCAAACAGGATACAAAATGCTTTACTAGTTAAAATCCTGTGATTTATGTTCCACGGTATGAAAAATTCGATTAGTTATGCGTTTTTATGAAGTTACTGGTCAATTTAGAAACGTGTAAAAACCTTATGCGGCAGAGTGAAGCTCCTACAGATGACAATCCCAAAATTTAATTGAATTTGTGTTGGTAAATGAGAACAATTTGACCAGATTTTAGCTTATCTGGGTTTCTGGGTGATATCTACATGGCTGACAATGAGATGTTTTTACAGTGATATATTTTTCTATATTAAAATTTAATAATTAAGTTCAATACTATTGCATAATTTTAATATTTATTTACATTAAAAAGAGTCAGCCACTGTAGTTTAATGGTTGGATCAGGGAAGTTGTCATCTAAACGATTCAATCTAAGATTTATCTTCGATGAATATATCTTTAATTCAATTTAAGGTTCACATTTGATATAGAAACACTCGTAAATGTGAGAAGTAGTGATAACAATTATAATTATAATTATAATTATATATATATATATATATATATGAAAACAAATTAGCACAACTGCAGGGTGAACAAGGTAGTAACATATAGATAAATTAGCACAGCTGCAGGGTGAACTAGGTAATAGCATATAGATATATATAGTTTAGCTAATACTCACCAAGTTGGTTTAAAAATTATTTTTAATTATTAGAGAACATTTATTATGGGGAACCAATGAAGTAATGTGAGCTTTGCAACAAATTGTTAGCCATAATGCTTTGTGAGTTGGTCTGTGATACCAAGGTTTATTTTGCAAATTTTCTGGTGGCTCACTATGTTCTGACTACAAGTTGGAGAGAATCTCTCAACCGTCTAACTAAGCCTAAACAACTTGCTACCTAATAGAATGGCCACCTTAAACAACATAATTTTACATCAACTTTATATATATGATGATGATGATGGTGGTGGTGGTTAACGTCCATTGAGACTTGAAAGTAAAATCTTAGCTACTTATTACATTTTAACATGACGGAGATGTGTAATTTCTCAAAAACTCAAGATAAATTTCACTTGTTGTATTTAATATCCATGTTAATTGATATTAATATATATATGTGTATGTGTGTGAGTTTTATGAAGTGAAGGCTGCCTACTCCTTGATCCTAATCAATACAAGCTAGAGCATGCCTCGTGAGACTTGAACTTAGGTGGGTGGGATGGCAAGCCACAATCACAACTACTCTAGCTAAGAATTATTTATTAGTATATTGGTTAAAATGAAGGAGTTGCATAATTCCTTTCTTGCTTAGCATGGAATCTACACACACATAAAACAAACATAGATCCATTTGAACCCCAAATCTATCAAACATGGAGAGGTATAAAATCTTTGAAGACATTTTTATATTCTAAAAGAGATATACAACTTGAGAGATTTTATCCCTTTGAGTGTGATAAATTTGGAATTAAAATCAGGCACGTTTGTGGCATAGTAAAGAATACCCTTAATTTGATACTGTAAAATAAATCTAAAAATCACATTATCTAACCCATTACCAATACAATTTCAATACAATTCCCCAATTTAAAAAATCCTTACTTTCTTTTTGGTCAAATAAGAGTGGAACCTTCTATTAACCGTAAAAGTGTAATACATATGATACACGTCTTTACCAATGCAAAGACAAGCCCATTGCTAGTTTAACATCACAAGACAAGCCCATTGCTGGTTTACCATTAACAGGGTTAACAAAACTCAAGATCAAACAATATCTCACGAGGTTACAATAACTCACGGGGTTACATCAACTCTATAGAAAAAGACTAAGGAGCCCTAACAGTTGAGATACAAGATCCTTTTTTTTTCACCGGTTTCTCATACAAACTGCGAAGACCATCGGACTTCAAAAAATACCAAAATCACACTAATCATTCTTCTCCGGTCCGCTCCTCAGGTTCGAACCTGAACACGCAATCCCCACCGTCGAAACGAACTTCCCATACGACGGTCCACAAATCCTACGATCAAAAGAACTGCGCAGAGAATCGACACCGTCGATCAAAGTCTATTTTATCCAACAGTCCACCGTGATTTCGGCACGAACACAAGCACAATGAATAACACAAATCCGGACCCGAAAAAGATTAGAGCATCTCAATCTATGGGATTTCGGGTTCATCCAAGTAGTTAAAGGTCGAGCTCTTTCCGACCCAAAATCCGTTGGAAGGTTCAAGCCAAAGAACCTGCAGACTGCGTCCATTCAACTGGCGAACAAGTTAAGCATCGTCCAACAAGACCTCCGGACTTCAAATATAACCGAATTGCACCAAAATATTCTCCTATCTGCTTCCCCAAGCCCAACCAGAACACATAATCTCCACCGTCGAAACAAACTTCCCATCCGATGATCCACAAATCCTCCGACCCAAAGAGTTGCTCGGAGAATCAGCACCGTCGATCAAAGCCTGTTTAATCCAACGGTCAACCATGATTTCGGCCTGAACACTAGCATGATGGATAGTAAAATTTTGGATCCGAAAAGGATTAGAGCTCCTCAATCTATAGGATTTCGGGTCCGTCCAAGTGGTTAACAGTCGATCCCTTTCTAGCCTGAAATCTGTTGGATGACTGAGGCCAAAAGAACCAGCAGACTGCGACCATTCAACTGACGAACAGGTTAAGCAGCATTTTACTCCCGCAGTTCTCCTGAGCACCGTCATTCCATCCTGTCGATCCATCGTTCCAGATCGTACCAGATCATTTCCTTTGTTCCTGATCCACCCGTGTTTAGACTGAAATCCGCTATTCATTTTTGAAACCCTCCTGAAGCAGCTCATCCAGAGCAACCCACGACCTCTGTTCCACCAGTAACTATATAACCGCTTCACTTCTTCGATCTTCTTTTCCTTGAGTTTTAACGATTGGGAGAGACCGCAGCCCAAGGACCTCCTCTCTTCTCACCTTTCGCTAGTCTTCCTCCTTCTCTCTGCTGAAGGTCTGGAAGTGTTCCATATCTTTGGTAGCCTGACAAAGACAATCATCACATAATTTTCCTGGGGGTATCGACTCCCAAACGTGCCAAGTACCACTTCCATTACTAATCATTCCTTCATTCGCCAGATGATCAACCAACATATTTGTTTTTCTTTTCACATGGGCAAAGTTAACGGTTCTTAAGGTTTGCAGGTGGGTGTGAATACGGCGATGTCGAGCAGTAAAAAGGGTCTTTTTCACCTCTATTTACCCTACATTAATTATCAATCAAGGTACAATTTGTTATCTCAAAGAGTGTACTCAGTCTGAGGCAGTCATTTGTTAGAGTAATGCTAGTAGTATAGTGCTTTAAATACAAGAGTAAACGGATGCTTGGAATAAAATCTACTTCCAAAAAGAAACTTAACACTCTGAGACTTAAATCATTTACTCAGAAAACTACAGCAACTTATCAGTCAAGGGTGCAGTAATAATAACTCCTCCCTCTGTAAATTGATGTAATTGAGAAGCAATTTAAGGAAAAGATCATCAACCTGGGAACTGGACAACAACTATCAATGTTCACTACAGTTTCAGATCGTTTTGTGCACATCAAAGCAATGATAATTCAAATAACAGGAAATGGAACAACGACTGGTCTATTTAACTCGATTGAACAGCAAAGCTTTAACCTACGAAAATGAAGCAGTAATTGCAATCTTCACTTAGAAATGATTTGAACAGCAAATGAAAATGGGACAACAAACTAAAGGAAGCTATGAAATATTGAACAACAACCTGAATCAAATGTAAATGCACAACAAACCAAATCAAATATTACACGCAACACTTTTCTGTTGAAGGAACAATAATCTGAGTTTCGGCATAACAATTGTTAATCACGGTTGTGAAGAAACAACAATTGTGATCATGGTGGAATAGCAGTCCCAATGAACAACAATCACACTTGGGAGTAAACCGTAGATAAATAGACAGTAATACCGATTTATAAATACACAGCATTGTTACTCTGTAATCGAACAGTAACAGTAATCTATAAGGAACATCAATGTTATACAATAATATCAGTTTGTTAAAGGAACAACAATACGATATAACTTTAGAAGGAGTAGCATAACATTCCTGTGTAGAGAATAACCTTACTTATTCATATAGGAACGAGATATAACAGAGCTAATACATGAAATAATAAGGAACAACAAATTACCGAACAAAGAAGATAAGAGAAATCAAACCACACATGACTTGGAATCGAGAATTAATGGTACAGGAAGGAATTGATCCACCAGGGTCGGGCCCTTAGCCTCCAGGGACACACTACTTCTAATTACTCCAGAATCAAAGATGGAATGGAAACGGAGTTTATATATTAAGCATCAAAACAGAGTTACACTAATCTCTCTTTTAAAGAGAGTCGATGATCAAAGTTTCAGTTACAATAGTGAATTTCATAAAAACAACAATAGTCCATCTGCTTGGGCTAGCAATGCTGTCCCTTCTTATAGAAGCCAAGTGGAGATATCAATGACACAGAGAATTGTTAAGGTAGCGACCCCTCAGGACCCTCGGGATCAAAGGATCCTAGGGGATTCACCATACTGTTAGCTTCTCAGTTATCTTCTCGTTCTCTTGCACCAATTTGGTATCTCCTCTTCCTTTTCCTAGCTTGTACGCTCCAATTTGGATTGCCTTGTTTGGAGGCAGTTCCCTGTCAAAGGGACAACAGTTGATTGCGTCTTGTCGTTTCCTTTGAAATGGCAATTTTCCGTTTTCCTCTTTTTCTGCATAAAAAAGGGTAATTATTAGTCATTTTACGTTGCACACAAATCTTCTAAACTTTATCATAATCTTTCACCATATACTTATTTCATAATGTAAAGAAGTTATGAATTTAAGGAAAGGATGACAAAATAAGTGGTAATTACATACCTTCTCTAATGCTCAACACATCCCCCTGCTTACCCTTTTTCATGCCCTCGTGAAAACATTGTAATTGACATGCAAGGCAGTGAGTGAATAGGCTGGAGAAGGGATCTCATGAGGTGGTCTATAGCCATGATGCCTAGCTAGGTATTCAAAAAGATGTCTTGTCTGACCTTCAGGCATTTCATATAAGGCTTGATATCCTGGTGCAGGGTGCCAAATGATCGAACATCGGAACCTACAGCCTAACCAAGACAGGCCTTCTCTCAAAATGAGGGCACCATAAACACCCAAGTAGTCAGAAGCTAGCTTAAAGTTCTCATAATTGAATGGTTCCCTGTTTTGGATGTTCCGATTAGAAGTCTGATATCGGAATTTGGCTGCTGCTATGGCAAGGTCTTTGATGGCAAGGAAGTATTCTACCCCTTGCTGGATGACTACTATGTGAATAGGTCCCAATGCTTCGATCACTCCCTGAGTTCTCATTAGGCTCCTATCATGGAAAATTTTAGGGGCGAATGTTCGCCCTTTGGCGAAATAAAGGGGTTTTAAATTTTTAGTGGGCAAATATTTTGTATCATAGTACATTTTTACAAATCACCTCAAATAACCCACCTTATTTTAAGGGATAGGGTAAAAAAAGGTAAACTTAGCCCTTGAAATTAGGAGTTACAACCGTCCATTCGCCCTAATTTTCAAGAATAGGTTTTATTTAAGTGAATCCTATGGGCCAAATACCATATTTATAAAAGAGGTATAGTAAATTAATAAAAATATAAATAAATGAGAGGTATGGTAAATAAATAAAACATTTTTTATATTTACTCCATAAGTCACTTTATATACATCCAAGGGTGTAAACAAATAAAAATATAAGTAAAGTGGAGGTATGGTAAATAAATAAAATGTCTTTTTATACTTACTCAAAAGGTATGGTAAATAAATAAAAATATAAATAAACTAGACGTATGGTAAATAAATAAAACCTCTTTTTATATTTAGTCCATAACCCTCGTTCTATTTATGAAGGCTCAAAAAAGAGGTTTTATTTAAGTGAATCCTATGGGCCAAATACCATATTTGTAAAAGAGGTATGGTAAATTAATAAAAATATAAATAAACAAGAGTTATGGTAAACAAATAAAACATTTTTTTATATTTACTCCATAAGTCACCTTATATTTACGAACATTCAAAAAATGCATTATATTTAGGTGAAACCTATGGGCAAAATACTATGGGACAAATACCTTGGGCTAGATTATTATTAATACCATGCAAAAAAACATTATTAACCCTAATATTAGTATTAACAAAAATAAAAATGGCACATGGTATTGACCCATGGTATTCACCTGATCCGGATTTAAACAGGAACGCAACAAATTACAGAGATAACCATATACACAAAGATGCAGCGGAAATAATACTTCATTTCATTAATGGAAAATACTGAAATATGCTTACAAACAGAAATGGAAATAAACTAGCTAGGGCGATGGTAGCTTATCTCTGAGAAGAGATGTGATGGCTACATGCCTCTCAACTGTGTTACAATGAGGCTCGAAGGCCTATTTATTGTTGAGAAACAATGGAAAAACCCTTAACATTCCAAAACCTAGCCCTAGGAGATGAAACGCCAAACTGTGGGCCCCGTTTGGGGTAAGTTGGTACATCAACTTCCCGGGGTCGTAACTTTGGCATATGATCTCCGTTTGACGCGTACAATAGCTCATTAGAAAGATCTATCCGAGCACTATCATTGTTGGAACGGGCAACACCAGTCCATTTCATGGACTCGTGTTGCCCCTGGATTCCCCAAAAAACGTCGTTTAGGGCCTCAAAACGGCTCCGGAAGTTCAGGACCCGAAAAAAACTGCTAAAAATAGTAAGTTGTGCTACAATTAAGGAAACTGAAAATGCTGAGAAAGACAATGGTGGGGGTCCAGGTGGACTTGGCAGGTGGCCACCAATATCCACCTGGATCATTCCTCCCCCCTTAGGAAGCAATGGTCCCCATTGCGTTGAGCTCCTCCATGAGATGAGGAAACTTCTGCTGAACTTGTTCCCTGGTGAGCCACTTGCCCTGCTGAAGGAGTTGGCCTGCTTTGACAACTCGATACAGTTGGATATTCTGTTGGCGAGTGTTCTTGATCTGTGTGTCCATGATCCGATCAGTTGCAGCTTGTTCCATGCAATCTGGTTTTAATTCTGTGGGTTTGAGCTGTTCTGCAATGTCGGATGTGTCTACCAATGGTGGAAAGTATGGCCGAAGGCGGTCCACATTGAATACTGGGTGCAGGCCAAGGAATGGGGGAATGCTGAGCTCAAATGCATTGTCTCCCATAGCCTTAGTAATGGTGTAAGGACCATATCGGAGTGGTCTCAATTTCCGATAGGCTCCAGTAAGGCGTTCCTTTTGCAAATGCAACCAAACTTTGTCGCCCACCTGAAACTTGTGTGGCACCCGATGTTGATCATGTCGCTGCTTGTACTTGGCATTTGATTTCTCAAGAATGTCATGGACCTGCTGGCGAATATGTTGGATGCGCTCAATGAAGCTGGTGGCCTTATCTGTTTCGGACTGGACATGAGCTGAATTCATGTGAGTAGCTGCAAGTGGCATGGCCACATCAATGGGGCATAGTGGCTGGAATCCCAAACCCACCTGAAAAGGGCTATGGCCAGTGGAGCTGTGAAGAGCTCTGTTGTAGCTGTGCTGAACGTAGGGGAGGCTCTCCTCCCATGTGCGTGGATGCTTTGAGTTATACATGCGTAGAATGTGCACAATCATCCTATTGACAACCTCTGTCTGGCCATCAGTTTGAGGATGGAAGGCTGTGGACTTCGTGAGTTTGGTGTCCAGCATTGACCAAAGACTGGACCAAAAGGTGCTGAGAAACCGACTGTCCCGATCTGAGATGATAGACTGTGGGATCCCAAAGTGCACCCACACTCGTTCAAAGAAGAGTTTAGCAATGGCTTCTGCTGTGATATTCTTCTTGCAGGCCATCATAATGGCCATCTTTGAGAACCTGTCGACGACCACAAAAACACAGTCATTTCCATGCTTAGTGGAAGGAAGGCCTGACATGTAATCCATGGAGATGGATTCCCAAGGTCGACTAGGGGTAGGCAACGGGGTATAGAGGCCTTGCTTCTTAATGGTCGGTTTGGCAATGGCACAGGCAGTACATGATCGGATGTACTTCCCAACATCCTATCGAAGATTCGGCCAATAGAAATAGTTTTGCAGTACTGCCACTGTTTTCTCGACCCCGAAATGCCCAGCAGCCCGACTGTAGTGTGCTTCCCAAATCATCTTGGCACGCTCGCTTGAAGGAACACAAAGGTGACCGAGGTGGCATAACAGGGCATCTTGGAGGTGAAAATCTGCAACCTGCCGACCCTCCAAGAGTGTCTGGTATGTGTGGCCGAATTCTGGGTCGCTTTTGTAGAGAAGTGGCCAATCAGAAGTCTCGTGCCCGCAAGAGTTGAGCACGGTGGTTAGAGCCATGATCGGTGGTCGACTGAGGCAATCTGCAACATTATTGGTGCTGCCCTTTTTATACTTGATATTAAAGTGAAACTGTTGCAGGTATGTAGACCACTTCTGATGGCGATCATTCTGCAATTTCCCTTGGGTCTGTATGAACTGCAGAGGTCGGTGGTCTGTGTGGATGACCGTTTCCTTCCCCAAAATGTAATGCTTCCATTGTCGGCAGGCCTGTACAATGGAATACATCTCTTTATCATAAGTGGGGTACTTCCGGACTGTGTCTGAAAGTGTTTCACTGTGATATGCCACTGGATGTCCATGTTGAGTAAGGACTGCCCCAATAGCATAGTCAGAGGCATCTGTGTCGACCTCAAATGGTTGTTGTAAATCTGGTAACGCGAGCACTGGTGCCATGCAGAGGCGATCCTTTAACTCCCTGAATGCCTTTTGTTGAGATTCCGACCAAAAGAATTTTTCTTTCGCCCCGCCCTTGGTGACTTGACTCAAGGGCCAAGAAATATGAGAAAATCCCAACAGAAACCTGTGGTAGAAGTTGGCAAGACCTAGAAAGTTGCGGAGCTCTGTTAGAGTGGTTGGAGAGGGCCAATCCCGAATGACTTGGACCTTGGCTGGATCGACATGCACCCCCTTTTCATCAATGATGTATCCCAGATACTGAACCTCGGTCATGCCAAAAGTGCATTTCTCCAAATTGGCACATAGCTTGTGTTGCCGCAGTGTTTGGAGAACCTGTCGGATGTGTTGGAGGTGCTCTTCCCAACTCTGGCTGAAGATCAGAATGTCATCCAAGTATACTACTACAAAGGAGTTGGTGAATGGCCACAAGATGTCATCCATTAGCCTCATAAAGGTTGCAGGAGCATTCATCAATCCGAAAGGCATGACCAACCATTCGAAGAGGCCCTCCTTGGATTTGAAGGCAGTCTTCCACACATCTGAGGGTTCAATTGGTACCTGGTGATATCCTGACTTCAGATCGATCTTGCTGAAATATTTCGCCCCCTTTAGTTGGTCTAGGAGGTCATCAATCCGCGGGATCGGGTACCTATTACGGACAGTGATCTTGTTCAGCGCCCGATAGTCAATACAGAGTCTCCACGTCCCATCCTTCTTCTGTACCAACACTATCGGGCTCCCACAGGGCGAAGAACTCGGACGGATGTGACCTTTCTGTAGGAGCTCCTGAATCTGCCTCTTGATTTCATTGTTCTCCAGAACGGAGCGCCGATAAATTGGTCCATTGGGTAGCGGCGCACCTGGGGTCAGATCGATGGAGTGCTTAACTTGACAGTGCAGAGGAACCCCTGCCGGGGAGGTGAAGATGTCTTCGTACTCCTCCACAATCTTGTCCATCTGTAGCTGCCGTGCAGAGGGACCCCGTTTGGAGGCTGCGACCACTGTCTTCTTCTTCCCTTGAGGGCGTATCATCAGGAAAACAAATTTCTTGGTTTTGGAAATGATCTTACTGCATTGTTTTGCAGTAATCAAAGATATGGCGGCAGGTGGTGCTACCTCTGGTATCCTGAACAACTTATTCCCCAATGTAATAATAACAGCACGGGGCCTTGATTCATACACAGCGTGTCGCTTCCACAAGTATGGTTGTCCTAGTAATACATCACAAACTTCAAGGGGAGCAATGTCACACAATACCTCATCCGTGAAGGGCTTGATGTTGTATGGAAGGCGACACTGCTGGCTCACGCGAAGATCTCGCCCTTGGTGAAGCCACCCAATGGTGTATGGTTGTGGATGTGCCGTGGTCGGTAAGCCCAACCGCTTCACGACCTCTGCCGAAATGAGGTTCTTTGACTCCCGCTATCAATAATGAACTGTATCGGGGAGCCCTTTACCCACATCTGGGAGTGGAAGAGACGCTCCTCCTCCTCTAGATCTTCGGGTTCATTTTTCTGGATCTTTGCGGTAGCAACAGTGGCGCTGGGATCCGCATCAATGATCTGCTTCCCTTTTTCATACCCCTTATCGGGTTCTGACTCAGAGTTGGAACATGCATCTGATTCTGAAACCTTTAGCTCAGCCACCAGTGACTGCTTGGCCCGACACTCACCTGTGTTGTGAGTGGAGCTCTTATGGAACTCGCACCATTTTCCAGTGTCCTTTCTCGGCTTCGCGGCGTTTCTCTTTGCTTGCAGCTTCGGCTGGTTGTCTTGGGCTATCCCGCCTTGGCTTTGTCCTTTGTTCTGTGGTTTAGGGGCACCTTTCCCCTGCTTTGGATTCGCAGATCCAAAGTCTCGTTTCTTTTGTTTAAACTTCTACTCGACCTTGACGGCATACCGGTATGCTGCACCGAGCGAGGGATGTTTAGGAACTGTATTTCTTCCTGGATGTACTTGTGCAGGCAGCCACGGTATTTGAGTATCAAATGTTGCTCCGAATCCTTGATACCCAACTTTGTGCGAAGGGTATGGAAAAGATTGGTGAACTCCGGCACATCTTGGTCCCTTCCCTGTCGCAGCGTGGTCCACTTTATGTATTCATCCTCATAGCTTCCGACAGGGTAGTACTGCTCCTTGATGGCATCCCGGAACGAATCCCAGGTGGGTGCGGCTGAAAATAGTGAGCCAGTGCTTTCATCCTTCTGCTCGCAGTAGGTTTCCCACCAGTCCTTAACGTGGGGGGCTGCTTTGAGAAGAGCAAAAACAATCTTTTCCCGACTCGAAAATTCATGAACAGAAAAATAACCCTCTAGCAGATTTAACCATTTATCTACGGCATCGGCGTCTATCTGACCCTCGAATATGGGGATTTCAAAATTAACTTGTACCTTAAAGGGTGTGGCGTTTCCAGAGGAGCTGCTGGAAGCCGATGCGCCGCTTCTGGGTAGCCGCTGAAGGATCTGCGCAAAGCTGTCCATCATCGCGTTCCGTTGTCGCTCGAGCGCTTCTTCGAGCAAGATTTTGATGGGATCTCCTGCCCCCTCGTCTTTCTTCTCGTCCGCCATGGGAGGCCGTCGGGATTTGCGAGGCTGGTCTTGCAAAGGTTCAACCAGTTCAAGCCCTAACTCCTTATATCCTGACCTTGTTGGGGACATGCAAAGAAAAACAGAGAAAAAGCAGACCGCTCTGATACCACTGATCCGGATTTAAACAGGAACGCAACAAATTACAGAGATAACCATATACACAAAGATGCAGCGGAAATAATACTTCATTTCATTAATGGAAAATACTGAAATATGCTTACAAACAGAAATGGAAATAAACTAGCTAGGGCGATGGTAGCTTATCTCTGAGAAGAGATGTGATGGCTACATGCCTCTCAACTGTGTTACAATGAGGCTCGAAGGCCTATTTATTGTTGGGAAACAATGGAAAAACCCTTAACATTCCAAAACCTAGCCCTAGGAGATGAAACGCCAAACTGTGGGCCCTGTTTTGGGGTAAGTTGGTACATCAACTTCCCGGGGTCGTAACTTTGGCATATGATCTCCGTTTGACGCGTACAATAGCTCATTAGAAAGATCTATCCGAGCACTATCATTGTTGGAACGGGCAACACCAGTCCATTCCATGGACTCGTGTTGCCCCCAGATTCCCCAAAAAACATCGTTTAGGGCCTCAAAACGGCTCCGGAAGTTCAGGACCCGAAAAAAACTGCTAAAAATAGTAAGTTGTGCTACAATTAAGGAAACTGAAAATGCTGAGAAAGACAATGGTGGGGGTCCAGGTGGACTTGGTAGGTGGCCACCAATATCCACCAAAATGGCGCATGGTATTGACCCATGGTATTCACCTGGAATGTAGCCTATTTAAATGGGGAAATTAAACCAGCATAGATCCATCTTTACTCTGGATCTACTAACCCCCAAGAGGTATCAAATATCGTGATATGCAAACTAGCATAGAGTGAAAAAATATTTGATCCCTCTTGGGGCTTGGTGGATCAAGAGTAAAAATGGATGTTGTAATTTAATATATGTTAAACATTTTAGCTTGGTTAAAATAAAAATCAACTATTAATTTTATTAATTTTTATAAATTACTAATAGTAATTTTTAAGCTCCACGTTTATGATAACCCATGGTATTGACCCATGGTAATACCATGGTATTCATGTGAGCATAGACTATTTAAAGGGGAAATTCTATCATCTTAGATCCATCTTAATTCTGGGTCTACCAAGTGCTCAGAAGGATAAATAGATTTCATCCCCCTAAGAGTGGTAGATGTGGAGTTAAGATGGATATAGGTTGGTTTTTATGATAATGAAGATATTAAATAAACTTAGGAAATTATATTGTAAAAACATCTTAAGGTGAATGGTTAAAGCATAGACATTGGACAAGTATATTTGTATACTTTTGTTTTAAACTGAAACAAATCCAGGGCTAAAAGGAATGGATTGATTGCACTAGTCATCCTTCTATAACTTTTCAACATAGGCTGGAGTAAACAGATTGTAATTTGGGTAATTTTTCTAACTGCAAATAGGAACATACTTGTGTATTGGCAGGGTGGTTACGAGGTCCCTAGAAGTGATGAATTTGAATTTTTCTTGGTTTTATGTATAGTATTAGGTTTTTTCTCATGCTTCTTGTGAATGACATAGGTGAATTTTATCCTACACCCACTAGGTTATCGATATGTAATTTCGGTAATTTTGATTTCAAAAGATATTTTAAAGAAATGAACTGATTTCATTTGTGTATTCAATAAACACAATATTCTAATGGAATTCTGCATTTGTGGTTTACCTATACAGATTCCATGGAGAAGTATTAGTGGTGTGACATCAATTGTCCTCAAGAAGAAGCTTTAGTTTTACTCTTTTTTGGAAGCAAATACTTTCTTCCAACATTTTTGAGTTCCATGAAAAATTTGAAAGTCCTAATAGTATTCAATTATGGGTTTAAGAGAGACATAGTATTCAATTATGGGTTAAAGAGATCCACACTGAATGATCTACCGGCCTTATCTTCACTTAGTTTAAGACTATTCACTTGGAGAGGCTGCATGTGCCCCCACTTCAAGCGCATAGTAAAGTCATGTAGAACTTAGAGAAGCTATCTTTAAGCTTTTAGTGAAGATTGGAAAAATATCTGGGTTCAATAACACCCAGTCGAGCATTAAGCTTCCAATAATGCTAGATTTTAACCTGGAGCACTTTTGTGATTTGCAGGAGATGCCCCCTCGTATTTGTAACACATCTTCAGTTGTGAATTGGACTATTACTAACTGTCATTTCCTTCGAAAGTTACCTGATGACTTGGGGAACCTCAACTCTTTAAGAATGTTAAGGAAGGAAAGAAAGTACATTATGCTAAGTTCTCTTATGCTTTTCAAGTTTTTCTTGGATATCTACAACGTTTCAGGTAGGAAAGTACATTCTGTTAATGAAAATTTGTCTTGATAGAAAGGCCCAATTTCAAATTCTAATGCTTTCAAAAAACATTGTATAACTGTAATGTTTCTAAAAGGAAAGCATATTTTTTCAATTTAAGTATCATGATCCCATGTTCCAACATATTTTTCAGTAACCCATTAGGCTTTGTAGCTTTGAATAAATCCATGCCTTTTGATAAGATCCTCTTCCAAATTAGAACACAGTTTCATTTTGGCAATAACCACATACAATGTCTCGATTTTGTTATTGAGAAAATAGAGGTTGTGAAACAAGCCTATGTCATGCAAGGACTTGATTCATTGATTATGTATCAATTATGGCTCTTGATGTAACAATGTCTTGATTTTGTTGCTTGAAAATAGAGGTTATGCTTTACTATTTCACAGAATTTCTTACAACCTTTCCATAAGTATTGATTTGTAATCTCAGTCACTGAGGGATGACCGTAATGACAAAGGTAATATTCCATGGTTTGAAGTTCCCCTCTTACTAAATATTTAAATATATCACCACAATTTAATTGTTAGTTAAAGGAATTGTATTTGATTTGTAAACAATTCATTGCTTGATTTATAGATTTTGATTTTTTCCCTTTTTTATTTTTTTCTCAGATTTGGTATGAGATATCTTCCAAGATTTGGGTTCCCTAGTTTCCCCACCATAGCTATGAGGTTCAGATGCTATCATTAAATATTCTCGGAATGTTACAACTTTTCCAGTAAGTGTGCTTTGAAACATTGTTGTTGCTTTTCCATGGTGTTAATGCAAATAAGCACTGCAACTAGTGCCATTATTTAGATTAAGTGTCGAAATCTAGGTGGTCTTGTAATGATGGAGTGATTGTTTTCTAGCTACTAAGGCCATATGCATTTTTATCTCTTATGTTGTCTTGAGATATTCAAATTCAGAATAAGAATTGAGGTCTCGTTTCCACTGTAGATTGTAGTCAGTTTCTTGAACATAATATATAGTAGATTATCTTTTACTAATCAACTATGGATGTGATCCCTCGCAGGAAAGGAAATTCAAAGTGACTTTGATTTCACATTGATTTGTCAAAACATCCACACAAGAAAGGAGATTCAAAGTGACGTTGATTTCACACTGATTTGTCAAAATGGAGGCAAGAGAAAAGGAAACTTTGTATTCAAAAATGCTCTTAATTTCATATGTACATGCACAAACATATTAGTAGAAAATATTGAAGGGTTGCCTAAGTAATATTTTCCATTGCACTACATTCTTTACGGCTTGTAAATAAATAACTCGGAACAATTCATTACACTACTTGTTATTCTTTATTAATCAGTGGTTAAGATTTTGATATTGAACTGGCTAAGATTTTTCTTCCTTCTGTGAAATTGTGTGTTCTATAATGCTTCTTTTCCATTCACTATGTATAGCATATAAAGTGTTTCTAATGGAGTAGGAAGATTGGAAAGTCTTATGATCCTTGAACTATGTTACAAGGCAGAAACCCAACGGGGCAGGGTAGGTGCATCCTCACAAAGGGGTCACAAATACCAAAGTTGGTATTGGCTAGTGCCTTGAGCTAGAAAATTTCCTTTACCCTTGTATTAACAGTGAATCTGGAGAGGATTCTAATATTATCTTTATAAGATTTATATCAGTTAGGATTGATGAATAAAATTCATGAGACATGAGCTAGGATGTCCTTGCAAGGTGGTTGTTGATTATTGGAAGCTATGATGGCCATTATGTCAGGCCAGGTGATTGCACTCCCTTGATCATGAGCATGATTGTGGTCAAGATGGAAGACTTCATAGTCTAGATTGATTGTTTAGCAATGATAGTTAGTGGGCTCATTCACAAAAGCTTCTATTTCACTAATCCTTTTTATAGAGTTGTCAGATTCAATTTCCAAAGGTTTTAATTACACTATAGAGTTGAGTTCTGAGAGAGTTGTGATTCACAATGTTAAGTATAGCAGCTATGACACTTGAATGAAGACAAGCATAGTAGAGCTATCAGACTCTGTTATAAGCTTACCTGCATATTATAAGGGACTTGGTTGACTTTTTTTATAATTTTATAAACAAGTTCCATGTCGTGGAAATGTGAAAAAAAAAACAGTGATATTGCCACCATGTGGCTCTTGTCATATATGGTTTTATACTTTTTCAAAAAATTATCTAAGAGTTCACAATGCTAAGATTCACTAGGACTTTACAAAGTTTTATTATTTAGTGAAAGACTTGCCAAGATCTTAAAAGATTTTATAATTGAGTAAAATATTTTCCATGCCTAGTGAGAGATTCGCCCAAAAATTATATATACATATTATATTATTAATAAAATTGCCTTCCATTTTTCCTATATACCATGGAGATTCGCCCATTTATTATACATATAAATTTAGGGGGGGTTCTTAAATTTTTCCCTGGCTCCTATGTTTATTCCATAACTGCAGTGGGTCTCTAGGTTCAACCCTCACCCATAAGTCTAATCCATTCTCTTGTCTTTGAAAGACATTGTAGGCTTTAAGCCACTTTATTTGATTAACACCAAAAGAAATAAATGCCTGTAGTTGGACATCATGCACAAAAGGGCTAGGGTTCTGCTCTGTTTCCTCTTCCTCTTGACCAAATTGCTCAGTTCCTCTAGTTCTCCTTTGTCATTTTTCTCCAATTCTTTTTCGTTCTCCCCTCCTTCCAATTGTGGGGGTTGCTCGTCTCCTGAATCATCTATTTCCACCGGTTGATTGATGTTCCCCTGGAAATTTCCCAGCATTCCTCTGATCCATGCCAATCTAACAGATTTTCTTCGTTTCAGTGGTCTGCTTGATGTACTGGAAACATGTTTTCGTTTTGGGGCTGGCAAAGCCAGTCCCTCGTCTATCGTGAAAATCAGTTCTTCCCAACTGCTCTACTGTTGAGCAAGACTGTAGCTAACTATTAGTCATATTAACCCATGGTGGCTTACTACTGACTCTACATGGCAAGATTCCTTCATGCTTCGGGCAACATCATGTAATAAAAAATTTAAAACCGCAAGCAAATTCACTACGCATTTTTGCTTTAACACAGCTAAAAGTTTAAGATGGTGTGGTCTTACCACATCTTTCTTGTCGTCACAAGTGATGTAGCTCTGGATAATTCTTGCCAACTCTACCCATGGCTCTCCCAAGGCTGCTGGTAAAACTCCCTTCCCTTTTGTAGTCAGGTTCTGCCCTTCATCCTGGAATATTTTCATGGTGTCTCGCAGTCTCACCTTTTCAGAGTCCACACAAGTCCAGTGGCTGGCAGTCCTGAAACCTCTGCAATTATGTCGTCAGTGACTACTATCTGACTCCCTCTTACCATGGAATGATGTTCTTGCAAGTTCTGTAAAAACTCAATTGCCACCATTTCGTTGGATTGTTGTCGACTGTTAAGATAAACTATCCATCCTACCCTCACTAGGGTCTCTCATGCAGCATCAGAGACCATCAACACCTATGGCTCATTGCAAATTGATCTTCCTACCATGATTAGCACACTGTAAAAAAAACACAGAGACGACAATGGAACAGCAGGCTATTCAAACTGTTAGCAAACACAGAGAAGATGACGGAATAACAAGCTGTTTGAATTTCGAACTTACTGCTAATTTTTGCAGAGCAAAACACAGAAATAGCTTTGGAACAGCAAGCCATGCAAATTGGGAAACAAAATACCATTAAGCTTTGCTATTCCTGAGTCATAATTCTTCGAATGATAAGCTGACACGTATGCCAGCAAATTATGAGGTCACCTGCGCCCCCCCTGCAATGTGATAGGCCATCCTCGGCCGTCAAATGAAGGAGCAGCGTGCTGAACTGCCATAGTACAGAGTCATAAAGGAACAACGTATATAGAAATGCCATGTTTACAACGACGAGCAGATTTCCGAAATCGAGGTGTATAATAGAATTGCTTAATAAATAAGGAAATGTCGTGATATGATGCAAGAATTGGAGGATAGGATAGCTGACGTGCATAAAAGGTCCTATGCGATCATTATCAACTTTTACCGTCATAATTGATTTGTAATTGATTTTCATGTATCAAAGGTTCAGAAGGGTTATATACATAATCTCATTTGAACCATTTATAAAGATATAAGAAGAAGGGTTTTATAATTGCTATTGGTGTATAAGAAATATGACTTCAATACCATCAACAGAGCTCTATTGCCCACAGGTGTCCATAACCTTGACAGAGTTGTTTATTTCACCCTTGGAACCATAATCCTTTGTGTATGCCTAGGAAAGTGTTGTGCAATGTTAGAATGGAGGCCATTATGCTGGCTTGGTAACCAGATAAATCATAATGCCATTCACTAGGAAGGAGTGAAAGGTGGGCAAGCCGGCTCGTGATGAGACCTCCTGTTCCAAGGACTTTTTATTTTTTCTGATGTGCCTCTTGGATCATATCCCTGGTGTGGTGGCCATAGTGGGAATTCCACTTCACTTTCTTCCTTATGATCATGGTAGGTTGGATCTTGATGAGACCCTCTATCCTTCATTTGACAAACCATGTTAGCAATCATATAAACATTTTTCTTCTTTTTTCTTTTATATAGCACTTTTTCTATTTATATACAGAGAGTGGTTCAACACTTCTTAAGAGTAGGGATGGTGGAAGAATTCTTAACATCTCAATAGAAAAATATACACTTTATTCTTATTCATTAATAATGATCAAAGAGAATTATGGGGATTTAGGAAGAACCATCATGATAAAAATAATCAATTATATCGGTATTAGTAGAATAATGACAGCAAGGTGATCAATAGTTGTGTCCTTTCCTCATTTCTCTTATCAATTCAAAGCAATTTCTTGTAAAGATAACGATTTTTATGTAATTTGTTGATTTCAGTATCCTCTATTTTTTGTATTCATTGCATAAATGTATAGTTGTGCTTTAAATGAGCATGACTCACAAAAATGATCTAAATGGTAAAACACACAAAGAAGAAAATGCACTCTAAAAATGTTGTTCTCAAGATAGAACAGCTACTGTACAAAAAGAGCAAGAAAAAGGAAAAAATATGCTCGAAATTGTTGTTCATTAAGAGGAACAACAGTTATCCCTTAATTGGAATAGCAAAGAAAACAAGCGCAAACAAAAAAATGTGAAAATGTTGTTCCTTCATAAATGAACAGTGGAAAAATAAAAGTGTTGTTCCTTCGGAAAGGAACAGCTGAAAAATGAAAGTGTTGTTCCTTCTAGAAGGAACAACAGAAAAATGAAAGTGTTGTTCCTTCTAGAAGGAACAACAAAAAAATGAAAGTGTTGTTCCTTCGGAAAGGAACAACAGAAAATGAAAGTGTTGTTCCTTCAGGAAGGAACAGCAGAAAAATGAAAGCACTGTTTCTTTGGAAAGGAACAACAGAAAACAAAAGTGTTGTTCCTTCAAAAAGGAACAACAGAAAATGAAAGTGTTGTTCCTTCGGAAAGGAACAACAAAAATGCAGAAACGTTGTTTCTTCGGAAAGGAACAACAAAACATAAAAGTGTTGTTCCTTTGGAAAGGAACAACAAAACGTAAACATGTTTGTTCCTTCGGAAAGGAACAACAAAAAAATTGGAATTGTTGTTCCTTCGGAAAGGAACAGCAAAAAAATCGGAATTGTTGTTCCTTCGGAAAGGAACAACAAGATGTGAAAGTGTTGTTCCTTCGGAAAGGAACAACAAGACGTGAAAGTGTTGTTCCTTCGAAAAGGAATAGAAAAATGGAGGAATGTTGTTCCTTCGAAAAGGAACAGCAGAATGCAAAAAATGTTGTTCCTTCGGAAAGGAACAACAAATGGCGAAAATGTTGTTCCTTCGAAAAGGAACAACAGAATGCAAAAGTGTTGTTCCTTCGAAAAGAAACAGCAAAATGGTGGAAATGTTGTTCCTTCAGAAAGGAACAACAAAATGCAAAAGTGTTGTTCCTTCGAAAAGGAACAGCAGAATGGTGAAAATGTTGTTCCATCTGAAAGGAACAACAAAATGCAAAAGTTGCAGAAATGCAAAAATATGTACAAAAAATAATTTACACAAACAAAACAAAAGAATTATGTACAAAATTTAAAAGCAATCAAATCACTTAATGAACCAAAGGTGAGGAAGAGTTCTCTTCCTCAACCAGAATCTGCATATCGGAGTCTTCTCGGAGTTGCTGGTAGAAGGATTCTCGAGTGAGTGGTTTGTGGTACAATCGAACTCGGTGGCCATTTTCCTTAAAGGTATGTCCAGATCCATCGATGGTGGTTAAAGTAATGGTGCCATTATCATGTACCTTCTGGATTTCGTATGGTCCCAGCCAGCGAGTCTGAAGTTTCCCCAGAAAATCCTGAAACCTGGAATCGTATAGGAGCGCCCAATCTCCTTCGCGAAAGACTTTCTTTTTGATGAGGGCGTCGTGCCATTTGGCTCTCTGTTGTTGGATTAATGCAGTATGTTGAAGAGAAGAGAGCCTGATTTCATCCAGCTCATTGATCTGTTGTAATCTATTAATCTGGGCCTCATTTAAATCTAGACCAACTTCTTGTGCTGTTCTCAAGGTCTGTATTTCGAATTCTATTGGAAATATGGGTTCGTTTCTAAATACTAGTTAATATGGTGAATAACCAGTAGTGCTTCTCCATGTTGTTTTGTATGCCCACAAGGCTTCTGGCAATCTTGTAGCCCAATCGCGTCTGTGTGACGCAATGGTTTTTGTCAGTATTGCTTCTATTACTTTATTCGTGCTTTCTACTTGGCCATTCACCCGTGGGTGGTATGGAGTAATAATTTTATGCTGAATATGATAGTTTTTTAGTGTTGCAGCAATTTTATTACCAGTAAACTGTGATTATGTCTCTTGGGAGGCCATAGCGCACAAATATGTGGAACAGGAACTGAATGACGGAATCCTCTGTAGCTCTTGGCAATGCCTCTTCTTCAACCCATTTGGTGACATATTCTGTTGCTACCAAAATATATGTTTTCTGGTTTGATGATGGATTGATTGGACCAACAAAATCGAGTGCCCAACGTTCGAAAGGTTCAATGACTAGCTGTGGGTTTAGAGGCATTTCGTCGGACTGTCTAGGGCGTCTTGCTCTTTGGCAATTGTCACAAGCTTGAACAAATTTCTTTACATCTTTGAAGATTGTGGGCCAATAATACCTTTTTTGCAAAACTTTGTGACCAGTTCTTCGATCAGTGAAATTTCTGCCACACGGTCCGTCATGACAGGCTTTCAAAATGTCAAAAATTTCATCTTCATGGACGCATCTTCTGATGTGCATATCCACCCCTGTATGGAATATGTTGGGTCCCTATAATACTAGTGATTACCCCATTACTATTGTAGTTATACCCCTTATTTATATTGATGTACCCATGTAGTGCCCATATTGTTACTATTGTGCCACATAGAAGCCCACTATTGTTATTGTTGTGCCCTACAATATTATTGTTATGTAGGCTCTGATTGTATTGGGACCACTTAGACTCCTATATATAGAAAGGAGGTATTTTCATTTGTATCATCCAAGAATTGTTCATTTATGTAATGTAAAGGAGGTTGCCCCCTCGAAGAGGCTGAATTCTAAGTCGTGGATCTCTCTTTTCTATCTTTTTGTGAGCTGGTTTCATAACATTTGGTATCAGAGCTTTGGATTCTAGGGTTTCGCTGCTCCAAACAGGTCATCGTGGCATTTTCGCTATAACTTTTTTTCTGGGACGTTTCAGAAGTCGCAAAAAAAAACCCATTTGAGAAGAATTGGCGCTGAACCTTGGGTCCGAATTTCAGAGCTTTTCTCGCGATAGGTTCGGAGATATGATCTGAGGAAGTTGGTCTTTTGGCAGACTCCTGAATTACATTCAAAACAGGTGACCTGGGGAAAATCGTCATAACTCTCTCTCTGAGGATCGGATTGAAATTTCGTAAAAAGGTACAGAAAGAGGACGGACTGTAGTTTCTTGTGCGTGTGTTTCAGATTCAAAGGTTGAAACAGTGACTCGTGGCACGTCGTACAAGTTCGCTCTACTGAACCAGTCTAAAAGCAAGTAACTGTGGGAGATTTTACATAACTCTTCCTTGGAGAATCCAATTTGGCTCAGACTTGTGGCATTGGAAAGAGGACGCAGAAGGCTACTACAGGTAGCAATTTCAGAATTGGAGGATCCGAAATTACAGAGATACATCAGATTCAATATCAGGCTTCTATAAAGTGAAAAAAGGTGTGTAGTTTTTTTTTTAATTTTTGTGTAAGCTTGGTTTAACGGAATTCAAAGGGCATAGTAAAACTTTATTATCGGTAAATGATGACCCGAGGAAAGAAAATGCAAACACCTAGTAAGGAACCTGAAAGCTCTAGCATGACTCATGAAGAAGAGGAAGAAATGCTACATGATATATCAAAATTACAAGAACAAGTGCAACAAATGTCACGCTCACAAAAGCTAACAGAAGCTAAGATAAGTGGCGTGGAATCTAAGGTAAATGGCGTGGAATCTAAGATAAAGGGAATGGAAGCTAAGATGGATGGCATGGAAGCTAAGATTGATGCTAAATTTGATGGCATGGATGATAAGATGGATGAATTGAAGAAGTTGCTACAAGAAAGGGTCACTAATGGTGAAAAGGTAGTAAAGGAAACTCATGATGAGAACAAAAGAAATGTTAATCATGATACCATAGATGCTAATGTTGGATCAAAGACTCATCATGTTCCAAAAATCGATATGAGGAAGTTTTCGAGGGCATCTTCTATGGTTAATGGGGATCTAATGTTTTCGGTAAGGTATGATATAGGATGTTTGTTAGTTTTTATTATCGTGACACTTGGCTGGGAGGGAGGGTATAGGGCTAGATTCTTGTTGTTACTCCCTCTAGTTATGGTGATACTGCCTTGTCGGTAGCTAATGTAAGCATCAGTGGTTGCAAGCCAAGGTCTCCCTAAAATCAATGGATGTCCATCAAGTCAGTTTTTGGGGTTTATTATCAGAAAGTCGGCAGGATATTCCTAGGAATCAATAGATACCATGACATCATGTAGTGTACCTTCTAGCCTAACCACTAATCGATCAGCCAGTTCTAATAAAGTGGAAGTTGGTTCTACTGATGTAATGCCCAGTTTTTGACAAGTGGTGGTTGTTAAAATATTAATTGCAGCCCCTAAATCAACTAAGGCATTTGAAAAGGTTTGTACATTGATTTGTACTATCACTATTGGATTTCCTGGGTCTTCATACTTGACAAGTGCTTCTCTTCCTGATAACAGGTCAAATAATGTGCCAACTACTTGGACTGTTGGGTTATTTGTTATTCTCCTCCTTGGTTTTTTTATACATAGCTCTTTGATGGTCTTTGCATATATTGGGATGTCTTGGATGGCTTGGAGGAGTGGGATTTTTATGTACAAATTCTTAAGTTCTCCCAGAATATCAAAGTTAGGATGTTCTATAGGACGCAGTACAATTAATCATTCTGGGAATGGGGGAGAAGATGTGGTTGTTTGATTATGAGTCTGTTGTCTGATCACATCCTCTTCTTGTGATGGTTGTTCTACAGGTAACTGATTTTCAACTTGAATAGTTTTATCTCCCTCTGTTTCTATAATGCGCCCAGACCTTAATTGAAGGTCATTGCACTCCCTTAGATCAGTTTCTAGTTCTGATGTTTCAATTATTTGAATAGATTGAACTGGTTTGTTATTTGAGTTTGGGTTGGGTTAGGCTAGGAGTTACAGTTTTAATTGGACTGGAGGTTTTGTTGTAGTGCTGGCAGTGTAGGTTGAGGGAGTGGAATGGTTCCTACTAGCTGATTCATCAGTCTTTGCCAATTTGTCTACCAGGCTTAACTCTGCGAAGTAGGAGGGGACCATTGTGTTGGATACACATTATTTTGCCAATATGGTGGAGCATAGGGAAAATTTGGCCAATTAGATTGGCTTGTTTGGTTCGGCCATGGAGAGGATGAAGGAAATGGTTGTTGTGACCAATTTTGGAAGGGGGGTTGATTTTGCCACATTGTATTATATTGTTGAGTATGATATTGCAGAGGCTAAAAAGAAGAATCTCGATCAGGGAACATGCCTGATTGTCACGGCTGCCATTGACGGCGCTGATTAAGTAGGTACACCGATTCTGGTTCTTCTTCCACTTCTTTGTATACTGCTTTCAAACCAGGAAGTGAGGGACAACTTTCTGTAGAGTGGTCTTTTGTACAAATGGCACAAACTTGAACTGCATCTAATGGGCACTCTTTGTGGCTGTGTTTCTTTCTGCATCTGGGACAGAAGATTGCCAAATTTTGCTCTGCCTCTGCTTGTTTCTGCTTTGCTTGCATAATATCAAGCTGTGTTGTCAGAGTCCCCAATATATCAGTTTTGAAATTCTCTAATAAATTTCCAATTTCTGCGCAAGTTACTCCTTCTGCAGAGATCTTGTTGTCCCTTGTAAACCTATCATGTTTTGCTGGTTTTAGTCTTGTGCTGCCTCGCGAACTCCTGATACATAAATCAATAATGTCAGCAAAATTTTCTTGATAAATATCTCATTTTCCCATAATATTTAGTGTTTCAATCCATTGTTCCTTCATACCTTTAATTATTGTTGTTTTTAATACATTATTAGGTAAGGGTAATGATGCATAAGGAGATCTTTGAAGATTATACTGAAAACGTTCAACATACTCTTCTAATGTTTCATTAGGTCTAGCTACCATCTGAAATATTTCATCTTTTAACTCTCTAGACCTACAATAATCCTGATATTTCTTCAGAAAAGCACCTTTCATTTGATCCCAGTTATTTATAACACTTTCACCGAACCCCATAAACCATCGTAAAACAACCCCTTTCAATGTAGAGGGAAATAATTTCAGCTTTTAGGGATCAGTGGTATAGTCATATCCTCTGCACAGCACATCAAATTCAAATAAAAATGCATCTGGATCTTCTGATGTAAGGCCATGGAATGTAGGGATGTGTTGGAGCGGAATGGCCTTCATAGGTGCATTAGCTGCAGTATCTACAATGGGATATTGCAGTGTGGAGGTTTGGGTGTTTGGCTGGTTCTGGGCCATTTGGTAAAATATGTGCCAATAACCTTCTGGGATGTCTAGGAGGGTATTCCTAGGCTGACTAGAAGGAGCAGGAATGGCCTTAACAACACTTCCTTAATCTGGGATAATGAGAGTTCCTTGCTGAATTAATATTTGGGGGGATTCTTCATTTTGGATGATCTTTACAACACTTCCCTTATCTGGGCTGCTTAATGGCTGAATTATCCCAAGAGGAGATCTTGGTTCTTCAGTTTCCCCTGTTTCTCCTCTTCCTTTGCAGAGGTTGCTAAGGTTCCCTTCTTGCAATGATTTTGGGCTAGAATTCTCAATTTCTTGAAAATCTTGCTCCTCAGTTTGGCTATGCACCTCAGCAAAGGCTACAAATGGTGATCTTGTGGCCTGAAGGGAACTAGTAGGTTGTCTAGAAGCAACTTTTCTAGGTCCTACTGAAGGCTGAGATTCTACTTTCTTAAGGATTTCGTCTATAAAGGTCGATCGGCCAAGGGTCACCGGCCCCTTAGCTTTTTCAGGTTTGGGTAGTGGTTTAGGATTCTTTTCAGGCTTTTTCTGCTTAGTCATGCACACAAATCAAATGCTAATTTCTACCCAAAATATCAACAAATCTGCAGGAAAGCGGGCAGGGGAGCAGGGCTGTTACATGCTCCGTACGTAGGTTCTTACCTTCCATTTTTAAAACCCAATTCTCTCCTAGCAAGTACTTACACTACTCTGAAAAGAAACAAATGGCTACACTCTTCCCCGGCAACGGTGCCAAAATGTCGAGCAGTAAAAAGGGTCTTTTTCACCTCTATTTACCCTACATTAATTATCAATCCAGGTACGATTTGTTATCTCAAAGAGTGTACTCAGTCTAAGGCGGTCATTTGTCAGAGTAATGCTAGTAGTATAGTGCTTTAAATACAAGAGTAAACGGATGCTTGGAATAAAATCTACTTTCAAAAAGAAACTTAACACTCTGAGACTTAAATCATTTACTCAGAAAACTACAGCAACTTATCAGTCAAGGGTGTAGTAATAATAACTCCTCCCTCTGTAAACTGATGTAATTGAGAAGCAATTTAAGGAAAAGATCATCAACCTAGGAACTAGACAAGAACTGTCAATGTTCACTACAGTTTTAGATCATTTTGTGCACATCAAAGCAATGATAATTCAAATAACAGGAAATGGAATAGCGACTGGTTTATTTAACTCGATTGAATATCAAAGCTTTAACCTACGAAAATGATGCAGTAATTGCAATCTTCACTCAGAAAGGATTTGAACAGCAAATGAAAATGGGACAGCAAACTAAAGGAAGCTATGAAATATTGAACAACAACCTAAATCAAATGTAAATGCACGGCAAATCAAATCAAATATTACACAACACTTTTCTGTTGAAGGAACAGTAATATGAGTTTCAGCATAACAATTGTTAATCACGGTTGTGAAGAAACAACAATTGCGATCATGGTGGAACAACAGTCCCAATGAACAACAATCACACTTGGGAGTAAACCGTAGATAAATAGACAATAATACCAATTTATAAATACATAGCATTGTTACTCTGTAATCGAACAGTAATGGTAATCTGTAAGGAACAACAATGTTATACAATAATATCAATTTGTTAAAGGAACAACAATACGATATAACTTCAGAACGAGTAGCATAACATTCCTGTGTAGAGAATAACCTTACTATTCAAATAGGAATGAGATATAATAGAGCTAATACAAGAAATAATAAGGAATAGTATATTACTAAACAAAGCAGATAAGAGAAATCAAATCACACACGACTTGGAATCGAGAATTAATGGTATAGGAAGCAAGTGATCCACCAGGGCCAGGCCCTTAGCCTCCAAGGACGCACTGCTTATAATTACTCCAGAATCAAAGATGGAATGGCAACAGAGTTTATATATTAAGCATCAAAACAGAGTTACAGTAATCGCTCTTTTAAAGAGAGTCGATGATCAAAGTTTCAGTTACAATAGTGAATTTCATAAAAACAACAATAGTCCGTCCGCTTGGGCTAGCAATGTTGTCCCTTCTTATAGCAGCCAAGCAGAGATATCAATGATATAGAGAATCGTTAAGGTAGCGATCCCTCAGGATCAAAGGATCCTGAGGGATTCGCCATACTGTTAGCTCTCAGTTATCTTCTCGTTCTCTTGCGTCGATTTGGTATCTCCTCTTCCTTTTCCTGGCTTGTATGCTCTAATTTGGATTGCCTTGTTTGGATGCGGTTACCTGTCAAACGGAAAACAGTTGATTGCATCTTGTCGTTTCCTTTGAAATGGAAATTTTACATTTTCCTCTTTATCTGCATAAAAAAAGGGTAATTATTAGTCATTTTACGTTGCACACAAATCTTCTAAACTTTATCATAATCTTTCACCATATACTTATTTCGTAATGTAAAGAAGTTATGAATTTAAGGAAAGGATGACAAAATAAGTGGTAATTACATACCTTCTCTAGTGCTCAACAGGTGAAAGACCTGCAATAGCCTCCAGTGTTTTGACACTTTTTCCAGTGCCGTTCCATTGCACATTTTCTTGGCCACTTTAATAATCAAATCCGAAACTACTTCAATTATGACATTGTGTGAATTTGAATCCACCAGGATTTCCAGGCATTTCTCTAAGTCCATGAGTTCCACCATGTTATTAGTGGCCTTCCCCAAGTGACCATGAAATATCTCCTTTATGCATCCCTGCTCATCTCTTGTAACACCCCCAAAACCAGTTAACCCTAGGTTGCCCTTGGACGCTCCATCTATATTGACTTTTAAGAAGCCATGTGGAGGAGGCTTCCAAATATCCATACTTGCATTTGTTTGGCTCACACCCTTGTTTATGCCCTATGGGACTATTGACTGGAGACCCAACTGCAGTAGTATACAGGCTTCCTGGGGCAAAGGAGGATTCTCCAGAAGTTTCCACAACAAACCTGTGACTGTGTCTTTGAGCTGTCGTAGAATTTGTGCAATTATGTGCTGGGGCATGCTTGTCTTGCTCTTAAAAATCCTGCCATTGCGTTCTTTCCAAACATCCCAGATGACAAAGCCTGGAACCAAAGTCCAAGCTTTATCGACAATTTCATTGCCTGAGAAGTTTTTCCTCCAATTATTCAAAGTATTGGTGATGCCGAGTTTGTCCCTATCAGTATGCCTGAAGACTGAGGCCACCCAATCCCACATGGTGGAGGTGAAAAGGCATAGGTTGAGTAGGTGATTCATCGTCTCCTCTTGTAAGACACATAGAGGGAATTTGGATGGGTCGAAAAAACCCCTTTTCAATAGATTCTCCCAAGTTAGAATCTTCTTTTGTTGAATAAGCCAAATGAACAACTTTATTTCATCCCGTGAGGGTTTTGCCAAAGGTTCTTTCATACCTGATCAGGGTTTTGGTCGTTAAACCCTGTGACTATTCTTTTAGCTTCTTTGAGGTTAAAGTTTCCTTCGGTGTTCCTTCCCCATCTTAGTTGGTCAGACAAGGAGGACACCAAAATCTTCCTTTGCTCCAAATCCCGAGCAAGAGAATCTGCCTGGGCCTTCAAAGGGTTATCTTCACTATGGCCTAAATCCTTCCAAATTCTCCATTTACCATTGTTCCTTACCTAATCCCAGAAGTCACTTACCATAAGTAAACCTTTGTTGTTAGTATCATTTTTGAGAGTGGCTAATTCGTCCTTAAACAAATTGGGTTCTTGTTGCCAGTTATCCTCCCAAAATCGTGCCAGGTTCCCAACTTGGATCTCCCAGAAACTATGCTGCTGGACAATACCTCTATTCTCCCAAGCAAGATTCCAAATGTGGGAGCCCTTAATGCATCCTGACATTCGGATGTGATCCCTCTCCTGCCAATTTTTTGCATATTTTTGTTTCCAGAGCTTGGCCCAAGGGGTTGCTGATTCCTTGAGCCACCTCCACCAAATTTTAGCTCCCGAAACTCTGCTGAAGGTTTCAGTGTCATGAAGCCCCAAACCACCATGGGACTACTAAAGCCCATTTCTTTTTCTCTTCCCCTCTGCCCCATAGAAAATCCCTTTGAATGCTCCTGATCTGTTGCAAAACTCCTTTAGGAGCCGGAAGAGATAAGAACATGAAAAAGGGAATGGCCTGCAAGGCAGCCTATGTGAACACAAGGCATCCCACCAAATTCAAAGACCTGCATGTCCATTTCCTGATCTTGTCTTGAAGCTGATTCATTATCAGCTCCCACACTCCCTTGCTTAGAGGTTTGTCTGTAAGAGGCATTCCCAGGTACTTGGAAGGTAACTGGTCCCTTTGAAACCCAAGAATTCTGGTGATATTCCTCTGAATAGCAATGTCAGTGTTAAAGAAGAAAACTTTTGATTTGTTGAGGCTTACCTCTGTGCCAGCCGCCATAGCAAAGTTGTTTAAGATTTGTTTGATCGCTTTGGCTTCCCTGACTGTGGGTATACCTTACAACATTGTGTCATCCACAAATTGTTGGTGAGTATTAGCCACTCCATCCAGGGTAAGTTTGAGACCCTGGATTCTTCCTTCAACAATTGTTGTTTTGATCGCTCTGCCTAGCCCTTCCATCATAAGAGCAAAGAGGAAGGGAGAGAGTGGATCCCCTTGTCTGAGACTTCTTGAGGGCATGAAGGTTCTTGAGGGAGCACCATTAAGCAGGATCGAAAAATTGGCTGTGGATACTAGTGCCATAAGCCATCTTATCCAGTTGTGGTCGAAGCCATAAGCCCTTAGTATAGCCCTTATATAAGACCAACTTAGCTTATCGTAGGCTTTCGCTAGGTCCAACTGAATGATCATACCAGCTTGTTTATTTCTTTTGAGAGAGTGTACCACCTCGTGAACTTGGATGATGTTATTGAGAATCTATCTTCCCTCCACATAGTCATTTGCTCCTCTAAAACGAGAGCTAGAAGAAGGGGCTTGAGTCTGTTGGCGATAACTTTGGAGATAATTTTGTACACCACATTACATAAAGATATGGGTCTGAAACCATCCAGAGTCATGGATTTTTCCTGTTTTGGGATCAAAGCTATGAAGGAGGCATTAAGAGCTTTCAGAACCGATTTGGATCTTCTTGAGTCTTCCACCACCTCAAGGATATCCTGTTTGACTATACTCTAGCAAGCTTTGAAGAAGTCCACATCGAACCCATCCGAGCCTGGAGCTTTGCCATTTTGCATTTCATTGAGCACATCATTGACCTCCTCTTCTGACACTGGCCTGTTAAGATTGTGGTTGTCTTCTCTAGTGACCAGCTGAGGGATGTACTTTGTGAAATTACTGATGAACCTTGATCTATCAACCAGAGGCTCCTCTGCTATGTTGAGGAAGTGTTGAACAAGGACAGATTCCATTTCTTTGTGAGAGACGAGCTCTATCCCTTGAGAATCCTTGAGTTTTGTGATTCTGTTGTGTGCCCTGTGATCTATGGTAGATTTATGAAAGAAATTTGTGTTTCTTTCTCCCTCTCTAATCCATTGCACCCTCGATTTCTGTCTCCAGAAAATCTCCTCTTGCATGCATCTATCTTCCCATTCTTTCTACAGAGAATCAGCTAGATTTTTCCGCTCCTCAGTGAAACCATCTGTGATGATGATTTGATTGATCTCCTGGAGTTTTTGCTCAACTTCTTTTTTAGCTTTGAAAATGTTGCCAAACTCCTTTTTGTTCCAATCTTTCAGCCTGGATTTGATGTGTTTAAATTTCTGCTGGCGCAAGAACATTTTAGTGCCTTGAATGTTCATATCCTCCCTCCACCATGTGTCAATATTGCTGGTGAATTCAGGGTGAGAGAACCATGCATTTTCAAACCTGAAAGGTATGTTCCTAGGAGTGCCCATAAAAATGGCCTCAAGCTGTACGGGCCAATGGTCCAAGCCTCCAAAGGGAAGGATAGAAGCGGACATGGTAGGGCCTGACAGAAAGAGATCCACTGAGATGAGAAACCTATCTAGCTTAGAGGCGACTTGAGAAGCCCCTCCCCTTTTATTGTTCCAAGTGAAGGTGCCATTTAAAGCTTCAGTGTCCACTAACCCCGAGTTCATTATGAAGTTTTGGAAGGCAATGGAGTCTCTACCTAGTTGTTTGATACCCCCTTTTTTCTCTGTAAGAGATTTGATCATATTGAAATCTCCTGCAACAATCCAGGGCACATCAGGGTGTCTCGCTCTAAGCTCCTCAAGAGAGGTGAGAAACTTGAGCTTTTCTTCTTGCTTTTAAGGCCCATAAATGTTTGTGATCATGTAACTCTCTTAATCCCCTATAGGTTGACACACCAAAGAAAGATAGTTCCTCAATGCTTCAGCATCCAGGATTCCAAATTTCTAGGGATTTGAGAGCATAAGAATCTTGCCCGCCGAGTTGTTTGCTTTGACCTCTATATACTCATGCTTAATTAACAATTTGTTATGTATTTCTCTGATCTTGTCCATCGAACATTTTGTTTCCTGAATAAAAACCATGTCTGGTTTTTCTTCTTTTATTCTACTGCTAAGATTTCTTTGTTTCCTTCTACTTCCTATACCTCTAATGTTCCAGGTTGTAAGCTTCATTAAGAAAGATTTGTAAAGGAATAACTAGTGAGATCTCTCATCTTACCTGAGTTAATCATGAGTTTCCCACATTCGTTCAGTAGCTCATTTTGTCTTTTCCTTCCTCTCTTCCTACCCGGGTTCTTGGGAGAGTGTATCTGTGAGTCCTCCATCGTATTGACCCCCTTATGCTCCTGGCTTTCATGATTTCTTTTGACTCTAGAGCCCTTCGATTGTGATCTCTAGAGGAAGAGCTATTGAACCCTATCAAATTCCTCTTTTGGCAAGGAATCCACTCCTTTGGTGATACCTTGTTCCAGAAACTTCTCTAGATCTAAATTCTCCCTTTCTAGAATCTCCTGCAGTTCATGGTCCTCATTCCAGCTTCACTTGGGGTCATCTCATGGTCCCTACTTATCTCCATACTGCTTGGCAGATCATCCTTTGGCTGGCTATTCTCTATCATATTTTCCATGCTTGTATCCCTTGCCTTCTCAGTGGGAGTGATCCTCGACTCCTGGTTTGTTCCTTTGTTTCCAACCTCTTCTTCTGGGATCTTGAAACCATTTTGGCTCTATTGCCTATCCTCATCAATCTTATTTTGTTGCCGCTTCCTGCCTTTCCCTTTGCCCCCAACCTTGGTGAAACCCTCAGGATTTTTATCTGTGGTGATTTTGACATTTCTTTCCATTTTGTTTGTTGGGCAGTCTCTGTATAGATGCCCATGTTCATGGCATTTACGACACCTAAATGGGACATGTTCATAGTCCATCGCCTGCATCCATTCTTCGTCATACACTTCTAAAATGATCGCATCCGAAAGTGCCCCAAATAAGTCCATTTCCACACATATCCAGGCGAAGGAGGTATATTTTCCTTTCAGAGTCGCATCTGAGATCTTTATAAAATTCCCTAGTTTGTTGCCTATTGTCTTCAGAGACTTTGGCAACCAATAATCCAGAGGAAGGGAGTAGAGTCTAATCCATACTGGTACCGATGTGAATGTTTCGCGTTCTGGGACAAAGTTCATCATCCATGGCTGCATGTAGAGGCCTGCAACAGCGTAGAAATAAGGTCCTCCTTCGAACACTCTGTCCTTGTCCTCTAGGCTTGTGAATACCACCGTGAAGAAGCCCTTGGATCCTAGGTGAAGGTTTATTTCTCCCTTGGGTTTCCAGTGGCTCCTTATCCATACGTGCAGCGCCTTCTCTGTCGGCCATATCCCCATGAATTTGCATATAACCGCATATTCTGTCATGTGATCTCTGTGCACTTGTAGCGCTGGGTCACTTAAAATGACCCAAGGGATTATGGTCGACTTGGGTTTGCAAACCCCAGTTGTGCTCATGGAAGAAGTTTTCTAATTGTTGCCCCCTGTCCTCTTCTCCCTGCTGGCTTCCTGCTGATCCCCTTCCTGTTCATGAGGTCTGTTTTTTCCCAGTTTTTCCATGTTAATAGCCTCTGATGCCATCTCCATAGGTTTCTTGAAATGATGCGTTCTAGCGTCCTTGCTTCTATCTGCCACTATTTGACTGTAGGAGGGAGCGACACTTCCCCCTGCTCATCCCACCATGGTACCCAACGATACAACCCTAACGTCAACCCTAGGTCAGATTGCAGAGCTCCAAAATCTAGAATAATATCCACAATCCTCTTAACCAGCAGTATCAAAAAAAAACCTTACTTTCACTAGATATTGTGGGTATTCATTTCTTTATTAACATTTTTTATACCCCTTTATATTTTTTCATTAATTTTGAGCTCCATTTCGTATACCTCGCAATATAAAACACTTTACCCCCTTATTATATGTTCAATATAATATGTCATTTTTTCCTCAATATATATCCCCCAATATAAACAAACTCCCCACTAAAACCCCCTAAATATATTTTAAGTTTTAAAATTTATTTTTTATTTTAAAAAGAAAAATTATAAAATAAATTTATTTTTAATTATAAAAATCTAGAAAACACATTATATATCATAAAATTATAAAGTTAAATTATTTTTAATTAAAATTATATATATATATATATATTATAAAAATAATTTATAATAAAATGATTTTTAAAAATTAAAAAATATGACTAAATAAATAAATAAAATTAAAATTAATAACCGTGGTGAGCCTTTTGATCAGTTTTTTACATCTTATTCAGTATATATCCTTCTTATTATCCTTACTTCAAACAGATTATAACATATTGGTCTTTCCGTCAAACCTATATTAGTTTGAATTTTGATTTAAAATTTTTACATATTTCCTATAATTTAATATTAAAAATTAAAATATATTATTTTTTAAATATTTTAAAATTATTTTCCATATATTTAATTAGCTGTCATCTTATTGATCTTATCGTGTAATAATAACTAGAACATCAAGATTATATCCCTCCGCATGCTATAAGCATTTATGAGAGATTGAACATTGTCGGGCACAAATCACATCCTCCAGCGTAGTTGAAGCAAAACCAACAAATGCATTATTAATACTAACGCCTATTGCTAAGGTCCAATAATGTAAAGCTTGCACGACATCCTCCAATTGATGAAACTCTAGGCCACAAATAGACAAAATGTCATTTGTTCTAGGAGGCGAAAACGAACAGAGATTCCATGTCTGTGGTGAAATTGACACGCATGCACGTAAGGATTATTAGCCGATGGAGTTCAAATCATTCCAGTAAATATAAAGTTATTCTACGTTTTTTTTTTTTTTACATTTGATGATATGCTCTGATGCATTTTTGTACTAGATGTTGCAAAGGAAATGTCGTAAGACATAAAATAAATAGTCACTGAAAATAAGAATTAATAAAGAAAATTGCATGCAAAGGTGGAAGATAAAGCTAAATGATTTACATTCTCTGAAACTTATAGATAGTATAATGCTTGTGACAAAGATGGGCTCTTGATCTTCTAAGATGTTTGTTAAGTTTCAATAATAAAACTACAAATAGTAGATTATAATGGATGTAAATGGTCATTGAAAATAAGAATTAATATTTGCAGACGGCCATAGAATACAGGCCCAAATCCTCCTATGTCAATTTGCCTTCCAAAGCCACCAGTTATTTCCTTGACCTTGTGATAACTAAATTTTCTACATTGAGGTGATGATAAGTCATGGCCTTTTGTGGCTTTTTTCAAAGGATTTCTCTCTGCAAGAACAATCGAAGAATGTTGTTACAAATATTAAAATCACTCACAAAATATGTAGACCAATAGAGAATGATCAAAAAAGACACAAATCATATATACATACCAATGGCCCTAGCCCTAGCCCTAGCCCGTTTCAATCTTCTACTAGGTACTGTTGCATTTTGGAATTAGTCCTCTATCAGTGGTTTCAAAATGGTTTGCAAAGAACAAGGTATTCAAATCTCTCACAGAATAGAGGTGATTCAGAACCCTCTTCCGGAGGAAACGCATAAAAATAAGATGAAAAATCAACTCATTAAAACATCAATGCAAATATATAGCGACCTTCATCACTTGGGTCTGCAGTTTAGTAAGACATTGTAGTATATGGGATAGAAGAGTTCAACAAGGAGGAATATCTTTAAGAATCCTATGTAGCAAAAATCAAAGTGAAGCAGATTAAGCAGAGATGGAGGATGAGATGCAAAGATACATAGTGTGCACTTTAAGGATTTAATTTCCATGTCCATATAGGCGTTATACATCAATATTTGACTTCAACAAATCCATACATTCATGAGAAAAACATCCAAAAGCTACTTATGATATAATCTAAGAGGAAAATGGAAACACATATGAAATCAACATAGCAAGAACATACCACTAAGGTGAGCCAGAATCACCAAAAACCTGTATTAATCTTCAGCAAAGCAATAATACATCAACAATGCACATCACTTCTCTATTGGAAAGCCAAAATTTTACAAAAGTTTTGAACCTGCTTAAAATATCATCTCACTTAAAATGTCATCTCACTATCTTTATAGGGCCTCTGGAACAAGGTCATTCACATACTTCATCTCAATGCATTTCAGAATTAGTCCTCTATCAGTGCTTTCCTGTCACAGTGGTTTGCAAAGAACAAGGTATTCAAATCTCTCCCATTCTACATATTATGGGGCATTTCGCATACAAGGAATGCTAATATTTTTTACCAGAAAGATATGGATGTAAGGCGTCCATCATCAAGATTAGAGCTTTTTTTAATGGAGAAAGGACTTGTCACAAAAAGATTTCCAAATCTACTACTTTCCACATTGCGCTCATATTGACCTCTTTCACAACCCTTTTATCTAAAATGCCTTCAATATTTCCTTCGCGAATCATCGATCTTCGCTGCACACAAATTCAAAATCCACAACAACATTAGAATTCTAGTGCTCCAATAACTTCATACCCACAAATACAAATATAGTTGCATTAATGAAGCTTATCCACAAGACGATATCACTTTTTTCGCCAGAAACATTTGTATCCACTGGTTCTCTCCCAGATATTATCTCAAAAGTCACAACTCCAAAGCTATATACATCACTTTTCTCTGTCAAATTGTGCGTAGTGGCATATCTATTCAAAGCAATGGCCCTATTAATATCGAAGAATTCATTTTCTCTTTTGATTTTTAGTTCCAGATAAATTTAATGGGAAATGTGTAATACTCAGGATCAAGGTAACCGAATGTGCCCTTCACATCTGTTGAGACATGGGTTGCTTCACTTGAGGGGCCAAACCTAGACAGCCCAAAGTCTGATAGTTTTGCTTCCATCCGTTCACTTAAAAGAATATTAGTATTTTTGATATCTCTGTGAATTATGATAGGTTTGCAACCATTATGCAAGTATTCCTGATCCAGGTGGATATTGGTGGCCACCCGCTAATTCCACTTGGAGCCCTACTAGTGCTTCTTTCAGTTTTCAGTTTCCTTAATTATAGCATAGTTTACTATTTTTAGCAGTTTTTCGGGTCCTAAACTTCCAGAGCCATTTTGAGGCCCAGCGATTTTTCTATCAAAAAATCGTCTTTTTTGTCATAGTCCTCAGAGAGATCTTTCCAATGGGCTATCATGCACGTCAAATGGAGATAATATGACCAATTTGTGACCCCGGGAAGTTGGTTGTCCAACTCACCCCAACGGGGCCCACAAACTCTTGGTGTTACATCTCCTCGGGTTAGGGTTTTGGTTGTTTAGGGTTTTCTCTTATTGTTCAATCATAAAAAGGCCCTTGAGCCTCATTGTAAGACAGCTCAGAGGCATGTAGCCACCACATCTCTGCTCAGAGATAAGCTACCATTGCCCTAGCTGGTTTATTTACATTACTGTTTGTAAGAATATTTAAGTATTTTACATTAATGAAATGAAGTATTATTTCCACTGCATATCTGTGTTTATGGTTATCTCTGTAATTTGTTGCGTTCATGTTTAAGTTCGGATCAATTCCAATCCTGATTATTATTTTTACAGAGACATTGACAAAGTCTAAATTCATGGTTTTTTCAAGAGGGAAAGACACACACCTTGAGATGCATTCAATGCAATGTCAAGCCTTGTTTTCTAGTCAGCCAACTGCTATAAAGCATTTGGCCCTGTACAGCAAGAAAATAATAGTTAAGAATATATATATATATATATACACTGCACAATAAGACAACACATATAAATAGATAAATTGAAATTTTTTTCAAGATTAAACACAAGACAAGATAGCCCAGGATTTGACCCATACCATGGAGAATTCCCCTCAAGTTTCCCTTGGACATATACTGGTAAATCAATATCTGATTTCCTCCTTCACAACAATATCCCACAAAGGGCACAAGATTTTTATGGTGCACTTTCGAAAGCATAGTAACCTGTATTATACCTTTCTTTTCAGTGAGTCGCAGTGCCCTTTGCACATATCTATTTTTAAAAATGCCGAAATGTTTCTCTAGAGATAAAAATATTTTATCTTTAATTACAAAAACCATTGTTGTTTATATAGGAAAGTGTGAAACGCTGATCAATTAAGCAGCCATACATACCTCTGTTGAGAATTCCTTGTCTCCTTGTTTTGATGATTCTGACAGTACTTTGACAGCCAGCTCCAACCCATTTTGCAGACGGCCATAGAATACAGGCCCAAATCCTCCTCTGCCAATTTGCCTTCCAAAGCCACCAGTTATTTCCTTGACCTCGTTATAACTAAATTTTCTACATTGAGGTGATGATAAGTCATGGCCTTTTGTGGATTTTTTCAAAGGATTTCTCTCTGTAAGAACAATCGAAGAAATTTTTTACAAATATTAAAATCACTCACAAAATATGTAGACCAATAGAGAATGATCAAAAAATACACAAATCATATATACATACCAACAGCCCTAGCCCTAGCCCTAGCTCGTTTCAATCTTCTACCAAGTACTGTTGCATTTTGGAATTAGTCTTTAAAATATCATCTCACTTAAAATGTCATCTCACTATCTTTATAGGGCCTCTAAAGGAAGATCGGATATCTCAACTCCAGCCAGAGGGTTTCCGAGGAAGATTGGATACTGTTGAAGTTAAATTCCAATGTGACTCCTTTTGCCAAGGCAGGATTCTTCAGCAGGATGAAATTTTGGTGGTTGAATTCTCTTTTGTCCAAAGGAAAGAAGCAACCTCTAGAAGAAGATGATTTTCCTTGTGTGTGTAGATGATCAAGCACAAAATATATATACAACATTTACAGAAGAACTGTTGAGGCGAAAAGCAGAAAAACCCATCTGCCACTCGATCAGTTTTCTGGGCTTTGGTTTGTTGTCACTGGAAAAATATGGCACTGGGTTCTATGCTTTTCTCAATGTATTTACTGTGTCTTCTGGACCACTTGTTTTGAATGCCTTTATTGGAGTTTCAAAAGGTAGACAGTAATTCAAATATGAAGCAATTTTTTGGTAGGAACACTCTTTATTGCCAAGACCACAGCGTCCATATCTCAAAGGCAATGTTATTTTGGCACTAGATGGATTGGTCTGTAGATGCGCTCTTCACTCATTGCAGCAATCTATTAGAAACAACTAAAGTTGTCCAATGAAGCTAAACAGGTGCATACAACTGGAGAAATCATGAATTATATGGTAGTAGATGCTTATCGTATTGGTGAATTTCCTTTCTAGTTTCATCAGACTTGGAAAATAGTACTCCAGCTCATATTGGCTTTAAGCATCCTCTTCCATGTAATTGGATGGTCCACACTTTCAGCCTCAACAGTTATCATCATTACCATGCTCTGTAACCCTCCAATGGGAAAGTTACAGCATAAGTTTCAAATTGAACTCATGTCAGCCCAGAATTAGCGGTTAAGGGCTACCACAAAAGCGCTAGTGCATATGAAAGTATTGAAATTTCATGCATGGGAGGAACGCTTCAAAGAAAGTATTGAGAAGATGCACAAGGTAGAGTTCAAATGGCTATCTGCAATTCAACATATTAAAGCCTACAATAAGTTATTGTTTTGGTCATCTCCCGTTTTGATTTGGACTACAACGTTTGTAACCTACTATTTTCTTAAAATTCCTTTGACTCCAAGCAACATCTCCACGTTCATAGCCACTTTGTGCATCGTTCAAGAACCTATTCGACTAATTCCCGATGTAATTGATGTTATCATTCAAGCCAATGTCTCATTAAGTCGTATCATCAACTTTCTAGAGGCTGTCGAATTACAGGATGGGGTGGTTGAGCGGGTAATGGTATTTCATCAGAATTCTAACCTCTCTCTTCTTATCAGTTCTGCAACACTAAGTTGGGATTCCAATTCATCAAAGCCCACATTGAGAAACATAAATATAGAGGTTAAGCATGGCCAAAAATTGGCAATTTGTGGAGAAATTGGATCTGGAAAATCAATTCTTTTAGCTGCAATACTCGGAGAGAAGTACCAAAGTTGAGGGGCAGTGTGAGTATGAATTATTTACCCCTTTACCTTAACATTGTCAATAGTTTAAATTGATGGATTCTATTTCTTAACGTTTTTAACCCTGCCACTGTAGTTGCAAGTCTATGGCACCGTCGCACATGTTTCTTAAACTGCATGGATTCAAACTGGAACAGTACGAAACAACATATTATTTGGGCGTTCCATGGATGAGAAAAAATATCAGGAAGTTATCCTCAAGTCTTCACTGGATAAAGACCTCCAGAATCTTCCCTTTGGAGATCTGACTGAAATAGGAGAAAGAGGTGTCAATCTCAACAATGGCTAGAAGCAACGAATACAACTTTCTCGTGCCTTATATCAAGATTCTGATATTTATCTTTTGGATGATCCTTTCAGTGCTGTTGATGCTCATACTGCTACTAGCTTGTTTAAGGTTAATATGGTGATTTCCTTTTGATATAAGGGTTTTACAGTTAATATGTAGCTAGTACTAATTTGTACGTTGCACCTTTCTACAACAATGATTTTCATTTTCCTTAGCTTCCTCAGTTCTTATTAATCACGGATTTTGATGTGTAGGAATACATAATGGGAGCACTGTCAAACAAGATAGTGATCCTTGTAACACACCAAGTTGATTTTCTCCCGACATTTGATGCTATTATGGTGGTTAGTAAACAGTTGTCCTAGTCATGTGGATGTTGTTTGTTTGCTTGTATACAACTTTTTGACGAAGTTTTCTAACAGATGCCACATAATTATAATTTCTGTAATTTTAACATATCTAATGCTCGTAGTTTTGGCAAGTTTTCTTTGAATTTCTACACTAAAGTCTCTCTTTTGCAGTTGATGGTGGATGGAGAGATTCATCAAGCAGGGCAATATCAAGAACTGTTGGTCTCAAGTGAGGCATTTAGGGAGCTTGTGAATGCACACAGGAATAATTTTGGTTCCAATGAATCAACAGTGACAATGCCATCCACAAAATATGAACCCATCAATGAAGAGAGAGAAATTCAAAGGAGCATATCACAGAAAGAACGATTGATTTCAAATAGAGCTCCTAAGGGGATCAACTAGTTAAAAGGGAAGAGAAGGACATTAGGGACACTGGTTTGAAGCCATATATTAACTATTTCAAACAGAATAAAGGTTTCTTATACTGTTCTTGTGCTGGTCTTGGTCATCTTATATTTTTTATTGGGTAGATTTCAGGAAATATTTGGATGGCTGCAAAGGTGCAAAGTCCTCACGTCAGTGTATTATGTTTAATAATAGTGTACTCAGCCATTGGGTTCACATCTATATTCTTCTTATTCATTCAGAAACTATTTTGTGTTATTTTGGGGCTTGAGGCATCAAAGTCTTTCTTTTGTGAGCTTCTGTCTTCTTTATTCCGAGCACCAATGGCATTCTTTGACGCAACTCCATTGGGAAGGGTTCTGAGTAGAGTAAGTATTTTATTTAATCACCATAGGGTTCTCACTTCACGGAGATATCAAAACTACTAATATTCTTTTAAGTGAACAGATGGAAGCAAAACTATCAGACTTTGGGCTGTCTAGGTTTGGCCCCTCAAGCGAAGCAACCCATGTCTCAACAAATGTGAAGGGCACATTTGGATACCTTGATCCCTAGTATTAAACATTTCCCATTCAATTTTTCTCTCTATTTTTTCATTTAATTTATCTAGAACTGAAAATCAAAAGATAAAATGGATTCTTTGATATTCATAGGGTCGTTGCTTTGAACAGATTTGCCACTACGCACAGTTTGACAAAGGAAAGTGATGTATATAGCTTTCGAGTTGTGAATTTTGAGATAATATATGGGAGAGAACTTGCACGATGAACGAAGTAGAGATCTAACATCTGGAAATGGCGCACTCGCAGGATGAGTGAAGCAATAGTGATCTATTGGTCCTTGAAAATTTGGAATTTTCACCTGAACCGGATTCAAGGTCCCTCGGTTATGCGCAAGAAATGCCTGCCTGAGGGGCGTGTAAGCATCCAAAAGAAAACTGAACTGCGTGCCAAAGTCCACCATGGTCTGCCTGGCGCCCATGTTGTCTGACAAGAAGACAGTTGGCGGGATTGAGAGAAACTATTGTCCAACCATGATGTCATAGAGCTTGACAGCGTAGGCCACTTTGTTGAAATAGGGCAAAGGAATGGATTGGGTATACAGGGGCGTGTAATGGAGATATTTGGAAAATGGGCTGTCTCCGAATAGGAGAATGCCTGCAGATTGTCGGTAAAGAACATGGTTTAGAATGCAGTAGGAAATGAATGACTGAGAGCCACCCGCAGGATGAACGAAGCAACAACCATCCATTGTTTCTCGAAAATTTGGAAAATTCACTTCAACCGAATTCAAGGTCCCTCAGTGATACACAATAAATGCCTACCTGAGGGGCGTGTAAGCGTCCAAAAGAAAACTGAATTGCATGCCAGAGTCCACCATGGTTTGCCCGGCACCCATGTTTTCCGGCAAGAAGACAGTTGGCAGGATTGAGAGAAACCTTCGTCCAACCATGATGTCATAGAGCTTGATAGTGTAGGCCACTCTGTTGAAATAGGGCAGAGGAATGGATTGGGTATACAGGGGTGTGTAATGGAGATATTTGGAAAATGGGGAGTGTCCGAACAGGAGAATGCCTGTGGATTGTGGGTAAAGAACATGGTCTGGAATGCAGTAGGGAATGAATGACAGAGAGCCTTGGCTCAGACAGATGAGACTCGGGGTGTCGGGTACGAGTAATGGCACGCACTCGAAGATGAAATTGGGGATTTTAATAACAGGGGAGACATGGATTAGACTGAGGTTCACAATATTAGAACTGAGGACCTGTCTGCAAAGGTCCCGACATAAGAGTAGTAGTGTTAGCAGAGGCGGTTGCTGTTACAGGTTGTGGGAACTCGAAAATTGTTGGTCTCTTTTGTGCAGACGGATGAGCTGCAGGGGATAGGTTGGTAAGAGGTGGAGAGAATGGGGTTAAAAGTGGAACCAGGAGCCGATAAGGGATTGCATTCCAGCCATGACAGCTCGCTGCCTGTATCGACCACCATTTCTTATTTCTGAGGTGGGTTGCCCTCGGTAATTCCCGTTGAACATGGAAATAACCCTGCAACTGAACACAAGGAAAGACTTAGCAATAGAATAATTATGTATATATTCAAAGGTAACGGGAGGACCTTTTGGCAAATGGTAAAGGGTTCAGAACACATTACCTGTACCGAAGGATTCAAGTGCCTTCTTGGGTGTTGAAGCCCTTGAATTGCAGAACAACTGGAAGCCTTACAAGCAAGACAAGAAACAAAGAATTAGCTAGATTAAAGGAAAAAAATGAACAGGCTTAGGGCTAGATGCACCCAACGGAGCCATGGGAACAGAAATGGGACTATGGTTATAATAGTGCAAATCATGATTTAGTTGAATTTACAGTTAGTAACATCTAATGGTGGAAAAACATTTAATCGTCTAACAATAGATCTGACAGTCAAGATTATGACAAAAAGGCAGCTGGGGGAGTTGATTTCAGAGGGGAACGCCTTACGACGTAATTAATTGTAATTTGGTTGGCTATCATATCTATGATTTATCATCATGCAAACAAAAATAAGGCTGCAGTTCAACCATATTATGCCAAATGAAGCTTAAAATATTAAATGTTGACATTTAATTTAAAATTAATTAATTGTAATTTGGTTGGCCATCATATTTATGATCTATCATTTTGCAAACAACAATAAGGCTCAAAGAACACTCTTTCGGATTAATGTTATGCCAAAGGATGCTTAAAATATTAAATAATGACATTTAATTTAAAATTAATTAATTGTAATTTAGTTGGCCATCATATTTATGATCTATCATTTTGCAAACAACAATAAGGCTCAGAAAATACTCTTTCAGATTAATCACATTGTAAGGATTGGGTCGATGTTTTGAACCAATTAATGTCTAAGGATGAACCACATTAGTTGGTTCGAAAAGTCGACCCAATCCTTACAATGTAATTAATCCGAAAGACTGTTTTCTAAATTATGGATCACAAAAGTCTTAGATCTAACAACAATAACATTGCATTTCAACCATCTTATGCCAAATGAGTATTAATTTGAATAAAGTTGATTTTATTAATCTGGATAAGGTAGTGCATTTAAAACTTAAAATAAAGGTAATTTTAGTGATTGAAATAGCTGGTAGATATTGTATTTAACATCAATTGAATTAAATTTCAATCTAATAATCCTATCTTTTGATATTGATAAGTAAATTTTTTTAAACTTTAAGATAAAATAAGATTGGGTATTTTTAAAAATTTACATGTACATCTTTTAAACAAGAGCGAGGTGGTGGCATGTCACTGTTTATTTCTATACATGATTCATGTGCATGTAGTTTTTAGTTCATTTAGTTATGATGTTCTATGTGAAGAAGAAGATGAACTTATAGCTCTAGTTCATATATACAAGGAAAGTTTAGGCCTAACTAATTGCTGAAAAATAAATAAATAAATAAAAATAAATAAAAAATTTCAATTTTTTTTTTTTTTTTATAGATGCAGTGTTTTTTCAAAATATAACCAGAATTTCCATAACTTTCAGGGCAAAAAAACATAATTTTTAGACTACGACTTTTGAAACTAATACCAAACTATTCCATTTTTGTTTCTAATTTCAAAGTATTGAATCTTTATTTCTAATTGTGATTTTATAGATTGTCTTTAATTGAAGAAAAACATGAGGTTTTGATAATAACATTTTTTTATTTTATTTTATTTATTTATTTATTTATTTTTAATTTTTAATTTTTTTTTTTCTTTTTTTTTTCCGAGGCTAATTCTATTTTTATTGGTATTTATTTACATGGAATGGGGAAACAATTTTTTTGCAAGAATTACTTTTAGCTATATTTTTACAAAATGACATTTGTGTTGTTTTTTTGGTTTAATTGTGTACTGATATTTACACTTATTAGTTTAATAGATAATTTATTTTCAAAAAAAAAAAAATAGTTAGAGCAGTTTGACATTTGCTTCATTTTGCATCAGATCAACAAAGAAGAATAAGATAGTAGAAAAGATTATTTGTTGGTTATTAGTTTTCAAGAGTTTTATTGTCTATGTCATAGTGTCACTGAAAGTTTAGCATGAGGTGCATTATAAAAATGATGTACATATGTTGTAATATTTGGAATAACAAAACAAAAAGGTGAATGAGTCTGAGTACATGGATTGTAGAGCTAGGAATGGAAAATTTCTGGTAGGGATGATACAATTTATTGTGCAAAGAAGAAACCTGAACTTAACGATAGACTATTAAAGACTTAGTGGTCCATGAGGTAAAGGGGATGGTTCATGAAATTAAATGGTCTTAGGAAAATATTCATGCCCATGTTTGTTTGAAATAATACAAGGACCAAAAGGGAACAAAATTTGTGGACTCACTACAAGAGCAAGGATGCAATAGTAAGGGAGGAAAATAAAGAGAGGCATTTGGACGAGATGATGTGGACAGAGGGCTAGATTCAGTTTTACCACAAAAAAGATAAATCTTGTATGATTATAATTTCCAATTAATTGGTTATGTTGCATTGTAATTGTAATAGATATGGATAAATAGCAAGTGCAATATGTGTTGTTTTGAATCTATCTCCAATGCAACTATGAACTGCTATTTTCCTAATTTGTATATTGATTGTGGTTATGATTATGCATGGGCACATGTCTCATATGCTTCTATGAAAAAGTAAATAACTTAATATAGTAAATAATAGTAATTACATAATGTATGAAGTTCAGATTAAAGAAGAGTCCCATAACAGTTTTTCCTAATTTCTTAATGATATCATAAATAATTTAATAAATGAAGTTAAGGACCTCAACAATATATTCAAATTGAAAAACAAGATCAGTTAGAAGAACTCGGTTATGAGACTCTTTGTATTAATGTAAAAATTTGTACCAGAGACGCTTTGTTTGACAGAGAAGGTCAATGTGTACATAATGATATATGTTTAAAAAATATTATTCTGACAGGAAAACAATATATGAAAGATCAAACAAATGTATTCCGACCGGTTATGTCTTGTTGTAGTGCTCCTATAAGATTTAGCCTTTATTGTGCATGGGCCTCCATTCCCACCACAGGGAACTTGGCAATGAGGATCACAAGTCCCTGTCAATAGTCAAATGCTTGAGTTACTCATGAGCAATCTTGAGGAGCTGCTGAGAGAGTTTGTGAGCATTCTAGAATAGTTGGTGTGTAGTAGGTGAGGTGGAATCTCGATGTAAACTGGTTCCAAGCTTCTGTCAGATAATAACTGCAGGATAGCCTATGCCATCATGTGAGGAATTCCATACTCGAAGGAAAAAAAGTGCCACGAGATAGTAATTTGTCAATGTAGCTATCACCCAAGCTCAGAAGGGGTAACATCATGGAACGTCTTAGTATGACTTCGATAGAGTGGCGAGTTGTTCGTTCAGATCTACAAGTGGAATGAATTATTGAGAGTAGCACACAATCGAGTGGATGACCTGGAGGTAGTTCATGCAGTAGCATACCTGGTCTTTGAAGACAGTGCAGAAATGTCGACAAAAGGCTATGCATGGTGCAAAGCCAAAGGGACATGACATAACCCTTCTTGAAAAATAAGAAATGATGTTCAGTTTCAAGCAAAGGGGAAAATGTTGAATTCATAGAAATAATTGGATAAGGTTTATCCTGTTGCAGTTAGGGAAATTGGTGGGAAAACTTATGATTGGGGCAGCGTAATTCTCCTATTGTACGATTGGACATTGCACATGGATTATCTAGAGGGTTCAAGCAACAAGGTGGGTAATGGAGAGTTTGGAGGACGGAGTAATAGTTTCATAATAGCATAAGAAAATTAGTGCCAAAAGCCATTTAGTGCAAGCTTGAGAGGTCGGGTCATATTTTTTTGTAGTCTCCCTGAGTTGATAGTCACGTGGTTACATTTTTTTTCAAAATATTTCTGGATCTGATTTGTGACTTAATATTGGGCCAAATGTACAGTGGGGAGGTTGGACAGTTGGGTGTTTTCTGTTTTATGACAATTTTCCTATCATGAGCCCAACTATACCATAGTCGGGTAGTTTGACAATTGGTAAATGTTGAGATCATGAAGTTTGGTAGTTTGATAGTCGGGCAATGCTGAGGTCAGGAGGTCGGGTCGATTATTTATAAAAAGAATCATAGTTACTCGGTGTTCCAAGTTGCGTGGTTGGAAGGTCAGGTTGTTTGATAGTCGGGTGGGTTCATTAGGTCGATAGTTTCACAATCGGGCATTATTGAAGTCAGGAGGTTGGGTATTTTGACAGTCAGGAATGTTTAAGTCAGAAGTCAAGTTGATTATTTATAAAAAAAATTGTAGTCACTCTGTGCTACTAGTCGGGTGATCAAAAGGTCGGGTAGTCAGAAGGTTGCATTTCTTTTTTACAAAATATTTATGGATTTGACTTCAAACTTAATTTAAAAAAAAAAAAAAAATGAGGATTTTGTTTTTATGCATTTTGTGATGAACAAAAGAAAAAATTGCAAAAAATAAATAATTGAGACTAGACTTCCAGTAACTGAATCTAAAAGCACGAAAAGTATAAGATTACTGTCAATATTGTCATGTTTTTTATTTTTTTGTGGGTAGATCGTATAGTCGGGAGGTGGAACATTTAGGAATTTTTTTGTTTTGATTCATTTATTCTATCATGACTTGAACTAGACCATAGTCGGGTGAGCTCAGTAGGTTGGGTAGTTTCACAGCCCGACAATGTCGAGGTCTGTAGGTCAACCCGAATATTTATAAAAAAACTCTTGGTCAGCTGGAGTTCCTAGTCATGTGGTCGGAAGGTTGGGTAGTTGGGAGCTTCTATTTTTTTTTACAAATTTTTTCCATATCTGACTTGTGACTTAAGTCTCCAGACAAAGGGAAAAGAATCTTGTTGTAAACATGACAACGAGAATCCAAATTATTTGGTGAATATTTAGATTATAAGTTTCATACCAAAAGATTACAAAATAAAGAAATATGGAATATTGGATTGGCCTCTATCCAACAGGCTGTGAAAAGAGTTTACTATGTCCACACTGGAAATTATTTTCTTGACTCACAACTCAGTTATTGATATCATAATTATATATGCTATGTGACACTATAAAGTCTTCTATAATTTCAGTAACTAATTCTTAAGGGCCTACATTTCCTGTGTGTTTTTGTTTACATTTATATTTAGCAATACATTTATATCTAGTTACAATTGTATTCATAGAAAATCACTTGAGACAGTTGAATACAAGAACATTGTGTAGCAAGGAAACACAGATGCTCAATCTATTTTAGATCCCTACCATTCAACAACATATTACAGTTCTTATATGACAAAAATGGATTGCTCCATTACAATTGCATTTAAACAAATTCGGAAAAAATAGTACATCTTGTCGAGCTAACAAAATTGAAGTTCTTTGCAGACTTGGAAACACTGCTAAATATACAACAAATGTCAAGTGGAAAAGCAATGCTAATCTAGGTGGCTCCAGACACATGCAGAAGTCCTAGAGGACTCAGAAAGGTTCAAAATTAAAAGTGGTCATATTGCTCCTAAACTAGCACGAAATCGAATTTCTTATCGCCCTGATTCTAACGGTGAGAACAACACTCAAATCCGAGCTCGTATGAGGGAGATAGAGCTCTTCAAAGTTTGACATGACAAGGGAAAAAGCGGGGCCCACAATGCACCACATGGCATCCCAAAGAGCGAGTAAGACTCACATGGCATCCCATCAGCCATTAACACTTGGTCCCTAGTCATTGATTTATTTTCCTTGCAAAAAGACAAAAAAATAATATTAAAATGCCCTCATAAAAACAAAATCCATATAAAACCAAAAAATCATTTTTAAAATATCAAAATATGGTTATAACCATATGAAATATCATGGTTATTAAATGGGCATTATAAAACAAAAATTAAAGGAATTTTAAAATGTGGTGGTTTATGGAAAATGGTTACCATTAAACCAACGAAATATTTAAATGAGGTTATATGAGTGGGTTTGTTATATTATAACAACCAAACCTTAACATATTACAACCATAAACTGTTTCAAACGAATATGATTGTATTAATATAAACAAAAAATTTAAAATCTTTTTGTGTATGGTTGTTATAACCATATATCACATGGTTATCAAATGGCCCCAAAAAATTAACATAGTGTATATGCCATAATTGTTGGGCGCGTATACTTAACTATTGGTGGTTTAAAACCACAACCAAAAAAGACACAATGCGCCATGTAATTCGGGAAACAACAGGGTTGGACACCGGGTGGTTCCTCACCCTAATTTTAAACCTTGCCAACAGGCCAAACGATCGTGTTGTTCTATCCGCTGACAAACAGTTTATGAACCAATTCATGCCATCCGACCGCAGGACAATGGATGATAGCCGAGCGAAGGCGGCTCGGAGGAACTCGGAGGTTGAGTTCAGGGAGCGGACCAGAGCGGAACCATGAAATAGTTCCAAGAGGCGGAACCTTGATATGCTTTTCAGGGCGAGAATATTCTTTTGACGCTGAAAATTTTTTGGGAAGTAATTTTTCTGTGTCAGAATGTAATCAAGTTTGCAATATTTTTTCTCAAATTTTTATAAAGAATGAAATGGCGAGGTCGGATTCATCTTTTGAGTAGCGAATTTGTAGATTCCCAGCAGAGGAGAATCTTCGAGAATCTTAAGGGAATCTTCCAGATTCGTTAGAGGCTAAAATTTCCGAGATTCAGAATGGAGCCAACTTTATACTCATTCTTCCCAGAATTTCACAAGGATCTCAATGGTGATATCAATTTTCTGATTTGAGCAGCGGATATTCAGATGACCCGTAAGAGGGAATCTTTGAGGAATCTAGGGGGAATCTAAAAGATTTCTGTAGCTCCAAATTTTCACTTCATCAGAATTCAAAAATTTGATAGTCGATTTTACACCATTCGACGCCACGAATTTGATGATGTAATCAGATTTTCCATTTGATCATTCCATTTTTTGGCCACTTTTCAAACTGGAGTGCAGGTGTTAACATTCAACATGCGAGCAGTCATTTCCATGATATTCGATGCCACAAGCTTGATAGTACAGCGGATCTAGCAGTTTATCATCCTTTTCTTCACATAACTCCTTAATGTGAGGTATATGCAGTGTGATCATGTGTTTCTTTGTCTCTTTGCTTGAGATGCATTGTGCTGTATAGATCCTTGTTTGATGTTTGATGTGGGATCTTGTTTTGTTCTTTATGTGAGATGCACTTATTGTCATGTTTTAATTGAGATCCCTTTGTCTCCATGTTGACGGGATACTCATGTGTCGCCATGTATGTTTAAATTGAGATCCCTTTTATGCCATATTGGTGGGATTCTCATTATTATCATACGTGAAATTATGTCATGTTGATAGGAGTCCTTTTGTGAATGAGAGTTCCTGGAGTGAAACATCTCGTGGAGCAACTCCTGCGTGAGGGAATATTCCTTGCATGATAGAGAAAACACATGAATGTACAACATCACTCTTTCTAGCACTTAATGCAGCGGCCTACACCATCTTGACACGGGGGCCCGGAGACGTAGTCCTTCGTAGACAAACTCCGTTATCAATGTCTTGTGTTTTATGTTGTTGATTCTTGTCATGTTCCCTCATCTTTACAACATGCATCTATGTTCCTTTATGCTCTTTTAAATGCAATTCTAACAACATCACGGAAGTAAAAGATTTTGGTTAAATATGGGAGTTGAGTCAACTCGGATCAAATGCACATTGTTTTTTGTTTGTCCTTGTATTCAGTTTCTAGAAAAACAATTTTCATGAACACTACTCAAGATGGAGAAATAAAATATGTTCTGAAAATATCTATTTTGTTAGAACAACAATCTGATAACTATGAGTTCTCTAGTTACAGTTTTATTCAAAGCTAAATACTTGAGACAAATGAATAGAATAACATAGTAATTGAAAGAGAAGTTTTTGAAAAAATGTGCAAGTATTTGGGCAACCCCTTATGCTAGCTTTGTGTATAATAACTCTTCTAGTCGGACTCCGAGCACACTCAGTGTGCAACTGAGATTCAACGTGGAATCTGAAGTCACGTTGTGTTTCATCTTATAGGCATACCAGTTTTCATGGACATAATGACACACATACATAACAAGAAATAATAGTGCAACAAAAACTAGTGGAATGTATCTTGTTGAGGAAATATGTACAACAATGCTCAAAATAATAGTAACTTTAATATGCCATATACAATGATAAACATCTTAACAAGAAATATATGAGTCTTTTATATTATAAGCATTACCAATGTGGAGAGTGATCAAGACACAATTATGACTACAACAATTAATATGCTTGCATCCAATTTACATAAGGAATTCTTGACAGGTGGAAAAAATCCTCTTGCAACAAGCCAGTATGTGTTTGATCAAAGTTCCATTTTTTTATTTTCGTTTGGTATGGTTGAATAACACCTGTAACAAAAGTCCCACTATCTATTTTAAACTAACATTAAACTAAGATCTACAGTTCAATCCAGCCATTGATGGCCATGAATATAATTTTTTACAAGATAATCAAAATTTTGTATGTGGAAATTTTGGGCCACTAATTTTATGTAGCACAATAAATATTCTAGCTTCGATAACTAAAACAACTAGCCCATGCAAATGTGGAGACCAATTCTCACTTCTACACTTTGACATATTGTCAATTAAGCAAATCTTACTTGAACAAGGCTTGTAGATCTATGGAAAAAATATCAATGAATGTGATGACTATTTTTTTTAGTCTTGACTATTTTTTTTAGTCTATTTGTACACTTGCACCATGTTTTGATATGTCTAATATGAGAAAAACAATTGTACAAGTTTTTTATAATTTTTTCATTTGCAATGAGAATACCACTACTAATTGCTTAAAACAACACCTGGATACGAGAAACATTAAACAAGAGCAATGTATCAATGATTCACAAGCTTATGTTATAAACTTATTACTCCCATATGCATATCGACATATAGAGGAAAAATATTTTGTAATACAATGAATTTGTGATATTTGATATTAACATATATATCTGCAATACAAAAATGAAAGATATTTTCTTGAGATTCTATTGATCAAACACTTGCTCCAAAGTCATGTACATTATGCATGTACCAATATCAACTACAGATGCACATTTAACCAATGATTGAATCAATCTAAATACTAGAAATTAAAGGATTTAGATAAGCACAACACCACGCATAATATAATGAAATTTAAATTCCTAATTGGAATTGAATTCAAAAGATTAAACACATAAGTTTTGGCTAAAGATTTAAATAAAAACTTCAAACATATTTTCGGGTTTTGATTCTATCCAACCAGTTTTTTTTGTATTTTATTGAATATCTATACACACATAATTTAAATTAAATAAATAACAATTTCTATGTCATAAAAGAGAGCATGTTTTCCTACATTTGAGTATTGTATTGCAATTATCAACTAGCAATGATTAAATCTACAATTTTTTATTTTTTGTATTATGAAAAGATGAAAATTGTAAAATTTTGATAAGGAATCTTAAATACAATTATCAAATATTCATTCAGAATCAAACAAAATCAGAGGCATTTTTTAAGTAATTAAAATCATGTACTGACATAAATGCCACAATTCATTACACATGAGCACTGAAAATGGTATTGAAAAATGTTGGCATTTCAAAATTGATTAAAAACATAACAAATAGTAAACCCTTTGCACCAACACATTAAGGTATATAAATAGTAAAACATAATAAAATTAAATAGGTCTTGGAACATGAAAATAAATAGTTTTTTTTTTCTGAAAGTAAATACTGAATTCTAAAATGTTGTATGTTCCATTGAAATTTGGTAGGCAAGCATACATCTTCTCCTCATCTTTAGAGCCTTCGTAATTGATACTAAGTAGCAGGTTAGGTGCATGCACTTTGATATAAGATGCCCATTTTTAATATAAATTTTATAGGCCATTTTGTCACATCTATTCAATAAGCCTTCAATTGGATCAATCAACTTCCTTTGACCTCCTTCTTATCATCCTTTCACAAAGCCTTAAGCATGACTCATTTTAATCCCTCAGTTTCTGCCTAAACGCACATTGTTTCATCCATTTTATGGACCAACACTTCGTGGCGTCCTACTGGATAGGGTTGACTACCAGGTTGCTACACTCTGCACCTGTGTTAATCACCTATAGGTTGCTTAGTGTTGGGGGTGCATTGATTCTAGAAATTTGGGAGAAAGAGAGATAATCCTAAAGCCTCTTCTTCCAGAAGCTTATAGGATATGTTGTAACCATTTACCTCAGATAAAAGTCTCGAATTCTATCCTTTCCTACCTTGTATTTTTCATACCTTATCCCTTAAGTGCATCCTCCAACCAAGAGTGGATCTCAATCCCAGATTGGTAAAAGGATAAGAATTCATGAACTACCTCCTTTACCTATATATTTACTGCCATCCATAGGCAAGGGGTTGGATTTTGGAGAGTGATTCTACCCTTATGTTGTTGTTGTGAGAGATATATTTCCATGCATTAGGGTGATTTGAGGTGTACTTTTTGACAAGGAAAGGACAAGTCAGCTTGGAGGAGCTCTTTTATAGGATCAACACCTATTTTTGTTGTAACTCACTCCATTTCTATTAATGCAAAGAGTTCTTTGTTTTCCTAGATATGATGTTATGGTTTCATATATTTCAATACCATATTGATCTATTGAATAAAGTGATTAGATGATGCTACATAGATTTTGTGGATCGTAGGATTTTTTATCTGACTGTGCAAGTTCTAATAATAGTGATGAAAGATAGGATTGGAGCATTCAAGCCAAGGAAGGAGGGAATCATATGATAGATTCTAGGTTAGCTTCACCCTGTTATCTACTTAATTTAAGGAAAAAATTAGTCCCTTTGTCTTTTTGTTTGTCTAAGTCAGTCCACTAGGCCTAGGGAACATAGTTTTGTCTATAGTCGTAGATGCTACATAAAAAATTGGCGACTACACTAGGAAGAAGTGTATTCCATTGGTGGTTTCTTTGTCCATTATGTTTGTATTACCTTGTCTTTGGACCTTTACTATCTTATTCGTTCAAGAAAATACCTAGGAAGACCTTTCATTGAGTCTCAATTGCAATCCTTGTGTCAGAACTTTTCATCCTTAGACCAATGCACCCTCTAGTCTTCTGACGAAAGCATTTCACCCTAGTTGAGCCTTCTTTGTACCTATGTTCCATAGCACTAGTGCCTCCTTTGCACTTGCGTTGACCCCTGTTCATGCAAAAGTTTGTCTTTGCCTTGATTTTCTCTCTTATCAGCCTTGTTCCAACTACTCTTCCTTGTGTCTTTGAGTGTCTTGTGGTCCCTATGAAGCTTCCATTTGGTTTTCTTTTGTTTTAATACCTTTATTAAGGAATTGTTTGAAGATTTTCCTTTGTTCTTATCATTAGGTTGTTTGAAAACTATTTTTTTTTGTTCATTGAGTGCTTAGATGAATTGGTGTTCTAGTCATCGTTCTGAAAATCTTGTTTGAATCAGTGATTAGACTTTGCATCTTAGTTTTCTTCATTTTCAAAAATTAAGTGACTTGAAAAGAAAAATATTTGCATTGCCATTTAGGGTTTTGTGTGTGCATTGAAATTGGAACAATTGCATTGAAAAGGGAATTGCATTTTTCATATTGTTTGTTGCATATTCTTTGTCTCTTCCCTTCCTTAGATAGATTTTCATTGAATGAGAAATATTTCATTTCCTCATGCTAGTTTTCATTTTAGGATATTCAGGTGACATTCACGGTGAGCCCCAAAACTGAAACTTAATTGAAGATAAACAATAAAATTTATTGAATCAACCTAAGGAGCATTTGTAACATTAATGCAAACATTTAGAGGTCTAGGCTAGAGATGTGTTCCAGCGTCGTTAAATGTAGGAGTTGCCATTGTTTTCCAACGTTGTATCTTGGGGATGAAATCTTGTTCCATGTATATGAGTGTATAATATCGTTCTCCACGTACCTTTGGGTATATTGGACGATGCTCCACACACATAAAGTATATGGGAATTATCTCATCGAAAAATTATGCATTAGACAACACTACTACAGACTACACTTCCACGTATTGTCGAGTATATTTTGGAAGTCCCCTATAGGTTTCTATCCTTGCCATAGGTAATCGATTCGACCAACTTTTGTACTGTGATACAATGAACATAGCATTCAGGGAGATTCCCTGCATGTACGCTAAGCCCTTGGTTCGCCAAGGTGTATATTGCAGTTCACAATTGCTTGGTAATCCTTTATGCCTAGATTACCCTATTTTTTATTTATTTTTGTGTTAATTTCTAAAATTTATCATCCAACATGGAAGAAAAAAAATCCCCCACTTCATCATTCACATAAAATGAAAAATAAGCCTCCACTTCCACTAGAGGCTACTCCTGGCCATCATCAGAAGCATAAGAAGATGCAAACTATCAAAATGGGAAATTTGGGAACTACTTCTAGTCTTCCTCCTAAATGTGATAAGCCAAAATCATGTTTCCCTTTAAGTATTGATCTTGAGATCACATCTACTTTTGATGGTGAATCTCATGTAATCGAAACATAAGCTCCTGAAACCTTATTGTTTGAGGTTATTAAACCTGACTTTCCTAAGTCAGATACTTTACATCCTGAGGATGTTGAACCTGAGGAACCTCAACCTTCTTACCTATTACTTTAGGTCCTTCCCCTTCTCTTCCTTTATCTCAAACATAAGCTCCAACTATATATCTTGGACCCGACGGTGAACCTCTTCCATATGGACTTGTGAGTATTGAAGAGATCCCACAAGAAGAGTTGTGTCCCTATACTCATGTTCATTGGAGTGAAATCAATTTTTATCATACTAATCCTCTTCCTCCTCTTCAGACTCCAACACAAACTCCTTCACTTGATTCTTTGGACTCACACGCGGATTTCGCGCGACAATATTCATTGGGATTATTAACCATGAATGGATCTAATTTAACTTCCGAACCTGTGTCCACCACTATGGTTGAGACATCAAATGTTGCTTCCTCATCTATGTTTGCAACATCACTAGAGGAAAAACTGTATGGTGGCCTATCCGTCCCACCTAGTTATCAGTCTTTATATGGTACCTTCTCTGCTTCAACTTCTAGTTCTTGGGTTGTGTTATATTCTTTCCACGACTAGCCCACGTAGTTAACTGGGGGGTTAGAGGGGGCGCGGAGCCCCTCTCGTTGCGTCGATTGTGTAGCGGGGGGGGTCACAGGGGTTTGAGGCATACCCATAACCCCACTTTATGTGGTCTAGGGCAGTGCCCCAGAAAATTTTTGTTTTGGACCCTATGTTAGGTTGAGCGGACCCACCTGTGGTTTTGTGCATGATTTTCACACATGTTTTTGGACGCGATGGTTTTTCGGTCCATGGTATTGGACGCGATGGTTTTTTCAGTCCATGGTATTGGATCCTTCGGCATGTATAAATATGTATTATAACATTGAAAGGAACATAATGAAAAATCAAGCTGGTAGTCCCGGTTTTGAGATCTAGGGGAAAATCTCTATGTATATGTGTTTTATGTGTTATGCTCTCGCATTGTTTATTTTCTGTGTTTTAGAATTCGTATGCAGGTAATTTCTGTACGGGGTTAAAACCTACATTTGGTATCAGAGCTATTTTGGCTTCAAGGGGACGCCTTTATTGCTGAGGGGTTTCGCTCGGCCCTGTGGTAGACCTTGTTCAGTGGGAGATCTACAAGATTGATTCTGGTGGTGAAAAAAGATGGCGAGCAGTGGAAAGATAGAGATCGAGAAATTTAATGGTCAGAGTTTTGAGTTATGGAAACTCAAGATGAAGGATCTGTTGGTGGATAAAGATCAGTGGATCGCGGTAGATCTGAGTACTAAACCAACGAGAGTGTCTGATGAAGAATGGAAGAAGTTGGATCGGAAGGCAAAGAGCAGAATACGATTCTGAGTGTCAGATTTAGTATTGCTAAATGTATCAGGGGAAGCTACGGCGAAGGCTTTGTGGGACAAGTTAGGGACTTTGTACTAATCTAAGTCTTTGGTGAATAAATTATTCCTGTAGAAAAAGTTGTATAACCTGAGGATGAAAGATGGAGACTCGGTGATAGAGCATCTGAATGCATTTAATACTGTGGTAATTCAGTTAGCATCTGTTGATATTAAAATTCGAGATGAAGATAAGTGCATCAATTTGTTGTGTTCTCTAGCAGATTTGTGGGATAGTCTGGTTATTGCAATAGGTAGCAATGCAACTTCATTGTAGTTTGATGAAATAGTCTCATCCTTGCTGAGGGAGGAGATGAGACGGAAAAATATGGAGAGACAGAATGGTGATGCCTTGTCTGTACGAGGATGGTCCCAAAACAGAAATAAAAATAAGTCATCGAGTGGGAGATCTAAATCTCCAAGAAAACCTATAAAGGTGGTGTTCTGGAAATGCGGAAATGAAGGGCACTACAAAATGGACTGTAAATCTAAAGCTCTTGATAAAGGAAAGGGATCTGATGACGCTCCTTCTACAGAGGTGAAAACCACCTCAAATGAGGGTGGGGATGTGTACTTGGCTTCTTCAAGTACACATGTAGATCATGAGGCATGGTTGATTGACTCAGGTGCATCCTTTCACTTCACTCCCCATAGAGAGTGGTTCTGCGAGTATGAGAAATACGATGGTGGTGATGTCTTCTTAGGGGATGATAGGAAGGCTAGAATCATTGGCCATGGAAAAGTAAAGGTGAAGTTGCAAGGTGGAAGGGTTAGAACACTTCCGAGTGTTTTGCATATTCCTGCATTGGCCAGAAATCTGATTTTTGTAAGCAAGCTGGATGATGCAGGTGTAAAAACAGTGTTCAAGAAGGATACCTGCAAAATGGTTCGGGGAGCACTGGTATTGATGCGGGGAGTTCGAATTGTAACTATGTACAAGCTGCAAGGTAGCACTGTTATTGATGGGTGCAACTGTTTTGTGGTTCCTGAAAGTGGAGCAGAAAATATAGTGGTCTCTGGAGAGAAGACCATGTTGTGGCATCAAAGGCTTGGACATATTGGAGAGAAGGGCCTTCGAATACTTCATGGTAAAGGTATGGTAGAAGGTATGAGTAATAGCTCTTTGGATTTTGATTTCTGTGAAAATTGTGTATATGGGAAGCAGAATCGAGTGAGCTTCCCCTCCGGTAGTAAGAGGGCGAAACAAATATTAGAACTTGTGCATAGTGATGTGTTTGGACCAGTGAAGGTTCCATCACTGGGTAAGTTTATGTACTATGTATCATTTATAGATGACTTCTCAAGAAATACATGGATATATTTCCTTAAGAAGAAATCTGAAGCCTTTGACAAGTTTAAATAATTTAAGGCTCTTGTGGAAAATCAGACAGAGAAGAAGATAAAGGTGCTAAGGACAGATAATGGTGGAGTGTTTTGCGACAAGGAATTTGAAGAATTCTGTAAGAAGTGTTGTATAGCATGACAGAAGACTACTCCATATACACCTCAGTAAAATGGAGTTGTAGAAAGAATGAATAAGAAGTTGATGGAAAGGGAAAGAAGCATGCTCAATGGTGCCGGGTTAGGATAGGAATCCTGGACAGAGGCGGTGGATATTGCATGTTACCTGGTCAACAGGTCACCTTCATCAGCGTTGGAGGATAAGACTCCACAAGAGTTATGGACTAGTAAGAAACCCTCTCTTTCACATCTGAGGGTATTTGGATGTGATGCATATGTACATTTTCCAAAGGAGAAATGAACCAAGTTGGACAGTAAATCTAAAAAGTGCATCTTTATTGGGTATAAGGATGGTTTAAAGGGTTACAAGCTTTGAAACCCAGTCACACGGAAGGTTGTGTACAACCGATATGTGGTGTTTAGAGAGGTAAAATATGTTATTAAACATGAAGTCCAACCAAAGGAACGTGAGAAGATAGAGTTTGAGCTTAAGGAGGAAGAATCAAACTCTACAACGGAGGAGGAATTAGAAGACGAAGAGCCACAAACTCTGGGTGTGAGAAGATCAATTCGAGAAAGAAGGCAGCCATAAAGGTATAGTCCATCTACTTTCTGTTAAAATTTTTCTTTATCTATTACTGACGATGATCCCAGAACTATGAAGGAAGCAGTAGATTCAGAGGATGGCATACTCTGGAAAGAGGCCATGGTTGATGAAATGGTATCTTTGCACAAAAATGAGGCTTTGGATCTGGTGGAGTTGCTGGCTGGAAGGAAACCCATTGGCAACAAATGGGTGTTCAAGAAGAAGACAAATGCAGAAGGAAAGGTGGAGAAATACAAAGCTCGGTTGGCAGCAAAAGGTTATTCCTAGGTGCCGGAAATTGATTTTGGTGATATTTTTTCTCCTATTTCCAAGGTAACTTCTATTAGATTACTTTTATCTGTTTCTGCTACTTTTGATTTTGAGGTAGAATAGATGGATGTGAAGACAAAATTTCTTCACGGGGATCTGGAAGAGGAAATCTACATGAAGCAACCTAAAGGATTTGCGGTGAAGGGTAAGAAAGAATTGGTATGCAAGTTAAAGAAGTCTTTCTATGGGTTAAAACAGTCACCAAGGATGTGGTATCAGAAATTTGATACATTTATACGGGGACTTGGCTTCACCAGAAGCAAAGCAGATCACTGTGTGTATTTTAAATTAATTGGTGACCGTGTTATTTATCTGGTCTTGTATGTGGATGATATGTTGCTGGTTGGAAATGATAGAGAAATTATCCAGGATTTGAAAACCCAATTGTCCTCCAAATTCGACATGAAAGATCTTGGTGCTACAAACTATATTTTGGGCATGGAAATTAAAAGAGATTGGGAAAAGAGGAAGCTCTGGTTAAACCAAAGGAAGTATGTCGAGACAATATTGCAGAGGTTTAATATGCAGGATAGTAAATCGGTGAAGGTTCCTATTCCTATAGGTGTGAGGTTATCTGTTGAACAGTGTCCCAAGGCACAAGAAGAGGAAGAGGACATTTCCCGTGTTCCATATGCAAGTGCAGTCGTGTTATAGACATTTTTGTGCCTCGCAGCATGGAGCATGAAATGTCAATAATTACAGGGATCCTCAGTCCCTAAACATGTTGTTCTTACCCCTAGAAGAACAAGGTCAGCAAACCACAACACTTCCCATCAGTTCTCCACCTGAAAAACACTCAAAACAGGCTATTTTTGGATCATGTCAGCTGTTCCACTGAGCAACTGCGCTGAATGTCAACTGCTCCTCCTTGTACCTGCGCTGAAAGTCAAAACCAATGAAGGCTACCTGCGCTGGGCGAGATTGGCCAAGTGGCACAGTCATTCTGCAAGGTGTCAACTGCCCAGGAAGCTTCCAAACTGACACTTGGTTCAAGGGATTCGCCCTGTGATGAGTAAGAGGTACTTGATCTCCATGTGTAAGCAAGGATCTCCAAGTGGACTCAAGAACTGAAGTTTAACTAAAGTGGGAGAGGACACTAGTCAGCTTTATGCCAGCCTCAAGCTGACTCATCCTTTCTCCAAATCTCCTATATATAGAGCTCTCTCATGAGGTCTAGGGAGGCTGGAATTTTGTGCAAAGCAAGGAAGTGCTGTTGGTTTACAGTTAGAGCTATTGGGTGATTGCTTTTATAGAGGTGAAGAGGAGATTTCTTGCTGCTGGGGAGGTGCTGCTGGATTGGAGCCATTGATGGTTGTAACCTTCTCAGAACCCTTTTACTTCTATCAATAAAGCTTTGAATGTTCTCCTATATACTTGTATTGCATTGATGTATTGTATTTACTTGTATATCTGATTCACTCTAATCCATGCATCAGTTATGAGTACATGTTTCTTGTAGTTTCCCTCTCTTGTTTGTGCAGGATCTGTGTGTAGCTGGGCCGACAAAGAGAGCAAGGAGCTGGGAACAAGAGACAAAGAGAGAGGACAGGATCGACAAAAGCGAAAGACACCGGTTGGTTAATCTTTTCTTCCTTCTCTGTACTTTCATAAAGGAAAATATCAAAGCTTTACTTTCAGTTGTTGCTAAGGACTGTCACCCTTAGAGTAGGGATAGGGTCATCCGAGTCGGATACTTTTCCCCACAACAAACTGGCGACTCCGCTGGGGAGGTGCTGCTGGATTGGAGCCATTGATGGTTGTAACCTTCTCAGAACCCTTTTACTTCTATCAATAAAGCTTTGAATGTTCTCCTATATACTTGTATTGCATTGATGTATTGTATTTACTTGTATATCTGATTCACTCTAATCCATGCATCAGTTATGAGTACATGTTTCTTGTAGTTTCCCTCTCTTGTTTGTGCAGGATCTGTGTGTAGCTGGGCCGGCAAAGAGAGCAAGGAGCTGGGAACAAGAGACAAAGAGAGAGGATAGGATCGACAAAAGCGAAAGACACCGGTTGGTTAATCTTTTCTTCCTTCTCTGTACTTTCATAAAGGAAAAGATCAAAGCTTTACTTTCAGTTGTTGCTAAGGAACTGTCACCCTTAGAGTCGGGATAGGGTCATTCCGAGTCGGATACTTTTCCCGACAACAAACTGGCGACTCTGAACATATAACGACACTGATGCGATGGATCGGTAGCATTACCCCAAAATGTGGATGGTTTGGCGAAGACCATGGTGATGAGACCGGTGAATGAAACAACCCAACCCGATGTGGTACGGAAGAAAAGTGTCATGTTCAAGAGCGACTTGCTACCGTTAAGCTTTGATGTTCTCCCAATTTTTCCCCAGTCATTTCTGACCAGTACCTCTTTATTTTTGTCAAGCTTGAGGAGGATAACATATGCTTGTTCTATAACCTGCCCTTCGGGCAAGCCCATCGCTATGATTTAACGAGCTTAGCGACAGGGAAACTCGTTCTCGTCTAAAGACAAGTTTGTCGCTATTTAACGAATTTAACGAGTCTAACGACAAGGATAACTCGGTCCTTTTCATTTTTAGAGAGTCTGAAAAGGTACATAAAGTCAACTCCAAAATTCCTTTTTCGTCATCTAATCCCTTAAGTCCGAAAAAGTATAAAACAATACAGAAGGGATGAATTTTCGATTGCTTTAACGAGCCGAACAAAACAAGCGCTCGATCTTTTTGTGCAATAATCCCTCAGGTCCAAAAAGATTAAAATCTAGAGGAGGGATAGCTCTTCCGGTCGCTTTAACTGCCATACATTATCCTTCATCCATTCATGATCGCCACCCTGAATCATATATCACAGTTTGTTTTCACCTCCACTAAAATCATTAGCTCCGTTCCGTGTCATTGATGTGGGATTCATTAAGGCCCTCCTTTGACGGATCGCTTCTTGTCGACTTCAGCTCATTATCCAAGGAGTTGATCTAGGAACAACCCCATCAGTACTTTGAAGCTTGCATGCCTCAATGGCAAGTTTCTCACTTCCGGCGACAGGTATACATCAATGACCTTCGACCAGAAGATTTTGCGTGGCGTTCGACGCCAAGTCCTTTATTCACGCCACGTGAATTGTACTGCGATACCTTGAGGGTCATTATCATTATCGGTGATTTCTCTCGCGCTTGTTAACGGTTTTCATCATTGACCGGTAATCAAGCGATGTCTTTCCATGTTCGACTTCAGCGAAATTCTCACATGGATCGACTTGTACTTAGAGTGAAGATCGAACGAGTTTGAAGACCCCGGATCTAGTTTCATCCATACGGGCTGCGATACATATTCAGGAAATATAAAAGCATTTGTCATGTACATCATTGCAGCAGATGATCATCCTACTCAAAGGATGATAATTCCAGCAGAGAATTATCGGTCTACCATCAGACGATCGTCTGTTCTATGTACCAAAATGTATTTATAAAGCTGAGCATGGGAATGCCCGCCTCAGCTAGATCATGAAAACAGAATGAAAAATAATGTATTGTATTGTATTGTATTACAGGGCGCCTCCTCAGCACTGGAATGAACTTCGGACCCTCTAGATAAAGCATTTCACCCGATAAACGGCCTCATACTTTAGGGGGCAACTGTTATAGACATTTTTGTGCCTCGCAGCATGGAGCATGAAATGTCAATAATTACAGGGATCCTCAGTCCCTAAACATGTTGTTCTTACCCCTAGAAGAACAAGGTCAGCAAACCACAGCACTTCCCATCAGTTCTCCACCTGAAAAACACTCAAAACAGGCTATTTTTGGATCATGTCAGCTGCTCCACTGAGCAACTGCGCTGAATGTCAACTGCTCCTCCTTGTACCTGCGCTGAAAGTCAAAACCAATGAAGGCTACCTGTGCTGGGCGAGATTGGCCAAGTGGCACAGTCATTCTGCAAGGTGTCAACTGCCCAGGAAGCTTCCAAACTGGCACTTGGTTCAAGGGATTCACCCTGTGATGAGTAAGAGGTACTTGATCTCCATGTGTAAGCAAGGATCTCCAAGTGGACTCAAGAACTGAAGTTTAACTAAAGTGGGAGAGGACACTAGTCAGCTTTATGCCAGCCTCAAGCTGACTCATCCTTTCTCCAAATCTCCTATATATAGAGCTCTCTCATGAGGTCTAGGGAGGCTGGAATTTTGTGCAAAGCAAGGAAGTGCTGTTGGTTTACAGTTAGAGCTATTGGGTGATTGCTTTTATAGAGGTGAAGAGGAGATTTCTTGCTGCTGGGGAGGTGCTGCTGGATTGGAGCCATTGATGGTTGTAACCTTCTCAGAACCCTTTTATTTCTATCAATAAAGCTTTGAATGTTCTCCTATATACTTGTATTGCATTGATGTATTGTATTTACTTGTATATCTGATTCACTCTAATCCATGCATCAGTTATGAGTACATGTTTCTTGTAGTTTTCCTCTCTTGTTTGTGCAGGATCTGTGTGTAGCTGGGCCGGCAAAGAGAGCAAGGAGCTGGGAACAAGAGACAAAGAGAGAGGACAGGATCGACAAAAGCGAAAGACACCGGTTGGTTAATCTTTTCTTCCTTCTCTGTACTTTCATAAAGGAAAATATCAAAGCTTTACTTTCAGTTGTTGCTAAGGACTGTCACCCTTAGAGTAGGGATAGGGTCATCCGAGTTGGATACTTTTCCCCACAACAAGTCGGTAGCCTGATGTATGCAATGGTCTATACTAGACCAGACATTGCACATGCAGTGGGAGTATTGAGCAGGTTTATGTCAAAACTAGGGAAGGAGCACTGGACAACAGTGAAGCGGGTTTTCAGGAATTTGCATGGCACTAGTGATTATGGTTTGTGCTACCAAGGAAGATTAGGATTGGACAAAATGTTGGATATTCATGGCTTTGTTGATTCATACTGGGCTGGAGATCTAGATCAGAGAAGATCTACAAGTGGATATGTGTTTAACCTATTTGGATGTGCAGTCAGTTGGATGAGTAAGAAACAATCTGTAGTGGCACTATCAAATACAAAGGTAGAATACATGGCAGCCACTCATGCAAGCAAGGAAGCAGTTTGGTTGCAGAGATTGTGTTCAAGTATGGGGTTAGTACAGGGAGCTATAAGGATAGACTATGACAGCCAAAGTGCAATTTTCTTGGCAAAGAACCCCGCATATCATTCAAAGACAAAGCACATTGATGTTTAGTATCACTTTGTGAGGGATATGATAGAAGACAAAAAGGTGTTGCTGGTAAAGATGGACACTTTGAAGAATACTGCAGATGCATTGACAAAATCTGTGAGCTCTGAGAAGTTCTCTTGGTGTAGAGAGACAATGGGCATTTCAAGGCTGGAAAAATGACTAAGCTCTCTTGTGGCCCCCTATGGAAAGAAAACAACAAGTGGGAGAATGTTGGGTTGTGTTATATTCTTTCCACAACTAGCCCATGTAGTTAACCGGGAGGTTAGAGGGTGGGTGGAGCCCCCCTTCGTTGCGCCGATTGTGTAGTGGGGGGGGTCACAGGGGGTTTGAGGCATACCCGTAACCCCACTTTATGGGGTCCGGGGCAGCGCCCCAAAAAATTTTGGTTTTGGACCCTATGTTTGGTTGGGTGGACCCACCTATGGTTTTGTGCATGATTTTTACACATGTTTTTGAACGCGATGGTTTTTCTGTCCATGGTATTGGATGTGATGGTTTTTTTGGTCCATGGTATTGGATGCTTCGACATGTATAAATATGTATTATAACATTGAAAGGAACATAATGAAAAATCAAGCTGGTAGTCCCGGTTTTGGGATCCAGGGGAAAATCTCTGTGTATATGTGTTTTATGTGTTATGCTCTCGCATTGTATATTTTCTGTGTTTTAGAATTTGTATGCAGGTAATTTCTGTATGGGGTTAAAACCTACACTAGTATTTGAAACTCTACCATATCATCCATTTCGGGAATTCCATCTAGTACTTATTTTCTAAACGTTACACATCATTCTCCTTCTCCTCCTCCTACACCTATAATTGAACAACAAGCTAGCCCTTATGTTAGTGGGGAAGGTTATCTTCAACAACCTAACTCTCCTTATGTTGGGTGTGTCACACGGAATAAGTTGATCTTGCGGACAAGATAGAACTTCCTAGATTCTAAAGAAGACCTAATGACAAGCAAACCAACCAGACACTATCTTTCTCTAAATATGCTTTAATAAACAATGGCAAACAAGTGTTTTTAGGGCCTACCTTAGGTCCAATGCAAGTTTGTGGATGCCCTCGCTCCTTCGATCCAAATGATCTCCTTTGTTGCAAATCTGCAAACACAAACAAGGCAAACAAATTAAATAGCACCTGAAAAGCCAATATCATAAAACATATTTAACATGAAAGTCAAGGAGTCCATGAAACAAATAACATGAGATACTTGTTGAGAAAAATGAGTTTGATTGTATTAATTCAAAAGAAGAAGAACTTTACAACCTATGCCTTGACGCTGTACAAGCTCCTCCCAGGGTCCAGCAAGAAGTCTCCTCTACTTTGACAAGTTTCACTCACTCCCCAATGAAGCCAAAAAGGTATGTGATCTCTCCTCTTAAGCTCAATTAGGAAGTCTTGATTTCACCAGCATTTACCCTCAAAAATGTTCAGCTTCTAACCTCTCCAGCAACCAGCCCAATGCTTGTATTTATAGTGAAATGGAGGGAGGTTACTAGGTCCTCCTTCAAAGGGATAAAGCCTTCCTTCAAAGGGATAGCTCCTCTCATCAAGGGATTAGCTCCTTCTCTTTTGGGATGCATGAACCACCTCAGAGCGAACAATCCACGTCAAAATTCCTTCTAGAATCCTCTAGAATTAACCCAAAGTGAGTTTTTTAAGATAAAACTTGCGCCTTTTGACTTTCATAGGGGTTCGCACCCACACCTTTAAGGACACAGCTGGCAGGTCCGTAGTTTTTGTAAACAGAAGGTGCGGAACTGCAGGTGACAGTGAGAGAAAATGCGGAACCAGAGTTTCATTGATTTTCAAAGTCTTTCTCCCATTTTCAAAGCTTGACTTGAAGAGCTGAGGTCTGAAACTTGCTTAGGAGGACAATACAAGTGATGATAGACCCATACTGACTGCAAATAATCATGGTGACGATATTTTTGTGTAACAGGGTGCCCTCCATCTAGATTGCAGTTGCCTCCATCATCCCCTCCTCCTATGGTGGGGGGGAACCTGTTGTTGGTATACCACAAATTGGTAATCAACCTTATTATAATCCTCCTTATCTTAGGATGGATGCTAGTATTTGGAAACCTACTTTTCCCATCCAACCTGGTTCATTTTGGGACCGATTGTTGAATCCTCAACTTGTGCGGTCTTCATCTCAAATTCCTACCCATCCATCCCTGCCTTAGAAAGTTATAATACATGTGAGTCAACCTTTATATGATTTCATTGCATCTCAACCTATTCCATCAATATATGGTACCTCTTAGGCTCCACTTACCCAACCTTTACAAGGTACCTTACAATCTCAACCACTTGGGCAAGACACTCCTCAAATTCTGATACAACAGAATGTGTATAGTGTGGCATAGTCCCAACCAAACACACCTTATGTCAAGATGATGCAAAATCCCACAGGGAAATAGTTTAGATCGTATCAGGGTGTTCCTCAAGTGATTTTTCAAGGCCAACATATCCAAATCCAACCATTCCAACCTGTGCAGGATTATCCTGGAGCTGGTAAACAAGGTTACACATATCCTCCTTATTTTGGTTATCAGGTTCCTCTTTATCAAAACACTCCTTATCTAGGAACAAAAGTACCTATTTCTCAGGCTATTCCTTCTTATCCAACCTATCCTCCACCATATTTTAACTTGTAGTTACCTTTTGTGGTGACTCTCGAATTTCCAAATTTGACTCGAGTTGCCAACAATACCATCACTCATTCACCTTGGTGGCTGATAATTCCCACCAAATTGCTTTCCAATAACCAAGAGTTCAATGGGAATCCTGGAGAGGACCTATTAACCCATGTCATGACGTGTCACCTATGGTGTTTTTCGAACTCCCTTAATGATGATTCCATATGATTACATCTTTTCCAACGTACTCTTATAGGCACCACAACTAAATGGTACATTGAGTTACCTAGATATTTGTTTCATGATTTTAGTTCCTTGGCTACCACCTTCCTTATGCATTTCCAGTTACCCATTCGTTATGAAACTGGAACAAAACTTCTCACCAAATTTAAACAAACTAAACCCACTCACATTTCAGATCACATTCATGAGTGGTGGTGATATCGTTGGTTGGTTAAGACCTATGTTTAAGATCAATTGCTAGTAGAATGGTTCATTAAATCTCTGTTTCCATCTATCACAGAGGATGTAGCCAAAGGCGGAGTCGTGATTGAAGAGCAAGTAATTTCTCATGCTCAGTATTTGGACCTCATCTATACCCATTATGGAACACTCTATGAGAAGATAGTAGAGGCTCTGAGACCATCGAACACTGTTCCTCCCACTCTCCTGGTAAATAATCTCATGTTATTGATGGCCTCATTGGTTCTGCTAGTTCGCAGACAATGAGCAAATGATATTGTGCTATTCTCACCGCCTCTGCCCAAAATGCTTCATCCAATCCTCGAATGGCTTCTTCTTTCTGTAGGCTTTACCCTTGTACAGAAATTACCTGCATAAGAGTTCTAAAAACAAAAAATAAACAATGGAGAGAGCATAAAATATAAAACAGGTATACACAAATATTTTCCCCTAGATCCCAAAACCGGGTCTACCAGATTGATTTTTCACTATATTCCTTTCAATGTTACAATACATATATATACATGTTGAAGCATCCATCAACCCTAATCGATTAGCCCTAGATTAGAGCATAATTATATTTCCCTTGACCGGATCTACAAAATACCATGGAAGGAAAACCATCATGCCCAAAACCATGTGCAAAATCCATGCAAAAAACCATAGGTAGGTCTGCCCACCTAATATAGGGTCCAAAAAAATAATTCTTGGGGCGGTACCCCGGACCCTATGCAGGGGGGCTACCTCCCCCCAACAGGGGAGGTTTTTGTCCCCCCTGTGACCCCCCTGCTGCACCCGGTGGAACATACAGGATGGGCTATTGCCCCCTTATGAACCCCCCACATGTGGGATAGGCGTGGAAAGAATATAACACACACCCAACATTGTCCCACTCCTTGTTTTCTTTCCACATGAGATCTTAGTCATTGGTCTAGCCCTGCAATGCCAATTGTTTCTCTACACCAAGAGAAGTTCTCAATGATCACAGACTTTGTTAATGCATCTGTAGTATTCCTCCTTGTGTCCACCTTTACCAGGAACACCTTTTTATCCTCAACCATATCCCTCACAAAGTGATACTGAACATCAATGTGTTTTGTCTTTGAATGATAAGCAGGGTTCTTTTCCAAGAAAATTTCACTTTGGCTGTCACAATCTATCCTTACGTCACGCTTTACTAACCCCATACTTGAACACAATCTCTGCAACCAAACTTCTTCCTTGCTTGCATGAGTGGCTGCCATGTACTATGTCTCTGTTGTTGAAAGTGCTACTACAGACTGTCTCTTACTCATCCAATTGACTGCACCTCCAAATAGGTTAAACACATACCCACTTGTAGATCTTCTCTAATCTAGATCTCCAGCCCAGTCTACATCAACAAAGCCACGGATGTCCAAAAGTTTTTCCAAACCTGGTCTTCCTTGGTACCACAAGGCACAAACCATAATCACTAGTTCTACGCAAATACCTAAAAACCCGCTTCACTACTCTCCAATGCTCCTTCCATAGTTTTGACATTAACCTACTCAATACTGCCACTGCATGTGCAATGTCTAGTCTAGTACAAATGATTGCATACATCAGGCTACTGACTTCACTTTCATATGGAACATGAGACATGTCCTCTTCCTCTTCTTGTGTCTTGGGACATTGTTCAACAGATAACTTTACACCTACAGGAATAGGAACCTTGACCGATTTACTATCTTGCATATTAAACATCTACAATATTGTCTTGACATACTTCCTGTGATTTAACCAAAGCTTCCTCTTTGCCTGATCTCGTTTAATTTTCATGCCCAAAATATATTTTGTAACACTATGATATTTCATTTCAAATTTGGAGGACAATTGGGTCTTCAAATCCTAGATAATTTATTTGTCATTTCCAACCAGCAACATATCATCCACATATAAGACCAGATAAATAACATGGTCACCAACTAATTTAAAATATAGACAGTGATCTTCTTTGCTTCTAGTGAAGCCAAGTCCCCGTATAAATGTATCAAATTTATGATACCACATACTTGGTGACCGTTTTAACCCATACAGAGACTTTTTTAACTTGCATCCAAGTTCTTTCTTACCCTTCACCACAAAGGCTTCGGTTTGCTTCATGTAGATTTCTTCTTCTAGACCCCCGTGAAGAAATTTTGTCTTGACATCCATTTATTCTACCTAAAAATTAAAAGTAAAAACAACAGATAAAAGTAATCTAATAGAAGCTACCTTGTAAACACAAGAAAAGATATCACCAAAATCAATTCCCAGCACCTGGGAATAACCTTTTTGTACCAACCGAGCTTTGTATTTCTCCACCTTGCCTTTTGCACTCATCTTCTTCTTAAACACCCATTTGCTTCCAATGGATTTCCTTCCAGCTGGAAACTCCACCAGATGATCTGAATAGGAAAATTAATTTTGATGTGCTAAATTCCTCTTTAGAATATGTAAAAGTGCTTAAGGATTCATGAGGTTAATGACAAATTTTATCATGAGCTTTTTGAGTGTTTTTATGTAAATTTCATTTACAAATTAACATAAACAAATGATTGAGCAGCAACATACAATAGACAAGAACATCACCAAAATAGTATCACAACATCACATGATGAAGGAGCTCACCCCACCTGGGCTACATCTCCTTGGTCCAACTTCCAATGGCTTGGCCCTCTCTATTACGCTCAACATTGTGAATACATCATTTTACAATGCTCAAACAACTCTAAAACCTGCTCCAATGGCTCCCGAATGCCAAAACAATCTTGTTTCTAGCTTTTTTCTGCTCCCAAATTGGTAAAAAAATGAACAAGTTATGGCTTCCCCTAACTCTTGCACTATTCACTCTATAATTTCCCCAAAATCTGGCACCATCCTACAATTTCGCCTCCAATTCCGCTAATCGAGGGTCAAATTTCCCAATATCTGGGCAGATTTGTTGGGGTGCTTAAAATCCCTCTAAGGACTTATTTTCGGAAATCAAGCTGGATGGGTGGGCCACGTGCCTAGGAGCTAAGGCCAACGGCCCACCCCCACCAGCCAGGCTACCACTCCGCTCTGCCTGTGGTTCTGTTGGGTTGCACACGCCCAGGGGATGGCCCCTTTCTTGAAACTGCACTACGTCAATGTTTAAATATATGATGACAACATTAGTTATTAAGAACTAATGTGTGGTCTGTTGGTAATGACTTTGATGAGCCCTAGAAATGGGTAATTATATGGGCTCATTTTTTCTCTTAATTCAACTTAATCCACCATTCTCATTAGTTTATTGCATGTTTTTTATTATATTTATGCTAATAGAGTGAATTGGATTAGTCATTATGCCAAAAAGTCTAATGTGTGCTTTATGCAGATTTTTGGTCAATTTTGAGATAAAATCAAAGGTTTAATGAGCATTTGGCAGCCAAATTCGTGGAAGAACAAGAGAGAGGATATGTAGGAGGGTGTCCCCTTCATTTATGAGCCCTTACCTCAAATTCTCCATCAAAAACTCGGAGCACAATGCCAAGCGGCAGCCAAGCAAGTCAAGTAGGACTGTTGTTATCTTCAGTTCCAAGAAGCTGAGTTCCTTGATTTTAGGAGGACTATTGGAGGTCCCCATTTGTATAAATAAGAAGGCTTAGGGCCTCAGTTTTTTTATTCATATTTTAGATATATTTTAGCCATTTGATAGTCTATTTTCGCACTTTAGTGCAGCCTTGTAATCAACTCTTTTTCGAGCTTCTTCTTGCAGATAGTTTTGTGATGTAACTATTATTTTTTTGATCAAAGAAGATGAATCCAGCATCAAAACAGTTCTGATCTTTCCTAGGGGGTTGTAGCTCTTGGGGTTGGGCCCAACCCAAGTGCCCAGTACTTCCTTCTTTTATTTATATGTGTTTTTGTTGCATTCATAGAATACTTTCTGTTATTTAGGTTAAATCTTGCTTTGTTACTTAGGTCTTTTTTGATGATTAAGATAGTTGTTCTTGCTTCAGGTTGATTTGATAGTTTGGTGACAGGAAAGATCCACAAAAAGGCTACCAAGCAGTCCTTGTTCTGCTTTCTCCCTCCTTGGGACCATGAATTGAGACCAAGGCACTCTTGCTGCCACAAAAACACTATTTTTGCTTTCCAATGCAATTGCTAGTGTTAGATTTCGAGTTGTAAAAGATGATACCAGTTGTGTTTTCATGCTTATATATGTTCTTGCTCAGTTTCCATAGCTTTCTTGCATAACCTCCTGTCCATCAAGTTCTATTCAGCACTTTTCTGGTTTCTAGGTCAGAATTAGGTTAAAAATAAGTAAAACTCTGTTTTCATAGTTTTTGCTTGGGTCAGTTTTGAAAAGAAGTGTGCAGAGCACCTGTAAGACACTCTAGCCTATCCTTCCTCCATCATACAACCTGCTCTAGTCTCTTTCTTAGGATTTCCTTCACGCATTCGCCATACTTTCCCAAACTGCCCTAATTTCTACATTCTTGTGCAAAATTGCTTCCTTCACCTTTGAACAAATCCAACTATCTTCTTCATTCCTGAGCTTCATTTACAAGGTCCTAGACCCCTTAACATCTCTATCCATCTTTCATTTCCACTTTCCCACCAGTTTTCCACCTTCAACCCTCTAAAAACCACTTTCGGCCTCTTCCTGTAGAACTTCCTGTAGATCCCCTGCAGACTTCCGGTAGAAGTTCATGTGAGCGATTTTTCGAAGTCTGATCGCAATGGAAATCTCTAGAAGGATGCTAGGGACTCCGTAGGTCCTCTCCACACCTTCCTTATCATCTGCAACAGCCAAATCCATCTCCTTTCTCTACCAAACCTCTGCACAGTCAAATAGTTAAAACACAACCATAATAATTCTGCATAAAATCGCTCAAAAGTACAAAAAGATGGTTCACCACATTTTCCTTCAGAAGTAGCTTAAGTACATGCATTTGACCTTGACAGTAGTCCATGGCATCCATTTCAGTAGTTTCATCTCTTTTTCTTGCAAAGGTAGGGTTAATGGGTAAAATTAGGGTTTGTTAGGGTTTGCATTTCCTTTCAGCTTTCATCCTCTTTCTGCAAGTAGAATAGCCTCCTTTGAGTTAGCTTTCTTCCATCAAAATTAAAAGATTCTTCTGAGAACTCACAAAAGTTGGCTTGAGCTCCTAGCAAATTTGTGCCAGCTGATCAAGTGACAGCCTGCAGTAAGAGCTAGTACTTGTGCATACAACACCGTCACTCCCAAGTTTGTTACGAACTACCGTGTTGATAAAAGTAAAGAAGGGAGTCCCAGGAGTTGCAGCATCATTGCTGCAATACTAGAGCCCACCATATTTTTGGCGCCGTTGCTGGGGAAGCATCAGAGTATTTGTGATTACTTCTTTTCTTCTATTTTCTACTGCAACATTCTGCTAAGTAGTTTATTTCAGCAAGAGTAGAGTAGTTGTTTCATTTCAATTCCGCAATTTCATTTCTGCAAAAGTAGATTAGACATTTCCTACTTTCATTTCAATTCCGAAATTTCATTCCTGCAAAAGTAGATTAGACATTTCCTGCTTTCATTTGAATTCTGCAATTTCATTTCAACAAGCATAGATTAGCTATTTCCTGCTTTCATTTCAAATTCTTCAATTTCATTTCAGCAAAATAGATTAGTCCTTTCCTGCTTTCATTTCAATTATGCAATTTCATTTTAGCAAGATAAATTTTAGCTAGTTGTAGTTTGTTGTTCAATCTATTTTAGTTTTTTGCAGGTACAAGCAAAAAAAAAAAAAACACCCAAAAAGATTTCCTTTCATGTCTCGTAGGAGTAGAGATAATTTAGAAAAATTCTTGCCAAACACCCCCACTGCTTCACACAGCCAACCTTCTCTCTTCTTCGGTGGCTGCAATCAAGAAACACATTAGGTAATAGTAAGACATATTTGAAGAACCTGTAGGGGAGAAGAAGAAGAAAACATTCCTCTGGAGCCAATGGCTGAAAACAGAAATGTTGGGAGCAATACATTTTCTTCCAACTCATCCATTGAAGGTGAAATTGGAAACACGTGGGAAGATTCCAAGAGCAAGATGAGGCAGATGCTTGCCATGCATATCAAAATATATCGAGAGAAAGAAGAGAGGGCTTTGGGCCATTTTTTTGTCTCAGGTGTACTAGAAAGCATCTTAGGAACGAATGTTCATTGCACTCTATAGAAGTGTGTTTTGTCTGTGAAGAAGACCATCCTACAAACCAGTGCCCTTCCTTACCTGGATTTAAAGCTATGTACCAAGGGGCTGAAGGAGCCACTGAACCACTCTATTTCATGAACCAAAGGAGGCCACAGGGACCCAGACCTTACCAGCAAGGAATGCAAGGGACATCCCAGACTTATTACAACCCCTATCAAGCCACTTCCATGCCTTCTTGGGGTTCCCCTGCTCATCCTTCCTGGTCCACACCCCCTCCTTGGTCATATCCATCTCAATATCGTGTTCAACCAGCTACTAATCCATTTCACCCCGATGCTTAACCACAGCCTCAGTGGAATGCACCTCATCAAGGGTGGAGGCCCCAATACAACTCTGCTCCCGCTCCTTTGCCTCCACCACCTGCTCAACCGCAACCATCACCTCCTGCTCCACCAAGGCAGCCCCAAATGCCTGCTCAACCGAACCTGAACTTGAATAACAGAAAGGCTCAGCAAGTATATAGTGGGGAACCACCATTTCCAAACCCACACATTAGAGTAGCTCAATCCAATTACAATGCTAAGGTACAACACTTATAAACAACTCCTCTTGAGCTCAATGATATTCACCATAGCTCAAGAAGAGTATTGCAAAAAATATATTATATTGATATTATTGAAGGACCACATCCAGTAGAAGAAGATGCAAAAGAGAAGATCAAAAAGAACCATGGGCTGAACTTGATGAAGATAAGACATCAGAATCAGAGATCGAGAGAGCTCCCTCAAGGTTACTATCAAATCCTCCATGTATTTAAGAGAAAAATCAGCAAAAAGAGGAAGATGTGAAGGTCATGATAAAAGAAGACATGAAGAATGATACAGATCAGCAAAAGGACCAAGGACATCACAGCTATATTGAGATATGGTTCCAGACAGTCACTAAGTTGTAGCAGTACTCTCCTCCTCAACTATGCTTAATCCCTTCAAAGTCAAATCATTATGTCTCTGAAATCCGAATACCTGTTAAAGCATGCATTTCAAGCCTCCACATCATTTTGTCTATCATCTCGATGTGCACATGGCTCCATTGGAAGTATTCTTATACTTGAAAATGATTTTGTTTTTCAAGTAGGGTAGGGTAGGAAAAAAGAAAAGGAAAAAATGAAAAATAAGAGAAAAAAAATAAAAATCTAAGGTGAAAACCTCCTTGGAGGCGCCTCAGATTGGCTCATTGATTTAAAACCTTCCTTGGAGGCGCCCAGGCTAGGCAATTAGGGTGAAAACCTCCTTGAGGTGCCCCAATTGTTTAAAAAAAAAAAAGAGAAAAAGAAAAAAGAAAAAAGAATTTCTAGTTGTATTGCAGGTCTACAAGAGAGCTTCAAGAAGCAGTAGTAGGTGCCAAGAAAGCTCTGAAACCAATAACAGCACCTATCCTACCTTCCCTCACCCTTCTCCATCATTCTTGACATCCTTTCCACCTCACTGTGCTTCTTTTCTGAAAACTGTGTTTTCTACAAGAGGATCCTATAGAAATTACAGAGAGCTAGAAATGGACTTCAAAAGCAGTTTAAGGAACAGGGAAGTTTCATAAAGGGTTTATAAATCCCCCTGCAATCTTCAAACCTCTCTCCCATCAATTCCAAGTCTGCATTACAGCCCAAGCTCATTTTTTATTATTGTGCAAAAACTGCAGAATGCTCTGATACAAAAATACATAGAGCAGAAATTTGTTTTTTTACTAACTTGAAAACCGTGCATCCATTGAAAGATTGTTTCATGGGGAGTTGCATAAGGATGATGGCAACATGCCCAAGCAATTTCAGCCAATTCCAGTGCACGGTTTCCAAGAAATCAGCCTACATCACCTTCAACTATTTTTTCATTTTCTCCATATTCGTCCATCCATTTAAAAACCTGTTTCATGGGAAGATGCATATGGGTGATAGTAACCTACCTAAGCAATTTCAGCCAATTCTAGTGCACGGTTTCCAATAAATTGACCTCCGTCACCTTCTGCTATTTTCAGTTTTTCTCGAAATCCGTGCATCCATTGACCACAATTTTTCTATTGGAGGTGCATAATGATGATAGAAACATGCTCAAAAAATTTCAGGTCAATCCAGTGTATCGTTTGGGAGCTATGGACAAACCAAGTCGCTATCCTGCAAAAATCTAGCATCAGCAGCATGAGGGTGCAAATATGAAGGTTAAAACAAACTCTTGCAGCTTAGATCCAGTCAGAGGATACCTGCACAAGAAAAATAGCCACACATCAGATAGAAAAAAAAATATAGCAGAAGGGATACATGCATGCAACAATTGAATATGAGCATATAGCAGCAAAGGAACCAAGCAGCAGGCACATTTCGACTTACAGGTAAGTGTCTAAACCAGTTCCTCTATTTGCATCTGTATGATTTGAAACTTCATAAACGAATGAAATGGTTGGATTAAGCTAGAAAGGTGGCTAGTTAACTGGACACCCTTAGCTAGTTCGATCGCACTCATCCGGAGATCACACTGCACGTGTGTCTAGTCAACTCATGGAAAAATCTAACAGTCAGGTAGTGGTAGCTATTTTGAGCTCAAGCGCCAATGATGGCAAGTGATTACGGGCAGAAAACATATAGTTTCATAATATCACTACAGTGGGGACCAACAGTCTGCATGGGACCAACGTACACTTGGCCAGCTCACCCTCCATCACCAGAAGTCTCCATAAACAGCAGTAAGAACTCCTCTTTGAAATACTCTCACCACCTTTGTTTCCATTTTATCATCGTCCCCGCAGCTACAACAAGCTCTATACCACTTCCATAGCAACGAACCAGTCATTCTCTGCCATTTTTTAAAACCCTCCTGCTTATCGGGTTCTACAGGAACGACAAACATAGTCTACAGGAGCCGGAAGATTTCTACAGGAAGGGCAGAGAACAACTCTGTAGAAGGAAAACCTGAGATTTTTGTCAAAATTCGAGCTGGAAATGAGGTAGGCTAAGGAAACCTCTCTACATATGACTTAGTTGAACAAGGTGGTGGATTAAAAGCACAGCAGTGGATTGAAAAATGGAGAGTGAAGCTTAAAAGTCTGCTTGCATATTTTCCTTGAGTTCTACACATTTCTCTATTTTCTTCTCTGCATTCGAAGTGTGTCTCCTTATTTCTCAAATTCTACTGTAAAGAAAATACATGCAACCGTAGAAACCAGCCTGTGTGAAAAAAAACGAATTTGCATATCTACCTACTCTCTGAAAAGAACTTGTGTTATTTATCCTCTGTTCTGTCAAATTTTCTTTTTCCTTTTCAAAAGCAGAGAGTCAAATTCAGGATAAAAGCAGTTTAAAACAAAGGGAAATATTGCAATTTGATGTTGTAAGGAGAAGCACACAGGAAATTCCTTATTTGGTTTCAGAAAAAGACGAAAATTCAGTTATCCCTCTGTTTTCAGTTCTGTCTGCTTTCTCACTTGAGTATTTTGTTAAAAAAAAAAAAAAACCACTCAACACCACATGGAGCACAAGCTAAAGGAATTAAGAGGAGAGTTGGCCATGGTAAGGCACATAGAGAGCAGTAAAATAGCCCAGCTACAGGAAGAAAATGAATTGCTGAAAAAGAAGTTATAGCCGCAGGAAATTTATAAGGGAGATAGTTTGTCCATCTTGGGAGGGCAACAATAGCAAGAAGGTCCCCTAACAGACAATGAAGCAACAGAAAAATAACAACAAGAGGGAGAGCCACAAGCTGATGTTGAAATGCTAATGAAAATGCTACAAGAAAAAGAGTCTCAGGCAATAGATGAAGTGCATATTTTAAAATAGCAGTTACAGGAAAAAGAAGCCCAAATGGCCTGCATGGCCAGCTGGGCAACAGAAGCCTTGCAATGTAGAAGCAAACCAGAAGTGAAGAGGAGGAGTAAACTGAAGAACTTGAGAAGAATAATAATGGGGAAGCACCAGACATTCAAACAGAAGGAAAAAAGAAAAGAGAAAAAGGCAGGCCTCCATGTATTTCAAGGCCAAGAAAAACACAAGAATTCAAACAAGCAGAATAGGAGTAGCAGTGGAAGGACATGGACAAGAAGGCAGAATTTTATGGCACACATGAGTAGACCAAATCAGAAGCTTTGGATGATAGGGAGGCCACCAAGGCCATCAAAGATGAAGAGATAGTTGCTTAGAGGATGAGCAACACCTTCAGTAAAGGGGTGATGATGATCCCCAGAAATGGGTAATTATATGGGCTCATTTTGCCTCTTAATTCGACTTAATCCACTATTCTCATTAGTTTATTGTATGTTTTTGATTATATTTATGCTAATAGAATGAATTGGGTTAGTCATTATGCCAAAATGTCTAATGTGTGCTTTATGCAGATTTTTGGTTAATTTTGAGATAAAATCAAAGGTTTAATGAGCATTTGGTAGCCAAATTCGTGGAAGAACAAGGGAGAGGATTTGTAGGAGGGTGTCCCCTTCATCTATGAGCCCTTACCTTGAATTCTCCATCAAAAACTCAGAGCACAAAGCCAAGGGGTAACCAAGCAAGTCAAGTAGGACTGTTGTTATCTTCAGTTCGAGGAAGTCTAGTTCCTTGATTTTAGGAGGACTGTTGGAGGTCCCCATTTGTATAAATAAGAAGGCTTAGGGCCTCAGTTTTTTTAGTCAGATTTTAGTTAGATTTTAGCCATTTGATAGTCTATTTTCACACTTTAGTGTAGCCTTGTAATCAGGTCATTTTCGAGCTTTTTCTTGCAGACAGTTGTGTGATGTAACTATTATTTTTTTGATCAATGAAGATGAATCTAGCTTCGAACCAGTTCTGATATTTCTTAGGGGGCTGTAGCTCTTGGGGTTGGGCCCAACCCAAGTGCCCAGTACCTCCTTCTTATATTTATATGTGTTTTTATTGCATTCATAGAATAATTTCTGTTATTTAGGTTGAATCTTGCTTTGTTACTTACGTTGTTTTTTATGATTAAGATAGTTTTTCTTGCTTCAGGTTGATTTGATAGTTTGGTAATAGGAAAGATCCACAAAAAGGCTACCAATTAGTGCTTGATCTCCTTTCTCCCTCCTTGGGAACATGAATTGAGACCAAGGCACTCTTGCTGCCACAAAAACATTGTTTTTGCTTTCCAATGCAATTGCTAGTGTTAGATTTCGAGTTGGAAAAGTTGATACCAGTTGTGTTTTCATGCTTAGATCTGTTCTTGCTCAGTTTCCATAGCTTTCTTGCATAACTTCCTGTCCATCAAGTTCTTTTCAACACTTTTCTGGTTTCTAGGTCAGAATTAGGTCAAAAATAAGTAAAACTTTGTTTTCATAGTTTTTGCTTGGGTTAGTTTTGAAAAGAAGTGTGCAGAGCACCTATAAGACACTCCAGTATATCCTTCCTCCATCATACAACCTGCTCCAGTCTCTTTTTCAAGATTTCCTTCACGCATTCGCCATACTTTCCCAAATAGCCCTAATTTCTACATTCTTGTGCAAAATTGTTTCCTTCACCTTTGAACAAATCCAACTATCTTCTTCACTCCTGAGCTTCATTTACAAGGTCCTAGACCCCTTAACATCTCTATCCATCCTTCATTTCCACTTTCCCACTGGTTTGCCACCTTCAACCCTCTAAAAACAACTTTCAGCCTCTTCCTTTAGAATTTCCTGTAGAACTTCCCGTAGATCCCCTACAGACTTCCTGTAGAAGTTCATGCTAGCGATTTTTCAAAGTCTAATCATAATGGAAATCTCCAGAAGGATGCTAGGGACTCCGTTGGTCCTCTCCACACCTTCCTCATCATCTGCAACAACCAAATCCATCTCCTTTCACCACCAAACCTCTGCACAGTCAAATAGTTAAAACACAACCATAATAATTCTGCATAAAATCGCTCAAAAGTACAAAAAGATGGTTCGTCCACATTTTCCTTCAGAAGTAGCTTAAGTACATGCATTTGACCTTGACAATAGTCCATGGCATCAATTTCAGTAGTTTCATCTCTTTTTCTTGCAAAAGTAGGGTTAATGGGTAAAAATAGGGTTTGCATTTCCTTTCAGCTTTCATCTTCTTTCTACAAGTAAAATTTCCTCCTTTGAGTTAGCTTTCTTCCATCACAGTTAAAATATTCTTCTGAGAACTCATAGAAGTTGGCTTGAGCTCCTAGCAAACTTGTGCCAGCTGATCAAGTGACAACCTGTAGTAAGAGCTAGTACTTATGCATACAATACCATCGCTTCCAAGTTTGTTACGAACTACAGGGTTGATAAAAGTAAAGAAGGGAGTCCTAGGAGTTGCAACATCATTGCTGCAATACTGGAGCCCGCCAGACTTCGACTTTGAAAATTGGAGGTCGCAGGCTCGACCCCTGCCTGTTGCCGATCAGACATTATCTAATTTTTGATGGCCCTCAGGTTGCAACATGGCTGCCCCTAGCCATGCCATGTGGCCGCCTATGATTGGCCACCTAAAAACCATTCAACATGTGTCACTTGTCACCAATAAATGGATGCCACTTGTCACCACGTGATTCGAAAAAGGAGACCAGTCATTTATACAGTCAACCTGCCATGTAGGTATCCCATTTAGTGCTTACTAAGATGGTACAATAAGTTATCATGCAAATGATAATCCAATTGCTCTACTTGGTTACCTTGACTCAAGTTTGCATAACCATCTTGAAAGTCATTGTCTAATGCACACTGCTCAATATAACTTTCATGAAAAACAAAATTATGCTTGAGTAAAGTAGATGCACTAATTATAGGCCTAAAAAGCATATCAACAACTTTATTGTAGATACCTTTCTTATACGTTATCACCGAGTAGAATTGTTGAAGAAAACCCATTCATTGGAAGTGCCTTGATTGCTACAACTTAGATTAAAATTGCAAGTATTGGAATGGCTGATGATGAGTGTGAATGATTGTTTCCTTACCCATCAAATAGTGTTTCTACTTTTTCACACTTTGCACCAATGCATACAATTCCTTTTCATGTGTAGGATAATTAATAACTGCACCACTGAAAGTTTATGAATGAAAACAGATAGGCTTACCATGTTGCATGAGGACTACACCCATGGCGTAGTTACTAGCATTAGTCTCGATCTCAAGTAATTGTCTCAAGTATAGAAGTGCAAGTAATGGGGTTGAAATGATATTTTCCTTCAATGCATCAAAGGCCTTTTTCTATTTTCCTCCCCACCAGAAAACTTTTCTCACACTAGGTAATGCATGCAAAGGATCTGCTATAGAAGAAAAGTTAGCAATGAATTGCCTCCAATAATGGGCTACTCCCAAAAAAATTCTTACCTCAGTAACTGTCTTGGGCCTTCGCCAATTGAAAATGACATCAAACTTGGAGGGATCTATTTTAAACTCACCTCCTCCAACAATATGACCCAAGTAAACTAAAGAAGTTTTTCCAAACTCACACTTTGACATCTTCAAATACAACTATTCTTTCTTTAAGACATCAAGTACTTTTCTCACATGCATGACATGTTCATCATGATATTTACTGAAAATTAAGATGTCATCTAAGTAGAATATAAAAAACTCATCAATAAATGGCCTCAACACATCATTCATCACACGCATGAAGGTAGCAGGAGCATTACATAAACCAAAAGGCATAACTTTCCATTCAAAAAAACGTTGTTTTTTCTTGAATGTTGTCTTCCAAATGTCTCCTTCAACGATTCTAATTTGATGGTAGGAACTCCTTAAGTCCAACTTAGTAAAATACTTTGTATCTTTCAATTTATCAAGTAAATAATCTATTCTAGGTAGCGGGTAACAGTTCTATATCGTAATCTTGTTCAATGCACTGAAGTCCACACACATGTGCCATGTTCCATCCTTCTTTGGCACCAAAACAATAGGTGACCCACATGGCGAAGAACTTGGCCTGATGATCCATTTGTCCAACAACTCTTGAATTTTCTTTTTAATTTCTTCACTTTCCATCACTGACATCCTATACATGCCAATGTTAGGAAGAGGACAATCTTGCTGCAACTGTATTTCATGTTGGATTCCTCTCTTGGGAGGAAATCCTTTCAGTTCCTGAAACATCTCATCATATTTGTTAACAACGGCAACCAATTCAGATTTCAATCTTGAGTCACAACCATGAAAAACTTCATTATCAATATCATCCTTGGGTTTCATTAGAAGCACAAAATTATTGCTAGAATTTACTAGTATTTTCATGTGCCCCACATTTACAAGTGAAATATTTAGTTTCTTGATATGGGCTCTTACAATTTATTCTACTCCATCTTTGAAAAAATGGTATTTGTTTTCATGTCTATGGAAGATAGATTTTTTGTCATAGAGATATGGGCTTCCCAAAACTATACCACATATGTCTAATGGCACAACATCAAGTTCCACTTCATCTATGAAATTTGCAGTAATGGAAAATTTCAGTGTACACTTTCTAGTTACTTGCAATTGTGCATTATCACACGCCCATCCTAATGGATATGGCTTATGATGTGGAATGGTTTCCATGTTTAAACTTTTGACAATGTTTTTAGAGATGAAATTGGCTTGAGAGCCACTATCAAAAAGACTATCAATTTTGCTATGTTTTGAGATTGCTCTTATGTGGAAGTTTTATCCTCTTCTTTTCATTTGGAGTTTCATTGTGTAAATTTGAATTATTAGTGCTAGCAATGGAGTCCTTACCTTTTATCCCCATGGCTATGATTTTAGTTTCATCACCTGAACCGAATCCCAAATCTTATTGAATGGTTGCAACTATCTTTTTCTTTCGCTTGTTGTTGATTTTCTTTGGTTTCATCTTAGGATGAAGCTTCCAACAATGAGCTTCATTGTGACCCTATTTGGAACAATGTTTGCATGTTATTTTCTCTCCTTCCTGTTAGTGTCAGTATCTGCATACTTCCATCAACGATCAAAATTTGCTCTTTGCATTGTCATTTTAGAGGTCCCATATTGAAATTTTTACATTATTTCATTAGTTCATGTCAAACTGATCCAATGATGGTTGTCTTCTCTTCTGGAAGTCAAATTTCTCCCTCATAGAGTATACTTGTTGACCCTTCTTCAGGTTGTCTTCAGTTATGGTTTCATGGTCAATTTGCAATCATTCTTTCATTAGGTCAAAGGGCATGTTTTCATCAGGTCTTAGGGTTTCATCACCAAGATCAAGAGCTTGATTTTAAAGTGTAAATAAAGGTCAGCAAAGGTATGAGGATGATAAATAAGTCAAACATGATGGTTTGTAGGTCATAGCCACTAAATAATTATCTTTTAACCTAATGTAATTTTCACCTCAAAAAACATGTTTTTGAGGTGAAAACAGAGTATTTTGAGTCAATTTGCATTTCTTATGTAATTTTAAGTCACTATATGTAATAAATGATCCCAGCTGCACCAAAGCATCTCTCCTTGCTACAAGACAAATAAACATTGCAAAAATCAGTTCAAGTTGAGCATTATCCACCTGAAAAGGAACAAAGAAGAAAAGGCATTAAAAATAGAGCTTTGAAGAAGGACAAGAAACATTAGATAGTGGGTTTTTCAAGTGAAAATTCAAACTTTACTCCTATTTAAGCTCTCACATTTCATTTTCAAGTTCATTATTCTCATTTGGCAAGCAAGGAGTCAAAAAGTGAGAAGAAGAGGCAAGCTTGAGTGAGTTTTGGGTGAAGGAAAGTTGGCATTGCGCTTCTGGAGCAGTGGTGGAGTGGCACTGCGTGTAGGCAGACTGGCGTTGCACGTTTCAAGCAGGCAGGAGTGCCTCTGCGCGTTGAGAGCTTGGCGCTACATGTTGATGCCCGGTGCTGCGCATCTGGCAAATTTCCTAGTGTTAATTTACACTGCGCTGCGCTTCTAGGGTGGCATTGTGCATCTATGCACCGACGCTGTGCATTGAGTAGAAGGGCCCAAAAGCCCTCAAAACTTCAACAAATTTCAAATTTTCCCTCTTTTACTTGCATACAAGTAAGTGGTCCTCCCATTGTTGGTTTGCAATTCAATTTTTAACCATAATTTCCCATGGCAAGTGCCTAAACCCTAAAATTCTCCCTTTTATGCCTAAAACCCTAAACCCTCATTGTTCATCCTATCACCTATCATTACAGCTCTAAACTCTTTCCCTATCCCTTTATCCTTTATCCCTATTCCATAACATCCCTATCCCTTATTCCTCTTCCCAAAGGGCAATTTCTCAAACAAAACAAGCCCTCCCTTTCATTCTTATCATTCCTACTCCCTCATTCATTTTCTAGCCCATAAGGTCATCTCCCATCCTCTCATTCCTAAAACACAGGCAGTGACACCTCAGCAGATAGAGCTAGGCAGTAGATACAACCACACAAGGGAGGTAGGACTATCAGAGAAGAGCCATCAAACCTTAGGGAATTGCAGGCCTCTCAGTTGGCTGTCACATGTTTCAGATATCTTGGCTGCTATGAGTTCTGTGAGTAAGTAGAGAGATTTCAATACCACCCAGAGCTCACCAAGCTTTTTGTAGCTCATCTTCAAGAAAAAAAGGTGACTCTTGCTGGGGTAACATTCACAGTCTCACCCTCCATCATTGGAGATGCCACCAGGATTCCAAATGTAGGGGAGAAGTGGTACAAGGCCCAGGACCTGGATGAACACTATTATGAGCCTTATATCAAACCTTGGTACAAGAATGAGGTGAGGAGACTTTTTCCTTTCAGATTTCTTGAAGACAAGTATGTCCCCATGATGAAAATCATCATGGAGTATTTCACTTGTGAGGGGAGATTTTCTGGGTTGTACACCTATCATATCAGGCTCCTCATGCATTTTACTAGGGTGAGGATGTTAAACCTCCCTTATTTCTTGTTCACGGATATTGAAAAGATGGCTCATTTTGTCCAGAAGAAGCCATACCCTCAACAGATGAGCAGTCTCTATCATTATTCCCTGATCAAGATGATTGTGCTTCATCATCTCAGTCTCCTCAACATCTCTTGGGAGACATTTATTTCTCATGATATCTTCAGGAGTCCTCAAATTCCTCCACCAGTGTCTCAAGAAGCAGGGGGACCTTCTAGCAGTTCTCAAGTGAAAATAGTTAAGGAGGCCAAAGAGACCAAAACTAATGAGGTGCCCGGGACCATCATGACATATCAGAGGGGCACAAGGAGATTTTTTTTCTGCCAATAGGCAAGTGTTTGCTCCACGGGATGTGGAAGGCACCTTGCCTTCTTCATCAGCCCATAGGAAAATGCTAGCTCCACAGGATGTGGAAGGGGCTTTGCCTTCTTCATTAACACAACAGGTATAGGTGCAACAACTGCATAAAGGGAAGGAAAAGATGCCAGAGGAGAGTTTTTATGATGAGGAGGAAAGAGACTTTGACTTGACAGAGCATGATGAGCCAGAGTAGCGTTATACTCATCATGGAGTGGAAATCATTGACTTAGAGGCTCAAGATGAAGAAACGATTAAAGACATCATCATACAAGAAAAGGAGGCTCAAGTACAAGCTCTGATGGAAAATTTGGAGAGGGCCAAGTATGTCATCACATATTTGGAACAAGAAAACAAGCAATTGAGTGACAAACAAGTCCTCATGGAGCTGGAAATGCTCAAGGTAAAACGACAAAGTGACAAAGAGGCACATGTCACTTTGACTCCTATTGAGAAGGAGATTGAAGATGATAGAGAGACTTGGCTTGAGAGAGTCAACTTGAACCTTGAGAAGCTGCTATAGAAGGCCAATAGAGACAATCAGATGATCAGACACATGGCCTATCATTATAGGACCCGAAACAAGATTTGCAACATGAGGGTCAAAAAGATGAAAGCTAGGCTAAGGCGGGCTTTGAAAGGCAAAAAGGAGGAGGATAGGCTTAGGTTGCTTGTTGAAGCTTCCTTGGCTCATCAGGACACTTGATGATGGTGCTTCTCACCAATTTTGGGCAAGTTTGGAGGAAGTTTGGTCACTTGCAAATATAAAACAACTTAATATAATAATTTAATACTCTATTTATTTATATATAAAAACAATAAAATTTGAAACAAAGCGTTTTAACATTATGTAAACAATCAAAATAATACAAAATTATTGAAATTTGAATATATATATATATATATATAAGAAAGAAAATGATTTAAAATTTAATTAATTTAAAATTTAATTAATTATTTAATATTTCAAATACTTAATTCACAAAATATATGAATAAAGTTAAATTCAAATTTAAATAAAATCTAAATTCAAATTCACATGACTTTAAACTAATTTCCTTTTACTTTTATAAAGTTTAGTTAAAATAATCAAAACATTGACTGAAACTTTAATTCATTTTGCAACAATCCACAATTTTAAGTAAAACCAATAAAACTTAACTATTTAGTAACTTACCTCAGTTTAAAATAATTAGGTTTAGTCACTTATCACAATTTAAAATAATTAGGACAAAAAAAAAGAGAAATAAAAAAAAATTTAAAGAAGCACACGATCAACAAACGAGTAAAAAATATCTTCATATAAAATGTACTATAAACCAAAAGTTAAATATACTGCAAAGTTGTATTTTAACTATAAATTGTTTGTATTTGAAATATATATTTGTATTTGAAATATATATATATATATATATATATATATATATATATATATATATATATATATATATAAACTATATATCTTACAATCCATTTATAAAATTGTAATTTAAATAAATAATTTTTTAATTCAGGCTTCTGTGATCCATAATATGTATGACAAAAAATCTTTTGGTGAAAATCACATAGGAGAAAATCTCGTTGACGCGTTTTGAACCAACTAGTGTGGTTCATCTTCGAGACAAGATGAGGAACCATATCTAGGCATAGAAATAAATAGATGTAGAGAAAATCTAACTAGTTGTTAGAATATAACATCTAGTTTTAGTAGATTACCACTCTTAATAAAGAATACATTAATAATATAAAAACTATTCTATAGTAAGAAATAAATAATAATTTTGTTATTAATAATATTTATTTTTTATTTTGGAAGGTGAAAAGGTCAAACTAAGATGTTCCAAAATAAATTTATTATAAATAATTAGTATCATAACAAATTCTATTATTATAAATAATAATACTAATCCAATTGATTTTATTAGTAACCAAAGGAAGGTCTTCTAACTAGGAACACAAAGTAAACACACCAATAAAAAAATAATACTATAAACAAAGAAATAAGAAAATAAATTAAAATACTATAAAATAAAAAAGGAAGGTATTCTAATTAAATTTTGTAAAATCAAACTCAAAAGAAGAAAAAAGCAAAGAGACAACCTATGAATATAGAGCAGGGATCCAACACCTGTTGATACTCCAACCATCGTTTCTATTCAGATTAATAGGCCTTTTTTCAATTTCCAAGGCCTCCCTAAATTTACAATGATGAAAATGGTTAATCCTTGCAATGACCCTAGCCTCTTCGATGCAAATGTGATGATTTTTCTTTTTTGCATGTTCTAACAAAGCATAGTAATGAGACCTTCCATGATTGATGTCATTAGTGTGCTCATAAATAATTTAATTTATTGATTGACCAATTTCACCAATATATGGAGCCGCATAGGAGCATGGAATGATGTAAACACCTTTCCAATCTTTGGGGTTCAAAGGGTCCTTAACTAATCTTAGAGAGCTTTGAATAGTGCTAAGGGGCCTAAATGTCAAAGGAACCTTATGCTTTTTCAGGATCCTTGCAATCTTATCCATGGTCCCTTGAATAAACAGAAGATGCACTCCAGAAAACTAATCCTTGAGATCATCTTTATTCCTAGGACCTTTTTCAGCCTTAAGGAAATATCTAGGACATTGGGACCTGCTATAACCATTCTTATTAAAAACCTTAAGGAGGTGTGTTTTTTCATATTTGTGGTTATTTTCATCAGAAAGACGTAATGCCCGAGTGGCTAAGGTATTGAGAACCCCTAGATTTTGAGAAGGGAAATGATGCAGACTCGCATGGATATATTATTATGTGTGAGTTTTCTTTCGAAAAACTTAATGAGAGAAAGAATCGTCATCCATTTTTGAAATAAGAACATCGAGAAAAGGAAGGCTACCATACTCTTCACATTCCATAGTCAAATTTATGGAACCAGATTGACTATTAAGATGTTGGAAAAACAACTCCAACTTTTCGTTTCCACGAGACTAGATGACGCAAGTGTCATCCACAAATATTTTCCAAAGCTTCGGTTGGAATAGAGTTGATGACAAGGCCTTGGATTCAAATTCCTCCATGAAAATATTAGACACCATGGGAGAAAGGGGTGAACCCATGGCGATGCCACAAGTTTGTTCATAAAAACAATTTTCTTGCCTATTTATATTTATAAAAAAAGTTAAATGTAAATTAACCATTTTTTCCACTAAATGTCAGGTAGTGAATGTATAATAACAACCAATTTTACTAGATATTTAACTTTAAATTCATAACATACCAACTAATTATAGACTTGATCATAGACCTCATTGAAGTCGTTTATAAAAAACAATAATAATAAATTCTAGAAAACAAAACCCAAAAATTATAGTTTCAATCTATATCGAATAAAACAATACATTACAAGCCAAATATGTACCAGAACAGAAATAAAACCTTCACAATTGAATAAGTTACAATTTACAGGTAATAACTGGTATAATTACTCCGAAATCTCAACACAAATGATAAAAACCATGAAGCAAGATAATTTGACCATTACTGCTTGTTTCCTCCTAAAACAATAAAGCACTTTAGTCTCACCTAATATCAACATTAATGTATATGTGAATAATTTGAATTAAAATAATATTTAAATATAATGCATATCGCAACCTCCATTCAATTTTCCACTGCTCACACCAACTTCCGTGCAGTATTGTAGCTGGAGCCAATTTGGTCGGGGAATGTCAATAGTATGGAGTGTCTAGAGGGACCATTCAAACAACAAGCCTGACTTCCGACTTCATAGTGGGACTCGTCTTTTGACTTGATTTCAATAGGGACCACAAAAAAATATGTACATATAGTTGGGCATGTCTACAAGGAGCCCAATTGGTCACATAATGTCATAGCACCGTCCAAAAGAGAATGTCAACCTCTTATCTCATAGGCAACCCGACCAATGAATTTCGTCTGGGAGGCCCACAAAAGAAACATATATGTATAATTGGCCTCTTTTCAATTTATTATTATTATTTTTTCATATGACATATTATTTGACAAAACTAATTTAAAATAATTTATTTTTTATCAATAAAAAAATAAATCGAATAAATTATACTTATAAGATAAAATGTTTAAAAGATGGGAACCCATTATCCCTTATTTAAAGAAAAAATGAAGTATTGATGTTGGACCCAAATTGGTCGGGGAGTGTCAATAGTCGAGAGTGTCTAGAGAGACCATTCAAGCCATTGTGTCAACCTCCAATCCTCATAGTCATGGCCAACATCCAACCTGCTTTCAATAGGATCCATAAAAGAAATAAGTGTGTATAATTATGTGTAACCTCATAGTCAACTAGGCCTCCGACTTGCTTCTACGAACGCCCACAAAACAAACATATGTGTCTATTATTATTATTATTATTATTTTTTTTCACATAATATATTATTTAACAAATGTATTTCAAAATACAAGTTATCTTTTATCAATAAAGAAATAAATTTAACAAATCTTTTATTTCATTTGTAATGAATTAATTTAGGTTTTGTTTTTGTAATTTTATAATTTTAGCATTTTAGTCAGTCTTTTAAATAATTTTTGTTCATTCATTATTTATTCACCTTCTATAGGCGGTTCGACTTTTCTTTCAGTCAATAATTTTTTTCCTGAAGATGGATCCCTTTTGGGATTCGAAACATCGACAAGATGTAGACAATAATGTAGATACTCTGAACTATCTTTTTTCAACAAATTGTTTTTATAAGACATTTAAGATTTGATTTATAACATATCAACTCATGATAAACTTGATCATAGACCTCATTTAAGTTGTTTATAAGCAAAAAATGATAATAACAATAGTGCACCTAGATTATGAACCGAATTATCAGGGGAGTGTCATTAGTTGGGAGTGTCTAGGAAAACCATTCAAATGACACCGCCGACCTCTGATCTCATAGTGGGGGCCAAAATCTAACTTTCTTTTAGTAGGAGCCACAAAATAAATATGTGCATATAGTTATGCATGTTTACAACGACCACCTCTAACTTCATAGTCATCCCGGCCTCTGACTTGCTTCTACGAAGGCCCACAAAACAAACATATGTGTCTATAATTTATTATTATTTTTTTCGCATAACATATTATTTAATAAATGTAATTTGAAATATCTTATTATTTTATCAACAAAGAAATAAATTCAAAAAATTATTTTTATAAGACATTTATCTAAAGAAATTTTACAGAAAGATTATTATTCTTTCTATCTAAAATTTTAAGATAAAAATTCCAAAAACTACGTACAAATTAAAACAAAATTAGGATTAAAATGTTTAAAAGATACAAACTCGTCAGCCCTTGTATAAAGAATAAAATAATTTGAATATGGTTCATAAATTACAAAAGCGGAAAACAACTAACTTAAACGTCATTTGCAACTTCAAGACCGCTCGAAGCTTAGTCTTTTCTAAGATGGTTCGGAGCTCAACTTTTCCTTATGATTCTTCTCCAAATACACGTCGACCACCTGACCACGAAGTTGGTCCTAGCCTCAACTACATGTTTCCTTCGACTCCAAAGAAACCCAAAAAAATGAAATGGAGAGAGATGAGCCTATTCTAAATTTGATTTTTTTTAAATATACTCTCACAACCGTGGCTCAAACATGTTCCTCTATGCATAAAGTTTAGAAGTAGTGTACATTAGAAAATCCTACCATTACAAACTCATAATACTTGTAGCATTGGTATCAAAAGTTCTCCAATACCGTTAAAACTTCAATTTTTATCGTTAACTCTTTTATGCTTTTGTTTTTCTAGTTGGAAACTATCTGAGACTCTAATATCTCGTCACTTAAAGTATAAATTTTATTCCAATAAATTTAGTGTTTTGAAAAATAAATTAATATAAGAAATGTGTCCTATGACAATGGACTAAACGTAAAAGGCATGGGAAAACTCACATACACGAGTTTGCTAAAACAGAAACGTGTGTCATCTTCCGACATCCCAATGTGTTGCACACTACTAAGGTCAAAGTTATTTTATTCGTAAGCTAGATGTTTATGTCAATAGAACTCTGACCCCTAAATATCTAAAACAACACGATGTGTAGTAGGAGTCGCCACCTTTCTCACAAGCCTTTTGAAAATGCAAAGACCCTATACTCCCGACTTCGCAAGTTTCAAAGTAAATTTCAAGAAATCTTCATCGTAACCACTACAATAAACCATGAAATTAGGGTCGACAAACAATTTAAAACCATAACATATGGAATTCGTGTGAACACCTTGCCCACAGGACTTCCACAAATGCAAATATGGGCCAAGCACTGACCTAGCTATGGTTAGTAAATAATGGTTTATTCCTACAACATTGCATCCAAAGGATCAAAACTTGAGCCAACAATGTATTTAACACTTCAGACCCATTAAACCAGAGTTTTCTCACAGAAAGAACTAAAAACCTTACCAGGTTTCCGTTGCTAGAATCCAACAATCTGCTTACCCGAACAATTGTTATGCTCTAAATTCTAAAGTATCACCTGCAAATTTTGTGAAACAGTGAAACATTAGAACTCCAAATTATGCACCACAACCATTAAACTAGAAAATCGTATTCATACATTTACCTGTCAAATCATCATCTTGGAGTTTGAAAAACCTACATCCTACCACATAACCAAACCCCTTCAACATTCCGCACAAAATGTTTATTGCTCACACTGCCAAAGTAAAAAAAAAAAAAAAAAAAAACTCACTTGCTAACAACGAAAACCTAACAACGAAGAGTTATGTCGTAAAAAAAACACAGATACAAAATAAGGAAATCCAGCCTCAATGAGTGTGTCAAAGAAAAAAATAAAACAACCACTTTGAACACCAAAAATAGCTAAATCTGCTTCTCGATAATCCATTAACCATAATAATAAATTCTCCACCAACACTCTTAAAAGTAAATTAACACTACCAGAGCTTAAAGCAACCCAAGTTAACTCCCATTTGTACGAAGAATCACCCTTTCCTGTACCTACATTATGCAATCTGATCTATCGTGCATGGCAGGATGACATCGACCCTTGAAAGGCAAAGATAGAGATGTGGCAATGCGCTGACATCACGCAAAATTTCAATCAAAAGCCCAATGTTAACCTGAAAAACTGAATGAGTAAGGACAAACTATTAGCTTTGAACCGATCATAAATATCATTGCGTAAGCAGTAACATAATAAATATTAGATAATTATTTGAGTTATTATTTGTAGGACTGCCAAATTAAAACGTTTAAAGAGTTAATGTGATTAATTTCATGAAAATGTAGTCGTCGAAAAACTTCACAACCGTCTGCTTATATGAAACCCACATTACAATATTTTTTTACAATTTAAGATTGCCAAAAAAATGTCGCGCTTTATTAACAGGATTGAGTATTGAATATTTTTTAATTGAACTTCACATTAAATTTCATTTTATTCTCTTTCTTATATTCTTTTATCAAACTCGAATCACTTAAATTTCATTTTATTCCCTCTTTCTTATATTCTTTTATCAGACTGGAATCATCAATCAAGGAGTAATTATTCAAAAGAATGTGAATTTATTTTCATTTTTGAACTTTATTGATTCCCTATCTTTTTGTTTGGGGAGTTTTGAAAACTTTTCTTTATTGGTTAGATAAAAGATATTTCTTTAAATAAATTTTTTAAAATAAAATAATAAAAATATTATATTTTTAATTATTTTATTATTAAAAAATGCATTTCAATATTAAAATATTATAATATAGATTTCATAAATTAACATTATAATAAAATTAAATTAACATTATAATAAAATTAAATTAACTATTAAAATAAAAATTTTATTTGAAAACATCAAACATTACTCTCTATATAAACATATCAACAAAGATCCATGTGAATTTGATTTCTTAAATATCAATAAACATATGAACATATATCCATGTATTTGATTTATTAAATATCAACATATTTATATATCTTTTTCTTAATATATATTAAATAAATTTATGTTAATTTTAATATCAATTTATAATTATATTTTTGCCAAACACAAAAATATATATTGTAATTCCTCTCACCTCAACTCATAGAGAACTCATTTTTGAAAGCTCTAATCACACATTTAAAAAATAAAATGAATTTGTAGCATCGTAATATAGAATCAAAATGTGTATTTTGCAAACAAACTTTGTTAAATAAATATTTGATTTATTAATTTGAACATATATTGTAATATTCCCTTTCCTTGATATGGTCAAAATGGATGGAATCTACCCATGGTATTTTCCCATGGTATCAACCAATGGTATTTTCCTTTGTCTTTAGAGAGAAAACAATAAAATAAAGTTTCTAGAGAGTCCATCAAGCCTATAAAAGGGGATAAGACCCTAATAGTGGGATCATCTTGAGTTCTCTATCTTATTGTGTTTGTCGAGAACTTGGCGTGGCTAGTTCCACTTTGATCCTGGGACTAAAACCCAACTCTAAAACTTGTATGGTGGATCTAGTCAGGATTCACAAAGGTGCTTGAGTGTATTAGATTAATGTTTTAATGATCATCCATGCATGCCATTTGCAGGGGCTCCAATATTGTTTGTATGGGCATTTATATTTGTTTTCAGCTATTAATATAAATAAGAGGCTGCATTTTCATATCCCCTTGTGTTCATTGTTTCTGATTGCAAGCATTTTTATTTGAACACTAGAGTGTGCCAGATATGTTTAAATTTTTAATGTTTGGGATCTTATAGTGGTATCATAGTTGGTTTTTCTTCCAGCTTGAGGTTCTATTGCACAATAATTTAGAGATTAGTTTTTGATGATCCGCCATAATCACCCTAGCTAGTAATCTATCAATTCCGGTGGGTTATGCACATCCACCCTTGTTGATATTTAGAGAAATAATTCCATATCGATCAAGCACCTTGACGTTGAATCTTTTTGCAGGTTACAGGGTAGATCTATTTATTAAGGTCAGAGATATATTTCCCCTTTCAAAGATCTACAGTACAAAGATCATCATATTGTAGAGCGTCTCTATTTGGATTGTCGAGGGTCGCGACAGGACAAAGGTATTTTCTTTATAGAAACATTTCTAAAAGAGTGCTTGTAATTTTCTTTATGATTTATCTATTTCCATAATTGTCGAGACCTAAAAGGGGTCATCCATTAAGGAGTTCATGGCCGAGAGGTCATCCAGATCGCTCAAGTGAGGCCATATCCATCAGTGCTAAGTCGTACATATTAAAGGCACGTTGGGTATGGAAGCCAAATTCACCCATATGCCATATCACAAGACTGATAGGTCTTTTAATTATTCTTGTTGCTACCAAGGGCGTTCATGCACTAGATCGACCACTTCGTCGAACAAGACCTAGGCCCACCACAGATTGGAACCATTTGCTAGAAATGGTGTAGTTGATCGTTCATCCATTATTTGATCTATTTTTGTGGGTGACCATAAATTAAAGTTTGGACCATTTAGACGAGATTCTATTATTTCAAGAGGCCAAGCTTCATTGACAAAATGGATGACTCTGCTATATGAAATGTATAGAAAAATTATCCACCTCAAGGTAGCCAAGTTTCTATCACACATACTAGGGATTTTTTGCTTCAGCCATTCATTTTAAAGATGAATCCACCTTATTGAAGGAAAAATATTGTTATGTGCACGGGAGTTGATTTTTTATCAAATGTTAGTTGAACATACTCTGACCAATCAGATCAATTCCTTGCTACAGATTAAGGTGTGTTCTGTGTATTTATATTTCTTAAGATTGAACCTTATTGTAGTTTATCTCGCATTTATAGATGATATAAATATAATTCCTAGGGTCATTATATAATCACTACTAAGGAATGTATGTATGACATAGATAGTGACATATAGGAATCTTCTACCTTTTTATTGGGTGGCAATTAAAAAAAAAAAAAGTGGGCCAAATTTGTTGAAGTGAAGGCTTGATCGATAGAATGTTGACATAGTATCCCCATGAAAAATTAGTATTTTCTTTCTTTTTTATGGGAGAAGATGGAACGTCTTGAAGAGACCTTGGAAGAAACCCAGAAACTTATTTATGAATTGGTGAGAATATATGGTCCTTTATGTAGCAATACCCCCTTAGACCAAAATGATGCTCAAAGCACCATTCTTGGAAATATTCCATGTCATTTTGTAGTCCAATAACCCACGATAAGTGAAGGAAGGATATGGAAGAGGGGATAAGATCTTCATACATGGATCAAAATTACAACAAAAAATTCAAAGATATACCTTCATAAGTTTGAGGAATTAGATATTTGTTTGTCTAGTGTAGGGCAAACAAAATGGAAGAAACTCAGTTGGGCTCTCAAGCCATCCATGCTTTCATTAATACAACCCAAACTCTAAGAGCATCCTTGTGAAGAGGCCAGGCTCATAGTTTCTTCTTGTCTCATCAGGATCATAGCTTTAACATCACCACTACTACCTTACAATAATGATATCATGAGGGAGATATTTAAGCTGATTTTTGAAGCCCTTCAAGGGTTGAACAATATCATGCTTCCTATTTTTCAAAAGCATCACAAAATGTTAGAACTCATGGCAGAGTTCATCTTTGGCACATTCATGTTGAATCTGAAATGTGATGACTTAATCTTTCACGTATTCCAAAACTTTTACACCAGAATTACATCGGCTCATCCAAACCGTGCCAAAACAAGCATGAAAAAGATTGTGTCATCCTTCCTAGAAGAATATGACGACATTTGAAAGATACTGATATCCAAATTTTTGACCATTTGGAGGAAGGAACTAATTGTCTCACTAGTTTCTTATGATATAGTGGAGAAGTTGGTCATGCAAAACATAAAATTTCTCAGAAGGGTGTTGACTAAGAAGGAGCTTAAAAGGATTGATGGAGGAAGCAAGAACAAAGTTAGTAAAACTTGCAGAAAAAATGAACTAAGAAGGAGAGGACTATGTTTTATTTGTAAGGGACCTTTTGAACTTAACCATTCATGTTTGGGTGATAAGGAGGAAACAAGGGTGGAACAATTGGGATGCCTTCATATCATGGGGATTCATATGTAGTTGGGATCTTGATTTTCATGAAATTACCCACGAAACATCCGAGCAGTCAAGTACAAATGTTGAGTAGTAGCACAATTTATTTAAGAGAGACTTGCAGGACAAGCTGATGATAATAAGTCAACCTGAAAAAGGATATGGGGAAAGGAAGGAGGTAATTCCTCCTAATGATGTGGTATACTCTTGTATAGTTGAGTCCATAGATATCTAGGAGGACATCCATGAAGAGTAGGAGAAAGAAGGTGTAGATAATAGTCCACTAGTACACCCATGTTTGACAACTAGAAAGGATGAACAACAAATTGTCCCCACACATGGAGAAGACCAGGAAGAAAAAATTCAAGGAGACTCAGGTGAGGATTTGATGGAAAGAGATTTTGTTTAAGCCAGAGAGAAGGTTGGGTCTTGAGGAGGAAGCCAGTGGAGTGGCATGAGATGCAAAGAAGGCTACAGCAAAAGCAAGTGAAGTGGCTAATGGAAAAGTTCAAGGAAGCTGAGTTGGAAATGGAAGAGTTCATTTATGAACCAGAACAAGGAGAAATTTTGGGAGAAAGTGAATATGAAGACTTGAAGACTAAAACTTCAAGTGAGGCCAAAGGGTCACATGGATTTAAAACTGACAATTTGTGTATGTTTGCAGGTGAAACATGTAAAGAAGGGAAATTTGTTGATATTGTCATAAAGGAGGAAGAAGACCAACAGAACCTAAATTCTGTTTTTGAAGAGGATGAGATAGATATGTTTCATATACAGTTGGGAAAAGATGTCAAGAAACTAAGTGAAGGGCTTGAGGAGATTTAATAGGAGACCATCGAAGAATTTCTGAATCATATGAAGGATTTAGAACAACAAGGAGATATGATGGTTGAACCATCAAGTGAGACCACAGAGTCTTATATTTTTAAAACTGATAGTTTGTGTATGATGCCAGATATTGCAGGAGAAAAGCAGCCTTTTGAAGATATCTTTAGAGAAGATGAAGATCTAGAAGTAAAAGGTGGCAAAGAAAACTTCTCAGAAGAAGAAGAATTTGACTGCATACAGAAGGAAAAGTCTATGGATGAGTCTATAGAAACTGTCATAAAGGAGAATATTGATGAAGATGATGAGACAAGGATAACTCTGGGAGAAGAGTTACAGAGGGACAACAAGACAAAATGTATTGAAGAAGAAGGAAATCTACTGAAAGATGTTAAGGAAGAAGAAGTCTATGAAAAATATTTAGCAAAGGGAGAAAGCACATCTGATGATCTATCCATAACAAAGGAAGGTATGGAGAACTGTGTGAAATTTCCAAAATCTACTCCAATTGAAATTGTTGAGTTATATAGAAAACTAGATTTTCAAAGAAGGGAGTTGGAAAGACAGAGGATAGATGTTCAAGAGAGATTTTTGAAGAAGGAAGACAAAATAATTGTCATCAATGACAGTCATCAGAAAAAGGAAATGATAATGAGAGTTTAGCAAATTGACACTACAAAAGAAGGAGTTCATTACAATGGACAAAAGCAGAGAGATATCATTGAAGAAGATGGTATGAAAGAGAGACTAATGGATAGTCTCATAAATTCTTTTGAGAGTTCAACTCAGCATATTGATGTGCTGACAGAGGAGAAAGAAACCGAGCAGCAAAATAAATTGTTGCCAAAGGGAGATAAGGCAAAACAACCTTATGTTTTTTATTTTAACAAGTGTTTTGTGAGTGCAGGTTTTGTTGCAATTGTTGGAGGAGATTTAGCACAAGTGAACAACCAAATAAAGGTGAAAGAAGAAGAGTCTATGGAAGAAATCAATCCATGGAATAGAGAAGTTAATTTGCTGGAGAAAGAGCTGAACAGTCATGATTCAATCATGAAAGAGGGTAAGGATGACAAGGAGGCAGTTAAAGTCAGCAAAGAAACCAAGGCAAAGGTTGAAGCAAGCAAAGTTAAAGTCAGCATAGGAGTCACAACAATCGTTGAAACAAGAGCAAATGAAGAAGAAAAAGTAAACCAACAGCAATTTAAACAATTGGTAGATAGCAACAGCAACCTGAAGCAAAAAGGAGGCAGAAATATGAAGCAGAATATGAACTAGTCCAAAGATGTACTGGAGACAGAGATTGAAGAAATGTGGGAGCTCATGATGAAGCAGTCCAAATGGAGAAAAATGATAGCAACAGGAAGAAAGATCAATCAAAACTTGAATCTAATTGAAAAGAAGAAGAAGATGGAGAAAAAGACAACAAAAGTACACCAACAACAAGGGAACAAAGCGTGTGGACAACTACAGAACAAAGTGTGGGATCCAGGAAGACAAAGACCAGAAGACACATGATCAGGAGATCATGAATACTTTCTACTTTGGGAAAATCATTGTAAATAGTAGACATAGGGGGTCATGTATTTTTAGGAAGTAGTTTTCTTAAGTCTCAAGTTAATGTAATTTAGGCCTTTAAGTGATTTAATTATATAATGGAAGGAATTGTAAGTGCTCTCAAATAAATGAGAAAATGAGTGGGAATAAATGACAAAGAGTCCAAAGTCAATCAGAGCTCTTAGAACAGTGCATGATTCGAGGGATGAGAGAGAGAATTTAGGAATTAATGGAAATAGAAGTGGACGTAGAGGATAGAGTACATCTACGAGTCGGTTCAATAGATTTAGGAGTTGGTTCAGTGGATATAGGAGTCCAACCAGGATAGTTCAATAGAACTCCTGGCATATATGTAAGCCTACGGGCAGAGTCAGAGGGAGGCCGCAATATTGAAAAATTGGCCTGTGTGAGACTCATAGTCTCAAATATGTAATTCACTGTTTATATTAATATATGAAGATGTTATTTCCTGACTGTGTCAGTATGCTGAAGAAGTATTTCATGAATGAATTACTATGAATTCGTAGGCTCTGCAATAGGTTGCAAACAGAATTCTGAAGGACGTAGAGGAACAGAGTGATTAAGAGGAATTACAATGGGTCATTGAATCCAATTGATGAACAAAGTGAAGCTCTGAAGAAGTAGCGAAGTGAAGGTTCGTAGAGGAGAGAAGTTGAGTAGAAGCAGAAGAATGAAACCCGAGGAAACAAATCAAAACCCATAGAGAAATGCTGAGAAGATGGCGAAACCATAAGTAAAAAGGAGAGCGGAGAAGCGAAGAGGAGTCGCGTAGTGGAAACAGCGAGGGACGAGAGTTTTGAAGAAACTCAATCACTAAGGAAAATCAAAGAAATAGCGGAAAAAAACCAACTGGAAGGAAGAATAGAAGAGTTAAGAACCGGCGCTCAGTAGCCGTTAAATCTTAGAAAATCAATGGTTTAGATCGTATCGCGTCGGCGAAGTTCTTTTTGGAGATATTAGAATTGGCCTTGAAATAATGCGATTGCGACCTTGCAATTAATTGTCAACCGTCAGATTGTGAATCCAGATCGATGGTCGCGGTTAAATTACTGATCACAAATCGGCAAGTCAGAAGATCAACAGACAGGGAATGGCAATGAGCGATATAGCGATCCGTCAATAGTGATAAAGCGCTAGTCGGCGATCGATGATCACGTCAATCAGAGTTTGGAGGAGGAACTTTGCAATGGCGGACCCGACGATATATATATTCAGGTCTATATATTTTAAAGTATGGAATATATGTGTGTGGTGGGTTTTTCCTTTGTATTCCCATATTTCTTATATTTCCTGATAATATGAATGGATCGAGGTTTTGGTGTAAAATAGCTTATATATGGGTTTTGATAGTTGCATATCGGAAGAAGAAGGGGTGATGAGCTATATATGTATGAACCATGGAAGGAGTGACGACCAATTGCGATGGAGGTAGCCTCGGTATGTGTGCAGTAACCATACGAAGGGCAGAAAGGTATGTTATGTATGGATTTTTCCTTTGTAATTGATTATAAACGGATTTAGCACCAATATGTAATAATGTGTATTAACATATATATAACCAAGGTTATGAGAGGTGGTTATGTGTGTGAGGTTACAGGGATATGTAAAGGTGCATTGTTGAAGAGTTTTTAATTCCGATAGAAGGATTCTAAGGGAAGACTTCAATAAAGTCATAAACAAAGGCTTGAGGCCTTTTTAAAAAACCGGATAGAGAGGTTTAGGCGGGGTGATTGGTTCCGATACAAAGGAACTGTATAAGAGGGCCAAACCATTGGTTTTATGAAGATTTGACTCCATTGTAGAGTCAAATACCTGGGACAGAAGTGTGCATGCATATTAATGCATACTGTGGGTATGTGCGGGTCTTACCCTACACCATTAGTGGTATCAGAGCAAATGAAGATTCTGCGTGCAAAGGAAGATTAAAGAATTTCCTAAGAGAAGGAAGAAGGAGTGAAAGCATAGGAGAAGGAGGTACATTTGATAGAGCTAGAGAGTTATGGTCTTACTGTCACACAGAGAAAAACAACAGAAGGTGAGAAGATTGTAGCAAACCTAGAGCATGGAGTGATCATATGGTTCCAGAGGAGAGAACCTGAAGGATGCCAAAAGACTGAGTGAGGAGAGCTTGGTGAGGTATCATGTAGTAGAAGGAGATTGTTACTGCAGAGGCTTGGTTGCAGCTCACAAAAGACCATGAAGGCAGTTCCATTGAGGAAGTGAAGTGGGTAGAATTGCTAAGGACAAGGAGAAGCATATGACCATGGAGCAAAATAGGGACAAATCTGTTTAAAATAGAGTAAAAGATGGAATGGATAAAATTCTCGAGGAGACTTATTAAATGTAATCTACCATGTGTGCATTGTTAGTGGGTTGTTAGAGGAGACCAAGGAGAGGATTGATCGGATCCTTCATAGTGATCCGATCCAATATTCCTATAACGATGAACCAGATGTGTTCTATATATATGTAATGAGAGAGATATAGAGAGAGACAGAGTGATAGAGATAGAATTTGTGAAAACAGAGTGTTGAAATGTAGTTGAGAGGAGAACCCGTGCTAAGGCTGAAATGCCTTAGATTTGTAATTATGCTGTGTATAATATATAGTGTGTTTAAGTGTTGAATTGTGCCTATGTGTTGTATTTCTTGAACAGTCTGAGTATGCGGTTTTGATCGACCATCGAACACTTAAGGATTGATGGCGATCCACTAATTAATGGGTTGTTGTTGTATATGAGTGTTCGTGCATAAACAGAGAAATGGCAGAGGAACTGGATTCAGCGCAGATTCAATCAAAAACAAGCGAGATTAAGTAAAGGAGGAAGTGGGTGAGAATGCATAGGAACCGTTAGATCTCTTATAGATCAATGGTTCAAATGATGTCGTGAGGAGAAGGGCGAAGCATCGCATCGACGGAGTAATTGGGTAATTTTGGGCCGCAAGCAGAAAAATTCAATTTACACTGAAAATTAGTGCAAAACATAGTCGGATCCGAGAATCCAGACTTGAAACCTTATCAAATGTGGCTGATATCTAGGTCAGGTCCGCAAGCGCTATCACATCGCAACACTTGAGTGGAGAGGGACCGACCTTTGGAATCGCCGAAGTCTAAAGTAGCGATACCTCAGACCCGAAATATTATAGAGGAGAGTTTGATAAGCTATCAGGTCCGCAAGCTTATCGCATCGCAAGACCGGAGAGGAGGAACCTGGCATTGGAGTGTTGGAATCGCCGATAGCGATTGTCGATAGCCCACGTGTTATATTGGGGAATCACCAATGTTAAAGCGCCGATAGTGTTATTTCAGTTCTCGTAAAATAACCGCCGATAGTGTATTTAAAGCTTTCGATAGTGAAAAGGGGCTCCGATAGTTGAATCGATCATGATTTTAAGGCTCAAGGGCCTATATTAATGCTTCTGATAAGGCTTGTGGGCCATAACCCACAGGCCTCAAGATCGATATTTTTTTAAGGAAAAGAGATTTTGGTTAACCCCCAAAATCTCTTTCCATCACGATCCAATAGTAATAAACCGACGTGATGAGCATGATCATGAGGGGTAGCATGACAAATATAGTATGCAGGATGAACCATTTCTGGAGAGTCGGTAAAAGGTTCAATTTGGAGCTGTGATAGTTGAGAATTTGGTGTAGACTAATACAAAGACATTTCGTAGGGTAGCCAAATTTCTAGTGGAGGACTTTCAGGAAAGGTCATGCAGCTCAAGAAAGATCTTATGATGTTGAAGTAGCGAGTTTAAATAGTCTGATACATTGTCTTACACGAGAATAGGAAAATTGAGTAGTTCATAGGGGTATGTGTTGAATGAATGACCAAGTTTTCTAGTGTTGAGGAACGACTTAATCACATAACAGGGTAGCAAGCTAATTTTAGTTAGGAACTCCAAGCATCCCTCTACAGGAGTACATAGATAAGGATTGTAGCACTAGAAAACCACCTTTATACATTGGGGAGATCAGGGAAGATTTCTCCAAATGGATCATGTTGCGTGACCTGGTAGAGAAGCATGAGTGGGGCATTGAACAACATAAACATAGTAGATTTGTTCAATGTGTAGGTATTCATCCTAAAATTATGAGTTGGTACTCTCTTGATGCGATGATTCTAAGGAGGACACTCTTAGCCAAGGGCATATCACAACATGGGCCTTTAGGAATAGGCAATGATGGAGGGTTGAGATTGTATCATAACCTATAGGTGCCAGGACTTAGGTGGCGTTGGGATCTAGATGGATATATTTAGCGCATGATTTGCAGGGAGGATTGTTTGGGATCCAGGTATTGAAGGATCCATTCAGGGAGTTGGACATAAGTGGATTTTTTGAGGGAAAGAAATCTTTGGGAAGGAGGATTTGTAATATTCCCTTTTCTTGATATGGTCAAAATGGATGGAATCTTCCCATGGTATTTACCGTGGTATTTTCCCATAGCATTGACCCATGGTATTTTCCCATAGCATTGACCCATGGTATTTTCCTTCATCTTTCGAGGGAAAAGAATAAAATAAAGTTTTAGAGAGTCCATCAAGTCTATAAAAGGGGATAGGAGCCTAATAGTGGGATCATCCTGAGTTGTCTATCTTATGCTATTTGTTGAGAGCTTGGCGTGGCCAATTCTACTTTGATCCCAAGATGAAAACCCCACGGTGAGCATATATGGTGGATTGAGTCAGGATTCAGAAAGGTCCTTAAGTGTCTTAGATTAGTTTTTTAATGAGAAGTCATGCATGCCATTTTCAGGGGAACTAATCTTATTTGTATGGGCATGCATCTTTGTTTTCAGCTATTAATATAAATAAGAGGCTACATTTTCAGATCCCCTTGTGTTCAATGTTTTTGATTGCAATAATTTTTAATTTGAACACTAGAGTGTCCCAGATTTGTTAAGTTTTTTGATGTTTGGGATCTTACATATATAATGTTTTTTTGGTGCTTCCTATTGTATAGAGATGTTAATTGTCTAATATCTAATACTTACTTTCTATGAAAAGTTCATAGCTTTACAAATAAGGGTCAATATCACATGTGTATTTTTTTACTAAGTAATAGGGACAAATTACTATATAACTCTTATTTCCTTAATCAAAATCACGATGGACCATAAGTAGTTCCATGTTCTTAGGCCCTCTAACAAGTCAAAGTATAATTTGGCTCTTTGGTGCATGGAAATTACATTAAACATAAACCATTTACGTTTAGTGGGTATCTCATTTTTGTAATAGTGAATATGTAATAGTTATTTAGTGATGGTAAAAGTAAATTAGTGTATTTTATGAGTTTCTAGAGGTAGGTGAGTTGGTGAAATGCCAAGCCATGACATTATTTTATTTATTTATTTGTTTTTGAAAATATAGGGAAATTGGTTATTCTATTTATTTTATTGTTTGATTATGTCAGTAGTAAATGACATATAGTGATGGTGCTAACCTATTATTTTTGTTTGCACTATATATTGTTTTGCATTTTCAATGTTAAACACTGTGTTTTCAATTTTTTTTTGAGGTTGAAATACCACGCCACTAGGGTCACGGCTACATAGCCCGAGGCCATACGTCATCTTTTGTTGTTTTGTTCACCCTCCAATCCGATCACATCATTGTTGTATCTCATAGGAATTAATGGATCTACTTAGGAGGAGTAACTCCTAGAAATTGAGTGATTCTATAGAGAAGTTTGCAATGAGTGAAGCTCCTCTTCGAAAACGAGAGATTTTATATAGGGAAGTTTACAATAAGAAAATTTTGATTTAAATTTTTCATAACTACGAATGTGGCACTAATGGAAATATATAGGGCCTATAGCAACTGAGATAAATATATTGTTCAATATGGTTGAAGCGGTCATTCGCGGACCTTGGAGTGTTATACAAGTGTCGAGCTCTCTCCTATCCACTATTGTTGTGGCCTATGATGTAGTAGCGTTTGAGAAGCTGATGTATCGACCATTAAATACTTTAGAAGTGTTGAGCTTTTGAATGTTCACTATTTTTGTTACCCATGATGAATCATAGGTGTCTTAAGGATTAAGCCTCCTTTGACCAGAATAACCATAGGGATATGATTGAAATCTAGAAAACTAGTGTGGGAAATGAAAAGGCTATGGCCTTTTCTTTCAAGGCCAAGGGTAATGAAAAGTGCAACAAAAAATAAGCTTAAGGATGATCTTGGCTTGTCATACTATGTCACAAGTGTGGTAAAAAAATTGGCTAAACTCAAAAGAAATTTCAAATTCTTTGAGGTCATTGAAGTTTGAACCTTAAACTAGAGTTAACAATGAATTTCAGTCGAGCATTTTACAAGTTCATCTCCCACATGTTCAGGGTCTTATTATTTATTAGTTTAATCATTGCCAAATTAATACAAAACTTAGGGTTTTATCGTTCATTGGTTTAACTATTAAAAATGAATATAGACTTGTTGAGGTTTTTAAATAGGTATTAGCAAACTTAAAAAAATTTACTCTTATTTTGAGTAGATAATTAATCTATATTTCGTTGGATCATCACAATTCATGTGCCCCTATGTTTTTCCATGGATTATCGATGGTTTTCCTGGTGGCTCATAGGTTAGATCTTCATTCAGGCCTACCAATGTCACCTCATACCCCTCAGCACCTTCAACATCTGGTAGCAAAGGTAATATCCGAGAATCTCATGATACCCCTTTCTTTCCTGCTAGGGTTGAATTAATTGGGAAAAACAATAATTATAGGAATTATGTTTCAGGTTCAAGGAATACTAATGTTAATACTAATAATAATTTAGGAAGAAAAGACTTGAGTCGAGGTTCTAGAAGAAGAGATACTTACCAAGGTAGGCACAATCTGTTATCTTATATGTGGCCTTTTAGATCTTCTAATGCGAATCAACATTCACATCATGGTCAAAATGATTCAAATTCAAATGACAATGTTGGTCATAGGGATCTGGGATGGACCTTTGAGGAAGGTAATGCTCCTCCTTGGAGGTTCAACTGAGGCCCCTATGTGATTTTTTATTGCGGGGAAACTTATTTGAATTACTTTACAAAGCTCAATCACATATTTTTTTTTGGTGTTCATTACAAAGTGATACTTTTGTCGATTTTACTTTTGAAACACTTCACTATGTTCTCTAGATTATGTTCTATGGTATTCAACGATACATGTTCTCTATGGTATATGCTATTTTTCACTATAGTTGTTAATCATTTTTCATTTTCAGATTCAAGAATGTGTTCTATTTCTATTGCTTTGTTTTTTTACGAGTATTTCTTCTATCTATATCCTTGGATCAATTAACAAGGTTTCTCAATTCCATGCCTTAAGAAATAACACTTTACTTTGAACTAACATGTAATTTCATCCATTAAAGACATTATGTTTGCACTAAACCACATTGGAATTTTGTGTCAAATATATCACTATTATTTTATCATACCATAGCCTAATTTTAGCCAGTTTGCCATAAAATATGTTGCCTAAGGGCACGCAAGTAGAACCATTTTAGTTGTAATTTCATAATGTAGCTTGGTGGACTACTATGGTGAATATCTATCAACCTACTACTGGACCACAATGCAACTTAAAAAAATAAAATTGTGTAAACCCACCCTACAATTTCTCTATTTAGATGGGTTTTCTTGTGGTCGTACTTTTGGCTTCTTTATTACAAGGAATTTACCATATTTCTGGCATAAAGTGCTATAGCCAAAAATGGATTACATATATAGAAAAAACATCTTCCCAAGTGTGAAGGATAATAAATCTTGAGTGGACTGAAATTAGAAACATCATGAATACTCACCTGTGGTGGGAAATCCAAGCGAAAGGCATTAGGACCCACTTGTCGAGTGATTGTATATGGTCCATACTAAATCAATTTGAGCCTATGATGTTTCTTTTACTTGACTGCCTACTTAATATTAGTAAGGTCAAACATAAAGGAAGAAGTTATATTTTTCTCCTTATGTTGATGGGATGTTGTTGACAAAAAATGGAGACTAGAATCTCATAAGAACCAAAGGGTTGAATGCTATAACAGACCGATGTTGTTCATGGAGTGCTTTTACTTAACATGTGTTTGTTGTAGAATATCACGAGCTCAACCATGAATTTTGGCTAAATTCTGAAGAAAGGAACAAGAATTATCTTGCTTATTTTCTTCATGGTTGTAGCTAGTGAAGAAATAGTGACTAGAATCTCATAAGAAGAAAGGGGTTGGAAGCTATAATAGCTCCAAAAAGGTAAGTTCCCCATATAGACATGTATTTCTTCATTATAAATATGCTGGAAGAAGTCAAGATAGTTGTCCCATTCTTTGTTTTTATGGTGATACATGTGCAAAGCATGGACTAAGGTCATGCTAACAACCTCAGTTTTACCATCACTTTGAGGATGAAAGGAAGTAGTGTATAACTAAGTTCATGTGTAACTCATCTTGACCATCAATTTGAGGGTGAAACCACAACTTGGCCATCAATTTGAGGGTGAAAGTAAGTAGTGTACCTTAAAATAAAACCTAGTAGCTTCCTCAAAGTGTACCAAACATGACTTAAGTGATTAGACACTAAACTCTTGGTTTGAAATGACAATGCATAGTATATCCAAAAGTGACGCCAGATAAGGTTAAATAAAAAATTTATAGCTTATGGAGCATCTATAGACTTTATGAAACAAATAAAAATTTCCATATTTGAAAATCTACAAATAGTAATAAAATTGAAGTCATGTTTCCTTCAAGTGGTTGGAAAACCACTAATGAAATCCATGGAAATAAATTTCCATGGTATGGATGGAAATTGAAGGGGGTGGTATAGGTCAAGTCTCCAATTACATGGATTGTATTGGATAGAATGAGAGGATTGTAAATTGTATTCCTTTGCTTGATTTTGCATGCAAGGCTGGTAAAAGTATCATTGGAAGTGTTACAACATTATGCCGAAATGGATGCCATTTAAATAAGACAGGTTTCTCTAAAACATACATGAGCAGACCTTGGTGGAAGACAATGCTAGTTGATCTTGTATAATAATACATATATAATAGTCTATCTCATTAAGTGTGTTTGGTTCATAGTTGTTGGTTGTTGTAGTGCTTTCAAAATAGGACCAAGGTGAGGATATGTTGGGATTGAACATCTAATACATAATATGTGGAGTACCTTGGGAGAAGGTATTTTGAGAAAATTAACAAGCCTTCTTATATTTGATCACTAAATGAAAATGTTGAATATAAGATTCCCACTTTAAATGGTGGTGTTCTTTATTCTTAGATTGTGAATTTAGATACTAAAGTGGCTAGTGCTCAATGTGGACAAGTGTTTTTTTGCTAAGGATGCAATGACATAAGTGTTTATGTGCTTCGACCAATGCATAAAACTCCTTGCATAATTCTATGTGATGTAACTCAACCTTTCTTGAGGCAAGGTTTCCAAATAGTAGCATAATTTTGGGATCCTTACCTAGGATGATAGTAGCCAAGATATGCTACTTCTTGTGGTTGCCTTCTAGGACATGTTTGGTAAAGAGGCCATTAGTACAAGCCACAAATGAAAAAAAGCACATTGAAACATGATTGAAACAAAGCAAAATGATAAAAATACTTGTTCTTCCCTCTTGTCAATCTACAATCCGAGACTAAGAACACTTTGATATTGATTCTAAATACCTATAGAAACAACACATTGCTAAAAAAAAACTCAAAACCACATATTTGAGATCAAATCATTTATATATAACATGATCACATTCAATCATTATAATCATCCCTTTCAAATCCTTTTTATACTATATTTTTCTCCATATGGTGCTTGGATTTATCCTTCTTCCTGTAATTTGATGATGTATCCATAAAGCGCAAAGAAGAAGAGAAAAATATATATTAATTCATTTCATATCAATAACAGGTTTAGGCCTACGAATTCAGAAATAACCTTGTAAAACTCACATGATAAGTTGTCAAGGCATAGGGATATTTTGTTGGTAATATCTAGTAGAGAAACTTGTAGCTTTAAGAAAATCATAAGACACTTAGAACTATTCATCATGGCCCACTCATTCAATTTTTATATATATAACAAGATCTCATTCATTCATTGTAATCATCATGTTCAAAGGCATGTTGGTCATCTCCAACAGAGTGACATGTAGCTTGAATAAAGTCAAGATAGTTAGAATTACTCATCGTGGCCCACTCATTCAATGTATATATATAATGAGACTAAGTTCATTCATTGTTATCATCCCTTGCAAAGTCAATTTACACTATTGTGTCCTTCGTGTAGTGATTGGGTTTGCCCTTTTTCTTATAATTTGATGATATCTTCATAAAGAACGAAGAAAGAGAACAAATTTTATATTGATTCATTTTCTATCTTTCATAAATGGCCTTGTAAAACTCACATGGTAAGCTGCCAAGGCCTAGGGATTTTTTGTTGGTCATCTCAAGCATATCCACATGCAGAAATTGATAAAACTTAGAACTAAACATTTGATGTGTAAAATGTTCTTCTACCTCCTCTTGACTCATTTTGAAATCAATTTTGTTTGTGAATCAGAATTGGATTTTAAAACTGCTACCAGAGGCATTTCTTGTAATAATAGCTCATTTTTAACATGTTTGTTGCATTCTCTATTCTTTGGACTTCATGCAAACTGCAATTTTTTTCCTTCTTATTATCTATTTCATCTCAACTTGTAATCCTTTGAAATTGAAATCAAAACTTTATTAATCTCCTCACATGTACAAAATAAGTCAATTGGACCAAGAGACAACTTATGATTTTAGGATGCAAGTAAAACAATATGGGAGTGCTTGATTCATAGTCCATGATAAGAAGAAATGATTGCACCTTTATATCTATAAAAAAAGAGGAATTTCCGATGTTTTTGTTGTGATGATGAATTTCATAGTCAACATCTTACCTTTATTTTTCACTTGACAATGCTCCTTCAACAAGTTAGATTGTGGAAGAGTTTCCATGGCCTTACATGCATGGGTTTTGACACAAATCACATGCCCTTGGATAGATTGGATCTGTGGTGGGAATCTTGAGAAGCCACCCCTCCCACCATATTGAACCATCGCACCACTGGCTATATAACTGAATTTAATTTTAATTCTCAATATAAAATTATTTCAAGTCACGCTATAAAGTCATTTAGGCTGTTGAATTGTAAACATTAGCATTATCCTCTATCTATATTGTGTAACCTTATTACATATGTGTTGTACCTTTAACAACAAATTGTGATAAAAGATGGTTAATAACTATTATATATGAGTAATTTGTTGATTTTGGCAAGGTAAATCGCTTTTTTTCCTCTAAAATTAACAACTTTTTTCCCTTATCTCCTTACACTGTTGACATCATATCGTCCAATAAATTTGGGGATAGGGACACAACTTAATTATGATTTACATCATTGGATGATTATGATTTGTTTTATGTGTTAGGGTGTCATGATTGGATTTGAAGCATGGCCATAATTGTACCAATTTCCAATTTTTTTATAGTTCTTTAATGGTTTGGTTGTGCTTTCAGATGGTTGGGCATTGCAAAAACACATTTCTTTGTTGCAGTTGGCAGGGGAAGATAATCACATTTTTTTTCCTTATTAGCTATTTAAGTCTCATAATTAAAAAGAAAAACAGTAATGTTCTCACTTAAAAATGTTTATGTACTTTTTTAGTCAACCAAAAACAACGGGTGTTTTGATCTAGTTTTGATTAAATGTACCTGTAGTTCCTGTGTTTTGCTTTGGAAAATTTAGTCACATCTTCAATATTATGTAGAAATCATACCTCATTGGCACTTCCCAGGGCATGACCTTTTTTCTATAATGCTTTTGAATTTAGATGATCAGAAATGAACCTATGCACATTGCATACCACAAAAATTTGTGGTCACAAAGTTGATCACTATACTGTAAGACAAAGCATAAAGGTAGCTAAATGGAATCTTTATGGATTGAAAATGTGTGATTCATTTTAGCGAGGGAAATGTAGGACCTTTACAACAATGAAACTAAGTTTCTGAGAAACAATGTGACAAGAATAACTTGACTAAGAGTTTTCATGATAGTCTAAAACTAAAGTCTAGCAGTCACTTTTTTGATATGGCATTGCAGATCCTATTCATCCTATTAATCTTTTAGCTTGGAAGTTTTTTTATTTAGTATTATTATTATTATTTTATTGTCCTTTTGCACAACAAAGCTCCATGCAAAAATGACTAATATAACAACACTATATATGGGTTGGGCACCTTACCTGTTCCTCTCATTTAAGAAGGGTTTTCTTAGCTTGTTCATGGAAAAATTGGCTATATTCTGGATTATATTTGTATATTAAAAATGTAATATTTTAGGTTTGTATGCTCTGGAGTATCTTACACAACTAGCTTTGATCTTATAATCACTCTTCAGTTCATGGTTGATGTTTAACGCAATGTTCTTAATCATTTTTAGTCACTCAAGTTCATGTTTAAGGCAATGTTCTTAATTATTTTCAGTCACTCAAATTGATGTTCAAGGCAATGTTTTTAATAATTTTCCTCTAGCATTGTTCATAGTATATTCTTTCTTATTCCTAAAATGTGTATGATGATTATGCATACATGTTTCCTTGGTTCTAACCTGCATGTGGGTTCCTTTTACTCTTTTGGCTTGAGTCAATAATTCAATTATGGGAGCTTGTAAGTCCCCTTGGATCAGGAAAGGTACTCAATCTCAATTAATTAAGGATGAATAATGCTTATGCCACTTGGCTATAGGGGATATGGTAAGAGTTGCAGTGGCTCACAAGACTCCTTTAGGTATAAAAGATAACGAGGCCATCGATAAGGTAAATTTTAACACTGGATTGGGTGTGTTAAAGCATTAAAATTCAACTCTTTGAGTTATTCCATTTATGTTTTATTAATTTAGTTTTAGATATTTGAATACTTGTTTTAAATTTATCCATTTCAAAGGCTTTCAGATGTTTGAATCTATGCCTATATATGTACATTTTCATGCTATATAGGGGAGCTCGTATTTGGTGACTTGGTGGTTGGAATTATTGATGAGACCATTAAGCTGGAAAGGCTTTATTCTTGGTAGTTCTCCCCACAGTATAGCCCAAAATCAAAAGGTTTGACATCTATGACATCTATAGGTGAATGTTATATGCTACTACTAGAAATTTGGAAGTTAGAAATGGATTTATTTTCTTCTTTTATGCGATCTATTAATAATTAAAGTGTTTTTTCTTGTTTTTTCCTAGATTTTGTCATTTGTTGATTTAGTTTTCTATATATTTTGTATTGTTCTAAGATTTTTTTTTGTTTGTGTAACTTGATGAAATGATGAAGAAAATGGACAAAAATTGATAAATTATTGAACTTTAATGTTGTTGACTCAATTTTGGAGGACCCAATTTTATTCAAAAATAACATTTCAAAAGACTTAATATAATTCATTTTATTATTTTATATACTTTTTTTGTTTTAGTTCATAGTTGATATTTAAAAATTATAGTGATTTTGAAAAGATTTTATTATTATTTTAAAAATTATCTAGATGTTGTAAGATTATGTTAAGTGATTCGGTTAAATTATATAGATATGACATAGGTAAATACCCACATAGATTTTAACACACACCATATATATATATATATATATATATATATAATCATTTTCTTGCCACAATGTAGATCCTGAATTCCTCTCCTCTTGTCTCTGGCTGCGTCATACATATATGTCGACATCAGGTAAGTTATGTTTATATTTTCTAAGTGATATTAACTATCATCACTCTTGGATCTCGATACACAAAGTTAAAAAAAAATACCTATCCATTGACATCTCCACCACTTGTGTCATGCCCCCAAGCCGGCAGTAGTCTTTCAACCGCTTTTGGCGAGGTGCAGCACCACCGAACACTTTCTTTTCACCAATACTTATGTTCATGGACTACGCCTAACCATATGTCCTACTTAGTTTGTGTTTCTCAACCAATTAATTATTATGTTTCCTTTATACCAACGAACACTCATACACATTCATTATCCTCAGCAATTATACAAGAGAACACAATTGCACAGTATAAATGGGAGGGGCAACTCCCTGAACAATGAGTTTTCCTGAATAATATATTATACAATTTTCAATGTTACAAAGCTTTACAAGTATACTTGGAAACACCAAGTTTCATACTTAGCCAATTTTACAACTTCATCACATCTCCGTGTGATAACCAAGATTCTTTGCCCAAGTCGGGTGGGCACCCCCTCGCACAAGCTGCCAACCAAACTTCACAACCAAACCTTGTCGATGGGCGGGCGACCTCAACCGAGTCACCCTTCCTTTACCTCCACACGGTGGGCGGGCGACCTCGCCCAAGTCCCCTTTCTTCCACCTCCGCGTTTGTCTTCACACGACGGGCGAGCACTCACCCGAGCTACCCAAGAACCCGTGTCAACTGGGCGCCCGACGCCTCTCGCCTTTGTTCAAGACTCATGCTGCCTAAACGAGTTGCCCAAGAGTTGGGTGCATACGACCTGCGCTTTTCTCTTCTTGTTGCGGCCCTTTACTTCGCACTTCTTCGTAGAAGACTTGAGCGACTTGCTTGCTGTCCAAATGAGCCTCCAACATCTCAACATATATGCTACACGCACGGTTAACCAACTCCATGGCGAACTTGCGTTATATTTCCACCGATGCCCTTTTCCTTGGTTCTTTACATGGTTGGCTCCATCCGCCAATGCCCTTAACCAACTTCCATCACCGTCGACTTACTCCACGAATGCCCACGCTGTTCATCATATAAACACACGACTTACTCCTCACTTGTACGGAGGCACGCTCCCAAGTGTTTGCTCTGCCATGTTTTGTAAAATTGTGTGCACACCAAGTCGCACTTCGACCTTCGCACTCCACGGTGGTCTCGGTAAGAACCGCAGGTCCTTACAACTTGGCTCTAGTTACAAGTAATGAATATGTTATTTTGTAAAAAATAAATTTAATAAATAGAAAAAAAACAAATCATACCCATAACCACTTAAATTAAAATTAAAATATAATTTTTATTAATTATTAGTTTTAATTGTGATATTTTTATTGATATTATGTAAATATTTTTTAATATACTTTTCTCATTCCAAAATATGCTATTTTTATTATAAAATCTTTATTGTAAAAATCTTTAATTTTTCAAATAATAATAATCATCGTTACAATTTAATTTAAAAATTTATTTATATATTTTATTAAATGAGAGAAACCATGGTACGCGAGTTTTGTAAGTGGAAAAGCACCAACTCACTTTTGTGTCATTGTCATCTTTCATGATACCTCAATAATAACTAATGACAACCTTTCCTTGTGATAAAACCCTTGTGACATGAATCATCATCCCAACTTCAAGCTTGTTTAAAACGACAGTTGTCTATCATTTTATTTGAAAGGTTTCAAATCTCTGCCATGTGTCCTTGTGCTGGACTTGTGATTTCTCATCTGCTCTGCTTTCTTCATTGGGCTTCTCTGGTCAACGGGATTCCGATGGACCGCATCTATTTAATCAACTAACAAAATCATAAGGACTTTGTATGTGTATGGAGTTCTCCTTTTCATTGATTTGATTATCGGTGTGCTCTATGGAGTTCTCCTTTTCATTGATTTGAGTTGTGCTACAAATTGTCAACCAGAATGCTTTGTGAGTCGGACTAGGCCAATCTCTGTTGGGCCTGTGATGCCAAGCACCAATCTGCAAATATTCTGGTGGGTCGCCATGTTCGGAAGCTTCTCTGCCACGTCTACCAATCCCCGACCGTATGGCAAGCCTCAGGAGTGAGTCCATCCCCAACTCTTTCTCTCCGTAACAAATGCTTCTCCACCATACGCTCAGCTAGAAAGCATCAACTTGATAAGAGTGATAACCAAGTTGTTCCTTTCACACCCTCTTCGCAAGCAGCTGTCTCTGCTCCATCACCCAGTGGAGGAAACCGTGGTGTTTCCCATGGACAATATGGTGGAGCTTAAAGGGAAGCTACCAGTGAGAATTGCAGTGAACATCATTGACCCTTGTTTAAATTGGACAAAAAGAAATCAGTTGGTTAATTGAAGTAGTAGATAATATTCTTATGTGATGACACTAAAAATTGCAAGTGGTTAGAGTTGAGAATGTTATGACTAAAAATTCAGTATGGACCTTTGAAGCCATCTGTGTACTTAGAAGCATGGAGTAACATTCACATTCAGATTTAGATAGCTCATTGATAATTATGAGAAACCATAATGTAAGTTACATATTTTCTGGTCTCACAATGTAAATGTAGAATCAAAAGCGTTTTCTTATATAAAAAAAAATTAAGGAATGATGTCAATCTTTAAGAAACTGGTCTCCTCACATTTGACCATTAGGCAGTTTTCGATATTTGTTTTTAAGTTAGAATTCTTCAAAGATTTGTCATCGTACGGGGAAATGGTATGCATTTCAAACTGTTGCACTCAATTTTCAGTTTCCACTTTTATGCTATTATATGGTCATCCGTTCGAGAATGGTAATTATTATCCAGGCTAGTTACTTTTAGGATTCTTTTGTGCCGGAGCTGCTTTCAACTATATTGCATTTTGTAATCACTACTATTGCCTACCACTAAATAGATACTAATTCAAAAGGAAAGATAGAATGGATGTTCATTTAATTCTCCTGTTAAATGAAGCAAAAAGTTTAGGTTAAATTTGTGATTACTTATCAAATTTTATTATTACTATTAATTTTTTTTTTCAGCATGAAAAAAAGCTGTATGATTGTATTAAATTCATCCAACAAATATGTACAGCAATGTTGATATGGAAACCATCTGATATGGAAATTGTAATGTGCTTCAAAACCACATAGAGAGAAAGGATATAAGGAGCCTTATCAAATCTGTTACATAAAAGTAATATGGAAATATATTGCACAATGCACATATGCACATATTGATAATTCGGAAATTCAGTCTCATGAGCCAAAATTATATATGGAAAAAAACAAAAATAAGAGTCAAAATGTTGGGGAAACAGAAAACCATACCAGTTTTGACTTCACAAAATAGAAAATTATGTACCTGGCATGGAAAAGTCTTGAATCTGGTGGGAGGTGTTGTCCATTGTAATCTGCATCCTCCATATACCCTGTGGCGATGATAGCCCCTGTTTTGATAAAGCATCTGCTCTCCGATTTTTATCCTTGAAAATGTGGGAGATTGTGTAGTCTTTTTTGTTGTTCCACAAAGCGTCAAGCCTATTCAACCATCCAGAGAGATGTATATTTTTTATGATATGTTTAGACAGTACATGGTCGATGATGACTTTTAGTCTCCAAAAATATGAAGGTTTTGGAGGCCAAGGAAGTCACAAATAGAAAGGAGTCCAGCCAGGGCCATAATTTCTGCTTTGTTGTTAGTTCCAGGTCCTCCATTCCAATGTATGTCAAAAGCTTGTCCGTCTTTTGGGATTATGTAAACTCCACAGGCGCATGTATCATGCTGGGCAGCACCATCAAAAAAGGCACAAGGATATCCATAGACATCCTTGGGCTGATGATATCTTCCTTGTCTGACTTTGGATTGTCATGGCCAAGCTAGCGCTTCATATAAACAAAGGATAGATTCGAAAACTTTAGAAATCGGTTCCCTTTTGGAATCGAAAATCATCCGGTTTCGCCATTTCCATATGGCCCAGATTGTTAACAATGGAATGGGCCTCCACTCGCAATTCATGATGCTCCATCCTTTGAAAGCCTCATAGATAGAAGGAGCACTGACGTTGGCGAAACCAAAATGAGCAGTTAAGTTCTGCCAAATCAACTGAGTTTGAGGACATTGTAGAAAAATATGCAAATTGTTCTCAGAATTTGTTCTACATAGGGGGCATATGGCTGGCCCGCACCATTTCCGCTTCTGGAGATTCTCCCATGTGAGGTTCCTGTCATGAAAAACCAACCAGGCAAAAATAATGATTTTTATGGGGCATCCTGTTTTCCAAAATGTTGTCGGAAAAATATTATCACATGTATCAGATTCTGATAATAAAATTTGGAAATATATATGCTTTGCATATACAGCCGATGAGCCACTGAGACCTTTCCAAATGAGGCAATCCCTATCCGACGAGCGAAACAATCCACGCGTTCGCAATGAAGTAGTGATAGAATTCCATTGGGATTCCAGAACACCGTGTAATTGCATTTCTGTAGCAGATTTCCAAATTGGAATTGCACCATCCCATTTTTTATTATAGTGGCCCAAAAGAAATATCCCCTGTTGTGTAAAGTTCTCAAAAGCTGAGAGGAAATATGGATCTTTTCCTCCACACCATCGAATTCATCTAATCCAATGATAATATTGGATCCGGATTGGAATTTCTAGATCAAATTTTTTCTAAAGAACGGCTCCAATCTTTGAAAACCTCTCCATATATATGAGCCAATGGAGGATCCAGTGGAGCACTGTCTATACCAATATGTCATGTCTTGATTGTCCATGTACTTAGCTCTAATGGTCTTGCTCCAGTTGGATTCACCCATAATCGCTTTCCACATAGTTTTACATAGAAGGGCTCTTCTAAATGAGTGTAAATCCAATATACCCCAACCTCCCATTTTTTTAGGCCGTGTCAACTTTGAAAGCTTGCTCAGGTGATATTTTTTATTTTCCTTCTGTCCTCCCCATATGAAATTAGCTATCATTATGTTTAAACTGTTAATAATAGATGAAGGGATATAGAAGAGGTGTGCCCAATAAACCATGATTTGAACCAACACGGATTGCGTGAGAATGGCATGACCTCGAATGGATAAGCACTTGTATTCCCATGCAGATATTTTCTTATAGAACCAATCTGGAATCCACTTCGGTAACCCACAGGTTTCAAATTGAAACCCAAATATATCAAGCCCTTCAGGATAGGAAAAGCTTTAATATTGAAAAGATCTGTTAGAAATGTGATTATATCTCCATTTACATTAGCGACATGAAATGATGATTTTATATCATTAATATACATGCTAGTGGCTTTTTGAAATCTCTCCAAGATTTCATGAATACATATCCATGTTGATCTACACAGCATTGCTAATAGAAGGATATTATCAACAAAAAAATTATGCGACATGAGGATATCCCTGCAAATGGGGAGAGGCTTATATCTCTCTTGTTGGATCGCTTTCTTTATACGTAGGCTCAGAGAATCCATTACTAGAATGAATAGGAGTGGAGATAGGGAGCAACCCTGACATAAGCCCTTGGCTGCTTTGAAGAAAGGAGTTGGGACTCCATTAATTAGGACTGCATAATTTACTTCCACCACACAGGCCATGATCCATCTAATGCACCTGACTTCAAGGCCAATCCTACCCAGTAGGCATCGAATAAAACCCCAGTTCACACAATTGTATGCTTTTTTAAGGTCGATTTTTAAAAGAGAAGCTTCTATTTTCCTGCTATGCATTGTGTGTAAGCATTCTTGTGTGAGAGCCATCGCATCTAAAATATTTCTGTCTTTTAGAAAACCATGTTGCTCTGGAGACAGATGAAGAGATAGAGTGTTCCTAATTTGGATAGCTATAATATTTGATATGACCTTGTATAATACGTTGCACAATGAAATTGGTCGATAATCTGAAAAAGAGGAGGAGAGCTTCTTCTTGGGAATTAGAGCGATATAAGTTGATGAAATGTTTTGGCTTATGAAACCCTGAAGTCTCGATTCCTCAACCATATTTAGAATATCTGTCTTAAATAAGTCAAAGAAGTGGATGAAGAAATCAATGGTCCACCCGTCCGGTCTAGGGCACTTGTCTTTCTGGAATGATTTCATTGTTGCCAATAATTCCTCTTCTGATACTTCAGCAAATAGAGCTCTGTTTTGATTTTCATCAAACATAATGGGATATGGGTCTATTCCCCATAGAATATCCTCTATGTCACAAATAGGATCCTTGTTGTAAGCCTTTTTGAAGAATTTCACAGCTTCTCTAGAAATTGCCTCATATGAGGAATGAGAGTTTCCTACCTCATCCTTGATATCCCAAATAGCGTTTGCCTCCCTCCTCTTATTTGCAAACCTATAAAAAAACTTGGTGTTTTTATCTCCCTCTCTGAGCCATAACGCTCGACTTTTAAGCCTCCAAGTGGCCTCTTCTTCTAATATCTTTTGTTTTCTTTTTTCTAAACCCCATATATGTTTTATGATGGTCGACGACATGGAGGGATTTTTAAAAAGTGTTGATAAATACTCCAGTTTTCTACCTATATCCTTCAGTTCCTTTCTATTAGAGGCCGATTTCTCTTTTTGCCATTTTTTAACTTCTTTTCAAAGAAATTGTAGGCGATCAAGAAAATGCCGGGAAGAATCATTTTCCTGCATGGGAGATAGCTTCCAAGTATCATTTATAAATTTGTTGAATTGTTTGTCAGCAAGCCATGTACGATTGAACTTGAATGGATATCCAAACCTGCATCCAACATATTTCCATTGAATAGAAATGGGACGGTGATCAGATATGAAAGATGGAATGATGTTCATTGTAGGAGAGCCATATCTTTCAATCAATCTTTCATGAAAGAGAAATTTGTCTAATCTTTTCGCCAGAAATGAATTATTTGATCGCCCATTGTCCCAAGTTGGTCCCTGACTAACAGGCAGGATGTCAATAAAATTATTTTGTATAATGGATTCCCAAATGAATCTCCCCATCGGATCATATCCCCATATTTCATCATTACAAAAGGTGCAATTAAAATCTCTGCCAATTATCAAAGAGTCAATTTCAAGTAGTTCAGATGAAAGCAGATAATTCCAGAAAGGGAACCGATTTTTACATGGAGCATAAATATTTAATATGTGAATCAGGTCTATAGAGCCACAGAAGCGGGCCAGAACAAGAATACCAACAAAACATTGAAAAGTAGCAGCCGTAATCCATTTAGGATCCCATAATACAGCTAATCCTCCAGACATGCCCACAGCGTTTGAAGCAACCATATGCCATGATGGTAGCATCCTCCTGAAGTATGAAATGGTTTGTGAACTGTCATGCATGGTTTCCTGTATAAGAAGCATTTTAGATTTTGAAGAGACAAAAAGATTTTTTAGGGCCAAAAATTTAGGGTCTGCACCAAGGCCCCGAATGTTCATTGATAGTATGTCAATCATTTAGGGACATCATTAGGCCGGCATGCTCTAAGAGGCCTCTTGTCAGGGATATCTTCAGTAGCAATTTCTGTAACAGGAATGTCAATTAAGGAGAGATCCCGAGTTGACGAATCCTGTCTTCCCTTCTTACCTCGAAAGTCTACTTCCACACTTCTCTTTGCGGCAAACTGTTAAAATTCAAGCCAAATTAGGGCTAATATTGGGCGAGGGGGAACGATTGGGTTGAAGGACTGTTAATGGCTGAAATTTCAAAGATGCTCTTTTTAGGAGGAGGTCAATATCCTGATCGAACGAATTACGGGGAGAGGATCGAGGGGATTGTGGAGGAGAAATCGAAATATATGGGGCCTTTCCTTTGCAGTTAGAAACATGTCCTAGGGATGGAGGTTTAGGGGAGTAAGATTTATATGGAGATTTATCATTTATATCAGAAGTTCGACCATGTGATGGAGAAGACGGGAAACTCAGGGTGGGAGGAATGTGAGAGGAAGGGGATTGAGGCGATGACGATATGTATTGAACATGAGCGGATGTAGGTTCAATATACGCAGGCTTAGAAGATGCAGGGGGGAGGGGGATCACAGGGTCCGGTTCCAGTTCATGAGGCGGAGAAATGTTAGAGAAACCCGTCACTTTGGCCGACAGGTCATAAAAAGATAGAGGAGGAGGTTTAGAAACAGTGGATGACCGGGGTCGATCAATAGAATAGTTAATATTACGATTTGTAGGGTCCACAGATACAGATCGAGAATGCGTAAGACTGGTAGATCGATCCAGGGAACGACCTTTCGACGAAGATAAGACGTCTTTTCTTATGACAGGAGCCCGGTAAACCTCCATGGTGTTAGGCCATTCATTTGCTATATATTCTCTTTCATATGCCGAAACAGGAATATTTTCTGCATGGAACTTTTTCTTCTGCTTACCACCAGGGCGACGAGGACATTTAGGAAAAAGGTGTCCAGTTTTGTGACAATTTGAACACCTAAATGGGACTCCCCAATAATCTAATCGTTGTTGGATTTTGGACAATTCCCAAGTTAAATCGATAGACTCTGGAAAGCCCCCTCTGAATTCCTTTTCTATGAGAATCCAAGCCACCCGCTTGTCTTTTGCCCCAATACACCTAGGATCGACGTATATGAATTGCCCAATAGCATTTCCTATTTTTTCCATAGATTCTTTGGTCCACAGTTCAAGAGGCAGGCCAGGCAATTTTAACCAAATGTAATTGTTTTGGGGCGTGCATCGAAGTGGATTAAATCCGATGAACCATCTGTGTAGAGCTAAAAAGCTCTTCTCTCGCACCCAGGGTTTCGAATAGATAATTTCCAAGTCATGAACCCGGAGAAAGTGAAAACTATACCAATTGTTCATGAGGCAAACAATGGTAGGAGAGTGGCCGAGGAGAGGAGACCATTTGGCAGCAATCCATGTTCTAATTTGTGACTCCTCCATTGACGGGAAGAACCATCTCCCCACAAGCGCCTTCTTTTATAAACTTGTTATTCTGTCCAATAAAAGAGGACCATCCAGATTAATGGCCTCAGGAGGGGGAGAAGTTTTAACTGGACGGTATTGTTTCCGACGCGGATGATATGCCATGCCATCACCCCGTGGAGACATATCAGATTGAGAGGGAAGAATGATGTCAGCGTCCACGAAGCTTTCCAGTTAGACTTTTGTGCATGGCTGGCAAGGGTCTTCTCTGCTTCCATTGTGGCCCAAACCATGGCTGACTCAGCAGATTGATCAGTGTGAAAATCCATGAAGGATTAAACACTGACACCAAAAGGTCAGGTCAGATTGGAGGATCCCTATAGGATTTACTGACAGATGAAAGATCTCATGGAGTAAATAAAATGGATAGGTTAGGTGAAAATAACCTGATGCTTCAATCTATGGGCGAAACAATAGTACGACACTGACAATATGACGGATTTAGAATAGTAAAGCCCATTCACCAGAACCTTCCCTTCTTACACATAAAAAGATATTTTAAATCATCCATCATGGGTGGTAGTCTATGGATAAGAAAAGAGGAAGAAAACGTTCAACAAGGGAAAACTATGTGACGGCAGGCATTAATGGAAAGAGAAGATGAGAGACTACAAACATGATGTCATGGCTAGCGAACCAACCGGAAAATTCAAATCATAAAAATAGGCTTTGGAAAAACCAAAATTCAATCTCTGTTCTTAGGAAGATATGCCAGGACATACAATACAGCAGCAACATATTTCATATATGCACCACCATGGTCCGATCTTGAAGCAGATATCAGAACAAGGTTTGGATATGACAACAAAGTCCTCAACTTTGAAATTGGATATCCATGACCAACAAAATGATACAGACCAAGACATGGGAGACTATGTTAGATAAGTTGATTGAACCTCCAGGGAAATATGGATATAAAGAAAAAATTTGTCTGTACCACAAGCATTCTCTGAGTGAAGAGCACCATGAACCATTCAGCGAAAAACAGCGAAAGCCGTTGTCTAAAGGGATGTAAATGTAGAATAGCCGAGTAGAAGAGTCATCCACAAGGAGATGATATATAGCGTATATGTGTACATAATGCCAGAAACCATCGCACCAGCACAGAAAGACAGGTTGAAAGAAAAAACTAGAGCAAATACTAGGATAGATATTTATCAATAATCTTCAACTATGAAATGGACACGTCTGTGGACAGAAAGCCAAGCGTCTACCCGGCTAGAAGGATAGCAGAAAGACTCAGAACGCGTATCATTCCATTGTAAGACATGTGTCTGGATTGGAAAACTATGCATAAGGCCGTGGAAGGCGAGCACGTATCACATCGAGAAATGGCTCCCGCCCAGGCCAGACATAGGATCATCCAAGGTCGCTGTGCACAGAGTATTGGATAGGAAGCTGGGCAGTTTCATACCTGATTGGCACTAATTCAAAAAGGAAAGGTAGAAAGGCAGTTCATTCAATTCTCGTGTCAAATGAAGAAAAACGTTTAGGTTAAATTTGTGATTACTTTTATATTTTTTCCAGGTGTACTGTTAAGTCCTCGAGGTTTGTTTGTTTAATTGGTTGATATCATTTTTGCATTACTCTGGAAACCATCTTTTAAAGGAAGAAATGCCCAAAAAATTCCTGAGAATTTATTTCCATCCAAAAATATGCTTATGCTATATTTATATTTATATTTATATGAAACGTAACTTTATTAGCTGGTGGCTTCTCTTAGCTGGACTTGAATATCTGATTACTGATAACAATATTGCAGAAATAATTGAACAGGGAGTGAGTTGATTAATGATGCATATTATATATGACTGTAAATAGCCAGAAAACATTTTCACGTGTGAACACTTTGATTCAAAATAATTTTAGTAACACTAGAAATTGTAGCCAACTGCATGTTTTGAAACCTCCGCTTATAATCCTCAACAAATTTTTACCGGAGGATAACTTTAATTAAGTCGGATGGTTAGCTTCCATTTAAAATTATGTATCTCAGATTTTTTTTTTTTAATTTTTTTTAAGGGAGGGGCTAGTTTCCAAGTAGAAGTATTATAGGCTTTTTTTTATTACATTATACATATCAGACAAGCTAATAGCTGTCACATCAAAATTATCATTACAACCAGAATATTTGCCATCACATTATCCGGAATAATTGCCATAGAACAGCGTATGCTGCAGCGCAGCAACACAAAGAGAGTTCTAACGGGGCGGGGTGCGAGTTAGCCCACTGCCCGGGGTGCGAGTTAGCCCACTGCCCCGTCCGCTGGGCCATGCACTCATGTGCATGTATCTCAGGTTTGTGATTTGGAAGATTTTGAATTGGTATGATTTGAACTCTACCAAGCTTGAAATAGGTAATAGTACAAAATCAACCCATCCCTTCTTTGTGTCTGAATATCACATTACCACATTTTGGTTCTGCAGTTCTCTTGCTTTCTTCAGTCTTTGAGTCTCACCCAAACAAAATTTTGTTTCTTGTTGAATGCGATTTAGGGGAAAGAGCATAACAGCTGGTATAATGCATCTTAGTGCTCATAAGACGTATAATGCAAATAACGCTTAATGCGATGGAAGACAAATCTGTAAATCTCTCAAAATCCGAATTTCATGGAGATGCCAAATAAGATTTTAATAACTCTGGTTTTTCACTCTTTTATGCATCATTGATACGTGTTCAAGAAGTGACTAACTTTAGCGGCAATATGCTGTCAAATCAAAGTCAATTTCTGTTCTTGTTGAGCACTTGCCATCAGTTAGTAGTACTTGATACGTTTCTATAACAATATTACCTAGTTGGTGATCTACAAGACGAATCTGAAACTAAGTGATTTTCTCCATACGCTTATGTTTAATGTCTTTTCGGACCTATCTGCTCTACGAAACCTTGTTTATAGAGTTAAAGAATGTTTGATTGAAAAGTTCTTGGGTTTTCAATATTGCCATCTAGTGGCTACACAGGTCGGTTATGAATGGTTGCAATCGGAAATGGTTGGGATCCACTCATAAGTTTAAGTTTAATATTGTTATTGTTTTATATAACTTGTTAAACAAATACGAGATAATATTTTTGGAAATTAATATGTGATAATTAATACAACTATATTAATGAATTGGTTGAGATATGTTAATTGGTATTATTTTTTAATTTTTAAAATTAATAGTACCAATCAATATATTAAACGTGGAAAATGACGTTGATTGATATATATCAATGATTTTATTAATGTGGTTTTTTTAGTTGATGGTGAGTGCGTGGGAGGATTTGCAAATAAAGGTTCATGATGGTTTACCTTGTTTTACTATGACTAATATGGTAAGTTTATGGCACACAAGGATGGACTATTATCAACACATGCTTGACTTGGGGTGTCCATAGTTGTCCATGTTAAATTAAAGTTGTCTATGATAGATTATAATTGAATATGGTTGACCATGGTTGACCATATTGCCTATGCTTGATTGCTGTTGACTATGGTTCACAATGTTAAACATGGGTGAAAATGCTTGACCATGGTTTGATCATGTTTGCCCATGGTTAACAATTGTTGACCATCCATGACTATTGTTTCCCATGGTTGGCTATGATTAGCCATATTGACCATTTTTCCCATGGTTGACCTTTGTTGACTATAATTAATTATGGTAAAGGTATAATCAACCATGGTTGGACATGTTGACCATGCATGATGATGTTTGACCATTTAGACCATAATTGACCTTGTTTTCCCATGTTTCTATGGTTGATTTTGGTTTACCATAGTTCACCCTATTGTTCATGGGTGAAAATGCTTAACCATGATTTGACCATGTTTGCCCATGGCTAACTATAGTTGGCATTGTTGATCATTCCTAACTATAGTTTCCCATGGTTGTTTATGGTTGGCCATATTGACCATGGTTGAACACAATAAGAATGGTTGACCATTTTTCTCATGGTTCACTTTCATTGATTATGGTTATATATGGTGAAGTTATGGTTGACTATGGTTGTAAATGTTTAATTGTAATTGACTATGATTGATATGGATGTCTTTGGTTGAACATGGTTAACCATGTTTACCATGATTGATGATGTTTGACTATAGGTGACCATGGTAGTCCATGTTGACCACATTTGAGCATAGTTGACCATGTCCTCTATGGTTGACTATGGTTAAATGTGATCAAGTTATGTTGACCATGGGTGTAATTGTTTAGCTGTACTTGACTATGATTAATTATGGTTGATTGTGATTGACCATGCTAACTATGCTTCATGATGTTTGACCATGCAGATAATGGTTATCTTTGGCTTAACAATGTTCAACCTCAACTGAGCATAAGTGACCATGGAAGTCCATGTTGTCCATGTTGACGATGGTGTCCATGATTGACTATGGATGGCTATGGGTGATCATGAATGAACATGTTTGACCATGGTTGAGCTTATTCGACCATGGTTGACTATGGCCAACATATGATTGAAAATAACTAAATATGGCAGACTAAGGTTGTTAGTGTTTACATTTAGATTATTGTGGTCTACTAGCGCTAACCATGATGCACATGTTGAGCATGGTTGGTCGTCTTGACCATGGTTGACCACAATTAACCATAGTCAACCTTGTTGACCATGTAGATCATTGTTGAACATGGTTTGACTATATTCGTTCTTGGTTGAACATGGTTGGCCATCTTGACCATGTTCACCATGGTTGACCTTTTTGTTTATGGTTGACTATGATTGACCATATATATCCATGGTTGGTTGTGTTTCACAACAACCATTCGAAAGGATGGTCATGGTTGACTTAGCTAAACATTGGCTAACCTTGGTTAACAATGGTTTTTTTGTGACATTGCAACATTTGTTTTGGCCAATTGTGACCATGTTTGATGTTAGTCACGTTGTGAAAATGTATGTTGTTCGTCATATTGTGACAATGTCTATGTTTTCCACATTGCAACATTGTTTGTTTTTCATAACATCCCAACAACGTTTGCAAAATTGAGACGTCATTTCACTCATCACATGCAACATCATTTGTTCTTTGTCACTTTGCAACTTTGTTTGTTGTTTGTCAAATATGATGTTGTTTTTTGTTCATCACATTGTGGCATACTTTCTTATGTGTCACATTATAAGTTACAATTTGAAATCATTTGTTGTTCATCACATTATAAAGTCAATTTTGTTTGTAAATTTTTACCTATAGATAATTTTGGTCAACCATGATGCCCATGGAGACTAAGGTTCACCATGGCACCCATGTTAACTATGGTTGAAAAATATCCCCACGTTGACTATGGTAGGATATGGTTGACCATGTTGAGTATGCGGCAAAATTTGTTTGTCCAATTGCAATGTTATTTTTTGGTCATCACTTTGTGTTGACATTTGTTGTTCGTCACATTGTGAACAATATTAAAGTTATTAAAGTATTTATGAACAATATAAAATTAAAGTAAATATAAGTTTTATTACTGAGTTATTATACACTTATAAAAGTTATATTGAAAATTAAATTTTGAAAAACTTAAATATTGAATAATATTAAAATTATATTAAATATTAAATTCTTATTATAAAGTTATTAACTTTAATAAGTATATAAATGTATATGCCTATTTTTACTATGGGCCATGGACATGATGTGTATGGTTGATTATGGGCATGTTTAGCGCGGCTCCTATGATTGACTATGGTTGACCATGTCAAACATAGTTTACATGTGTTAATGTATAGATTAATGTGTTATAGTAAATGTTTTAATTTGTAGATTATTAAAGTGTCAAACACCCTTAAATTCCAATTCACTCTAAATTTGTAAAGTATACTAGGAAAAAGAGCTTGTGTGACATACAAATGGTCTAGCTAGGACATGGATAAGTAGATATTTGATGATCTCTTCGTCCTACAAATCACATTGGACTATAGATCCACTCATAATAAAATTGATCCTTTTAGAGTGTAACCAAGTTCCTAGATCAGTTTTCTTTGAATCCATAATAAATCTCAAGATAGACACAATGTACCTTCACTTCTAATAAAGGATTCACATTGATTCATTATCTTCACACTTACTAGATCATATTATTTTAAGTATTTTGTTATATATTAAACTCCACTATGGAATTAATTTGAACTTGCATTTTAGGCTTCCATCATATATTATCTTTGACTAATGGTCCAATAGTTCTAATTCAAGGGACTCGCTATCAATTAAATCAATTATATAGAAAATATATTTGGCCTTCAATTAGATATTCACTAAGGCCTCTAGGAGGCTCTAATCTCTTGTTCAAATAGAAAACCACTAGAAATATATATTGATTTCTTTTCTATATTTCACTAAACTACTCATTCACGGTGATGGTGTTGTTTACATAGTCAAGCAACAAAAACAAAAAATAAAAGGCATGCCAAGGTGTCCCTCAAATAATCCTTCCTTAGTATAGGCATAGACATTCTCATGGCCATGGCCTAGCATTATTAAATCAAAGTCTAGTGATATGACTTTTACAATGTAATCCATGTATTCAACCATCGGTTTCACCATCATTGTTTCATACTTGTAGATTAGGGAAATATTTAGAGTTGACACAAAATAATACAAATAAATATTACTAAGAGTTGACACAAAACCATATAATTGTTCATAAGAGTAGAGAAAAATAAGGAACAATGATGGGTCACCCACCAATGTGTGTCTTCTTGGAGTGACCACCTAGAGAGATGAGATATTATATAGAGAGTAGACTTCAATATATTAATTTCTTATAGATGAGATATTATGTAAAGAGTTGCCTTCCATTCATTAATTTCTTGTGGGATATATTTCCCAATGCTCACATGTTCTTGGAGTTCTTTAGAAAATTTGTTTTCGTGAGAACATTCCAATTGCCAAACTTGAGCAATAGTCACATTATAAAATAGATGGATAGTGATGTCCAATCCCTTCTTCTTCTCCTTCTTATTCTCCTATGCGTAACTAGAAATAAGCAAGACTTATATTTGGCACCATGCAATTGGAAAAATTTAAACATAATCTTGGAACTGGTCAAATTTACAAATGGACCTACAAAAATAAAAAATAGAACTTGGGAAAATATGAAAATAAATATGGAGAGTGGAAATGGATTGATATTTTCTAAAACCAAAACCTAAAACTCCTAGGCTCTCCATGTGGAATGCATGGATATTTGAAATGGATTGCATGAATATATGAAATGGATGGTTATTTTTCCATAGTGGCACGATAACATAGGGAGAGAAGTTTACAGTTGGTCATTCACATTTTATTTTTCAAATAAAATGACATATCAACACAAATTAAGGTAAAATGTCCAAGATTAAGGTTAGAGTTTAATATCACCTCTCTATTTGTGAAGACATTGAAGAATTTACACTAATTAAATCTCGCCTTTCCACCTAAATGTTTTATTCAAAAGGAAAAAAATTATGGAACTTATAATGAAATAGAGATAACTATCATCATAACAAGGATAGTCTTTTAATGTTACATGTAAGGAGACCTTAATTCATATGGTTGTCAAAATTCTTCCTATCCAGATTATTATAGAATCCATCTTTATGGTATGAATTAACTATCAAGGTGTGTTGTTTTTCATTTTCTTTAGGAAAGGATGTGAGCTATTGAGTACCTTTAACTTTCTTTATCAATGCAAGATTCTCCTATAGAATATTTCTTTGTTTTCGTATTTTTTTTGGTATTTCTTTGGTCTAAGTCTATCAACTGGTGTTTTTCTTTTTTCTTTGTTTTAATCATGAAATTAGTTTTTCATTGGAGTGACCCATGATAGGCCTAGGATCAAACCTACTGACTACCACTATAGCCCAAAAATATAACTTGGTTATTAATACCTTATTTTTCATGATGAATGACATCAGTTACATTATTTTGATTATTTTTTAAATGTATTTTATCATTTTATAAAATAGAATGTTTCCCATCTTATAAAAAATATGGAAATAAATATATATACTCCTGAGAGAACATCCTCTTGAGTCCTAAGATGAGCCTCTTTTCCCTTTGAACCACTTTTCTCTTCTAGACACATGGTTTATGAAGGGGGAAGGATTCCCATTTAAAATTTTCAATGAAGCATGAGCATAAGACGTGGTTAGACTTTCGAAAGAAATGGAGTCTATACTCTCCTTCCTTATATTTCCATTCTCACGTCTTTATTAAGATGAAATTTATCCTTTTTACCTAAGCACTAGCAACATCGAAAGAAAGGGAATTGGAATATGTCACATGGTAAATAAGAAATGGACAAGAATAGGGAGCATAGGTAGCTAGGATTATAGTTATTCCCCTTAGACCCACATAATTATTTCCTTTTAATGGACTCATAAATTTTTATGTGTTGTTGCACAATTAACCTTGGGCCTTTGATATGGATCTGATCATTATATTATTTTTCATCCATCTTGATGCCTTTAGAGTAGAAAATGTGGAGGAATTTTATCATAGGACCATTTTTAATGAGGGGTACCAATTCGGGGAATTCGTGTCTGAAACCTTCCATAAGTAGTTTAAAGCATCAACGAATGATTTTTGGGACATAAAAATTTTTCACTTAAGAACCACATCCCAATGGTGCTATTCTACACATCGAATCATCTCAATTGTAGTCCATATGAAAAAATTATGTGACTTGAAGGTTGATGTTCCTATTTTAGCCACCATGGTTCTGGAGGATGTTGCTTTAACCCCCATTGTTCATGGAAAATGGGCTAGCCATTTGATCATGATCATGAATAATATAGAAGAGTAGATATTGTAATTCTAGTTAAGAGTTTAATGAGTAAAGTTAACTGCTAGTAAGCTATTAGGTTGTGTTATAAATAGACCACTAAGAGGAAAAGGGGTTCCATTCTATTTGTGTGCATGTTGTTCCATGGATGAGTAGAGTAGCGCATAGTGTATATAAAGAGAGAAAAAATAGAGGGTTTGTATAATGGAAACTCATGGGCCACAGGTCTCACTCCTTTATACTTGCATCCATTTTTGTTCAAAGAAACAGTGAGCAGAGCAACCTCACATTCTAGTTGGGTTTTCTCCTAAAAGGGTTTTCTAGGTCATATCTAGTGTTCATTTCAGATTGTAAGTTTCATTTAATTGTTCTCTATTTAATGTAGTAATTAAAAAATACATAAATCTAAGGAGAAATTAACCTTCATAACGTAGATTTCAGATTTTAAGTATAAATTTAGCATATCTTTTGTCATGAATTATTGACCAAAATATCCACAGTAGTTTATGGATCATATCGGTATCAAAGCTAGGTTTAATTGGGTATATTGTGGGGAGTTGTAGCGGATTGATATCAGTTAAACCAAAAGTCATTAAAAACTAACCATGGTTAACAAATCTATTAATAACCCTAAATATTCGACAAATGATAGGTTTGTGTGGTTAAAAGCACAATTCATAGATATAAACCATAATGTGAGCTTCCTCATGGCACCCCTAACCAATAAGATATTTGATGAAAATGGAGGCTGTAACATAAAGGTCAAATTAGAGGGAAAAATTGAACTAGAGAGGGAGTCTAAGAAAGATCCTCAAAGGAAATAACACAATTTGAGTGCCATGAATAATTCATAGTCTATGTTCAAGATGGAAGTGAAGGTCAACATCAAGCCATATCAAGGTGATATTGACACTTTGAAGTTAAATAACCATTTCCAATAGTTATAAGTTTATTCTAGTGTTCATCATATAGAGGAAGAACAAAATATTTTTTTTGCTTGGCTAAAATTATAGGGTTATGCCTTGACCTAGAAAGAAATCCACACTAAAATTTTAAGATTGGATGGAGATACTCTAATGAATAAGTGTGAGGATTTCAAAACTCTCATAGTCACAATTTTACCCTATAGAGTAAGTAGAGGACACACACATCTACTGACATTACTTCACGCAGAGATAGGGGCAAAGTGTATAAGAGTACACCAAAAAATTTAGAAATATAACCATAATGTTGGGTATCTCCACATAAAACCTAGATGAAATCCTCAAGTATCTGGAGGGTCTACACAACCATCTACGAAAGAAACTACTGTTGTTCAATCATAGAATAATGGACCAACCTTGTGTTTAGACAAAATACCTAGAGATAATAGGTTGAAAGAGAGGGGAATCAAGTGGGCAAAAGTAAAAGGAGCACTAGGAATATTCCAAGGAGGGGGACAAGAAGTGGAAAGCGGGGGAATACAAAAATAGAATAGCTACAACACATCATTGCAAAGATCCTACCAACCAATACAACCACTATAACATTGATGATCATACAGAGGATAAGTGTTGGATGTTCCACCTAGAGATCAACCCAAATAATAGAAAGAAACATGCTAAGAAGAAAAATCCTATGGTCACATATTTAAGTAATCCAGTGGAAAGAAACTTAGACATGGATGAGAATATTGTATATACATCAGTGTAGAATGGTGTGAATATGAGTATCCTTCAACAATAGGAAGATAATGAAATGAACAGACTCTTCCATATAAAGAAACATATCAATAAGATGAATGATTGATGCTCTATTCGACCTAAAGCCATAAGCAAATCCATAGCAACAAAACCGGTCAAGAAATTGGGACTGGAAATTCATGACCATCCTATCCCATATTCATTGGGATGGATCAAAAAGGAGGCAGAGATAAAGGTAACCAAACAATATAAAATAAAGCTTTCTATAATTTGTGACTTTATTAATGAAGTAGAATTGGATCTAATTATTCTAGATATATGTGGTGTTTTGTTTGGGAGTCCCTATATGTACATGTTGGATGAAATATTCATGTAGAGAGCCGACTAATACTACCTCATGAAGGATATAATTTTTTTCATTATTAATTCACACAAGGGAAAGTCAATTATCTCAATTGTAAGTTCCAACCAATAAAAAAAAGTTTATCCATTCTAATAGGAAGTATTTTTTGTTATTTTTAAGAGAAACTAGTATGTAGAAGAGTTTATGAGAGCTAAATCATCCACGGAGGGGTGCGCTAAGGAACAAAAACAATAATTTGAAGAGTTACTGTAGGCATACATGGGTGTGTTCTAGGAGCCTAAAGGGCTACCACCTAAGAGAGAGGTGAAGCACAAGATCCATTTGTTGTTAGACTCTCCCTTGCCAAACATTGGGCTATATAGGAAGTCTGTTATAAAGGGAAAATGTGGTGAACAAGCAATTGCAAAAAATACTAGAATAAGTGTTAGATAATTATATATTATAGAGCAATGAAACACATAGAATATATTGTAGAAATATAAACACAGAAAACACATAAAACAAGAGACACAGATATATGTGGTTCACCCAATTTGGGCTACGTCCATGGGAAACAGACAATCCTTCCTTTTATATTATCCAGCAAACTGAAGAGATACAACCTACAAAAAATCCGTTTTAATTCCCTCTTCTCTCTCACACAATCTCCTCTGTCTTTCTCACTTAGAATACAAATCTACATAGATACAATACAATTACCTCATATATAGTGAGGGGTTTCCTTCTAAGGAAAAAAACCCTAAATTAAACACAACTTCTACCGTTAGATCTCCACCTAATGAACAACCCAAATTGACTATGAAATTACAACATTTTACAAGGAAATTTTACATCTATTTTTAGCTTCAGGGATGCTACACCTGATCCCCCATCAGGGGTGGGGGGCTCCTAAAGATCACTATTCCGACCCCACCCCCCCGGACCCCCTTTTTAGTGAAAATATTACGGGTGGAATTGCCGCCACATTACGAATTGGGGTTCAATGTGGTGGTACCTTTGAATAAAGAAGATAATCAGGCTCCACACCCATAATCTCCCACTTGGAGACTAATTATGGCAACTCCACTGCTGCTTCATTTGCTGGACAATAACTCCACTTTGGACCTGGTTGTTTCTCATCTTCGCCATCATACTTGAAGACCAATTGAAACCAAGAAAAATATCAGTTTCTCCCTGGTTACAACTTTTGTTAACATATCTGCAGGATTCTCGCTAGTGTGTATCTTTTCCATCCTCCAACAATGACCGTATGAAATGATACTTGAGTTGTATATGTTTTTCCTTGGAATGAAATGCAGAGTTATTTGCAAGATGTATGGCACTTTGGTTGTCACTGTATAACTTGCCCAACTCCTTCTTCTTAACCAATTCATCCAGAAACCTTTGTAACCAAATCATTTCTTTACTAGCCTCTATATCAGCAACATACTCTGCTTCCATTGTTGAGAGTGCAACAACACTTTGTAGTTTTGAGACCGAACTGGCAGTTGTTCCACATATAGTAAACACATACCCTGTTGTGCTCCTCCTGTTATCTCTATCACCCACCATATCTGCATCCACATATCCCTGTATAGAAATTTTTAAACCACCAAAGCATAATGCTTGATTTGTGGTACCTCTCAAATACCCGAGAATCCACTTCACCGCCATCCAATGTTCTTTTCCTAGATTGTTCATGTACTTTCTTACAACTCCCACTGCATGTTCAATATCAAGCCTTGTGCAGAACATTGCATACATTAAGCTTCCAACTACTGATGCATATGGAACTTTAGACATATAAGCCAATTCTTCCTGAGTCTTGTGATACGCCTCCTTACTTAGTTTGAAATGGCTAGCCAAAGGTATACTAATTGGTTTTGCATTCTTAATATTAAATCTTTTCAACACCTTTTCTATGTACTCACTCTGAGACAATGTTAAGTTTCAATTTTTCCTGTCTCTAGTTATTCTCATACCAAGGATTTGTTTTGCAGCACCCAAATCCTTCACTGCAAATGAATTCGCTAGTTTTATTTTGAGCACATTTATTTCCTGCATGTTAGAACCTATAACAAGCATGTCATCTACATACAATAACAATATAATATAACTACCATCATTTTTCCTTTTAAAATAAACACAATGATCAGAGTGACATCTAGTATAACCTTGTTCAGACGTAAACCTGTCAAATTTTAGATACCATTTCCTTGGAGCCTGTTTTAAGCCATACGAGCTCTTCTTCAAACTTCACACTAGTTTCTCCTTCCATTTTACATCATATCCTTGTAGTTGTTGCATATATATCTCTTCCTCCAAATCCCCATGGAGAAAGGATGTCTTTACATCTAGCTACTCAAGATGCAAATCTTCAGTTGCTACTAGACTTAAAATAGTTCTGATTGAAGTCATTTTAACAACAGGAGAAAATATCTCATCAAAGTCTATACTCTTTTTCTGTGCAAATCCCTTCACCACAAGTCTAGCTTTATACCTTTTTCTACCTCCATCTTCTTCCTTCAACCTGTAAACCCATTTATTCTGCAATGTTGTTTTAGCTGCAGGAAACCTAACTAAGTCCCAAGTTTGGTTATGTGCTAAGGATTCCATCTCTTCTTTCATGGCTTGCTCCCACTTTTTCTTAGTTTCTACCTACACTGCTTCTTCATAACATTCTGGTTCACCAGAATCAGTCAACAATACATAATATAATGAAGGAGAGTATCATTCAGGGGGTCTACTTATCCTGGTAGATCTTCTAACACCACTTTCAGGCATTTGAGTTTGTTGTTGTGGTTGTTGTTGTTGTTCTCGCTGTTGATCATTATGATTTTAAAGCACATTCACTTTTTATGTGATCTCATCAAGCACTGTGTATTCTCTGTTTCTTTTCCTGCATCTGATCCTTATACAAAAAATTTTCAGTGAATATGACATCTATAATCCTAATGATTTTTTTTCATAATCATAAAAGCGATAACCAAAATCATTAACACCATATCCAATAAAGGTAAGTTTCTTTGATTTTGCCTCAAGCTTTGTTCTATTTTCTTTATTAATGTGGACAAAGGCTTCACAACCAAAAGTCTTTAAAAATGAGTAGTTTACCTTTTTACCTATCCATGCCTCCTCTAGAATACCACCATCCAAGGAAATTGAAGGCCCTCTATTTATTAGATAAACAACAGTATCTACATCATCTACCCAAAATTGTAAAGGCAATCCTACATGCAATCTCATGCACCTTGCATGCTCCATGATTCTCCTGTTCGTCCTTTTTGACACAGCACTTTCTTGTAATGTTCCTGGAATTGTCATGTCTGTGCGAATTCCATTCTGTGAACAATACCTATCAAACTCTTTGCTACAATATTCACCTCCATTGTCTGATCTGAGACACTTCAACCTTTTTCCTTTCTCATTTTCAACCAAAGATTTCCATTTCTTGAAAGTATCAAATACATCAGATTTATTTCGAATATAATAAATCCAATTTTTTCTAGTTGCATCATGAAGAAAAGTAACATAATAACAAGAGACACTGAGAGATGATAGCTGAGCAGGTCCCCATACTTTTGTATGCACAAGCTCTAATTTTTCACTCTTCTTTTCTTTCCCAACTCCGAAGAATCTGACTCTATTCTGTTTTCAATACACACAATTCTCATAGAATTTTAAATCAACATGCTTCAAACCTGGCAACAAATTTCTTGAGTGAAGAATCTACATCCCCTTCTCACTCATGTTCCCAAGCCTATGATGCCACAATGCCGTATCTACTCCTGTAGAGGTTAAATCATTAACAAAATTAGAAATACCATTGCATAAATACAATGTACCAACCTTTTATCCTTTTGCTATTACTAGGGCTCCGTTAGTGACCTTCCAAGTTTTATTTGTAAAAGTAGTTACAAAACCTTCACCTCCCAACTGCCATGTAGAAATTAGATTTTTCTTCAGATTTGTAACATGCCTTACCTCCTTCAAAAACCATTGATTTCCATTCTATTGTTTTATGAAAACTATACCCATTCTAATGATTTTACATTCCAATGATTTTACAGGGTTTATCATCACCCAATCGAACTTGTCCAAAATCTCCTTGAATACAATCATGAAAATGTTTCCTATTAGGTGTGGCATGGAATGAGGCCCCTGAATCTACCACCCAAGCATCAATAATATTTTCTAATGAAAGAATCAAAGCATCTTGCAACACATCACCTGTCACATTCGCTTCATCATTGTTTTCTTGCTACGCGTCTCCTTCTTTTCCCTTCCGAGACTTCCACTCTTTCTTCAGGTGTCCTTTCTTCCCGCATTTCTAGCACACTATCCCCAATCTGGACTTGGATCTACCTTTCCTTGACTTACTGCGATATTCTGGGCTCTTTCCTCTTTCCATTTTTCTTCCCCTAGTCTCTATAGTCAAATCATTAGCTGATGTCTCACCATAGCTTTTCCGTTGCATTTCCTTGCTAAGGATTGCACTGACAACATCATCAAACTTTAAAGTACTAGATCTAGAGATAGAGTTGCTATTGGCCATAACTAAACCATTCCAACTTTCTGGAAATGAGCATAGAAATAATAAAGCCCTAACTTCATCATCAAAAGTTACCCCTACATAACTTAACTAAATGGTAACTGTATTAAATTCATTTAAATGATCAGCAATAGATCCATCTTCTAACATCTTCATATTAAATAAATGCTTCATAAGAAATACCTTATTTGAGGCTGAGGGTTTTTCATATAGTTTGGCTAATTCCAACATTAAACCCTCTGTTTTCGTTTCCTTTGAAATATCAAAGGCTACCAACACCGCTAGGCACAGTCGTATTGTTCCAAGTGCCTTTCTCTCGAGAATATCCCATTCTATGTCTATCATAATCGTCGGATTCTTTATCTTTCTGATCAATGGTTGGTACAGATCTTTCTAGTACAAATAATATTCCATCTGCATCTTCCATAGTTGGTAGTTTTGGCCGTTAATTTTTTTGACCCTAAACCTACCATCTTCTGCCATTTCTCCCACTCAAACTAGGAACCCTTCTCTCCTGTGTGTTTATCATCCAAATAGACCTTCAACTCTAATACCAGTTGTTAGAAAATTATATATTACAGAGAAATGGAACACATAGAATATATTGCAGAAATATAAACACATAAAACACATAAAACAAGAGAGACACAGATATACGTGGTTCACCCAATTTGGGCTACGTCCATGGGAAACAACTAGTCCTTCCTTTTATATTATCCAGCAAACTGAAGCGATACAACCTACAACAGATCTGTTATAATTCCCTCTTCTCTCTGACACAATCTCGTCTCTCTTTCTCAATCGGAATACAGATCTACATAGATGCAATACAATTCCCTCATATATAGCGAGGGGTTGCCTTCTAGGGAAAAAAACCCTAAATTAACCATAACTTTTACTGTCAAATCTCCGTGTAATGAACGACCTAAATTGACTATGAAATTACAACATTTTACAAGGAAATTTTACATCTATTTTTATCTTCTGGGATGCTGACCCCGATCCGCCGCCAAAGGGGAGCTCCTAAAGATCGTTCCCCCCCACCCCGCCCTCGGTGAACCCCCTTTGCAACGCAACTATTACGGGCGGCATTGCTGCCACATTACAAACTGGGGTCCAATGCAGTGATACCTCTGAATAAAGAATATAATCAAGATCCACACCCAACAATAAGGTGTCATTCAACCAAGTACCTTACCATGTGGTTCACCTATCATCATTTTTCAAAATAAGGATAGTACTTGATGGATGTGTATTGATTACAAGGTGTTATAAAAGATACACTTAAGAATAGGTAGCCCTTACCCAAGATAGAAGATTTTTTGAATTAGTTTCAAAAAGAAAAATACATGGATAAATTGGAATTAAAGTCTAGATATGACCAACTTTGAGTTAGCAAAATGGTACCTAGAAGACCTCCTTCACATCTAGGTTAGGTACATATGATTGGTTAATCATGTCATTTGTTGTATGCAATGTAGTAACTATGTTTATGAGATTAATGAATGATATATTGTTCCATTTATAGATTCATTTGTTATTGTCTATTTGGATGAAATACGAGTATAAACGGCTACTTTCGAGGAGCACATCTCTCATTTGATGCAGGTGCTAGAGACGTTGAACGAGCACTAGCTACTAGAAAATATCAGGAAGTGTGATTTTGCACAACAATCTTTGGTGTATTTTGGGTATGTACACTAGTAGAAAATGATGAAATTAGTGATTAGGTGACTTAAAAAATTAGTCATGATAGCTTAAATACTACAAAAAATGAGAAATCTTAAGTGACCTAACTAAAAACAACTAACATAAATGACTAGTTTAGTCTCAGGTTAAAATATACCACTAGCTAATAAGTAATACAACTAAAAATGACTAACATGAATGACTAATTTAGTTTAGGAACAAAAATATGACTACCTAACAAGTACCACAATAATATGGATAAATCTTTAATGTTATTCATTTTAATTATGTCACTTAAACAATCTAAACTTACAAGTGATAGGGGATTCAAAGGTGATTATAGATCAGTTGAAAGGTTATTATTCCGTAAAACACTTATTTATTGCATCAGTGGATGATTAGAGTTATGGGGCTAATTATAATCGTCATGGTTATATTCTTTGATCACATTCATAGGAAATTAAATTCAAAGGCTAATAGATTATCCAAAATGGGAGTGGGATTACAGATAGGTAAAATGCATTATGAAGAATACATGAAAGTCCTTGAACTTCGAAAATGAATTTAAACATAGATTTATCCTTCTATGGCTAAGGAACAACCTCAGAATTGCTCGATTAATATGTAGACTCAAATGTGGAATGACATTGTTTGAGTCCCTAACAATGATTAACTTATGGATTGGAAGAGTTTTAGCTAACTTTATTCCTTGCAACAGGGCATACCATTCTACTTGATTATTTGAAATAATGTCCAATTTCTACAAATAAGATTCCTCAGTTTATCCACCTAAAAAAAGGATCACTTCCTTACACCCACTATGCGTAATTCATAATCCATATTTTTATTAATCAAATTAAATTATATTAACTTTTTTCACACATTAATTTATTTTATTTTATATAAGATTAATAAATTTATCATCTTCACAACTTAATAATTAAAAATACATAAAAGTACATAGTTATAGCTATTAATTTAATATAATAATTTGGAACATAATAAACTTATAATATAATGCTTAGTATAAATACCATCAAATTTAGTCTAACTTATAAATGAGGATTCCAGACAGTGATAATCTTAACTTTGTCTCTTTAGAGTGGGATATTTAGTTAAGATATGCATTCTTCCTTCAGCGCAATATTTTTAATGTCCCTCTGCTCTTATTCAAAATTATTATACTTTGCAAGAGGCTTAAAAAATAAAACTAGGGACTTAAAAAAATTGTTGGAGCTTCTTTTTGGGATGTGATTGATGTATTAGGAATATTTAGGGTATGGGAATCACCTATTTCATCTCATATGTAGTCCACTATAGATGGTGCATAGCGTTATGATAACATGGAAGATGAAGAGCCCTTGATGGCTATATATGAAGAAGAATTCAAAGATAGTGCATCTGGAAGCCTAAATGAGATAATAAATCACAACCATGAAATGGGTAATATTTAAAGGAAGATCTGACAGAAGAAGAATTCGGTTAAAGTTGAAAAGGGAAAAGAAGAGAGAAATGTTAAGGCTTTCAAGAGTGGTCAAGACTTCTTCAAATTAAAATCAACAATGCAAGAGACATTTCAGCCTGGTGCAATGCAACAACAATCTAGAAAGAAAAATTTTCTTTCTTATAACATTCTTGGAAGTGCTATCACCTTTAAGAATGATGGATTCTCTCATATTGAGGTAAATTCAGAACTTATCCAATCTCTAGTCACTTGTATAAGTGGATTTATGAAAAAAGTAACATGTGGAAGAAAATGGAGCATTTTTCCATAAAAACATTTAAAAAAAAAGTTAATATATTGGATAGGATTATACCTAACCACCTTATACGACCTAATGGTTGAAGCATGTTTTTCAGTTGATCCTTTCTGATTCTTGAGTAGAATTTCCATTTACCGATTGCAACTTGCAAGCGTGTTCCCTAATTAAGTAAGAAGAAAATAACCATCTTGATAATTTGCCCCATCTACCACCTTTAGTTAGATATTTATTTGAAATCTCAAAAATATTTATTTTCAATATTAAATAAATAGATCTAGTCCATGGTCTAGAGTTAGGTAACCTCAAATAAGGACTCATCATTCTAATGAAGATAAGTGACGAACAAACACTTCTAGCTAGGGTGAGACCTTTCAGCACAATAATGAATGTAAGTGCCTTTCCTTTGCATTATTCATTTCAGGTAAATGAAGCTTCTTACGTTGTTGGATTGATGTTGGGTTGAAATATCTAGTTCTAACTCCTGGCTAGATAGAGTGGGTGATTACTGAGCGAAAATGTAGGTTATACCTTGATCTAGTAAAACATTTTCGTGTCCTTCACTTGTAGAAATTGTTAGGTTATATTGTGTTTTCTCTAGCCTGATCTACTAGTTGTATATATGTACGTATTCCATTGACATCATTGCAAATTATTTTCTAAGTGATAAGTGTACCAATTGGCATGCATGGGTCAGCTTCATGCAAAGTCTCTATCTCTATGATTTTCTATGTGAGTGACCCCATGAAAAGGATATTTTGATAGGGTGGACTAAATGAATATTTTATTGATTTATAAAACTAGGATCTTTGGCATCTTGTGCTGAAATTTCATGACAAGCTACTCTGAAAACTTACCTAATCAATGAGAGGGGGGAGCAAATTCTACTATGTGAAGGGATGTAGAATACTTGGTGAAAATATATAATATAAATAAAGAAAATGAATAGGCTTCTATTTTGAAGGTTTACCACATGCCGATGAACACGTTCATATTTGGAAGGAGAGAGCCAACAAGGACAACCACCATGCATGATAATTATATTGACCAGATCTCTTATTTACACCTAAAACACCTATCATATAGCTACAAAAAACAAAGGATATTTCTCATATTTGAGTTGAAATTATATGGTTAAGGGTTCATTATTAACTTAATGACCAAAGTGGGGAAAAATCCTAATAGGGGTAAGCCATATGTCAAATATGCTTTATTTCATAACATAGTTTTTTATAATAAGTATGAATCCACATTTCACAAATGCTTGTAATGTTAATTATTTAGACATTTTTGCACCATAGAGATGTTGATCTTTTAGAGTATAGAAGATGTTCATTCACTCAATGTTTTTACTGTAGGTTGAATTCCATAATACACGGAGAGGTTTTCATGTGCCCTCCATGAATGAATATTTTGGTTTCACCATGGCCTCCCTTAATGAAAGTGGGGGCATTTTTTGGAGTCCTCAGAAGGGTGATAATAATCCTAGTAAACTTATGCATCAACCATTTAGTAGTTGGGTTAACAAGAGTGAAGTGTTTGACTTCCATTTACTAAAGTCATTAAAGTGGCTAGGTAGCTTGTCACAATTTAAGTTAGTTAATATGTTTTCTTTGTTAATACAATGGTCTATGTGATTTCCAATGGGAGAGGAGGTTAAATTTGTTGCTCTTAGTTCAGGGCGGGTTGCAACAATGAAAAGTGTCAATTTCCTTTTGATTTTTTCAAAGGTTTGTTTATAGGTTTGGGTAGATATTTATTACATTTCTATGTTACATCAAGATATGTTGTAGATGTTCACTTCTATTTTCTTATTTGAGATTAAGTTTGTAATATTGAGAAGAGACATTCACAAATCTATACCTTAGATCTCCATCAAATAGATAATCCTAGTACCCACCATCTAGTCCAGATAATCCCATTTAATCATTGGTGTGAACACAAATTTTCCTTTCATTCTTGCTTTACAAATATGTTAAACACAAAAGGAATTATAATCATGTGAAAAAGGCTTTCTTCTTTCCTAATCAACTTGAATTGCAATGATAGGATGTTAACTGGTCGAGATTAATCTTATCCTCATTGAGGCCACTTATCTATGAACTGATATCATCTCCTAGTAATCTACTAATAATTATTTTTATTGTAAATAATCATCAGTGAAAATTACCTAGTTCAAGAACTCTAGGGGCATGACTTACACCAAAAGATGTAGGTTGATGATCAAAACATGTTCCACTAGAACAATAAGGCATAGAAGATGAATTCTTCCATTGACTTTGAATTAAGACAAGACATTGATTGAACCAAATTCAAACCTTTCGTTGATTAGAGGTGTAGGTGTGAGTGTGGTACACTATTTTCATAATCTAGCTAAAGGGAGATGTGGGGGTATGGGTACATCCAAAAGGATGTTGTGAATTAAATTTTTTTTAAAATTACAAACAAAAATTTCAAATTTATGTTTTTGAAATGAGAAAATTCTGAACATTTGAACAAAGATGGCATGCCAATTTTTTTTATAGCATGATATTATCCTTGTTTCTCATGAATATCTTCTAAAGAAAGATTATATCTAACCTTTATATGATATACACATTCATTAATCTCTAAATATTCATGCACATTATTTTTCCTAGAGAGAAACTAACCTCTAAGAGAGTGAGGTATGCAAAAGAAGTGTAAATAAAGTCCATGAAAGTAGAACTACTACAAGATATTAGCCCTATGGAGCATGAGCACAAAACCAATTTTTCATGTACCTCACTTATTCCCAGCTAGGAAACACTATCCCCAGATTGATTTTGAATCCAAAAAATACTGATAAATATTTGATATACAATAATGGAGCTACAAATCCTCCAAATGGGTTTTGATAGGATATAAACAACATGACTTGTAGGACTAGTTGTTGCATTCCTTACATTGACCTATAATTTCCTGATGGCCTTACATTTGGTTATTGGTACATATTTGGGTGCATCCATGATTTGGTCATGCTCATTTATTGTCCCTTGAAATGAAAATTCTTCTCAAAAGAGATTTGAATGGTTCTTGTCCTTAGGAGTCTATGATCGACTTTTTAGTATAGTATATAGGTTCTATAGGCATCCTTCCATACAAGCAAAAACATGATGCTCATATGTTTGCTTGTGTCTACCTATACTACAATTGGGGGCCCAAAACTAGTCTTTCATTGATTTTGGGTAGTCTTTCAAAGCATCAAAGCTATCAGATTATAAGACATCACAACTACACTAAACTATTGATTCCCATGATATTGTTCATATCTCAGTATAATTATGGATCTAAAGGATTATAAAAAAGCCTATATTTTAGATTGAAAACCGAAATTTAACTATGATAGGAGGAAATTTTGTTCTAGATAACTCTCTAGATGTAGCCATAATAAGACTCTTTGAAAATTTGAATAGTTGTAATGCAAAATTAAATATACTAGGACTATATAGGAGCTAACTATAGTTCTTTTTGCACCAATTACCTCTATTCTTGTACATGTACCTGAGAAAACTTAGTTACTCTTGTAGTAGATGGAGCTCAATCTACATACTTTGTCTCGTATTATGTGCCCTAAGTTATTTCCTTCATTGCAGATAGAAAACAATGAGTGATGTAATGATATCCTCCCATGTTCATGGGTTCGTCTTAGCACAAGATATTTTTTTCATTTGGATATCGTTGGTGTTACATTTGAACTAGGTCATATGGGAATGGGCAACACTTTTCCACAACATATAGCAACATCCTTTAGATTCACTCTCTCCCTTTCTTCAATAAGCTCAGAAGATAACTTTCTAGAGAAAAATATAAGACGTTGAATTCCATCCTCTTGATCAAAGTGATCATTTTGATCCTTAATGAGACATTTTAATTGAGTTCCCTATTTTTCAAACCTAGGATGGCCTTGTACATCACCAAAGTAAAAAATACTTGACTGGCAAGCCCAAAGGCAAAGAAGATTCTTTGGAGCCAAGTCACAACTAAAGGCTTATGAAAATCATGATGTATATGACGATGAAGAATATGGAAATAATTGGAAAGGGTTTTCACATTGACAACTTGTTAGTTACAATCCTAAATTTTCTTGTTCAATGTAGGATCCATCTCAAGAATAAGTAATGGATTTTCATCGCACATTTTAAGAAACCTTTCCAATATTACAGTAGAATGTTATGGATTATGCCCATCATAACCATGAGGAAGAATAACAAGTCCACTTTGGTGAAGACATTTGGCTTCTCCATTGCTTAGAAAATAATTAAAGAGAAGTTCGACACCATTAGAAAAATCACCAAACTGAGCCTCCCAAAGGACCTTCATCCATCCATGGGACTTATCATATCATTTATCTCGATCTACCTTCTTCCCTTTTTATTCTAGGTAGAGGTAAACACTATTACTAAGGATCAATGAAATAGTTTCCCAACAATGGGTGATGTGACGATGACGAGGAAGAGGATGGTCTATTGTTTCAATGCTAGCCACAATAGTGTATAACAAACTATTTGTTGCATGAACGAGGGGCGAAATTTGGGAGGGGGTGCGAATCATGGAGAGGAAAGACAACATCAATGTAGTATGCAAAGGAAAGGGCTCGAGACCAAACTTTTTAAAAATACATGGAGAAACACAATAAACTTATCAAAGTAGTAAAGGTGAAAAACTCTCCTTATTTTAAGGGACAAAACCCTCTCCAATCACTATCTTTCTGGATTTTTGTATAGACTTTCGTTTGGGGTAAGTGAGACATCCTTCCCAAGGGAATATCCTCGCATCTTTCATGTTTACAATTGTCCCATAAGATGAGGTACTTGGTTCAGGCCCCTCAAGGCCTTCTTGAAGGCATATCATGAATTAGGGTTTCCCAGTGACTTTAAAGATTGAATTTTGAATAAAAATTCAAAATTTTGTTTGAAAATATCACTAAAATAGGTGATTATTCCTCAAAATGACTCTAGTTTTATGTTGGCATAGTCCATTTTCTCAGACAATTGGATTGCCTCCATTATGTATCCATACATAGCATATCCTTTAATAATCACATTCCTCAGAACCATACTCTATTCAACTCTCTTGCTAAACATATTACATGAATCCTCCATGCTTCTACATTTTTCATTCATATCAAGAAGGGAACTACCTATGAAGATATCAAATTCAAATCCTATCTCGAGAATAGAAGCTTAGACCTACTTGTGTTATTCCAAAGCCACAATTATAGCATACCTTGACCACGTTGGTAGATGTGAACTCATTCAACCTCATTCCTTCTCTTGGCATCTACCAAAGAATTGAAAGGCCTTCTTCTCTATCAGTTTAATTAATGGAATTCCTAATGATACTTAACATGTCTAGTGCAATGTAAAAATTTAGTTGTACTAAGAAGTTCTTTGAGGTTACAATATGTAAAAAAATGCTACCTTTTATTATTTTAAATGCATTTTGTTGGATGATTGAATGGATTTTGAATGAATTTAGTTGGATAATTGAATGAACCAACATTTCAGCTAACATGCATCCATTTCAATTTTGAATTTAAGTATCCATTTTAAGATCAAATTTATGGAAGACTGAGTAATGTGATATTCCATGCTAATCTTGTGATGTGATGTTTCATAAATTAAATCTGTTAGATTTATTGTGTAGGATCTACTCCTCAACCTCAATAGTCATAACTCTCATCCTCATGTAAGTTAAGAAGAAACATAAAAGGATTTAAATTTATGTTATTATTATTCCAATCTAATAATAAGATTCAAGTTTTGTGTCATTCATCTCAACTTCATTCTTTTTCCTTTTGAAAATTATGTTATGAAATAATATTTTGGATTGAGAACAAATCTTCTGGTGCATGTTATATATTGTAAATAATGGAAATTATTGGAATCTCTACCTTTTAGCTTGTTTGCATAGGATTTGAATGACTTTGACCACAATACAAAGCATTGCACTATTACTAGTGTTAGTTCAGAGCATTGTTGCAAATATCTCTAATTTCTCTTGAGTTTTGGTTTTTTTCCTAATTTTTTAGGTTACCAATATTTCCAATATTTTCATGCTTTTTCATCTTGCTAATATTTCTAATATTTTCTAAGTTTTCAGGTTTAATTTTCTACCTTGCCAAATTTTTTATTTACTGATAATTTCCCTCATATTCCCAAAAACATTCTCTTAAAAGGCTTGACTTTTAGTGATGATGATTTTGGGGTGATTTCAAAAATCACCCCTAATGCTAAAACCCCCCCATTTCCACTTTTGGATGCGGATAGTGACCCCCCAAAAGCATTTTTTGTAGTAGTATAGGAACAATATTTTTAATGTTGTTTATAGAACATGAGAATCTTTGAGGAGAATATAGAACCATGATATGTTTAGTGTGATGACGATAGGGCCCAACTAACATATGATTTAATTTGATTCCTATTCACCTCCACACACCATGGATAATTATAAAGACACTGCATTGTAGCTTTATAAGCCTTTTGAAATATATATAAATATTCTTCATGTCTAAGTAAGAAATATGTTTTTAAAATTGTTGCCAATTCCTACATCTTTTTGAGTCCAATGCCAAAAGAAAACATTTATGTGAACACCAAGAAGACCAATTTCTAAACTTTGGGCCTATAGTCCCTATACTTCATTCTTTGTGACTTTCTCAAAAAATGTGATCTTGTATGAAGAAATTCAACAATCCAAACTCCAAGGTTAGAATGCCACAATTATGTCTAAGTGTTGAGATTTGGCGCCAAGGGATTGTGCATTTTCTCCTTTCACTGTCAACACATTTATTCAAGAACCTTTTGAAGCCAACTATCTTTCTCCTCTCACAAGTCCCACCTCAATAAAAGACATTGTGATTGATACATGCAAATTCTTTCCACCATTGGAAGAATCTATCATTATAATGCAATGATAAAATTCAATGTTTTGGGGAGGATCTTTGCCAGTTGTAATAAATATAATAGAAACAATATTGAATGTGTGAGCATTGAAGCCTCCCATGGCACCAACTAGGGCAAATCTCATTAATTTCTCGAGCATGTTCAACTTCAAGAAAAATGGAACAATTGTCTTTAAAAAAATTCTAACTACCTTAGTGATGAGAGCATCACACACCACTTCTTTTCCATGCCCTTCAATCCAGTTCATAACTGCAGGTTTATTTTATGCACAAAAATTACCAAAAACTGTAATAAAATCCGTGTATGAAACTCATTTTGAAGGAAATCCAAAACATTTTTCATGCCCTTGGATACCATATTCATCTCAATAACATACCCAGTAAAGCAAGAAAATATCATGTATAGTTTCCTCCATGCAATTTCACACCATATGCCTTACATCCTTGCAAATATGCATGTGCTATTGAATATTGGAGACAAATTCTCACACTTATTAATATCTTCAATGTAAAACTTGGGATCTTTATCTCTCTTTAGGATTCAATTTCATATAAATACCATCGTCATTGGCATATTTATTCTTATTTGCTCTGATAATTCAACAAGGAAGAGCCCTACTCCATAGTTCATTTGCAACGTCAATAGAACAAACCAAAGTAACGTGAATGGTACATTTGTTATAGGCTTTGAAATTCCATCAAAATTATATAAATCAAACAAATTTATGCACGTGAGACTACTAGAATCCTTCAGCCTTCCCACATTCGTTGCAAGCTGCAACAAAACTTACCAAAACTCATTCTATACAACTAAGTGAGTACTGTAAGATTTTATAGTCTATCGTGAGGCATGAAAATATTCATGTCCCTAAGCAATTTAATCTCCCAAGGAATAAGCAACCCCATTTATCATCATCTTTGCCTAAATTGAATTAGTTTTGGTAGCTTTTGCATAAGAAAACAAATTTTGCATGGGTGCACATCTGGCCATCTCATAGAGGATCCATCCATGCCAAATGATCACCTTCTATGGAAAGCCTCTAGTTGACAACAAAACTTCCAACAATAGATATGATAATGGAATTGATAACCTTGTCAATATGTTTCATCTCCTCCTAAAGCTCAGAAACTCACAACCTTTAAAATGCCATGTGTTTGCGTCTATGACAATATTAGCAAATTTCATTGATGGATATCAAGTTTGGAAAGTCTCATGCAAGACCAAATATGATACATATTATTTAAATCTTCCACTGTGAATGAAAGTATAAACTATCCTTAGAGTCTGTTCACGATAACCATGTTGTGTAAGTAGTAAATTATTCGTCTTTACAGTTATAATTTTTTCGAGTGATGGATCTATGACATGTTTTATATCAAAAAAGATACAATGACCTCCATTACTTTGGGTTTCATCTATGGTATGAATACTAGGTTATTTTCCCTTATGCTTCATAGTTTTCTCTCGCTTTATCAGAACTAGGTTTTAAGAGATGCACATACCGAATTTGTAGCACAATTTTTTCCATATCCTTATCATTGGAATCACCTTTCAAAATTAAAAATTCTAGATGTTCCACTCCTACGGAGGTAATCCCAAATCCAATATCTTGAATATAGAGTTATTTTTTCTTCTGGGGCACAATATATTAATAGACAATGACGAGAAAATTCTAAAATTCTCTTTAATGTGACAAAGCTTGAAATCCACTCAAGCTAAGGGAACTGAAGGTGCACAAGCCACTTGTTTTGATTTATGTTCTGTGTACAAACCCATCTACATACAATTGTATTATATTCACACTCGTGCTAACATTGTATCAGTGGTAATGATATTGCTGAAACCATGAACATAATCATGGAGGAGGATGTAGTAATATTGGAAACCATGGAGGGGGGTCCTCACTATTAACCTGTGCCCACCAAATAACCAAAAGGAAATTTAGACAAAACAAAAAATCGAGAAACCCCCACCCCGTTTTGTTAAACTTCAAACGATCGGGGGGTTCAACATTTTAATATGAGCCATCGATTAAATCTAGTGGGGCCGCCATTCAATATAACTGTGCATGCACGATTCCTTGTTTTTATTGTCACATTTCACAAAACCTCAATCCTTCATTATGTAATATACTTCAAGATTCTCTAATTGCAATATTTGTACTAGATATTTCATAGAGATACCATGGTTGTAAAGTTCTTAGTGAGGGGCAGTATGGTCAAGAGTACGATGTGGAAGACTAGCCTCAAACTGTGGAATGGGTTAAAGAACGGTAAAGACCATTGCAAATAGTTCAAGAAGAAAATATTTTTTGTATGCCATTTGAATTGTTGAAATATATATGCCTTCAAACTCTTCCAACTCGAGTCTTGAAGTCTATTTTTCCAAAATGGTAAATCTAATTTCTATTCGATCTGATAGAATTGATGATCCATGATCGGGCAGATTGGAAAAAAAAGACCAATTATTCCTACTCTTCTAAAATCCAAATTTTTATCCCTAAAAATCCATAGATGGTTTTAACTGGATAATAACAATAATCAATCCTAGCCCGAATTGTCTGTATAACCAAAGCTAAGTTTTGCATAAAATGTGTTGAGACTTTGATGTATGCAAATTGATATTGTTGTGGAATGACAAGGAATTCCAAGAACTGAAAGGGCCAATTTTCTAGTATTGATGCCAATCTTGTTGGAACTTACGGAGTATTTCAGTTGAAGAATCCATTCAACCTTAGTTTTATCAACGCAAAAATAATTTTAGGAATCAAGATGTACATTGAAATATTCCGTTGGAAATTTCTTATTAGCAAAAGAATATAAAAACACAACTACGTCTTCCATTCACACCTTAGTTTTCTCAATGTGAGTGCTAATATTTCTTATAGATATCTCTTTTAAAGCATAAATGTCAAACCCAAATATATCCTAATTCTCATAGGTGAGACAAGAAAAAAAAAACACCATCCATGGTTTCTACTCAATCATGTTATCACAGTTCCTTAAAGGAGTAACTAAAGTAAGCCTCCTATAAAATATACGAAAGATGAGACTAAAGTTATTGTTGTAAGACAAGCCCTTCAACTTTGTTAGGTCCCTATAATACTAGTTTACCCCCCTTATTGTTATTTTTAGTGTATCCCACTATTGTCATTGTGATGCCCATGTATCCCCCATATTGTTATTGATGTGCCCCATATAAGCCTACTATTGTTATTGTTGTGCCCTTACATTATTATTATTATGTAGGTTCAGATTGTATTGTGACCCCTTAGACTCCTATATATACCATGGAGGTCTTATAATTTGGTATCATCCAAGAATTGTTCATTTATGTAATGTAAAGGAAGTTTCCCCCTATAAGAGGATAATTTTTAAGTCGTTGATATATCTTTTCTTTTGTTTTGTGAGTTGGTTGCATAACATTTGGTATAAGAGCTTTGGATTCTAGGGGTTCACTGCTTCAAATAGGTTATCTTGGCATTTTCAATATAATTTTTTTTGTATGAGGCTTCACAGGCTAAAATTTCAACCACGTGGAGAAACAATTGTGGTGGACTTTGTGTAGAAATTTCAGATATTGACTCGCTATAGTTTACGAGATATGGCCTGAGGAATTTAGGGTTTTTGAAAGCTCCATAATTTCAATATCAAAGAGGCGACCAAGGGAAAATTGTCATAAATTTCTCTTTGAGCATGGGATTTGAATTTCATAAAATGTGACTAAAATTGCACATATTGTAGGTTTTTTTGTATCATTTTTGGGTTTGAATGTCAAAAAAGTGGCACGTGGTATTCCGTACAAGTTTGCTCTATAAAAGTAGTCTATAATCATGCCATCGTGGGATATTGGGAATAACTCTTCCTTGAAGATACTGATTTCAGTATGGATTATGGGGTTGGACAGAAGACTTAGAGGGTTTCCACAGTACACAATTTCAGACATTGGAGAGCCTAAATTAAAAAGTTACAACCATTTCAATATTGTGCTCTTGAAAGTAAGAAACATTTGTGTATTTTTTAAAAATTGCATAACTTATGTTTGAAAAATTAGTTTGAAGTCATTCCACGAGTATATTGAAGAAAAAATATTAGTATTTGATTCTAAAATGCCTCTCAAACAAAATAATTCAACACCCATTTATCCCTCATAAATATCCACTATGATGCATGAAGAGGAAGAATTGCAACACGATATATCCAAATTACAAGACCAAGTGCAACACATTTTGTTCTCACAAAGAGAAACCAAAGATGAACTAAAATGTGACATCGATAATTTAAAAGAAGAAATAAAAGGTGACATAGATCATTTAAAATGAGAAATATAAAGCGACATGAATTTTTAAAAACATACATGGATGGTTTGACAAAGTTGTTGCAACAAAGGCTTCCCCCTGGTGACAAGGTACTTGATGAAAGTCATAACAAGGATAAAAATAATATGAATTATGATTTTAGAGACTTTAATTTTGGGTTTAAGGCCCACCAAATTTCAAAGATAGATATGAAGAAGTTTGATGGCAAGGATTCGATAACATGGATACTACAAATGGAGCAATATTTTGATCTCCATGATGTACAACACACACACAACAAAGGTACACATTGCATCTTTATATTTAGAACCCAATCAGTTTGTATGGTATCGATGGATTTGTTCTCGTGAAACACTTGTCACAGGGTTATTTTTTATGGAGGAAATGATATCACATTATGAGGATAAAAAGAGGAACACCTTATTTATCCAATTGATAAATCTCAAACAAAAGGATTCAATGGTGAAGCATATTGAGGACTTCCAAAAATTGAATATCAGGGTAACTAATATTCCATAGGAGTATAGGATTAAAGTCTTCATAGGGACTTTAAAGGATAATATCCAACATGAGCTTCGCCTTTGGGAATCTCATTCATTGGAGAAGGCATTCAGGGTAGCAAGAAAAGTTGAAAGAAAAATTATGGAAACAAGGAAGTCTACCACTCACAACTCTTAATATGGAAGCATTATTGCTCCTAGAATTCCACAACGTACAAGGCTGACACTGGAAAAACTGGATTAAAATGTTGGGTGTGTGTTATATTCTTTCCATTACTACCCTAGGCGTGACCCTATATTAGGTGGGTGAACCTACCTATGGTTTTGTGCGTGGATTTCGCACATGGTTTTAAGAATGATGGTTTTCTTTCCATGGTATTTTGTGGATCTAGTCAAGGGAACTAAAGTTATGTTCTAATCCATGGTTAATGGATTGGGTTTATGGATGCCTCAACATGTATATATATGTATTGTAACATTGAAAGGAATATAATGAAAAATCAATATGGTTGTCCTGGTTTTGGGATCCAGGCGAAAATCCCTGTGTATATTTGTTTTATGTTTTATGCTCTCGCCATTGTTAATTTTCTAGTTTTAGAATTTGTATGTAGGTAACTTTTGTATGGGGTTAAAACTTACATTTGGTATCAGAGTTTTTTTGTCTTCAAGGGGACACCTGTGGTGCGGGTAAATTCTCAGTGCGGACACAAACAATTCCTCTAGCTCGAGAGAGCGAGTCTAGCCACCAACAAACAATCTATGGAAAACTTCATTAAGCTAGAATCAAATAAGAGGGCCTACCTCTTAAAACGATATTCCTCTTGATGATGATCCTGCTTCCTTACTCCAGCTACTTTACATTCCCTTCCTTCGAATAGCTAAAACAAGAAAGCAAACAACAACAACAAATCTGATAGCATACAAATTGCATTCATCCTACTTAAGAGGTCAAGGAATATTAAGCCATCAAATGTAAGATAACACTTCAATGTAGGAAATCAATCAATAGTTGTATTCATATAACTTCAGAAAGATATTACAACCAGTGCCTTGACATTGTTGGTCTCCTCTGACATATCTGGGTTCCCACACTTCTTGCTAGCATCTCATGGATAGCCCCAATAATGGAAGTTTTAAGGCTTCTTCCCTTTAGTCTCAAACCAAACCAAACAAACTATTCTCCCTCAAACATAAACTAGAGAGCTACAAGCTATAAATGTCTTGTTGATTATTCAAGCTCCAAAAATATTAAGACTAAAACATTAGTGTAGCTTGTAAAAGGAGGGTTTTATATAGCTTGAATGGATGGGAGATGGTTCCTCTTATCATGGGAGAAGGCCTTATTGGTTCCATCTTAATAGGGGAAAGGATCCCAAACTGACTTCCTCAGCTCCATCGAGCCCAACCATTTACCAGACTTTCGTTACGAAGCTTCTAGACGTGGAAGCTTTGACTCCATATTTAAAAAACTTTCTAAAAGAGGATCGATGTGACTGAGAAAAGGCTTAGTAGCACCGTACGACACTAGTCCTGGTTTTAATCTCTGCAAATCAGCGCAAGGAGGAAACTGGTCATTAGCACCGATCTTGTAAACTGGGGTAAAAGGAAGATTCTTGGGAAATGATGCAAAAGGGAATCATTCTACTCATGAAGAGGGACATAATGGGAGTTTCTTCACGATGGGAAAGCATGTAGGGTTCACTTTAGAGGTCCTCCAGGATCGTGGAATCGGGAGTATAGGGACAGTGACAAAATGTTGTGTAACAAATGCTCCCTAAAGCGTGAAGGCTGAACTAGAGTGAGTGGTGAAATTCTTTATTTACTAGTGGATGTGGGGAACCAGAGTCCGACGTCGAAAAACCTACAAGCAAGCATAGATACATATACATCACTGAAAGATCTCTCAAATAATACATGAATCGTGGTATGGATGTAGCCATACAGAGAAATATCATGTAAATGGATCCAAGGCATGGGAATAACCATCCAATAATGAGAAGGATCACATAGAACAACTCATGGTATGGTCGCAACCATCCATCTGAAAGAGACATGTATATCAACATGATCATGTCACATCACCTCGCAACCTGGACTTGTGTAATCTGAGCCCAAGGTCTTGCGCTCCAACACAACCCGATCAAAGTACAAATCCTAACATTTGAATGAATGTGTTGAAGTTCAACATGCTATAAAGTCGCTTGATTACCAGTCAATGCTGTGAACCATTAACTAGCACGAGAGAAACCACCAATAATAAAAATGGCTCTCAAGGTACCTGCAGCACATCCCACAAAATGTGAATAAAGGAACTGAAGTCGAACACCTGTGAAATCACCCGATTGAAAGCCAATGATGTGAACTTGTCATCGAGTGCGAAGAACTTGCCATTAGGGCATGCAAGTGCTAAGGTACTAGAAGGGAGTCTCCCGGCCAACTTCCTAGATAATGAGCTAAAGTCAGCAGGAAGTGATCATGTCGAAGGAGGGCCATGATGTATCCCACATCATCGGCATGAGACAAAGGGATGTAGTGATTTCAAATGATACAAAGAATAAGGAATAAGTGTAACTGTAGAAGGACTAACTCTTGAACATATCGAAGACACGACTCCAAAGTTTGGCAGCTTTTGGATCCTTAAGATTGGTGGTCATGATGACATGGCAGAGATCAAATGGAAGGAAAAAATGAATGGCCCAACCCAGGAAGGTCAATGATGAAAAGGAGTATATCCCAACCTGACATGAAGCAGAAAGTGTCATGTTCAAGAGTGAGTTACCAACACAACTGATAGAATTTCCCATTTTCCCCCTATTATAGACATATTTGGGCACTACAACCCCAATCATATATGTCAATAAAACAAGGGCTCTTTAACCCATAAAAGTGTTGTTTCATACCCTAAAAGATCATGGTCAACTGATTACATCATTTCCCAGAAGTTCCACTTGAAAAACCACTCAGAACTGGCCAAAACTGGACCATACTAACTGCTCCTTGGTCAAGGTGCGATGCATACTGACTCCTACACTAGCCAGGTGCGATGCATACTAAAGAGGCCTTCTGTGGGGTGCAATGAGCAAGAATGGACAAATGTCTGAGGCAGTTTGCTAAGTGGATGCTCATGGAATCTTCTAGAAACTTCCCCTATGACACTTGCCTCTCTGAATTCGCCCAGGGATGAGTAAGAGATCCAAGAAATCTCCAAGTGGAACTAAGAACTACAAGTGGAATGACACTAATAAAAAATCTAGAGATGACTCATACCTCTGCAAACATCTATAAATGGATCCCTCATCTGAGAGATCTAAAGGCTGGAATTTTGTAATTTGTAAAGAAGTGTTGTTAGTTTGTCTTTGAGAAGAAGCATTGTATTGTTGGGTGATCTTGCTTTTCATGAGGTGAAGAGGGCTTTGATGCTAGGAGGATGATGCTGGATCAGACAGTTGAGTTGTAATCCTCTCTTCTACAATTAATAAAGTTCTTTGAGTTTTCCTCCATACAATCGTGTATCTGTGAATGTTGTTATTTGTGAATGCAATTGTATGGTCAATGTATTTTTGATTCTGCATTGTTTATGATATTATAGATCGAGATGCTTTGATGGTGTTTTTTTACTTTGTCTCTACAGGTATTCTCTAAAGTGGGACAAGTAGGAGAGGAGTTGCAAGCTCTATCAAGGGAGAGAGAAATCAAGCAAGGAGTCAAGTGGAAGATCAGGTTGGCCCTCTTTGTTTCTCTCTTATCTATCATACATAAAGGAAATCATAAAGTTCTTTGATTGTTTGTTTCTAAGATAGCTACCCATCTTAGTGGGACTAACAGATAAAAAAGACACTAGTTTTCCTGGAAACAAAATGGTGACTCCAGTGGGGAAAAAGGGAACAAAACTTGAAGAACTTCATTGGTAGCAGGTCGCTCTTGAACATGACACTTTCACTCCATCACCATGATTGAGTCGGGTTGGGTTATTCCATTCACCAGTCATATCACCATTGGTCCTCCATACCATCCATCTTTTGGGGTTAATGCTACCAATCCATTTCAGTGTCGCCGATATGTTCAAGAGAAGTCATTTAGAGAATTCACCATCCAGCTAACGCCTCATCCACTACAATACCTTCACCCTCCATTTTTCATGACCGATATTCTTGAACTTTGTATCATTAGATTTTTTTCTCCTCCAGAAAATCATTTTCTTCGTTTCATCTCGTATATGTGGGATACATCAAGGCCCTCCTACGATGGGTCACTTCTTGTTGACATCAACTCATTATCCAAGAAGTTGACTTAGAAACAACCCTTTCAGTACTTTGAAGCTTGCATGCCTCAATGGCAAGTTTCTCACTTCCAGCAACAGGTTTACATCAATGGCCTTCGACCAAGAGATTTTGTGTGGTGTTGGACATCGGATCGTATATTCACACCACATGAATTCTACTGTAGTACCTTGAGGGTCATTATCATTATCAGTGATTCCTCTCGCACCTGTTAACATATTACACCATTGGCTGGTAATCAGGCGATGTCTTTCCATGTTCGACTTCAGAACATATTTTCACATGTATCGACTTGTACATCGGGCGAAGATTGAACAAGTTTGAATACCCCGGATCTAGTTTCATCCATCCAGTCTGCAATATATTTAGGAATATAAAGACGTCAAATGTACACAGAAGTTGCACATATGATCATCCAAGCTAAGGGATGATGACTCTACATACAAAGAATCACCAGTCTGCAATAGCAGACGATTATCTATCCTATGTACATGAAAATGAATTTATAAAGCTGAGCATGGGAATGCCTGCCTCAGCTAGATCATGAAAATAATATGATGATGACATATTGTATTGTATTTTATATAGGTCTCCTTCCAGTTCGAATACCATGGATCCTCATGATAAAGCATTTCACCCGACATCAGAAGATTTACGACCTCATGTTTTATGGGGCAACTGTTATAGACATATTTGGGCACTGTAACCCCAATCATATATGTCAATAAACCAAGGGCTCTTTAACCCCTAAAAGTGTTGTTTCATACACTAAAATATCATGGTCAACTAATTACATCATTTCCCAGAAGTTCCACCTGAAAAACCACTCAGAATTGGCCAAAACTAGACCATACTAATTGATCCTTGGTCAAGGTGTGATGCATACTAACACCTACACTAGCCAAGTGCGATGCATACTGAAGAGGCCTTCTGTGGGGTGCGATGAGAGAGAATGGACAAATGTCTGAGGCAGTTTGCTAAGTGGATGCTCATGGAATCTTCTAGAAACTTTCTCTATGACACTTGCCTCTCTGAATTCGCCCAGGGTTGAGTAAGAGATCCAAGAAATCTCCAAGTGGAACTAAGAACTACAAGTGGAATGACACTAGTCGAAAACCTAGAGATGACTCACACCTCTGCAAACATCTATAAATGGATCCCTCATCTGAGAGATATAAAGGTTGGAATTTTGTAATTTGTAAAGAAGTGTTGTTAGTTTGTCTTTGAGAAGAAGCATGGTATTGTTGGGTGATCTTGCTTTTCATGAGGTGAAGAGGGCTTTGATGCTGGGAGGATGATGCTGGATCAGACAACTGGTTGTAATCCTCTCTTCTACTATTAATGAAGTTCTTTGAGTTTTCCTCCATACAATCATGTATCTGTGAATGTTGTTATTTGTGAATGCAATTGTATGGTCAATGTGTTTCTGATTCTGCATTGTTTATGATATTATAGATCGAGATGCTTTGATGGTTTTTTGTTACTTTGTCTCTACAGGTATTCTCTAAAGTGGGACAAGTAGGAGAGGAGTTGCAAGCTCTATCAAGGGAGAGATAAATCAAGCAAGGAGTCAAGCGGAAGATCTAGGTTGGCCCTCTTTGCTTCTCTCTTATCTATCATACATAAAGGAAATCGCAAATTGCTTTGATTGTTTGTTTCTAATATAGCTACCCATCTTAATGGGACTAGCAGATCGAAAAGACACTAGTTTTCCCAGAAACACCCCCACCATTTCTGGCAGGTACACTAATTATTTTTTAATTGCAAGCTTGAAGGCAATAGCATGTTCTTGCCCTGTCAGCTCATCCTTCAGATGAATCCTAGTAAATTTAATGAGCCCTAGGAAGGAGAAGCTCACATCCTTCATGGTGACGAATCCAATGTTGTTTAACATGAGTTCGAAAAATTTGTAAATAGGTATCTTTTTCATGCTTAGAGAGTTTGAAAAAGACATGGAAAATAAAAATCCACATGGTCCCTTTTCGTACATTTGTGTCTCTTGAGCTTGAAAAGGTAGAAAACAATACTTGAGAGAACTGTTTGACCAGTTAAGGAGTACCTTTTTCGTGAATAGTTTATCCCAGCCCGAAAAAGGGGTAAATGTATACTGGGTAAACAACATTTTGCAAACTTTAACGAGTTCAAAACGACAAGAGCTTGACAATTTGTTCATATTTTGAGAGTTAGAAAAGAGCTCAAAGATGACTCCCTGCTTTTATTTACTTTAACAAGTCTAAAAGGGAAAAAATACTCGACAATCTTTTCAATTTTTTTCGGGTTAGGAAAGAGGTTAAAGGTGACTCATCTTGGAGGAACGAGTGGTATAAAGGGTAGCAAGAGGTTCTGGCAATGTTGGAACTGCTCAAAACATGTAATGGTCAAGAGGCTAGCTAACAAAGCCACTCATTGTTGCGGTTTATCAGGAAAGGAAAAACAACCAAGTGAAAGCATATGGTTGCCAAAGAGATGGTGGTGATGGAATGAAATAGCCAAGGCTCATCTAATAGAAATTAGCTGATAAAAATGGCAATCACGAGATTTAAATTGGGCATGGGTTCATTTTTGCACAAGTTTGAACCATGGGGAAGTCAGCTTAAATTCGGTTTCATGTTTACACAAGCTTGAAACTAAAAACTATGCTTGTCATAAGTTTGGATGCCCCCAACATAATGACTCAATTCGAGGTACATTCCCCCCAAGTTTCATTTCATTCAGCTAGGTGGATGGAATGACGGTTCACTTTCGAGATCTAGGAAAGACTCGAATGGGATTTTATGAGATCTTAATCAAAGACTCGATTTGGAAAAGGGAGTTGTTTCATTTTTTAATGAGGTTGACACAGTAAAAGAACTATCCTCAAGACTCCTTGTTTCATTTTTTAAGGAGCTTGACACAAGACTAGGAACCATGCTCTGAAATTCTTGTTCATGGACCATATGAGAACATGGATCCCAAGAGGTCCTCACTGGATGGGAGAACCACGCTTTGGGAGGAATACATGTCAACTGGTACCAATGACAGATCGGGTTCCAATGCCCCCAGTACATAATGTACTATACCATTTGTGTGATCATTAGTAGATGTGGAGACGAAACGGGTAGCCACATAATTGACCTGTGGCAGGGAGGATACTGCTTGCAAACAAGAATCAATAGGGGATGATGGTTGCATAGGAGTCACCTAGTGACTAATGAATGACAATTTATCAATGGTCACTATTCTCCCTTAGTGTGGAAATCAAATCACATGGAAAAGCGAAGAAACAAGAGCTCCCATGACATAAACATAGTCACGTCCAAGGAGAAGATTGAAATCTAAGGGACCTTGGACTGCCATCACGTCTATATGGACAGTCTTTCCTCCCAAAGTAATAGGGAAATTCGGAAGGATCCCTAAGGGTTGACTAGTTCCCCCATTGAATGCCAATGGATTCTGGGTGACAGGCACAAGTTGCGGAGAATCCAAAGCTTGCCAAGTAGTAGAAGACATGATGCTAATAGATGTGCCTTCATCCAGTATAGTGCCATGTACTACCATATTATAGGCTTGTACTGTGATCTGGAAAGGCACATAATATGGGAGACGGAATGTAGTCAATTTACTCCAATCAAAAGCAACAACAAAACTACTTGGTGGGGTTATCATATGCTTACCCCCATGCCCTCCAAAAAGAGAAGGACTCTCCTGAATAACCGATACGGGAGGGTCACTCTTCGATTCATGAGAATATAAGGAGATGAGAAGAGCATGAGGAGTATGATCATCATTCTCTTCGTGAACAGAGTGAACAACTGCAGTTGGAGCCAAGTCAACACTCTTTTTGAATAATGGTTGGTTGGGAACAGACATAAGAGAGCATGCTCAGGAAGAGCAAGATGGGCAAGAGATGAACCCAAGTCAATCACTTTACCAACTAGGAGAGGGTTAGAAGAAAGCCTCTGATAACCAACAGGAAGTTGGGGTTGAGGAGCTGTAAGGTTTTCCAAAACTTTGGAAGTGTTATCCATAAGAGGACAAAGGTGAAGAAGATGCTTTCCTTCACATAACCTTTTCCCCTTCTTCTTATCATTGCTAGCCGAGGGTGTAGAATCGACATGATCTCCAGAGGTCAATGGGGATGGTTGATCTAGATTTTGAGACCATACCTCTAAGAATTCGAGAATACCAGGATAGTATCGAAGGAGATGGTCACCCTTACATAGCCTGCAAGGGAATTTGACCTTCTATGGAGGATTGGAAGGTTTGTCGATAAGAAGTGAATTGGAGTGATAAATGCACGGTTGGCCTCTCGCTTATCTAACTTCACCTTCTTTGTCTTATTCTTCTTCTTAGTCTCTTTCTTATTGGATTTCGAACATTCACCAGGCGAAGTAGAAGATGAAGGTGAAGAAATAGGGGAAGAAGGTGAGAGGTAAACCTTTGAATAAACATGATGTGATTCAAATGAAGGAGATGGTGGGGCAGGATTTGGGACACTTGGGACCACCGAGGTTGAAAATAACCAGACAAGTAAACTAATGGTTAACCCAGGGAGGGACAACATTGCCATATAAGCAACACCAACATTTCCAAAAGAAGGAAAAGGAACAGGATTCCCATACGAGGGGAATCCTTGACTGGTAGAATCTGGAAATGTTGCCATTGGAATCGACCCTAAAGAATCACTAAGGAAGATAACTTTAACTAAGAATATTTCGTGGGTAGTTAATTTTAAGACACTAATTTTTTTTTTTGCCTTTTTATATTTTAAGAGTCGAGAAAAGGATGAAAGGTGACTCTAGTCGCTTTCAGATTTAATGAGGTTGAAAGGACAAGTGCTTGATGATCTTTTAAATTTCAAGAGTTAAAAAGACCAAAATGACAGCTCAGGATAATCTAGGCAAAAAGATTACCAGGTAACCGTGAACTGCAGAATACGTCCGGCAAACCGAGAAGTACAAGCAGGTAATCTCCCTGAATGTTGTGTTCAGTGTGTCACGTTTAGAAGGCAGAAAACTTGGCTTCCTATGAATAAAGGATTGCAACCTATAAGGGTATCCCTTTATATATGCGATGATACGGGGAGCACAAGTCCATACTAGAGCTAGCTAAAGTTAATGACAACTACTAGGTTTAAAGATGCTGGAACACGTCTCTAGCCTAGACCACTAAATGTGAGCGTTAAGTTTCAATGATTCCTTAGGTTAATTCAATAAATTTTAACTATTTATCTTGAATTAGGTTTCAATTTCAAGGCCCTACCATTGTCATCTAGAAACTTCTACATGCAGCTATATGAGAAAAGAAATATTTGTCTTCGATGAAAGTTTACATTAATCAAGGGATAGAGAACACACAATCAACACAACAACCAATGAATGAAATATTTTACTAATACATGTCCTAAATGCACTTAATATTCCCTTAACAACAAAAGAAGTTTCATTTCATTTCCAATTCTTATGATGATGCAATTCTAGCTTCTCAGTAACGCTACTAATGCAATATTTTCGCTTAAGTAAGCTAGAATGATGTTCTTCTTTTCATAAAATGCAAAATGAATCTTTCACATAAAGCACTTTAATGAAAATTTCACAATTCCTAACAAAGAAGCATCAATAAAATCCAAAGCATGATAAATGAAACTAAAAGAAACTTCTTCCCTTAATCGAACAAACCAAAATTATAAATGCTTCAATCGAGAAACCAAGCAATGTAATCCATGCTCAGAAAGAGACAAGAGACACTCGAAATAAGAGAGCAAACTAGACTCTTTCACTCATTCAATTGAAAATTAAGCAATGAAGATGTTGCAATTGAAAGATGGATTAATTGAAGTATCAAATTAGAAACTTGAACAATGAGTAAACAAACAAATGAAAGTCAATTGACCTAGATGCCCTAGGGTCATAGAAACCATAAAAAAAACTAAAAAAATCAAGCAATGAAACTTCAAGCCAATCAATCAATCAATCAAAACTAGAAAACAAAGCATTCTAATCATTTATGGGTGGAAGAAAGGAGTCTGAGGGTCAAGACACATTGGCACTGGAAAGGGAGAAATTCTGATTTTTTTCTTAACTCAGACACCGACAGTACTCGCCAGACTACAACTAGCGTTGATAGACACGACTGGCATGACTGGCTAGACTACAACTAGCGCTAATAACCTTGATCGATGCGATTGGTTAGGCTACAACTAGCATTGATAGGCCTGATTGGTGCGACTGGCCAAGCTACAACTAGCGTTGATCGAGGGATTCAAAGAAAAAATAAAAAATAACTTCGCACAAGGCCAGACCTAACACATCAAAGGCTGAATGCAATTTGTATGTTATCATGTTTGTTGTTGTTGTTTGTTTGTTTGTTTTAGGTGTTTGAAGGAAAGGAATGAAAAGTAGCTAGAGTAAGGAACCAGGATTATCATCATGCGGAATAACATTCTAAGAGCTAGGTCATCTTATTTGATTATAGCTTAAGGAAGTTTTCCATAGATTTTTTGTTTCTGGCTAGACCAGCTCTCTCGGGCTAGAGGAATTGTTTGTGTCCACACTGAGATTTTACTTGCACCACAAATTGGCAACTCCTCTAGGGAAAGGAGCCCAAATTGACTTCCTCGGCTCCATCCAGCCCAACCATTTACCAGACTTTCGTAATGAAGATTCTAGACCTGGAAGCTTCGACTCCATATTTAAAAAAGTTTCCAAAATATGATCGGCACGACTGAGAAAAGGTTGAGTAGCACCATACAGTGCTAGTCTTGGTTTAAATCTCTACAAATCAGTGTGAGGAGGAAACTAGTCATTAGCGTCGGTCTTGTAAACTGGGTAAAAGGAATATTCTTGGGAAATGATGCAAAATGGAATTATTATGCTCATGAAGAGGGACATAATGAGAGTTTCTTCATGATGGGAAAGCATGTAGGGTTCATTGTAGAGGTCCTCCAAGATCGTGGAACGGGGAGTACAGGGACAGTGAAAAAATTCTATGTAACAACTCCTTTGCTACTGAGGGGTTTTTATTGGGCTTATGGTAGACACTGTTCAGTGAAAGATCTGCGGGATCAATTCTTGTGGTGAAAGAAGATGGCGAACAGTGGAAATATAGAGATCGAGAATTTTAATGGTCAAATTTTTGAGTTGTTGAAACTCAAGATGATAGCTCTGTTGGTGGATAAAGATCAGTGGATCACGGTAGATATAGGTACTAAACCAACAATAACGTCATATGAATATTGGGCGAAGTTGGATTGAAAGGAAAAGGTCACAATATGATTGTGTGTCTCAGATTCAGTGTTGCTGAATGTATCAGGGGAAGCTTCAGTGAAGGCTTTATGGGACAAGTTAGGGACTTTGTACCAATCTAAGTCTCTCTTGAATAAACTGTTCCTACGGAAAAAATTGTATAACCCGAGGATGAAAGATGGAGACCCAGTGATAGAGCATATGAACGCCTTTAATATTGTGGTAAGCCATTTATTATATGTTTATTATAAAATTTTAGATGAAGATAAGTGCATTAGTTTATTGTGTTCTCTACCAAATTCGTGGGATATTCTGGTTGTTGCAATAGGTATCAATGTTACTACCTTGCAGTTTGATGAAAAAGTCTCATCCTGGTTGTCTGAGGAGATGAGACAGAAAAATATGGAGGGCCATAATGGTGATGCCCTATCTATACGAGGATGGTACCAGAACAGAAAAAAAAAAAAAAAAAAAAAAAGTCCTCAAGTAGGAGATCTCATTCTAGAGGGAGATCTAACTCTCCAGGAAAACCTGTAAAGGTGTATTGGAAATGTGGAAAGTAAGGGCACTTCAAAAAGGATTGTAAATCTAAAGCTCCTGAGAAAGGAAATGGATCTGATGATGCTACTTTTGTAAAGGCAAAAACCACCTCAAATGAAGGTGGGGATGTGTACTTGGCTTCTTCTTCAAGTACACATGTAGATCATGAAGCATGGTTGATTGACTCAGGTGCATCCTTTCATTTCACTCCTCATAGAGAGTGAATCTGTGGGTATGAGAAATATGATGGTGGTGATGTCTTCTTATGGGATGATAGGAAGGATATAATCGTTGGTTGTGGAAAATTCAAGTTGAAATTGCAAGGTGGGAGGATTAGAACACTTCTGGGTGTTCTGCATATTCCTGCAGTGGCCAGAACTCGAATTTTTGTAAGCAAGTTGGATGTTGCAGGTGTAAAAATAGTGTTTGAGAAAGATACCTGCAAGATGGTTCGGGGAGCATTGGTATTGATGGGGGGAGTTCGGATTGGAACTCTATATAAGCTTTAGGGTAACATTTTTACTAATGGGTGCAATACTTCTGTGGTTCCTGAAAGTGGAGCAAAAAATCTAGTAGTCTCTGGAGAAAAGACCATGTTATGGCATCAAAGGCTTGGGCATATTGGAGAGAAGGGCCTTCGAATACTTCATGGTAATGGCATGGTAGAAGGTATGTTTAATTTCTCTCTGGATTTGTATTTTTGTTAAAATATTGTATATGGAAACCAGAATCACGTGAGTTTCCCCTCTGGTGCTAAGAGGGTAAACCAGATATTAGAGCTTGTGCACAGTGATGTGTTTGGACCTGTGTCAGTTTCAAGACTGGGTAAGTCTATGTATCATTTATAGATGACTTATTAAGGAATACATGGATATATTTTTTCAGGAAGAAATATGAAGTCTTTGACAAGTTTAAATAATTTAAGGCTCTGGTGGAAAACTAGACAGAGAAGCAGATAAAGGTGCTGAGGACAGATAATGGTGGAGAGTTTTGCAAGAAAGAATTTGAAGATTTCTGTAAGAAGTGTGGTATAGCACGACAAAATACTACTCCATACACACCTTAGAAAAATTGAGTTCTAGAAAAAATGAATAGGACGTTGATGGAAAAGGTAAGAAGCATGCTCAGTGGTGTCGGGTTAGGACAAGAATTCTGAGTAGAGGTGGTGGAGACTGCATGTTACCTGGTCAACAGATCACCTTCATCAGTGTTGAAGGATAAGACTCCACAAGAGGTATGGACTGGTAAGAAACATTCTCTTTCACATCTGAGGGTATTTGGATGTGATGCATATGTACATGTTCCAAAGGAGAAAAGAACAATCTTTATTGGGTATAAGGATGGTTTAAAAGGTTATAAGGTTTGGAACCCAAAAACAAGGAAGGTTGTGTACAACCGAGATGTGGTGTTTAGCAAGGATAATTTTAGGGGCGAATGTTCGCCCTTTGGCGAAATTAAGGGGTTTTAAATTTTTAGTGGGCGAATATTTTGTATCATAGTACATTTTTACAAATCACCTCAAATAGCCCACCTTATTTTAAGGGAGAGGGTAAAAAAGGTAAATTTAGCCCTTGAAATTAGGACTTACAACCTTCTATTCGCCCATTTTCAAGAATCGGTTTTATTTAAGTGAATCCATTCGCCCATTTTCAAGAATAGGTTTTATTTAAGTGAATCCTATGGGCCAAATACCATATTTATAAAAGAGGTATGGTAAATTAATAAAAATATAAATAAATGAGAGGTATGGTAAATAAATAAAACATTTTTTATATTTACTCCATAAGTCACCTTATATACATGTAAGGGTGTAAACAAATAAAAATATAAGTGGAGGTATGGTAAATAAATAAAACGTCTTTTTATACTTACTCAAAAGGTATGGTAAATAAATAAAAATATAAATAAACTAGACGTATCGTAAATAAATAAATCCTCTTTTTATATTTAGTCCATAACCCTCCTTCTATTTATGAAGGCTCAAGAAAGAGGTTTTATTTAAGTGAATCCTATGGGCCAAATACCATATTTGTAAAAGAGGTATGGTAAATTAATAAAAATATAAATAAACGAGAGGTATGGTAAACAAATAAAACATTTTTTTATATTTACTCCATAAGTCACCTTATATTTACGAACACTCAAAAAATGGGTTGTATTTAGGTGAAACCTATGGCCAAAATACTATGGGACAAATACCATGGACTAGATTGTTATTAATAACATGCAAAAAACCATTATTAACCCTAATATTAGAATTAATAAAAATAAAAATGGCACATGGTATTGACCCATGGTATTCACCAAAATGGCACATGGTATTGACCCATGGTATTCACCTGGAATGTAGCCTATTTAAATGGGGGAATTAAACCAGCATGTAGCCTATGCTAAGATTCACTAGGACTTTACAAAGCTTTATTATTTAGTGAAAGACTCGCCAAGATCTTACAAGATTTTATAATTGAGTAAAATATTCTAATAAAAATAAAAATGGCACATGGTATTGACCCATGGTATTCACCAAAATGGCACATGGTATTGACCCATGGTATTCACCTGGCATGTAGCCTATTTAAATGGGGGAATTAAACCAGCATGTAGCCTATGCTAAGATTCACTAGGACTTTACAAAGTTTTATTATTTAGTGAAAGACTCGCCAAGATCTTACAAGATTTTATAATTGAGTAAAATATTCGCCATGCCTGGTGAGAGATTCGCCAAAAAATTATATATACATATTATATTATTGATAAAATCGCCTTCCATTTTTCCTATATACCATGGAGATTCGCCCATTTATTATATTTATAAATTTAGGGGGGGTTCTTAAAATTTTCCCTAGTGTTTAGAAAGGTGAAATATGTTACTAAACATGAATTCCTACCAAAGGAACCTAAGAAGATAGAGTTTGAGCTAAAGGAGGAAGAATCAAACTCTACAACAGAAGAGAAATCATAAGATGAAGAGCCACAAACTCTAGCTGTGAGAAGATCAATTCGAGAAAGAAGGAAACCAGAAAGGTATAGTCCATATGCTTTCTATTCAAATTTTTCTTTATCTATTACTAATGATAATCCCAGAACTATGAGGGAAGCAGTAGATTCAGAGGATGGAAAACTTTGGGTAAAGGCCATGGTTGATGAAATGGAATCCTTGTACAAAAATTAGGTTTGGGATCTGGTGGAGTTGTTGGCTGGAAGGAACCCCATTGGCAGAAAATGGGTGTTTAAGAAGAAGATGAATGCAGAAGGTAAGGTGGAGAAATACAAATCTCGGTTGGTAGAAAAAGGTTATTCCTGGGTGTTGGGAATTTCTTTTGGTGATATTTTTTCTCCTATTGCCAAGGTATCTTCTATTAGATTACTTTTATCTATTGCTACTACTTTTGATTTTGAGGTAGAACATATGGATGTGAAGACAATATTTATTCATGGGGAACTGGAAGAAGAGATCTACATGAAGCAACTTGAAGGCTTTGTAGTGAAGGGTAAGAAAGAACTGGTATCCAAGTTAAAAACATCTATGTATGGCTTGAAACAATCACCAAGGATGTGGTATCAGAATTTTAATACATTTATATGGGGACTTGGCTTCACCATAGAAAAAGAAGATCATTGTGTGTATTTTAAATTAATTGGTTACTGTGTTATTTATTTGGTCTTGTATGTGGATGATATGTTTCTAGTTGGAAATGACAAAGAAATTATCCAGGATTTGAAGACCCAATTGTCCTCCAAATTTGACAGGAAAGATCTTAGTGCTGCAAACTATATTTTAGGAATGGAAATTAAATGAGATCAGGCAAAGAGGGTTCTCTGGTTAAACCAGAGGAAGTATGTCGAGACAATACTGCAGAGGTTTAATTTGCAAGATCGTAAACTGGTGAAGGTTCCTATTCTTGTAGGTGTAAAGTTATCTACTGAAAGTGTCCCAAGACATAAGAAGAGGAAGAGGACATGTCCCATGTTCCATATGTAAGTGCAGTCGGTAGCCTGATGTATGAAATTCTCTGTACTAGACCAAACATTGCACATGTTGTGGGAGTATTGAGTAGGTTTATGTCAAAACTAGGGAAGGCACATTGGACAGTAGTGAAGCGGGTTTTCAGGTATTTGTGTGGCACTAGTGATTATGGTTTGTGTTACCAAGGAAGACCATGATTGGACAAAGTTTTGGACATTTGTGGCTTTGTTGTTGTAGACTGGGTTGGAGATATGGATAAGAGAGGATCTGCAAGTGGTTATGTGTTTAACCTATTTGGAGGTGTAGTCAGTTGGATGAGTAAGAGAAAGTTTGTAGTGGCACTTTCAACTACAGAGGCAGAATACATGGTAGCCACTCATGCAAGAAAGGAAGCAGTTTGGTTGCAGAGATTGTATTTAAGTATGGGGTTAGTACAACAAGCTATAAGGATAGACTATGATAGCCAAAGTGTAACATTCTTGAAAGAACCCTTCTTATCATTCAAAGAAAAAGCACATTGATGTTCAGTATCACTTTTTGAGGGATATGGTCGAGGACAAAAAGGTGTTGCTGCTAAAGGTGGACACTTTGAAGAATACTACAGATGCATTGTCAAAGTCTGTGAGCAGTGAGAAGTTCTCTTGGTGTAGAGAAACAATGCATGTTAACGGGTTGGATTAATGAGTAAGCTCTCTCGTGGTCCCCTGTGGAAAGAAAATGACAAGTGGGAGAATGTTGGGTGTATGTTATATTCTTTCCATGACTACCACACATGCAACCCTATATTAGGCGAGCGGACCTACCTATGGTTTTGTGCATGGATTTTGCACATGATTTTGGGCATGATGGTTTTCTGTCCATTGTATTTTGTAGATCTGGTCAAGGGAACTATGGTTATGTTCTAATCTAGGGTTAATGGATGGGGGTTTATGTATGCTTCGACATGTATATATATGTATTGTAACAGTGAAAGGAATATAATGAAAAATCAATCTGGTAGTCCCTATTTTGGGATCACGGGGAAAATCACTGTGTATACTTGTTTTATGTTTTATGTTGTCGCCATTGTTTATTTTGTATTTTTAGAATTCGTATGCAGGTAATTTATGTGCGGAGTTAAAATCTACAGAAAAACGAGCAAAAGGGATTTTTTATAGTTATGATAGAAAATATAATAAAGGTCATAAGTGTGGTGAGAAGAAATTATTTTACATATATTGTGAAGAGGAGGAAGAAAAGGAACAAGAAACATCAAAAGAAGAGGATATATAATAGGAACCAACCCCAAAGAAAGGAGAAATGAATTCGACCATATCTTGTAATGCATTGACAAGAATTACCACTCCTTAAACTCTTAGGATGGAAGAATATATCAAGAATAAAAAGGTAATAGTGCTAATATATTTAGGTAGTACCCATAATTATATTCATTGTAAGATAACCAAGGAATTAAATTTTCTCCTATATCCAGCGCAAGAGTGTCAAGTGATGGTTGCAACTGCAGGAACTATAAATTTGTCTAGAATGTGCCATAATATCAAGCTAACTATGGGGGGATATGTGTTGAATAACTCAATGCTTTCCGTTCCAATGGGTGGTGTTGATTTTGTACTGGGGGTCCAATGGTTACAATCTTTGGTGACAATAACTTTTAATTTTCATGTGAAGAAAAGGAAGTTGAATTAAGGGGTATCACAAGGAAACCAGGAAAGATAATCAACTCTAATGGCATGACAAAGCTTCTAAAGAAATAAAAACATGGCATAATTGCACAATTATGATTACCAGAGGTTCAAACATCAAAATCATCTATTTCCCCATATCTCCAAAAAGTTTTAGACAATCATTTTGAGGTATTTCAAACTCCCAAAGGCCTCCCACCTATTAATGATCATGATCATGCTATTCATTTGATTCCACGAAGTGTTCCTCCAAACATCAAGCCTTATAGATATCCCTATGCTGAAAAGAGTGAAATTGAACATATGGTTGTAGAAATGATAGAGGCCAGTACAATTCAACATCTAACAACATTACTGAAGAAATATGCATTTTCTTAGACTCTAGAAGCAACTAAGGCCTTTGAACATCTTAAAGAGGCAATGTTTCAAGAACCGGTCTTAGCTATGACAGACTTCACAAAAACCTTTATTGTGGAATGCGATGCCTCGGGAAATGGAATTGTTTTTATTTTAATGCAAGAAGAAACACCCATTTCTTTTTAAAGTCGTCCAATCAAAGGAAAGTATTTACACAAACCTATTTATGAGAAGGAAATGTTGGTAATAGTACATGCACTAAAGCAATGGAAACCTTACCTAATGGGAAGACACTTCAAAGTAAAAACAAATCTTGATAGTCTTAAATAATTTTTGGAACAAAGATTATCTTCATAAGAATAACACAAAATGGTCACAAAATGTTGGGTTATGATTTTGAAATAATATAAAAAAATGGAAGAAAAATTTGATTTAGATGCACTCTCAACAAATGATGAGGATGTAGACGCATTTCTTTGTGCCATTTCTATTATCCAACCTGATTGGATAACCAAAGCAAGGGATGAATGGAATAATGATGAACAAGTGTGGGCACTCATTCAAAAGTTACAACAAGATCCCATTACATCTGATACATTTAGCCGAAAAAAAGATTCATTATGGTACAAAGATCGTTTATATCTTTGTAAGAATTCCCAACTAAAAAAAAAGATTGTTTTGGAATTGCACACCTCCCTCTTAGGAGGCCACTAAGGATTTTTTTAAAATTACCACAGGGTCAAGAAAGAATTTTTTGGGATGGCCTTAAATCTAATATTCAGAATTTTATGGCATAATTCTTGGTTTTCCAACAAAATAGAGTTGAGACAATTAAGACCCTAGGTTTCTTACAACCTTTAGCCATTCCAAGTCAGCGTTGAGAGGAGGTCTCAATGGATTTTATCATAGGTTTATGCAAGTCTAAAGGAAAGAGTGTCATCATGGTGGTAATTGATAGAGTTACCAGGTTAGCACACTTTTGTTCATTATCTCATCCTTTTAAATCTAGTATAGTTGCTACTACATTTATGGAAACAATTCAAAAGCTAAATGGAAACCCAAAGATTATTGTAAGTGACAAAGATCCTATTTTCACTAGAAATATTTGGACGAAATTATTTTCTTATCTTGGTACTAAAATAGCTTATAGCTCATCTTGTCATCCTCAATCTTAAGGGAAAACTAAGGTAGTGAAAAAATATTTGGAAGAATATATTTTTTGCTTTGTTTCTGATGAACAAACACAATGGGTCAAGTGGTTACCTCTAGATTAATGGTGGTATAACATTTCCTTCCATACTACAATATAAATGAACCCATTATGGAACTTTATGGATATCATCCACCATCCATCACATGATATTTAAGAGAAAATTCTAAGGTTTAATCAGTGGAAGATCACATTGAGCATCAACAATAAGTTCTCCAACTCTTAAAGGATAACCTCAATCTGGCACATAATCGAATGAAACAACATGAAGGTCAACATCACAGTGAAAGAAGTTTTGATGTAGGTGACTGAGTTTTTTTATGGCTACAACCATACAAACAAATGTCCCTCAAGAAAGCTAATAAGGATAATAAATTATCATCCAAGTACTATGGTCCTTACAAGGTGTTTCAAAATATTGGTACTATAGTGCGCAAATTGGAGTTCCTGGATCTTCTTGAGTACACCCAACTTTCCACGTTTCATGCTTAAAGAGGGTTATCAGTGACAAACTATGAGTTCAAACAATGTTTCCAAAACTTGACAAAGAAGGAAAAAACATATTTGAGCCTGAATCAGTCACAAAAACAAGAAACCGAAAGCTACGGAATCAATTAATTTCAGAGTATCTCATTAAGTGGAAGAACTTACCCACTAAATATTCCACATGGGAGGATGATAATTTTATACAGAATCATATGAAACTACTCAAGCATTGAGGAAAACACCTTTTTAAAGGAGAGGGGTATGTTAGGTCCCTATAATACTAGTGTATCCCCATTATTCTTATTGTTAGTGTAGTCCCCTATTGTTATTGTTGTTCCCATGTATCCCCCATATTGTTATTGTTGTGCCCCACGGAATCCCACTATTTTTATTATTGTTCCCTTACATTATTATTGTTATCTAGGCTTTGATTATATTATGACCCATTAGACTCCTATATATACCAAGGAGGACTTATCATTTGTATCATCCAAGAATTGTTCATTTATGTTGTGTAAAGGAGGTTTTCCCCTCAAAGAGGATAATTTTAAAGTCATTGATAATAGCTTTTCTATATACATGAAAATACAAAATAGGAATATGCTTCCTCAGATGATGATTAGGCTCTAGAAAATTCCCTTTTCAAATAACTTCTTAATAATAAAAAAATCTCTGTACATCCACCTAGACTTATCATATCATCAAATCGACCATGCTCCTTATAACATCCTCATGCAATTCACTCAAGAATAACACTACACGTTATTAGTATTTGATTATAAAGATCTCCTTAGTGAGAAGAATAAATATTTGAATGAGGAGGACTCTATCTAACTATGGATTGTAACAATTTTCTACAAGGGGTGTCTTACGGTCGCACTTAATAACTACAACATCGTATGTCATTCAATAAGAGATCCTTTACACAAATTTCATATGGCATATTTCTCCTAAAGAGAGAATGCTCCACGAGAGTAACATGCAATCCCAAAAAAAATTATTTTCATGTTATTGCCACTTGTTGACTCATTTGCTAGATTAACCTTATTTTTCTTTCCTAAGATCAAGGAGAGTGTTCATAATGACACTATAAAGGGCATCTTGTTATAACATTTGAGAAGAGAAATAAGTTAGCATATTTTGATAAAATATTTAGGATTGTTAGCATTTTGTAGCACTGTCTACACTACAGGCACACTATCCTAACTTTGTCTCATTCATCCCTTGATGTCATCATGATTTTTGAACTTGGGTTCCTTAAGCCTCACAAAATAGGTATTCATGACATTGACTATGATAAACTTTATGTAGCCCTATTTCCGCAATAGGAACACTATCCTAACTTCATAGCATTCATACGTTGATGTTATCTTTCTTTCTAACCTTAAACCTCACCAATATAATTGTGAATGCATACATTTATAAATAAAAAACTACAAATATTAACACCAAAACATAACTAGGAAATTTCATATGATGAAGTCTGATTACTCAGGGTGAAACTCAAGGATAAATACTCTGCAATCTATGAACTATAAAATTTAATAGCAGTAATGAATGATGTGTAAATGCATGATATCATCAAAAGATATTGAGAATTGTCTCTAAAACACGTTAGGTTGAATTTTAGGCCATAGTTTTCAACCTTGAGGCTATTAAACAATAGTACATGTTACCAAATTCTTCTCTCAATAGACTGATAGTATGGAATATATATTGGATTGACCATTCTAGTGGGATGATTTATAACTGATTTTTGTAGTCTTTTGAAGTAGTCAAACTTGGAATTGGTTCCTGTGAACAATAGTTTTGAAGAGTTGAAATATTTTTCTACTAAAATTGTGGCTGATTCTAAGATGAGTTGACCTATACCTTGGTAACAAAATAGGTTGGCCTATTTTAATTTGTTTCTAAATATAACCTTATCAATTTCCTTCTTAAGCTAAATTTTCCCTTGGGGACTCGAATTAAGTAAGAATTACCATGTGATTATGCAGACATGTTTCTACATAATCTTTTTGTTATTTCTTTCTTCACCTAAGTTAGAATGTTGAGAAAGTTGAAACCTAGCCCAAGGATGTTAACATGGTTTTAGAGTATTTCTTGTCGTATACTAATGTTGGTGTTTAGAGAACTCAAAAAATTGGTCATGTTAGAGTTTTTCAATTTATAATTGTTGTTCAACTTCATCTATTGGTTGCGATACAAAATTTTTCATGTTTTGGCTTCCCTTTAGGATGCTTACCAACATAAGCTATGGAACCCATGGACCTCAAGGTAAAATAATTTTCATTGTAAAAAGATGTATAAATCAAAGGAATTGTTGGAAAATGGCAAAACTGAAGATAAAAATATTAGTCCATTGGAGACTTGTTTTATGTGCCATTACAGTCTTTCGGGTGGGCTTTATTGAAGGAACATTTCAAACTGAAGTCTTGGATGAAATATTATCTTATCTCAAGTCCTTTAATAGTTTCAACTTTTGGTATTGACCCCCATTTTGGAACAATGAGTACTTTTCAAATATGTAGTAGCTTTGTATGTTTCGTTGTTTAGGTTGCACATTAGGTATCCTTTGTTACACACATACAAAATACTAGAATTTGATGGTTGTTAGAAAGGTGGAATAGTTCTTGTGGAAAAGGATAAGAGATGTTCTTTTAAGCATCTAGAAAATAACAATTTTATATTGGAGAAAAATGTAGGTTGATAGGGAATATTTTGTTTAGAATTAGAGTTCACAGATGGATCTTGTTTAATAGGTTAAGACTCCAAAGACATAGAATTTATGAAAATTACACACTTCTCTCATTGCATATCATTTATTTATTTTATTTATTACATGATTTATTGTCTATTACTTGTATATTGCAGTTATGCACTAACTATAATAAATGGAGGACTGTAATATTTATTATTATCAATGAGTCTGGTGAAAGGGTTTGCATCTAATTTAAACAAAATTACTGATCAAACAAGAACTACTACCTCAAAACGAAAATTCTAGCCCCACAACCCTAAAAAAACGTGAATAATAACCCCAAAACGAAAATTGTGTATTCCAAAATGGTGTTTTTTTTAGTGTAAGTTTTCAACATTTTTTTAAAAACCATTTTTTTTGCAGGAAGGATGAAAAAAACACCCTCAAAACAAATAGTGTTGCTGTTGGAATAACATAAAAAAATATCGGGTTACAATTTGATATTTTCTAGCATTGGAATTAAAGATAAAATATAAGGACTTTGAAAAACCGTAAAATTCTAACAATTCTGAGACATGATGTTAAAGATAAAATACCATGTTTTAAAGCCTAATAATTCCAACAATTTTCATCCATCTAGTTAAATATAAAATATCTTGACTCTAAAAAACCCTAAAATTGTAATTGTTTTCAAGCATATGATTAACAATAAAATATTATAACTCAAAAAAACCTTAATATTTTGACAATTTTTCAACCATGGAATTAAAAACCTTAAGTTTTTAACATATTTCAAACATAAAATTATGGAAAAGTTATATGACAAACAATTTTTAAAAATGAACATGTAAATGAAAGATTCATTATTCCAAGAGTAATTTTTATTTTAAAGGCTAAAAGTATATCTCCTTTCAAATCTTAGTCTAAGACAACTTATCTTATTGCAAGAAAAACCTAAAAATCAACCATCAAAATGAAGTGTTCCCTTTTAATGAGGAATTGATATTTTTAAAAGTATCTTATACCAAATGATAACAATAAATAATATCATGGAAATATGATTGTATAATTTAAAAATTCAACATTAATTTCTAATATTTTTTTACTTTTAATCAAAATACCAACTTTGGTAGATTTAATATAACATAAAGAGATTAATTCTTCATAACTAAAACATATAATCCAACAAACGTAGAAATGAATCATAACTTCATGTAAGATCATATGGAAGTCAAAATATTTATTTCAAGTTACGATGAAAACATCAATTACATAAAATTCCTTAGACATTTATTAAACATCACTCACAAGTTCTGGCACACCATCAGAATCTACATCTTCAGATGGATGAGTGGATGTAGATGAATTTGATCCATATTCTTCTCTTTCATCAACTAGTGCCCCATCTAAATCAACATGCATGCCCACCATTTTAGGTTTCAAAAGTCTTCTAGATCTACAACTAGGTTCAGCAGACTCCCATCTCAACTCTAGTTTTCTGGTAGCAACTTATTCGAAATCTCTATGGTCTTGAAGTGAAGAGTTCCTCCCTTTGTTAAATTAAATTCATAAGCAAGTATGTCAACATCCTCCAATTTTAGGAGGTATCTGCAGCGACGATTTATATGTGTACCCTTTCTTTCTCTCTTTCTACCAATTTCTTTATAAACTGCCATCTCTTGCTTGTACACACCATTGAATAGATGGGTATTTGTGGCATACTGATGTACTTCAACAACTGTAATATCTTCATTTTCTTTAGTGACTTTTATAACCTTGGAAACCCATAATTGATAGATCTCCATCTACTAACAATGCTATCATGCAACCCTCCTTAACATCCTATATAGAACCCCTGTAAAGGTCTTCCATGGGCTCACGTTGTGCATGTGATCTTCTAGAACTAGTATAGATTTCTCTTTCCTCTACCTGTGGAGAATTAATAATACCTTGAGATTATTGTTGTTCAAAAATGTATATTTCGTGATATTCATTTGGCATATTTTGTGGCCAAACAAATGGACTCTTCAAAAGTGTATCTTCATTTATTGATCTTGAAAGGATATAACTTTGATTATTGAAAAAAATATTCCCACCAAACTAAATCAGCAACATCAAATGTCTCATATGTATCTCTAATACATCTTTTAATTACTTCCAAGCATTTAGAATAATTTATATCTCTCTTATGCTTTCGTGCATTATGAAATTCAACAATTGATTTTAATAACAGTATATTTGATGCAAATATTGGATGCTCTGGAATGAACTTCAAAAATCCTAAATTTGATGACGACCCCCATTCTGTGACAGTTGAATACTTCTTGCCCAATATAATTTCTTTCCCTTTTTTTATACGAAATTGGTGCTGGAAGCTAAGTTCATTAAGTTTTTCAATGCATTTCTCCTCACTATGTGATCCCAGAATAAAACTTCGCATGTCAATAGTTTCTTCCAACACATGAAAAACATTCTCTAGAATGTATGATTTCTTAATACATTGAATTAATGATGGTAGGCTCCCAACATCTTTCCTCTTGAATGTTATTGAAAAACGACTAAACATCTGATCAATATGCTGATGAGTATGACCAACAAGAAGGAAACCTACATTTACCTTTTTAAAAATTCCCAATTTAAAAAGCATGTTTAGATATCCAAAAAGAGCTTGATTTTTGTTTTCACGACTTGTGTTGTCTAATTGTAGATACAAAACTTCAGGAAGAATACCAAACCAATGAGAAACCACATCATGGATTATAGCTATGGTGATATTTGCATCATTATGAATATTTGGAGTTGTGAAGTAAACCCTTGGAAACATCTTCCCATTAAAGACCATACAACCAACCAATTGACATTGAATAAGAAATTCCTCCTGTAAATTTTTTGGCCTTTGGAAAAAATGTGGAAAAAGTGTTTTCTTCTGGTCCATACCATCAATTATCAAACCCAAATATTTATTTGGATTATCATAACACTTCTTTCGATGTTTATACAATTTTTTCCTTTCACTTGTTTGATGATTGTGATGCTCTTGAATTGTTTTGATAATGGAATAGCACATAAAATAAAAGAAACCAATTAATAAATATATTTTCATAGTTGGTAACTATCTGATTTCTAAAAAATAATGTTATGAATTCGTACCTCTTTCTTCCCCTTGACATTTATCTTGATTTAAGAGAATCATATGTATTGCAAACCCACATCCTCCCCTTCTTAGGAATACAAACATTATTGAATTTGTTCTTCCATATCCTTGTAAAATATGAATATGTAATGAATCTACCATCTCTTTTAGCACCTTCTGCATATGCTTAAGTTATATATTTCGCATCTGGAGAAATTATTTGGAATGTGTAAATTTTGTCTTTATTTGGCATACACTCTCCATGATTTTAAAATAGGTCTTTCATCCATGACATTGTAGTATTTTATAATGGCCCAACCTCTCGTCTATAACATACTTCTGAATCAAATGTGGGATTTTTTTCTAGTCGTTCGTGGGTTCTTGACAAACAGAAATTATCAATTGAATGCAACATTTTGAAGGCCTTTCTACATAGAAATACATTCTCAAAATGATAATCATAACCTGCTAATGTAGATTGCATGCAACCCACTAAATATGAATTTTGCATGCTTGTATTCATTGACAAATATATTTGGCTTTTATCCCAAGAAAACTTGAAATCCATATGTTTCAAGCAATCGTTTTGACAACATTCACTTGAAATCAGATCACCGATAGAACTTCTGCTTGTGAGATATTTTGTCCTAAGCCTTGTATAACTAGAATATTTTGGATTGGTATGAAAAATTATACTCCTACTCCTAGATACACTATTTTCTTGCAACGTCTCTATCATTTCATTATCTTCTGTAGAAGAATTTTCATCATCATTAGGAGGAATATTATCTTCACCATGGTCATTCTAAACATAGTTAGGAAATTCATCAACATCATTGCTTGGAAAATATACATTACCGTGCTCACTTGAAGAAATATCTTCACTACCATAATCTATGCTTTTGAAATACTAACCCGGATGAACTTCTTCACCATCTTCATCCATGTTTTTGAAATTGTCCCTTAGGGGATTCAATTGTTCATCACAATGAATTCCTTTGAAATGTTCACATATAGAAAATGAAATATTCACATATGTGCCTCTAAAATTATCATTTGCAAGGAACTATTCATCCTCCACTTCATAACTGATGCTCTCATAATCCTTGGGATTAGGACTAAGAGGAAAATATCAATCTTTTTATAGTCAAATTATCATTTGCAGGAAATTATTCACGCTCCCCTTCGTCAGTGGTGGTCTCACAATCCTAAGGATTAGGACTAAGTGGAAACATTGAATCTCTATTTAATGGAAATTATTCATCCTCCCCTTCGTTAGTGTTCCTCTGATAATCCTTAGGACTAGGACTAAGTGGAAGCTTTGAATCTCTATTTATTAGAAATTCTTCATCCTCCCCCTCCCCTTCCTTAGTGGTGCTCTCATAATCCTTGGTAATAGGAGTAAATGGAAGCTTCGAATCTCTATTTACTAGAAATTCTTAATCCTCCTCCACTTCCTTAGTGATGTTCCCATAATCCTTAGGATTAGAACTAAGTGGAAAATTTCACTCTGGAAATTCTTCATCCCCCCCTTCATTAGTGGTTCTCTCATAATCCTTAAGATTAAGACGAAGTGGAAAATTTGACTCTGGAAATTCTTCACCCCCCACCCCCCATCATCAGTGGTGTTCACATAATCCTTAGGATTAGGACTAAGTGGAAATTTTGACTCTGGAAATTCTTCATCATGCCCTTCATCAGTGGTGCTCTCATACTCCTTAGTATTAGCACTAAGTGGAAAAATTGACTCTTGATTTACATAAATTTCTTTTTGTTGCCCTTCATCAGTGAGTCTCTCATCATCCTTAGGATTAGGACAGAGTGGAAAATTTGACTCTCTATTCATAGTGAATGAATTCTTGTTATATTCATCAATATGAATAGAGTTGTTGTGTGATGAATATGTCGATTTTGTAGAAAGAAACATTTCACTTTGAGAAGAATCCATGACTTTCAAACAGAAGATGTTGAATGATAAAATGCACTCTCCCCCGATGAAAATTTGTATCTAAAAGATTAAAAATTTACCTCTAAAGTTTCCCCACAAAAAATTCTCTGAAAATTTTCCCTCCCAAACTTCCCCTCAAAACCTTTTGCCGAAAAGTTTCCCTCAAAAATTTTCGTCTAAATCGTATTTGAATACATTTTACTAAAATTTTGGTCTTGAAAAATTCATCGTACTTTCCATTCAAAATATCCTCAAAAATTTTCATTTAATGCATTCATTTGAAGTTAAAATATATATATATTTTTAATTATTTAACATTGACTACGTAACTAAATTAATTTTTATAGTTTATATTTTATTTTTTAGCCTACATTGAATAAAAGTTAATCTAAGCCTATAATATTAACTATATAATAATTTTCTTAATTTTAATTTTAATTCCACATTCAAGAAACGCTAAAGCAATCCCACAATGTTCATTATATAATAACATTCATTATTTCTATTTGTCATATCACATCAAGTCTCCTAGGTTTTGTTAAAACGTTTGGAGAAATTTTGCGGAGGAGTTGCATTGGCATCTATAACAGATTGAATGAGAGTTTTTTTCATTTCAAAGGTTAATTTTCCTTCTATTTTTACCATTTAAAGAGGAATTTGGGGAAAATCTATTCTTTTATGGTTTTTATGCTCCAAGCCTAATTTTGTTTTACAGTTTTTTTTTCAAATTTTGTTTTGAACTATCATATTTTATGGGAAAACCACATAAAAAACTCTAATTTTTTATATATTTATACTGTAAAAAAGTAAAAAAAATAAAAACCCTCAAATTTGTAGAAATTTTCGGAGAAAAAATAAGAAAAAATATATTTCTTAGGGCTATTGGGTTCCTTCACAAAATAAAAAACAAAAAAAAGACAATTCCCATTAAAAAAAAAAAAAAAAAAAAAAAAAAAAACAGTTCCATTTTTTTCCAAAACGAAAAAAAAATATATTATTTTAATATATATTTTATATATACAATATATTTTCTTTACATTTTTATATAATATAATTATTTTTTTAATAATATTTTTTCTTTTCAATTTTTGGTTTAATATAATATATTTATATAATATATATATTTTATATAATATATATATATATATATATATAGTTTAAATTGGGGGTTGAAGGCCGACAGGCCTACTCGCCAGTGTTCAGCCCCTGGTTGTGTCGAGGGATCAATTCCAAGAATTGGGCCCAGTAGGCCCTCTCACCGGCTGGGCTAAGGGGTTGAATACGAGAATTGGGGCCGGTAGGCCTGCCCACCGTCTTCCGACTCCTAACTGAGCCGAGGGGTTGATTCCAAGAATCAACCCCTCGGCCTAGTTGGGTGCCAAAGGCCAGCTCGCCTCCGACTCCAAACTATATATATATATATATAATTAAAAAAAAACTATTTTTTTTCAAAATTATCTGTATATATATAATATATATATATATATATAATTATTATTTTTCAAATTTTAATTTATATAGTTTTAAATTTTATTTTTTATTTTTTATTTTTTAAATTTATATTGTTATTAAATAAAATTATATTGTTAAATTAAAAATAAATCGTTTAATTAAGATATGTATTTTTGTAATTAACACACACACACAGATATCTATCTATCTATCTATATATATATATATATATATATCTATATATATATATAAAATCATGGATATGGCATCAAAGAATATCTCTGTGAATGTTTCTAGACCAAGGGAAACAATTACATCATCTAAAGTTGTAGTTAGACGCACTATGGATATTGCTAAAAACACCTGAACTGATAAATGTAATAAAATTTGAGCAAGTGGCCCATCAAGTACATTCATGATTATTTCAGAATGGAGGAATGCATGAGAAATAATTAAAACAAGTTTTACATGACATGTTAAAGATAGTGAAACTGATTATGATGTACATATCTATCTATATTGTGGTATGATTAACTTTGGTGAATCATATAAGGTGATGGGTAGAGTACGAGACATATGTTTGGTGCCGAATGTAGACAGGGTTTATATTCTTGTAAGATTGTCCAATACATGTGAAAATGGTAGATATCGTATCTCAAAGGTCAAGTATGACATATATGAAAAATCTACACTGTTGTATGAAAAAATAGAAAGAAACATTGCAAATAACATTGTAAGTATGCTTATTTATGTTTATGTGTTATGCATTACTATAGGGATCATTAATTTTTTTATAAATTATTGATCATTGACATATTGTATTTTGTTTCATAGGGTTTTGCTGAGAGTCTTTCAATCATGTTGGAGGGTATTTATTATCTAGAGCCAAATATTATGAATGTGATCACCAACTTCCACACAGAGACAGAAGAAGAAAGGAGAAGGAAGAAAACAACAATAACTCGTGACACAACAATAGTACATATAGGGGATCAACAAAGAATGACTAAGGTGGGTCAATCTAGTAAAGCTAAACATATTTCTTTTAAAGATGTGGAAGATGAAGTTGAAAAATATGTTACCAATAGTGAGGGGGAGATTAATACTACTGTTGAAAAGGAAAAAATAAATGAAAGACCAAAAAGAAAACTGGCCATAGATATCTCTTTTCCAGTTGTTGATGAGGAGATTTTTTATCTAGAAGAAGATATGTTAATTGATAAGAAGATGAAATCAAAAGTTGGTCAATCTATAAAATCACTAGAAATAGTGAAGATCAAAGTGAAAGCTCTAAAGGCAATAGAGACATAATAACACCAGGTGTTGAGTTAGAGGATGGCATTATTAAAACAAAATAAAATTTCATTTGAGATCACTTGAGGAAGAATAAATTAATTAATGGTGGCCAAACATTTCAGCTTAATGTCAACCAATTTTATAGGCCAAATGAAAAACAATCTCAATATCAAATTAGAAATGCACATCACCCACATGTCCATAATTTAAAAACATTGTTCAGGTTCAATCCATATGCGCATGTGGTGGATTATGTGGTTCTTGTTGATCCAAATCATGTTCCTAAAAAATAAGCATTTGAGAGGACATGATGTTTTGAATATAAATATTATGTAATTGGAGGGAACCATTCAGCAGAGGGTAAAAGACAATTGATTGAGGAATACCCCAGTAACTCTCTTTTTGAAACAATGATATGCATCATTTATGTCGGTTTAATAGAAACATAAGCATAGTTATTGGCATGGGATCATAACACAGATAATAAGCATAGAATGTGTATGAATTTAATCCAAAGGGTCAGATTTATTCATAATGAATTTATAGAAAAATGTGGTGGGGATAAGACAAAAGTCAGTCAAAGCTTTCAGAAGGAATGTTTAATGGAAATAGGTTATAAAATTGAAGATAAAATCAATTCAAAGGTGGCAAAGTAAATTCACATTTGTTTAGAGCATGGATAATATTTTCTAGTTGGCATTTAGAACTTAGTTGGCATTTAGAACTAGGGAGATATGGGAATTGATTGATGAAATTTTCAACCCGTGGGAGAATATTTCCATAAAAAATTAGAAGGTTAAAAGGTTGTAAACCAATAATATGTACCAATTGTAAGACAGGTCCTAAAATGAAGCAACTTCCAGATGATATGACTATCACACCTTGGAGAACAATGCAAGGAGTGAACCATGACAAACTAGTCAAATCATTACTATGTCGTGTGAATTCAGGTGAATTATCAATGAACGAAATGTGCTCAAAATTTTAAAAGTAAGCTTGTTGAAGTACTTTTACTTTTTCTTGGATTATAATTTTATTTTAAATATAAAATATTTTTGTTGGTAGTATTTTTATATATATCACTATATTAACAATTTTTACTTTATTTATTCATTCATAATATTTATATGAAAATACAAGAACATTTGGTTAAAATGTTGAATGAAGAGAGTTGGGATGATGTTGTACGCAACTATCGAGAATCGATTTCTACAACAACACTTAAAGATTTTTATCTTGAATTCAATAAGGTATGTTGATTTATACATTAATTTTTATTCATATGTAGACTATTTTTTTTTATTACTTATACATATATATTTTTTGTTTCATTAAAGTTGTCGAAGAAGGATGCAAATGGAGTACCAAATACTTTCAAAAGATTTATTGACAAAATTAAGTTGGAATGTCTGAGAAAACAATGCATTAGGAATGTTGAACTTGATCCTACTCTTACTCATTTCATTTGGAATGGGATCGACGCTATCTAATATCAAATAATATAAGGTGAGTGTGAAGAAATTACAAAACGCATACCTAAAAGGGAATATGCCCTAGTTATTGCAGATATTTCTCATGGTTTCAATTTCCCAAACATTGTATATGATAGTGAACCTTATACTTATCGAACTTTTAATAAAGTGGTTATGGACTTTCAAGAAGTCACAACATCACCACTTTGGAGATTTGTGACATTTCATTCAGATGCACAATTTGCAATGTTATTAACAAGCTTCAAGGGAAAATAAAACTCAAGGATGCAACTTATATGGTAAGACATGGAAATTATATGTTTGACTAATGTTAAATTTTTTTGTTTATGTACAAGTTAATTGAAATTTTACTATGTCATGTTACGGGAAAAATTCAAATCTTGTTTCTTCCAAAGATCGGCCAATTCTAAAGGATTGTGAGTTCATCCTAGTTGAATGTTGGACAAAAGATGATAACTATAAGCATGTTCTTCTGAATCGAGTAGATGGAAAGAGTCATATCTAAGTAATGGTTCATGATGTTGTCATAAGAAAACTAACATATGAGGATAAAGATGCAAAAGGAGAGATAGTTAACATTTAACAAAAACCACAAGCATTGATTAACTATTTTATACATTTATGTTCAAATGAAGGAGATTGAGTTTTGGATTTATTCTCAAATTCGTGCAATTTTTATTATATAAAATTGAATTTAATATTTTTTTTTTAGTTTTTAGGCGTTTATACTAGTTTTTAACTTAATTATTTCATTTGTGCTTGATGAGTAGGTACAAGACTAGCATGTTGCTTACAAAAAGGAAGAAATTGCATTGCCATTGAAAACGACTCACTACAATGCAATTGTATTCAACACACAATTAATGTTCTTCAATTTCTTCCAGATGCAATGCAAGAAGTCAGTTTGAGGAAAGGGGATTTTAATGAATGATGTGTGGAAAAAAGGCAAAGGAATATCAACCATTGTTATATAAAATTATTGGAAAATGACATTTTGAAAGATTTACAGACATCAAAGATCCATTAAAAGAAGAAAATGACCAAACTGAAGTAGAAAATATTGTGGAAGAACACATTGATGAAGTTATGGAAGATGTTACCATTCCTGATGATGAGGAAAGTCGTCCTTCCAAACACATTGTCCCTAAAATCATCAATCACTCTCAACCCTAGGCTTATTTCGATGGTTCAACACAAGAAGATGGGTGCGGGGGTGGAGCCATCCTATACCTTTCTGAATCCCACCACTTTCAAATCCAAATGGGCCTGGGGAGGGGCACAAACAATTTTGTAGAACTGATTACTACTAAATATCTCATTCAATTTGCTTTGGAAAAACAATGCAGGAATCTCCAAATTTTTGGGGACTCAAAAATTATATGCAACTGGATAAACAAATCTTCAAACTGCTCTGCTTATACTCTGAGACCTATATTGGATGAGACTCACAGGCTCATCACATATTTTTATTCTTTTGCATGTCGTCATATCTACAGGGAATGCAACTCATCTATCGATAAGTTATCCAAGGAAGCTGCGATCCGGCCCCTTGGCACATGATTGATCCAAGAATAGAAGGATGGTGTAGACTATCGGTTCTACCACTGACCATATATGGATATTGCAGTCTAACTGGCTCAAAAGAGCCTGATTTTTGCTTATGTTAAGATTATGCTATTTTCTTTAAAATTATCAGATGTATATAAATGATAGTCATACATACTCTCTGTGTAGAGTTTTTTTTTTTAATATGCATTGATAAGAACAACACTAAAGGCAATGCCTCCCTGCGTGGAGTTCACTGTGCTATTTTGATTACTTTCTCACTTGATAGGAACTTAGCCTCACATACAACATATGTGTTTCACATCTACAAGATGTAATTTTCCTTTACTAATGAAAATTACATTTTTTCCAAGGGGGAAAAAGAAGCTATAGAAGATGTTGAACATGGATTATATGATATTAGTGATTAACTTTAAGTTATGCTTGCAAATAAAGCTCAATTTTGAGAGTTATTCATCAATTTTACTTGTAACATTTTGAGTTTGAGATTTTCTGAGAAGAACAAGTATTTGATTATTGTTGTTATATGTTTAATATTTGTATTATCTTATTTTCACTTTATTTTTTATGTGAGTCATTATTTTTTGTAAAACAAACTGTGATCACTATTAATTTTATATAAAATTCATAAAAAATTCTATTTTTTATTTTCTTTTGTTTAGATTTTCCCATAAAAATCATTTATTTGATATGTCATTTTTAACAAAATGTCTCAAAATGTGTATTTTTTTCATTGTATTTATATTGAAAATGTGTAGTTTTTTTTCAAATGTTTAAAATTATTGTTTTTTAGCGATAATTATTTGATGTGCATTGAAATATTAATTAACAATACATAAACATATAGAATATCCTAACTTTAAAATATTCACCCTTTATTTTTTTTTTTAACTATGTGAAAAAATAATTTTATTACAAAAAAAATTGAAAAGAAAAATTAAAAAAACACAAATACATAAATACACTTAAAAATAAATATCTCGGGGAAGAAGAAGACATTAGAAAAGGTAAAGTGACAAAAATAAACCCTCTAAAAAAAGGGGTTGATGTTGTATCAACACTTTTCAAAATCAACATGAAAATCAATCACATCTAAAAAAACAATGTTCATAACAAAATTTAAAGTGCCAAAAATATTATCCAAAAAAAAGGTATATTCTAAATAACCACTTTTCAAAATCGGGTGATTTTTTCTCTGCCTCAAAAAAATGGGTAATAGGTAATTTTCATTTTTTATCGGTAACAATGGTTTTATGAGAGATTATCATTTTACATTAACAAATGATTTAATTCATTCTTAAGTACAATCTGAGGTTGGGTGGTTATTAGACAATATATGAAGGAGACAATGACATTGTATGTGATATTTCTAAATGAGATGTTGGGGATTCTCTAAGATTATTCTTCAATCAAGATGAATATCAAAGGAATGTGACCCATAGATGGCCAAAGTATTGTCTTTGACATTTCCTTCCATTAATGGTCATGTAGAGAGAGAGAGAGAGAGAGAGAGAGAGAGAGAGAGTACCTAAAATCAAACCCCAATTACTTTTGTTTTAACAAATGTGAATAATTTTTTCATAAATATTTGAATGTTTTGTCATTAATATAATTCATTATTATCATTTTATTTGTACCTTTTCTATGTCTATAATTAATATTAAAGAGTCCGAAAAACTTGTTTTCCATTGCAATTGGAATAAAACAAAAGGAGAATGTAAATCAAATTATTCAAAAGGTATTTCCTCAGTGAGTTTAGTTAATAATTTGTGTGTTGTAATGTGTTATTTATGTCATTATCAACATGTTACATTTTCTTTCTAGACTAACTAATGGTCATATTACTTGGGGATTTATTTTACAGTTTCCTTCAAAGAAATTCATACTGATGTTGTTCCATTATGATGGGGTCACAACTAAATGGAGTCAAATGGAGTGAAATGGAGTGGATCAATAGAACTATTCATGTATTGGAAATTAATCAAACCAAGTCAATAATGATATTGTTAAATCTATTTCTCTTCTTGATGGACACATATGGAAAAATATTTCATGTTAAGTCAACAAATTACTGCTGTTGTAGGTAGTTTGCAAAGTATTTCCTACACCTAGATGTAGGTGTTGACTACAAATACATTTTCCTTTGGGATCAGGATCTTGTAGTTGAGAATTTCCATGCAGATTGGTATGTAGAACACCTTTGTCTAAATCCTTATTTTTGTATTTCTACAGTGTTGAGAAAATGAAGTTTGGTTTTATATATGCATATTATTGAGCATGTTACATGATCTAGATGAATGTTAACAAAACGAATTTGTAGTGGGTTGTGCCTACCTATTGTCTAGATTGTGCCTTTATTCTTTCCATAAGAAATATATTTGTGAATAGTGCTACCCTAATTCATTTGCATGTAGGAAAAAATATAGAAATTTTTGAAGTCACCATGACATGTCTGATGTATCCATACATTTACTATACTTGGGATTGGGAAAACCATGATGAGGCAGAAGAGTCAAGAGTCTGATTCGGTTTGGTAAAAAATCACGAAAAACTAACCAAGTGCAAAAAGTAAATATATACACATATTTTGACAAAAATAAAGCGTCTTGAGAATATTTTGAGCTTGGTTTTCATTTCGCTGTCTTGATTTTTCACATTATAAATTTTCCTAGTAGATAAAAATGACCAAACACTGACCAAATTTGGTCAAAGGAATGGTCTTTGTATGCTATCAGAAAAGTTTAACTTGGTCAAGTGGAGTTTGATTCAGTCAATCAAGTCATACTCTTACTTGTGAGTCAAACTATCAATGCGCGGGTTTGTCTCACATGAGTAAGAAAAACTCATTTATTTGGAAATTTATTTCAAACTTAGATAATTATTTTTTTTGAATCACAATTTTTTTAATTTTTTTAGTTTCTTCCAATTTATCTCAGGCTTCATAAAAACTCTCAAGAATACCAACATTTCATTGCTAGTAGTTTATTGTGTTTTCCATAATCTTTGTCAAAACCTTAATGATTTGCTTAGAATCTGTGTGAGTGATGTGTCCACCTATCTCTTGTTATCCTATTTTATTTTTGATTTCGTGTTACATTCTACTACATGTAGATGAGGAACACCTCCATTCTAAAACATATTCAGTCTAAGAAACTTATCCTACTAAACCTTAGTAGTAAGTGTTATTTACATATTTCAAATGTGGCACTCATGAATAAGAAATAACATAAATAATGAATCACAAACCCTTAAGCTCTCAGATGGGACAGTCCTACACCTTCATTCAACCAAGTGGTCCTCATCTTGGAAAGTTGGATAATTTTTTCTCCACAATCCAAAATGATGTTGGATCAATCTCATAATCTTAAGAACATAGGTCATAATAGTCAGGAACTTTTACCTTCGGCAAAAGCACATCCAAATTTAAGTAACATGATTCTTATAGGACAAGAATCAAGAATATTTTTTACACTTATGTTCCTTCTATCGATCCTCCTTAATCAAACATAACTATGCAACCAAAATATTTTGACTTTCTACAGTATCCTCATAATACTTCATAATATCAACAACAACCCACCCAACATGAACATGTATTGTGAATGCTTTTAGAAATTGTGCCTAATGTTATTGTAATATGATGGATTGATTATATTGTAATTAATCTATTTTGTAATGGTATATTCCTAGAATATAATGATATTTTATTTTTCTTTCTAATGTCAAGTGTCAAATATGAATATACACACCATTGGGTTTTGTTACGACCTTAACTATGGGTTGGAATTCTTTTATGTTTGTGAAAACCAGTTGGTCTTTCTATTTTATACATTCTATAATAGATGGTACTTTTCTCATGGCCATTTTGTATTCGCATGATGTTGCCTTGTGACCTCATTAGAAGTCTCGTGATCTTATTATATGTTGTCTTTTTCTTTCCATTTGTTTTCACAAGTTATCTAGAGCTTGAGCTTTTTAGCATATAACTTAGTTGGCATGATTGCGCCTAAGATTGTCCTAAAGGTTAAATACTAAGTTCATAAGGTGTTATTTTCTGTGATGATGTTTTATTTTCTTTGTTTATATAGTCATCTGGCCACATAGTGGCAACTATCGCCTAACTGAAGAAACTTGTTCATGTTTCTTGCTTTTATCAGGAAAAATGGCATTGACATTGTTGATGTTGAGGTATATGTCATATAATTATTTTATATTATACTTTAGTTTATATTGTAGTGATCATGATCATTTATTTCTTATACTCTGCATTGTATCTTCTTCCATTTTTATAAAATGAACTCCTTTTTTTATGGTAAGAGGCATAAATTTAAGAAAGAGGAGAATAATAATACTAGAGTGACAAATGCAGAAAGAGAGAGAGAAGAGAACCAGTGTAATGATACCCTTAAAGCGAAAATCCTGCATGTGACACACACATATAGACTGATGGTCAATTCTTTAGAGTTGGTGAATTCACCTGCAATGCCTTGGCAACACAACCATAATGTTTTGAAGTGATGAAACAATATTTCATGTGTAAATTATAGTCCAACCAATATTAAGTTGGAAACTCATATTGTAATACTTGACATTTAATATAATATAATTTACATGGTTGAAATTATATATAGTTTTTCCCGCTTGGGGTAGCTCAAGTGGCAATGGTCGTGGAATGAAGTCTCACCGAACTAGAGATCTTGGGTTCAAACCTTGTGCTACCCTCGCCCGGTAGCAGGGTGAATAATAGACATGTAAACTCGAAAATAGAAGATTCCTACCAAGCTTACAAAAAAAAAGTATATATAGTTTGATTTGATATTATTTAGTATTTTAATTAACATATATAACTATGTGTTTTCATATTAGAAGAACATGCACATTGTATGACTTCTTCTTCTTTTTTTATTTTTTTATTTTTTTTATTTTTATATTTTTTTTATTTTATTTTATTTAGTCGCAAAATAATACTAATTAATTTATGTTGATTAATAATTGATAAGCCTCGTTATTGCAACAAGAATGTTGCAATTCCCAAGGCTACCAACTTTAATTATCAACTTGAGGTTCGTACAAACTTAATATGTATTCGCATTATATGTGTAGCATACAATGTGTCATTCCCTCGTTTCCATGATGTAATGGAGTGCATGTAATGAAATCAAATCCTAAACTAATTTCAGAAAATGAAATCCTCAAAATGGAAACTTTAGCCTATTGCCAAAAAGGAAATACAAGGAAAGAAACCTATTCTAATTTCATAAAGTAAAGATAAATGTCAAACATTACGTTTCAAAAATTTTAGATCCATTAACAAAGTTTATTGGATGTGGCAATCAAGAAAATCATCATTGTATTATCCAATTCATAAATTTTATATTAACCCAAATCACTGAAATATTTTACATGGGTAAAGAGGCAAGTACTAATTGTTATTTAGTCTTCCCTAATTATTGATTTATAGCCTAGGGGTCTTGATTCAATCCTAAGGGATAATAACCAAGCTTCTTGAGTGAATTTGGGCAAGTATATGCATGTTGGAAGGCTACTAAAGGGTTTCGTGTAATACTACTACAGGAAACAACATATTTTCTACAGGGAGTTATTATTCATCGCATGACCAACCAAATCAAATCCAAATTTTATGGAACAATTTTTTTTTATTGACTAGGATGTCTTAGGTCTCCATTCCAAGTGGAATCACTCAAAAATACATTTGTTAACCCATGCTAAAAAATGGTAGAAAATTACTAGTTTAAAATCTAGAAATTCGAAAACTAATGAGCCAGTAAATATATCAAATGTCTAGCCTAATCAAGTGAAAATTAAATGGGGTAATTTTTTTGTTAACTAGAATTTTTTCTTGATCTAATGAAAGTGGAACCAATTTGATTGAAGCTCGTTAGCATGCTATAAAAAATAGCATAAATTTACTGTTATTTGCCACAAAGGAGTTCCAGAAATCTAGATTTGGGAATAAACAAACTAATCCAAGTAGCTCAATGATTACTATGACCTTCCAAATATTTTCCAAGGATGAAATGATTCTCGTGATACTTCAAAATAATTTACGTCAACCATTTAACCCAATCCTACAACAAGAAATCATTAATAGTAAATGCATAAATATAAAGAAACAAGAACAAGAGATGCATGTGAATAAGAAATTAAGATAAGAAAATCAAATCACACAAAAGGGCTCTAAAGCTCTTGGGATGGTCAAACACAACGAAACTCGGAGTCCTCTGAAGGATACCAAGGTTTATAAGTTGAACGTGACACCAATCTTTGTTATTTCCATCAATACAATTACATCCCTGCAAGAAATGACAATGGAGCTGCAAAAATACAAGTTCTCTCCACAAGAAGACTAATGAAAATCCACCCCGTAGAGGAAAATTTGATTTGGTACTTATAAAAAATGATTGGGAATCATTCCACATGAAATATGGAATCTTTCCCCACCAAAATCCCTTGATTAGTGGATCTAGTTCCCAATACTAGGAATCTGCATTAAATGACAGGGAACACATTCCTAGATTTTCTCAATCATTGGAGCTCCACAATCTATGCCATAATTCCATAATATCTTGTTGATTTATTATTTAATATTGACCCTCCTGTAGTAGGGAGTAGGTCTCGAGATTATCTCCTCCTCCAAATCTCCATAATCTGCCCAATATTTTCACAATATTCCACAAAAATAAATAATATTAGCCACAAATATGCAATTATCCATAAACTTTCCTAATGAACATAATAAATTTAAAAATACATTATCTAATGCAAAAAAGAGAGGTTTAATGTGCTAAAGGATGCTTGGATGGGCCTTAATTTATGTCTAATTTAGAGTCCCGTCATACCCCCTACTAAAAGTGTTGCTCACCCTCTGAGCAACTTAGTGACCTCATTGTGCCTGATTCATGGCCCTGGTGGCCTCTCTCTTGTGCATCCCTCAGTCCTTTCTCTTAAGAATATTGGCTTTAAGTTCTCCAAGGACAAGCCCAAAAATGTAGTTGTTATTTCCATGATTGTTTAACAGTCTTTCAAGCAAAAAAAACATAACTTTCCTCTTTGCAAGTGAACTTTGTTGGCTTGTAGATCCATTTCATTCATATCCTCTCCCTTGAAACATTCATTCCATTTTCACTCATTTTTCCAAAACTATTTGTTCATAGAAAAATCACAGTGTTTCTTGAGACCATTACCCTGCCTCCTTCCCCTTATTCAATATGGGTTCTTGAATATTTTTCGGTTTGGCAAGGTATTCCACATCTTTTTCCAACCTTTTACTACCTTGTTCCACTATTTGGACACCTCTAAAACCTTCAAAATTCCTTTAGATTAGAACTATGACATCCTTTAGTAATCCCTCTAAAAACTACAGGAAACCCTGTAGTGATTCCTATAGTACTACAGGAAACCCTGTAGGAGTTCCTGTAGTACTATAGGGAACTGTGTTTAAAATTGTTTCAAGCAGAAATGATAGTATGATCCTAGGGTAGGCCCTACACTTGACTTTCATGCCTTTCTTCCATTTCTATAACATCTTTTACGCCTTGGACAAAATCTAGAAACATATTAGAGACCTCTTGGAAAGCCTCTTTTCATCACTGCAGTTTGAGTTTTGTTTTGATGGTGCATGCCTTATTTTCTTTTGTTGCCTTATTCTTGTATTTTGTGGACTAGATGATTTCCTAATGGCCTTGGAGTTCTCTGTTTTGATTAGGTCTCTCTTAGGCACTTCCATTTTGGGTTTTAGCACAATTTGTTCCTTTCTTCCTTCTTGTAGCAACATTCTTCCTTCATGTAGAAGTTATTCCTTCTTCCTTCACGATCTTATAACTATATGGGAGTGATGAGAAATGATGTACAGGGTTTGTACGATGATGCTAGTGCTCAAAGGGAGTAGTGTAGGTTTGTGAAAATGGAGAGGATGCTCTGTTTGTTTTTTTCAAGAAATTTTCAGGATGAGACAGAGTGTAGGGTTTTTTCTTGAAAAATATTAATTTTTTTCTTATGAAATGGAATGGGTGAATGATAGATAGATAGTGGAAATGAAGTGGATGGAGGGCTTGGATTGCTTTTGTGACTTGGCATTTGCACAAATTTCCTCTTTTAAATATTATCCCCATTCCTTGAAATCATCACCCCTCCTAATTTGGCTTTTCCACATTGCATAAGTGACGGAGTGAGTTGCAATTAACTAGTTCAAGGAAACCAAGACTATTGGCCCATCATTAGCTTATAAAACCTCATCTCTCATGCGTTGACAATAAATTTCTAACTATAATATGATTAAGAGAAGATGTCAAGAATATGCCATGCATGTACCTACCTGATAGATGTTGAAGAGACATGCATGCTTATGTTGAGTTGATGATTGATCCATGTTCCTCTAGAGGTGATAATTTCCTTTGTTTTCTTCTGCACAGGTCTTCATAGCTTTTTGATTCTAAGCATTTGTCTTCCAGTCACCATGAGAAATCTATCCTAGTCAAATCCAGCCTTCTTAGAGTGATGGGTTTGTCCATGGGTGATGTTCACCTTCCCTATACCTTATTCCACCATTATACACATTTCCCACACTTCATTCTACCTTTCCTACCATCTCTTAAGCTTTCGACCTATTTTCTATAATAAAACAGGGCATCCTGTAGTAGTACTACAAGAAACAACAAATTTTCCTTATTTTTTCCATATCTCCAAAACGATAGAATTGATTGACCTGAAATTTTCTGAGCATGTTTCCATCATCCTTATGTACCTCCCCATACAACACAATTGGCCACTGGATGCACGAATCTCAAGAAAAATTAAACATGGATGAAGTTGATGGAGATTGATTGCTTGGAAGCTGTGCAATGGAATTTTTTGAAATTGCTTGGGAATGTTACCATCATCCATATGTATCTCCCCATGAAACAAATTTTTAAATTGATACACGAATATTAAGAAAATTCAAAAATGGTTGTAGGTGATGGAGGTTGATTTCTAAAAAATTGTGCACTGGAATTTGTTGAAATCACTTGAGCATGTTACCATCATCTATAGGCATATCCCCGTGAAACATCTTGGAAAATGGATGCATGGTTTTCAATATATGACAAAAATAGTTTTTTTCTCTATGTATTTATGTTTACTGTAGTAAAATAGAGGATTCCTGTAATATTTCAGGACAACAAGGAAAATGAGTGGTAAAAGCTTGGGAATGATGAGTGGATGGTGGAAATAGATGAGGGTGATGGGTTTTCATGGCCTTGGTCATTTTGGAGCCTCTGAGAAAAGGAGGAGAAAGTCCAAGTTTAACTTCCTTTGACTAGAATTTTGACCAATTTTTATTTTATTTGGTGCCAACTTGTTTTTGTTGCTTGCAGATGTTGGAGAGAACCTACATTCATGAGAGAGATACATGGAGCGGAAATTTTTTATTTTTTTCTTTTTTTTTTGCTTCTAGGCCTACTAGTTGCCTCAATGAGTTTTTCAACTCGTAGGTCTACCTAGGCATCTCAAAGGAGGTTTTCAACTCGTAGGTCTGCCTAGGCACTTCAAAGGAGGTTTTCACCTAAGATCTTTTATTTTTCTCTTTTTTCCAACCCATTGACGCCTCATGGAGGTTTTTAATCAATGAGCCAATCTCACACGCCTCAAAGTAGGTTTTCACCTTAGATTTTATTTTTTCTCTTATTTTTCTTTTTTATTTCTTTTCCTATCCTACTCTACTTGAAACAAAAATCATTTTCAAGTGTAAGAATACTTTCAATGAAGCCAAGTGCACATCAAGATGATATATAAACTGATTTGTAGGCTTGAAATGTATTCTTTGACATGTACCTGGATGTAAGAGACTTAATGCTTTGACTTTGATGATATGAAGCATAGTTGAAGAAGAGATTATTTCTGCAACTTAGTGACTGTCTGGAATCATATTTCAATATAGTTATGATGCCCCTAGTCCACTTGCTGATTTGGATCATCTTAGATGTCTTATTATTCCATGAAATTCAAATATTCCTCTTTTTGTTCATTGTTCTCTTGAAAACATGGAGGATTTGATGGTAACCATGAGGGAGTTTTATCAATCTCTAATTTTGATGTTTTCTCTTCATCAAATGTAGCCCATGATCCTTTGGTATTCTCATTTGAATCTTCTTCTTTTGGATGTGGTCCTTCAATGATATCAATAGAATCTCTTTTTTGTAATACTCTTCCTGAGATGAGATGAATATCATTGAGATCGGGAGGAGATATTTGGAAGTGGTGTGCCTTAGCATTGTAAGTGGTCTGAGCTACTTCATTGTGTGGGTTTGGAAATGGTGGTATAGGTAGTTGGGTGGGAGTGGATATTTGAGATGAATGTAGTTGGGGTTGTGGTTGTGGTGGAGGTATATGGTAGGGATAACATGGAGTTGGGTATGGAGGATATTAAGGAAAATATTGAGGATATTGTGGATGGATCCCATAAGTTCCTTGCCAACCTTGTTGCCAAGATTGGTTTTGGGGTTAAGATGGCCAAAGTTGCCAAGGAAAGGGTGTGTTCCAATTATTTTGAGATGGATGTGCATAAGCTTGAAATTATGAATTAGGATCTTGCATCATATCAAGTTTAATAGGTTTCCATGGTCTTCTTGGAGCTATATAACATAGCTTCATTGGCAATTGACTTTCTCCATTGTCCTCTTGGTAAACTTCCTTCAACCTCAGTAATGAGGGGCAATATTTAACATCATGTGATTTTGCGTGGAAAACACAAATATCAACATCTTCTTTTTCTTTATCTTGCATTCTTAACATTTCTACTTGTTTGGTTATATTGCTAAGAATTTCTTTTTTAAATTCATCAAAAAAATTTCCAAGTTTAGCTTGACTTACCGATCTTGATGATGATTTATTTACTCTTTCCCTTCCTATTGATATGTTTTTGCATGTTTCACAAATTTCTTCAAATGATAATTGGTATACATCACCTCTACTCTTGAGATCAAGGAGATCAATCCACTCATCCCTAATTGTTCTAAGTAAGAGGGATTTTGGTGTGTCGGATCCTAAATGATGTATTTTTTCCCTCTTAAAATTATACATGAGCCTCTTTATTAGAGCCTATAGAGTCTCATCTTCTTTTTGATTCATTCTAAAGATTTCTTCTTTAATATCATTGTTATGTAACCAGCTCAAGAAAAGATAGAAAAGATAGATCAATGCCTTAGAATTCAGCCTCTTCGAGGGGGAAACCTCCTTTACATTACATAAATGAACAATTCTTCGATGATTCAAATGACAAAACCTCCTTTCTATATATAGGAGTCTAAGGAGTCACAATATAATCCAACCAACCTAACAATAATAATATAAAGCCACAAAAATAACAATAGAGGGATTCCATGGGGCACATAAATAACAACATGGGGGTAATAGGGGCACAACAATATAAATAAGGGGTATAACTACAATAGTAATGGGATAATCACTAGTATTATAAGGACCCAACATGCCCCTCTCCTTCAAAAAAGTGTTGTCCTCAATGCTTGAGTAGTTCTGGATACTTCTGCATAAAATTCTCATCCTCCCATGTGGAATCTTCAGCGGATAAGTTCTTCCACTTGATAAGATACTTTGAAATTGATCAATTTCGTAGCTGTCGAGTTCTTGTTTCTGTGACTGCTTCCGGTTCCAATATAATTTTTCCTTCCTCGTCAAGTTCTAGCAATATTGTTTGAACTGGGAGCTTGTCACCTATAACCATCTTTAAACATGAAACATGGAAAACTGGGTGCAATCGAGAAGCTGCAGGAAGCTCCAATTTGTATGCCATAGTACCAATCTTTTGCAACACCTTGTATGGACCATAATAATTTGGTGATAATTTATTATCCTTCTTAGCTTGCTTGAGGGACATTTGCTTATATGGTTGTAGCCGTAGGAATACCTAATCACCTACATCAAAACTTCTTTCACTGCGATGTTGATCTGCCTATTGTTTCATTCTATTTTGTGCCAACACGTGGTTATCCTTTAAGAGTTGGAGGACTTGTTGTTGATGTTCGATGTGATGTTCCACTGCCTGAACCTTAGAATTTTCTCTTAAATATGATGTGATGGATGGTGGTTGATACCCATAAAGTGCCATAAATGGGGTCATTTTTGTTGCTGTATGGAAGGAAGTGTTATACCACCATTCAGCCAGAGGCAACCATTTGACCCATTGTGTCTGTTTATCAGATACAAAGCAACGAAGATATCCTTCCAAACATTATTTTACTATCTCAGTTTGCCCATCAGATTGAGGATGATAAGATGAGCTATGAGCTAACTGAGTACCAAGACAAGAAAATAATTCTGTCCAAAAATTTCCAGTGAAAATGGGATCTCTGTCACTTACAATAATCTTTGGGTTTCCATGTAGCTTTTGAATTGTTTCCATAAATGCAGTAGAAACTGTACTGGCTTTAAATGGATGTGATAATGCACAAAAGTGTGCATACTTGGTAAGTCTGTCAACTACCACCATGATGACACTCTTTCCCTCAGACTTGGGTAAACCTGTGATAAAATCCATTGAAACCTCCTCCCAACGTTGGCTTGGAATGGATAAAGGTTGTAATAGACCCGGTGTCTTAATTGTTTCAACTTTATTTTGTTGGCAAACCAAACATTCCGCCACAAACTTTTGAATATCTGATTTAAGGCCATCCCAAAAAAATTCCTTCTTAACCCTGTGGTAAGTTTTTAAAAATCCTGAGTGCCCTCCTAAGGGAGAAGTGTGCAATTCCATAAGAATCTTTTGTTTTAGCTGGGAATTCTTACAGAGGTATAAGCGATCTTTGTACCATAACGAATCATTTTTCCAGCTAAATGTATCAAACGTACTGGAATCTTGTTGTAGCTTTTGAATAAGTGCCCACACTTCTTCATCATTCTTCCATTCCTCCCTTGCTTCGTTTATCCAATCTGGTTGGATAATAGAAATGGCACACAACAATGCTTCCACATCCTCATCCTTTCTTGAGAGTGCATTTGCCACCACATTTTGCTTCCCTTTTTTGTAGATGATTTCAAAGTCATAACCCAACATCTTTGTGACCCACTTTTGTTGCTCTTCAGAGGATAATCTTTGTTCTAAAAAGTATTTAAGGCTATCATGATCCGTTTTTACCTTGAAGTGTCTTCCCATTAGGTAGGGTCGCCATTTCTTAAGTGCATGGAGTATTGCCAACATTTCCTTCTCATAAATAGCTTTGCTTAAAAACTTTCCTTTGATTGGACGACTTTCAAAAGCAATGGGTCTTTCATCTTGCATTAGAACAGCACCAATTCCATTTCTGAAGCATCACATTCCACAATAAAGGTTTTTGTGAAGTCCGGTGTAGCTAAGACCGGTGCTTGGCACATTGCCTCTTTAAGATGTTCAAAGGCCTTTGTTGCTTCCGGAGTCCATGAAAATGCATCTTTCTTCAATAATGTTGTTAGAGGTGCTGCTATTCTCCCATAATTCTTAACAAACTTGCGATAATACCCTGTCAACCCAAGAAATCCTCGCAGATGCTTTATGGATGTGGGGATTTTCCATTCCTTAATGGCTTTAATTTTGCTAGGGTCTACCTTAACTCCTTCATGAGATACAATATGACCCAAATATTCCACCTCCTGGACTCCAAAGAAACATTTGGATCTTTTTGCATATAATTGTTTCTCCTCCAATAGTTGTAGCAACTTGTCAACATGTTCAACATGATCCTTCCAAGACTTGCTGTAGATTAGTATATCATCAAAAAATACTAACACAAATTTTCTAAGGAATGGTTTGAAAATTGAATTCATCAAACCTTGAAATGTTGAAGGTGCATTGGTAAGGCCAAAAGGCATGACCAAAAATTCATAATGACCCTCATGAGTTCTAAATGCAGTTTTCGGAATGTCTTCAATCTTCATTCTGATTTGATGATATCCTGAACGAAGATCCAACTTGGTGAAGTAAATTGATCCATGCAATTCATCCAGTAATTCATCAATGACAGGAATGGGGAACTTATCTTTAATAGTGAGCTTGTTGAGCTCCCTATAATCCGGACACATGCGCCATGATCCATCCTTCTTGTGCACCAATACTACTGGAGCAGAGAAAGAACTTTGACTTGGTTGAATTATACCAGCCTCTAGCATTTCTGCAACCATACGTTCAATTTCACTTTTTTGGACATAGGGATATCTGTACGGCCTGATGTTTGGAGGAACACTTCCTGGAATCAGATGAATAGCATGATCATGATCACGCATAGGTGGGAGACCTTTGGGAGTCTCAAATACCTTGGAATGATTGTCCAGGACTTTTTGGAGATCTGGAGAAATAGATGATTCCGATGTGGAAACATCTAGCGAACATAATTGTGCAATTACACCTCTTTGCTCCTTTTTTAGAAGCTTTGTCATACCATTAGAGCTGATTATCTTTCCTGGTTTCCCTGCAATACCCCTTAATTCAACTTCCTTTCCTTCCGTAGAAAATTTGATGAAAAGTTCTTGAAAATTAAAAGCTATTGTACCCAAGGATTGTAGCCATTGGACTCCTAGTACAACATCAGCACCTCCCATTGGAATGGAAAGCATTGGGCTAGTCAATACATATTCTCCCATGGATAGCTTGATATTATGGCACTTTCCAGAGCAATTTATTGTTCCTCCATTTGCAATCATCACTTGACACTCTGGTGCTGGATATAGGAAGCAATTCAATTCTTTTGCTACCCTACAATGAATAAAATTGTGGGTGCTTCCTGAATCAATCAACACTATTACCTTTTTCTTCTTGATTTGTCCTTCTATCTTGATGGTTTGAGGAGTGGTAATTCCCGCCAATGCATTACAAGATATGGTCGGATTTATTTGTTCTTCATCTAGGCTTTGTTCCTGGAGTATATCTTCTTCTTTTGACCTTTCTTGCTCCTTTTCTTCTTCCTCTTCACAATCTATGTAGAATAATTTCTTCTCAGCACACTTATGACCTTTAGTGTATTTGCTATCACAACTGTAACAAAGCCCTTTTGCTCTTTTTTCTTCCAATTGTTGTGGTGTCAACCTTATAGGTTGTGGAAGACTAGGGGCAACAACACTTCCGTCTTTATAGTTGTGAGTGGTATGCTTCCTGGTTGCCATAATTTTGCTTTCCATTTTTCTTGCTAACCTGAATGCCTTCTCTAATGAATCAGGTTCCCAAATGCGAACATCATGTTGGATATTATCCTTTAAAGACCCTATGAACACATCAATCCTATGCTCCTCTGGAATATCTTTTACCCTTATGTTCAATTTTTGGAACTCCTCAATGTGCTCCATTACTGAACCCTTTTGTTTGAGACTTATCAATTGGCTAAAAAAAGTGTTTCTGTTTGTATCTTCATAATGTGCTATCAATTCTTCCATAAAAATTGCCCAAGTGATAAATTGTTTACGAGAGCAAAGCCATTGATACCATACAAACTGATTTGGTTCCAAATATACAATTGCCATACGTACCTTTTGTGTGTTTTTCACATTATTGAGATCGAAGAACTGCTCCATCTGTAATATCCATGTGGCGGGATCCTTGCCATCAAACTTCCTCATATCGATTTTTGGAATATGGTGAGTCTTCAATCCAACATTAGCGTCTATGGAATCATGATTAACATTTCTTTTGTTCTCATCATGAGTTTCCTTTAGTACCCTTTCATCCTTAGGGACCATTTCTTGTAGCAACTTATTCATATTTATCTTCAATTCGTCCATGTCTGTCTTTAAATCTATCTTCAAATCATCCATCTTAGCTTCCACGTCAATCATATTAGCTTCTACGCCTTTCTTTAAACAGTCCATCTTAGCTTCTACACCTTTCTTTAAACCATCCATCTTAGCTTCTACATCTTTCTTTAAACCATCCATCTTAGATTCTATTCCTTTTTGTGCAAGGGACAGTTGTTGCACTTGGTCTTATAATTTTGATATATCATGTTGCATTTCTTCCTCTTCTTCATGAGTCATGCTAGATCTTTCAGGTTCCTTACTAGGTGTTTGCATTTTCTTTCCTCGGGTCATCAGTTACCGATAATAATGCTCAACTATGCCCTTTGAATTCCTTCAAAATAAAATTTTCAAACCAAGCTTAAGCAAAAATTTAAGAAAATCTACACACCTTTTTTCACTTTGTAGGAGCTTGATATTGCCTCTGATGTATCTTTGTACTTTCCAATCATCTACTTCTGAATTTGTGAGCTGTAGTAGCCCTCTGTGTCCTCTTTCCAATGCCACAAGTTTGACCCAAATTGGATTCTCCAAGGAAGAGTTATGTGAAATCTCCCACAGTGACTTGTTTATAGACTAGTTCAGTAGAGCGAACTTGTACGACGTGCCACGAGTCACTATTTCAACCTTTGGATCTGAAACATGCATACAAGAAACTACAGTCCATCCTCTTTCTGTACCTTCTTACGAAATTTCAATCCGATCCCCAGAGAGAAAGTTATGACGATTTTCCCCAGGTCACCTGTTTTGAATGTAATTCAGGAGTCTACAAAAAGACCAACTTCCTCAGATCATATCTCCACAAATATCGCGCGAAAACATCGGAAATTCGCACCCAAGGTTCAGCGTGATTTCTTCTCAAATGGGCTTTTTTTACAACTTTTGAAACATCACAGAAAAAAGTTATAGCGAAAATGCCACGATGACCTATTTGGAGCACCGAAACCCTAGAATCCAAAGCTCTGATACCAAATGTTATGTAACCAGCTCAAGAAAAGATAGAAAAGATAGATCAACGCCTTAGAATTTAGCCTCTTCAAGGGGGCAACCTCCTTTACATTACATAAATGAACAATTCTTCGATGATTCAAATGACAAAACCTCCTTTCTATATATAGGAGTCTAAGGAGTCACAATATAATCCAGCCGACCTAACAATAATAATATAAAGCCACAAAAATAACAATAGAGGGATTCTATGGGGCACAGAAATAACAACATGGGGGTAATAGGGGCACAAAAATATAAATAAGGGGTATAACTACAATAGTAATGGGGTAATCACTAGTATTATAGGGACCCAACAATCATGATCTTTATATTTTTCTAAAAATATAGTTTGCATCTTACTCCATCATCTTATTGAATTAGTCCCTAAACTCATGAACCATTTAAGAGCTCTATCCTTCAATGTTGCCATAAAAAAACACAATTTTTGAGTGTTTAACAAGTAACCATAAGATATACAAAGGATTTAAAATTCAAAGAGAAAGGTTTCCAAATTCTCTGACCTCAGACCATGAAATTGTTGAAGAAAACATGGAGGGATGTTCTTCATGTGCACCTACCATAAATATCTTGAATGGTAAATCCAATAAGATATTCTTCATTTTCATCATCTCCATCCATTTCTTCTACCTTCTCTATCACCTCCTCTTCTTCTACCTGTAAAAGTGGATGGTGATGTGGCTCTTATTGCACCACATCATCAAATGGGGGGGTTGGTGTTGGAGAAGTATTTTTTTTGGAATAAGAATGCTAATGCAATGAAATTTTCTATTCTGGAAATAAAATATATCTAATGAAATATCTTTTTTTCTTTCAGAAAGTAAAATAAATCAATCGAATAGGGAAGAAACAATGCATACATTGACACCTCCCCCCCAAAAAGTGATGAGCCTTGTTATTGCAACAAGAATGTTGCAACTCCCAAGGCTACCGACTTTAATTATCAACCCGAGGTTTGTACCAAATTAAGAGGTATATGCACTATATGTGCAACATACAATGTGTCATTCCATTGTTGTCATGATATAATGGAGTGCATGTAATGAAATCAAATGCTAAACTAATTGTAGAAAATGAAATGCTCGAAATGGAAAACTTAACCTATTGCAAGAAAGGAAATACAAGGAAAGAAACCTATTTTAATTGCATAAAGTAATGATAAATTTCAACCATTACATTTTAAAGAGTTTAGATCCATTAACAAAGTTTATTGGATGTGGCAATCAAGAAAATCATGATTGTCTTATCTAATTCACAAATTTGTCCATTAAAAAAATCGTTGAAATGCTTTGCATGGTTAAAGAGGCAAGTCCTAAGTGTTCTCTAGTATTCCCTAATCATTTATTTAGATACTAGGGGTATTTATTTAATCCTAGGGGGAAATAAGCAATCTTCTTGAGTGAATCGAGGCAAGTATATGCATGTTGAAAGGATACTACACAGTTTCCTGTAGTACTACTACAGGAAACAACAGATTTTCTATAGGGAGTTATAATTCATCGAATGAACAACCAAATCAAATCAAAATTTAATAGGATTTTTTTTTTTTTTTTTTACTAGGATGCCTTAGGTATCCATTCCATGTGGAGTCACTCAAAAAAACCTCTGTTAACCCATGCTAAAAATTGCAGAAAATTACTGGTCTAAAATCTAGAAATTCAAGAACTAGTGAGCTAGTAAATCTATCAAATTCCTAACCTAATCAAGTTCAAATTAAATGCGGTAATTTTTTATATTAACTAGAATTTGTTTGTGATCTAATGAAAGTGGAACCAACTCGATTGAATCTCATTGGCATACTCTAAAAAATAACATAATTTTACTGTTATTTGCCACAAAGGAGTTCCAAAAATCTAGATTTGGGAATACGCAAACTAATCCAACTAGTTAAATGATTAATATGGCTTTCAAAATATTTTCCAAGGATGAAATGATACTTGTGATCCTGAGAAAGAACTTACATCAACCATTTAACCCAATCCTACAACAAGAAATCATTAATACTAAATGCAGAAATAGAAAGAAACGAGAACAAGAGATGCATGTGAATAAGAAGTGAAAAAAAGAAAATCAAGTGAGACAAAAGGGCTCTAAGGCTCCTGGGATGGCCAAGTCCGAGGAAAATCAGAGTCCTACGAAGGAGACAAGGTTTATAAGCTAAGCATGAAACCAATCTTCATTATTTCCATCAATACAATTACATCCCTGCAAGAAATGACAATGGAGCTGCAAAAATACGAGTTCTCTGCACAAGAAGACTAATGAAAATCCACACCCTAGAGGAAAATATGACTTGGTACTTATACAAAATTATTAGGAATCATTACCCATGAAATAAGGAAGCTTTCGCCACAAAAATCCCTTGATTAGTGTATTAGGTTCCCAGTACTAGGAACCTGCATTAAATGGTAGGGAACACATTCCTAGATTTTCTGAATCATTGGAGCTCCACAATATGTGCCATAATTCCAATAATATCTTGTTGATTTATTATTTAATATTGATCCTCTTGTAGTTTGGAGCAGGTCCATAGATTATTTCATTCCCCAAATCTCCATAAACGGCCCAATATTCTCACAGTATTCCACAAAAATAAACAATATTAGGTACAAATGTGAAATTAGCCATAAACCTTCATAATGAACATATTAAATTTAAGAATACATTATCTATGCAAAAAGAGAGGTTTAATGTGCTGAAGGATTGTCAGATGGGCCTTAATTTATGTCTAATTTAATTTATGTCTAATTTAGAGGCCCATTAATAATGAACACACAAAATCAATCTAAAACTACTAAATTATTAGTTTATAACAATTTATGATGAAGACAAAAAAAAATGAATATACAACAACTAAATCAGTCGTTTATAATTATTATTAATGAAAGTAAATGAAATGCATATAAACTAATAAATTGGTTGTTTATATAATGAATATGAAACTACCAAAAAAAGATAAATGACTACTACAAATGATAAATTTGTGATTACAAATCACAACTAATTTTTGCATATATATGACTATTAGTAGCTAATTTACAATATCTTATAGCACAACTGAAATTTAGTCATATTTCTTTGGTCATTAATTGGTTTCAAATGATGACTAAAATTTGCATATGTATGACTATCACTAGATAATTTATAGTATCTTATAATGTGGCCAACATTTTGGTCATATTTCTTTCGTCATTGATTGGTTTTCTCGAGTGATCATGTAATAGTATATTTTGTTGTGTTACGATCATTAATTGTGGTAATTAATGACTAAATTTATAACTAAATATACTACTATATAATAAAATTGAGACAATTAATTAATGATTAAGCTAAATACAACTAAAATTCAGTCGCATTATAAGATACTATAAATTATCCACTTTTGGTCACCATATGAAAAATGGTTGTTTATAGGCAAATTTAGTCATTTTTGTAGTAACTAATTAGCCATTTTATACTAGTGGTAATAGTTGGGGGAGAGTTGAAGATAGATATTTCCAATATGGAGGCCATCATGAAGTGGAAAGTTCCTAATATTGTTTCTAAGGTCAGGAGTTTCATTGTATCAACATGGTACCTAAGGAAATAAATAGCCTCCTTTTCAGTAGCAACATTACAACTCCATGCCATAACAACGATTGGTAAGAGCCTCTAGTGTAGAAAGGGTCAACAAAGGGCCTTTAAGGAGTTAATGAATAATATCAATCAAGCATTATTCTTGGTGTTACCAAACTTGTAGTAGCCCTTCAAAGTGGAGACATATGCCAGTGGGTATGCTATGGAAGTGATCTTGATGTAGAGAGGAAAGCCTATATGCTACAATTTTGAAGTATTTCATGGGGTGGTTCTCAACTACCCTACATATGAAAAGGATCTCTATGCCTTGGTGTAAGTTGTGAAGAAGTGGAAAAAATATTTGATTATAAAGGAGACAACAATCCATACAGATCACCAACCACCATAGTTCCTTTATGCCCCAATTAAGCTACAACAAACCAAACATTACAAGTGAACGTGATTTCAATAAAAATTTCATTTAGAGATCAAGTAAAATAACACCATTCCAATCAAGCTGGTTTACATGCATGCAATGACAACCACACCAAATATCATAGTTTTGGGAACTCTTATGCACATGGAAACTTTCACCCATTATTCATATAGAGAGGCATACATAGAGGATGAGGACTCCAAGGAGGTGTTTCATCAGTTGCAAAGCTAGAGTCATGTGCATGATGGTGATAAAAAAGTTGACTGCCATCTATAGAAAGGGTTACTCTATAGGTTAGATAAGTTATGTGTTCCTAAAGGTGAGAGATTGTAGTTAATCAAAGAGGCTCACACCTCCAAGGTTGCAGGGAATTTTGGTGTATAAATGATAATAGCCAAATTGTAGAGGTATGTGTATTGGCCTAAGATGTCAGAAGAGGTATCTAGGTTCACAAGAGGATGCATTATTTATTGTAACAACATTCCTAGTAATAGGATGTAGGATTTATACTATCCCTTACCTATACATGCTTTTCGTTGGGAAAGTATTTCCATGGAATTTGTGGTAGGTTTAGCAAAAACTAGAAAGGGACATAACTACCTGTTCATGGTAGCCTCCAAGTTCAACAAGATGTGTGTTCTAATTGCATGTAAAAAGGTTATCATTGGGAAAGAAGAAAATAATTTGTTCTTTGGACATGTATGGGTGCACTTTGGGATACCAATGAGCATCATTTCAATAGGGGCACAAGGTTTCTTAGTGAATTTTTTACTACATTGTGTGATAAGATGGTCGTGAAGTTTAATAGATCTACAACATTCCATCCATAGACAAATGGGAAAATAGAAGCAATCAACAGGACTTTGGTGGAGCTTTTAAGGGTTGACAATTAAGCATCTGAAGACTTGGGATGAAAATCTAGTATATAGAAAACACTCTTATAACCATGTTGTCCACACTTCTTCTAGTAAATCCCCATTTGAAACTTGGATGTTTTCCACCTTCGCCTTCGGATATTGCATATGGACAACATAGAGGAGCGAGGGAGGATATTGTAGGGGATTCCTTAAGGGAAAAAAAAATTTGTTGAGAATATCAAGCATATCCATCTCCAAGTATAGGAGAAATTGTAGAATTCATGGGAAATATACAGGGCTATGCATGATTAACCTAAAATAGAGAGGTCATTCAAGGTGGGAGATGGAGTATGGTTATAGTTGAACAACGAGAGGTTATAGGGTCCTAGTAAGATAATCAAGGATCTGTGATATAGCCCTTTGAGATACTACAAAAGGTGGGAGATTTAATGCGTATAATATTCAATATACCACAATACATGAACATTTACTTAGTGGTGAATGTAGATAATCTAAAACTTTATGAGCCTTCTATGCTAGATCAAGAAGAGGAACAAGTCCTACTTTCTATAAAATATTTGGCACCAGATTCTCAAATAGAGTTGATAAAGGATACAATTTTACAAAAGATGTCCAAAACTATAAGACAAGGGTAGCAATAATTTTGGTAGATTGGTTTGAAAGGACAACTTCCATACAAGGTTAAAAGGTACACCCGAGAGAAAGTGGAGGAAATTTTTCCACACCTCATTTAGTAGAATCTTTTGGGGACCAAAAGCCTCCCCAAATGGGGAGGCATGATCTGAATAGGATCATTATATTATTTTTCATCCATCTTAATGATTTAGAGTGGAAAAGAGGTAGGAATCAAGTCAGATGACCATTTTTACCAAGTCCTATTTTTCTGAATTAGGGTTTGAAACCATTCAGAAGAAGTCATAAAACAACATTTTTTGGGGGTAAAATTTGCTACTTAAGCACAAAACTCCCTATACTATTCTACACACGTGTACTTTTCCAATGTTGTAAGAATTGTCTCAATTAGAGACTGTATGTAGAAGGTATGCTGCTCAAAAGTTTATCTTCCTATTTTAACCACCATCATTCAAGATGATTCTACATTAGCCCCAATTATTCATGGAAAATGGGCTAAAAATGTGATCATGATGAATAATAATCTATAATAGTTGATTGTTGGGTCCCTATAATACTAGTGATTACCCCATTACTATTGTAGTTATACCCCTTATTTATATTGTTGTGCCCCTATTACCCCCATATTGTTATTTCTGTGCCCCATAGAATCCCTCTATTGTTATTTTTGTGGCTTTATATTATTATTGTTAGGTCGGCTGGATTATATTGTGACTCCTTAGACTCCTATATATAGAAAGGAGGTTTTGTCATTTGTATCATCCAATAATTGTTCATTTATGTAATATAAAGGAGGTTGCCCCCTAGAAGAGGCTGAATTCTAAGGCGTTGATCTATCTTTTCTATCTTTTCTTGAGCTGGTTTCATAACATTTGGTATCAGAGCTTTGGATTCTAGGGTTTCGCTGCTCCAAACAGGTCATCGTGGCATTTTCGCTATAACTTTTTTCTATGACGTTTCAGAAGTCGCAAAAAAAAACCCATTTGAGAAGAAATCACGTTGAACCTTGGGTCCGAATTTCAGAGCTTTTCGTGCGTTATTTGCAGAGATATGATCTGAGGAAGTTGGTCTTTTTGCAGACTCCTGAATTACATTCAAAACAGGTGACCTGGGGAAAATCGTCATAACTTTCTCTCTGTGAATCAGATTGAAATTTCATAAGAAGTTACAGAAAGAGGACGGACTGTAGTTTCTTCTATATCTTTTTTAGAACCAAAGATCGAAAATTGTACACGTGGAACTTCATACAAGTTTGCTCTTCTCGAAAGGTCTATAATCAGGTCATCTTGGGAGATTGTGCATAACTCTTTCTTGGAGAATCCAATTTGGATCAGACTGGTGGCATTGGAAAGAGGACACAGAGAGCTACTACAGGTCACAAATTCAGAACTAGATGATTGGAAAGTACAGAGATACATCAAAGGCAATATCAAGCTCCTACAAAGTGAAAAAAGGTGTGTAGATTTTTTTAAATTTTTGCTTAAGCTTGGTTTGAAAATTTATTTTGAAGGAATTCAAAGGGCATAGTAGAGCATTATTATCGGTAACTGATGCCCCGAGGAAAGAAAATGCAAACACCTAGTAAGGAACCTTAAAGCTCTAACATGACTCATGAAGAAGAGGAAGAAATGCTACATGATATATCAAAATTACAAGAACAAGTGCAACAAATGTCACGCTCACAAAAGTTAACAGAAGCTAAGATAAATGGCGTGGAAGCTAAGATGAATGGCATGGAAGCTAAGATGGACAATTTGAAGATAGATTTGAACACAAATTTGAAGACAGACATGGCAGATTTGAAGACAGATTTGACAAATTTTCTACAAGAAATACTTACTAATGGTGAAAAGGTAGTAAAGGAAACTCATGATGAGAACAAAAGAAATGTTAATCATGATTCCATAGACGCTAATGTTGGATCGAAGAATCACCATATTCCAAAAATCGATATGAGGAAGTTTGATGGCAAGGATCCCGCCACATGGATATTACAGATGGAGCAATTCTTCGATCTCAATAATGTGCAAAACACACAAAAGGTACGTATGGCAACTGTATATTTGGAACCAAATCAGTTTGTATGGTATCAATGGCTTTGTTCTCATAAACAATTTATCACTTGGGCAATTTTTACGGAAGAATTGATAGCACATTATGAGGATACAAAAAGCAACACTTTTTTTAGCCAATTGATAAGTCTCAAACAAAAGGGTTCAATAATGGAGCACATTGAGGAGTTCCAAAAATTGAACATAAGGGTAAAAGATATTCCAGAGGAGCATAGGATTGATGTGTTCATAGGGTCTTTAAAGGATAATATCCAACATGATGTTCGCCTTTGGGAACCTGATTCATTAGAGAAGGCATTCAGGTTAGCAAGAAAAATGGAAAGCAAAATTATGGCAACTAGGAAGCATACCATTCACAACTATAAAGACAAAAGTGTTGTTGCCCCTAGTCTTCCACAACCTACAAGGTTGACACCACAACAATTGGAAGAAAAAAGAGCAAAAAGGCTTTGTTACAATTGTGATAGCAAATACACAAAAGGTCATAAGTGTGCTGAGAAGAAATTATTCTACATAGATTGTGAAGAGGAAGAAGAAAAGGAGCAAGAAAGGTCAAAAGAAGAGGATATACTCCAGGAACAAAGCCTAGATGAAGAACAAATAAATCCGACCATATCTTGTAATGCATTGGTGGGAATTACCACTCCTCAAACCATCAAGATAGAAGGACAAATCAAGAAGAAAAAGGTAATAGTGTTGATTGATTCAGGAAGCACCCACAATTTTATTCATTGTAGGGTAGCAAAAGAATTGAATTGCTTCCTATATCCAGCACCAGAGTGTCAAGTGATGATTGCAAATGGAGGAACAATAAATTGCTCTGGAAAGTGCCATAATATCAAGCTATCCATGGGAGAATATGTATTGACTAGCCCAATGCTTTCCATTCCAATGGGAGGTGCTGATGTTGTACTAGGAGTCCAATGGCTACAATCCTTGGGTACAATAGCTTTTAATTTTCAAGAACTTTTCATCAAATTTTCTACGGAAGGAAAGGAAGTTGAATTAAGGGGTATTGCAGGGAAACCAGGAAAGATAATCAGCTCTAATGGCATGACAAAGCTTCTAAAAAAGGAGCAAAGAGGTGTAATTGCACAATTATGTTCGCTAGATGTTTCCACATTGGAATCATCTATTTCTCTAGATCTCCAAAAAGTCCTGGACAATCATTCCAAGGTATTTGAGACTCCCAAAGGTCTCCCACCTATGCGTGATCATGATCATGCTATTCATCTGATTCCAGGAAGTGTTCCTCCAAACATCAGGCCGTACAGATATCCCTATGTCCAAAAAAGTGAAATTGAACGTATGGTTGCAGAAATGCTAGAGGTTGGTATAATTCAACCGAGTCAAAGTTCTTTCTCAGCTCCAGTAGTATTGGTGCACAAGAAGGATGGATCATGGCGCATGTGTCCGGATTATAGGGAGCTCAACAAGCTCACTATTAAAGATAAGTTCCCCATTCCTGTTATTGATGAATTACTGGATGAATTGCATGGATCAATTTACTTCACCAAGTTGGATCTTCGTTCGGGATATCATCAAATCAGAATGAAGATTGAAGACATTCCGAAAATGACATTTAGAACTCATGAGGGTCATTATGAATTTTTGGTCATGCCTTTTGGCCTTACCAATGCACCTTCAACATTTCAAGGTTTGATGAATTCAATTTTCAAACCATTCCTTAGAAAATTTGTGTTAGTATTTTTTGATGATATACTAATCTACAGCAAGTCTTGGAAGGATCATGTTGAACATGTTGACAGGGTGCTACAACTATTGGAGGAGAAACAATTATATGCAAAAAGATCCAAATGTTTCTTTGGAGTCCAGGAGGTGGAATATTTGGGTCATATTGTATCTCATGAAGGAGTTAAGGTAGACCCTAGCAAAATTAAAGCCATTAAGGAATGGAAAATCCCCACATCCATAAAGCATCTGCGAGGATTTCTTGGGTTGACAGGGTATTATCGCAAGTTTGTTAAGAATTATGGGAGAATAGCAGCACCTCTAACAACATTATTGAAGAAAGATTCATTTTCATGGACTCCAGAAGCAACAAAGGCCTTTGAACATCTTAAAGAGGCAATGTGCCAAGCACCGGTCTTAGCTACACCGGACTTCACAAAAACCTTTATTGTGGAATGTGATGCTTCAGGAAATGGAATTGGTGTTGTTCTAATGCAAGATGAAAGACCCATTGCTTTTGAAAGTCGTCCAATCAAGGGAAGGTTTTTAAGCAAAGCTATTTATGAGAAGGAAATGTTGGCAATACTCCATGCACTTAAGAAATGGCGACCCTACCTAATGGGAAGACACTTCAAGGTAAAAACGAATCATGATAGCCTTAAATACTTTTTAGAACAAAGATTATCCTCTGAAGAGCAACAAAAGTGGGTCACAAAGATGTTGGGTTATGACTTTGAAATCATCTACAAAAAAGGGAAGCAAAATGTGGTGGCAGATGCACTCTCAAGAAAGGATGAGGATGTGGAAGCATTGTTGTGTGCCATTTCTATTATCCAACCAGATTGGATAAACGAAGCAAGGGAGGAATGGAAGAATGACGAAGAAGTGTGGGCACTTATTCGAAAGCTACAACAAGATTCCAGTACATCTGATACATTTAGCTGGAAAAATGATTCGTTATGGTACAAAGATCGCTTATACCTCTGTAAGAATTCCCAGCTAAAACAAAAGATTCTTATGGAATTGCACACTTCTCCCTTAGGAGGGCACTCAGGATTTTTAAAAACTTACCACAGGGTTAAGAAGGAATTTTTTTGGGATGGCCTTAAATCAGATATTCAAAAGTTTGTGGCGGAATGTTTGGTTTGCCAACAAAATAAAGTTGAAACAATTAAGACACCGGGTCTATTACAACCTTTATCCATTCCCAGCCAACGTTGGGAGGAGGTTTCAATGGATTTTATCACAGGTTTACCCAAGTCTGAGGGAAAGAGTGTCATCATGGTGGTAGTTGACAGACTTACCAAGTATGCACACTTTTGTGCATTATCACATCCATTTAAAGCCAGTACAGTTTCTACTGCATTTATGGAAACAGTTCAAAAGCTACATGGAAACCCAAAGATTATTGTAAGTGACAGAGATCCCATTTTCACTGAAAATTTTTGGACAGAATTATTTTCTTGTCTTGGTACTCAGTTAGCTCATAGCTCATCTTATCATCCTCAATCTGATGGGCAAATTGAGATAGTAAACAAATGTTTGGAAGGATATCTTCGTTGCTTTGTATCTGATAAACAGACACAATGGGTCAAATGGTTGCCTCTGGCTGAATGGTGGTATAACACTTCCTTCCATATAGCAACAAAAATGACCCCATTTATGGCACTTTATGGGTATCAACCACCATCCATCACATCATATTTAAGAGAAAATTCTAAGGTTCATGCAGTGTAACATCACATCGAACATCAACAAAAAGTCCTCCAACTCTTAAAGGATAACCTCGTGTTGGCACAAAATAGAATGAAACAACAGGTAGATCAACATCGCAGTGAAAGAAGTTTTGATGTAGGTGATTGGGTATTCCTATGGCTACAACCATATAAGCAAATGTCCCTAAAGCAAGCTAAGAAGGATAATAAATTATCACCAAAGTATTATGGTCCGTACAAGGTGTTGCAAAAGATTGGTACTATGGCATACAAATTGGAGCTTCCTACAGCTTCTCGATTGCACCCAATTTTCCATGTTTCATGTTTAAAGAAGGTTATAGACGACAAGCTCCCAATTCAAACAATATTGCCATAACTTGACGAGGAAGGAAAAATTATATTGGAACCGGAAGCAGTCACAGAAACAAGAACTCGACAGCTACGAAATCGATCAATTTCAGACTATCTTATCAAGTGGAAGAACTTATCCGCTGAAGATTCCACATGGGAGGATGATAATTTTATGCAGAAGTATCCAAAACTACTCAAGCGTTGAGGACAACACTTTTTTGAAGGAGAGGGCCATGTTGGGTCCCTATAATACTAGTTATTACCCCATTACTATTGTAGTTATACCCCTTATTTATATTGTTGTGCCCCTATTACCCCCATATTGTTATTTCTGTGCCCCATAGAATCCCTCTATTGTTATTTTTGTGGCTTTATATTATTATTGTTAGGTCGGCTGGATTATATTGTGACTCCTTAGACTCATATATATAGAAAGGAGGTTTTGTCATTTGTATCATCCAATAATTGTTCATTTATGTAATGTAAAGGAGGTTGCCCCCTCGAAGAGTCTGAATTCTAAGGCGTTGATGTATCTTTTCTATCTTTTCTTGAGCTGGTTTCATAATTACCAAGTTCTATTTTTCTGAATTAGGGTTTGAAACCATTCATAAGAAGTCATAAAACAACATTTTTTGGGGGTAAAATTTTCTACTTAAGCACAAAACTCCCTATACTATTCTACACACGTGTACTTTTCCAATGTTGTAAGAATTGTCTCAATTAGAGACTGTATGTAGAAGGTATGCTGCTCGAAAGTTTATCTTCCTATTTTAACCACCATCATTCAAGATGATTCCACATTAGCCCCAATTATTCATGGAAAATGGGCTAAAAATGTGATCATGATGAATAATAATCTATAATAGTTGATATTATAACTCTAATTAATAGTTGCATGACTCAAACTTAACCACTAGTAGGTTATCAATTTTTGTTATAATGAAGCCACTAGGAGGAAAAGGGGTTCCATTCTATTCAAGTGCATTTTGTTCCATAGTTGAGCAAAGTAGATGAGAGTAGATAGAGGGAGAGAAAATAAAGAGGGTTTTTAGACTAATGTAGTCCACAAGCCAGAAATCTCACTCCTTTGTACTTGCATCATTTCTATTTAGAGAAATAGAGAACAAATCAAACTCAACTTCCATCTAGGTTTTCTTTCAAAAGGGTTTTATAGGTCATATTTGATGTTCATTATGGTTTTTTAGTTGTATTTAATTATTCTCTATTTTTTATATATTTTATATATTACATGTGTAAAAATAACATAATAATTAACAAATCAATAATTTTAAGGAGAAAATAACCTCATAGTGTAGATTTTGGATTTTAAGTATAATTTTAGTAAATTTGTTGTGACAAACTATCAAGTGGAATATTCATAGTATTCTATGGATAAACCTATCTAAACTATGTTTTGACATGAATGATTCAAAATTATATGCCTCCCATGATAATACTACCACATCTATATATATTCTTAGCAATTCACTATCCATGCCTTCGCCTTGAGCTCTGTACTCAGACTTCATATTGGCATACTTACATATTTTACATATGGGATCATTTACATAACTTGATTCTAGTTATTACAACACTTATTTACACTTGGAACATAATTAGGTCAAATACAATCCATGAATTGAGACTAGAGATTTTAGAACTACATTCATTTACAATGCACTCTAGATATTAAGTTCTTTACAAAGCCAATTGGTACTTTCCTAGGATGGAATATAACATGTGTTGCTTTAGTGAGTTGGATACTTGTTGAATGTGCTTTAGATGTTATTTCTAGGTTTTTCTAAAGATTAGGACCCCATCTAGATATACGATTACAAATAATTAGTGAATGCCCATAAAATTTCATCGTTCATCCTCAAGAACATCATCAACACATTAATCAAGTTGAATAGCATGAACAATCACTCAAATATATCTAACCTAGACTTGAAGGTTACATACAAAAAATAAATTGACACAATTAACACCTAGTGATCACTTGGATTTAGATCAATCTTATATAAATCCTTAACACCTTTGCATTGATCAAGAAGTTAATTGTGCTAGGAGATAAGGTATTAGTTCTAACTATGATTTTTTTGAAGGTGTGTAGTCAACAAAAAGTCATCATGTTCCATCCTTCTTACGAACAAACACAAAAAGAGTCCCATAAGGTGAGGATCATAGTCATGGAAAATTTTAGGGGCTAATATTCACAGGTGGGCTAATTTTCCATGATATTTCAAAAAAAAAAGATTCACCAATTTCCATTTTTTATAAAAATGATTTGTCCACATTTTACAATATAAAATTAGTTTACCTTAAAAATCGCCAACATTATATAGAGAGTATATATAGAATCATTATAAATTTGCACAAATTTACAAATACATCAATAAATATTTTATAGTTTGCATATTAGGGACTAGTGAGATTCACCAATGTTTTTAAACTTCAAGATAATTTTTCATGCTTAAAATTTTCCCTGATCTTATTCAAATGCACTCTTTCTATATCAACTCTTTAATTCATCATTTGATATGTTTCTCTCTAGAAGAGATCTGTAACACCCCTTTTGAAACCCCCAAGTTTTGTAATTTGTAATTTTTACTTATGATGTTAGGGTTGACCAACATCGATAACTTGACAAACTCTGTGTGACGTAATATGTGTTTTGTTTAATATATTTCCAAAATATGAAGAAGAGACCATACAACATGGATCTAGATCCCTAAGAGGAATTTTTGAGGGGAAATTGGAACTTTCTTATCTCATCCTAAATTAAAGGTCCATATTTCATATTTGGTAGTTCAACTACACAAATGCCAATAGTTACGGGAATGAATGGGGAAATGATATTGAACTACTCCATAGGTATGGCTATGTACCCATTATAGAGCCTTTCTAATTGTCCAAGTAGCCAAAGATGAGGACCTACTATTCGCATGTAGGCATATTGTTGTTGGACAGATGGGGGACAACGAGAGGAGTGCATGTAGTTTCAAACAAAGGGAAAGCAATTTCTATTGCATTTTTGTGTGTGCCATGAATAGAGGAAAAAAAAATGTGTTTGAACAATAGATAACCAATGAGAAGAGAACATGACCACACATGGGTGCTAAAATAGTGACTCTAAACATAAGGTGATATAAAACCTTACAGGTTTCAACAAATTTTGTAAGGGAGTTCTGAATTACATAATTTGTTAAGTCGGTGTTGAGGTGTTCATCTTGACCTAGAGGGTCACAAGATTTTTTGAGTAATTTGTATGAACCAAGCATGAAATGCACTTAGAAAAGGGAAGTATTAAGGAACTATTGGTTTAGAGAAGGTATCCATTTTGTGTTTTGCAAGCCCATTATGGAAACACCATGAGTTGTTAATAGGTGTAAAATCAATGGTTTAAAGGAAACATATTTATTTGTATGTATGAAGGAGAGTTACCTTTATGTTCTCTACCCTGTGATTAATGTTAACTTTGAGTGAGTCTTCCTCTTAAGGTATTAGACCTGTTTTGGGAATGACTAGTTATAAGAAAACTACAATGTAACAGAGCCTATGGTTGCGAGGTAAGTGAATCTCCCTTATTTGGTTTCCAACTAAGTGTAAGGAGACATAGATAAAGGTATTTATTCTTCTTTAATGAAACGGATTTACTTATTCGGAGTTTCATGAATGTTTTCATGTTGGGTTATTTCATATATATGTATGATGATCTAAAAATATTGTTTAATTGTGTTTTATTAAAAGTTGTTAATGCTTATAAAAACGAACTTTGTATGTGGAAGTTTTCCATAGTATATTTTCCATCACGTTTTGAAGTATATTGTGTTGTGGAAAATAAATCAAGTGTTGAAATGAGTTATGAGGCTCTTTATGTATCTGTATTGTGAATGTCCATTATCGGTCTAGTTATGGGATGGAATGATTTCTTTGTATTCCTATGATGGGAGACTTTGTTGCCTCTAGAGGTAAGCCAAAATGATGGCCGCTCTATATATAATAGTTTTGGAGTTGAAGTATGGAGTTGTAATTCCAAAGGAGTGATTGAGATTTCATTTAGCTAGGTAAAGTCTGTGGATTTGACCATGGGCCATCTCAGTGTCTTGTTTAGAGAATAGGCTAGTTGTGGGCATTGTTTCAGAATTGAACAATGGGATGTTATCCCCTCCACTTGGTTTTAAACTACACTAGGGGACATCTTTAGCTCGTTGTGATAAGGTTGAAGGAGTAGGCTCCCCTACTTCCCAGTATATGTGGCCTATGGGCTATTGGATATAGTCTTGGTGTTATAGTGGCAGTTGCTAGGTTTTATCTTACATATCACCCAAATTCACCATAGTTAAAAAAAAAATGTAAATTATCTATAACTTCCTCACCAAAAATATGATCTCTACTCTATTTTAAAAATTTCCATATTTGAACATATGAGTAAGCTATGTTATGGTTATGGTTTCAACCTACAACAATGGTTCTGTAAGGCCTACTCACATCAAAGAATTACACATCTTCAAATGGGAGACATCACATATTTGGACACTTTCATCGCTACCAAATGTAATTAAATTCATGAGTGCTCATGTCAGGAGGGGTTCAAACCCCTCCTACAAAAAAAATTATACCTCAAAAGAACCATTTTCATGCTATTGAAGAGGGAGTATCTAGAGCCCCCAAATGGAGGAGAATCATAGAACAATACACTAGTAGGAGCACAATGGAAATCTTGATTCAAGAGTTGGTGCCTACATAAAGTATCAACCAACCCCAAATATAAGGTAAGGCCTAATAAACTCGAAAAATATAGAAAATACATGAAATACCTTTCCCTAATCTATAATTTGATAGTCATATGGCCTTAGAAGAAAGTTTTAGTAAGATGGATCTCTAACAAATGACAATTGAATGATCAAATTGACCTGGATCTCGGGGAAAAAGGATTCTTTATAGTCATGTTTACAAGCTTGGAAGTCAAGACCAGAGTGTTTGAAAGGAATCCTTACTTTCACAATAATGCATGTTTATTTATGAGGTTTTGGGAGGAATGAGATAACCTTTAAAAGGAGAAATTTCTAGTAGCCACGATATGGGTGAGACTATTTTCTCTACCAAATAATTTTGGGATCCATAGATTCTTGAAGGAATAAGTAACTCAATAGGTTCCTTTCTCAAAATTTTAGAGGCCACCAAATGAGGGAGATACACCTCATATGCCATAATATGTGTCCTCATGGATATCTCTTAACCATTTTTGTAGTCCATTAAAATATCATACCAAGATGAAATTTGGAACCAACATCTAGATTATGAACATGTTTCTTTCCATTGTTGAAAATTCCATGAATATGGGAATTTATGCATACTTCCTAATTTTTCAGGAGGAATCTCAAAAGGAACTTTAAATAAAAGATCCAAATGGTTTTCAAAGAGAAACAACTAGAAGAAGAAACCCTAGAAACTAACCCATTCAACCAGAGGAAACCTCAATTCCAACTAGAAATATGTATTCTATGCTTAACCAGGACACATAAATAGAAATACTTGAATATCTCGTGAACTTAGACTCAAACATAGAGGAGACCTAGGTAAAAACCTCTCCTAAAAGGAAGGCTTTAGAAACCCCACTAGAAATCCCAGCTTGGGTTGAGGTACTCATGCCGAATGCAGCCATAATAGATGAAAAGGAAGAAACTAAAATATTGAATAGAGATGAGAAAATCATGTTAACTCTAATTGAATAGTGGAAAAAAATAATTGGATGTGACCATAATAGATGAAAAGGAAGAAACTAAAATATTGAACATAGATGAGCAAATCATGTTAACTTTAATTAAATAATGGAAAAAAAAAATAAGTATGATCCTAGAACATTAGAAGGCTCAATGTCACCAAATAAATTAAAGAGTGAAGGACCAGCTGTAGGAATCCATTGAAGAGTGAGGATCGCCAGGAAAGGGTTTGGTGGAACTTACACAAAGTGGGAAAGGGAAAGCTTAGTCTTATAAGGTATTCAAAAAGGGGGCAAGAGGACAAATAAGGCCTTGATTCAGATAGTCGGAAAACACTTGGTTAATACTAGATAGGTGACATAGTTATTAGAGGTGTTTTCCACACCAAAAAAATCCACACGATGGATATTATTTCCTAAATCGTTTGCAATCTCAATGGTAGAGTTAAGCAGAGATATTTTAGGGACCAAATTATAAAGGAAAACCAAACCATATATATGATACAGGATATGAACGTTCCAAGTGACAAAGTTAAGGAGACCACCTCTTAGTGCTAGAGGGGTTGTGAAGTCATAAAGTTGGATTCTAGATGAAGCATAAGGGGTTCAAACACTCTTTAGAACCCGCGGTAAGTATCATTCCAAGGTTGGATAATGCTTCCTCGTATTCTCGCAAACTAATTCTATTGTGTAGGGTCTAGGGAATAGGGGTGTATAATAAAGGTATATGACCCACATATACTTGTAGAAAAAGCAGACTTCCTAGCTAACATAAAAACAAAAATTTCCCTCCATAATGAGGAAATATAGATATTAGGCAAAGACTTCAATCTTATTAAATATCTATATGAGAAGAAGGGGTGCATTGTAATATTAGAATGATAGGCGCAACAATTCCAAAACCTACTATGTCAACTTTAAGTTGAAAACCTAACCACTATAAATGGGACTTATACTAGGAATAATTCCACAGTAGGTAAACAACAAGTGGCTAGTAGATTGGATCAATTTATAATGTCAGAAGTCTTGTTGTAAAAGTATATCTTTGTTGAAGTCAATATTATTCCAAATACCAACTCATATCATTAGACAATTCATTTGGAACTAGACCTTAAAATGATTCTCATAATAATCCCTTTATATTTGAAATATTTTGGTTTCAAGACCCAAATTTTATTCTAAAAGCAAAAGTTTGGTGGGGGGCCATAAGTCAAAGGTAGAAATAACATGCATGGTGGTGGCTTAAGTCCCATCCACTTATGATTTAATTGTTGATTTCATATTTTTTCATGGGCCAAGGAATATCTCTCATGAAGTTATGGTTCACTCCCGTCCATGGGAATATTTTGATGGAGCCTCCTTTGATGGTGGTAAATGTGGGGGGGGGGGGGGGGGGGGGGGGGGGGGGGGGGGGGGGGGGGGGGGGTGGGGTTGTGGTTCTTTTTCTAATATAAAATAATTCCTATGAACTCCAAATTGGGCTACGTAGGGACACGAATAATGATGCAGCATTATACACTCTAAAACATGTACTTTGTTTTTCCACTAAAAATGGTTTCAGGAAGCTTCAAATCTTCGACGACTCTATGTTTATTATAAATTGGTTTAATGAGGTCACTAGATATCACATACACACAATGTTTCCTATTTTGGATGAGATCATGGAGTTAAAACATGGTTTTGATTAGAACTCATATTGTCAAATTTAAAGGAGAGGAACACAATTGTTGATGCCCTTTCCAAGGCAGGCATGAAACATAACCTGGGAAGATGGAAGATTACAAAGTGGACAAATGACACACATTATGAGTACTACCACTAGAATTTTATAAAAGGTTAATTGATGGATCATTGAGCATTTTTAAGAACTTTTATGTTTTTTCTGGTTCTATTTCTTTACTAATAATTTTTCCTAGATGGAAGTATGCCTTTTATTATGGTGATGTATTTATGTAATTGATGAACACACTAAACATTTTTTGGAAAGGCATGCAAGGCCTACTTTTTTTTTTGGAGGGATGGATGTTTTCAAAAATAGTCGTTTTTGAATTCACTTTTGTGTGTATACAAAATGTAATTTTTAATCCTGTTGATGAAAATTCCAATTTTTCTTTGGATAAAAGTATGCATACCTTCCAAATTAAACTCAAAGAATGGAATAGGAATGAATTTGGTCACATTCTTAAAGAGAAAAAAGTGTTGTAATACTATTTCCAATAGGTGCAACAACATATTATCTTAGGAGGATGCACAAACGCCTTGGTAATGGAAGAGGGACAACTAATCAATCCAATGTGGTGTTGAAGAAATTAGGAAGCGATCCTCTAGAAACAAAAATTCTGAGTGTGGTCAAGAAAAGAAGGAGAATGGAACTCAAAATTCTTCCATAAAGAGATAGTGAAACACAAACATAAAAACTAGATATTTTCCCTCTCCTCATAGGATGGGAAACATTTAGTGTAAGAAATATATTTGGAGCAAGAACCTATCTCCTACTATCGTTCCCTATTAATGGAATCCACTCCAAATAGAATGAAAACCTTACAAAGAATTACATCTCATATTTCCTCCTTAGTTCATCCAACCTAAAATAAAGCCTTGATGTGAGAAGTCTCATTTGCAAAGGTGTAGGATTCATTGATGGTGATGCCAAATAATAAAGCCCCAGGACCAAATGATTTCATAATAGACTTCTTCCAATCATGTTTGACTTTTATAGGCCCGAAGGTGCATTTTTTGGTCGAATAATCTTGCCACTCACAAATAATATATCGAGGACTCAATGCTACTCTTACAACATTAATCACCATATTTGATATAGTTGACTATGCCAACATTTTTAGACCAATATCCCTGTGTAATGTTATCTATAAGGTTTTATCGACTGTCATTATCAATTGACTTAAACCTCTAGTTAGTACTATCATATCCGCAGAGTAGACAAGTTTTTTAGAATCTCTAAATCTTGGATGGGATAGTGGTAGATCACAAGGTCATCCACTCCCTACATAAATCCAAGTGAGCAGGAACGTTGATAAAACTATATCTCTCAAAGGCCTATGATTGATTAAAATGGGAATATCTTCTCCAAACCCTTCAAAACTTCGAGTTTTTGGACCAGTGGATTTATTCAATCAAATCATTAATCTCTGCCCCATTTTTCTCAATTCTCTTAAATGGATCTCCAACATCGATATTTAATGCTTCCAAAGGTCTTCGTTAGGGGGATCCCCTCTCCTATTTTATTTTCATACTTGCAAGGAAGGGCCTCAGAAGATACCTCAAAGTAGCAAGACAACAAAATAAAATCATAGGGATTTTCCTATATCATATCAATCTACCCATCACTCATTAGCAATTCATTGATGATATTATGATTTTTGGATTACCAACTCTGGGGGAGATTACCGCTTTGAAAACCATTCTCGATGAATTCATGGAGGCTTCAAGTACGGTGATCAATACCAATACCAACAACACAACTCTCTCAACTCTCTCTCTCTCTCTCTCTCTCTCTCTCTCTCTCTCTCTCTCTCTCTCTCTCTCTCTCTCTCTCTCTGTAGCTTATTGGTAGGACATACTACAAAATATCTCCAACAAATTAGATTGTTGGTATTTTCATATAATCAAGTTGGCAGGATGAATGTTCCTCAAACTCATCATCCAAGCTCTCTCAACATACCATCTATTAGTTCTAGCAATTCCTACAATATATTTTAAGAACATCATTATTATGTATAGAAATTTTCTCTAAAGAGGAGCAAAGAAAGAAAGAAAATGGAAGTTGGTAACCTGGGAGAAACTCTACATCCTCAATCTAGCTGGGGATTTGCGACTCAAAATCCCATATATGCTCAACAAAGACATGGGAGCTAATATCTAGTGGAGGTGGCTTCAAGGAGGTAATGAATTATAGAAACAAAATTGGAAAAACAAGTACACCCATCCATGTTCTCAATCGAGAAATCTAAGAGTGATAAAATGCCCATTCGGATCTTCAATATGGAATCTGGCATGATAAAATCAAAGCCTTATTTAAAACCATGCCTTCTAGGAGATCAAGAATGGTTGCACAACACTGTTTTGGAAGGATGCTTGGAAACAATTACCTCGCCTGGGTGATTGTGATGAGTTATGGAATCTAAAGGATTTTACAATGAATTAACAATGTACCAAAACAAAGGTATTTTAGAAACCATCTCCTTAATCTACTCTACGAAGAATGTGGAAGACAATGGAGGATTGGCTTGATCACCCAAATATGATAACTTGACATATACTAGTGATCCAAGTGGATCTTAAAATACTCAAATTTTGACTGTCTCAAAATTAGTTGTAAATGGCTCCATTGTAGAGAACTTGAAATTCAGAATCCACCGCAACTTGAATGGGCTAAAAAGGACTATGTATGCCAAAGTTATCGCAGGTCAAAATTCTGGTTTGACAGGCAAAAATAATTCAAAGTCAAAGGATAGGTCAAAGTTGAATAAAATGAGGCAGTTCATACAAATTTGATCGCAGTATGATAGATCACATCATCATGCTAAAATGGCAGCATGAGGAGTTTCCACATGTCACTTGGATTTGGAATTTTCAGCATCCAATTAGGTCAATTAAATTATGCCACGTTGCATCCATACAACTAACATGGTGTACAGTCACGATACATGGCGCTGACTAGATAGGCTTGACTGGATGGTGATTGGGAAAAAAATAATGTCATGGCCATGTGAACCCCAATGATTAGGAGCCACATGGCCCAGTCAGAGATTTCCATGTGGCCCTATGACAAGTAGATAAGTGACAACATCATTGTTAGGCACATGGACAAATTACGTGAGGATACGTGGCTATACGAATGATGAAATGCTAGCGGATGTGGTTATGGTGATTGGGCATACAATATGGCATGGGGGGCAATCATAGGGTGCCACGTGGCCTATATGAAGGTGTCACATGGACTTATGAGAGGCATCCACATGGCCTTGGGATTCACAATAAAATTTTGTTATAAACTAAATGACCCTCTATCAAATCGAATATAAGATCTACGCCACGCAATACATGCGCCCTACCAACACGCCATGGGTGGAACTTATCCCATATAGGTCATTAGTGATACTTAAAGTTTATTATTGTCTTTTTTGGTGGTAAAGAGTGCAGGCATGACATGACCTGTGGTTTTATTCGCATTCATATGACCAAGTGATGAAGTTGTAGGGCGTCATGTACAGGGCCAATGGCTCGAAGGTCATATGGATTCAATGTGATCAAAGTAGATTCGACAAGCAAGCCAAACTACCACTAAAAATTGTTCAACAACCAATCCATAGATGAGACTGATGGGGTTTGAATCTGCATATGTCATCGGCCAGTCCACCAACCAGTAGTCGCCATAACATGACCTATGGCCAATATAAAACAAAATGGCTCGTGGTTTTATTGCATTCAATGCAACCAACGCCATAAAGTTGTAGGTCATTATGGAGGTCCAATGATTGTTGGTCATCCTACCCACATCCGACCATAACGAAGGAGGGTGTTGTGGGTTTTAACCCTATACATAAATTACATGCAAACAAATTCTTAAAACAAAAAATATACAATGGTGAGAACATAAAACAAATATACACAAATATTTTCCCCTAGATCCCACAACCGGACTACCAAATTAAATTTTCATTGTATTCCTTTCAATGTTACAATACATAACATTGCACAAAAACATGGGTAGGGACACCCACCATCTTTGGGTCTGCCCCTCATCCTTGGGTCTGCACAACTATTATTGAGTCTGCATAATAAAAACATAACACATAGCCAACAAGTAGTGTGTGGAGCTACTCGTGGAAAGAACATAACAGATACTCAACAAGTGAAAAATGGCAGAGGGCCAACGACTCATTTAATATTTGTTCAATGTTTAAAATAGTTCAGCACAACGTCTATTGACCCAATGATTTGAACCTGGGAGATATTCCAGACAAGAAAAGCACCCAACCATTTGGGATACATTATGATTTGTTGTTTGATTAATAGGGAGTGATTGTTTTTGTTGATCTGCTAGTAGTGCATATGGAAAAGGGAGGTTATCTTGGCCATTCATAAGACTTTTTGAGTGTCGTAAGAGACCAGATAGGGGTTTTCGGGCCTTCTAAGTAGTATGGTAGTGAAAGAATTGAAATTTGATGTAACCAAAGAGCCATCATTGGTTTTGGTGGCTCAACGCTAATTTCCCACTATTTCTGAGGCAGATTTCTAAAGGGAGGATTGGAGGGGCTAAGCGAAACATAGTCGAGTTTATACTCAAATTACTCATATTTTTCACAAGGATTTCATTTGTAAATGTCTATTTTTTCATTTGAGAAACCAATTTTCAGGGGATCTTCAGATTGGTGTTTTGAGGGAAGGCCATAATGACACTTCCTCAGGAAGTAGTAATGTTTATGTCATTGGTCTTCGAATTGCGTGACAATTATTAAGGTGAAGCATATGAGTTGATTCTGAGAAGTGAAGTAAAGAGGACTTGTTGCTACTTTATGTGAAAGTATCCCTTTTATGCTTTCTTTTATTTTCGAAATATAATGAATATATGAGTGAGAGTTCTTTGTAGGAGAACATCTCTTTTTAGGAGAGACAATGTTGCTCAACGAGAGATTCTCTTTCTTATATTGACACATATTTGCATGTACACATTATCTAGTTGTAGAGATCAACAAAGTGGCCACCCAATAATTGAAGCAAGGCCCAGAGATGTAGTCCACACTGGATGAACTTCGTTATCATATGGTCGTCATCTTATTTCTATTGCTTTCCCGCACTTCTCCACAGTTTTATGTTGAGTATAACATGCATTCTTTATATTTTTAAGTCCGTTTAATTTAACTGTTGATATCTGAACATGTAAGAAGTACGAAATTTTTAAAGACTCAAATTTTTAAATCTTGCAAATTCTTAGTGATGATCAATTTTCAGATCAAGTGGTATCATAGTAGGTCTTACCAGATTGCAAGCATGAGTGAGAGTTTGAAGCATAAAAGGCTACAAGAAGTCAAAGATATTAACCTATCTCTTTGAATGGAGAATATTGAGGTTATAGGATGCCTTGAATATGTGGAGGATGAAAAGAGAAAGTTACGTATCATGTTGCAAAATGTTATTTAGGAGCAAACTAGGGAATTCTCTGCTACCGAAGCAATAAAAAGTCTCTCCAAGGCTAGACAAGTTTGCAATCATGGTGAGTATAAAGGATATGGACCTTATCAGGATAATATTAATGTTTGCACCTTTTGCTAGTTGGAGAACACTTCCTATGTACTGCACCAAAAGAGTAGTTTCCTAGAAGCTTCATCTACCTCTTCATCTACAACATATAAGAAGGAGGAGATGCCTACACTTTAGGAAGAGGACTAAGGGTCACAAATAGAAAAGGAGGTAAAAGATACTTCATGTTCAAGTTAAATTTGTTCTCGTGATAATGATAATGCTTCGTTTGCATCATTTTAGAAACATACAAAGGCATTGGTATGAAATTGTTGACCAAGATGGGATACAATGGAAAGGGTATTAGAATTAATGGTTACAATATCATTAACCTTATCGAGGTAGGATTACAACCTCGACATGAAGGATTGGGATATGTCCAAAAATAAATTGGAGAATGCTCCAAAACTATAGAGACAATGATCTGAATGGAAAATGACATCCACCCGTGGTATTCATTCACCCATGGAATTTACCCATGGTATTGTAAGTGGCATCCACTCATGGTATTTATACACCCATGTTATTCATCCGCCCATGAAATTTACCCGTGGTATTGTAAGTGGCATCCACCCATGGTATTTATCGACCCATGGTATTATAAGTGGCATCCACTCATGTTATTCATTCACCCATGGTAATGTGACATCCACCAATGGTATTCATTCACCCATTTTATTTACCCACCCATGGAATTTACCTGTGTTATTGTAACCAAAAACGTTTATGAGTAACAAGTCACATTTCGTAAAAGGCCAAATTGTCTGCCACAATGTAGCTTTTATAGTTATTATTTGTTTTAGTAAAAATAAGTTTCTTTGTGGTTTTTTTTATTGGGTGTTCTTCTCTTTTTCTTCTTGCATTTCAATTTTTTAGATATTGTGGGCCTCCCCCCCAAGGTCCATTTCAATCTTTTAGATCTTGAGGGCCTACCCCCAAGATCCGAATCAGTGGTATCAGAGCCAGGCTACGACTACATGAGAATGAGGGTTTGATGCATATTTCAGTTTCAAAATTTTATACAAATATTCAACAATGTTCATGCATGTGCAACAACCTCCACAGAGCTCTTTCTTGGGCAAAGTGGGAAGAATTTTATTTTTCTCATTTTTCTTGCAGGAATTTTTTGGGCGGGAGTTTGCAGATCATATTTGAAACTTTTACTCAGATATTTACAAAAAAAAACATAACATATCTGGATTCCTTGCGAAAAAATACCCAAATAAAAAAAAATAAAAATAAAAATAAAAATCCAAATCGGAGACCGAATGAGGGATATATCGTTGATTTAAAATCAACTGTGTTGAAGAAATTTTTCTGATGGAAATTCGTGGATGGCGAATCTCCTATCATTTTTTTGTAGTTTTTGTGTAGAATTTCAGAAAAATTATTACATATCTGATCTCCTCTTGAAAAATAACCCAATTAAAAAAAATGGTTCGAATCAGAGTTCAGATGTTGGAGATATCACTGATTTAAAATCAACGATTTTTTTCAGAACTTTTGTGACGACGGAACAATTGTACCGTGAATCTGAGATTCCAAAGTGTCCGGATAAGTATTTCCAATAAGTGGGAAGATGTAGAATGGTCATTTTGTTTCCAAAAATAAGTTATGATAAAGATTATGACTTATATTGATCAAGTTATGTCCATTTTAAATCTGGAGCAACATTCGAAGTGCGTTCCCTTTGGAGATGTGCCCTCCCACCCCGCTTTAGTAGGAACCTGATACACATTCATCATTTTCAGCATAGCAACATCAAACTTGAGTTCTTTGGAGACATGCCCTCCCACCTCAGGCTATGTAGGCACCTGCTACTTCATCAACAATCAACATCACGGTTATGGGTCAACCACAAAAAATTCTTGTCATCGAAATCTATATGCTATGTCGCACACTTTTAGTATCATAGTTGGTCACGACCATTACAAGGTATCTCTATCTTCGGATCTTCATTTGTCATGGTTATGGGTCAGCCACAAATCTACACTTCATCGATGTCCATTTGCTAGGCCAAATGCTATTAGTATCATAGTTGGTCACAAGCATTATAGGGTATCTCTATTCTTGGATCTTCATTTGTCATGATTATGGGTCATCCACAAACCCACACTTCATAGAAGTCCATTTTCTAGGTCGCACACTATCAGTATCACAGTTGGTCACAATCATGACAGGGTATCTCTATCCTCGGATCATCATTCGTCATTGTTATGGGTTAACCATACAAAACTATTCTCCTTAGTGGCTCTTCATATTCAATAAAAGCTTCAAAGGAGGGAACTTCTCACCGTGGGGACCATTGCTTCTTAAGGAGGGAGGAATGATCTGAATGGAAAATGGAATGCACCCATGGTATTCATCCACCCATGGAATTTATCCATGATATTGTTAGTGGCATCCATCCATGGTATTGTAAATGGCATCCACCCATGTTATTCACTCATCCATGGTATTTTCCCATAGTATTATGACATCCACCCATGGTAACATTCACCCATGATATTTACCCACCCATGGAATTTACTTGTGGTACTGTAACCAAAAAAGGCTATGAGTAACAAGTCACATTTTGTAAAAGGACATATTGTCCACTACAATGTAACTTTTATAGTTATTATCTGTTTTAATAAAAATAAATTTCTTTGTGGTTTTGTTTATTAGGTCTTCTTCTCTTTTTTTCTGGCATTTCAATTTTTCAGACCTTGGGGACCTCCCCCCCAAGGTCCATTTCAATCTTTTAGATATTGAGGGTCTCCCCCTAGATCTGGATCAGTGGTATTAGAGCTAGGTTACGACCCCATGGGAATGAGGTTTTGATGCATATTTCAGTCTCGAATTTTTATAGATATCTTTAACAATCTTCATGCATGTGCTACGAACACCATAGAGATATTTCTTGGGCAAAGTGGGAAGAATTTCCTTTTTCTCAATTTTTTTGCAGGAATGTTTTAGAAAACGAGTTTGCAAATCATATCTGAAACTTTTGGTGAAATATTTACAAAAACAAATAACATATCCTGATTCCTTGCAAAAAAATACCCAAACTCAAAAAGAAAATCGGCTAAATCAAAATTCGAATGAGGAAGATATCGTTGATTTAAAATCAACTGTGTTGCAGAAATTTTTCATGTGGCAATTCGTGGATGACGACTCTCCTATCATTTTTTTCAGTTTTTGTGTAGAATTTCAAAAAAAGAATTACCAATCTGATATCCTCTTGAAAAATCCGCTAATTTCAAACAAAAATTGGGTCAAATCGAAGAGTGTATGTGGGAGATATCGCTGATTTAAAATCAACTATTTTTTCATAACTTTTGTGATGGCAAAACAGCTGTAGCGTCAATCTGAGATTCCAGAGTGTCTGAATAAGTATTTCCAATGCATGGGAAGATGCAGAATGGTCATTCTATTTCCAAAAATATGTTATGATAAAAATTCTGACTTATATTGATCGATTTATGTCCATTTTAAATTTGGAAAAGCATTAACAGTGGGTTCCCTTTGGAGACGTGCCCTCCCATCCCACTTTAGTAGGCACCTGCTTCACATTCATCATTTTGAGCATAGTGATGGGCCTCTAAATTAGACATAAATTAAGGACCATGCCTATAAATTAAACATAAATTAAGGTCCATCTAACCATCCTTCAGCATATTAAACCTCTCTTCTTGCATTAGATAATTTATTTTTTACTTTAATATATTCATTAGGAAGGTTTATGAATAATTGGATATTTATGCCTAATATTATTTATTTTTGTGGAATATTATGAGAATATTGGGCAGATTATGAAGATTTGGAGGAGGAGATAATTTAGAGACTTTTTCCCTACTAAAGGAGGATCAATAATAAATAATAAATCAACAAAATACTATGGAATTATGGCATAGATTGTGGAATTCCAATTATTGGGAAAATCTAGGAATGTGTTCCACTAATCAAGGGACCAGATCCACTAATCAATGGATTTGTGTGGGGAAAGATTCCTCCATTCATGGGGAAAGATTCATAATAATTTTGTATAAGTACCAAGTTGAATTTGCCTCTAGGGAATGATTGAGAAAATCTAGGAATGTCTTCCCTGCCATTTAATGCAGATTCCTAGTATTGGGGACCAGATCCACTAATAAATGGATTTTGATGGGGAAATCTTCCTTCATTCATGGGTAATGATTCCTCATCATTTTGTATAAGTACCAAGCCGATTTTGCCTCTAGGGGGAGATTTTCATTAGTGTTCTTGTGGAGACAACTCGTATTTTTGCAGCTTCATTGTATTTTCTTGCAAGGATGTAATTCTATTGATGAAAATAATGAAGATTGGTGTCATGTTCAGCTTCTAAATCTTGTTCTCCTTAATAGGTTTCTGAGTTTCCTTGGGATTTTCCATCCCAGGATCCTCAGAGCCCTTTTGTATCATTTTCTTTCCTTATTTTCATTTCTTATTCACATGCATTTGTTGTTTTTATTTCTTCCTATTTCTACATTTAGTATTAATGATTTCTTTTTGTAGGATTGAGTTAAATGGTTGATGTAAGTTATTTTGCAGGATCACAAGCACTATTTCATCCTTGGAAAAGCTTTGGAAGTTCATAGTAATCATTGAGCTGCTTGGATTAGTCTTCCTATTCCCAAATCTAGATTGTTGGACCTCCTTTTTAGCAAAGAACAATAAAATTCTGTTTTTTTTTTTTTATCATGCAAATAAGCTTCAATCGTGTTGTTTCCACTTGTATTAGATCCCAAAAACATTCTACTTCATAACAAAAATTACCTGATTGCATTTGCACTTGATTTGGTTAGGCATTTTTTAGATTTACTAGGTCACTAGTTTTTGAATTTCTAGATTTTCGACTAGTAATGTTTTTTATTTTTTTCATGGGTTAACAGAAGTCTTTTTGAGCGATTCCACTTGTAATAGGGACCTACGACATCCTAGTTAATAAAAAAAAATTCCCATCTAGTTTGGATTTTATTTGCTTGGTCATTAAACCCTCACCAATTTCATCATTTCACAAGGAAACTTCTCCAAGCTTTTTGAGAAAATCCATCCATCTCTCAACTTTAGTTTTGATTTATGAAGTGGTCCTAAGAACTCCTTGCCTTTTTCCATCCATCAACCACTTTCCCTAAGCTTTACATCACCTTCAACATCCATCATTTTTCTCTTGGGTGTATCCTGTAGGTTTTCAGGGGATCCTATAGGTTTTTAGTACATCTTGTAGGTTTTCCCGTAGTGCCTTGTTTTGAGGCTGAATTGAGGGAAAACCTCCAGGAAGCCACACAAGGTCACATAAGGGTCTCCCAAGCCTTCCAACCATCCACCATCATCTCCAAGCCACCTGGCACATCACCAAAAGAGATTAGCTTTCACACTCTCATATGAAAAAAGACAAAAAGAAAAATAGATTTATTTTATTCATTTAAATGTACATCAGTAGAAGGTTTGATGGTTTGAGTCTGCATGCTTAGGATAGTAGGATTGCATACATGTTAACTTAACATTCTTTTGAAGAAAAGCCTCTTATAATTTAGTTAGAAAATGGTGTGTTTTAGCATTTGATTTCAGTCTCTTTCCTTGTACTATCTTTCTCTCAATAGGTTAAGGTTCCATTTCGAACATTTCATTTTCTACAATTAGTTTAGGATTTGACTTCAGTACATGCACTCCATTACATCATGACAACAAAGGAATGACACATTGTATTTTGCACATATAGTGTTGATACCTCTTCAGTTTGTACGAACCCCGAGTTGACAATTAAAGTCGGTAGCCTTGGGAATTGCAATATTCTTGTTGCAATACCAAGGCTCGTCACTTTTTAGCGTTGTTGTTGAGGAGGTGCCAAAGTATGCATTGTTTTCTTCCCTAGTTGATTCATTTCTTTTTAATTTTTGAAAAAAAAAATTAATTACATTAGGCATATATCATTTCAAAAGTGCATTGCATTAGTGTTTTCATTCAATCATAAAAACAAAAAACAAAAATATCCAACACCAACCCACCCCTCGATTTGATCACGCAATGCAGTAAGAGCCACATCACCATTCACTTTTGCAGGTAGAAGAAGAAGATGGCAAAGAATGTAGAAGAAATGGATAGAGATGATGAAAGTGAGGAAGATCCTCTCGGATTTCCCATTCAAGATACTGATGGTAATATGCACATGAAGAACATCCCTCCATATTTTCTTCCAAAATTTCATGGTCTAAGGTCAGAAAATCTGGAAACCTTTCTCTTTGAATTTTAAATTGTTTGTAGATGTTATGGTTACTTATTAAAAACTCAAAAACTGAGATTGTTTTTGGCAACATTGAAGGATAGAGCTCTTAAATGGTTCATGAGTTTAAGGACTAATTCAATAAGATTATGGAATGATATGCAAAAGATATTTTTAGAAAAATATAAAGGTCATGATCTTAAGGAATAAATCTTTAGAATGAATCAAAGAGAAGATGAGAGTCTAGAGGATCTAATAGAGAGGTTCATGTATAATGTTAAGAGGGGAAAACTACATCATTTAGGATCTGACACACTAAAAACCCTCTTACTTAGAACAATTAGGGATGAATGGATTGATCTCCTTAATCTCATGAGTAAAGGTGATGTATATCAATTATCATTTGAGGAAATTTGTGAAACATGCAAACACATATCAAGAGGAAAAGCAAGAGTAGGTAAATCAACATCAAGATCAATAAGTCAAGCTAAACTTGGAAATTTGTTTCATGATTTTAAAACAAAAATTCTTAGCAATCTAACAAAACAAGTATAATGGTAAGAATGCAAGATGAAGGAAACGAAAATGCTGATATTTGTGTTACAGAATCACATGATGTTAAACATTGTCCATCATTACCAAGGTTAAAGGAAGTTTACCAAGAGGACAATGGAGAAAGTCAATCACCAATGTAGCTATATTATGTAGCTCCAAGAGGACCATGGTAGCCTATTCAACCTAGTATGATGCAAGAGCCTAATTCACAATTTCAAGGTTATGAATATCCACCTCAAAGTAATTGGAACACACCCTTTCCTTGGCAACATTGGCCATCTCAACCCCAAAACCAATCTTGGCAACAAGGTTGCCAAGGAACTTATGGGAGCCATCCACAATATCCTCAATATCATCCATACCCAACTCCATGTTATCCCTATCATTCACCTCCACCACAACCACAACCACATCCACATCCATCTCAAATATACACTCCCACTCAACTATCTATACCACCATTTCCAAATCCACACTTTGAAGTAGCTCAACCCACTTACAATGCTGAGGTACAACACTTCCAAACATCTCCTCTTGAGATCAATGGTATTCACCATAACTCAAGAAGAGTATTGCAAAAAAGAGATTATCTTGATATCATTGAAGGACCATATCCAGAAGAAGAAGAAGATTCAAATGAGAAGACCACATAATCATTTGCCCTTGATGAAGAGCAGACATCAAAATCATAGATCAAGAGAGATCCTTCATGTATTCAAGAGAACAATCAGAAAAAAGAAGAAGATTTGAAGGTCATGGTAGAAGAAGACATGAAGAATGATCCAGATAAGCAAGAAAACCAAGGACATCAAAGTTATATTGAGGTTTGGTTCTAGAAAATCAACAAGATGGAGCATCACTCTCTTCTTCAACTATGCTTGATCCTTTCAAAGTCAAATCATTTGGTCTCTAAAATATAGGTACATGTCAAAGCATACATTTAAAGCCTACACATCATTTTGTCTATCATCTTTACGTGCACATGGCTCCATTAGAAGTATTCTTATACTTGAAAGTGATTTTGTTTTTCAAGCAGGTTAGGGCAGAAAAAAATTTGATAAAAGAAAGAAAAAAATTCAGGTGCGAACCTCCTCAGAGGTGCCTCAGATTGGCTCATTGATTGAAAACCTCCATGAGGCGATCAATGGGTTGGAAAAAAGAAGAAAAGAGAAAAAAGAAAAAATCCTAGGTTAAAACCTCCTTTGAGGCGCCTAGGCAGACCTACTAGTTGAAAACCTCACTGAGGTGGCTAGTAGGCCTAGAAGAAAAAAAAAGAGGAAAAAATAAAAGAAATCCTTGCTCCATACATAGCTTTGATGAATGCATGTACTCTCCAACTTCTCTAAGCACCAAGAACAAGTTGGTACCAAAAGAGAAATTGGTTAAGCCTAGTCAAAAGAAGTCAAATTTTGACTTTCTCCTCCTTTGCTTAAATAGTCCAACAAGGCCAAGGCCATGTCAATCCATCACCCTCATCTATTTTCACCATCCACCCATCATTCTCAAGCTTCTACCATTCAATTTGCTTGCTATCATAAAAAACTACAGGATGCTACTTTTTACTACAGGATACAAAAATACATAGAGCATAATTCTTTTTTTCCATAACTTGAAAACCATGCATCCACTTGCCAAGTTGTTTCCTGGGGAGATGCATATGGATGATGGTAACATTCTCAAGCAAGTTCAGCAATTTCCAGTGCACAGTTTTTGAGAAATCAACGTCGATCACCTACAACCATTTTTTCATTTTCTCGATATCTGTGCACCCATTTAAAAATATGTATCATGAGAAGATGCATATGGATGATGGTAACATGCCCAAGCAATTTCAACAAATTCTAGTGCATGGTTTCCAAGAAATTGGCCTCCATCATCTTCATCCATTTTTAGTTTTTATCGAGATCCGTGCATCCATTGACCAAATTTGTTGTATGGAGAGGTGCATAATGATGATGGCAACATGCTCAGAAAGTTTCAGGTCAATCCATTCTACCATTTGGGAGATATGGAAAAAATGAGTCCCTGTCCTCAAAACCTACAGGATTCCCTGAGATCCTACAAGATACAAAACAACACCTACAGGATTGGCAGTGAGCAGTTTTAAAAGGGAAAAATAGAGGTTGGCTTTATCAAGCAGTGTTAAGGAGGTAGGATCTACATTTTCCCACATTTTTCCAAGTGAAAGAAACATAAAAAACCCTTCTAGTTTGTTGAAAGTGATTGCAGCATAAGGGAATTGTATACACCAAATTTTTAAATTTGGTATCATACATATACAAACCTCCATCCATTAGAGAAAAATGACAGGGGGAACCCATCAACACAATGATTATTCATCAGCACCCTCCTATACTAGAGATATTCACAAGGCATAATTGAATGGGTTTCTTTGAAAAATTAAGGGGATATGATGATGAAGTAGCCAGAGATTTGCAGTCAGCGTCAGCATGGAGATCCAGAGGTCAAAGAATCTCCTCCAAAGCTTAGCAACAACATCAGCATCATCAGCATCACATCCAACACATGCACATCAACATCAACTCAACAGCAACATGCAGGTCCCTCCAACAACCATTAGGTAGGTATAGGTATGCAATATTTTTGACCTCTTCTCTTGAGCATATTATAGTTAGAAATTTGTTGTTAGTGCATTAGAGATGAGGTTTTATAAGCTAAGGATGGGTCAGCAGTCTCATCCGCATTCAACTAGTTAATTTCAGCTCACTCCTTCACTCATGCAATGTTAAAAAGTCCAATTATGAAGGGGGATGATTTCAAGGAATGAGGACAACAGTTAAAAGAAGAAAATTTTGTAAAGTCCAAGTCACCACAGCACTCCAAGCCCTCCATCCACTTCATATTCTCTATCTATTCATCATTCATCCATCCCATTTCATTCTTGAAAAAAAAATAGAGCATCCTCTCCATTTTCACAAACCTACACTACTCCCTTTGAGCACTAGCATCATCATCCAATCCCTCTTCATCATTTCTCATCACTCCCATACAGTTAGAAGACCCTGAAAGAGGAGGAATGACTACTACAGGAAGGCTGGATGTTGCTACAAGAAGGAAGAAATGAACAAATCATGTTAAACCCAAGGATGGCAGAGCTTAAGAGAGACCTAATCGAAACAGAGAACTCCAAGGTCATTAGGCAGTCATCTAGGCCACAAGAGAGAAAAAGAAGGAAAAAAAGGAAATAAGGCATTCACCATCAAAACAAAACTCAAACTGCAGTGATGAAAAAATGTTTTCCAAGAGGTCTCCAATCTCTTTCTAGCTTTTGTCCAAGGCCAAAAAATGGGGAAAAGGTATGAGAGTCAAGTTGAGGACATGTCCTAGGCTTAGAACATCATTTATGATCAAAAAGGGTTTCCTGTAGTTTTCACAAGATTTCATGTAGGTTTCCTATAGTTTTGACAGGAATTACTCCAGGATGTCCTAGTTCTCATCTAAAGGCAGTTTGAAAGTTTTAGAGGTGTCAAAATGGTGGAACAAGGTAGCATAAGGTTGATAACAATGTGGAAGACCTTGCGAAACTAAAAAATATTCAAAAACCCATCTTCAATAAGCGGAAGGAAGTAAGCTAATGGTCTTAAGAAACAATGATTTTTCTTTGCACAAATATGTTTTTGGGCTTGTCCTTGCAGAACTTACATCCAAGATTCTTAATGCACAAGAGAGAAGCCAACAGGACCATGGATGAGGCACAATGAGGTAACTAAGTTTCTCAGAGGATGAGAAACACTTTCAGTAGGGGAGTATGATGGGCCTCTAAATTAGACATAAATTAAGGACCATGCCTATAAACTAAACATAAATTAAGGTCCATCTAACCATCCTTCAGCATATTAAACCTCTCTTCTTGCATTAGATAATTTATTTTTAACTTTAATATATTCATTAGGAATGTTTATGAATAATTGGATATTTGTGCCTAATATTATTTATTTTTGTGGAATATTATGAGAATATTGGGCAGATTATGAAGATTTGGAGGAGGAGATAATTTAGGGACTTGTTCCCTACTAAAGGAGGATCAATAATAAATAATAAATGAACAAGATATTGTGGAATTATGGCAGAGATTGTGGAACTCCAATGATTGAGAAAATCTAGGAATTTGTTCCACTAATCAAGGGACCAGATCCACTAATCAAGGGATTTTGGTGGGGAAATCTTCCTCCATTCATGGGTAATGATTCATAATCATTTTGTATAAGTACCAAGTCGAATTTTCCTCTATGGAATTATTAAGAGAATCTATGAATGTATTCCATGCCATTTAATGCAGATTCCTAGTATTGGGAACCAGATCCACTAATCAAGGGATTTTTGTGGGGAAAGATTCCTCTATTCATGGGGAATGATTCTTAATCATTTTCTATAAGTACCAAGTTGGATTTGCCTCTAGGGGGAGATTTTTATTAGTGTTCTTGTGGAGACAACTCGTATTTTTGTAGCTTCATTGTATTTTCTTGCAAGGATGTAATTCTATTTGATGAAAATAATGAAGATTGGTGTCATGTGCAGCTTCTAAATCTTGTTCTCCTCCATAGGTCTTTGAGTTTCCTTGGGCTTGGCCATCCCAGGAGCCTCAAAGCCCTTTTGTATCATTTTCTTTCCTTCTTTTCATTTCTTATTCACATGCATCTCTTGCTTTTATTTCTTTCTATTTCTGCATTTAGTATTAATGATTTCTTGTTGTAGGATTAAGTTAAATGGTTGATGTAACTTATTTTACAGGATCACAAGAACTATTTCATCCTTTAAAAAGCTTTGGAAATTCATAGTAATCATTGAGCTACTTCGATTAGTCTTCTTATTCCCAAATCTAGATTGTTGGACCTCCTTTTTAGCAAAGAACAGTAAATTTATGTTATTTTTTTTAGCATGCTAACAAGATTCAATCGAGTTGGTTCCACTTGCACTAAATCAAAACAAATTTATAGTTCATAACAACAATTACTGCATTTCATTTTCACTTGATTTGGTTAGGATTTTTTTAGATTTACTAGCTCACTAGTTTTCGAATTTCTATATTTTCGACTAGTAATTTATTTTTATTTTTTTTGCATGGGTTAACAGAGCTCTTTTTGAGTAATTCCACTTGGAATAGGGACCTAAGACATCGTAGTTAATAAAAAAAATTTTCCCATCCAATTTGGATTTTATTTGTTTGGTCATTAAACCCTCACCAATTTTATCATTTCACAAGGAAACCTCTCCAAGATTTTTGAGCAAATCCATCCATCTCCCAACTTTGGTTTTGAGTTCTAAAGTAGTCCTAGGCACCCTCTTGCCTCATTCCATCCACCAAACACCTTCCCTAAGCTTTCCATCACCTTAAACATCCATCATTTTTCTCTCGGCTATATCCTGTAGGTTTTCAAGGGATCCTACAGGTTTTTAGTACATCTTGTAGGTTTTCCGGTAGTGGCCTGTTTTGAGGCCGAATTGAGGGAAAAAATCTAGGAAGCCACACATGGTCACCTAAGGGTATACCAAGCCTTCCAACCATCCACCATCATCTCCAAGACACTTGCCACATCACAAAAGACATTAGCTTTCACACTCTCACATGAAAAAAGACAAAAAGAAAAATAGATTTATTTTATTCATTTAAATGCACACTAGTAGAAGGTTTGATGGTTTGAATCTGCATGCTTAGGACAGTAGTATTGCATACATGTTAACTTATCATTCTTTTGAAACAAAGCCTCTTAGCAATTAGTTAGAAAATGGCGTGTTTTAGCATTTGATTTTAGTCTCTTTCCTTGTACTTTCTTTCTCTCAATAGGTTAAGGTTCCATTTCGAACATTTCATTTTCTACAACTAGTTTAGGATTTGACTTTAGTACATGAACTCCATTACATCATGACGGCAAAGAAAGGACATATTTTATGCTGCACATATAGTGCCGCTAGCTCTTAAGTTTGTACGAACCCTGGATTGATAATTAAGGTTGGTAGCCTTTGGAGTTGCAACATTCTTGTTGTAATACCAAGGCCCATCACATAGCAGCATCCATCTTGGGTTCTTTAGATACGTGTGCTCCCACCTCAGGCTATGTAGGCACCTACTACATGATCAACGATCAACATCATGGTTATGGGTCAACTACACAAAATCCTTGTCATCGAAGTTAATTTTCTAGGTCGCACACTATTAGTATCACAGTTGGTCACAATCATTACATGGTATCTCTATCATTCGATCTTCATTTTTGATGGTTATGGGTCATCCACAAATCCACACTTCATCGAAGTCCATTTTCTAGGCCACACACTGTCAATATCACAGTTTGTCACAAGCATTATAGGGTATCTCTATCCTTAGATCTTCATTTGTCATGGTTATGGGTCATCCACAAACCCACACTTCATCGAATTCCATTTGCTTGGTTGCACACTGTCAGTATCATAGTTGGTCACACGCATTACATGGTATCTCTATCCTTGGATATTCGTTCATCATGGTTATGGGTTAACCACACAAAACTATTCTCTTCAATGGCTCTTCATATTAAATAAAGGCTTCATAGGAGGGAACTTCATGTAATGGGGACTATTGCTTCTTAAGGAGGGAGGAATAATATGAATGGAAAATGGAATTCAGCCATGGTATTCATCCACCCATGGAATTTACCCATGGTATTGTAAGTGGTGTCCACCCATGGTATTGTAAGTGGCATCCACCCATATTATTCATTCACCCATGGTATTTTCCTATGGTATTGTGACATCCACCCATGGTATTCAGTCACCCATGGTATTTACTCACCCATGGAATTTATCTCTAATATTGTAACCAAAACAAACGATGAGTAATAAGTCGCATTTTGTAAAAGGACAGATTGTCCATCAGAATGTAGCTTTTATATTTAATATCTGTTTTAATAAAAAGAAGTTTCTTTGTGGTTTTTTTTATTGGGTGTTCTTCCTTTTTTCTTCTGGCATTTCAATTTTTCAGATCTTGGGGGCCTCCCCCCAAGGTCCATTTCAATATTTTAGATCTTGAGGGCCTCCCCCCAAGATCTAGATCAGTGGTATCAGAGCCAGGTTATGACTCTATGGGAATCAGGGCTTTATGCATATTTCAATTTCAATGTTTTAGATAAATCTTCAACAATCTTCATGCATGTGCTACGACCTCCACGAAACTCTTTCTTGGGTAAAGCGGGAAGAATTTTCTTTTTCTCAATTTTTTTGCCATAATTTTTTGGGAAGAGAGTTTGCAGATCATATTTGAAACTTTTGGTGATATAATTACAAAAAAAATAACAAAACAGGATTCACTACGAAAAAATCAGTCAAATCAGAGTCTAGATGGGGGAGATATCGTTGATTTAAAATCATCAATGTTACAGAAATTTGTCTAATGACAATTCATGGATGGAAACTCTCCTATCATGATTTGCAGTTTTTGTGCATAATTTCAAAAACATTATTGCAGATTTGAGCTCCTCTTGAAAAATTACCCAATTAAAAAAATATGGGTTGAATCGGAGTTTAGTTGTGGGAGATATCGTTGATTTAAAATCAGGTATTTTTTCAGAACTTTTGTGACAACGAAACAATTGCAGCGTGAATCTAAGATTCCATAGTGTCCGGATAAGGATTTCTAATACATGGGAAGATGCAGAATGGTCATTCCATTTCCAAAAATAGGTTATAATAAATATTGAGTTATATTGATCGAGTTATGTCCATTTTAAATGTGGAGCAACATTCAGAGCGAGTTCCCTTTGGAGACATGTCCTCCTACCTCGCTTCAGTAGGCACCTGCTTCACATTCATCATTTTCAGCATAGCAGCATCCAACTTGGGTTCTTTAGAGACGTCCCCTCTCACCCCAGGTTATGTAGGCACCATATACTTCATCAACAATCAACATCAATGTTATGGGTCAACCGCACAAAATCCTTATCATCAAAATCCATTTTCTAGGATGCACAATGTTAGTATCACATTTGGTCACATGCATTACAACGTATGTCTATCCTCAGATCTTCTTTTGTCATGGTTATGCATAATCCATAAATCCACACCCCATCAAAGTCCATTTTCTAGGCCCCACACTGTCAATATCGTAGTTGGTCACAAGCATTACAGGGTATCTCTATCCTTAGATCTCCGTTTGTCATGGTTATGGGTCATCCACAAACCCACACTTCATCAAAGTCCATTTGCTAGGTCGCACACTATCAGTATCATAGTTGGTCACAAGCATTATAGGGTATCTCTATCTTTGAATCTTCATTCATCATGGTTATGGGTTAACCACACAAAACCATTCTCTTCATTGGCTCTTCATATTCAACAAAGGCTTTGCAAGAGGGAACTTCATGCAATGGGGACCATTTATTCTTAAGGAGGGAGGAATGATATGAATGGAAAATTACATCCACCCATGGAATTTACCCATGGTATTGTAAGTGGCATCCACCCATGGTATTTATCCACCCATTATATTTTAACTGGCATCCACCCATCTAATTCATTCAACCATGGTATTTTCCCATGGTATTGTAACATCCACCCATGATATTCATTCACCCATGGTGTTTACCCACCCATATAATTTACCTGTGGTATTATAACCAAAAAAGGCTACGAGTAACAAGTCACATTTTGTAAAATGACAGATTGTCTACCACAATGTAGCTTTTATAATTATTATACGTTTTAATAAAAATAAGTTTCTTTGTGGTTTTGTTTATTGGGTGTTCTTCTCTTTTTCTTCTAGCATTTCATTTTTTCAGATCTTGCGGGCCTCCCCCCAAGGTCCATTTCAATCTTTTAGATCTTGAGGGCCTCCCTCCAAGATCCATATTAGACAAGGAATTCTTCAAGTGTAGAATTTGTGCAAAAAGAAATCTTACAAATCAATGGAGCATCACATCATGATTATGACAATTATTGCGAAACATCGCCAAAGCTATATAAGCATTTATCACATAATGATGGTGACAACAATGGAAATACATTTCCAAATGTTGGGTGTGGAGCTTGATTATCTTCTATATTCAAAGGTATCGCCACATAGGACCCTAGTTTGAAATGGGGGTGGCAACGCCGCCCGTAAAATATTCACTGCAGGGGGGGTCCAAGGGGGGTGGTTGCGACCTTTTGGGAGCCCAGCTAAAAACAGCTGTAAAATTGCCTTGTAAAAGTATAGTAATTTCTAGTCAATCTGAGTCGTTCATTAGGCAGATGATCTGACGGTAGAACTTATGTTTAGTTTAGGGTTTTTTTTTTTATGCCCTAGAAGGCAACCCCTCTCTTTGTATGAGGGTATTTGTATTTGAGGCTGTGTGATAGATGTGTATTATGTGAGCGAGAAACAGAGAGGTGAGACTGTGAGAGAAAACAGAGGATATTATAGCGGATTTGTTGTAGGTTGTGTCTCTTCATTTTGCTGGATAATAGAAAGGAAGGACTGGCTGTTCAGGGTGGACGTAGCCCAAACTGGGTGAACCACGTATATCTGTGTCTCTCTTGTTTTGTGCGTTTTCTGTGTTTATATTTCTGCAATATTTTATGTGTTCCATTGCTCCGTAATATATAATTTTCTAACACCAAAGAGATATGAGTGGTTTGAAGGAAGAACTAAGTCAATTTATCCTCATCAATCAAGTTCTCCTCGGCCTATTCACTATCCAAAAGGAAACCATGAAAGGTATATAAATAGTGATTATTCAAAAGGTTTCTTTGGTTATAAGTGGTTTAATCAGTTGAGTCAAAATTTATGGAATATATTTCCTTGTAATTTTTGTCATGCACCTAACCATTATGTAGCCAAATTCCAAACAAGGAAGGAAGACCCGCTTCCAAGTTTGAAGGATTTCTTTCCAAGGAACAAGTGCCATAATTTTTTCTCCCATTGCAATATAAGTTGGCACTAGATTGAAAAGTGTTGGAAACTTCATCCGTGACTTCATCCCAAGAAGGAAAAGAAGGGTATACAATCGCCAATGAAGGAAGTGGTAGATGGAAAAGTGGAGCACATGGTAGCCCTCCTAGAAGCAACTCACGAAGAAAGTCAACTGAAAAAAAAGAGCGCTCAGTAGCTCGGTTAGGTAAGAAATGGGTAGACTATTTGTCTAGTTAAAAGTTGCAATTTATCTTTAAATCACATGTTGCATATCCCCATAGCTGGGAAATTTGTAAAAGTGATTTCATGCATAAATCACTTATATGAAACACCATGTTTCTTTTTGGACTTGTTGTTGAGTCAGTGGGTATGGGAATGTGAGAGATGAGTCTATTTTATTTGTTTACAACTTTTGGAGTCCAAAAGTTCTTTTTGTTGGAAGGCATACTCTAGATGGATCTCAAAATACTCATGACTATCTCAAAATCCTTTGTAAATGGCTCCATTGCATAGAGCTTAAAATTTTGAATCCAATGCAACTTGAATGGGAAAGAAATGGGTCCATATGACAAAGTTATCTCACATCAAAGTTCCAGGATAACAGGAAAAAAAAAGTCAAAGTCAAAGGACAGATCAAAGTTGACTACCACATGGTAGTTCATACATCTAAAATGGTATTACAAAAGATGATTTCATTATTCTGAAATGGAAAGATGATGAGTTGTCATGTGTCACTTGGACTTGAATTTTCAACATATGTTTAGCTCATTGAAATTATGCCACATGGCATCTATATGGCTGATGTGGATGCTAACATGGTGTATGGTCACAACACGTGGCACTGACGTGGAGAATTGAATGGACAAGGTTGACTAGATGGTAATTGGGCAAAATTGATGATGTGGGAATGTGGATCCTAATGACTAGGTGCCACGTGGCCCAACCAGAGACCGCCATGTGGCCCTATGACAAGTAGACAAGTGACAACATCATTGGTATGAACATGGACGAATCACGTGAGGACATGTGGTTGTATGGATGATGAGATGTTAGCTAACAGGGGTACGGTGATGGAGCATATGGTATTGCATGTCAACCAATCACAAGGGACCAAATGGCCCTACCTGAAGGCACCATGATGCCCTATGAGGGACCACCACATAACCTTAGGATTCACAATAAAATTTTGTTATCACCTGAATGAGCCTCTAGTGGATCGAACACAAGACCTATGAAAGGAAAGACAGGAGCCCTATTAGTGTATCATGGGTGGAACTTATCCCATATAGGTTAGCAGTTGTATTTAATTTTTACTGTTATCTTGTTTGGCCGTAAATTGGGTAGGGCAATGGGCTAGCTGGACTTGCCCAACCCATGGTTTTATTGGCATTCATATGACCAAGAGGTAGAGTCAGGGGATGTTACAGGTGGGACCAATGGCCTATAGGTCATATGGGTTAAATGTGACTGGAATGGATGTGACAAGTGGGCCAATGCTTCCGCCAAAAATAGTTCAACGACCAATCCATAGTCAGGGCTAGTAAGGTTTGAACCCACACCAGTCGTCAGCTGGTCAACCACCTGGAGGTCCCCATATTATGGCCTATGACAAATATCATGGATTCATAGGATGTTACGGAAGGCCAATGGCCATTGTTCATATTACCCCATGCAACCATAGTAGAGGTGGGTGAAAAATGGCAGAGGGCCGACAACCCATTTAATATTTATTTAATGTTTAAAAAAAATTCAACACAACATCCACTAACTCGATGATTTGAACCTGATACATATGCTAGATAAGTGGAGCACCCAACCAATTGGACTATATTATGTTTTTTTGTTTGATTAATAGGGAGCAGTTGTTTTTCATGAGTAGTTAGCAATGCATTTGGAAAAGGGAGGTTATCTTGGCCATTCAAAGGCCTTTTTTAGTGTTCTAAGAGCCTAGATAGGGGTTTTTGGTCCTTTTGAGAAACATGGCAATTTCAGAATTGCAATATGATGTACCTAATGTGACATCATCGGTTTTGGTGGCTCAACGTTAATTTCCCATTATTTGAAACACAGATTTCTAGAGGGAGGCCTGGAGGGAATGAGTGAAACATAGTTGAATTTATAATTAAATAGCTCAAAATTTCACAAGGAGTTCATCTATAGATGTTTGTTTTTTCATTCCAACAACCGATTTTTAGGTGATCTTCAGATTGGGGACACTTCATTAAGAATTATGAATTGATTACAAGCAGTGGATTCAAGATTACCTATTTCCATTTTATGTGAGAGTGTCCCCTTTAATCTTTCTTTCCTTTTTGAAAGAGAATGACTCTATGAGTGATAGTTCTTTGTAGGAGAACATTTTTTTGTAGGAGAGACAATTACACTCTAGGAGAGATTCCATTTCTTAAATTGACACAGATTTTCATATACTCATTATCTAGTTGCAGAGATCAATAAAGCGGCCACCCCATGATTGAAGAAGGAGTCAGAGACATAGTCCACATTGGACAAACTTTGTTATCATATGGTTGTCACCTTCTTTCTTTTTCTTTCTCACACTTCTCCATAGTTTTATGTTGAGTATAGAATGCATGTTTTATATTGTCAAGTTCATTTCATTTAAATGTTCATACCTGAAAGCATAAGAACTAATATCATTTTAAAGACCCAATTTTTTAAATCTTGCAAAGTGTTAGTGATGATCAATTTTCAGATCAACTAGCTTAGGAGCTACAAAGCTGTAAAACTTCAATTGACCAAGGCCAAGATAAAATCCATTGGGGATATAAAACTAAAGTAATGTTTAAACTCAAATATTCTTATGCATTTTTGGTTGGTCATAATGATATTCAGAGAGAACCATTCTAGCGCAAATTTGGTTGGAAGGTCATTGGCCTAAATTCACTCAATTCTTGTGGCTGATTGGAAAAAGAAAAATTATTTCATGGGACAAAATTTAGAACAAGGGATTCTAGGGTCCTTAGATCTTCCCATTATTTCAGAATCAGGAAGATAAATTTGGAACACCTCCTCAATTATTTTCCTTTCGTAAACCATCTATGGACTCAAATCTTACTCCTTTTTGGATACTAAAACTGAAACTGTAATATCCTTCTGGAAATAATGGAGTAGTGACAATCGAGCATATTCAATAATATGATCCTAAATCATTCATGGAATTTGGTTTGGGGATTTTTAATGTGGTTGACTTGGGAAGAAAGAAATAAGAGGATATTTAAACAAAAGGAAAATGAAGAACAAGAATTCGATTAGGGAGACCATTCTATTAGAGGATTGGATTGAGAAGGCCTGGAAAATTGATCAACATGAGATGATGATCTTGAACTAATTATATCTTTCACCATCTATAATAACTTGGATCAAAACCAGGTCTCCAAGTAGTAGAAGTGATTCTCCCACATTCTTTACCCCTCCAACAATAGGGTTTGTGAAGTTAAATTTTGATGGTGCTTCTAAAGGAAATTTTGGCCAAGCAGGATTCGGTGGGAAATTCTATGATTATTGATGAGAACCAATATTGCATCAAGGATGTTGCTACTCCCAAGACGCTTGACTTTAATTATCAACTCATGGTTCGTACAAACTTAGAGGTGACAGTGATATATGAACAATAGGTCAAGTTCTAGTCATGTCACCATCAGTAATTGAATCAGATCAAGGCATGAAAAGACCACTCCTTCATCTAACTACAAAGATAATTTATGGGAAAAGACACAAAGCCTACTCTAATTACAAGGAAATGAGCATTATCCTAGTTGCAAAAATGAAAGTTCCATTCATTAGATGTGGAGACTAATTGTAACTACAAGAAGGAAAGAGACTACACTAGTTGCTGGAATGAACCATGCTACTCTACTTGTAAACCAATCCCATCAATACTCTACTTTCAGAATGTAAATCATTAATATAACTACAAATTGCTTTGAAAGAGGAAATTTAGTATATAACACATAACTAGGAAATCCAAGAGTGTAACTGATTCTAACCTATTTGCATTGAAGATTTTCCCTTCATATCACCAAGTGTAAGATAGTTCTAGCTTTAAAAATAAGGTATTTACTCATTGCATAAAATAATACTCATTGTGATTCAAATGTGAAAATTTACTTCCTAACTTTATTTGTTGTCTTGTTCCTATAGTGGAGGAATGAGGGGTCTAGAATGGTCCTTGGGTCTCCCCAATCATATATTCAAGGCCTATAGGTCATTATTCAATCTCAAAATGAAAAAATCAAGATACTATAGAAAATCTAGTTGAGTTTAGGTCATGCTACAAGCCTACAACATGATTCTATAGGATAGTGCATTTCGCTACAGGATTTCCCTGTTTGGCTACAAGATTGGGTCTGAGAGATTTTTGGGGGTAAGGAAGGTGTTATGAAGTTGTTGGAAGGTAGATGAGGGTACATCAAGGATGTCTGAGAACTTTTTCCAAGCTTAGCACCCCTCAGAGGCCCATCTTACACAAAAATCCATGCTCACAATGTCCTTCATTAACTCTGAAAAGATGATCTCGGTGGCAGAATTTGAGAACAGTATGGGGTGTCCAGGTGGAGGATAGTAATGAAAAAGTGGATGTGGATGAATGTGCACACCCCTGCAAGCCAATGGCAGCCCCTGTAGACTAACAATAAATAACATACATCTAATGATCAAATTTCAGCAAAACAAATCAAAGTGGAAAGGCTGAGTTGAATTTTATTTCATTAAGAACTATTGTATCCTACAATATACATCTGATCCATTTGCAAAGACATGCTATTAAATTCTAAGTTGCATAACACAACCATGCATGAGAATTACAATCCAAAGCCTAGAAAATTCCAAAGAAACACAAACGCATATTTTTGGTTTGTTTTTGTAGACTCTTCAACCACACTTCCCATAGGAGAGGTGGTGATCAAACTTGCAACTGAAATTTTTGCAATCTAACTTATATCTAAACAAGGAATGAAATACAACAACTTCAAAAATAAAAAAATAAAAATACATGAGAGGTACTAAAGCCTCTGGGGTTATCCCTAACCCAAGGGTTTCAACCCTCCTAAGCTAACTCAGATGTGAACCAACAATTAACCTTTCATTAGCAGAAAATGGAGTTCAAATACATAATATTAGAATGTAAATAAAAATCTCAAGTACTTGGCCTTCAATAGCCCTTTCTATCTCAATACATAATCTTAGAATGTAAATAACAATCTCAAGTACTTGGCCTTCAATAGCCCTTTCTATCTCTAGAATTTTGAATCCTAATGAGCTCTTAGGCCTATTTATTTATGCAAAAAGTGACTAAGGGGAACTCCCTTTAGAGGAGGACTACTTCCCTCCAAAAATATTGAAATTAGTGGATCCAACTCCCTTAGATCTTCCCATGCACTTGAGTTCCTCAGATGTCAATGAATCTTGAGCTATACATGAGTGCATGTGAGTGATTCTAGGGATCACTTCAGGTCAAGGGAGAATAAATGCAGGGGAAAAGCCTACTACTTTCCCTCTAGCTGCCTCCAACGTGCCTCTACATCATAAATATACCAAAAAATCTCTCTTTCCTACGCATAAACCACATTAGGCCACAAAGTATGACAAACACACTTTAGTCTTCCTACTAAACACATTATCACCAAAAACGTAAGTTAATGTGGAGAAAAGAAAGGATTTATGGGTTGGAGGATAGAAATATAGACTTAAAAATATACCTAATGATGGGACCCATCATCACCTCCCTACTGAAGGGGTTTCTCACCCTTTGAGAAACTTACTCATTGATATGAAGTCCATGCATCACCTTGGTGGCCTCTCTAAGATCCTAATGCATCTCATATGGTGGGCCTTCCTATGGATAGAACCCTACAATTGCGTCTATGTATGCCCACTCCCTTTATTCTTCTTCCTAATTCCTTTTCTCCTGTAGGCCCAATAGCAAGGGAGGACTAATTTTGAGCCCTATCTAATTGATCTTCAACCTTCGAAAAATTCTTTTGTAGAGTGGGGTTCTCTACAGGTTATTCCTTAGTCTTTTAGGGGAATGAAACTCTCGGATTTTCAAACTGTGAAGGAGAGCATGTCATCTCCTTTGGAAAGCACATAAGATCTCAATCCCCAACAACCTTAAGGTATCCTCAAAATGGAGGATAGCTTGTTCTTTTGTTTTCATGTAGTGAGGGGCCAATTGGGGATTAGAGGAGATGATGTTGTGGTTAGTGATGATAGGCTTGGGGCTCACTAACTATGCTCTGATGTATAAGTGCACACTTTCCTCTTTGGCCACCACCCTCTTCACTTCGTCAGCCCTTGTTTCTTTGTGGGTCAACCAAAAGCATAGTTCCATCAGTTGCATATCTGCCAAACTTGAGCTGGCGTCCCGAAATTTCATGTTTGTGAGGATCATGTTACGCATATAGAACTTAACAAATTTGTCCCTATCCTTAGTGCTTACCTTTTGGAAAAAGTCAATGAACCTCCTATAAACTTGGAATGGTAGAGAGACATATTGTGCCAATGTTTTTATTTGGAATTGTGCCACTTCTCCTTGAGGAGGATGGCATAGGACTTGGATCATTGTCTGCATTAGATGGCTTCCATGGAAAAATTTTCCATGGTGGCAAGTTGTGCTTCTCTCTCCTGTAGCTGCTCTTTTAGTCTCTGATTTTCTAATTGCAGTTGTTCTGACATGCTTGACTCTCTTAACCTTAGTTCATAAATTTATCTTCCCATTTGTTTTAATTTCTCCTCCATAATACCCACATATTCTACCTTCTTTGATTTTAGAATCTTCATCCATTTGTGAGTTCTACCCCTCTTTTTCCAATTCGAATAAGAGGGGTATTGAAAATTTCCCAGGTATAATCCTACCTACCTCCACAAATTTATAAAAGGATCCAAGGTTAGGTTGTAGTTCAAGCTCCTGGATTCCTTGGGGACCTACTCCTTCCTCTTGTGATCTAGATTCCCTTTTCTATACCACTTTCTCTTTATCATGTAGAAATCTTTTTCCTTCCTGTAGTAGCCCTGTTTCTTCCAGTAGCATCTGTTTTTTCTCCTATAGCTCCTCTACTTTCTCCTGTAGCACATTTGTCTTCTTCTGTAGCACCTTTGGTTTCTCCTGTAGTAGTGTCTTGTGCTTTGAGTTTCTTATATGTGACTATTCTAGTGGTGGGCCTCCCTATGGGTGAAAGAGGTTGTTTGCCCTTGGCCTGAGGGGAGGTGACATCCTCAATTTTCCCTTCACTAGGTCACACTTATTTTTCTTGGTTGGATGACTCATTAATTTTGATTGGGATTGTTGAAGGAGTTTGAGGATTCCCTTGCTTGATCCTGGTGCTATTTCTCCTCTTAAAGTACAAGGGGCCCTGCTTGGGATGCCTTCTCTTGGGCTTGACAAGTGTGTTACGTGTGGCCAAGGTAGCATCCACCTCTTGTTATGTGTTTTCTAGGGAGAGGATTCTTTGCTCCCCCTATTTTCCTATATTTTTAGATCTAGATGGATCCTAAGGTGTCTATTCTTCTACTTTTTTTTTCCCTCCTTCTTCCTCTGTCTTTTCTCTTCCCTTTTACTCTTGTTCCTCTTATTCTTCTTCTTTCCTACCTCTAGCACTAGATCTTGGTGTCTCTTCTTGTTGTGTTGAGGTAAGGGTTTGTGTCTTAATGAAGGCCTCCTTACCATGTCCACAAAGTAAGCCCACAAAATAGGTCTTCTGAGATGGCTTAATGCATCCATCACAATGATTCTAATGAGGCCATGATGAGCAATGTATTGGTGCTTTCCTTCCCTAACTCTCTGGCTCATTTCAATTATAGACTAAAGGAGAAAATTTGGAACACTAATCTTGCTTGGAATGGGAAATTATGTTTGGAACCTTAGCTCATAGAGAAACCTAAATTGATAGGAATATACAACACTCAACCTCCCTTCACATGATATGTATTTGAAGATGTTATAGGCTACTTCATCCCAAGGGTATGGGAGGCTTTATCTTCTTACTCACTTTTTGTCTTCAGTAGGTTTCTCTTCAGGGAGGAAGCATGTTTTCCTGGTTGTAACATCTATTGTCCTATTCTCTTTGCCCCATCAAACTCCTAAGGGTATGATGTTCACTCTTATAATCAACTCTATGTCTAGATGAATGGTAAGTCCCCTAATAATAATGGCAGCAACTATCCTCTCCCTGAGAATTGAGGGCCATGGATAACTCATGTGTTACCTCATCATGACATCCTTTCAATTGTTCAAAGAACCTCATTCACTGGCATCTTAGAAAATTGTCTCTCACTGGAGGGCATTGATGGATTCTATTAGTGTTTATGGGCTTTATTCAATTGAAACCTCCTTTCATGGCTTCTAATGCTTCTTCCTTAAATTATCTAAAGGGATTTTTTTTCAAATTTTTTCTCTAAGTAGTCTAGGGTGCAGAGGTAGAAATAAGGAGGTTGATGCCAATTTTTTGTAAAGAGAGTGAGAATAATGATACCCTCTAATTTAGTGAAAAACTTCATTTCCCTTGTATATCCTTTCTTATGTGATAAAATAAGTTTTTCAAAGGAAATTACCTCTACGGGGGTTTGATACAGGATTCATGTAGCAAGTAAAATCCATTTCACAATTGTATGTAAAATGAGGAGGGAGGATGCCACTTACCCTTCTTGGGATGAATTATTGATGTTTATGGGGGTTTGAAGGAAAATTCTCGGTGGTTTGGACTCTTTTCCACCTCTCTCACCAATCCTATAGCACCTCCTCTATGTTCCTATAGCAATCCTGGTAATCCTGTAGCAGTGGTGCCTAATCCTGTAGCACCTATAAACCAACTTTGTAGCTCTTCTACAACACCCTAGGCAACCCACGGTAGAATTTAGCTCAATCTTCGATATATTGATGGGCCTCTTTAACTATTTTGGGAATGAGCATCGGTATAACTAAAATCGACCCTTTTCCTTTTATTTCTTTTTGTGGTAATGGGATTGGCACACTTGGTGACTTGGCCTTTACACGTATTTCCTCTTTTAGTCATTGTCTCCACTCCTTGTAATTATCACTTCCCTTACTTTGAATTTTCCACATTTCATGGGTGGATGAGTAGACTCCATTTTACTAATCGAAGGTGGACAAGTTTACTAGCCACCTTCGGCCCATTAAAAATCTATTCTCACTCATTAAACACATTTTTTTAACCATTATATAAATAGGGAAGAGATAATGGGTGTTATACCTAAGCCTACCTGTGATGTTGAGTTGTTGGAGATGCATGCATGATGCTACTGAACTAATGATCAATCAACTTCTCTCTGAAGGTGCTAGCTTCCATTTGCTTTCTTGTGCACAAGTCTTCATTAAACAAAACATTATGATGATGTATTGGAATGATAAAATATCCCTTTCATGCAGGTATTTTCCAATGTTCGATCTTCTATTGTTGGAGTGGATTGGTGACCTTGGATCTACCTCTTAGGGATGGTGTTACTTCCCCAAATCTCCAGGATGGACTCTTGCTTCTTTAGGGTGGCCATATCTTCATTCTAGAGCTGCAACAATCCTCTTCCTATGGGTTTGTTGGATTTGTGCAGATTTCTACAAGATTGATCTCCTTCCTGTAGTAGTCACACAGTTCCTTCCAAAAACCTCATAATCCATTCAAGTATTTAGATAAATCATGGTGAGCCTAGGGATGAGAACAAAATCTTCTAATGATGGTGAAATTTTGTGAAAAAGAGTGAAGGAAGAGTCTTTTTTTTGTGTGTGTGTTTTTTTAAGGGCCAGATGTGGAATCTTGATAATGGAGTTAGCTAAATAAAATGAATGAGAGATGAAGGAGGTTTGATGGACCTCTTCTAACATTTACGAAGGAGAAACATGATTTTGACCCTTTTTTCTAAGTAGATCCCAATCATGTAGCATTTCTAGTCGATCCTATAGCAGTTTAGGACAATCCTGTAGCAGTTCATGAAAATCTTGTAGCATTGTGGGATTGAAGAAAAACTAGGTGCAGTTTTGTGCTAAGTGATGGAGGGATGAAGGAAGATGGTAGAGAGATGGGTAAATGATGAGGGAAATGCAGTAGTTAGGTTTGGGGAATTGAGAAATGGACTGCGGATTCTATTCCTTCAATTATTGTTCTCTTAATTGTTTGGAGTCCTGCAAAAGAAAAATGTTAGCAGAATTGATGTAAGGAACCTCTTACCTATGTGTACTTCCTCCTTGTGTTCCATTTTCCCTTTTTCCTCTTTTTTTTTTTTCTTAGACATGCAGATTGCCTCTAGGGAGGTTTTCAATCTGCAAGCCTGCCCCAGATGCCTCATAAGAGGTTTTCACTCAAGGATCTTTTAATTTTAATTTCCCCTTCTTCTTCTTCTTCTTTTTTCTCTCTTAGGTTTCCTCGTAGAGGTTTTCAACCCTAGAGTTCGCCTTATATTCTAAGTGGAAGTTTTAACCTAGGCCCTTTATTTTTATTTATTTTTTATATTTATTCATCTTTCTTTTGATGGTCAAAAGATTGGTGGACTAAGGGCTCTGAGCATTCCAATCACATTCAACTCCTTGCTAATTGAGCTAATAAACTCCTCCTTAGACATAGGTATTTTGTACAATTTCAATCGGTAACCATTAACAAGCAATGGGATAACTTCCTTATCAATTTTTTGATTTGGACAGACCCATTCTCATGAAATATTTCCACTAGATAGGGGCCCAACCATCTTCTCATTAATTTTCCTTTGAAGTACTTGAATCTCGAATTATATACAAGAGCCCAATCACCCTCTTGAAAATATCTTTCCCTGATGTGTTTGTCATGCCAAATATTCCTTTGTAGTTGGAATACTACAGTGTGTAGGAAAGTTTGCAATATGAATTCATCTAAACCATTGAGCTGTAGCAACCTCTATTGATATTTTCTAGTGAGGTCTAAGTCTAACTGAGCTACCATCCTTACAGTATTATATTCAAATTTAATGGACAACAGGGCCTTCTTTCCATAGACTAATTCAAATGGGGTAAATCCAGTGGTGGTCTTCCAAGTGGTATTGTAGGCCCAAGCGGTTTCTATAAGTCTACCTACCCAATTATTTCTACTAATGTTAAGAACCTTGGTCAAAATTTTCTCCAAGGCTTTGTTTATGATCTCCACTTGCCCATTTTCCTAAGGGTGATAGGCAGTGGATGTATTGTGCTTGATTTGGTGTTGTTTCATGATGTCTTCAATCAGATTCCAGGTGAATTGTGTCCCTTGATCAGTGACCAACTCCCTTTGCAAGCCAAACTTGTATAAGATGTTCTCCCTCAAAAATTCAGCCACATTCTGCTCAACTACTACCCTTATTGCCTTTTCTTCAGCCCATTTAGTCAGGCAATCAGTGCACACAATGATATACTTATTCTGTCTTGATGGGCGCTCAATGGGACGAGTGAAGTCCATGCCCTATTTATCAAATATATCTAGAGTCACTTGAGGTTGTCGGGGAATTTCATCCTTATGTGTGCGCTTTCCCATCCTTTGGAACTGATCACATTTGGTGGTGTACCTCCTTTTATCCTGATGGAGAATGGGCCAGTAGTAACCGACTTGTATAAGTTTGAAGGTTGTCCTCTTGGTAGAAAAGTTTCCTCCAGAAGGTCAATCATGGCATGGTAAAAGGATTTCAAAGACCTACTCTTCCCTCACACCTCTTCTCAAAATCCAATCTAGCCCCAACTTGAAAATATTTCCCCCAATCCAAGTGAATGGGGCACTCTTCCTAATAATCTTTCTCTTATCACTATAGGATAGGTTAGGAGGGAACCTTCCATCAACCAAGTAGTTTGCTATTATAAAAAAACCAAGGAGATAGCACCGAGAAGGAAAATATGTATTCATCTAGGAATTGATCATCTATCATCTCCTCATTCCCTGCAGGTAAGGCCAGTCTTGAAAAAAATATGCAACCACATTCTCTTTCCCTGGTTTTTCAACAATAGTTAAATCAAATTGTTGCAATAATAACAACCATCTAATTATCCTAGCATTAACATCAGGTTTATTCACTAAATACTTAATGGTTTCATTATCAGTGTGGACAAAAGTTTGATATCCAGTGATGTAGTGCCTAAACTTGTTCAAAGAGTGTACCACAACCAGGAGTTATTTTTCAGTGATGGTATAATTTAGCTCAGCCTTAGAAAGGTTCTTACTGATGAAATATATAACATAGGGTAATTTGTCTTCAATTTTTCCTATGGTTACTCCTATAACTTTATCTGATGCATCTGTGTGGATAAGGAAAGGAAATGCCCATTTGGGACCCCTAATGATGGGTGCAGTGGTAAAATTTTCCTTTAGTACTTCAAAGGCCTCTTGACATTTATTTTGCCAATAGAAGTTTGAATATTTAGCCAGTAGTCCAAACAAGGGTGAAGCCAATTTACTAAAGTACTTAATGAACCTTCTATAGTACCCATCCAATCTCAAGAAACTTATGGACTCTCTTTATTTTTTAGGGATAGGGACCCCTTTAATGATGGAAACTTTTTTGGGGTCAACCTGTATCCCTTCCTTAGATATGGAATGGCCTAGTATAGTCCCTGCATTCATAAAAAAGTCATATTTCTTGGGACTTAATGAAAGATTCATCTCAATGCATTTCTCTAAGACCTTACATAGATTAGAAAGAGATTCCTAGAAGTCACAACCAAAGGAGTGAAGCCATCCATGTATATCTCAACAGTGTCATGAACAAATTCAGCAAATATACTCAGAACTACCCTCTAGAAAGTAGCAGGGGCATTGTACAAACCGAATGGAACAACCCTATAGGCAAAGGCACCCCAAGTACATGTGAATGCGGTCTTGTCTTATTCCTCAAGGCTGATTTGTATTTGGTTTTACCCACTAAAACCTTCTAGGAAAGAAAATAATCTCTTCCCTACAAGGCCATCTGAGACTTGGTTAATGAAAGGAAAAGTGAATCGGTCCTTCTTTCTTTCCTTGTTAAGATTTCAGTAATCAACACAGATCCTCCACTTCCCATTTTTTTGTGGGTACTATGAACCCTGCATCCAGTAGTTTTTGTAATTCCTATTTGACAATGCCCTTAAGAGTTGGATTCATCCTTCTCTAGTGTTGGTGCACATGCTTTTTTCCCTCTTTGATGTAGATATGATGAGTAGAAACTGAGGGATGGACACCTTTCATTTCTTTATAATCCTAAACAAAAACATTCAGGTGTTTCCTTAACACATTGCATAATTGTTCTTCTTTCTCAACTGCGAGACAGGGGTTGATCTTTAGACTTTTGGATGATCTAATCTATACAACCATAACATGATATATATTAGGGTTAACAGAGAACATATCACTCCATGGGATTCTCTTGGATTCTTTCATCATTCATCCATTGTCAAGGTAGTGGGAGGTTGATTCTGTAAGATATGGTCAATAAGGTCATCTTCGTCAAGTTGTCTCCTTCCTACAACAATGTCTGGTGTACAAATTGGGTAGAGGGAGGTTTGATAAAACTGTTCCTCTTTATCATCCTCTAACCATAAGGGAAATTCATGCTCAATATAAGTTTGAGCAAGAGGGAATAACACAAAATGTTTTGATAGATGACCATTCATGATGATCATGTTCCAAGTCGTGCAATTAATATAGGTATCAATAGTGCCCAAGCAAGGTCTTCCTAGGATGAGAGGGTAACCATTACAATTGATTTTGGGCTGGACGAAAAAGAAATTAGTGGGGTACTCCCAACAGTTAATGAAGACCATTACATCCTCAATAACCCACCCTTGAGCTACTGTGGATCTATCTACAAGTTGCAGCATTGTAGTGGTCTTCCTGAAGGCCCCTTGGAGGTTGAGCTTAAGCATGGTGTCCTTTGTCACCACATTGATTGCAAACCCAAAGTCAATCAAGGTATTAGAGATCATAATGCTATCAATGTGCACATCCACTACTGGGCTACCAGGATCTAAGTACTTTGGAGAGATCACCCTCCCAAGAATTAGATCAGACAACTACCCAACAACATTGATAGTGGGGGTATCTCTCCTTCTTCTCCCAGGTATTTTAAAACACTCTTCCTTGATAATATTGTTGTAAATGGGGACATATTTGATGGCCTGGAGAAGGGGTATTTTGACACACAAGTTATTCAATTTTCCCAGAAGTTTAGCCTCTTCTAGGGTGTGTTGTTTAGGTTGGACCAACCTTTTAGGATAGGGAGGTGCATTGGCTTGAGGGGTACTATCTTCCTTTTTTTCTTTAAGTTTTTTAAGGTGGAGAAGGTGGGTGAGTATTTGGAAGTACCTTCCCAAACTGAAGGTTGATCTATTATATTTCCACAACATAATCAAGGTAAGATGTCTCCCCACTGTAAACCTATGGTGCTTGCTTATTGCTCAGGTTCAAATTGTGTTGGGAAAGAATTTGAGGTTTCTTAGGTGGGTTATGGTGAGGGAGTTGTGGTTGAGGTTCAATATGAGGCATTAAAGCATGAGGTTGGGTTTTTTGAGGCCTCCATCCTTATGAGGAGTTTCCCCATTGAGGAGATTGAGGTGGATATGGATGGAAATGAGGGTTAATATGCTGAGGAGGATATTGAGGAGTATAAGGCCAGGGAGAGGGTATTTACCATGATGGAAGAGAGGAAGGGTACCAAGGATGGAAATTTGAATTCTTATTTGGATTATAAGGAGGATATTGTGCACCTTGCATGCCTTGTTAATATGGTCAAGGGCCTTAGGGCCTCCTTTGGTTGATAAAACAAAGCTGCTTCGAACCACTTTTTACCCCATGCTATATAGCTTTTAGGCATGGAAAAGAGGGACATTTGTCTATTGCATGGCTTTCCTCAGACATGGCACATACTTCTATGATGTTCAGCGGGCACTCATTTCTAGGATGTCTCTTAGTGCATATAGGGAAAAAGATAGCTAGTTCCCTTTCTTCTTCCTCTTACTTCGTTTTTATCTACATAGTGTCCATATGTACGGAAAAGGTATGCAGCATTTCACTCTTGAAATCCTCCAACATATTTTGTATCTCATGTTTGAAATTTGACGCAGAGGAAGATGAATTGACCAGCCTTTAACTAGACTTACCCTTTTTCCTAACAACCCTTGAATGATTCTTGAATATTATCTTGATTTCATCATAAGGCAACTAGTAGATGTATCCTCCAAACAACATGTTGAGGGTCTCCTTTACATCTTCCCTGATCCCTCGAAGAAGTACTAGCTTGAGTGACTTGTTTGGCCTTGAAATTGTCATTCACTTCCATTACATTTTCACTTATATTTCAATATTTTCATGTTCACTCCACCTCTATTTCATTACATTTACCTCCATTTCATTGCATTTACCTTACCATTATCATTATTGGCTCACATTTATGTGTTTCCAAACTTTATTAGTTCTTAGCATTTTTAAATGAATTTATGGTTAAAAATTAGGAAATAATGTGCATATGATTATACCTAACAAGTGGGATGAGACTGTTGACATGTGTAGGTCGGAAAGAAGCTTCTAAAAGACCTTTATGTGGCCTACCAAAACCAAATTCGAATTTGAGTGGAGAAGATCATGGGATCATAAGGATCTGTGTCTGACTTCCTATTTGTATTGAAACTCTAAGAAGACATGTGTCTTATCATTTCCTATTTTGATTATAACTCTAGAGATATAGGGAGAGATTCATGGACTCTCATTAATGAGATATCTTCTCATATTTTTGTATAAATAGGGGAGTTTTCTCCTATCATGGGGGGGAAAAGCAGAAAAAGAAGAGAAAGAATTATAGAATGTTTAACAAAGCTTGAGATGGAATGGGATGTAAAGTGAAGTGCTATTGATGTAATGAGATTAGGAGTGTAGATTTCCATTGTGTAAAGTTGTGAGTTTATCAATAAAGAAGGTTCTCTTCTATTATTGAATCTTAGAATGTGAGTTTGTGAGTTGGAATGCTATTGGACAATGGAAGGGCCCCCATCAACCACGTGCATCCCTTTGTAAATTTGTAAGATTAATTAGTTTGTTTTACTTTGATTCATGCAAATAGTTTAGCTTTACATTGTAAATGTTATTTTATTTTTCAAATGTAGATTTACCTCACTATGTAATTTTATGTTTACTAAGAGCATCTCAAGAAAGTAGTGTTTTATCTATTTTCTAAAATTTGATTGCTTGAAGCATTAGAGCATACAATGACTGAGTTTTCTTTCACATGTCTTTACAATTCTTTCTTAGATTCAACTTTACATTCACTGTTTAACCCTATGTTTTCCAAAGAGCTTCTCAAGAAGGTATCATTCAAATATTTTCCAATATTGGTTGCTTGAGGCATTAAGAATAAACAGTGATTTAGTTTCTTTCCTTATGATTTTTTCATGATTTTTATATTAAGCTTTCATCTATTGTGTAATCTCATGATCAGCAAGTCCAAGATGGTAGTTCTTCCAATTTGGGTTGCCTAAGAGGCATTGGATCACATAGTAGCTGCAAGTTTTCCTTTCCATGCTTTTATTATGCTTTCTTATATCACATCTAATGTATACTCAATTGCTTAAGTCATTTCAAGAAGATGATTTCGACATCTTCCTATATTGAATGTTCACAATAGTATTTGAGCTTGCAGTAGATCATAGTTGTCTTTATATTGCTTGCTTTCAGTTCATGGAATAGGATTAGTTTTATTTTTTATCAAGAGTTTTCATGGATAGGATAGGAATTGATTTCATTTTCATCTTATCAATGAATACAATTGTATCTAGAATAATTCTCTACCTTTCATAGACACAGTGCCGGCCTAGATTAGACTAACCATTCAAGTTTTTGATTTGATTTTATGCAAATTAAATTAGTTGAAGTACATTTCCTTTTCTTCCTTCTTAGAAATTAATTTTTATATTAAACATCCATTAGACTTAGTTGATCATTGACACTTAACATCCACTAAAATCGTTAGGCATTAAAGTTAAAACCCTCAAAACAATACAAAAGCATACTCAACGAAGTAAGAAACAAGGTTAACTAAGCACATATTGTGCACCACACGTCATCAGTGTACTAACCCTGGTCGATCATTTATGTTAGCAATTTAAGACATTAAGTTAAATGAACATGACTCAGGGTCAAGGATATAGTTAGCCCTCCTATAATTGAGTTGGAATCTTTCCTCATATTCCTCTAAAGATTCATCTAGTCCTAGGGTCATCCTAAATATTTCTTCCTTTGTTTCTTTGTACGTATAACAATCCTTGTACTTCTCGATAAAGGCTTCTTGCATTTAGGAGAAGGTATTGATGTTTCCTCCACGTAAACCCATAAACTAGTGCAAGGATGCATCTTTGAGGGTGGATGGAAACAACTTCAACTTCTGTTCATCAGAAGTATAGTCATAAGTCCTACAAACAATAAAAAATTCAAACATGAAGGTGTCTGGGTCCTCAGAGGTTAGGCCTTCGAAGTGTGGAAGGGAATCAGGGCTTATATTCTTCATTATGGCCTCCCCATTGGTTTCTTAGATAGGAAAGAGCTCATTTTGTCTTTTTTTAGCCATGGTTTAGGTAGGCGAGCTAGGCTCTTCTTTAACTATTGGTTCCTCAAAAATTTTAGGTTCCTCACCTAGAGGGTTTTCTAACTCCCCTGTAGTTAGAGAGGGAAGTTTATAGTCACCAAAGAAGAATGATGCTTGACTGCTTGAAGGGTGGGGGCTTTTGGTAGGAATTTCCCTTCACTATTCTTTCTCCTATGAGGCATGAAATAAGTAGCCTTATTTTCTTTTGAATTTTTCTCTTTTTTTGAGTTATCAAATCAATAGTACTAGTGCAAAACAAAAAGAAGAAACAAGCAAATTTTAAGTAGAAACAACACCTACTTGGACACCTCCTGGACAATGGTGCCAAAACGTGATGAGCCTTGGTATTGCATTAAGGATGTTGCAACTACCAAGACCCTCAACTAGAACTATCAACTCGGGGTTCATACAAACATAGAGGTGACAATGTTATATGCACAGTAGGTCAAGTTCTACTCATGTCACCCTCAGTCATTGAACTAGACCAAGGTATGTAGAGACCATTCCTTGAGATAACTACAAAGAGAATTTATGTGAAAAGACAAAAAACCTACTCTAATTGCAAGGAAATTAACATTATCCTAGTTGCAGAAATGAAAGTGTCATTCATTAGATGTGGAGACTAATTGTAACTGCAGGAAGGAAAGAGACTACACTAGTTGTAGAAATGAACCATGCTACTCTACTTGCAAACCAATCAAATCAATACTATACTTGCATAATGTAAATCATTAATCTAACTACAAATTGCTTTGAAAGAGAAAATTTAGTCTACAACACATAACTAGGAAATCCAAGAGTGTAACTGAGTCTAACCTATTTGCATTGAATATTTCCCTTCATTTCACTGAGTGTAAGATGGTTCTAGATTGAGCAACATGGTCTTTACTCATTGCATAAGAGAATACTCATTGTGATTCAAATGTGAAAATATGCTTCCTAACTCTATTTGTTGTCTTGTTCTTGCAGTGGAGGAAGGAGGGGTCTAAAGTGGTCCTTGGGTCTCCCCAATCATGGATTCAAGGCTTGGAGGTCATTATTCAATCTCAAAATGAAAAATCCAAGATCTTAGAGAAAATCTAGCTTAGTTTAGGCCATGCTACAGGACTGCTACACAATGCTACAAGATACCCTGTTTTGTTATAGGATTGGGTCCAAGAAGGTTTTTAGTGTAAGGAAGGTCTTTTGAAGGTGGTGGAAGGTGGATGAAGGATGTGTGAGGCCATTTGCTGAGATTAGCATCCCTTAGAGGCCCATCTTGTACAAAACTCTATGCTCAAATTGTCCTTCATTAGCTCTAAAAAGATGATCTTGGTGGCAAAATTTGAGAGCAGCATGGGGTGTCTAGGAGGAGGATAGTAATGACAAAGTGGATGTGGATGAATGTGCCAAACTTTGCAAGCCACTGGCAGCCCCTTTAGACTAACAATCAAGAGCATACATCTAATGATCAAATTGGAGCAAAACAAATTATAATGGAAAGGATGAGTTTAATTTTATTTCATCAAGAACTCTTCTATACTACAACATGCATCTAATCTATTTGTGAATACATGATATTAACTTCTAAGTTGCAGAACCCAAGCATGCATGAGAATTACAATCCAAGCCTAGAAAATTCCACAAAAACACAATCACATATTTTTGGTTTTCTATTGTAGACTCTTCAACCACACTTCCCACGAGAGGTGGTGATTAGACTTGCAACCACAATTTTTGCAATAAAGCTTCTACCTAAACAAGGAAAGAAATACAACAACTTGAACAAGAACAAAGGAAAAATACATGAGAGGGACTAAAGCCTTTGTGTTGGGCCCTAACCCAAGTGTTTCAACCCTCCTAAGCTACCTCAAATGTGAATCAACAATGGACCTTTCATTAACAGAAAATGGTTTTCAAATACATAATCTCAGAATAGAAATAACAATATCAAGTACTTGACCTTCAAGAGCCCTTCCTAGCTCTTAAATTTCAAATCCTAAGGAGTCCTTACACCTATTTATTTATATAAAAAGTGACCTAGGGGTAGCTCCCTTGAGAGTAGGATTGATTCCCTCCAAAATCTCAAAATTAGTGGATCCAGTTCCCTTAGATATTCACATACACTTGAGTTACTTGGTTGCAAATGGATCTTGAGTTCTAAATGAGTGGAGATGAGTGATTCTAGGGATTACTTCAAGTGAAACGAGAGTAAATTCATGGGACAAGTCTCCTACATACCCTCTAGTAGCCTCCAACATGCCTTTGCATAATAAATGTAGCAACAAATTCTCTCTTACATGCACATAAACCACATTAGGCCATGAAGTATGAATAGCACCCTTTAATCTTCCTACTAAGCAAGTTATAGCTAAAAATGTAAATTAATGTGGAGAAAAGAAAGAACTTATGAGATTGAGGATAGAAATATGGGCCTCAAAAGATACCCATATATGGGACCCATCAATTGTGAAGGACACATGTTAAACATTTATACTATAAATTATGGATCAACTAGTAACAATGTGGAAAATTTTAGCCCGCAAGGGTTTGGTCTCGTGGTCAGCGAATGGTTTGCTAATTCATTCGTGCCGCTGTGTAGGTCATGGGTTCAAGTCTCGTCTTACCCTGAGGGGATGTTCCTTGCGGGCTGGGCGGTTCCTCCTAGTTGTTATAGTGGCAGCCGGTGGGATTCGACCTCGTGTAACGCGAGTACGATACCACCGCCGTTGCCGATTCAGCTAGATATAAAAAAAAAAAACAATGTGGAAAAATTTCTTACTCTTGAGATGGATTTGAGTCTGGCTAGAAATGAAGGTTACTCAAAACTACATGTAGATGGTGACTCTTAGCTAGCTATAACAATAATTAGGCGAATAATAAATGGGTCTCCAATACAAATATTTATTAGGAGTTTGCTACTAGAGAACCTCATCTCATGCATTCAATGCTTGATCCAATCCATCCCTCCCATCATTTCCAAACACTCTCAATGTTCTGGTAATAAGGTATCTAAATTTTTGGCTAATGTGAGATGCCAAGCCCAGAACATCTACTTGGAAATGGCATGATTTCATGTTGCATGGTCTAATTGGAAATAGTAATTCAAAAGCATCCTCTACCACAATAATCTTCAATCGAGGTGTTCGAACTCGAGTCAATGGAGGTGGGTGTGGAGCTCTACACCTCACCTTCCATTACATTTGAGAGGACGAGTGGCACGGCCATCCCATCCCATGCATGCAAACATATATTCATTCCCTTCACAATCACATGACAACCCATTCTCCATCTGAGCAATCTTGGATGGGTGATCTTGACTTTATGTTTATCTAGTGTGCCAGTGACATCCCTTCGTTGTAGGTTGGACAATTCATAGATAATGCATGCTTTGTGGGGCTCAACTCCAATTACTGTCACAACTTAGTGTTGTGAAACAAGCTTTCTAGTTCAGATCTAGTTTATTGGACGACATATTCTGATGAAAATGATTTTGGGGGTTTATCGTTTTCAATTTTTTTTTACTAGTTCAATCTTGGGACCTATGGGTTATGAGCCCACAAACTCATCTCATCCTAGCTTCCACTGCAAAAGTTGAACAATCCTGTGGTCTACATGTAACATTAATTCATCAAACAAAGTCAAAGGGTCTATGCATCAAGCCATCAATGCATTAAATCACCATGCACATTAACATAATTACATAAACTAGGCATTAAAATTAATTTAATTTCTATGCTATTACATAGTGCCTCAGTGGGTCTAATATTCATCCAATTGACCGCCTATTTTCAATGCCCAAAAGCTATAATTTATAAAGGAAATTACAATAATATGGATCACTTCAAGATCTATGATCTCCATAAAGCTCTCAACATGATCCCCTCCACAAATCTCTCAAAATGTTTCTTTTTTCATAAAGCTTTGAACATAATCCCTAAGATCCCTCATGGATCTATTTTTTAAATATTTTTAACAAATCCTTTTCCTTCTCACGTTCTTTTCTCATTTTTCACCTTCTAGAAGTAGTTCTTGCTCATTTTTCATAGGATGGGTCGATGCTTCTGATTCATATTCCTATGGAAATGGATCTATGTGAACAATAATTCAAGGAGGTTCGAACCCTAAGGATGTTGATATCCAATGCATGCATTGGGTGCCAAGAATTTGTGAGGGGAGAAGGACAACTATAACAAGGGAGGTGACCTTTGGGATGTGGTGGAAGTTATGGTGGAAATTCAAGCAGGGATGGGTGGCAAAAAGAAACAATGTAGCCTCATTGTGACGTAGATTCAAGCTCGCTGGGATGACCATTTTTGGTTACTTTATTCTATGTCTAATCTCTCTAGTTTCATTAACTATTTCAATTGTTTAGCTTTTGTTTTGTGGCTGCAAACATATAGTTTTCAGAGTACAACAATTGTCTACAATGGTTTTGGTATTCTTGATTCATGTGATTGTTAAAACATGCCCATAGCCCTTTCCTCTCTTTCTGTCTATTGCTCAATATCATAAAAAATGCTCTAGACTCCCTTGATAGCTCAAGTTTTCTTGGTTATTAATTGTACTTTGTTCTCTGTTTTACAGTCTCATCAATTTCCTTATTCTATGGGTGGGTATCCTCACTTTGGTTTTTAGTAACCCGACACAACATGCGCCAATAGAGGTTGCATTGTCTCCAGGGGCCTGGTGACAAGGGCCCTTAAGGTTTGTTGCAAGCCCAACCCCGAGCACAAAATGCAGTAGTCATTTTTCACTCCTTCGGAAATCCAAGAGGAAATTCATCAACTTGATCCTTGACCACTAATGACCTCCAAGCATACTCAGATTTCAAAATTTAAGTTGAAGTGGCCAATTGAGTTCCTAACCCTGGACATACCAGGAGAAGATGCAGCAAATATCTGAACTCCATTACTGCCCATTGGAAAATGAAAACACTCTTGGGCAGAGTCTCAAAGGATAAACATGAAGATCCAATGGCATTGTCTCTTTCCTTAATGAAATTCAACAAGTTCAATGCCATCAATATTCTTGCCTTGCTAGTTTTGATGCTTGGCTAGCTCACATAGAAAGCCATCTCAAATGTGGCCTGAAATATCCATGTCTAGGCACCCAGTTGATTTCTTTTATTTTTAGTAGTTCAGTTTATTTCAGTTGTCATGAACTTAGTGATTATAGTTGCTTTCATTTTGATAGACCTACCCTATTGTCTATCATCAACAATATTGGTTTCCCTTATAATAGACTATCAATAGACTCAACTCAAATAGTAATATTTGATTTTGTATAAAATCATTTTGAGGCAATATAATTTGAAATTAAAAAAAAAACCAAACAAATAAACCATATTTAATACAATGTTGATGTATAATTCTATATTTTTTTATTTAAACTGAAAAATTATATAACTATTAAATTTTTATTTAAAATATGTTTTTCCCAGTATATTGCTAATTTATTTCATATATATTTTTAATAACATTTATAAATATTATTATTAAAAAAATTCTATAAATATAAATTATATTTACTATTACATACTTCTTATTTAAGTTGTTAATTCTTAATCTTTTATTATATTTTCAATTATTAAATTCCCCTTTAATTTAATAATCCTAAGTTCAAAGGAAATAAATTGTCAAACCATGAAATGTTAAGAATCGATAAAATAGCACGGATCGATAACCTTCGGAGAAAAATTATCATTATACTTAAACTTTCAGAGATGGATTGATAAAATGTTTGCAGATCGAAAATCGATAGCAACTAATGATCCCCGGCATGGATTGATAAGATGTTTGCAGAGATTTTGGTCATAATATTTAACAAGTATTTAATAAGCAATAAATTGTTTTGAATTATGGAAATTTTTAAAAATGGAAATTTATCTAAATTTCAGAAATTTTGTTCAATCTTATTAGTCTATAATATGAAATTGTTTAGTATAATTTTGTAAATATATTCAAATTTACAATAATTTGATATAGTCTCTATATAAAATTTTGGTTATTTTTAGGGTAAAATAATTTCATACTATAAAATTTTAGCTAATCATTTTTTGTTCAATCTTATTAGTCCATAATATGAAATTTGTAAAATGTTTAGTATAATTTTGTAAATATATTCAAATTTACAATAATTTGATATAGTCTCTATATAAAATTTTGGTTATTTTTAGGGTAAAATAATTTCATACTATAAAATTTTAGCTAATCATTTTTAGAAAAAATAAAAATTAGTGACTTTTTTAGAAAAATATAAAAAATTACCCACTTCCAAATATTATCCCCTAAAATTTTCCCTATTTTACATTCAATAAAAAAATATATTAGCTCATATAAATTATTTTCAAATCAAAGAGAATCATTTTCCACTTCTCCAAAAACTGTATAGTTATACGATCGAGGTTGTTATAGTTTTCCTAGGCTGATTTTTGCGGGCTTCCATGCTTATTTTGGATTTGGTTCTTCTTTTCTATCTGTTTGACTCTGGATTCCTTCTGAGCTTATTTGAATGACAGCCATTTGATCTTTTCAATCTTATTAACATCAAATCAGTTATACAAATCTTATTAACATATGAACATTGAGCATATAAACATTGGAAATAGGAAATATATAAGATTTATAAATATGGAAAAGCTTTAAATGAAAAAAAAATATATAAACATTTTACAAACAAAAATGTATAAAACTCACTTACAGTGCAATCTTATATTGTACAATCTCATTGTTTATTCATCTTATATTTGTTACATTTGTGAATAATAATCCTTCTCTCATAGAACAATTTATGAAAACATACCATATGACCTCCTGCAATTTTATTACCGTTGATAAACTTGTCTAATTAAAATTCATACAACAAATTCTGAAAACAGACCTTACGATTTGCCTATGATCTTATTACACTTGAGAAACTATCTTATTACAGTTGAGAAAATTCCATCTTTGATAAGATGAGAGAAAACGTAAGCGTTGTCATTCTGATCAGTAATCCAGGGTATGATGTGTAATGACTTTCACTAACATTTTTGTTATAATTCTAATGAAACCATTCAATTTAATGATAATTCATTAGAATTCATAGAACAATTTCTTAAAACTGTTCATATGATCTTTCTGCAACTTTATTGCAACTGTCAAACTTCCATCATTGACAGGATTAGACAAAATGCAGATTGAGTTTTCAAAAGCAATGATGGCAGGACCCATATATATTGGCTTTCCCCAACCAAAATCTGCATCGTGAATAGGCAATCGAGCCCAACTTGTGATGCAAAGATGAGGAGACCTGAATGTATGAGATCCTCGAACTAAAGCCTCCAAATCATGGTGTGACTCCAAATAGTCTAAAGCTGAGCGTAAGTATTCATCATCCATCCCAACCAAACCTTCATGGATGATACTTGCAGCATAATATATGGGTTTTGAGGTCAGTTTCCCCACCAGAGCCATAGGCGAAGCAATAAAAATAGCATTTCCAAAATAATTAGGGGGAAGAGGTGGCAGGAGCCGACTACGACTATCAATAGGAGCATACATTTTGCTTTCTTGATTTTCGCTGAAATTTCCAGCTTTACAAACACATCTCCAAATGTGACCTGCCAGCATTTCATAACTACTGTATTTTACCTGATTGCCACTCTCTGTGGCCTTGGCTTTAAGGCTATCTAGTTGGTCTTTTGTAATTTTAAAGATGCCAATTCTGTTCTGGCTATCATTTGTTATCCCATTTTTATCATTGAATGGTGAAGGTTGTTCATATTCTATATGATGGAATTTTGGATTTGGAGTACTGTTAACTTGCAAAATACTTCTGTCAAGATAAGGCTGACTAATCTTAGCTCCACGAGCTACAGCAGCCCAACTATTCATAAAATGTAAACCTGCACATCCATCGCCCACAATGTGATTTATTCTCACACCTAACGATACTCCTCCACATTTGAAAAATGTTACCTGCATATTAATAAATTGCACATAACATTAAATTCTATACATATTCCCAGGCCAAAAAATTCAATCTTACGCACTCTTATTTATAAATGGTTAACATCAGTGTACAAATAAATTATAAATAACATCGCGAATATGTATACATACTTCGAGACAAAAATAAAAAAATTGTTATGGGCAGAGAATCAATTATACATAACATGGCGAATATGTATAAAAAATAAAAAATTGTTATGTGCAGAGAATGAATCTAAAAAGACAAACAATCTAATATATCATTGTTATTTATAAATTTTCATGAACGTTATACATATAATTTTTTCAGAGCATACTTTAAATGCAAGGAATTTTTAAATGAAGAAAAATTATGGGGTTTTTTTATTTTAAGTTTATATTATTATTTATAATTTATTTTTTTTTTTGGGTGATTTTTGAAAGATAAAAAGAGTGTCAATTTTAATGGGGATTATAAATTTTGAAACTAAACATAAAATTATATATAATATTATATATGAAATATAAACATAAAATTATATATAATATTATATATGAAATATAATTTAATTTGATTTCAAAATTATTATCATAATATTTTTCGGAAGAAATCAATAAGATAGCTTTCATTGATGTGTTTCTAATGAGCAAGTGTGGTTCATCTTCAGAGCAAGATGAGGAGATTGATTTAGGGATTTAGATAAATAGGTGTAGAAAGCATAATAGCTACTTTGACAGAGGGTAGGAAATAGAAAAAGTTAATGACCAAAAAAAAGGAAAGAAATAAAACTGTTATTATTATTATTTTTTTTTGGATAAATTAATGATGTAAAAAGTTATAATTTAGAAAAAAATAATAACCCTTTATAACTAAATTAATTAATATGTATTAAAAAATAATTTTAAGAATCATAAATTGGATACTATCAATAAATGATATTTTAACAGGAATTAATATTTTAATCTTATTCATATAATTATTAATTAATATTCGATAGTCAAACTTATAAAACTATATAATATAATCATATTGAATAAGGAAAAAATAGTAAGGGATTTTACTACAAGGTTAAGGGAAACTAATTAAGGAGAATAAATTACTGTATAAAAAAGAGGTTAAAAATAATAATATATATATATAATTTTAATAAATAAAAATGATAAACACCTTATATAACTTATTAGTGAATATAATATTATATTAAATAACCTCATTAATGAATAAAAAATAAAAAAAATATTAAAGATTATTCAAAAAAATCTATAAGAAAATTTTCTAGGAAGAAAGTCCAGGAATCCAGTTTCCTGATACTCCAACCATCGTTTCTATTTAAATTAACAAGTCTCTTTTTGATTTCTAAGGCCTCCCTGAATTTACGATGATGAAAATGGTCAATCCTCGCAAAAACCTTAGCTTCTTCGATGTAGAATGTGATGATTTGTTTTTTTTGCATGCTCTGCCAAAGCAGAGGAGCGAACTCTTGGGTGCCTAAGGTCAGTAGCATGTTCAGAAATATTTTGATTAATGGATCAACTAGTCTCACCAATATAAGGAGTTCCACAAGAGCAGGGAATAATGTAAACACCCTTTCCATCCCTGGGAGGAGCGAGCTCTTGGGTGCCTAAGGTCAGTAGCATGTTCAGAAATATTTTGATTAATGGATCAACCAGTCTCACCAATATAAGGAGTTCCACAAGAGCAGGGAATAATGTAAACACCCTTTTCATCCCTGGGATTAATCCAGTCTTTAACAGAATGAAGAGAACTCCGAATAGTGTTAAGGGGTCTAAAGGAAGAATGAAGCGATTCTATGTGTGGTCCCTTGGATAAAAGGCATAGGAACACCAGAAGACTAATCCTTGGGATCAATTTTATTCTTAGAATCTTTTTATGCATTTTGAAAAGCCTTAAAATCTTGAGACCTACTATTATTATTAAAATAGTGACTTTTCTAATCTCTCTATTATTCATCACTTAAGATAATTTTGAAACACTTTTTGAACATTAAAAAAATAAAAATCTTAAGTTATTATTATTTTTTAAAATTTCATAAGTAAAACGGTTAATAGAAGTTTATTTCCGTAATCATGATCACAATTTAAAAAAAAAAAACAAATTAAACTATATCATATTATGCATTAAGTATCACTAATTTATAATTAAATAAAATCAAACTCATTTCTAAATAAATATTTTTTTTATAAAACTATTAAATACAATTAATATAGAAATTCTGGAATTAACATAAACCTATGGGATGCTATATAGCTCAAGCTTTTTACTTATGAAATCTGTACAACTCACCCCTCTCCACCCTGTACAATCACATCGATAGAAACATTATGACAGTAACCTGAGAACCCGTCCATACTTACAATCCTAACCTATCAAATAAATTGGATTGAAATACTAATTAGTAGAAAAAAATATTAGTTTACCTGAACAAGGAGCAGCGGGTAGGTATGAATGTTTTCTGAGGTACAATCAAGCTGGGGAAGAAGCTGACAGAGCTCCAGACTGGGTGCAAAATCACCAAAATCGTCAATGGTAGAATCTGTTACAGCCTCAATAAGCTCACCTCCCTCTCCGTTACAGATAATTTGCAGACGCCCATGCGCATCTTTTCCAAGTCTTCCTGCAATCGGATAGAAGGGCACCAGAACTTTGCTCAGAGCTTCTTTAAGAATATCCATTGAAAAAAACTGAGGTGTAGCAGTGCCAGTGGACCTGTAGATATATACAGTACTAGCATGCGTTCTCCCCACTACCAGATCCAGATTTGACAGCCAAACATTCCCCCGTGGGGTCGGTGCAGCGGGCAGCACCGTTTCACAGCTCTTCACGGTTATGTTAACCATTTTTGCAGGATCCAACCTTTGCTATGAGGAAACAAGCAGCAGGAAAATGAAGGTATGGACTGATTCCTATATTGAAGAAGCTCCATATTTATAGAGCTCGGGGTGAAGATTAAGTCTGGTCGTCTGGTTGACGATGAATTTTAAATTTTTCCGTGCACGCAAAGAGAGGCCATTAAATAATATAATAAGCGGGTTGCTATCGCTGGGAACGCTCTTTCATGATTTCGGCATGATCCGGGTGTCGTCAATTAGTTATTAATTGTTAATGAATCAAAACGTCCCCACGCCCATTACGTGGCCACCACTAGCATGAAAATACGCGTTCATGACTAAGTCTTCTCCATTATAAATAGTTTAAAAAATTGAGTAATAACTAACTTGTTTTATATCTAAACTAATTAATAATAATGTATTTAAATTTTTGAGATAAATTTCATGTGATAATCATATTAGAATTTATTTGTTGATGTATTTCGAATCAATAAGTGTGGTTCATTTTCAAGACAAGATGAATCATACTTGTTGGTTACAAATGAATTCTGATGTGATTATTGCTAAGAATTTATCTCAAAAATTTTGATATAGATAAGAGAAGCCTCAATTCAATAATACCTATTTAATTAATTATAATTATGTGTTTTGATAGGTATTTGTTTTTAAATAAAGCTTTCAAAATAATAATTTAATTAAAAAGTGAAGTTTTCAAAATAATAATTAAATTAAATTAATTGAGCTTAGAGGTTTATTCTACAACTTAATATGAGAAAATGTATATGTCACTGCATCCATCCATTTCACTTTTAAAATAAGATTAAAAATTATGTTCTAAACTGAAAAATAATGTTTTTATGATAAAAGAAAAATGAATAAATGTGTGAGTAAGACTTTTAAATTTTATACTTTTCAAAAACATTTAAATAAACTATTTGAAGATTTATGTTAACTAATTTATGTCCATACGAAATTCATATATATTTATATATAGAATTTTTTTATTAAAATAAAATATTTTAATGTCAATTACGTGTATATATATATATAGACACACACGTAACTGACATATATATATATATATATACACACACGTAAATGACATTAAAATATTTATCATTCAAAAATATACATAGATATACACATGTAATTGACATATATACATATATATATATATATATATATATCAATTACGTGTGTATTTATATGTCATTTCTTTAGGAGTATGAAGAGTTGGAGGACTTTGTACCATCCATTCCAGTGTGGTTGGATTATATTATATTTTGAATGTTAAATAGAATATATATATATAGGACCAAATAAATGTTATATAATGGAAAATTAAGTTCTATGGTTAAAACATTTATTTGGTCCTCTATATATTCTATTTAGCATTCAAAAATATACTTTAAATAATAAAAAATAACACATTATATTTTTTGTTCTAAAGAAGTTTGCACGTGAAAAAAATTGATTCCTAAGGGTTCATGTTAGATCAGTACTTAAATGGATCTATGCTCGTTATGCTGGTTAATTAAAAAATGGTATATGGATATGTGTTATATGAAATGAGTTATGACTTTTTGGGACATGTGGTATTAAGAAGTCATGGTATTGTTACAAAGTTTATTGAGAGACTTAAAATTTAGATAGCATAGTGAAGGAAAATCTCTATGGTGAATAATCTTGTGCCATGTTTTTTTAAATAGGAGAATACTTCTCTCCATTAATAAGTATTGGATATTTCACTTCATCCATAAATTTTTCTCTCTCCTTTCTTTTTTTTTTCTTCCTTTTCTCTTTTTTCTTCTTTTTATTAGGTTTAGCTACAATAGTTGTTCCAGATCCACAAATCATTCCTACCAATGGTCAAAATTTTGTTGAATATATTCTTGAATTCTCAAGTTGGGGAGGAACAATATGGTCCCTGGGTTCCATTTATTGGAACTATGTTTCTATATATAGACACAAAGCATATGATATATATATATATATATATATATATATATATATATATATTTAAAAAAAACATGGTACAAGATTATTAAGCATAGAAATTTTTTGTGTCTATTCTATGAACATTTTTAATTTTTAAATATATAATTTTTACAATACTATGGGTCAACACCATAATTTCTCAAAAACTCATTTCATATAACACATATTCATATGTTTTTATTAATTAATCAATTTAATTAAATTATTATTTCGAAAATTTTATTAAAAAATAATAATAAAATTAATATATATATATATATTATAATTATAATTTAAAATAAAATTATAATTATATTTTTTTAATTTTATTTTAACAATGTGATACATATTATTAAATAAATATTTACCTAAATGATAATGTTTAAAATATTTATTGATCAATCTAAAGTATTAATATGTTAAAAGTTAATGTGTTGGTGGTTAAAATATATCAATGAGTTTCTTCATCAATGACTAGAATTACAATTTTAGTGAATTAGTAGTTAAAGGGTGTCTTGGTTAGTAAGGTAACGACGAGGAAATTGCAATGAGTTAGAGAATTAATAGTTAAAGGGTGTACTCGTTAGGAAGGTAATGGTGTGGAGTTGATCTGCCCCAATTTTTTTTTTTGGGATGAATGGTTGAAGCGGTTATAACATAGGTATTGGGGTTTACGGTAATAGATTGAGTAATGGATTATTCTATCATGTTAATTTATATATTTAAAAAAAAAAAAATAAATTAATGATTTAATGTTAAATAAAAGGAATTGAGTAGGAAATTTGTGAGTTAAGAGTTATAAATATAGATATTTATAAAATATAAATTTACTTATATATAATTTAATAATAGAAATAATGAATAACTAAGAAATTGATAATGAATGATTAAATTATAATATTAATTTTTTTAATAAAATTATAACAATAATATTTATTTTGGATTATAAAATTATTAATTTAGATTTATTTTTTTAGATTTATTAAGTATGGAGAAATTAAATTTAACTGTAAATTTATTTTTTAGTGTAAAATTTGGAGGAAAGGTTTGCAACTCAAGAAATTTGATCCTTCTAGGAACTTGATAGATCCGAGGTTAGGATGGATAGGTCGATTTCAATATGCATGGTTACACAAAATTTGTTGAAAATCTAATTAATTTGATTATTTTAAACATGTTAAATATGTCTAGAGTTAATTTGGTCTTTCAATTTTAAATTTACTCAATTACCTCATTTTGTTGAGAAAATAGAGATTGATATTAGCTTGAGTGTAGAAGGGATACAATAAACATGTTAAATATGTCTAGAGTTAATTTGGTCTTTCAATTTTAAATTTACTCAATTACCTCATTTTGTTGAGAAAATAGAGATTGATATTAGCTTGAGTGTAGAAGGGATACAATAATCTTCGCACATGTTTCCCACTAAGCTGATACGATATAAAGTGTTAATAACTTGAGTAGTTTGATAATTCTTTGTTCTTGGCACTCTTCAATTGTCATTTATTTTTCTCTTCTTGGTTGATATTCTCTTCAATGTTCTCTTTGCCTTTTAATTTTTCCTTCCATCTATTCTTGTTGAGGTTCAATTGTCATTTGTTGTGATTGTATTTTTTGATCTATTCTTTATTTTTCCCTTTGTTGTTGACACTCGTCAGTTGTCATTTCTTGTGTCTTTCTCTATACACTTTCTTTTTGTTATCCATTTTTTATGTATTGTCTATTATTCACACTCTTCAGTTGTCATTCTTATGCCTTTCATGTTGATATGCTCTTTGTAGTTCAATTTTTTCTTTCTTAATTTTTTTGTGCATACATTGAAATCAATGCACAATATTAATCTAATTGTTTTAAAATTAAAGCACAACATCCACCTAGTTACAATAGATGAAAATTTTACATTAACACCAAAATCAATATACGTAGTGCAACCAATTAAATAGGATTACAAATCAATATCTTGTAATAGCCCCTGATTGATTTTCCATGTAAATAAAATAAGACCACAGTCATGGGATACATATTCCAAGTTGAATGCTGGGAAAACATTATATTGGGTATCACTTGTGGTTTATTAATCATAGTGTAAATTGGAAAAGGTAAAGAGGCAATAAATGACATTTAATTATAAGAAATAAAGGAAAATAGGAGAAAAGGAAGGTGAAGCGAATATTTGCATCCTTGGAACAACCTAGGTTCCCTGGAGGTTATGGGTTGAGATGGGAGATCTCTGGAGCCTTATAACAACTTGGGTTTCCTAGAGGTTGTGGGTTAAGATAGAATCCCTTGAGCCCTTAACATCTTGGGAAAAGACCAATCTGGTTTGGCATTAATGATTTCTGGACCAGTTAGGTAAACTCACTATGGTTGAGGGTTGGGGTGGTATGGCCTATGGAAACCTTGGTTGGTTTTATATGGTTTAATGCATATGATCTCACATTCATGCTTGGAATATGGCGCAAGGGTGATTAGCTGAAAGAGAGATTTTGGTTCAGCTAATCTATGATTGGGTGGTACGTGAAAGTCTCTCACTTAGTTGGCTTTTTCATATGTTAATATGGCATATTTTCCTATTGTGACCTATGAACACTTGTACTGATCATTTTCTTCATTTTATGACTGGTTTGTCATGGATTCTATTCTAGTTATATGCATGGTTATATGATGTGCTCTTGCTATGTATCTTGTTCATGATATGATAAGTTATTGAATGATGATAAATGCACTAGCTAACAAGTGTTGTTGCAACTACTTGAGAGGGCATTGGACCTTCTTGATGATTCTATAATGAAGTACAAATGTTTATGATTAGATATGCAGTCATAACATGTAGCTTCTATGTTTATCATATGTTTGGTGAATTGTTTATCATGAGACTAGCATTTTGAGTAAGACCTAGCTTGATTTTTTATTGCATAGACTTGCTATCAACATTGATTGCATTCTGGAAAGTTTTGGGCACTTTTAGGTAGTGGCATGAATACTAGCCCTCAAAACGTTGCATAGATCTCGCCACCGCATGCACACGATAGGGAATTTTTTGTCATAACCACATGTAGGAAGGCTTATGGGTGTGGTTGGTGTGTCAAGGTTGAAAAAATGAGTTCTAGCTCAGGGGTTGATCACCATACATGGTTGTCAAGTTATTGAGTGATCTAGTGTCCCTAAGGGGTGGTAGTATGTGTTTCAGTTGTAGGCCCCACTTCCATAACTGGAACTTGGAGGTCAAGTCATGTCATAGTAGCACTCAACTCATGTTTACCCTAGAGAGCTTGTAAAAGTGGGTAAATGTTACATATCTATATTGAAATCAACACATGTAGTGTCATGAATCAAATAGGATTAGAAATCAACATTTATAGTAAAATCAATGCTTCTAGAACAATTAATAAAACATTATTATAAATGATCCTATATACTAAAATCAGTACACCCATTCCAATTAAAAATCAAATTAATAATTTCAAAATATCAAGTTAAGACCTTACATATACCTCTACCTCTTTAATTTTGGTGAAAATTCCAATAAATTTGTATATTTTGTTTATTTGATTGTGAAACCTTAATAACTTTACCTTTTGTGGAATTTTTACTCTCTTATTATATAATTAAAATTGTAAATATTATATAACAATATATAATATATAATAGTAAATATAATATTATATAATATTTTAATTTCTATTTAATATTAAAATATATTATATTAAAACTAATACTATAACTATATAATATTAAATCTAATATTATGTAATATTATTTTTAATATTATAATATTAAACATTATAATGTTATACAATATTAAAAAACAATCCTAAATTTACGTATTAATTCATTTATATCTTTACTTATATAATATTAAATCTAATATTATGTAATATTATTTTTAATATTATAATATTAAACATTATAATGTTATACAATATTAAAAAACAATCCTAAATTTACGTATTAATTCATTTATATCTTTACTTTAACTAAAATGAAAGCTTTATTCTCAAGTAATCTTCAATTGAACTTACCATTAAAAAAGTTGTTTAATGTTACCTTGGTTCACTGTATTTGACTTTATCTTTTATTTGTATTTTTAAGGAGTATGATCTAAAAATTTACGTATTAATTCATTTATATCTTTACTTTAACTAAAATGAAAGCTTTATTCTCAAGTAATCTTCAATTGAACTTACCATTAAAAAAGTTGCTTAATGTTACCTTGGTTCAATGTATTTGACTTTATCTTTTATTTGTATTTTTTTCTATTTTTCACAATTTTGTTGGATAATTTTATAGAGGAGTATGATCTAAAAATGGAACCGTGGATGATATTCTAGATACATTATTTTTTCAAATTCAAATCACAAAAGCTTACAAACAAGAAGGATATATTTCTTTTGGAAGATGTTGAGTTTGGGATTAAGCAACTCACTAATGGGAAAGCTAGGGACTTTGAAGACTAGCAAGCTGAAATTTTCAAAATTGGAAGGTTTGTCCTCATACACAAAAAATACTCAATTCAGAAATGAAACAAGGCATCCATAATTCTTTGATGCAAAGCCTTATTGTGCCTATCTTTAAAAGTGAGGATAAAACATTCCCTCTAACTACAAGATCACTATGATTAGTCACATTTTAGCCATGATGTACGTACTCATTTTGGAAATGAAGAATAGCCTTTGGCTTGAAATCCATGGTAAAAGAGCTAAAGGACAACTTGGCTTCAGGAGACATCACTCTACTATAGACCATCTTGTTACTATTAGGATCATTGTAAAGGAATGTCACAATAATAAAACTAATCTATTATGTTGTTTTGTTGACTTTAGAAAATCTTTTGATGTTGTTCCTTATGATTAGCTATCGAAGAGGCTAGAAGAGATAATGATTCCACTCGATTTTAGGGTTGTTCTAACTAGGTCGTATGAGAAAGTTATTGCCAAGATCAAGACCACCATGGGTTGGTCAGAAGAAATTAAATGCAATATTGGAGTTAAGCAAGGGTGGTCCATATCCCCTACCATTTTTGGCATTTACATTTGTAACCTAGAAGAGTGTTTGGAAGCTGTAGAATGTGATGGCTCGAGGCTCACTGGTATGTTCTTACACTGGTCTTTATTGTTGTCCTTTATATTCTAAAAACATCGTTGTTTTACCCAATAGTCATGACGATCGTGAAAATTAGCTTAGAATCCTCCAAGCTTACTACTCCAACATGGGTATGACCGTTAATAGAAAAAAGACTAAACTCATGATAATTAAATCGAAAATGAACAACTATGATATTTTCATTTATGATAATAACTACTTGGAGAAAATTTCTTCATACAAATATTTGGAAATCAACATTCATCGTTAGCTCAATTGGAATTATAGCATTTAGAAAAGGATAATTGGAGGCTGGAAATCTTATTATGGTATTGAAAATAATTGTAAGTTAGAAAATATTTGGATATGGAAAAAATGTTCCTCTTTGAGACTCTCTTCACCCCTGCTATTTTATATGGATGTGAGGTTTGGGGTTGCAATATATCTAGACAATTGTGCAGGAAGATTGAGCTAATCCAAAAGAAATTTATAACCTACAACCTAAAAATTAAAAGAAATACTCCCTACCCTATCCTCTTGATTGAAGTGATATTTTCCACCATTGAAATCATGGCTATGACTAGGTACCTCATGTATGAAAAGAAGATATACAACATGCAAGCCAAGAGGTTTCCTAAAATTACCTTTGACTCTATCCAAAACCCCACCCCTTCTCAAGAGAGGATGGCATAAGGATTCACAGTGTTGGCTAGACCATTGGGGAGGAGATCATCTTGAAGAATAAGGATAATACTAAAAATATCTTTACTTCCAAATTTAAGTATAAGTTGTAGGATGATAAAAAGTTAGAGGGAAAAAGGATGCTAAGGTATTACGAGGTGATTAACCCCAACCTTGAAAGCCAAAATTATATTTCTGCCTTGACAAGTGTTAAGCACAAAATGAGTATTGCCAATATAAGAACTAATTCTCATGAGCTTCGAAGTGAAACCGGGTGCTAGTCAATTCCTAAAACACCATAGGAGAAAAGAGGGTTGAAGAACACTTTCTCGTGAATTACCCAACTCTTAATCACATCCATTCTAATTTTCAAAATTGTTCCCACACTATCAACTTTCTTGACTTGTTAAGTCAACAAAACTACGGTGATTTAAAAATGCTTTTTTTCCATCCCTTCTATCCATAAACGTAAAATGTTAAGAAAATTCAATTAATCTCTTACTTTCTTAAAGTTCAATAGACCATATTAATTTTAGCGAACATTCATAATCATCATCACTATCCAATAAAACTTAATTATATTTACAAAATAAATATTTTTAAAATATATTATTATTATTAATTTAAATTTATTTTTTATTAAAATAATTTATTTATCTATTTTAAATAATAATAATAATAATAATAATTATTATTATTATTATTATAATTATTATTATTATAATTATAATTACTATTATAATTATAATTATTATTGTTATTATACTTATAATTATTATTATTATAATTATAATTCTTATAATTATAATTATAATTATTATAATTATTATTATTATAATTATTATTATGATAATTACTATTATTATAGTAATTATTATTATAATTATAATTATTATAATTAAAATAATAATAATAATAATTATTATTATTATTATTATAATAATTATTATAATTATTATTATTATTATTATAATTATAATTATTATAATTATTATAATTATAATTATCATTATGTTAATTGAATAGTAATGTGCCAAAATAAAATCCAACGAAAATATGGGCAGTCAGATCTATTTTTGAGAAGATTTTAAGAAGAAAATATACTTCACCCGTATCCTATTGAATTTGATGAAAGAGTGATGTATAAACTTTTAACATAAATTCAGACTAGTATTCTTCTTTTCGTAGATTCTTTATTTATTCTGCAATATTTTCACTTAAAATTGTTCGTTGATATTCTGAATTGAGCATATGCCTTTAATTTTAATTGAGTAAATATTACGATAACAGAGGTTTTTTTTTTTTTTTTTTAAATAAATTTTTTATATAATTTTATTAAAAATGTTATATAATTTTAACATGAACAACTGAATTATATAACATTTTTTAACATTATTAAAAAAAAAAAAATTATAAAATGTTTGTAAAATAAAGGTATATCCATATATATAACAATTTTTAAACGTTATTTAATTATAAAAATTATTTACTTTTTAATTAAAATAAATTATTCAATTATAATTATAATAATATTTTTATAAAATTTAAAAAATAAAATAATGATGATAATGATGATGATGGTGGTTAATGTTCACTAAGACCAAACTTTGGTGTATCGGACCTAAAGAAACAAATTATTTTGTTTGATTTAAGATTTTATTCCTATGCTCAAAAAACTTGGAGAAAAACCTCCCGAGCTCACTATAATTTTGACTTTGTAAAAGGCTAGGAAGGTCAGTATTATGACAAAAATTATGAAACTGAGATCTAATGTGGTTGTACATGGGGCACTCTAATAGGAAGTGGTTTTCATCCTTGATGTTCTTATTCTCCCAGAGATGGCAGATCCTTTCCATCCATGGTGTTTTAGGAACTACCCAACGACTTGTTTCACTATGGAGTTCATGAGAGTTTGTTCTAATCTTCGCTATATTAATTTTCTTCTTTGAGCTAGTTAAAACAGAGAGATACTTTTGATCTTCTAGTGTGGAGTTGATGACCTTCTTATAATAACTCAATTTTCTTTTAGCTACTAAATCTTTCCACGCCACATTTTTTCTTTGAACTTAGAAGTAACAATATTTTTAATGTTATTAATGTTTTGCAATGCATCATTCTCGTTGATCTTCCAATGGTTTAACCAAGCCCTCGTGTCTTTATAGCACCCTCGCTTGAGCCTTAGGTGATTTTGGCTGGAATTTAAAGCTAGCTTAGGGAGTCTATGATCTCCTATGTTATTGAGTTTGTGCTTGTACAACAAAAGCCTAGTCATAGCTAGGCTCTCGATAGGGGAAAGACCTACTTCTATAAGGAGAATAGGATAGGGTGTATTGCATTTAATTCTCAGGTTATACGTTATAAAATGCTTCTGGATTTGCTCAATCTTTCTCCAGGATTCTCTAGAGATGCTGCAACCCCAGACCTCACATCCATATAAGATAACAGGAGTGACTAAAGTTTCAAAGAGGAACTCCTTTTTATACCACATTACGAGGTTTGTCGTTCTACAATTATTTTCAAGACCAAAATAAGCTTTCCACCCCCCATTAATCCTTTTCTCAATGCTAAAGTTCCAGTTGAGCTTGTGATGAATATCAATTCCTAGGTACTTGTAAGAATACACTTCCTCCAAGTTATTATTGTCATACATAAAATTAGCGTAAGTGTCCTTCTTGGATTTGATAATCATAAATTTTGTTTTGTCAGTGTTAACAGTCATACCCATGGTAGAGCAGAAATCCTTAAGAAGCCTAAGTTTCTTATCAAGATTAGATGGGCACCTTGAAGAACAATATCGTCAGCATAGAGAAGAAGGATGATGACTATCCTAGCTAAGATCGTGCCAGCACATCTTGCTTCCTCTAAATAACCTTTAAGCTTCTTGATGTAAATGCCAAATAGGGTAGGGGAGAGGGGAAACCTTGTTTAACTCTGATATTACATTTAATATCTTTTGACCACCCATCATTGATTTTTAGCTTGGCAATTACATTCTCGTATAACCTTATAGTGGCAGCTCTCAACTTGAAAGGAACCTTTAGCTCTTCTAATATATTCCAAAGGTTGTTTCGAGAAACCATATCGAAAGCCTTTCTAAGGTCCACAAAGCAACAAAAGAGATTGGATTTATCATTACAACATTCCTCCATAATGATCCTAAGCGTAACGAGGTGGTCTGTTATTGAGTGATGCCTTCTAAAACCTGCTTTGCCTTTAGCCCGCTTACCTTCACTTTCAAGCCATATGCTCAACTTCTTTTCCAAAATAATACCATATAACTTGGCTAAGAGAGGGCTCATCATAATTGTCCGATAATTAGAGGGGTTATTTGTATCTCCACTTTTAAAAATAGGGATAATGAGGTTCTCAGTCCATGGTTTAGGGAACCCTTGCTTGACTGCTTGATTGAAAAGCTTGTGGATGTGGGGGATGAGGACAGGACATCCAATTTTTAAGATTTCTGTCTAGTAACCTTCAATGTCCTTAGCTTTCCCATTTGCCAGGCGTTTAATCCAAAAATCAATGTCTTCTAATGAGAAAACTTCTTTCGTTGTAAGCAGGGTTTCAAAGTTATCCATGACATTTGGAGATTCATAAAGCTTTTTAAGATACGTATTCCAATCATGTAAAGCAATTTTATTATTATCTTTAGTTTTCCTAGTCAGAATTTACCTCCAAAATTTCTTAGGAGCTACCTTAGAGAGGTGTAAGAGATTCTCTTGTCTTTTATGAATGTACTGCCTCTTTTTCCTTTTCGTTAGGGCTTTGTATATTTTTATCTTGCTCATTTTAAGAGATTCATCAACAACTTCCTTAATTGCTCTCCTCGCACTTTTACAATCTTTGTCATACTATGGGTTGGTTTTGCTATTTCTTTTATTATTTGAAACTTCAATTGAGAACTTGTTAATAGAATATGAGAGGGTTGTAGTAAAATTGTGATAGAGGTCTTCTATGTTGTCTATCCTAGATAAAGGAAGCAAATTGGTTTTTAATTCATTTAGAAAGAGATCGATTTTATTTCTATCAAATATTAAGTTCTTTTAGCTATAAGGATTATTTTCTATGGGATCTCTATGCACGATAATATTGAGAGTTATAAGTAAAGGCCTATGATCAGAGTCAGGTTCGTGGTCATTTAAGATGTCAAAATTTAGTATTTCGTTGTATAAAGGGAGATCAGAAATAACATAGTCTACCACATTGCTACCAAGCCCGTTGAAGCAGGTCATCTGGCTAGAATTGGGCCACTTCTTTATACTGTTGCAAATTATGAGATCCTGAACACTACAAAGCTTGACTAGCTCCGACCCAAACAAATTCTCCCCGAGGTCATTAGAGCTCCCTTTGTACCTATTAGCCAGAGTAGGGTCTTCGTCTAACCAAAGAGGATTAGGGTTGGAATGATTGCTTAGAATAATAGCTTGGTTGCTTGAAGTTCGAGCATTAAAGTCACCTATTAAAAGGATATTACCTTCATTCCTTAGGCTAGAAATATCATTCTCTAAACCATTGTAAGGACTATTTTTATCTAGATTCTTCTTCTTATAGAAGTTAGAATTGATGGGGGGAAATAACATATTGCTATGTAGGTCTTTTTATTATTAATGTTAGTGATCTCTATCCAACTATATTGGTTGTAAGGGTCGTTTTTATAAATCCTAGCATGGGGGGAGATGTTCTTCTTAATGTAATAAGCTATTCCCCCAATGCCTCAATGGGAGGATCGCTTGTTCCAAGTAGACCATAGCGTAAAGCTATCTATGCTAGGGACCTTAGATTCTTCGTGCTCCCAAGTTTCAACAAGAAAATAATATCAACATCATTTGAGATCCAACTTAGCTTAGGGCCTTTGTTCCATGGAAAGCCCTGGCAGTTCCAAGAAAGAATCCAGAGCATGTTGAATTGCTATTTATTACTATCTTTTTGGTTTCTATCTCGAATAATGGCTTTTCTATTTATGATTATTGCCCATTTTCCTTCCTTCCTCGCTTCTTTTACCTTTTGAACCTCCTTTCTTAATTCTGCTTGATCTTCTGGAATGAGATATTCATTTATAAATATTCACGTTCCTTTTAGACATGAGATTTTACTAAGTATGTCATACTTATGATTAGTAGATCTCACCTTTATTCGGATCAGTTCTTCTTTATTCTCAGTTAATTTCCCCAACCTTGTTGCTTCTGTGAGACACATTGTTTCAATTTGTAATTTATTATGTAATTCTGTTTGGGCTATGGCTAAAGTATCCTCATCTACCTCCTCTTTTAAACCGAAGATTATAAGGTTCAAGGCCCTTTTGTTACGCTCATGGTCTAATTCTATTAATTTTTTCATTTCATATTTAATTGGTTTGATATCTAATTTATCTACCACATTATTTAGGGTGAGGCAGTTATTAACTTTTTCTTCTAGTTCTTTAATCATGTCCTTCATTTTAAGACTCTCTAAAGTATCAGCGTCTCCTTGCTGGAATGTTTGGTTAGTATCTTGGTTTCGTTTTTCTATAACTTGCAACCTAGTCTCCATTGCCACCATTTTATTCTCCAATAGTTCTATTTTATTTTCTATTTGTTTTTGGATCATGTCTTCAAGAGACGCAAATTTATTTTCCAGCATGACTTCTAACTCTGTTTGTAGCTTGACTTCTCTTTCTTCTCTATGTTTCTCTAAAGACTCTATATACTCATAAAGGCCTTGTAGAGTAACTGTGCTAGGTCTGCCTTTGGTAATCTTTGGTAGCTGTGGTGAAATATTCATACTTGAAAATATATGAGCAAATATGTATTAGAAAAAGATAAGGAATGTGTGCACCTGATATCAGCAAACCTGACTGCAGATCGCACTTGCCCCAGATTGGATTGACCGCAGATCCAAAGGTAAAAACCCACGAGTTTCTAGTCACAACAAATGGCTCGTTATAAAAGTCCTCCGCGCCTGGTGCTGAGAATTTTGTAAAGCTTCTGTGATTCGAATATAATCAATTCCGCAAGGAATTTGTGATCAAATTGTGACTAGATCCTTTACGAGAGTGAGAAAGATTTGGTTCTACGTAGAAAGAATTACAATCTGGTTTTGCCTTTATAAATTTCATCGCCTCTTTCCAAAAAACCACAGAGAGGCCGTAGATCATATCGATATCCAGATTGTATTGATGTCCAGATGTAATATGACCATGTAAAGTCCACACTCCCGGATTGTTGACTTTAAAACTTATTGCAGTCCAACTGAATGGAAAGAGAGGCGCTGTGTTTATGGGCGGATTTATGAGATTAAACTTCTCTGTATCCTTGAGCACATCGAACGTCCCATGTTCGTGAGCAACAACCCAGAAATCATGGCCGTGAAAATCTCGCCATCCAGATGAATCTTATACATTTATCAAATTTAATAAGAAGTGTTTCATATTGTCGCAGAGAGGCTGCAGTTAATATTACTCGAAGGAAATTCCAAATCGCAGAGAGACCGTAGAGAGGCCGCAGTTAATATTCCAAATTGCAGAGATCATGACCGTGAAAAGGCTACAGTTATTATGTCCAGATTGCAGAGATCATGACCGCAGAGAGGTCGCAGTTAATATGTCCAGGTCGCAGAGATCATGGCCGCAGAGAGGCCGCAGTTAATATGTCCATATCGCAGTTAATATGAAAAGGCCGCAATTATTATTCCAGATCGCAGAGATCATGGCTGCAAAGATCTTTACATCCACTTAAATCTTAGGCCGCAAAGATAATATTGTGTCCAGATCCACTTAAAACTAAATGGAAAGAGAGGCGGTGTGTTTATGTGTGGATTATGCTGAGATCGCAAAGATCATGGCCGCATAAAGGCCACAATTAATATGAAAAGGCCGTAGTTAATATGAAAAGGCCGCAATTATAAAAAAAAATATATATGAGTTAAACATATACATATAACCGAGTGGGCGTTGAATAAACAATGATGAGGTGTATTGTTAAGTGACTCTGTGATGTGAAGGTCATTGGTTTGAACCTCTATGCGAAAACATCCAACCATGTTAAAGCATGTTGTGGCCGAGGCAGGATACCCCATCACCGTCCATTCTAGGCCCCATGGGATATATAAATATATATGTTTAACTCATATAATAATAATAATATAAATATATTATTTTGGTTAACTTTTATTGTATTTTTTAATCTTAGCAATGCGATAGGTATCATGAAGTTTTTTATGTTTATCATGGATGGATGTTTAACAACGTTTACTAGTAACTTAAATTATATATATGTGCTAGTAAAATTTTAGTTACAAATTATTTTTATGACATTCAACTCTAACTTAATATTAATTAATTTTTTTTTCCTTTATTTAATGGATGATAATTTCAAAAGGGGAGTAAGTGTAGTAGGGGCGAGGGAGGTGCAATATTTCACGTTGAAGGAACAATTGTAGGAAAATCTACATCGAAACTAGGGATCATGACAATTAATCTAGTTGAAACTTATGCACTTCTTCAAAGTCATAGTTTTATCTCCTTCTCCTAGCTCAGACATATCACTATCTTCAGCGACTCCCTTATCATTATTAGGTAATTGTAGCTTTGATCCCATGAAAAGGGCCTAAGAGGACATCAGACTAGAAGAAATTCTTAATCAAATTTTGGTTTCCAAATCACTTAGTTCCATGTCCAATGAAGCAAACCAAATGGTAAAATCCCATGCCAATTTGGAAATCCAACTAGGAAAAATGGGGTTTTTTTATTTGATCCCAAGAAAAGGGCCTTAAACTAGAAGAAATTGTTAATAAAAGTAGGAAAGGTCCTTAGAATAGAAGAAACTGTTAGTAAATTTTTTTTCTATTAATAAGGAATTCCAAATCACTTGGTTCCATGTCTAATCCAACTATCAAAAATAGGGTCTTTTTTTATCCTAAGAGAAAGGCCTTAGACTATAAGAAATTGTCAATCAAAGTAGACAGGGGCCTTAGACTAGAAAAATGTGTCAATAAAAGTTTTGGCTATTAATAAGGAATTCCAAATCACTTGGTTCCACATCTAATCCAACTTGGAGAAACCAAGTCTTTTTGTTTGATCCCAAGAAAAGGGCCTTAGCCTAAAAGAAATTATTAATAAAAGTATAAATGGGCTTTAGACTAGAATAAATTGTCAATCAAAGTTTTAGCTACTAATAAGGAATTCTAAATCACTTGGTTCCACATCTAATGAAGAAAACCAAATCCCATGCCAATTTGGAAATTCAGCTAGGACAAAGATGGTATTTTTCTTTTACTAAGAAACATAGCACACATCCTATCACTTAAAAGCATGATTTATCTGAGTATCACTCACTCAACCCCACCAGGGCCTAGAAGAATTAAGTTTGCATGAAAGTAGCAAGTCTCTCCACACACTCACTCCTCACAGTCATGTGTCACATTTGCTCCATTTCGTGAAATATTAGTTGGAATATTATCACAAATAGAAAGTGTGGGATGATTTGTAGCAAAGATAATATGGCGAGGTCTAGGGATAATTCAGGGTGATGGCCCTTCATTTATCAATTGAACTCATAAATGGTTACTACTGAAACTAGCTTGAGGCTAGTTGTCAATTATCCTTTGTTATTTTCCTTGAATAAAATGCCTTGGTTGGAAGAAAACATGGATTTAAATGGGTTGAGGGCTACCTACTTCACTCTTTAATAGCATGGGTACTCCCTAAGTGCGATTCACTTAGATATCAAAATAAATATCAAGAGGTTTGCGATAGTTTAAGGAGTTAGTGACAAGGTTTGGTTATCTTCTTACCTACACCTGAATAGAAGGGTCAACATATGAAGCAATGATTAACATTGATGAATTTTGGCCTCAAGAATCCTCAACAATCCTCTATTAAATCTGTGGGCCTCCATCTTAGTTCTCCTCTATCTTCTATCTTGAATAAACAATTTCCCAAGAATTTAGAGGCACCTCAAACCTCCATAGCAAGCTTGTCTCTGGCAATCAAGTAACAATATTTAGAAAAATTATAGTATTGATCTTCTTGTAATAGGAATTAGTTATAAATTCCCATTGTTATTTTAGGAATGTTTGGAGTTATTTTCAGAAAGTTTTGGGTTATTAGAAGATTGAATGTTTTGATTTATAAGAAAATAATATATTTGACCCAAATTGCCTCTATATCTAGATATTTATATTTGATATTGAAGCTTTATCCCTTGAACTATCTATTTGCTCCAACCACAACCTTTTATAATTAAATAAAAATTACCTAGCTTTTATAATAATAAAAAACAATAATTCCAAATATTAGAGAATATTTATAACAATTTCAAAAATAAAAGGGGACACTTCTTCAATTGGATGAAATTGTAATAAGAGGTAGTATCTCATTTATATATATTATTAAGAGCATGACTTGATTATAAGTAGGTTTGAAAGATACCAATTTTTTTGTGGATATTATCTTGCTTGATTTTTTTTTCAATTTTGAAATAATTTTTTAACTATTTATGATGTTGGTTTTGGATCAATTCACAAGAGTGAAAATGATCCTTATGCATATCCTAATTTTAGGTAGCGATACAAATTCTTTTATGAAAATTATTTTGGGTGAAATTAATTTTTCATTTTAGAGTAAGATTTAAAGCTATTTATGCTAATGAGTCTTCTCCTCCCTAGGATAGACTCATTTTAAAAATACAAAAATTTTAAAAACCTTTAACAAAAAAACTAAAAATATTAAAAAATAAATAAAAACAAACAAGATTCAAAAAAGAAGAAGAGAAAATTAACCAAAAATAAAAAAATTAAACATTTTAAATAATTTATAAACAAAATTAAAAAACAAATCAACAAAAATAAAAAAACTACTAAAATTAAATTAAAAGCATTTCCGTGTTTCCCCCTCATCACCTTGATCATTTGTTTTCCTTTTCTCCTTCTCGTTTCTCTATTTTAGTATTTATTCAGTGGTTTCGAGTTTCTTTCACTCCCTCTAGATGAATACTCCTTTTCATTAACCTTATTGTTTGAACACATAAATTAAGAATATTCCTTTTGTTCCTAAACATTGATAATAACTATTGATCTAACCCCCCTTTTTGGATATTATTAACTATAAATGAATTAACCAACCTATTCTTCTGCAAAGATTTTAAGTTCCATGTTGTTTAATTAAGAGGAATTTGCCTCTTCTCTATGCTATTAGATTCCTTAAACTTAATTAGTGGTCCATTATTTAACTTATTAGGTTTAATAAACTTTTATAATATATATATATATGCTTATTATATCAATGATTTATGTTTTTATTTGTTTAGTTTTAATAGTAGATAAGTCTATTAATAGGTCTTGGGGGTTAATTCTTACAATTTATTTTTATAATATAACAAGAAACTAGCTTGCATAATAACTAACTTAATATTTATTTATATATTTATATCTAATTGAGAATATTTATATTTATATATTATTCCATATTATATTATTGATTTAAGGTTTTTGATCTTATAATTATATATATAATTAAATTCATAATATAAATATATATTTATTTATTATTCCATATTATGATTTCAATTACCATTTTTTTCATATTAGATTAATGACTAATGTTTGTTTTAGTGATGTTGGTAGTTATTTCAAACTATTACAATTTTTTGGGAATAAATATAACAAAAACTAACTTACGTAATAATTAACTAACCATTTATTTATATAATTATAATAAGAGAAATAGGCCTATTAATAACTAATTGATTCATACTCTTGATTATTACATACAAACTTTACCTTTATTCAAACCTTGGTAATAAATATAACAAAATTTTGGTAATAATAATAACAAAAATTACTTTTCTTGTCTGTTTTCCTTGATCTAGTCAGATTGGCTAGTCAAATTTAGCCGTTACTCAGTCAAATGGTCTAGTTCAATGTAGTCGTTTCCTAGTCAAATATAGCCATTGGAAGATCTGCTCTCCCTATTTAACATGCAACCATGATCTGATTCTTCAACTTGTCCTGATGATGAACCACACTTGTTGGTTCAAAACGCGTCGACAAAAGTATTATAATGTGATTTCCACCGAAGAAATATTCTCAAAAACTTGATATGGATCATAGAAGCTTAAATTCAACAAAAACAAAAAAACTCAAAGTTAATAAAAAACAAAGAAACCATTAAAAAAAAAATTCACCCCCATGGGCTTCTGAGGGCCAATTCTGAGAACCGGCCCTCAACCCCCCGGCGGCCCGTGGGGGTGCGGCCCTGGGTGGTGAAGCTGCTACCACTCAGCTATCCGGGGCTCGTGGGGGCACAATGTTTTTTTTTTGAAAGTTTGAATTTTTTTTTTTTTTTATTTTAATGGTTTTTTTTTCAATTTGAGTATTTTTTTTTAGGTTTATTATAATTTTTTTTATGTTTTTTTAAATGTTTGTGATTTAATTTTAGTAGTTTTTTAATTTTTGTTTGTTAATTTTGTTTATAAATAATTTAAGACGTTTTAATTTTTTTGGTTTGTTTTTGTTAATTTTCTAGTTTTTTTTAATCTAGTTTGTTCTTATATATATATATATATATATATATATATATATATATATTTCGTTAGTGGTTTTTTAAATTTTTGTATTTACTTAATTTTATAATTTTTTTAAAAATCCATTTTTTTATTGTTTACCAGATAATTTTGATTTTTTTTTACATTTTTTATGTTTTTTTCTAAATGCGTTCTTGTTATTATTATATCTATATATATATATATATATATATATATATATATATATATATATATATATATAGTTTTTTAATTCTTATCTTTTATAAGTTAATGTTGTTTTTCTTTTTTAACATTTTTATGATTTCTATTTTTTTATGTTTGATTTTTTGTCTTTCTATATATTTGATTTCTTCTTTTCTTTTTCTTTTTATTTTATGTTTTGTTTTTAATATATATTTTTATTTACATTTTGTTTTTTTTTTTTACTTTATGTTTTTTTCATTGTTTTAACTTTTTAATTTATGTTTTCATTATTTTTTTAAAATTTTAATGTTTTTCAGAGTTATGATAAAATCTTTTATGCCATTATTTGAAAATGTCGAAAATTTATGCTAAAAAAAAAAAACCACTTTATTTCATCAACACATGTTTGAAATATTTTATGCCATTATTTCAAAATGTTGAAAATTTATCCTGCCAAAAAAAAAAAAAAAAAAAACTTATTTCATCAACACATGTTTAAAATTTTCTCTAGAAAAAAATTGTTATTCAAGCATCAACACTTTTTGTTTTCTAGGTGTTTTTTTGCACAAAAAATTGGTTTTCACTACCATTTTAAAACATGTTGAAAATTTACTCTAGAAAAACAAATGTTATTCAAGCATCAACACTTTTCATTTTTAACATTATTTTTCATGTATTTTTGGGGTTTTTGGGCTAAAGTTCTTATTCTGAGTTTATAGTTCCTTATTTTGAATTTATTTTTAACACTACACTTTATAAAATATTATCATAACCTTTTTTTAACCCTGCAAGATGGATAAGTGAATTCTATTATTTATAAATGATATCTTGAATTTGGTTTGTTTGTGAATTAAAACCTTTGAACTGTAATATCATTTTTTTTTTAAATGTAAAGCTATGCTTGAGTTTCTTGTAATAATAGATGTGATAGGAAAAATAAATTGTATATTAGAGAAAGGTAATTTTTTAAAATGGCTCAACTCTTATAGAGGTTCAAAAAACGAGTTCCTACAATAATAGAAGACATCCAGAAAAATCATTACCTTATTTTAAAAAGTATGTCAAAAGTCACTCTACGACAAATACAAAATCCAATTCAATGCATATACAACTCACATAATTCTTTATAAAATAGTTGGTATAAAATGTAGTCACAAATCATTACCATATTTTAAAAAGGGGGTGAAGAGTCACTCTATTATAAATACACAATCCAATTCAATGCATATAAAACTCACAGAATTCATTATAAAATAGTTGTCCATAAATAGTTCACAAACAAATAGGGTTTAAGCATTAGGGGAATTTTGAGGTCTAAAATGGGCCTTCTAAGAAAAATGTATAACGAAAATAAACTTTATAAGAACCAATAGAATTCAAGATGATGATGTCAACCATGGGGGAAGTAAAAAAGTAAAAATATTAAAAAATAATAAAATAATAAAACTACTTTTTCAACTTGTATTTTCAACTTATCTCCCTAAGGTTTTACTCAAATTTCGAGTTGGAGTACTCCTTGGATGCAAAACTTAATTATCCATCCAAGGAGTTCCCATACTGCGTATTTTTTATAGACCATGCTACAAGAAAAAATAGAAATACATGAAAAAATGTGATTGCAATCATGTTTTTTATGTATTTTTTGTTTTTTGTGTAGTAGGGTCCATCGAAAGTATACAACATGGGTACTCCTTAGATAATGAATATAATTCTGCCTCGAATGAGTGTTTCCACTCGAAATTTGAGTGAACCCATAGGGATATAAGTTGAAAAGGCGAGTTTATTTTTATTCTTTTATTTATTCTTTTTTCCCTCTAAAATTTGATGATGTAATATAATCTTATTTTATTATTTCCACTGTTATTTTATAATTTCCTTACGAGGCCTATTTTAGACCTCAAAATTTCCCTAATTAATACACAATTGTGCAAGAGAAACTAAAAGTTCAAGTGCCTTATCAGATAAGGGCTACGAAATGAAAATACACACCATTCCTGATTGTACTATGCACCATTTATCATTGATTAGTCCTTTGCCTTTGCCACGGAATATAGTACTCATTTTGTAGTCAAAGTTTTTTGAGTTTTTGGGGTCTTTTTATAACTTAATCAAAGTTTGAGGATTTGTTTTATTTACTATTTTTCATAAATTATCAAAATAATTTTATAATTTTTGAAAAATATATTTTTAATTTTTTAATTCATCTAGAGCACTTTAATGGGACATAATGGCTTTAGTGGAGTGCATTTTTATTTTCTTATTTTTGACCACTCATTTTAAAATGAAAAAAAAACTAATTGTGTAAGTGGTCACACTAACACTAACACTGTTATGTGTGACGCTGACACTGCTAGTGCTCTACCTATATCCTTTACATTAGCGAGGGGGTGAGGTAGAGGAAATGAGCATCTACAGTCATAGTGACTTGTCTAAATCAAGTATATAAATAGCTATGTAAAACAAGAGATATAAACACCCTTTCAACCACACACCCATTTTCTACACACTGCAATAAACCTTATTAACAATGACTTTTGTATAAAAACAAATGAACTCCAAACTTAAGACAATACCTCAAGATAGCTATATCCACACTGGTTTGCTACAGTTTTACAAGGTTTCAAACATAAATTCAAATAAATACACAAAACAATAGACCATTATTTCATGATTTCCATTCAATATCACATCTCTCCCACCAAATATTTATGCTTGTTGTTCAAGTTCCTCGAGCAGATAAATGACTTTGATTCCTCCCTCCCTTTTGTCAAGGAGATCTCCGACTTGAATGATTGTCGTCTTTCCTTTGATCCATTGATTGTTCTCGTCCATGACCTAGGAAGCCATGAGAGATTTCCTTTCCCTCTGAAGGTCCCCATGGATGTCACCAATAACAACGAGGCGATTTGCAGATTGGAATATAGTATCTTTATGTGCCAACTTCAAATCCCTTCCATCTATATTGGATGAGAGAAACTACCCTCCAACAATGAAGTTGAAAAAAGTGTCGACGAATATCGAGATAAGGGCAGGAAATTTGTTGCATTCGTAATCGTGGACTTGTTTGTTCATTTTCGATCACATGAAACCCTGTTTAAAGCATGCTCTCAGTTCATTGATAAATGACAACGAGGGTCATCGTAAAGACCACACGTCGACATTATGCCACTTGCGGAGAACGGGGATTTCACCACACTTTCACATTTTATCTCTCTAAGCATTCATTTGTTAGCCAAGTGCAGGAGTGCACCAAAGTGTGATCTTAATTTTTAATTTGTATTACAGTTTTATGTAGATCAATATATTTCCAAAACTAGAATTTAAAATTGTTAAACTAACTTTGTGATATTATTATTATTTTAAACTTACATGGCACTTTTTCTATAATTTTCCATTCTTCGTTAGAGGAGTATATCACCAAATAGCACTGAAGATTATTTTTTTTCAGAGTGAAAAAGCATCATTGTATTATATTGAGACAATATAAAAACTTTAGAAAGTACAAAATGGTGGCTCATGGAGCAGCCACGATAGAAGCATTGAGGATAGATACAACCTCATAGGTCCATAAAGAGACAGACCTCTGAACATCACAAGCCAAATCATGACATAAATAGCGCTGAAGATTATAAATAAATAAAAAAATACAAAGGAGACATTTACAATCATATTGTGAAACTCGCTTGTAATTTTCTTAATTTAGTTTAAATCCCAAATTTCATTTGCAATCCTTTTCTTATTACTATTGATATTTGGGGTCTCCCAAGGGTAACTAAGGAATCAATTACACAAATTCATACGAAAGAGAAATAAATAAATATAAACAAACAAAACTTTTTCAATGTCCTAGTTTTTGAATTCCAATTAGCATGTTACTACATGCAACATTTTTTAAAATACTTGGAATTTCTAATATAAAATACTTAGAATTTATAATATAAAATACATTGAATTATAAAATACTTGGAATTTATAATATAAAATACTTTGAATTAATAAAGAAATGTAGATTATTCTAGAGTTTATTATTATTAGATGTTTGTTAAGATTTTCTTGTCCCACTTAATTTGTGAGATTATTTAGGATTTAGATCTTATTTTATAGGGAGTTGTTCAAACTCCTCGACAAACTTATAACCTTATATATGTATGAACTTTCTTAATGGTGAATAGATGTGGCTTGTGAGCGAGCACTCTCAGGTTGAGCTAGCCTCATTTGAGAGCTGACAATTTCTGTCATGGTTTGTTCATTCTTAATTTTTAGATCGTATCAGAGCATGACGTGAAAGGTGGGTGAGTGACTTTGAGTAGAGGTTAGGCGTTCTGCAGAGGATTTGACAGTTTTGGATTTGTTGTTGTTGGGAGAAGTGAAGTATGGTTGATCATGTGATGAAAGCCTGTAGTACTCTTGTTCGTGTTGTTTCATTGCGGGGAGTTTCCATTGCTGAAAGTTGTGTGTGTGTGTGACCCGTGCACACTCGTGAAGCAGACGCGTGCCTTGGAGAACTATGAAGAAGGAGTTGTAAACCGCATGATAAACAACTTGCCATTGGAATTGTGCTTAGCGAGCGGAGCAAACTTCATGGAGTTGTAGACTCATTGGAGAAAACATTGTCGCTATTATGTCATTCGTGCTCTATAATGTTGGGATATATATATATATATATATATATATATATATAATATATATATATATATATATATCTAGATATATATATATATATATATATATATATATAGATATCTATATATATATATATATATATATATATATATATATATATATAGTTCCTAAGCTAGTGGTGGGTGCCCAATTGTGGATCTCGTCCTTCATCTGGTCAAACTTCTCGGAAGTGCAACTACTTTTATTTATGTTACATTTCCTACTCATGGAAGGACATACTAAGGAATAATTAGAAGGCTGAAGTGAGAATACAAGTCAGAAGATTGTGTAAGGGAATCATGTTCGAGTAGTTCCAACTCCCGCCTACATATGAAGAAGTTGAGCATTGTTTGATCGTTTAGCAAGCGAGTGTTGCAATTGACAGTTTGGCATACCATTTTGTGAAGGCAGCGTCGTTCTTATCAACCTTAGTGTTTCATCCTTGCATGCATGGATATTTTTCCAGAAGGAGACGGAGTGAATGTGAGGAGGGAGTAACAAGCAAGTTGTGTTGTCAATCTGGTGGCTTGCCTTTCGAGATTGTTGTATAAACTTGCCTGCCTGTTGAGATTGTTGTGTAACCCTGCCTGCCTATGGAGACTATTGTGTAACCCTGCATCGATTGTTCGTTGATCAAGTTGGAGGGCCCAACCGAGTGTGGCAAGAGATGAGACCAGGAAAATCATGGTGTGTGGCGACTAAGGAAAGTTTTAAGGATGGAATTTTATCTTAAAGTTTAGAAACCTTGGCAAATCTTACTAGTCCATAATATGAAAATTGTAAAATGTTTGACAATATTTTTGTAAAAGTATATATATTTCTAATGATTTTATATTGGTCTATATAAAATTTTGGTGATTTTTAATTAAGTAAAATAATTTTAAAATGTGGGCAAATCATTTTTAGAAAAAATGGAAATTGGCGAATCTTTCTTCTGGAAAAAACATGGAAAATTAGCCCACCTCCGAATATTAGCCCCTAAAATTTTCCCTAGTGTCTGCTAGGATTCACGTGTTGTGTAGATTGTGATTTCTTCATGTAAGTTGGTGTGGAGTAAATGTGTTGAAACCTATGTGTAGAGAGAAATATCATCAACATGCAACACAGAGATCCATCTATGTGTGGATCTCATTCTAAAGGCAACAACCCATTTGTGAGTAATGAGAAACCAATTTGTGTGGTTAAGGAACTGCCAACGTGTGTGGTGTAGCTAGAATTGGAACTCTTGGACTAGAGCTAGAACGGGAGTGCATTTTACACTGATTTCCTTTTATCGGTCAGACCTCAATTAGAATTTGTGTGTAGTAATAAAGGGGATTAAGAAGTGAGAACGAGTGTGAAGCTTCTTGGTTGAGCCATTGGTGGAAGAGATTTCTTGAGTAAATTAATTTCGATACTATCTAAGATGCTCATTGTGGATTTGGAAGGCTGGTGGTGTGGTTGCACGCTGAGGAATTGTTGTAGTGAGGCATGTTCAGTTAGAGAGTAGTGTGGTGGAGGTTGTTGAGCATTGTAGCTTCTGTTGTATAAGACCTTGTCTTCACCTTTTAGAGACCTACGTGGAGAAACCTTTGTGTAAAATTGCATCTAAGATGCGTTTAACAATTTGAAGTTGAATATGTTCTTCAATAATGTGGGACTTGTAGTTGCAGTGGGTCATGTCATTGTGGAAGATAGTATTGAGCATATTGTTTCTCTCTTTATGGATGAATTGTCCTGCACATCGTGGGAAGAGATCTATCAAAGCCTAGCAGCATGCTTGTCGAGATAGAAGTTGAGTTGGAGTGAACGGATTGCTAGTTAAAGGAGAAGGTTGTTGCTTGATGAAGAGTTGTTCGATCTATTTGATATGTTTAAGTGTTGTGGACATTGTGTGATATAGTGGAACCCTGTTGTGTGCATGGAGCTTCCTAGAGTAGTGTGGAGCTATGTATTTCATATTGTGCCAAGAACATGCTCCGTCTAAAGCCACTTTCTAGAGGAGCATTGAAATCATTTTGTCTAGTTTTCTGTGGTGAAAAGGGCATTGAAGCATTGGAACGCCAGGTGGGACACGAACCCACAATCACCCTGTTGTGTGAAGCATGTGAGGAAGAAGCTTGTGAAAGACTACTAAGTTGAGGGTCAAGCGTTGAAGACACAAAACAACTAGTGAGTTGAGATTTCCAACCACTGTTGAGGTGGTCATCATCGAGTTAAGAAACTGTTTGTTATCTGTGACTTGACCGGTGTGAGAACTTTTGGAGCTATTGGAGTGTTGTCATGCAATGAACAAATTTGTATGACTGTGGATGTGTTTATGCAGTGTTTTATGCCACTTATAGCATGGACACTTTGAAAATGTGATTAATCTTTGGAGGAGAGGGTATCCTATAAGGTAGCTACTTACAAATATCGCAGGCAATATATTCCTGTGAAGTGCATGTGGAGGTAGCACAGTTGGCTCATATTTTTTGAGCACGTATTGAATGTAGCGAAGTAATTCGCAGTTGTGACTTGTGCTTTTGTTGTTATAGAGAGTTGTATTTTACTAGACTAGTCTAGTTTGATTATTGTTTCACTTATTCATCTCATGAATTGTTGAAAGGAGAAGGAAACAATGGGTAGGAAAAGTAAAATTAAACAATTCTGAAGAGAATTTAAGTAATTTGGAGAAAGTATCATGGGGCTGAGATGGAATATGAAATGCTAAATATATATTTGAATCAACTCGAATTGAAATGCATTGAGAAAACTGAAGAATACGAATGTGAATTTCTATTAGAAAATCTATAGCTAGGTGCAGATATTGATGAGGAAAAAGTTGTGGATGACTCGATAACAACTCATGAATTTTTAATTAAATTTTATAATGGATAATTATGAAAATGAAATGTAGCTTATCTATGAAAAGGAATTAATTGATCAACTGGTGTTTTCTTTTGATGATCAAGTGGAAGAATATGAAGAGAAAATTGTTGCATCAATCAAAGGAACAAACAAGTTTGAAGTTAGCAAGCTTGATTATGTTGCAGAGATAAATCTAATTGAAGGATGGCTTGAGAAATATTTTGAACAAATTGATGTAGGTTTGAGAGTAGTAACTCAAATGGTGAAGGACCTTGAAACTCAAAAAATGAATAATCCATGAATGATGCAGGTGACATGGATATTGAAACGATAATTGATACATTTAAATAAGTTAATGGGATTCTTATGTAGTGGAGTCTTGAAGAAATTAGGCATTACTATAGGTCAATGTAGAAAAATTCCACCAAACAAGGTAGAGACAAAGGTAATGATAAAGAACAACAATCCACTTATGTATGTATTGAATAATCTACAACTATTGAAGAAACTTTTTGGCCTCAAGGGCCTGATGATATACTGCAGATAATGAGAAGAATACCACAACCCAATTACACCATGTAGTTGAAGAAATTGTGGAAGAAGCATGATTATTTAATAGTAATAAAGGTAAAAATGAAATTGTAATATTAAAATGTAAAGCCTGGATGAGACTAAGACCAATAGACATTATGATCCATTTCTCCATTAAGGGGGCAACTTCGAATTAATAGATAAATGTATATTATTATAAAGTGTATTATTATTAGATGTTTGGTTAGACTGTGGTGTCTCAGTCAAGTTGTGGGATTTATTTAGGATTTCTATCCTATTTCTTAGGGACTTGTTCAAACTCCTCAACAAACTTGTAACCTTATATATGTATGGACTTTCTTGCTGGTTAATAGAAGTGGCCTATGAGAAGACACTCTTAGGTTGAGCTAGCCTCACCTGAGACATGACCAATTTTGTCATAGTTTGTCCATCCTTAATTTTTAGTTGGTATCGGAGCATCAGGTGAAACTTGGGTGAGTGAGTTTGAGTAGAGGGAGGTTGTTGTACAAAGGATTTGACAGTTGGAAATGACAAAGAAATTATCTAGGATTTGAAGGCCCAATTGTCCAACAATATTGAGTGTGGATGATATGTTACTAGTTGGAAATGACAAAGAGATTATCTAGGATTTGAAGACCCAATTGTCCTCCAAATTCGACATGAAAGATCTCGGTGCTGCAAACTATATTTTGGGCATGGAAATCAAAAGAGATCAAGCAAAGAGGAAGCTCTGGTTAAACCAGAGGAAGTATGTCGAGACAATACTGCAGAGGTTCAATATGTAGGATAGTAAACCGGTGAAGGTTCCTATTCCTGTAGGTGTGAGGTTATCTGCTGAACAATGTCCCAAGACACAAGAAGAGGAAGAGGACATGTCCCATGTTCCATATGCAAGTGTAGTCGGTAGCTTGATGTATTCAAATGGTCCATACTAGACCGGACATTGCACATGCAGTGGGAGTATTGTGCAGGTTTATGTTAAAACCAGGAAGGAGCACTGGACAGCAGTGAAGCGGGTTTTCAGGTATTTGCATGACACTAGTGATTATGGTTTGTGCTACCAAGGAAGATAGGATTGGACAGAATGTTGGATATTTGTGGCTTTGTTGATGCAGACTGGGCTGGAGATCTGGATTAGAGAAGATCTACAAGTGGGTATGTGTTTAACCTATTTGGAGGTCCAGTCAGTGGGATGAGTAAGAAACAATCTGTAGTGGCACTATCAACTACAGAGGCATAATACATGGCATCCACTCATGCAAGCAAGGAAGCAGTTTGGTTGCATAGATTGTGTTCAAGTATGGGGTTAGTACAAGGAGCTATAAGGATAGACTGTGACAGCCAAAGTGCAATTTTCTTAGCAAAGAACCCCACATATCATTCAAAGAAAAAGCACATTGATGTTCAATATCACTTTGTGAGGGATATGATAGAAGACAAAAAGGTGTTGCTGGTAAAGGTGGACACTTTGAAGAATATTGCGGATGCATTGACAAAATCTGTGAGCTTTGAGAAGTTCTCTTGGTGTAGAGAGACAATGGGCATTTTAGGGCTGGAAAAATGACTAAGCTCTCTTGTTTCCTGGTGGACTCCAGTATTGTAGCAATAATGCTACAACTCCTGGGGCTTCCTATCTCTAATTTTATCAACCCGGTAGTTCGTACAAACTTGGAAGTGACGGTGCTGTATGCACAAGTACTAGCTCTTGTCGCAGCTGTCACTTGGTCAGCTAGCACAAGTCCGCTAGGGCTCAAGCCAACTTCTATATGCTCTCAGAAGAAGCTTGCTAAATGATGGACGAAGGCTATCTCAAAGGAAATTAATCTACTTTGCAAAAATGAACTGAAAGCCAACCAAAACATGGAAACCCTAGTAAACCCTAATCTGACTAGCTTAATCTCTATGATGCAATAGTGAGAGTGCAAACTTCTAGAAATGATGCCATTACTGCTAGTGATATGAAATGCATGAACTTAAACTACTTCCATTGAAAAGAACATTGTTTTTGTATTTTTGCTTAAATGGTTGGAGTGATTATGATTTTGTTTCTTATTAGGGTTTGGCTGTGCAGAGGTGGTGCGAAGGGAAGGAAAGCTTGGGAAAGGTCAGGGGGGCTAGGAGAGGTCCCAGGGGATCCCTAGCATCAGTCCACAGAAGTCCACAACGTTCAGGTGCTCGGCAACCGAGTTTGCAGGCTTCTACAGGATGTCTGCAGGGGATCCTACAGGAAACTCAGGAATTCTACAGGAAGTCTGCTAACTTCTACAGGATGTTCTACCGTGGGAGTTTTGGGTGATGGTGAAGTGATGGAGCGGTATGGGTGGATAGGGAGGATGAAAAGGGAGCTTGTGATGGCTCAGGGACAGAGAGATAAGATGGAGAAAGAGTGGGTAAAGTTGGTTGGTGGATAGAAGGGTGGAAGCAATGAAAAGTTAAAAAGATGGAGCTACGTGAGAAGTAGAAGGGTTGGAAGGCAACTGAGCTGAACAGAGGATGAGTAGGTGGCTTAGGCATGGTTCAGAAAGAGAAGAACACGATGAAGTGGTGCTGTGCAGTGGAAATGAAACAAATCACCCTTATCTTGCATGTAAACGAAAGTTCACCAACCTATTCTAACTGTTTTATTAGGAATCAAAGAACAGCAACGTAAGTTGAAAGGAATTCATGCATGATGCTGAACCAAAGAGTCATTACTCAAGATAAAATCGCATGGACAACTCTTCAATTGAAAACATTACAACAATACTTGCATGCATATGTTGAAACAGTGTTTTTTTGGCAGTTGGCACGGTCTACACTTCCGGTCCCCAAACAGAGGTGAAAGTGAGCATGCATTCAACCTTTTTGAACTCAATGTAACTCCAATCTCCCTAAGCTAATTCTGAACTACTGAAACAACTGCATTCATGAAACTAACCTACATAACAAAACTGAAACAATCAATTCAGCAAACTGTGTTTTTCAAGTGCATGTAAGGGAAAGAAATGCAATGATAAAAGAAAGACAAGTAACAATACAAGGAAAGGAGGTCTATTGCTCTCAGGTTGGGCCCTAACCTGAGAGCTATAGCTCCCCTAAGAACTCAGAATCGAATCCAAATCTGACTGCCTTTATTAAAATATCATGATCATGAGTCTAACAACATGCCAAAATTGGCTTACAAAGAGCAAAAACAGAGCTACACTGGATAACCAAATTGACTAACTCAAATGAGGTCTTAAGCCCTCTTATTTATACAATTTGAGGACCCAACAGTCCTCCTAAAATTTAGGGACTTGGCTGCCCAAGACTTGTAGTTAACAGCAGTCCTACTTGACTTGCTTGGCTGCCCTTGTGCTCATTGATTTGGTGGCCTTTGAACTCCAAGCTAATGGTGGAGAATTCGAGGTAAGGGCCCATAAATGAGGGGGACACCTTCCTACAAATCCTCTAGCTTTTTCTCCCACGAATTTGGCTGCCAAGTGCTCGTTAAGACCTTCAATTTTGTCTCCAAGTGGACCAAAAAGGCTACACAAAGCACCCATTAGACTTGTTGGCATAATGACTAACCAAATTCACTCTATTAACATAAAAATAATCAAAAACATGCAATAAACCAATGAGAATGGTGAATTAAGTCAAATTAGGAGGTTGAATGAGCCCAAATAATTGTCCATTTTTGGGGCTCATCATTTCCCCCTGTGGAAAGAAAACAACAAGTGGGAGAATGTTGGGTTGTGTTATATTCTTTCCATGACTAGCCCACATAGTTAACTGGGGGGTTAGAGGGGGGTGGAGCCCCCCTTCGTTGCGCTGATTATGTAGCAAGGGGGGTCAGAGGGGGTTTGAGGTGTACCCATAACCCCACTTTATGGGGTCCCAGGCAGCGCCCCGGAAAATTTTGGTTTTGGACCCTATGTTAGGTTGGGTGGATGCACCTATGGTTTTCTGCATGATTTTCGCACATGTTTTTTGGACGCGATGGTTTTCAGTCCATGGTATTGGATGCTTCGGCATGTATAAATATGTATTATAACATTGAAAGGAACATAATGAAAAATCAAGCTGGAGTCCCGGTTTTGGGATCCAGGGGAATCTCTATGTATATGTGTTATGCTCTCGCATTGTTTATTTTTTGTGTGTTATAATTCGTATGCAGGTAATTTTGTTACGGGGTTAAAGCCTACATGCATTGTGAAAAAGATTGTCTCTTGGTCCAGTGTCACAATGTGACAACCATGGTCATCCATGGTCAACCATGGTCTAACATCACATTGTGGCAAAGATTGTCTAAATTTGAAAATAAACCATGGTAAACCATTGTCCAACGTCGCATTGTGAGAAAGGTTGTCTCAGTATGAAAATCAATCATGGTCAACCATGTTTATTTTTATGGTTTAAAATATTTATCTTAGGGTTTATATACCTTGGGTTTATAATATTTATCCCTTGGGTTAAATATTATTCCCATGGGTTTATAATCCCTTGGGTTTTTACTATTAATCCCTTTAGTTTATTATTCCCTTGGGTTTATAATATTTATCTCAGGGTTTATTTACATTGGGCTTATAGTATTAATCCCTTGGATTTAATATTATTCCCTTGGGTTTATAATACCTTGGGGTTTTAGAATTAATCCCTTGGTTTTATCAATCTAAGGGTTCATATTCCTAGGTGAAATATTATTCATAAGGTTTATAATATTGATCATAGGGTTTATAACCCTTGGTTTATAATCATATTTTCTCAATATGAAAATAAATCAAGGTCAACCATAACCCAATGTCACAATGTGACAAAGATAGTCTCAATATGAAAATCAACCATGGTCAACCATGATCCAATGTCGCATTATGACAAAGATTGTCTCTTGGTCCAACATCACAATTTGACAACCATGGTCAACCATGTTGATTTTAGGGTTTATATTCCTTGAGTTTATAATATTTATCCCTTAGGTTAAATATTATTCCCTTGGGTTTATAATATCTTGAGTTTTTAATATTAGTCCCTTGGGTTTATTATTCCCATGGGTTTATAATATCTTGAACTTTTGATATTAGTCCCTTGGGTATATTATTCCCTTGGGTTTATAATATTTATTTTAGGGTTTATATACCTTCGGTTTATAATATTAATATCATGGGTTTAATATTATTCCCTTAGGTTTATAATACCTTGGTGTTTTAGAATTAATCCCTTGGGTTTATCAATCTAAGGGTTCATGTTCCTAGGGTTTAATGTTATTCATAAGGTTTATAATATTAATCCTAGGGTTTATATTCCTTGGTTTATAATATTTATCTTAGGGTTTATCATAGGATTTTCTTAATATGAAAATTAATCAAAGTCAACCATCGCCCAATGTCGCATTGTGACAAAAATTGTCTCAATATGAAAATCAACCATGGTTCAAAGTCGTATTGTGACAAAGATTGTCTCTTGGTACAACATCACATTGTGACAACCATAGCTATATATGGTCAACCATGGTCTAACATCACATTGTGACAAAGATTCTCTCAATATGAAAATAAACCATGGGCAACCATTGCCCAACGTTGCATTGTGATAATGAATGTTTCAATATGAGAATCAATCATGATCCACCATAGTTTCGATGTTGCATTGTGACAAAGTTTTTGTTAATATGAAAATCAACTATGGTCAACCATGATCAACCATGTTTATTTTAGGGTTTATAATATTTATCTTAGGGTTTATATATCTTGGGTTTATAATATTTATCCCTTAGGTTAAATATTATTCCCTTCAGTTTATTAATCTAAAGGTTCATATTCATAAGGTTTAATATTATTCATAAGGTTTAAAATATTAACCTAGGGTTTATATCCCTTAGTTTACAATATTTATCTTAGGGGTTGTCATAGGATTTTCTCAATAATAAAATCAATCATGGTCAACCATGGTCAATCATGGTCAACCATGGTCTAATGTCGCATTGTGACAAAGAATGTCTCAATATGAAAATCAATCATGATTTGATGTCGCATTATGACAAAGATTGTCTCTTGGTCCAACATCACATTGTGACAACCATGGTCATCCATGGTTAACCATGATCTAATGTTTTGTTGTGACAAAGATTGTCTCAATATGAAAATTAACCATGGTTAACCATGGTCAACCATTGTCCAATGTCTCATTGTGAGAAAGGTTGTCTTAATATGAAAATAAATCATGGTCAACCATAGTCCAACCTCACATTGTGACAAAGATTTTGTCAATATGAAAATAATCTGTGGTCCCCATGTTCAACCATGTTTATTTTATGGTTTATAATATTTATCTTAGGGTTTATATTCCTTGGGTTTATAATATTTATCCCTTGGGTTAAATATTATTCCCTTTCGCTTTTAATCCCTTGGGTTTTTAGTATTAGTCCCTATGGTTTGTTATTCCCTGCGGTTTATAATACCTTGGGGTTTTAGAATTAGTCCCTTAGGTTTATCAATCTAAGGGTTCATATTCCTACGGTTTAATATTATTCATAAGGTTTATAATACTAATCCTAGGATTTATATCCCTTGGTCTAAAATATTTATCTTAGAGTTTATGATAATATTTTCTCAATATGAAAATCAATCATGGTCAACCATCATCCAATGTCACATTGTGACAAAAATAATATTAATATTAATATTAATATTAATAATATTTATAATAATAATAATATGAATTCGTTATTATTATTATTATTATTCTTTTTTATTTATTTTATTTTATTTTATTTTTATTTATTATTATTATTATTATTATTATTATTATTTTTTTTTTTTTTTTTATTATGTGTTCAAGCTTCTGTGATCCATAATGAATTAAGTAAAGTCTTTCGGTAGAAATCACATAAGAGAAATTTTTGGCCAACGCGTTTTGAACCAACAAGTGTGGTTCATCATCAGGGCCACACTTGTTGGTTCGAAACGTGTCAGCTAAAAATTTCTCTTATGTGATTTCTACTGAAAATCTTTGCTTAATGAATTAGTCATATTAATTCATATATATTTATGAATGATGGATACAAATGAAACCTTCAATATATATCAACCACATTAATATTTTTTTTTGTAAGCTACGGTATGACCTTTTCTATTATATACAGCAACAGTAAAACTATACAAACGTACGTGACCTCAACCTACCCCGCAGGGAAATCGGGTCTATTGGTTACTCATAAAACATTGTCTGAGAATGTTCACTTGTCCACTTTGAGAAACAACATATCAAAAAGCATAACAATTCCCTATCTACATTTTGTCTCTTAATGACTAGTCTCAGATACATCACAAAACTGCCATACAGACTGGTTCACTACAACTTATCACAAAATTCAAAAAAATAACTGGGTAAGACATTCAATCTACCATGATTTCTCGCTTGATTTCCTCCTCACGCTTCGCTTTGGTAAGTTCCTTCAGCATGCTGCGAATTTACTCTATTTTGTTGTCCTGCTTCTGTATCATGAGCTGCAGACTGGTCATCTCTTTCTTCATGTCTGGCAAACCTTGGGCTATCTCTGTTATCTCAACAACCATCTGCTCCATTGCTCTGGCTAACAAATGTTCCATCACCCAATACATGTGTAATGCCTGTTTATATAGCATTAGGCGCCCTCTAGTATTCCCAAGATCCGGAAGCAGGGTGTTCCACTCCTCCATTTCTGGATTGAAAGGTTCGTCCAGAACTCTGTTTTCCAGCACGTCTATAATCCTCCTGATGTCTTCGTTGGTCTCTTTGCCATAAGCTCTCTCCGCCTCCTGCGCAGCCTGCCCAATGGAGCAACGACCCCTCTTCTGCTAGTTCGCGGCCGGAGTCTTCGTCTCATAGTGGTCTGCCTGTCATGATCTTCCACATCCCCTACGCCTCCTTCCTTTTCCTCTTTTTGCCAGTCTGCCCCTGTTATTGCTTCTGCTGCTTTGCCCTACTTCAAAGGTCACCCTCGCCCTGCATTCCTCCTCCCCTATCTCCATTTCCTTTTCTCCAGAATTATCAGTTTCCTCCGTTGTTTGCTCCTTCTCTCTCCGGGTATTCCTCCTTTCTCCCTCCTTCACCTGCCTTTCCCTTCTTCTTCCCTTCGCCATATCGTTTTGACGTCGTTTAAGTCTATGATCCGAGTCTCTCTGCCAAACTCCTCTGTCCTTCGCCACCTTCCCAGGTTTCCAATTATCTGTCATTCTACCTGCTTCGATTCTTGAATGAATACCGCCACCTAGCCCTTGTTGCAGCAGATGATCGCCGCCGATCCTTTCACCTGCCATTTCCATGATTCGATCTGCTCCTCGTCTTGGTATGCGTACTCCTCTGCAAGCCACCGCCATTAACCCGATAATGATAGCCTTAATGTGTGGCGTGTGCTGGCCAAGTCCATATCTCATCACTGCCTTGAACTGGCCGTATTTCTCCACCCCGGTCGGGGAAAGTGTGTTATCATGATCACAGCTGCATTGCTTCATTATTGTCCTATTTGGTCATTCGGTTTAAGTGTTCCCATCTTGTCGTGGCCAGCTGAGGTGTCCATATGGTATCCACTTTTCCTTCCGGTTCGTTGCACCCACAGTTTGCCAGATAATCTGCTGGTCTGTTACCTTCTCTTCTTACATGATGAATGACCTTATACTCGATACGTTTCAATGATTCTTCTAGGTCTTGGATGAGGCCCGCCGTCCTCCAGCTCTTAGCCACCTGTTCCCATGACTTACCATGATTTAGTTTTCTGATTGTCTCTATTACCAAATTTGAGTCCCCTTCTATTTCTAATTTCATGTATCCATTTCTTATTGCGATCCTGATTCCTTGATATGCCGCCATGAATTCGGCTTTGTTGTTACTCATTATACCTCCTCTGTCTGCATAGATCCATTTGGTTTGACCTTGGCTGTCTCTGAAGATCCCTCCATATCCAGCCGGTCCTGGATTTCCTTTCGATGCTCCGTCAAAGTTAAGTTTGATGAAGCCTTCCTGGGGACGAATGAAAATAGTTGGGCTTTGGTTTTTTATACCCTGGGTTTTTTAATGATGAGGGATAACCATCTCGGGTTCCAGGTTTAGCTTTCTTAGGATATGGTTCTCTTCCTCCGAAGTTTTCCAGTCATCCTAGTCCCACGTTTCCGATAGTATTGTTTCTCTTATTTGGTTTTGAGTTCTTTTCCATAAATCCTCAAGTGTAGATATCTTACCTTGAAAAATCCTTCTATTTCTCTCTTTCCAAATGTTCCATATATTGAACCCCACTACCAGGTTCCATGCTCTCCTGATCATCGGGCTTTGAAATTGTCCCTTTCCCCATTGAAAAAGAGTTTGAATTATATCCATGGGATTTCGGTTTGACTTTCCAAAGAGGCCTCTAATTTCATCCCATTGAAGCTGAGCTACCATGCAACCATTTAGGATGTGTTCCTGATCTTCTACATTTTGATTACATACGCTACATCTTGGTGGTCCTGAGAACCCTCTTTTTTGTATTTGATCCCATGTAAGTATGCGTCTTTTGCCTACTATCCATGCGAACATAGTGACCTTTGGCCACCACTTATTCTTCCATAATTGTTTTCAGTCTTGTGTTCGAGCTTCCTATGCTTGCTTCGATTTTATGGTATAAGCTTCTTTGATTGAGAAAGTACCTTTTGTGTTTCCACCCCATCTGAGGATATCTGGTCCATCTCTGTTTTTAATCCTTCGTGATTCCAACTCCTTTATTATCCTAGCTTTTAGTTCCTCCTCAATGTTATTGTCCAATTCTTCAGGTCCTTTCCATTCTCTCCACACCTCATTTTCTCCTCCTTCCTTCTAGTAGTCTTTGACCAGGGTTAAGCCTTTAGCCCTGGTTTCCCTGTAGATATTTTGCAGCTCCTAGATTTCCATCATTCTTCCCCTCTGTTGCCAGGCTTCCTCCCAGAATTTTGATGTCCTTCCATTTCTTATTTTCAACTACATTAATATTTTTAATGTAGTTATGCTAGCAAATATAATTATAGTAATCTAATTATGTTTTATTTTTATTTTTTTAAGAAATTGATCATTTTCATTTTAAATAATTAAAGGAAATAATTAAATTAGAGTATAATTATCCATTAATTAGACTATGATTTATCATAATGTGCAGATTAGTTTGAGTGATATTTATTTCCAATCAAATCTAAAATTTAAACACAATACCAAAAAAAATTGAAGATAAAAGACACTTTATGAAAAAATTAAAATAGCGAAAAGCATCGAATAGTGAAACAAAGTTATACTATAACAAACATAAGCACGTGATCAGTTCAGATGAGTTAGACCTATCTTTTTAAGACATAACTATTTTAGTATTGAATAGTTGTACGTTATAATATAATAAACAGAAACAAGTGATCAGCTCAGATTCGTTATTTTAATATAGTTTTTTAAGGCATTATATAATTTAAAATAGAAAAAGGCATCGATTAGTTGACTTATAATTTAAACTGGCCAAAAGTATCAAATAATATAATATACAGAATGACGTCAGAGGCAACTTGACCCTTATCCCGATTGCAGATTCGCTGAGCCTGTTGACATGGCTGTTGGGCCCACCATCTCTGTCACCGTTTATATAGACGGACGTTAGCATTATTACCGGAATTGTTTATGGCCGATGAGGTATCTCGAACATATTTTTTTGAAGGCATTACATTTTTTGTCAGGCTCCACTAAAAGTTCACTCCGTGAATATCTCGTCAATGTTATATATAATAATCAAATCAGAATCTAAGCCCAAAACTTCGCCAGAAGGTGAGCTCGAAAAATTCGTCATCCCTTGTCGTTATATATATTACCGACATTGTTAATATAAAAGAAAATTTTGATAGAAAAGGGATTTTTTATATTTATATATATGACCGACATTGTTAATATAAAATGAAAAATTTGAGAATAGGGAATTTTTATATTTTACGCATCTCAAACCATTTTTATAAATAAATATATATTTAGGTTTTGTGATTTCTTTAATAAGATTTACCCTACTGTGAATTAGAATTATCACAATGGTAATTTTGAGATTTTCCTTTTTTCCTTTACTGAAATGGATTCCATTTTCATTGGAAACTGAGCGTACGTCAGAATTACCGTAATTAGATTGTGATTTTCGTATTCTCTTGGGTCAAAATCTTGAAGATGGATGAAACAAAACGAACAGAGTGTGATTTAGGATTTTTTTTTTTTATAATTGAATTATGTAGTAGTTTTGAGATTCTTTGTTTTGAAAATGACCTTTTTAACATTTGAAATCTTGAATATGGATTCTCTTTTCATTTAAAAGATTAGCATTGATTCAGTCGATGCTCAACATGAAGTCTACTCCTTAAAAAAATAAAAAAAATTATTTAATAAAATATAATATTAATTATAATAATAACATAAATTAAACATATGTAAGTTTCAAGAAATATTAAACAAACAATTTTTTTTTTATATTTACTTTATAATATTTCAATATAAAATTTAAATGTATTATTCAAACATATATTCAATTTAAAATATATCATATATATATATATATATATATATATTTAAATTTTATATCGAAAAAATAATATATATATATATATATATATATATATATATATATATATATATTATAAACTAAATAATTTAGTTATTTTTTAATAAGAGAGAAATAAATAACTCATTCAATTTTTAATATAGATGTGATATGTGGTAAAAAATATTAACAATAATATTTCATTATACAAAATTAAGTAATATTAAATGTTTTTAAAATTATATTAATACTAGAAAACATTGTAATATGGACAATATTGTCATAAATAAAATATTTGGATATCCATATTAAATAAAAATATTTTAGTGTTTCTTATGTATATGTGTATATATATTATAAAACAAGTAAAAAAATTAATTACTTTTATTGTTAAAATATTTTAAAATATTTCAAGTATTCTCACTATTTTACATTTTGGCTAAAATTTTGTTATTGGAATTGCAACTTTAAGTTGTGTAGTCTATACAATCCAAGTGCTTAAGGGATTCTCAAAGCATTGTATCTATTTATGCATTCAAAAATGCAATTTAAACAATAAAAAATTACACATGGTATGTCCGTGTATATATATGTATGTATGTATCCATCTTAACCACATATTTATCAAGCTTGGATAATGATTAAATATCTTCAAAGGTTTTTTTAACTTTTGGGCTCTAAAAGAGGTTTGCATAGAAAAAATGTGATCCAGTGTTGTGCTTGGTACATTTTTGGTTTAGAAATATTCCAGTGTTTCTTATGTATATGTGTATATATATTATAAAACAATTAAAAAAATTAATTACTTTTATTGTTAAAATATTTCAAGTATTCTCACTATTTTACATTTTGGCTAAAATTTTGGAAAGTTTTATTGGAATTGCAACTTTAAGTTGTGTAGTCTATACAATCCAAGTGCTTAAGGGATTCTCAAGGCATTGTATCTATTTATGCATTCAAAAATGCAATTTAAACAATAAAAAATTACACATGGTATGTCTGTGTATATGTATGTATGTATGTATCCATATTAACCACATACTTATCAAGCTCTGATAATGATTAAATATCTTGAAAGGCAAACTTTTTTTAACTTTTGGGCTCTAAAAGAGGTTTGCATAGAAAACATGTGATCTAGCTTTGAGCTTGGTACATTTTTGGTTTAGAAATATTCGAGTGCTTCTTATGTATATGTGTATGTATATTATAAAATAATTAAAATAATTAATTACTTTTATTGTTAAAATATTTCAAGTATTCTCACTATTTTACATTTTGGCTAAAATTTTGGAAAGTTTTATTGGAATTGCAACTTTAAGTTGTGTAGTCTATACAATCCAAGTGCTTAAGGGATTCTCAAGGCATTGTATCTATTTATGCATTCAAAAATGCAATTTAAACAATAAGAAATTACACATGGTATGTTTGTGTATATGTATGTATGTATGTATCCATATTAACCACATATTTATCAAGCTCTGATAATGATTAAATATCTTGAAAGACAAACCTTTTTTTAACTTTTGGGCTCTAAAAGAGGTTTGCATAGAAAACATGTGATCCAGCTTTGAGCTTGGTACATTTTTGGTTTAGAAATATTCCAATGTTTCTTATGTATATGTGTGTATATATTATAAAACAATAAAAATAAATAAATTTTTTTATTGTTAAAATATTTTAAAATATTTCAAGTATTCTCACTATTTTACATTTTGGCTAAAATTTTGGAAAGTTTTATTGGAATTACAACTTTAAGATGTGTAGTCTATACAATCCAAGTGCTTAAGGGACTATCAAGGCATTGTATCGATTTATGCATTCAAAAATGCAATTTAAACAATAAAAAAATTACACATGGTATGTCCGTGTATATATATGTATGTATGTATCCATCTTAACCACATATTTATCAAGCTCTAACAATGATTAAATATCTTGAAAGAAAAACTTTTTTTTTTCAACTTTTGGGATCTAAAAGAGGCTTGCATAGAAAAAATGTGATCGCTTGGTACATTTTTGGTTTAGATGATCTATATTGGTTTATAATTGAATTATGTGGTTTTGAGCTTCTTTGTTAGGTGTGAGATAAATCAAGGTAATATATATATATATATATATATATATATATATCTATATATATAAAGCTCTCACAATGATTAAATATTTTGAAAGGCAAATACCTTTTTACCTTTTAGGCTCTAAAAGAGGTTTGCATAGAAGAAATTTGATCCAACTTTGAGCTTGGTACATTTTTGGTTTAGATCATCTATATTTGTTTATAATTGAATTATGTGGTTTTGAGATTCTCTGTTAAGTGTGAGATAAATCAAAGTAATATATATATATATATATATATAGATATAGATATATATGTATGTATGTTTATGTTTATATTTATATTTCTGACTCTTTAGTACTTGTCAAATATTATGAAAAGAGTAAGTGAGTTGTCCTCACTCATGACATTGTTCTATGGTATTGACTTTGCTTGTTAAGTGTGAGACAAATCAAAATAAATACATTTTGATGAGTTATTTACATCCATATTATTGTTCCATGATATTGTCATAAATTTTATTATTACGAAAAAAAAAAAAACAACTTAATAAAAAATATTTTTACAATAAATAAAATTAGTTTTACTGGTATAAAGTAGAGAGATTTGAGTAAAAAGCCATTGAGTTTACTGTACCTATTTTTATCTTAGGACTTACTTTATTTTTCTTAGGATTGTAGATAAATTATATAAAATGACTTAATTTATTTTTCTTTGCTGTATATTTATTAATACATATTCCAAATCTGGAAAAAAAAAAAAAAACCTTTCTCATTTGAAATCCTGAAAAATCCCAGAATTGATACAAACTATGGATAATCCAAACTAATATTCTAATAAATATAGATCTTAAACCTGTTTTTCAAATTCTACAGTTAAGACAAATCTATACTATAGAGCTACACTTTTTATACATCTCACCTACTCTGCTTTAAAAATCGTGTCAACCAAAACATTATCACAGATTCTAACCTATCAAATAAATTGGATTGAAACAATAATTAGTAGAAAGAAATGTTAGTTTACCTGAACAAGGAGCAGAGGGGAGTAATGAATGTCTTCTGAAGCACAATTAATCTGGAGAAGAAGCTAACAGAGATCAGGGCTGTGTGCAAAATCTCCAAAATCGTTGATGGTAGAATCTGCTACAGCCGCAATAAGCTGAGCTCCCTCACCATTACCGTTAATTTGGAGACGCCGATATGTCCGAGTTTTCCTGCAATCGGATAGAAAGGCACCAGAACTTTGCTAAGAATGCCCATTTCAAAAAAAATTGGGTTTACTAGTGCCTGTAGATATATACAGTAGTAGTGTGCGTTCTGCCCATTGCCAGATCCAGATTTGAGAGCCAAACATTCCCCTGTGCAGTTGGTGCAGCGGGCAGCACTATTTCACAGCTCTTCACTGTTATATTAACCATTTTTGCAGGATCCAACATTCGCCATGAGGAAACAAGATGCAGGAAAATGAAGGTATGGACTGATTTCGATATTGGAAGGTGTTAAAGATTTTGTCTTTCTATTACATAGTTGTGTTAATTAATTTTTTTTATCGAATTTTAATACTTAATAAAAAAACTTTCATTTTAATTAAAGTGAATTATTTCATTAATTAAAATCATTATATTATTTTAATGGCTAAAGACTTTATCTTTCTAGTACTTTATTAATTAAAAATCCTATCTTTTCTTAATAAATAAAGGCTTTGTAAATTTCAATTAGCTATATCATTGCTAATTTGTTATACATGTGTTTCACTAGGTCTAATGGTAAAGAATATGCTCTTTCTTATAAGATTTCACAGTTTCATATTTAAATGGTTTAGAGTATATGTATCTTTGTTGACTTTTGCAAGGTTTTAAAATTAGACTGTTAGTATTTATATATAAATTTTTACTTGTTGGCATTGTGTTGACATTGTGTTGGCATTGATGTTAATAATCATTGGAAAAACTTTTTTATAGGATGGTCTAAGTATAATTACATTATATTGGATGTTTGACAAACTAATTATGTAGGGAAATCATTACTTGGAATATTTTTATGCATTGGAAGATGTGGTTTAGATTTGTGGCTTATTGCATAATTTATGTTGGCTTGTTTCATCCAGCTTGCACAATTTGCTCTGGCTTCCCCTATGTAGCCCTTAAAAGCTACCATTTTTTCCAGGTTGTTTGTTGCTTCTCAAGGTTTCCTCACAAGAAATAAACTTAACTCATTGTTTTCTAGGATACACTCAATGCAGTTTTTACCCCATGAGTATGCACATGAATATTTGAAAACCACTTCACTGAAGTTTCCTCTCTTGTGTAGTCACATGCCTTCCACGTAGAGGCATTCCCTTCTCTACCTTCCCAGTCCCCTGGACAATCCATTCTCTAGCAAGGCTTCCTTGCATAGGAAGGTTCTTGATAGAGTCTCATAGCCAAGACATCACTCTTGCTTTCTCTAATGCATAATACATTTGACATTTCATATCTCATGGTGATTGGTTCATATCATAGGGTATCAATGTCACCATAAGGACGTAGTCCTTAAGGTCTTCAACTCCACTATGCTTTTGTTGCACCACTATGATATTACCATGTTGATGTTGCTATTATATTACTGGTGATAAGAACCATATATCTTTGATATATAGTTTGATATCTCACCTATATCATAAGCATACAATCTTATGTGATTGTCATAAAAGATTTAAATCAAATTAAACCACAATTTCAAAAGAAAATTCTTTAAACTGGTACTTCTCTCTTTGATTAGTCTTTTCACCCCTTAGATCCATTGGTAATAAGTTCAACTCATAGAATTTACTAAACAAGCCTTCCTCCTGCTCACATTCCAATGAGTGATTTTACCAAACAAGCTTGAGAATATATTTATTTTCCCATTAGCTACTCACCTTTCCAAGCCTAGGAAACCCCTATTCTAGGCAATCCACTTGTCAAAATACTTTCTTACATAGGCCCCAATCACCTACTGACTTTTATGGGTTCAGGAAACCCACATTCCAAGCAATCTACTTATCCAAAGGTTTTCCTACATGTGGTAATCATTAAAGTCTTATAGCCAAGTATATGTCTGGCATGCGCTAATCTAATGTGCATGGAGTATTATGGCCAAGTAATGACCTGGTGTGCTCCACTACACTACTCATGAAGTCTTATAGTTAAGATATTGGTTATGACTTTCTCCCATGAGATAAATAAAGTTCCACGGGGCCACATTGTCATCACAACAACCTTTTTCTTGAGGTCCATGCTCCATTATTTTAGCTATCTCACAACGTTTAGTTTTTCATGAGATATACTCAAAAAATTCAAATCAGAAATTTCATTTGTCCTACTTTATTTCATTCAAAAGTCTGAACTCATGGAATTAGACTTTTATTCATGCCATTGTGTTACATTGTAGGTGGTGTTATTCTGTCGTGGTGGATTCTATCTCACACCCCATTTTAGCACTCTACCTATGATATGTTTTTTTTTTTTTTCAATTAGCCAAAAAATGTCAATATTCACACATGCATTCTTTCATTTCAGAGAATCACGACATCATGAAGTAATCTCAAACTTTTTTCATATATAATAATTCTATCAGTTTCCACAAAATTAACATGAACTTTTGATAACATCATATGGGTGCATCAATTTCATTCTAAGCGATTCATAATACAATTAACTTTTATTTCAACAACCCAATGAATCAGAAATGAGAAGAGCATATCTTGAGTTTATAAGTGATTTATCTCTCTATTTTGTTTTTCATGCATTAATAAGTCATTGAAATCGTTTTGTGGTGAATACTTACTAAATTAACCATACCCTGCTTGGGAATACATGCAAAGAATTCATGGATTTTGAAATAATAGATATCAAATTCAGTTGAAAGGTATTCATACCCAATTCTTTTCCTTTATTTTTATTCATTTCTTTGCTTACTCACTTGGACACCATTACAAGCACTTTCAACTGAAACCCTTTTAAAGAATCTAGCTAGCTTATAACGTAACTCTTGTTGCAATATTCAACAATTCCTGAAATGATCTATGCCTTAGATATTAGTCACAACTTTATCAGTTCAAATACTCATAAAGGAATTTTTCATTGTGTGTACAATTGAAGCATGTCTTTATCCATGCTCTCAAACCTATGCATATTCATTTTGATAAGTATGTGTCATACATACACATATTCCATGCTATATATATATATATATATATATATATATTTAACATGACCAGGATCATAGGCTCAAGTATATCATACACATGCTACTAGTTGTTCTTAACATCAAGATATCATTCTTGCACACTTCGCCTCATGGATATTCCACATGACATGGAATCCATTAGATAACTTCACTGTGTTACTCAAAATATAGCAAGTAGTATACCGTTCACATATTACTAATATTTTTAAGTTAATTCAATTATCTTCCTACTAGGATGGTTCTCAACAAATGACATTTCCAATAAAATGGCATTATTAAGACCCTTTTCTTATTTTTCCCATCCTTGTAATATTCATTATATATATATATATATATATATATATATATATATATATATATATAAGCCAAACACCATTTTAGTGAAGGAAACTTCCTTCTTATGCCATTTTCACAACCGAAACATCAATGTCTAGCTAGTTCATATTGATCCAATGAAGCCCTCTTGACTGATACTTTATGCACATCTACCCTCTAATGTAGTTCTACAAGGAAGGCTTCCAAGTTAATTAGAATCTCATCACATGAATAAACAAAACAATTTTATTAGATCAAGAAATAATTTTCCTTAAAATTTCTGATAGTTTTATAACCCAAATTTCTTTCTTGCATCAGCTATGGGGTCCCTTAAGCTCACATTCCTATGCATATCAATTATCTATACAATCATCATCATTAGTCAATTAAGCTATGCATGAGTTATAACATCTCGATTTCACAACCAATCAAACCTTCTTGATTCCTTGTGTTCAGTAGATCAACTCATATTAGAGATTTGTAACAACCCAAACATTCTATATTCACTTCAATAAGAACACTTAACACACTAGCATATGCACAAAATTTTAATCAAAGTCTTCCCCAACAACTTTAAGATCCCAAAAATCTTTCTAAGAAATTCAAGTCAACTTTTCAATATTTTAGAAAGCTTGTGGGGATGCTCCCTCATCTCCCTTCCTCTAAGAGTTACTTCCATTGATATTGCTAGTTGTTGGTTCATGTGTCTAGAGTTTATATGAACTTTTCTTCTTCCTTTTTTGTTATGAAATTCATGGATCAAGTGTTCTTTGCCACATTCTCAGCATGCCAATGGTTTTCTCTTCTTCCCAACCTTATGAGGTTTCTCTCTGATGTTATTATGACATTGTTATATATATTTAGAGATGTTTCCATGTTGCAATAGCCCCTGCATATATTATAGGTGTTTTAGTAGAATTGTGTTTAGCTTAACCTATTCTTCTTTCTTTATAATGAATCTTTCTTTCTTCGCCCTTTGATTCTCTAATTCAACTCTCACACTCCTGAGAGTATCTATTCCATTAGGGGAACCTTTATCTTCTTACTCATGATTATTTTGATTCTTACTGTTAGTTGTTCTCCTATTTCTTGTTGCAAGTTGTATCGTCTTATGTTTTGTCATGCACACACAATTGTTAGTTATGTCAAGCATAAACATATTAATCCATTACCTTGTCATGCCCACACTAAGCATGTTGATCTGGAGTATGCTGATATGATGCTTTTTAAACAGCTGAAATCCATGTTCATCACATATTCCAAGAAACCAAAGGACATATTAACATGTTAGTAACCACATCAACGACAAGTTTAAAATGAACATTTCATGAAGGTTAGCATTCACATCAATTGTAAATTAAAAGAAAATTAGCATATGCATTAATCAAATTGTTTTATTAAATTTCGTCTGTGAGTCTCTTCAGGTCTAATGTTGAACCTATTCCTCCATTATAATACCACTCTACAACACTTAACATATATCTAACTTTTCCTTTGAAGGCCCTTCCAGTTCAAGTACTGAAATGGGGCATCGTGATACAACTCTAGCACATACCATTTTGTAACACATTTTTATATGTATCCCCAAAGGTTCAGTGTTGAACCTTGTCTCAGTGCTTGAACCAATGCTCCAATATGTATCACTGCTTTTAACTTTCTATTTTAAGGCCCATCAAATCCATGTGTTGAACCATGCTTTAATACCACTTTGTAACACTGCCTCTCATCCCAAGTGCCTATGTATCCTCCATGTGGCCACACCCACATCAACCGCTATGCAAGACCCATGAGTTCTCCTCCCTATGTGTTTGCGAGACTTTCCCCCTTATAAGATTTTTTTTCCATATCCCAAATTTTAGTGAGGTTTGTAGGCCCAAGTCCTACTCAACCGGCGTGGCTATTCATCACCTATTCTCCGTTGTTGACAAGTCTTCAAAATAGGGAGGTTGGCAACATGTGGTGGTAAAATTCTACAATGGAACCATGACCAGGTCAAACTTTCTACCATCGATACACCCATATCACATTCTCAACACACTAGGTCATAAGTGATGAGAAACGGGTGGTGAGAGGGCTTCGCGACAATAATTGTGGTTGAATCAGTCAACACTACTAACATGCTTATCTCATGTATATCACATGATAACACTCACTAGAAATGGGCAATAAGTGGTGTCCCAATGGGTAGGCTTACCTTACCCCTAGTTCCACCATGGTCCTTTTAGTATCAACCTCACTCATATACATATAATTTAAGATCTACCTCCTGAGGCCTAGATGACATATGGATATATAATAAAGGGTTCAATCAGCTGGGCTTATGAAATCAGAAGGGAAACCATCTCATACCCACATCCTAAACCTTGTAGCTCAAGGGCCCGAGACTCTGAACCCTTAGTTTTGACATGATAATCATATAAGGGACAAATTGAACTATATATTTATTCGTGAACCTTAACAATCAACAGGATGAACACAAACACACGGTTCCTCACTTCTAACATGAACATAATAATATAAAGCATTATGCGGACATGCATATTTATGAACACACAAGATATCATTGCAATAATGAGCTTAACATTGAGCCTCATTGTGCAGGCATCATTTACATTTATAAACACATAAAGTATTACATCATTCACATATGACAATAATAAACACAATCGCTAAGGAAATATACCCGAATAATTAACGCTTATGTGTGCATTTAAAGATGGTTGGCAACTTAAGGGGGGACTTTAACTCTCCACCCAACTGTAGGCTAGCCACATTACAATTATTTCTTATATCCAACCACCCTTGAGCTAGTTTTAAAGTCTAAGGGAATATGTATCTAGGGACATTCTCACCCAAGGATTAATCAAACAATTGGGAGCATTCCAATATCCAAGGGTTTCACAACCTTAAGGCAAGTGCCATAGAAACTCATTTTCTCTCTGATTAAAACACAGGGTTTCAACTAATAGCAAATGAGTTCTATCTCAATTCTAGGAGGTGGAATCACTAGTTTTGGTGGTTTAACAACTACCTTTCATGGAAAGCACTTCAGAGGTTCATAATTAACTATCTCAGTGGTTTCACATGCCTAAGGAAAGAACCATAGTGACCTGAATGGCCCTGTAAGGCTTAGACTCACCATCTAGTGGTCTCAATACAAGAGATGGAAGGAATAACATGCCAGGATTTCAAGCATTGGCTCTCAAGTGTTCCAGTCTAGTTCTTTCTTCCAACTTAGCAATAAGATTGCTTTGCTCTCTCTTTCTACTAGGCTTCACTCACATGTGATATGTTTTTCTACCCGTGTCATTCTTTATAGGTCATGACTTTTCTAATATTTTTCTTGTCTTTTATTTTCTTCTCAAGGCAATCATTCCATTGTCTTGCTCCTTGAGGAGGGGATAGGTATGGGCGTCATCCCCAACCCATGTTGCCCCATCTAATCTTATTTAATTGTTAACATTGATATTTGGTCACCGGTCAAGTTGAAATTAAAAGTCAAATCAATGTGGCCATATGGGCCTATTCTCGACACACCATAAGAAACCAATATGAATGCACTAGGCATACCAAAACCCTCTTAAAACACAATAAGTACTCAACAACCCTTCCCTTATAACTTTGGATCTGTATGTCCCTCCAATTAGGCCAACCAGTTAAAATTCACATTTAATTTATTTGATGTTTACACATAATGTCTCAGCCAACCATGGCCTACATACTGGCATTGCACAACCACAAATTTAGCATTACAGTAATAAGGTAACATGACAGATGTTACACATTAATTGGCAAATCTATTCTAAAAAAACTATGTCTCCCACATTCATCATCTTCCACTTGTGTAATGGCTAGGAGATGTTCCAACCATTCAAAATATTGACGCCATTGTTACCATTAGGGCATCCCATTGAACCTTTCATACTCAGTATTGAAGCATTACTCATATGACACTAAATATTGATCAAGCTCCCATGAATTGCAATAATTACCAAAGTGCATTATTAAAGCTCATTGAGGAAAGGTGCAAGGCAAGAGTTGAAATGAGGCCTTACTATCTACATGATGAAGGCATCAACAACCACAACCATAATCACTAGATCCAGAGAATATCTATATATATATATATATATATATATATATATATATATATATATATATATATATATATATATATATATATATATATATATATATAACATCCTTCAATTTTTTATAAGCTTTAATTAAATTTATAAATTTAAATTATTAGGTCAATAGGCATGTCTATTCTAGAATAAGGCTTAGAGAATCCTAATTTAATTATCAATAATTGTTATGTAGATTGTAAGGATTTAACTTCTATGGAATATTTTAAAATATTATTAGTAATAGTCACACATCAAATATTTTATTATTCACAAAGGAAAATACTCACAAAACAATCTAATCTCATACACTTATACTAATCTACTCCTATAATAAATTAATCTCAACTTTTCACTCAAAACTACATTTTATAATATATTAAACATGAATAATTATACATATATAAATACATTAAACATTTTTTAATATAAACATAATATTCTAACTACATAATCAACTAATTGAAAAATATCTCAATTAAATACTAAACTATAAACTATTTTAATTAGAACAAATCACTTAAATCTAATTAACTAACAATTTCTTATATGATACAAATAAGCCAATCCCATAAAAATTACATATATAAAAAATATTAAATATTAAACATAAAACAAATAAGATTTAATTTCTACGGCACTTAATATGAAATTAGACAATCTCTAATTAACTAATAATTTCCTATATAATAGGAACAAGCCAATCACATAAAAATTACACATATGAAAAAATATTAAATATTAAACATAAAACGAATAGGACGTAATTTCTACGCCACTTAATATGAAATTAGACAATCTCTACATTTTCATATTGTCCCACTTTCTAAGCCCAAAAAATAATTCAAACCATAAAATACAACTTCAAGTAACGTCAGATTATACACCTTCATCTAAATTTAACTAATAATGTGTTAACCAAGATATTAAGTTGCTAATATATTATAACATTTATTTGTTTTATGTGTAATCATATTTTATTGTTAGCATTAATTTAATCATAGAATTTAAATAGATAAAGGTTAATATTTACAAACTAACATATTAAGTTGTTATTGGATTATTTAACTTTTACTTCTTTGAGGTTTGTAATTATATTTGGATTTTAGGATTAATACAATCATGGAAGTTAAATGGTTGCAGATAGGTTTGTTAGAAGCGAGAAAGACAATTATGATTATAGAATTGGTAAGAATTTAAATTTTGGAGTTGGAAGTGAGTTACGTTAAAAAAAACATTTTAATAATACAAATGATTACAAATTTTCATTTAAAATTTAGAAAGGTAGTAATTTAATAAATTTAATCACAATTTATTTTTATTAAATTTTGGGTATACTTAATATTTAAAACTAAAAACTAAAAAGTCAAATCTCTTACTTTCTTTATGGTGATATAGACATTATAATTGTAATTATTGGTCAATATTAAGGAAAGTTCATTTCCAGAAGGAAAATTATATTCCTCGTTTCTAGGAGTGGTTAGATCTAGTTGATTTGAGATATATTTTCCATTTAATTATCCTCTTAGATTAGTGTGTGAAGGCTTAGATTAGTGTGTGAAGGCACTTGATATTAATAAAAGAATGATGACATAGTGTCAAAGATAATTTTTTTGATGTTTTTTTATATAACTATAAGTATCGAAATGAGCCATATTCATACTTTTTCTTTTTCTTTTTTCCTTTTTTTTCTTAACTAAGTTGAATCTAGACTAAGGCCAACCTATCTATTATCACATTTTCACATAATTTCACATTTTCTTTTAATTATCCATAAACATGGATAGATCCTTAATAATTATAATAGTTTCAACCAAATTATTTTATATTTTTATTTGTTTCAATAATTTTTTTTTGTAAAGAGATTGCTAATTCTAATATTGATAATTTATCCATGAGGTGTAGACCACTTAGTTTGAGTGGGTTTAGTTCCGACCAAGTTTCAGGTTCAAACCTCCTGGGAAAAGGGTTGAGGATGGACCCCACATTTGGGGGAATTAAACTATCCCAAGGAACATCCAAGATGGATGTAGCTTCTCACAATCTTGGTAATAACATCCCACTATGAATAAATCATTCTCCTATGCTAGATCCATCCTAATGAAAAATCTAAAAAGTGCCAGAGGGATCAAATCTCTTGATGAACAAATCTCTTTTTGAGTGAAAATTTTGAAAAAGGTTTGCACTTAGAGAGATTTGATTCCTCTCAAGCCTTGTTAAATCTTTGATTAATATGGATATATACTAGTGTTATATACACACATATATAGTCAAAATGTAGAATAATGAGACTACTTTAAATGTTTTAACCATAAAAAATTGTATTCTTAATTTTTTTTTTAATATATATATATATATATATATATATTTGTTTTTTTAACCACACACTCTCTCGCCCCACCCTATATATATATATATATATATATTTTTTTTTAACCCACACACTCTCTCGCCCCACCCCCACGCACATATATATTGACATTGGATTATTTTAGTTATTTATTTATTTTGTTTGCCAAGTGGTCTAAGTTCATCAGGTATTACATCAAGCTTGAGAAATTGCCACCCAGGGTTCTCTAAGCTGTCAAAATCAGCCACATCAACCTTTAACATGACTAGATTTTTTCCCAATGAATTTCGAACCGGTAACCTTCACATCACCAAATAACTTAATAGTACATCCCATCACCCTTTATTCTATGCCTCGTGGGCTAAATATTTTATTTGTAAGCTAAATATTTTATCTATAATCTACATTCTTTATATTAAAATATTGTTTTGGTTATCAATATATTTTTAAATACATATCATAATTACTTAGCCCGATTCCATATTAAATTTTTCATTATTAATATTTTTTAAAATTTCATATATTTATTTTATATTAATAATTAAATAAATTTTATATTTCTTTTATTAAGAAATACTTAAATTTATTTACCTTAATAAAAAAATATTAAAATAATTTACTATAAAATTATTAATATTTTATAATAATTCTAATTAAACCTAAGCCTATATATAATTTTTTTATTATTCAAAGACTCTAATAGAATCCCACATTACCCTCATTTTAACTGTGAAATATGCATCCACTCCTCGTAACTTAAACTCAATCTATATATATAATTAAAATAAAAACAATGTATATATATAGTTTAAAATAGTAAAAAGAACCGTATACTTGAAGAAAGTTATACTATAAGAACCAGAAACATGTGATCAGCTCAGATGAGCTATCTTAACGTATTCTTTTAAGGTAACCTAAAAACATCGATTAGTTAAGCTATGTTATTATATAATAAACTGAAACACGTTATCAGGTCACATGAGATATCTTAGATATATCTTTCTAAAGGAATTTTATAATTTAAAATAGCAGAAGTATCGAGTAATTAAACGACTTTGTAATATAATATACAGAAACACATTATCAGATCAGATGACTTATCTTAAACATATTTTTTTAAAGGCATATATATTTGTCACGCTTCACGAAAAGTTGTCACTCATATATATAAATGGCATTGTTAACATCAAGTGAGAATCTAAGCCCCAAAAATTTGGCTGAACGTCAGCTCGAAAAATTCGTCATCCATGGTATATATATATATATATATATATATCACCGACGTCGTTAATATAAAATGAAATCCTTCTCTATTTTAACCATTTTTATAAATATATAATTTTGAGATGTGATTTAGGATTATCATGTATTTTTGAGATTCTTGGTTTCAAACGCATATATATATTTTTTTAGTAATTTAATTTTATATTTTTATTATTTTATGGAAAATATTTTTCAGAAAAAATCACATCAAAGAGAATTTGTTAATTTGTTATATTGTTAAATTTTTAAATTTGTTGTTAATATTGTAATACAATATAAAAAAATGTGATAAAAATATTTAATTTTTATTCTATCAACCGTAATAAAATATTTCAATATCTATATTAAAGAATATAAATTTATATAACTTTAAGAGATATTTAAAAAAAAAAATTATATTTGTTTAATAAAGATTTTAATGTAAGACTTAAATACATTGAAAGACTAAGTGTTACTAAGTGCAAAAAGACACATGATCGACATAATTTGAATTTGTATTATACTCTCGTTCTATGGTCCACTCCCCAAGCCGTCAGTCCCCACACACATATATGCACATGACCGTGATGCCAAAGACATCAATCACCATAGATGTGGTATGAGTTCTAAGTTTATGATATATTGTTCTTTGATTTAGGAGTTTCACTTGCAGCGATATGGTTTTAGTCATGGTTACGAAGTGTTAATTCTTTTTGTCAATGTATGCCATGGGTTAAGAGTTGTAGGTTGAATGGTTTACAAGGCTGCCAAGGTTGGCACATTGGAGGATATAAGCTTGAAGCCATTGTATTTATAAGTTTCAGTATTGGTGTTTGGTCAATTTAGTGTCCTAAATTGCTCTACATAGATCATCAATCCGGGTGTCGTAAACTGATGAAGTTTAGTGCATTGTTTGTGCTAGATAACCCTTCTTACTTCGTTGTTTTTATGCTTTATGTTGTTTTTGGGGGGTTTTTGGTCTTGTAATACCTAATGATTTACAATGTAATTATCGAAAACTTGAGTCTAACTTATGTAAGGACTACTCAAAATCTAAAAATGAAAACAGAGCTTTTAAGGAAGAAATGAAAATAGAGCTGAGACAGACTTGGAATCAAAGCTTAAGCAAGAAATGAAAACAGAGTTTCTATTCCTGTTTTACCATTATTTCCAAATCATGATTTAAGAATTGAAAGTGAAATTTGTAACTGATGCCTAACTAATTATAGAAATAAAACTAAATGAAATACTTAGTGCTCTGCCTCTCAATTTTGGGAGATTGTCTCCTTGGGATGACATTTAAGAAATTATGTACTTCATTATTATAATAGAAAGCAAATACAGAGATGCAACAAAGACTTATTGCATAAATGAAATGCTCAACCACTTAGTTTAGGATGAATTATCAACTTGAAGGGTTTTTCTTAGAGACATTCATTCACACCATGAGTTAGTAAACTTAAAAATAAAAATGGCAAAGATAGTAAATGGCACTGATCAATCTAATTGAGAATTTAAAGACTAGTAAAATAGTGAATGAAGAAAACTAGATTACATTACTGAACTTCATCTTCTAACTAGTGATAAAAACTAAAAAGAGATCAAGAAAATGGAAGCTACTCTAAATTATGAACACTGTTAATAAGAAAATGATGGAAACTGAATTACAAACATTGTTAGCAAGTAAATGATTATAAACACTATGGAAGAAAATGATGAATTTACAGTTAACAAGAAGAATAAAAATAACATGAAATGAAATGAAACCTTCTTCAATGCAGGGGCCCTCTGCAACTGAGTAGGCTACGCTGGCTCAATCAACTCCAAGAAAACTCCTTCAAACTTTCATAAAACATGCAGTCTTCATATTAAAAATAGGGACAAAAATGCCCGGAAATTACAGAGTTTAGAACTTTGATTACATAATAAAACTATCACTATCACTACTAACTTCCTCGGTTCTTTACACAGGTATTTATAAGAAAACCATACAACTGTTTGTGGAGAAAAATATGCTACAGCCAAAACATGTAGAAGACAAGTACACGGAATTTCTTCCTTGGCTGCTGGAGACATAAATTCAAGATGGTGGCTGTTGGATCCAGTTACACAAGTGGCTGTTGGAGTCCGTAGGTTCAGGTAGTTGTTTCGGATAACACTTCCCATTACTGTGAAACGTGTTAGTTATCCACGAAACAGAGTCATGTTACCTTCGGTCTCTGCATTTGACTTCTCCATTGACCGTAGTCTTATACCATCTTCCTTGTTGACCTGGGCTAGGTGAATAGGATAGGGTCCATGTCACGATGATTTCCAAGCTGCCCATGTAGTTAGTTTCTCCTTCTGACACCTGGAACCTGTTAAAGCATGAAGGTAGTTGCGGAACAGCCGATTAGTTGCAAAATAGGCTGTGTTTCGTAGCTAATATACAAAAACTTATTCAAATAGCAAAACATAAAAGCATAATATGTAAATCACTAAATGTCCTCCTTAAGATAGTATATACTGGTCATTGGTGATGAGAATGCATCTTTCTCATGGAAAAACAAGGAAAAAGAATGAAAAAGGGTTGCTATGGAAAGAGTAATTTTGAGGCTCAACATACCCCCACTGCAAAATCATTGCATGTCCCCATGCAATATTGCCAAAACTGTGAACTTTTTCCTTCATTGCATCTGCTCAGATACCTCTGCCAATACATCTAACTTTCTTCTCTTGCTTTTCTTTGAAGTAACAACCATCCTTGGTTTCTTCATGAGAAGTCTGTACTTGAGGTTGATCACTGTTTTGTTCAAGTTTCTGTTCTTCCTCTTCAACTTCCTATTTTTCTTGTACCATAGGCCCAAGTGCAGTATGGTATTGTCATGTATGGCTTTATCCAATTTGCTTTGTTCCTTTAGGGCTTCATTTTCTTTCTTAATATGCCTGTTCAATATCTCCAACTCATAGATTTCTTCTTTGAGTGAATCAGTCAGAGGTTCTTGTGGATTGATAGGTTGTTCTAGATTGGCTGAGGAACCTGGATCCCTTGAGGCATTTTTCTTTTCTGTGATTCTATATAATCATAAATTTGTTGTTGAATTGGATCTATGCCTGGGGATCCTCTACTGGGGCTGCCTTCAAAATAATGCCTAGGAGAGTTTTGAGGACTATATATAAGTGGAATATTTTCAAGAGATGATGTTGGGGTTTCTCCTTCCAAATTGATGAACTCTGTTTCCTTTGATGAGACCTTCTTTACCATTCCTTTGAGCCTAGAGCTTCTTCTAAGGGGTTTTATGTTCTCCTCCTTTGCACCCTTTTTCTCTTTTCCTATCTTTTCCTTCCCCTTGATTTGTCTCTTAATCTCTGTCAAATTTTCAGAGATTGGTTGTTCATCATCTAGTTGTAATGGAGATTCAGGTGCATTCTCAGTAATTCCACCAGCTCTCTGTTTTATCTTCTTCCTCTGCTTGATTTGCTTTCTGATCTCTGTTAATTTTTCAGAGATTGGTTCTTCTTCATCATTTTTCTGTGCTGAAGGTTCAGGGTTGCTTTGAATGGTGAGATTGGTCTTCTTTCTCCTACTCTTTCTAACACTATCTTTTTCAGGAGATTCTGGTGTCTCTTGGAAATGGTTTCTTATTAGAAAGTTTTCCCAGGTGTCCCCTATTTTCTTTAGATGATATTCAACCAGGATTTTGACCAATCTGTGGTGGTACATGGTTGTTTCCAGAGATTCTATTTTCTTCTGTACATTTGAAGCCATTCTCCTTAGACTATTTAGGAGGAAGAAAGGGAGGTTGATGTCCCCATTGTCTAGAAAGTTCATCAATAAATGTATATGATAAACATACATACATCCAAATCTTCCCTCACAGGTAATAAATTTTTGCAATATCAAAAGCATGCTTCTCCATTTATTTTTGAGTGTTGAAATAGGGATTCCTTTCCTAAACACAGTGACATCCATACCTGGGTTCTTGAGGAATACCTTCCATGATTCACTATGGAATTCTTTGTTTTTGAACCACCTCTCACCAAGTCTTGGTAGTTCTGTAGCCTCTGCTATGTAGGATTCTGTTATTGCAAACTTGATGTCCCCAATCTCCACTTCTGTACCATCAAAGGATCTAGCGAAAGATTTCGTGATCTCCTTATGATATCCATCAAACCTTTTAATTAAATTGAGCCATCCATTCTTCTGCATCATCTCCTTAAGTTGGGGATATCCTTCCATGAATTTTGCCCCTACGGGCTCTACCCTAACGATGAGTCCCATAATCTTTGCTCTATAGAATTTACTGATCTCAAAATTACTCTTTACTGTCAATGGAACGAGTGTTATTTAGGAAGTAGAATGATTGTGTATGGAAATGGAGTAACTGGGCATATGGAAATAGAATGACTGTGGATAAGGAAACATAATCACTGTGTATATGAAATGGCTGCATGAATATGAGAGAAAAACTTAAGAGTTGACATGTAATAAATAGATAGTCAGGGTTTAGAGATTCGTAGATAGGTAGGTCACATCGTTATCTTGATCGTTAACAAGTGTAGAAAGTGCAGTTGTGGAGGACCGTTTGAGTACAAGTTATGGAGTTTGAAGTGGAGATTGGTTATGAAGGAATCATTGAGACCGTTTGTCATTAAAGGCAGAAGATATGGCGGAGACATCGTGGCAGTCAAATCAAATGATGGTTAATTAAGGAGACATGTGATCATACATATTATACAAGCTTATGTTTTCAAATTGCTTTTTGAAATAAATTTTTGTATTTACCTTTGGAACCTTTACCTTTTGCTTGCTAAAATTTTCCTTTGATGTAGATCCATAGGTGCCTTGAGCATGATTGGTCTTCAAAAATTGATTTCTTTCTTTAATCCCCTGCATACATGATTTTTATTATGAACTGTACACTTGTGCCTGAATTGTTAAACAAATTGTAGCTGCAGAACAGAATCAGCTGCAAAATAGAATCAACTGTAGAATGTGAAATGGAAAGTGAAATATGGCTTATGGATCATGAATGAAATGGAAATGGATATGTAAGTGAAATGAAATGAGATGTAAGACAAGATGATAAATGAAATGGAGAAGGAATGAATACTGAAGAAGGAAAAATGGAAAAAAATTATTGATGAAATATGACAATGGGATGAAGTGAAAATGCAAAAGTAAAACAGAGTGAGGTGAGATGAGATGGTAAATTTTTGTAGAATCTAAACTACAGAGTGACTGTGGCTTTTTGTCACTACTTATTATAGAAAGAAAATGGAAAATATAGGATGTTAGAAACCTCTGATTTTCACCCCATATTTTCTATATAAGTATGCCAATCAATGATTGGTTTTAAACCTTATACAATTTATTATTATTATTAATATATTTAGGAAAAATAAAGACTAAGTTAATGGAGAAGAAGGATTCTTCTTCACTAACTTCATTTCATAATTGTCTTGGAAAATCATAATGAACTCCTCTTTTGAGATGGGTTTCTGATATATCTTTAATCTATGACCATTCACAAGAAGAGGAGTTTTATTTTCATCTATTGTTCTGATCCTCACTGCTCCATTACTAAAATCTCTTTCAATCTCATATGGCCTAAGCCAATGAGTTTGAAACTTCCCTTGAAAATCTTTAAACTTTGAATCAAATAACAACACCCAATCTCCCACTTGAAACCTCTTGTCCTTGATATATTTGTCATGCCATTTAGCCCTCTGTTGTTGGACTATACCAGTCCTTTGAACTGCATCTTGCCTGATTTCATCAAGTTCATTTAATTTCTCCAGCCTATGCTTTTGTGCCTCTAATAAATCTAGTCCCAATTGGACTGCCATCTTGAAAGTTCTGATTTGGAACTCTATAGGGAACATGACTTGTTTCCCATAAACAAGTTCATAGTGTGTATGTTCCGTTGTGTTCCTCCATGTAGTTCTATAGGCCCATAAGGCTTCAGGAAACCTTTCTGCCCAATCTCTTCTATGTAGATGCACAGTCTTGGGGAGGATTCCTTCAATCACTTTATTTATAGATTCCACTTGATCATTTGCTTATGGATGATAGGGAGTAGATTTCTGATGCTTGATCTTGTATTCTTCCATAAGCCTTTCCACCATGTTAGATGTGAATTTAGATCCCTGATCTGTCACAATTTCTCTTGGAACTCCAAAACGAGTGAAGATGTCCTCAAAAAGAAAATTAACTAAAGATTTTTCATTAGCAAAAGGTAATGCTTTGGCTTCTGCCCATTTAGTGACATAATCAGTGCATACCAATATATATTTTTTTCTACTTAGATGGAGGATTAATTGGTCCAATAAAATCTAAGGCCCACTTTTCAAAGGGTTCGATGAGTACCTGAATTCGTAATGGCATTTCATTTGAGGGAGCAGGTTTCCCTACCCTTTGGCAGCTGTCACATCTCTTGATATATTCTTTAGCATCTTTGAAGATAGTTGGCCAATAATATCCTAATGAAAGGATTTTATAGGCTGTCATGTTGTCAGCAAAGTGTCCACCACACGACTCATTATGACATGCCTTAAGAAGCTCGGGCATCTCATCTTCCCTAACACACCTTCTGATCATAAGATCTGGCCCTGTTTTATACAATTCGTTAGTGATCCATGAATATCTTGCACTTTCTTGAATAATTTTTCTTTTCTCTCTAGGAAACAAATGTGAAGGTAACTTCCTGGTGACCAAGTAGTTAGCAACAATCGCAAACCAAGGAGTTTGAGTAGTTACTGCAAAAAGATATTCATCATGGAACATATCTTCAACTAGAGAATCTTCTTTGATATTCTGAACCCTGGACAAGAAATCAGCAACTGTGTTTTGTTTTCTAGGTCTATCTAACACAGTAATGTTGAATTCTTGCAAAACTAAAAGCCATCTTGTAACTCTGCCATTAGTAATAGGTTTATTCATCAAGTATCTAATTGCAGAGTGATTTGTATGAACAAAGGTTTCATAGCTTGTTATATAGTGTTTGAACTTGTTTATTGCATGAACAACAACTAAAAATTCCTTTTCAGTCACAGTATAATTCAACTTAGTGGGAGTCAAATTCTTACTTGTATATTAAATGGCATAAAGAATCAAAGATTTTTTTCCTAATATAGCTCCCAGAGCTGTATCTGAAGCATCTGTTGAAATATGGAAAGGGACTTTCCAATTTGGACCTCTTAAAATGGGTGCTTTAGAAACTTTTTCTTTCAAGGTTTCAAATTCCAACTGGCAATCAGAATTCCAATTGAATTCACAATCTTTGGTAAGAAATTTGAAGAGTGGAGATGATATTTTAGTGAAGTTTTCCATAAACATTCTATAGTACCTTGTAAATCCTAGAAAACTTCTAACATCCTTTTGGCAATTTTGAATTGACAATTTAGAGATGACTCCAACTTTAGATTTGTCAACTTTAATCCCATCTCCTGAAATGTCATGTCCTAAAACAATACCCGTAAACATCATAAAACATTTTTCATGGTTTAGTGAAAGGTTTGTTCCTTACATCTTTTAAGAACTTTTTCCAAATTTTCCAAAGCTTCTTCAAATGTATTCCCATAGACTATAAAATCATCCATATATACTTCTACACAATCATGTATTAGATCATAAAAAATTCCTAGTATTGCTCTTTGGAATGTTGCAGGTGCATTACATAACCCAAAAGGAAGTGCTCAGTAGGCATAAGTTCCCCATGGACAAGTAAATGTGGTCTTATCCTGATCTTCAGGTGCTACCTGAATTTGATTATAACCATTAAATCATCCAAGAATGAGAAATACTTCTTACCTGCTAATGTATCTAACACTTGATCTATAAAGGGCAAGGGAAAATGATCTTTAAGGGTTGCTTTATTCAGTTCTTGATAGTCAATGTACACCCTCCATTTACCATTGTTTTTAGGCACAATTACCAAAGGAGAAGCCCATTGGCTATCTGAAATTGGGTAAATGAAGTTTACATTCAGTAATTTTTGGAGCTCTTCTTTCACAATCTCCCTAAGAATTGGATTCATCCTTATCTGAGGTTGTCTAATAGGTCTACTATTTTCCTCAATGTAGATGTGATGGATACAAGTCATAGGATCAATGCCTTTCATGTCGTTGTATTCCCATGCAAATGCAGCAGAATGTTTTCGTAATGTTTTGATTAGCTCTTTTTGTTGTAGTTTCTCCAAGTTTTTGTTTATGTTCAATGTCCTTCCTGGAAAGATTTCAATTGTAGAGCTACCAAATTTTTCCATAGAATAGAGAGACATCTGCCTAGATGACAAATATTCAACATTAGATTTCTCTTGAAATTGTTGATGATCATATTCTAAAGATGATTCAAAATTTTCCAATGTGTTTAAAATTTGACTATCTTCACTAATTTCTAAAATAGTAAAGAGAGGCTGAATATCATCTTCATCATCAATCCATTCTTTGTCATCTATTTATGTGATTGCTTTTGCTGGAGGATATAGAGTAAATTCTTTTTTGAATTATCATCAGAAATATACATGTCACCAGATCTACAGCTAATAAAAGCATCAGCTGTGGGCAACCAAGGTCTTCCTAATATGAGTGGATGTCCTCCTAGATTATTCTTGGGAGTTAAGATCATGAAATCAACATGATATTCCCAAGAATCTAGGGATACTAAAATATCTTCTAGCACACCATCTGGTTTGGTTACTAATCTATCTGCTAGTTGCAGTAAGGTAGGTGTGTAAACAAGATTAGGAAGCTTGAGCTACTCCATAGTTTGTTTGCTCATGAGGTTTATTGCTGCCCCTAAGTCAATCAATGTATTTGGAATTTCAACTCCGTTGATATGTGTTTTCACAATTGGACTTCCTGGATCCACATATTTTTGTATGGAAAATTTTCCCATCATTATGTTTGGTATTTTCCCTACTAGGTGAATTCTTTTTGTTTCTTTTGTTTTTCTTCCTGGTTTTTTAATGCTCAGCTCTTTTATTGTTTTGGCTAGAATTGAAATTTCTCTAATGGCTTGTAGCAAAGGAATTTTGATATAGACATTCGTCAATTCATCTAGGAAATTATAGTTTGGCAACAAGATCTGTTTTTCTACCCCTCTATCAATTTGTAGTCTTTCAGGAAGAGGAGGTTTAGAAGTAGATGTTGGCTGCTCAATGATAGGAGTTGTGGTTACTGATTCTTTTTGTTTTTCTTTTTCAATGTTTTGGTTTTGGAGAGATGTTCCCTCAAAACTTTTATTGACCTTTAGAGAATCTTCCTCAGAACTGTCTTGTTCTTGAATAACTATAGAAGGTCTTTCCTTTTCTAATATCCTTCCAGATCTTAGTTGAACATCATTAAGATCTAGAGGAGTAATCATGTAAGTTGGAAATTGTTGTCCTTCTACCATGTAAGCATTTTGGGGATTTTTATTATTGGGGTTTGGTAATGGTTAGGTAGGTAGCTGATTTGGTTTCTGTTGAAATGGCAGCAAGAGTTGAGGATTTTGGTTTTGTTGTGGAGGTTGTTATGGAAATGGCAATGAAAGCTGAGGATTCTGATTTTGAAGTTGTGGCTACTAATTTTGCTATTGAATGTGTGGGGGAGGATAATTCTGATATGATGGAGGATATTGATAATATTGAGAAAATCTCCCATAAGGATTTTGAACTCTTTGTGCCCACAGTTGAGATTGAGGCTGATATTGAGGTTGAAGCCAAGGTTTCTGCCAAGAATTCCAGTTTGGTGGTGGCTGAAGATACATTTGATTGTTAAATCCATGATTTTGTGGCCCTTGCCAAGGTATTCTAGCAACAAAACAAAGAGGTTCTATAGAATTTTGGACGGTTTCCTCTTGAAAGACAGCCTTAAGACCTGGGATTGAAGGAAAACCCTTGGTCTCATGACTTTCTGAGCAAATCATACAAGTATCTACAATTTTTGCATCTAAAGGGCATTCCCTTAGAGCATGTTTTTTTCTGCATTTTGGACAAAAAATGGCTAAAGCATCAGCTTCAGTTTTCTGCTTGTTTTGTATTTTAAGGGTGTCTAATTTATCACTAAGGCTCCCTAGAATGTCAGTTTTAAATTCATCAAGCATATTACCAATTTTTGCCCTGCTTATAGATCCCTTTGCAGATTTGTTTACTATAACAAGAGAAGGATCTCTTGGCCCTTTCCCTATTTTAGATTTCCCTCTTGAGAGATGAACACACAATTCTCCTATATCATTCAATGGGAGTTGAGAAATATCCCGCTTCCCCATCATGTTAAGGATATCTATCCACTCATCTCTAATGGCTTTTAATAAAAGAGTTTTCAAGGTTTCTTCATCTAAATCATTCATCTTTGCTCTTTTCAAATTATAGTTGAACCTCTCAATCAAATCTTCTAAGTTTTCATCTTCTCTTTGCATCATTTTGAACACTTCATCTTTGTGATTGGTAGGCATGCAATAATCCAAGTACCTATCCAAAAATATTCTTTTCATGTCATTCCATGTTCTAATGGACTAAGTAACTAACCCCATAAACCATTTCAAAGTAGCTCCTTTTAGTGTTGAAGGAAATAATTTGAGTTTTTGAGAGTCTTCTTGATAATCATAGGTTCTACACAAGACTTCAAACTCAAATAAGAATGTTTCAGGATCCTCACTTTTCAACCCATGTAAGTTTTGGAGGACAGAAGGTGAGATGTTTTTCATTGTGGCATTTGTTTCCTCATCCACTATAGGGAATCCAAAAGAATGATCTATTTCCCTATTTCCTTTGCCTCTTCCATTATTTCCTCTATCTTCTCCATTATTTCCCCTACCTCCTCCATTATTTCCTCTACCTCTTCCTCTACCCCCTCCTCCAAACAATGAGAATTCTCCATCTTGTTCTTCTTCTGCCATTATAGTTTCTTCAGAGTCAGTATAGGGTTCAACCTGCAAGGTTACTTCCTCCTCCTCTAGTTCTTATATTAATGGTATATGGGAGAGAGGTTCTACTTCCTTTTCCTCACTAGGTATTCCTAATTCCTCAATTACAATGTGTTCTCCTGTGGAGGTGAAGAAGGCTATTCCTGCTATTGGAGATTCAAAATTTTTCTCCCCTAGGACTAACTTGGTAGATGAAGTAGGAGATTCTTTTGATTGGATTTCTGCCCCTGGAATTCCATGAGTCCTATGGTTGGGAGTATGAATTTGGATGGAGATGTGTATTTTCTTGTTCGTGGTGGAGTAGGTGGTGTTGTAGGAATTGAACTTCTACGCCTAGCTATAAATCTACCCCTAGAGTCTCTTTCTCTATGCATGCCAATTTTTTTTTTTGAACATAAGAGATAAGGCTACCTAGTTGCACTTCCCCGACAATGACGCCAAAATGTTTGGTCAATTTAGTGTCCTAAATTTCTCTACATAAATTATCAATCAGGGTGTCGTATATTGATGAAGTGTAGTGCACTGTTTGTGCTAGATAACCCTTCTTACTTAGTTGTTTTTATGTTTTATGTTGTTTTTGGGGGGATTTTGGTCTTTTAATACCTAATGATTTACAATGTAATTATCGAAAACTTGAGTCTAACTTATGTAAGGAATAAAAATCTAAAAATGAAAACAGATCTTTTAAGGAAGAAATGAAAACAAAGTTTCTATTCCTGTTTTACCATTATTTCCAAATCATGATTTAAGAACTGAAAGTGAAATTTGTAACTGATGCCTAACTAATTACAGAAATAAAACTAAATGAAATACTTAGCTGTTTGCTCTCAATTTTGGGAGAAAGTCTCCTTGGGATGACATTTGAGAAATTATGTACTTCATTATTCTAACAGAAAGCAAATACAGAGATGCAACAAAGACTCATTGCATAAATGAAATGCTCAACCACTTAGTTTAGGATGAATTATCAACTTGAAGGATTTTTTTTAGAGACATTCATTCACACCATGAGTTAGTAAACTTAAAAATAAAAATGGCAAAGACAGTAAATGGCACTGATCAGTCTAATTGAGAATTTAAAGACTAGTAAAACAGTGAATGAAGAAAACTAGATTACATTACTGAACTTCATCTTCTAAATACTGATAAAAACTAAAAGGAGATCAAGCAAATGGAAGCTACTCTAAACTATGAACACTGTTAATAAGAAAATGATGGAAACTGAATTACAGACATTGTTAGCAAGTAAATGATTATAAACACTGTGGAGGAAAATGATGAATTTACAGTTAATAAGAAGAAGAAAAATAACATGAAATGAAATGAAACCTTCTTCAGTGCAGGAGCCCTTTGCAACTGAGTAGGCTATGCTGGCTCAATCAACTCCAAGAAAACTCCTTCAAACTTTCATAAAACACGCAATCTTCATATTAAAAACAGGGACAAAAATGCCTAGAAATTATAGAGTTTAAAACTTTGATTACATAATAAAACTATCATTATCACTACTAACTTCCTCGGTTCTTTACACAAGTATTTATAAGAAAACCATACAACTATTTGTGGAGAAAAATATGCTACAGCCAAAACACGTAGAAGACAGGTACGCAAAATTTCTTCCTCGGCTGCTGGAGACATAAATCCAAGATGGTGGCTGTTGGATTTGGTTGCACAAGTGGCTGTTGGAGTCTGTAGGTTTAGGTAGTTGTTTCAGATAATGCTTCCCATTACTGTGATATGTGTTAGTTATCCACAAAATAGAGTCCTGTTACCTTCGGTCTCTGCATTTGACTTCTCCATTGACAGTAGTGTTATACCATCTTCCTTGTCAACCTGGGCTAGGTGAATAGGACAGGGTCCATGTCACGATGATTTCCAAGCTACCCATGTAGTTAGTTTCTCCTTCTGACACTTGGAACCTGTTAAAGCATGAAGGTAGCTGCGGAACAGCCGATTAGCTGCAGAATAGGCTGCGTTCCGTAGCTAATATACAAAAACTTATTCAAACAGCAAAACATAAAATCATAATATGTAAATCACTAAATGTCCTCCTTAAGATAGTATATACTGGTCATTGGTGATGAGAATGCATCTTTCTCATGGAAAAACAAGGAAAAAGAATGAAAAAGGGTTGCTATGGAAAGAGTCATTTTGAGGCTCAACAATTGGGTCGAGAGTCACACGTCAAGATTGGCACGTTGGAGGATATAAGTTCAAAGTCATTGTATTCATGTCTCAGTGTTGGGTTGAGAGTGGCATGTTGAATACTCTACAGGGGCATTAAGGTTGGCACGTAGGAAGATACAATTTTGAAGTTATTACACTTGTAAGTCTCAATATTGCACTGAGGTTGGCACGCTGGAGGATATAAGTTCAAAATCACTATATTCATAAGTATTAGTGTTGAGTCGAGATCAACACGCCGAAGGGTTCGATATAATATAAGTTTGAGGTTATTGTATTCATTAGGCCAAGTTCGACGTGTCATTAGAAGCTTTAGAGCTTATTGGCCACTATAGTTGCATGGTGGCACATTGAAATCATGTTAATTTAATTATATTTGTGAATGGATCTGAGGTTGAATTCTTTGCGCTTTTTCATTCGAGGTTATTGTAAGATCAAAATAATACTAAGGTCATGGGACACGTATTACAAGCTGAATGTTGAGCAAATCATCCTATTAGAAAGGCAAAGTGGTAATTATTGACATTGATTTATGAAAATAAAGGAAAATAGGAGAAAATGGAGATGAAAGGTTAGAGGTTGCATGTGAGTAGGAAATTGAAGGAAGATAGAGGGAAAAAAAAAAGAAATTAGAGGCATTAATAATTTAAAACCATCAAAGCATCAATTAGGGGCCTTTTGATAGTTTAGGTTTGGAATTGGTTTCACTGAGGAGAAGATCACCAAGAGAAGGAAAGCAAGGACAAGAAAACAAAGGAAAGCAAGGATCAAGCAAGGAAGGTTGGATCAAGTGGCTATAGTGGGATTACTTGCAGGTATCTAGTTACATGTATGATTTCCTTGCTAGTTTTGGCATGCATGGTACATGCATATGTGTATTTGGTTAATTTGTTGTCATGGGCATGCATTTTGTTGGGTTTGACAGTGGTTTCAACCTTGCCTTTCCAATTCATCGATAGCCATGGTGTGATGGGATTCATTTTTGGTTGAGCTTTGGATTGTCAAAAGTTTTTAGATCTGGGTGAGTTGGTCTAAGGAAAATCCCAAGGGTTGGGGGTGGAGACGGTTTTCTCAAGGAAGCCCTCAACCGGTGGGCAAAGACACGAAAATTCCTCAAGGGATGGTGAAGGAATTATGAGGCATCCAACTTGGTTTGGATTTGTGCTCTTGAGATTGGTTTATGTGAGATCAAGATAGCATGAGGGTGGAGGTGGTTTAACCTATGCATTCCCTTGGTTTTTTATGCATTATTTTATCCCATGAGAACCCATGTTCATGCTTGGAATATGGTACACAGGTGATTGGCTGAAAGAAAGATTTGGTTCAACCCAATCAATGGTCGGGCAGTGTGTGAAAGTCCCTTACTTTGTTGGCTTTTGCATATGTTAATAAGAGTTAGTTTCCACTTGTATTTTATGAGTAAAAATGTAATTGTTATGATGTGGCTTTGATGGTTTTGTTATCATTGTTATTATTCTAGTCATATGCTGGTTCTAAGTGATGGGTCCCATTAATAGGTATATTTTGAAGTTCATTATGTTTTCCTCCTGCCCTTAACACTATCCTTTTCTCATAATAATTAACATTTTTAGTCATAATATTCCTAGTAATAAGATTAAAATGTGTTTGTCATATTGTGAGGCCTAATATGATTAAATTGCAGGAAAAAGAGGCATTTTTTAGGCATTTACTATGCAAGGGTTTGATGGAGACAACCAAGAGAGAATCTAGGGGCCTTGTCCACCTCCTTAAATCTCTAACTCAGCTTAGGATCACAAGATCCTCACTTATGGCTTGAATTCACTAGAATCCAAGGGACTCCAAGTCCATATGAAGATCAAGGAGAACCAGATCCACAATTCTTGAGATCTTGTAGGGAATCACTCTTATTTTCAAGGGAGTATCCATCAACTACCTTTTTATATATATAAACGAACTGAAAGGCTCATTGGCATTCAAGTTTTTGATTCAGCTAAGAGTAGCTACTGAGCCTAGTGCTTGACATTATTATTCAAAACTTTCATGTGGTGTATGAGACTACTATTTTTTGATAATGAGAAGTTTTCCATTGATCTGCATCTGAGCTAGTTTTAGAGGGCTAAAACCCTTGGGTTTGGGCCCAACCTAGAGGCTTTAGTCTCTCTTATGTATTTATTTCTTGTTCTTATTTCAAATAATTTCATGTAGTTCTCTTGCTTTAGTAGATTTTAAGCTATAAAAAATTTTATTGAAGGCTTCCCTGTCACCTCTTCGTGGGAAGAGTGATTTGAAAGATTTACAATCTTAGTCCAAAAACATGTTTATGATTTCTTAGAAATAGATAGATGTTAGTTGTAATCATTTTGAATGTTGATTCTCTACAACTTAGGAGTTTTTCAATGATCAGAGTAGTATTGTGGAAAAGAGTAGATACTAATCAAATTCAACTCATATTTTCCATGATAGTTTATCTCACTGTGTTATTGGTCATCTGATGCATGTATTTGGCTAGCTGCAAGGTTCTGTTGATCTGTAGGTGTGGGCACATCTTTCAATCTCCACCTAGACCTTTCCATCTTCTTCCTCTGCACCTGACGTTGCTCCCAAACTTTGTTTCCATAGTCATTATGTTAAGGCAAATAGATGACATTGTGGGCATCACCCTTGCAAAGAAAATTTTAGGGGCTAATATTCGTAAGTGGGCTAGATTTCCATGGTTAAAAAAAAAAAAGATTCACTAATTTCCATTTTTTTTAAAAATGATTCACCCAATATTTGTAGTATAAGATTATTTAACCCTAAATATCACCAAAATTATATACATACTATATATAAAATCATTATAAATTTGAATATTTTTACAAAGATATGACCAAATAATTTATAGTTTTCATATTAGGGACTAGCAATATTCACCAAGCCTTCTAAACTTTAAGATACATTTCCATCCTTAAAATCTCCCTTGCACCCTTAGTGCAGGATAGACCTCCGAGAGGTCCTAGGCTTCGCTAGGGGGCTCCCCCAACCTTCATTCACTTCCTCCTACCTTCGTCCATCTTCTCTTGCCCTAAAAACACCATTTATAGCCTCAAAAGAGTCTCAAAACCCCTCTTGTAGCAAAACATGGCCTCTTGTATCAATACACGACCTCCTATAGCAACCTCCTATAATAGCTCCGTAGTAGTGTTTTTTTCAAACAGTTTTTCTCCCCACTTCGATCTTAGCCTAGTTAACTTCAATAATGACCCCAACTTGTGATTTTATGATTAAGGAAGGCCCTTAGACCACTCCAACCTCCTCCTTTCCTCACTACAAAATAGAGTTAGCATTAGTGTTTTCATAAACATGTTAAAAGTTAGATTACTTATTTTCAAAAAAATGTAAAGTAAATCAATGATACATGCAAGTAGGTCACTGATTTGATTAAATGTGCAAAGTAGAGTAGCTTTACTTCTGCAAGTAGACTAGCCCTTTCTCTTTCATGCAATCTCAATTAGCATCTACATTTGAATGAATGGAATTTTCACTTTCATACTTTGAATCAAGCTCAATTATGTTTGCATAAGAATTTTTCACTGTAGTTAGTTGGAGCAATGGTCTCTGAACACCTTGATCTGATTTCATGACTGAGGGTCACATGAGTAGAACCTAGCCTACTGTGCATATAGCACTGTCACCTCCATCTTTGTACAAACCTCGGGTTGATAATTTGATTTGAGGATCCATTTGGGGTTGCAACACTCGGTGCAATACCAGGGCTCATCACTTTTTGGTGCCATTGCCGGGTTGATGTCTAAGTAGGTGTTGTTTTTGCTGAAGCATTACTTTTTATGTTTTGCACTAGTCTTATTATTTAAAAAAAACGTGAAAAATTCAAAAAATAAACTTGTTATTTCATGCCTCATAGGAGTAGGGATAACCATGGGAAATTCTTACCTAAAACCCCCACCCACTCAAGCAGTTAACCTTCATTCTTCTTTAGTGACTGTGAACTTCCCTCTCTAACTACAGGGGAGTTGGAAAACCATTTAGGAGAGCCACCTGAAATTTTTGAAGAACCTATAGGAGAAGAAGAACCTATCTCACCTACCCAAACTATGGCTGAAAACCAGAACAATGAGATTTTCCCTATCAAAGAAACCAATGGAGAGGCTACAATGAAAAATATAAGCCCTTCTTCCCTTCCACATTTCCATGGTCTAACCTCTGAAGGTCTGAAAACCTTCATGTTTGAGTCAATTGTTGTTTGTAGGACCCATGAATATGCCTTTGAGGAGAACAAATTGAAGTTGTTTTTGTTTACCCTTAACAATGTAAACTTGCACTAGTTTATGAGTCTACTTGGAGGCAACATCACTACCTAGGCCCAAATGCAACAAACCTTCAATGAAAAATACTCAGATTACTATAAGTCCAAAGAAACAAAGGAGGAAATATTTAGGATGACTCTTGGACTTGATGAATCTGTTATCACTCAAGTTGTCCTTCTGGTTAGCTCAAAAGGATATGGCCGAGGTAACCATAGACCAATCTTTGGACTGCAGGTTCTAGCCCACCTGCAATCAGAGAGGGCTCTCTCTTTCTGATTTAGCTTTGTTGATAAGGTTTTTAGGCTAGTTATTGAGTTCAAGGGGTTTTGTTTTGATTTTTTGGTGGGAAGATTGATGCTTTCAAGTAGAGAGGCAAAGCATAGTGTGGTAAGTTTCAAACCATTGGGCGTGGAGTCATGGAGTAAGACTGCTGGTGCGTTTTCTTGGTCACAAGAGAGAATATGGAGCAAGCTAGCTGCACATGAAACAATGATTCAAGGTAAAGAGATGGATTGAAAGGCTAAGGAATGAGAGGCAATTAAGGATCTCTCATTCAGGTTAGCAGGGGGAAGATAAATGAGCCCTATCTAGGAGCAGCTAAGAATTCCTAGATAACAATCATTTATATGTGAAATAGATCAAACCAGAGCCATAAAGAATTCATATTTATGCCTAAATCAAGAGGAAAACATTAAGAAGCCACAGAAACTGAGCATAGAGTGCAGCTAAGCAAATTCTAAACCAATCCTTCGTTCTGTAACTTGAGCATATATAAAATTGAACTAACAGAGGTGAGGAAAACTTATTGATTCATATTGCAACACAAGAATTCCAAATTCATCCTTCAGAAACCATTAACAACACATTAAACAATCCATTCTCCAAGCTTTCAGCAATCTTTGATTAAGAAAAACATATCATATATACAGTGTGAGTCTCTCATGAGGATTATCAACCAACCAACCCTTTAAACAGTGAATTAGGGTTGTTTATATAAGCAAAATATCTACCCTAATCAGATCTCAAACAGATTTGCTGTAATAAATGTTTTAAACCTAACACATGTTTGAAATAAGTGCGGGAAAATATCCTCGAGCTGCGTTGGGTGCAGCTGTAACAAAAGGAATTAATGTATTGCCTTTATGGCTCTGTGCTGATCACTTAGCCATAACTGTGCTTTGGGTTTTGATCCACCGATCTCATGTGGCTTTAAATGCTTTAATCACTGATCTGAGAGCTTTAAATGGCTTAGTGCCATTTCGTTGACTTTGTTGGGGGGCTCTTTAATGTTTTCCTGCTTCGAACCGCTGACATATCTTCACTGATACACTTTGCCGCTTCCTGATACTCTTTGGCACTGAACCTGGCCTCTTTAATGTCTTCTGAGTGCTTTAGACTGTCTCATCGACCTTTCATGGCAGCTGTTCGGCCCTCTGTTGCTTTAAAAACTATGTTTGCCCCTTTTTGTATGCTTCGCGAAGAAATTTTGGTCATTTTGCGCCTTTCGGGCTTGCTGGAGGCCGAGTCACGAAGGGGATTTCCACTTTGGCCTATTTCCCATAGCCATGCATGAAAAACTGCCTCAGATTTTGATTCCAGGTTTCCTAGGCTGCGATTTGCGCCTTTCGCTCTTTTTGACGGTGACGTCAGCATGACATCAGCAGACGGGTCCCAGTACGACGGTGACGTGGCAGGGTGACGTCAGCAGTACGGCCGAGTGACGTGGCGGTACGGCGGAGGAGGTGACGTGGTAGTACGGTGGCAGCTACGTGGCAGGTTCACGGTGGCAGGAGGCCGACGTGGGATGGTGATGTCAGCATGAGGTGGCGCTGACGCAGGAGGGGGAAAAACGGTATCCGGTTTCAGGTGCACCGCCATTGAGCAAAAGTGGTTTCGGTAGAGGGGGCTCCACCACAGTCGAGAGGGCGACGCATGGCGGGAGTACGACGGTAAAACCGCCGATCTCCCAAGCGTTAACCCTCGGCGACTTCGGAGATGACAAGACCTGCCCACCTTTGATCTGCGGCGTACCAGATCTAACAGTCGGCGGCACAAATGAGGCGGCGGAGGGATAATGGACGGGGCCCGCGGCACATTTGAATAATTTATTAAATGGCGAGGGGGGGTTTAAACATTAGAAAAGTGGGTTTACGGGGTTATAAGCGGGCGGGGTAGATATTTACATGTAAAACTTTAGGATAAGGGTGGAATATGGGTGTTGTAGGGTTGGGGTTAAGGGGGAATGGTTGTTAGCATGACCAGGTGTCAGACTAACTCCAGTTAGGACACGGATGGGTTAGTAGGAGCCCCAGATGGACTACTGCCTCCCGGACTTAGAAAAATATGGCTATAGTGCCAAGGGGGGGATTATTTAATATTTTTGGGATTTTATATATTTTTGCATAGTAGGGGATAGGAAAATGATTTAGGGAGCTAAATAATAGAGTTAGTAATTAATATGGAGATGACAAAAAGCACTAAGTATGTGGATCTTAGGCTATCAAAGGGGGAAAAGTGACAAATAGAGGAAGAATGGAAATCCTTGAGTGAAGCAGATCTTCACCCAGGCAAATGATATGGAAAATAATGAAACTAAGAGGAATCAAGCAATCTTGACCTCTTTAGGAAATTAGTGAGTGATTTGGGGAATGAGAAGAAAGGAGAGTTAGCCATGCGTCGCTTGAGCTCCTCCAAATGAAAACTGCCTTGTACATGTGATCTGAAGTACAATATCACTTTGAAACACAAAATTGATCACAAATCAACATTCTGCAACCTCAAAAACTACCTACCCAACCTACTTACCTAGCATTTTTTCTCCTTTTTGGTTTGGGTGCACTTAGACTTGCAGACCCTGCTTTACAATTTTTCTTTTGAGTGCCCTCCTATCTAGATCTATCCTTATTTATGCCAAGGGCCCAGATTAAGCAGTTGGGCTCCTTTGATTCTCTACCTATCTACAAATCTGCCAAGATTAAGCTGTTTGGACAGATATTCATTCTCTATATTCTAAAGCAAGAAATTGAAACCTAGGGAAGCCAAGATTAGGCTATTTGGACCTCCCTTAACAGAACATTCTTCAAAAATGGTTAAGTCATCAAAATTGGAATACAACAGTGGCATTTAGACTGGCACACTTTCATGGTCTCTTTTTTGACCTCTTTCTGGAAATATGGAGCATTGCAGCATGCAAAGTATGACATATTTGGCATGTAAAAATGTCAATCATGAAAGATGAACACCTGTTGCAACAGGAGGCTAACAATGGCTCCACTTGGGGATGGCTTTTTCTTGTGAAAAGCCAAGAACAACATGTCAGACTGCCTTGATTTTCTATTGTTGCTGTGGATTGAAAAAACTTCTTTATGCTAGCTGCTAAAAGTGTGAAACTTGGAAATATAAACAGCCCTCTACTCAACTGCATTGTCATAAAAAGTGAAGCACTGCCTGCTTTCTTCTGCGTGCTTTGATATTATATACAATGTTTCTTGAGCATTGCCTTTGCAATAGATCCAAAACATGGGTCAAAACTGATGCATTTCCTTAGCCTCTGATCTGGAAACAGTTGTTGATGTGAAACTAAAAAAATTGCTCCTCTCTTATTGATACTGTTTGACTGAAGACTGCAAACAGTTTCTTTTTACCATGAATTTATGTGATATGACAGTGCTACTCTTGTTGTTTTGCTGAGATTAATGCCGAGACAGAGATTTTTAAAAAATGGAATACTTGCATTGGTTGTGTCTTCACAAACTTTGCTGCTGCTCCTCTAACACTCAGACTGCCTATACAAAAAATAGAAACAAAGTGCTGATATACACAAATATCGATGTACAAAGAGATATATACAGAGCTGCATTGTATCCCTTAAAAGGGATCATGGTAATGTTTTAACATTCGGCCATTTACAGGGCCTTCTTCAGCTGTGCTGCCCTCTACATATTTGAGAAAATATGTGTTATTTCCCTGAATAGCAGAAATAACGAATGGCCCTTTCCATAAAAAATCAAAATTTTCATGTTTTCCCTTGTCTTCTCTTCATGAATCCCACCTTAGAACTTTATTGCCAACACAGAAATCTTCCGCCTTAGCTCTTTTATCAAACATATTTTTGAGCTTCTCTTGCAAAATCTGAGCTCTGTCATAAACTTGCTCTCTGCTTTGCTGAAGATGAATGGTCTGATTGATTCTTCGTTGAATGTCATTTGGTTCAGCCTGAATCTCCTGTAACAGTTTGATAGTAGGGATGCCCAAGGATGAAGGAAATCTAGCCTCCATGCCATATACTAGCTCATAAGGGCTCATCCCAATGGATTTCTTTGTTGAAAGTCTATCTGCCCATAGGGCATTTGTGAGTTTTCTATGCCAGTTCTTCTTGTTTTCTTCTAGCACTTTCTTTATGATATTAATCAGGCTCTTATTAGATGACTCAGCCAAGCCATTACCTTGGGGGTAATAGGCTATGGAATGCCCCAAGGTGATGTGAAATTTATGGAAAAAATTGATCATTTTTTTGGATTTAAAAGCAGCGGCGTTGTCAGTAATGATCTTCTCAGGGCAGCCAAATCTAGAAAGGATATTGCACTCAAGGAACTAGATAATGATGGAGTCATTGGCTTGTCTGCATGGGATGGCTTCAACCCACTTGGTGAAATAGTCGGTGGCTGTTAGAATCCACTTGTGCTGGCCTGAGGAAGAGGGATGGATTTCTCCAATGAAGTCAAGACCCCATTGTTGAAAAGGCTTTTCAGTTGAGATGGGTTTAAGGGGCAGGGGCAACAACTTTCTTTTGCCCTCAAAGATTTGGCATTTGTGACATGAAATGGCAAATTTCCTTACATCTGCAAAAAGAGAGGGCCAATAGAAACCAGCCCTTAAAATTTTATCAGCAGTGGACTTCCAATATAGATGTCCTCCACAGTCACCTACATGGAATTCTTTCATGACATTGTTAGTTTCATTCATGGTTAAACAATTAAGCAATATACCTTCATGATTTTTCCAAAATAAAGCACCATCTATGACACAAAACTTTGAAGCCTTCATTCTTAAAAATCTTTTCTTAGTTCTGGACAATCCTGGGGGAGCAAACAGGTTTAACAATACAAAGCATATATCAGCATACCATGGGGATTGCAAAAAGGTTTCACTGATCTGTGGAGTCGCCAGCTCCTGTTCATTGTCCAATTGGTTGATGTCTAAGGCTTGAAAGTTTGTTTCGGACATCAGTTTGGCTAAACCTTGTCCCTTTATCAGTTTGGTTGGTTTTATTTCTATGTCATACTCAAGGATGTTAGCAATCCACTTGCCTCTTTTTCCCTCTAATCCCTCTTGGGTTAATATGTCTTTTACAACAGCGTTTGGTACATAAGCAATCACATGTGAATATAAAATGTAGACTCGGAAATCTTTGATTGCTTTGACCAGGGCATAAGCCTGCTTCTCCATGATTGGGTACTTCAGAGGGGCATCTCTTAAGGCTCGGCTAAAAAATTCAATTGGCTTTTCAGTTCCCTGGTCATCCTTTTGCAAAAGGACAACAGCTATGGTGTGATCAGATGCAAAAGAAAATATGATAAAGTCCCTATCAAATTGCGGACTTGTGAGGACAGGGGCTTGTGTTAAGGCAGTTTTGATACTCTCAAAGGCTTGCTTGGTCTCAAGAGACCATTTTACCTTAGCATCCTTTTTTAACATGTTACTTAACAGTCTTATTAGCTCGGCTAGATTTGGAATAAATCTCCTCAAGAAGTTGATTTTTCCAAGGAATGCTTACAACTCTTTTATGTTTCTTGGATATGGGACTTGGAGGATGGCTTGGATTCTTTCAGGATCAATTCTAATCCTGTCCTTTGATATGATATGGCCAACGAGTTTGCCTTCTTCAAGGCCGAAGAGGGATTTCTTGGGGTTCAAGGAAATGCCATATTTCCTACATGTCATGAATATTTTCCTCAAATGTTTCAGGTGCTCTTGATTAGATTTGGAGAAAGGGGTTAAGTCATCTAGGTAGACAACTAGGAAATCATGTATTTCCTTGGCGAATGCAATATCCATTGCTCTTTGAAAGGTAGCACCAGCGTTTTTAAGTCCGAATGGCATCTTCACATACTTAAATGTTCCCCACGGTGTGGTAAAGGCTGTCTTGTCTTGGTCATCCGAGTGAACCAGTATTTGATTAAAACCTGAAAAGCCATCTAGCAAAGAGATTCTAGATGACCCCACTACTCTTTGTAGGATGTGGTCCATTTTTGGCAAGGGGTAGTGGTCTTTTAGGGAGACTTGATTTAAATTTCTTAGGTCTACACATAGCCTAATCTCACCTGTCTTTTTTCTTGTGGGAACAAGATTGGATACCATTCAGAAAATCTGATGGGTGCTATGATACCCACTTCAAACATTCTTTTCACTTCCTTTTCAATCAAAGGGAGAAGCATAGGATTGATTCTCCTCAGTTTCTGTTTGAAGGGCTTTTGGTTTGGTTTTAAGGGAATGGTATGTTGGATTACTGAGGTTTCATAGGACTTCAAGTCCTCATAACTCCAAGCAAATACATCTTGGAATTCTTTGAACAAATCAACATATTTAGGCTTCTGATCGAGTGGCAAATTTTTGGATAATTTGATCATTTTGGGCTTCTCTGCTGTCCCGATGTTATGTTCTTCTATAGCAGTGTTTAAGGGCTACATTTTTGGCTTCTTGGGAACATCATTTGCATCAAACATATCTTCTAACGGAGTGAGGCCAGCAGGGAGAAAGTTATCCTTTAGATCAACGATCTCGGCCTCTGTTTTGGCTATTTCCTCCAAATGCATTTGTCTCAGCTCTTCTATATTGGTTTTGTCAAAAACAGTTGGGTTTAACATTTGTTTGGCTATTACAGCAGTTACAGCCTGCTGATTTTCGTTCGTTTGCTGTTGCTCATCTGTCATGGCATCCATGTCAATGTTAATATTTGAAAACTCATGCTCAAGAGTGAGGAAGTTGTTAATCTGGGCATCATTTTCGAACACTTGCCAATCTTTAACATTATTTGGGATAGCAGGCCTATGTTTTATCTCAGCAGTAAAATGGTGATTTGGCTCAAAAGGTAGCTTGCATGTACTAGCAAAAGTAGCTAGGCTGTGTGCATGAATGTTATGCTCTCTTGAAATCTTGGCAAGCTTGGATTCAGTAAATGCATTGAGTATATTAGTGGCAGCAGTCCTATAGGCCCTCATTCTATTGTCATTGGTAACAAAGTTACCTTTCATTTGTTGTATGATTAAATCAGAGTCACCTAGGATGGACACCTTTGCAGCTCCTAGAGCTTTGAGCAATTTAAGGCCTAAAAGGAGAGCCTCATACTCTGCCATGTTGTTGGTGCATTTAAAGTTCAGTCTGTAGGCATGGCCTTCTGCATGATTGTTATGTGTATTGTGAATCCAGACACCTGCCCCTGCTCCTAACTTGTTAACAGAGCCATCAAACTCTAAATACCATGTGATTTCTTGCTTGTGGTTAATATCAAGAGTTTCAGTTATTCTTGCAGTGGACAGATTTGAATTTTTTGTTTGGGGAGGTTCTTCCTGTGAGCTGGTTGCCTTTGTTGTTTTGGCAATTTCATCAGTATGGGCAACCGGTTCTTCATTGATGTGTGTGTTCAGTTCTAAAGCCAGCGGCTTGTCATCAATGGGAGGACTTATTCCATCATTAAATAAAATAAAAGAATCCATATCAGAATGGATTGAGTAAATGGGAAAATTTTTAGGCTTGCTCTCACTAGTTACCACATATTTCATCAGTGTTTCTCTATACAGTCTCTTTGGTTGCCCAAAGACAGATATAGTGGCGTAAGAGAGATCTAATTGGAGGGATCCTTGGAGTTTTGCTCCCCAAGATCTTGACAATAACATGCCATACTTTGGTGGAATGTCAGCAACCACCACATCCATGAGGATTGTCTTGTTGGGATATTGGACTAAGGAGACACACAGGTCTTTGATGAGGCCTAAACACTTGACTTGACTTGAGTCAAAGGAGAATAGATCTTTGTAGGGTCTTGTAACATCAAGGTTCAGCTTTTCCATTACAGCTTTGGGCATAAGGTTGTGTGAAGCACCTGAGTCAAACATAGCATTGTGCAGGACTTTGTCATGTATATGTAAACTGACATAAAAGGTTAAGATAGATCCATATGTTGATTTTCCATTAACTTCTGGACCGAACAATAGTTCAGGTTGATCATCAAGAACATTGACATCATCCTTGACTTCTGGCATTTGAAGTGACCTTTGAATTTGTTGCCTATACACATCATGTTTGGCAAGTTCAAATAAGGGGATGGATATCTTCAGTTTACCTATTTCTGCCTCTAAGTCAAATGATTTTTCAGATTGGGTCTTAGTATTTTGAGAGGCAAGCTTCCCTTTTTCCATTGGAGTATCAGCAATTTGGTCTTGTTTATCAGTGTTATGGGAAGTGACTGCTTGTGGTTTTTCAGTTTTAGGAGGGTTTTTTGGAATGCTGTTCGAATTCTCTTTCGAGGAAGAAGGTGGCAGAGGCTGATCATTAGAAGGCTGCATTTCTGTTATGTCCTCTACAGTCACTTGATGCGGGTTTGGGACAGGTATATCTGCTGGTTCTTTTATGACAACCTTGCCTTTAATCTTGTTGGGCTGTTTTCCATCCTTTGGTTTACTAGGTTCAGGAATGTTAATGGTTCTAGTTCTCAGCTTATATTGTTTGTGGACCTCATACACAGCAGTATCATAGCCTTGTTTAAAATCAAAAGACTCACCAGATTTAGTCTGAAATTGATTAAAGTCATGCTCATCTTGGTCTTGTTGAGTTAGGAAAATTTGTTGTTCAGCCCTCGAATCCACCAAGTTCATGTGAGTGTCCTCTGGGGGCTCACTAGATGTAGATGCTTCCGCATAATTTTCATGAAAAGGGGGTCTTATATCATGGTCTGGGCTAGACCTTCCAGCATTTGTGTTCTGCGTTTTCCTAAAATTTGGGTTCCTTATGGTATTGGACTGTTGTCCTTCCCATGATGATTTCCTCTCAACACTTTCTACTCTGTCTCCCAGCCTTTGCATGCCATTGATAATAGCATCAAGTTTCTGATCTAAGGCTGAGGGTTCTTCTTTGAAGGTGGTTCTTCTCTCCATTCTAGCTCTGTTTCTTTTGGCAATTAGGTTGGCCTCTACGCTAACAGCAACATTTTGCATGTCTGCAAGGGTTTGAGGGGCTCTTTCTTTTAACTGGTAGGCCATATCTGGGTCGAATCCATCAGGGAATTTATACAAGGCAAGGTCAGGTGGAGGTCTTAGGTTCTGTGGTATTGCATTATAGACATTGTTGAATCTTGCACAGTAATCTAGGACAGACTCTTGAGGGCCTCTTTTTATTGTATCGTATTCAGCTAGTATGTGCAAAGGGTCTTTCTTTTTCTCCCATCTATTGGTAAAGGATTGGTAAAGCTCATCCGGATTGGTTATGGAATTTGCAGCAAGTGCTCTGAACCAAGTTCTTACATCACCTGTTAAACTTTGGACAAAAATTTTCATTCTCATGCTATCATCATCTATTTCGTAGTTCTCAAAATAGTCTTGCATTTTCTTTGTATGCTGAAGGGCTGTGCAAGAACCAGTTCCATCAAAATATGTGATTTTAGTTTGATAATCTTGAGGCATAGCCCCAGGATTTGCAGGTAATTGCAGGGGTGCATATCTATTAGCCATGTTTACAGGGATAAGTGGAACAACAGGGACGACAGGGACAGTGGGAACAGCTGTAACAACAGTGGTGGTAGTGGTAGTATGTGCAGTGAATGGAGGTGTGGAAGGAGTGCTTTGAGATGTGGATGATGAACAAGGGGAAACAGGGGTTGAATGAAAAAAAACTTTGACAAGGGTTGGAACACTGCTTGGGTGAACTACTTCAGGACTATTATCAGCAAAATCTTGGTGTTTCCTAAGAATCTTTGGGATTAAGTTGGGATTTTCAAAAGCAGCTGGGGGATTTGGGTCTGGATTTGTCCTTGTATAACGAGAATTCTTTTTGGGAGCCAGATTCTGAATTTGTTTTGGTATTTTCTGTGAATGTTTTTTAGAATTAGCAAGGAACTGATCAAATTTTTGGGACAGCTATCTGCAGCTTAAAACTAGCATGAAGATTGACTGAAGCAGCATTTATTTACTCCTGTAAATGCAAAGCAAGAACAGTTTCAAAGGCTTCCTGGCTGACATTCAGACTTCATCTGTAGTTTTAATGAATAGACAGCACTTGAACAATTGATTTTTGTTCCCATGGAGTTTTCCAACTTGATTTGTGAAATTAACTGAGGATGTTCCCCAGTGGAGTCGCCATTATGTTATCACTCAGGTTGTCCTTCTGGTCAGCTCAAAAGGATACGGCCGAGGTAACCACAGACCAATCTTTGGACTGCAGGTTCTAGCCCACCTGCAATCAGAGAGGGCTCTCTCTTTCTGATTTAGCTTTGTTGATAAGGTTTTTAGGCTAGTTATTGAGTTCAAGGGGTTTTGTTTTGATTTTTTGGTGGGAAGATTGATGCTTTCAAGTAGAGAGGCAAAGCATAGTGTGGTAAGTTTCAAACCATTGGGCGTGGAGTCATGGAGTAAGGCTGCTGGTGCATTTTCTTGGTCACAAGAGAGAATATGGAGCAAGCTAGCTGCACATGAAACAATGATTCAAGGTAAAGAGATGGATTGAAAGGATAAGGAATGAGAGGCAATTAAGGATCTCTCATTCAGGTTAGCAGGAGGAAGATAAATGAGCCCTATCTAGGAGCAGCTAAGAATTCCTAGATAACAGTCATTTATATGTGAAATAGATCAAACCTGAGCCATAAATAATTCATATTTATGCCTAAATCAAGAGGAAAACATTAAGAAGCCACAGAAACTGAGCATAGAGTGTAGCTAAGAAAATTCTAAACCAATCCTTCGTTCTGTAACTTGAGCATATATAAAATTGAAATAACAGAGGTGAGGAAAACTTATTGATTCATATTGCAGCACAAGAATTCCAAATTCATCCTTCAGAAACCATTAACAACACATTAAACAGTCCATTCTCCAAGCTTTCAGCAATCTTTGATTAAGAAAAACATATCAGATATACAGTGTGAGTCTCTCATGAAGATTATCAACCAACCAACCCTTTAAACAGTGAATTAGGGTTGTTTATATAAGCAAAATATCTACCCTAATCAGATCTTCAACAGATCTGCTGTAATAAATGTTTTAAACCTAACACATGTCTGAAATAAGTGCGGGAAAATATCCTCGAGCTGCGCTGGGTGCAGCTATAACAAAAGGAATTAATGTATTGCCTTTATGGCTCTGTGCTGATCACTTAGCCATAACTGTGCTTTGGGTTTTGATCCACTGATCTCATGTGGCTTTAAATGCTTTAATCACTGATCTGAGAGCTTTAAATGGCTTAGCGCCGTTTCATTGACTTTGCTGGGGGGCTCTTTAATGTTTTCCTGCTTCGAGCTGCTGACATATCTTCACTGATACACTTTGCCGCTTCCTGATACTCTTTGGCACTGAACCTGACCTCTTTAATGTCTTCTGAGTGCTTTAGACTATCTCATCCACCTTTCATGGCAGCTGTTCAGCCCTCTGTTGCTTTAAAAACTGTGTTTGCCCCTTTCTGTATGCTTCGTGAAGAAATTCTGGTCATTTTGCACCTTTCGGGCTTGCTGGAGGCCGAGTCACGAAGGGGATTTCCACTTTGGCCTATTTCCCGTAGCCATGCGCGATTAGCGCTAGGCGTTAATCACGCATGAAAAACTGCCTCAGATTTTGATTCTGGGCTTCCTAGGCTGCGATTTGCGCCTTTCGCTCTTTTTGACGGTGACATCAGCATGACGTCGACAGACGGGTCCTAGTACGGTGGTGACGTGGCAGGGTGACATCAGCAGTACGGCCGGGTGACATGGCAGTACGGCGGAGGAGGTGACGTGGTAGTACGATGGCAGCTACATGGCAGGTTCATGGTGGCAGGAGGCCGACGCGGGATGGTGATGTCAGCATGAGGTGGTGCTGACGCAGGAGGGGGAAAAATGGTATCCGGTTTCAGGCACCGCCATTGAGCAAAAGTGGTTTCGGCAGAGGGGGCTCCGCCACAGTCGAGAGGGCGACGCGTGGCAGGAGTACGACGGTAAAACCGCCGATCTCCTGGGCGTTAACCCTCGGCGGCTTCAGAGATGACAAGACCCGCCCACCGTTGATCTGCGGCGTGCCAGATCTGATGGTCGGCGGCACAGATGAGGCGGCGGAGGGATAATGGACGGGGCCCGCGGCGCATTTGAATAATTTATTAAATGGCGAGGGGGGGGGGGGTTTAAACATTAGAAAAGTGGGTTTACGGGGTTATAAGCGGGCGGGGTAGATATTTACATGTAAAACTTTAGGATAAGGGCGGAATATGGGTGCTGTAGGGTTGGGGTTAAGGGGGAATGGTTGTTAGCATGACCAGGTGTCAGACTAACTCCAGTTAGGACACGGATGGGTTAGTAGGAGCCCCAGATGGACTACTGCCTCCTGGACTTAGAAAAATATGGCTATAGTGCCAAGGGGGGGATTATTTAATATTTTTGGGATTTTATATATTTTTGCATAGTAGGGGATAGGAAAATGATTTAGGGAGCTAAATAATAGAGTTAGTAGTTAATATGGAGATGACAAAAAGCACTAAGTATGTGGATCTTAGGCTATCAAGGGGGGAAAAGTGACTCATAGAGGAAGAATGGAAATCCTTGAGTGAAGCAGATCTTCACCCAGGCAAATGATATGGAAAATAATGAAACTAAGAGGAATCAAGCAGATCTTGACCTCTTTAGGAAATTAGTGAGTGATTTGGGGAATGAGAAGAAAGGGGAGTTAGCCATGCCTTGCTTGAGCTCCTCCAAATGAAAACTGCCTTGTACTTGTGATATGAAGTACAATATCACTTTGAAACACAAAATTGATCACAAATCAACATTCTACAACCTCAAAAACTACCTACCCAGCCTACTTACCTAGCATTTTTTCTCCTTTTTGGTTTGGGTGCACTTAGACTTGTAGACCGTGATTTACAATTTTTCTTTTGAGTGCCCTCCTATCTAGATGTATCCTTATTTCTGCCAAGGACCCAGATTAAGTAGTTGGGCTCCTTTGATTCTCTACCTATCTACAAATCTGCCAAGATTAAGCTGTTTGGACAGATATTCATTCTCTATATTCTAAAGCAAGAAATTGAAACCTAGGGAAGCCAATATTAGGCTGTTTGGACCTCCCTTAACAGAACATTCTTCAAAAATGGTTAAGTCATCAAAATTGGAATACAACAGTGGCATTTACACTGGCACACTTTCATGGTCTCTTTTTTGACCTCTTTTTGGAAATATGGAGCATTGCAGCATGCAAAGTATGACATATTTGGCATGTAAAAATGTCAATCATGAAAGATGAACACCTGTTGCAACAGGAGGCTAACAGAATCTTTGGAGGACTATGAGGAAACATTTCAACTCAATTATAGGAGGGCCAACTGTACCCTTGATATTGAGTCACTCAAGTTAGTTATTCTCCTAGGGATCAAGGAAGATGTAATGGAAACCCTCAACATGCTATCTAGAGGAGATATCTACCAATTGCCTTATGATGAAATCAAAATTGTATTCAAGAATTACTCTAGGGCAGCAAGGAAGAAGGGTAGGCCTAGCCAAAGCTTGGTCAGTTCCACTCCCTCCACAAAATCCATCAAGCATGATATAGGAAATCTGTTGGAGGATTTCAAGAGTGAAATGTTGCATACCTTTTCCATGCAAATGGATACTATGCAAATCAAAATAAAACAAGAGGAAGCAAAAAGGGCGCTAGCTATTTTCTACCCTAGATGTACTAAATGACATCCTAGTGATGAATGTCCATTGAATGTCATAGAAGTATTCATAGTCTTTGAAGAGAATCATGCAACAGAAAAATGTCCCTCTCTATCAGGCCTAAAGGTTGTATACTAGGGAGGAGTAGAGAGTGGGTCAGAATAGTTGTGCTTCATTAACTAAAGGAGACCCCTAGGACCTCAACCATATCAACAAGGCATGTAAGATTCACATTATACTCACTATAATCTAAATAAAAATGAACCTTTCCAATCTTGGTACCCTTCCACTCATCCAATATGGTCCACACCCCCTCCTTGGCTGTTATGCTCCTCTATATCCTCCTCAGATTATCAACCATCCTTTTTAGCCATATCCACCCCAATATTTCCAATGGGGAAACCCCTCACAAGGGTGGAGACCTAAAACAAGCCAACCTCCAACTTTACTGCCTCCACCCCAACCTCAACCACAACTAACTCGTAATATCCCACTTAAGCAGAATCAAATGTTTGATAAACCCAATTTGAACCCAAACAAGAAGCATGCACAACCGATTTATAGTGGGGAAACATCCTATCTTTCTTATGTTGTGGAAATCCAAGAGATAAACCTACGGTTTAGGAGGTTTCACCTAGAGAATCACCCACCTTCTCCACCTGAATATCTTGAAGAAGAGAAGGAAGAGAGTGCCCGTCAAGTCAATACACCCCCTATCCTAAAAGGTTGGTCCACCCTAACCAACACACCACGGAAGAGGTTGAAAGTATGGGTGAATTAAGGAATTTGTGTGTCAAGATACCTCTTCTCCAGGCCATTAAAGATGTTCCCATATACAACAAGCTTATTAAGGAAAAAAATTGAAAAGGCCTGGGAGAAGAAGAAGAGATACACCCACCATCAATGTTGTTGGAAAACTATATGATTTGGTGCTTGGGAGGTTGATCTCCCCAAAATACCTACACCCTTGTAGCCTAGTAGTGAATGTGCACATCAATGGGATTATGGTCCCTAATACCCTGATTGACTTTGGGGCTGCAATCAATGTGATGACTAGAGAAACCATGTTGAAGCTCAATCTCCAAGGAGCTTTAAGAAATACCACTACATTTCTACAACTTGCATACAAATCCATAGTAGCTCCTGAGGGAATTATTGAGGATGTCATGGTATTCATTGACTCTTGTGAGTACCCTATTGAATTCCTTGTCCTCTAGCCCAAAACAAAGTTTAATGCATATCCTCTTATCCGAGGTGTTGTACCTTGGAAGAAAACCTCAGGCTGAGGAGAGGTCAGTGACCAAGACATTTATTAAGAAATGTGAAGAAATCAATTTGTTGTCCCATTTTTTAAAACCCCAGAAATATTAATTATATAGATGGTCTTTCCTAGTTTTCTATGGGAAAAACAATCTTTCAAAGTGGTCTTCCAATGCTGAATATGATTTTAATGGTAGTGTAGTGAGAAAAGATAATGAAAATATTTTAGCAACAGGCTACTTAGTGTAGAATCTTTTGTATTTAGCTTTAAAATAAATATGGAAATAACGTGAAACGGAATATAGAAAAGATGAGTGCATAATTAAGGGTCTTTTAACTTTAACTCACAGAAATCAAATTTTGAAAAAATGTAAAGCTAAAGGCCAATAATTTCATTACTCTATTCTACAGAAGAAAAACATTAACATGAAAAGATAACAGGAAACACATATCATACTCAAGAAGTGTCTGGAATCACTTTGAAATCTTTATTCAAATCACTAAGAAGATTGAAAATACAAGTAACTTTTGCTTCTGAGGTACAAAACTCGGAACCCTCACTTCTTCTTCCAAATTGTTTTTATACAAATTTTTAAAAGGGACAGTTATGAAACTGTCAACTGCCAAAAACAGCTAACCTCCTAAACTACTTTGAAATTACTTGTTCTTTTGAATGCTACATTATTAAATGAAAAGAAAACATAAATAAATCATTTTTAGAAATGTTTATAAAATATTGTTGCAATGATAGGTGGAATTGATTCATTGAGTAAGTTGCGACTCTGGTGCATTTGAGGGTGAAGCATCTACACTTGTTGCTTTTTGGTGAAATCCATTCTCTGCATTTTTTTCCAAATTTTCATGTCTGAACTCAGACTCTTGACAAACCTAGTATGTGTCATTCTAAAATTTGTGATCCTACTGTATGTTGTCTTGTCAACAAAGAGGGTGCTCATTAACCACAATAGTTGAAAATCTCCATTCAAGTATTTTACAATTGTTTCCCCCTTAAGCACTACTATTTTCTCATGTGTAAAGCTAATTTTTCTCTTGGCCTCCATAAGTAAGGTATCAAAGGTCTCCCAGGGTAACGAATTCCCCTGTCGGTCGCAACATGAAGGAAAACCTGCTCTGGTCTTCTTATCAAAATCAATGTTGAATTTCATTACAATTTCCTTAACCTCTAACAACTTTGTCTTTGCTATCTTCCTGCATAAGTTTTTCAAAATAATTTTATTTATTTCTAGGACATACTTTGTTCTATATTCAACTCCTAATTCCCTTAACTCCTGTGAAGATCTTGGGTTAAGGAAATCAATCATTTGACTAGAAATTGGTCTTGTTGTTGTAGCTTCTAATTTCTACTAGCAATTAAATTCTCTAGGTCTCTGAAAATGGCTTTCTCCTCTACAACTATAGACAAGGATTCCCAAATATCCTTCACAGTACAAATAATATCATTCCATATTATCTCTCTTGCTTGAATAAGGGACATATTTATTTTCACTTTCTCCTTCAACTCTTTAATTGCTTGAGAAGCAATCTGAAAATAATTTCTATACTTTAAAGTATTTTCTTGGGACATAGCCAATTCCCTTTCAGTGGCCTTTATAATTTTCAGACCATCATCATAATTTCTCTGAACCTTCTTCATTAAATTTTCATATATTTGCAACTCTGTCATTACTCTAGTTAATTTACTAGCTGGGTCTTTAGAATCTGGTAGTACTAAGATAGTACAAACATGGGAGTCAATTTTCTATTGTAAAACAAAATTCATCTCTTTCAACTTAGCAATGTCCTCATTTGTTTGCAAGAGATCATTAGTCATAAATTTTTTTCTCTACCTATGCTACTTCCGAGGCCATTGGATGTTTCACAGAAGGCAGTTTCAATTTCTTTCTGGGCACTTGAATCTCTGTCTCATCTCCTTGCAACAATTTCTGGACAACAATCGTGTCTTCGGGGTTCACACCAATATTTACAATCAACTTTTTCAGCTCTTCGTTCTGAGTGGTCAAAGCTATGGAATTTGATTTTTCTAGCTTTAATTGATTGATGAATTTTCCTAAAAAGGCTTGAACATTGTTAGCAGACAAGGAAGTTTTATTTAAATCACTATATATCAGCTCTCCATTCTGCCTATGCAAATTGATTTTAACATGCAGTGGGATCTCTCTAGCATCTACTATGAGATTGATAGTCTTGAAACCTGATGAAGAAGAGACAATTGAAGTGGAGGGGTGAGAGAAAGATAGCTCTAGTTGTTTTATCTCAAGTTCCATGGCAGAAATAAATCTAGTTTGATAGTCAGAGATGGACCGAGCTTCCAATTGCGACTCCATGCTTTCCTTTATTTTTTTTGTTCCTTTCTTCTATTTAAGAATATAATTGTTTTATGACTAGAATAAAACTATGATCAGCCTCTTCTAGAGTGGGGAAGAAGGTGTACAAATGACTTCCCCCAACTGTAATTGAAAACCTACTACTGTTGAAAAAAGGCCCCCTTCAGACAACTTAATCCTCTTGGAGCCTTTATTTGTTTCCTCTTCCAAGTCAATAATGTCCTCACTGCCTTGTTTCAAATTCTTCTTGCTTGGACGAGGAGTCTTAACCTCCATCCCTCCTGATACATTGGTTTTTCCTCCATTTGCTAGTTTCTCGACATCTGGTTGAGGCTCATGTACATAAGGATCATAAGCATTCTCCACTCTTCTATTTGAAATAATATGGTGCGGGTTATATGACCATTTCTCACCTAGTTGTAGCTTCATATTTCAAGGATTTTATGCACTTCTCCTATGGCTTACCTATTGTTTACAATCAAAGGCCCAAGTTTTCTTGCCAATTTAAATAAATTCCATTTCTTTTCTAGAACAAAATCTACTTGATCAATATTTAATATTTTCCTGATGAATTTTAAAGAAAACAATCTCATGGGCACAAATGTGGGGAGTCTGTAGGGGGGAACTTCTACTCCATATAATCTAATCTCTTCATGATCTTCAAATAAGAACCAATAACCTACTTTATCATCTTTACTAAGTTGAAGAAGAGATTGAGCCTTAGGTAGTATACAAGGTGAAGAAAAATTGCTTATGATTGAATAAGAAACTGATAGAAAAGAAGTGGTTAAATACATAAATCCCTCAATTGGCATTAGTTCTTATAACATATGTCCAAAACACCACTGAGTTTTTGTTATTATGAACATCCATAATATTTAATCGCATGTGCATAAATCTTTCAACATGAATATATAAAAAGAGATAAGTAACCAAAGAGGGAAATCCGAAACATCTAGTGAGGGAAAGATATGTTAATTGAGAGTTGATCATCCTTTCCCAGAAATCAGGTATGTCGAAAATTGTCTCATGATTCATCATCAAATTAAACATTCCCAGGATAGCTTTGTCAATGAAAGTTGCGTCTTCTCTTCCCAAAATCTTAGCAATAATTTGAAGCATAGGTTTTACCTCCTTAGCAAAAGTATCCAAAGGGAAATGAGTGGCTTCCAAAGGAAAATTCTTCCCAGTGAGCATTAAGAAGAAATTTAATTGAGTATAATTTGGTCTAGATAGCTTTTGGAAGGCAAACAACAAGGTTTCTTATGAAAAAGTGGTGTAGGAGTTAGAAGAAGGAAAACACAAGGCGTATTGTATTAAAAGGGAAGACACTTGGAAGATATTATCTCCCAATTTGTACATGACAAAGAATTTATGTGGATATAGGGCAGAGACTAGCCAATAAAAAAATTCTAGGAAGACATATGTTTAAGGGATCATTCTAGCTAAAATACTAGACATGGCAGCTACAACATACACACGAGACTCTGCTTTATGGAGTAGGACATGTTGCTGGAATTCTATGAAGTATAGAGAGAAAATTGGGTCAAAGGTGTCCCTTTCGGTGTCCATTAAGGGAATATGTGAAGAGGACCCTATTAGAAGGTTTTCTTGGACATTTTGATAGCTAGCATGAAGGAGACGATGTGTAAATATCTGGTTACCAATGACTGGTGTTGACTGGAGCCCTGAGTTGTACAATCCCAGTCTACGAAAGCATAGCATAAGGAAAATGGTAAAATGAAATGGCCAAGGGTAATGAGATTTATGGGAAAAATAGGAAAATGGGGGGAAAATGAAAATAAATTCATACGTGGGGTGTACAAATTACTGAAACGGTGACAATATGGGATGAGGTGACAGGGTGACGTGGTTGATGAGGTGGTAGAGAAATTATGGTGAAAGGTGGTGATGGGGCGATGAAAAAACAAATGAAGTTTCATGCTTGCTTGCCGATGAATTACGAGGGCATACTGCCGTGCGAAGGTAATCTGACAGAGTTCCCCCATAAATCTCCTCCGCCATTGATCTATGGTTAGCGTAGATCTTTGACAATTCTTATGGAGGCATAGGATGGGCTAACCGTCAGGCACGTAGTGTCGTCGAGTTTACACCATCCACTAGGCCCCTCCTCTTCTCTCCATCGCGCCCGACAATCCAATCGACGTTTAATAATGTCCAGCTTTGGTGAACAAGGACCCACCAAAATCCACTTAATTTTAATTTTTTATTACCACTTAATCAATGTCTTAGTCCACCATTAAGAATTAATCAAAATCCTATATCAAAACTTTGACTATGATTTTTTTATTTTTATTTTTTTAGTACATATATACATTTTTTATCTTTAAATACATGAAGAAAAGTAAAATGAGCTACAACAATAGAAGACCTTGGTTGGCCACTATTGATGCCTTCATTAGTTGTATGGATGGGAACATGACTATCAAGAATGGAAATTTATCAAAAGAACTTGCATTGTATGCTCCTGCTCAACCTTCTATTGAACATGATTTAGCCATATGGTTAGAGGATGAGGAAGAGGATGAATTGCATCACACAACCCCCTACCCATTATGCACTCTTGATATTGTTATAGGAGGGGAAAATCTTGATGAATACGACCTTATTAACCATATCGTACAAAACCAACCTCCCACTGCCACACCCGTTTATGAACTGCTGAAAAAATCTGAGAGTAATCCTTGGGCTCACTTGTTCTATGTTGATTCTAGCCTAGAACATGTCAATATTGTAGATTTTGTCCCATCCAGAACTCTAAATGTCAACCCCTCTCAGCCAAAGAGGAATAACAATTGTGTAATGTAATGAGGAAGCACCTTGATGCTTTTGCTTGGTATTATAAGGAAATGAAAGGTGTACGTCCCTTAGTTTGTACTCAACATATTTACATCAAAGAGGGATGCAAGCCTCTGTACCAACCCCATAGAAGAATGAACCCAACTCTTGAGGACATTGTGAAAGAAGAATTAAAAAGATATTGGATGCAGGGTTCATATACCCCATTTCAGATAGTGAGTGGGTGTCAGCTCTTGTTTTAGTTCTCAAGAAGAATGGGAAGTGGATAATCTGTCTTGATTATTGGGAACTTAACAAGGCTACAAAGAAGGACCATTTTCCTTTTCCCTTCATTGACCAAGTCTTAGATGGCCTTACGGGAAATAAATTATTCTCCTTCCTTGATGGATTTAGTGGATAGAACCAAATTCAAATCAGCCCTAAATACTAAGACAATGCCACATTTACATGTCCTTGGGGTACCTTTGCCTATAGAGTTATTACATTGGGTATGTACAATACCCATACTGCTTTTCAGATAGAAGTTCTAAGTATCTTTGCTGAACTTGTCCATGAATTTGTTGAGATATACATGGATGATTTCACTCCTTGTGGATGTGACTTCGAGGAGGCTCTTTATAATATGTGTGAAGTCTTGAAGAAATGTATTGAAATGAATCTCTCATTGAGCCCTGAGAAATGTGAGTTTTTGATGAATACAGGGTCTGTCCTTGGCCATTCCATATCGAAGGAAGGGATATAGGTTGACCCAAATAAGATGCCATAATCAAATGGGTCCCTGTCCCTGAAAAGCAAAGAGATGCCAGGAGTTTCCTTCGATTAGTTGGGTATTATAGAAGGTTCATTAAAGATTTTATTAAATTGGCTTCACCCTTTTTTGGATTGCTAGCTAAAGATTCATATTTGTGTTGGACAAAGAACTATCAAGAAGCCTTCGAAATACTAAAAGAAAAGTTGAGTGACTATACCTATCCTTAGGGGCCCCATATGGGAATTACTGTTCCATATACACATAGATGCCTCAGACAAAGTTGTAGGGGATGCCTTAGGAAAAGTAAAAGAAAAATTTCCTTAAGCTATATATTTAATCAGTAAGAACCTTTCTAAACTCGAGTTAAATTATATTGTCACTGAAAAGGAACTTTTAGCTATGGTACATTCTTTCAACAAGTTTACACATTATATCACTGGTTATAAAAATTTGTTTCACACTAATCACGTATCCATTAAGTATTTAATGAATAAACCTGATGTGAATGCTATGATAATTAGATGTTTGTTATTATTGCAATAATTTGATTTGACTATTGCTGATAAACCAGGGAAAGAGAATGTGGTTGCATATTTCTTGTGAAGACTAACCCTGCCTATAGGAAAGGAAGAAATGATAGATGATCGAATTCGAGATGAACATATATTTTCCATGTTGGTTCTTTCTCCTTGGGTTCCTGATATATTTAACTATTTGGTTGTTGTGAGGTTCCCTCCTAACCTCTCCCGCAAGGAGAAAAACAAGATTTTCAGGAACCATTCACCCGGATTGGGGGAAATATTCTCACATTCGGGCTAGATCAGACCATGATAATATGTGTAAGGGAAGAATATATCTTTGACATCCTCTTAGAATGCTATGATGTACCCTGTGGGGGCCACTTTGCTGCTCAGAGGACAACCTTCAAATTTCTACAATTAGGTTACTATTGGCCCACTTTACATTAGGATGCAAGGAGGTACACTACGAGGTGTGATTAGTGCCAAAGGATGGGTAATCAAAAACCCAAGGATGAAATTCCCTTACAACCTCAAGTGACGCTAGAGCCATTTGAAAAGTGGGGCATGGATTTATTGATCCACTATCAAGAGAGAAAATGTATATAATTGTATGCACTGATTACTTGACCAAAAGGGTTGAATCAAAAGCAGTAAAGGCAACAACTGAGTAGAAAATGGCTAAATTTCTAAGGGAGAACATCTTCTACAAGTTTGGTTTTCCAAGGGATTTAGTCATTGATAAAGGAGCAAAATTTACATCAAGTTTGATTGAAGATCATATGAAGCTGCACCACATCAAGCATAAGACATTTACTACATATCACCCTAAAACAAATGAGCAAGTTGAAGTCGCAAATAGAGCATTGGAGAGAATTCTTACTAAGGTTGTTAGCAACAATAAAAAAATATTGGGCAGACATACTTGTGGAAGCCACTTGGGCCTAGAACACCACTTGGAATACCACCATTGGATTCACTCCATTTGGGCTAGTTTATGGGAAGAAGGTCCCGTTGTCTATTGAATTTCAGTACAATACCTTGAGGATGGCATCTTAGTTAGACTTGGATATCACTACAACACAACAGTAAAGGATGCTCCAATCAATGACCTAGATGAATTTAGAACGAAAACTCTCCTTCACAGTGAGGTAATCTGGCTAAGAAGGAAGATTTGGCATGATAAGCAGATTAGAGAGAGGAATTTTAAAGAAGGAGATTGGGCCCTATTGTATGATTCCATATTCAAGGATTTCAAGGGGAAGTTAATGACAATATCATTGGGTTCCTATCTAGTAGAGAAGTGTCATGAGAATGGGTCTGTCCAAATCCGAACAATTGATGAGGAAGGGATTCCCTTACTTGTCGATAGTCATAGGTTGAAGTTGTACAAGAAACCTTTGTCCAAGGAATAGTTTGTGAGTTTAATAATTAGAGAGTTTAATGTGATTAGGAGGCTCATATCCCTCAATCCACCAAAACTTATATATATATATATATATATATATATATATATATATATATATATATATATATATATATATATATATATATATAGATAAGAGGCCTAGATGAAAACCTCCATGAGGCGTTGCAGACCAACTCTTGAGTTGAAAACCTCTTAGAGGCATCCCAAGAGAAAAAATAAAGAGAAAAAAAAATTAAAGATGAAAATATCCCCAGGTGAAAACATCCTCTGAAGCACCTAGGGTAGGCATGCAGGTTGAAAACCTCTGTAGAGGTAGCCTGCTTGTCTTAAAAAAAAAAACGAGAGAGAAAAAAGAGAAAAACACAAGAAAGGAGTTCTTACACCACTTTTTCTAACATCTTTTCTTTACATGACTCCAAATAGTGGACAGAATCATGGTTACAGGGTAGCATCTACAAGTGTATTCCTTCATTATTTTGACCACACATTTCATTTCCACACTGCCCACTCACATACCTACCTCTCTCCACCATCTAGCCAACAAAAGAATTAAATTTTACCTTCTCAATATAATGCTATGAGAGGAGCCTATAATGCTACAGGAGGAGACCAAAATGCTATAGGAAGGAGATCCAAAGGGAAAAAGATACCAAAGGGTCATACTTTCTTTAGGTAATGGTGAGATAGGTCCACCAATGTCAATTTCATCATTGAGCCACTCCATCTAGTCAAAGTTAGCTCACATTTGTTCTCTGTCATGCATCTAACAAAAACATAGAAAACCTTTGTTTTCCATTCTTCCACCACCTACACCACTTCCTCATGATCTTAATCTTGTCCTCATACCTTTCATGACTTTCCCTCAATCTGACATGCCAAATGAGGTCTTGAAAAATGGGATTAAATGACTGCTATAGGAAGGAGACTCCTCCTATAGAAGCCTATACAATCACAACATAACTCCTTAATTTTTTTTTTTTCCACCCCTAGAGATCATCATGGAGCCATTTCTGATGTAGAGAAGAGGCACATCATCCTTAGGAAGCATTCCATCAACTCCACCAGTAACAAATTGGACACAATGAAGGGACCTGCACACAAAACAAAGTTATCAGTGAAAAGACCATCAAGTTATGAAGACTTGAACAAAAACAAGAAAAACCCTGAAGATCACAATGTTATGAGATCCAGCTCTAGCATGCAAGCACCTATGGAAATTTGATCCACATGTAGGCTCATGTATGAAAACCCTCACCTCTTCCCTATGCATATAATGCTAAAATGTGTTAATAGTCAAGAAAGGAATTTTAATGGGCTAGAGGGGGCGAGTGAACTTGGCCACCTTTGATTCGTAATCTAAAGTTTATTTCAATTATAGAAACACGTCGAAAATTCAACTCATATGAGGTGGTGATTACAAGGGGTGAGGTGATAATCATGAGGAGCAGGGTAATGATTACAAGGAGTGGGGACAACATTTCAAAAAAAGGAAGTTTGTGTATGAGCCATGTCACCTAAGCACTCCGAACCTTTACCACAAAAGGGAATATTAAGTACTAGGCTCAACTCCATTTTCACCATCGCTCATTTCTAGAAAAAAATAGATAGAGGAAGGATGATCTAGTGCTATCAAATTTCCTAAAGTGCCATCGAGCTGCTTCGAACTGTTGTTTTAGGTGCTATAGGAGAAGATATATGAGGAGCTACAGGATGGTCTCAATTGCTATAGAGGGCCGATAAGAAGCTACATGAGGGAATTTAAGGGTGAAAGAGAGCCAAAGTGACCCAAAGTTGTCCTCAAACCCTCATGCACATGAAAAAGATATTTTGAAAAGGAGTAAGTGATCCTTTCCCTCTCTAATTTCCATACCTCTTCCTGGGAAAGTCTACTTTAAATTAATTTCCAAGTAGCAAAGAATTATAAACTAATTCCGTTCTAGAAATTATTCTGTGTAAAGAAAATATAGGGACATAAAAATAAATTGCTTCCATATAAATTCTAGCATCCTTCTCCCTCACTAATAAAAAGGAAGTTTAATATTGTTTCTACCACTGATATTTCTTTGAGGAAACATTGAAATTCACACCTAAGTAACACCAAGAAGGAGTAGTAGAAGAAATGGGGGAAGGATTCAATAGAAGAGAACCCATAGACACAAAGAGAATTCATCAACATCCTTGTGGTAAATATATTTAATAGACATCAGTGGTTGGGTTTCTTTGAACTCTTGAAGGGATATTATTATGACATAATGCAAGAATTTTCCATTGCACTAAATCCTCAAGGAAAAGATAGTGACATTGTTGTTGTCAGAGGATTGGCCATCTACTTAAGTCCTGAAACCATAAGTAGAGTGACCATCTTACCCTTAGGGATTTGATGGAGAAAGGAGGAGAAAACAGTAATTGTTACAATCATGAATAATTTTTTCATTCGGAGAGAGAAGCCTATAGAATATAAGAATGGAGTAAGAAGAGAAAGCCTACCTTACCCCTGGGATGAAGTGGCATATCACATTCTAAAGTATATATCATGTGAGTGGAGGCTGAGTGTTGTATATGCCTCTCATTTTATGTTACTCCATGAGTTAATATTCAAATCAAACTTACCAATCCCATAGAGACCAAGTGTTCCCCATTTTGTCCTGAAATCAATGATGGAGGGAAATGTTCCCCTAGGGCTTTTTGGGTTGAAACCCTAGCAGACTGAAAGTTGTCTATTCAAAGAAGCACACATTCACACAGCCATTATGCTATTATAACCAAATTCTATTGTAAAGGGTACGTACCTTAGGTCCTACGTTCGAGAAGGCCTTTAGGGTCCAAACCCTTCTTGGAGTTCCCTTCTTCTCTTTTGTCCTGCAAAACAACCAATTCAAAGAACACAGTAGTATATGGACAAAACCTTATAAAGAAACCATCTTCATGTTATAAATAAAGGTAGTTAGGTATGAAATCCAAATAACCATCTACATATGAATTCTAAACATGAATATCATTAACATAAAGAAGATTCATTTCGGGAACCAAGACATGTGTTTCTTTTATTATAGACAAATAAAGTACATAAAAAGGAATATTTTCACCTGAATCACCTTCAGCAGGCTCCAAGCAAAGCTTCCTTCCGGATCCATTCCAGCCTCAAGCCTTTAACAAACTCCTTCCATGACTCTCTCCATGATGTCATAAATGGTGGATGAACATCAACATACAAGGAAACAAAGGTTTCCTGGACAAATGGGGGAAGTGCAGAAGGCACAAAAGACTTCAGACCTGGTCAGGGGAAAAATCTCAGCATAATAACCTTTCTCTCTCTTCTCTCCTCCTCTAGGCCTTCCCTTTGAGGTCTTTTTATACCTCTCCCAAAGTAGTTTTTTAGTTGGGAGTTGGTTGGGAACAGTTGGGCCACGGGCACTAACAGGTGATCAGTAGGTAAAACCCGCGATCTCCGCCCGAAAATAAGGAATTTTATATTTTTTTTAAGTGTTTTAATACATATACGCGGGTTGGGTATACACAGACCCACGTATACATGCGTTTAACTCAGGGCAATGTCGCGTATAAGGGATAAAACACTGTTTTTTAAATTTTAGGACCAGATCTGGAAGGAGGGGTTGCCCTAGGCCATGATTACAACATCACAAGCCATAAAAGTGAGATTTGGAGCTATAAAAATCAATTATTGAAACAAGCTAGAAGGTGAGGGAAGGGAAGCATCAACACATTTCCCACCATGGCCTCATTAAGTTAATTTTGATGGATGCTTTAAGTCCCTTAAGGAACCCTATGCTATGTATGGATTTTGTATACATGGATTGGGAGGTCTTCATTGAAACCCAAGCCATCACACCAAGAGAAACACCAGCCTCTAGCACTGGAGGTAGGGGAGGAAAAACAAAAGAAGAAGAGGCAGGAAAAATAGAAGAAGAAGAGGCAAGGAAAATAAAGGAAGAGGAAGAAGAGATTAAGGAAGAAGAAGGAAAGAAAAAAGTATAATAAAAAGAGATCACTGAGGATAATTCTAAGCCCCAAGAGATAGAGAAACGAGGACATCAAGTTAGTCTCTCCCCAGGACATATTGAGCGAGCAGTAGATGCAACATTGAATACATTGGGCACACCTGTCAAGCCCAAAAGGAGGCAGCCGAGGCAAGGTCCCCTATACTTCAAACAAGAAAAAGCACCAGGATTAGGTAAGGGAAACCACAACCTCATTCAAAACACCCTATCACTATTGATGAGTCACAAAGAAAAAAGGAATAAGTAGGACCTAGTGGAGGTAAGATTAAGGAGGTTACCTCTCCTAAGGCCAAAACCAAGCCACCTATGATACATGTGGGAATGCCCACCACTAAGTCAGTCACCTTCAAGAGACTCAAGGCACATACTTCCATTGGAAAAGCATAAAAAGAGGAGCTACAGGAGGAAACAAAGAATCTACAGGAGAATAAGGGGTTGCTACAAGAGAAACAGAGGATGCTACAAGAGTAGAAATAGGAGCTACAAGAAGGAGAATCCACCTCAAGAAAGTATGAAAAATCCCTCCAAGAGTTATAGGATCCTCAGCCACAACCCAACATAGAATCCTGCTACAAATTTGTTGAGGGAGGTAGGTTTATACCCGAGAATTTCACCATCCCACTCTTCTTTGAATTAGAAAAGGAAAGAGGATGGACACATAGATGGATGCAGATTGCCAAATCCAAAAATGTAGAATATGTGGGCCTGATGGAGGAAAATATCAATGAAATGGGAAAGGAATTAAGTGACGTAAAACTAAGGGAGTCCACCATGAGGGAGAAACTACAGGCAGATAACACAAGACTAAAAAAACAATTGCAAGAAAATGAAACACAACTTGCAACTATGGCAAGTCTCTGTATGGAAGCCATACAATGCAGGCAACCATCCAAATCATATGCACCTTTCCTCAAGGAGAAGTGGTTTCAATTCCAAATAAAGACACTAACACAGTATGGGTCTTTTCCTTTCCATGACTACATGAAATTTATTGAGTTTTGGAAAAAGTTAAGTAGGGAGGAGACGGGAAAACTAGTCAAATTTTATGTGCATAATCTGATCTAACATATCTGAATTTTGGGACCCTAATTCAATATTGGGAGACATGTAATGCAAGGAATTAGCACCATGGTTAACACATGTGGAGACAAGGGCTGGAGAGGTAAAGAAGGTGATGGCAAAGGAAGGGAAATATTCCTTATACATCAGAGCATAATTGGTAAGCCCTACATCTGTCATCATCAATCACAACCTCATCTCCTCTAATTCTGATTTAGCACCTAAGTGTATAACAACCCAATAGGAATCCATTCTACATTTTGAGGACACTTTTAGGATGTTAGGAACACAGAGTCTATAAGATTTTCAGAGAAGGTGGCATGCCTTACCCCATAGTCTGCAAATCAAGGAATATTACTCTCCTAAAAGGCTAAGGAATGTCGTGGAAAGAACCTCATTATACAAAATAATCATGCAAAGACTGAAGATCAAATGGATAGGACTCAAACTCAGTCCACCCTTGTTGTTTGGATTACGAGAAGGAAGAAACTAGGTAGAAGAACAAAAGTTATGGAAAGTGTTGGAGGAAAATGTTAGGTTTTATCTCTAGGAAGGAAAACCATTTGAGGCACCTTGGAATGTCAAATAGGCCACCAAGGCCATGAATGAGATTCATATGGATGACTAAGTTTCTTAGAGGATGAGAAACACCTTTAGGAAATGGGTGATGATGGGTCCCATTAATAGGTATATTTTGAAATTCATTATGCTATCCTCCTGTCCTTAAAACTACCTGTTTCTCACATTAATTCACATTTTTAGTCATAATATGCTTACTAAGAAGATTACAAGGTGTTTTTCATATTGTGAGGCCTAATGTGATCAAATTACAAGAAAAAGAGGATTTTTTGAGGTATTTACTGTGTAGGGGCTTGATGGATACAATCAAGAGAGAATCTAGGGGACTTTTCCACCTCATTAACTCTATAACTCAGCTTAGGATAATAAGATCCTCACCGATGGTTTGAATTCAGTAGTATCCGAGGGAATCCAAGTTCATGTGAAGATCAAGGGGAACCAGATCCACAATTCTCGAGATCTTGGAGGGAAACATTCTTATTTTCAAGGGAGTTGCCATCAATTACCTTTCTGTATAAATAAACCAGATGAAAGGATCATTGGGATTTGAGTTCTTGATTCAACTAAAAGTATCTAATGATCATAATGCTTGAAATTGTTATTCTTAAATTTCATGTGATGTATGAGACTACTGTTTTCTCCTAATGAGATTTTTTGCATTGATCTGCATCTAAGCTAGTTTTAGAGGGCTGAAACCCTTGGGTTTTGGCCCAACCCAAAGGCTTTAGTGCCTCTTATGTATTTCTTTCTTGTTCTTATTTCAAATAATTTCAAACCTTTCTCTTGTTTTAATAGATGTTAAGCTATAAAAACTAGTTATTATGGGCTTCCCTATCACCTCTCTTGTGGGAAGAGTGATTGGAAATATTTACAATCTCAGTCTAATTTTTTTTCTTTTTGATTTCTTGGAAATATATAGATGTTAGTTGTAATCATTTTGCATGTTTATTCTCTTCAAATTAGGAGTTACTTAAGTGATTAGAGTAGAGTTGTGGAATAGAGTAGATTTTAGTCAAATTCAACTCATCTTTTCCCTGATAGTTTATCTCATTATGTTATTTGTCATTTGATGCATGTATTTGGCTAACTGCATGGTTCTGTTGATCTACAAGTGTGGGCACATCTTTCCATCTCAACCTATACATTTCCATCTTCTTCCTCTGCACCTCACACCACTCCAAAACTTTGTTTCCACCTTCATTACGTTAAGGCAAAAAGAGGACATTGTGGGCATCACCCTCAGTGCAAGATAGGCCTCTAAGAGATCCTAGGCTTGGATAAGGGGTTCCCACAATCTTCATTCACTTAATACTACCTTCATCCATATTATCATGTGCTCAAGACACCATTTCTACCCTCAAAAGGCTCTTGGAACGCCTCCTGTAGAAAAATAGGGCCTCTTGTAGCAATACTTGACCTTTTGTAGAAGCCCCGTAGTAGTCTTTTTTTCAACCAGTTTTTATTCTGACTTGGATCATAGCCTAGTTAAGTTGAATAATGGCCCCAACTTGTGATTTGAGGATTAAGGAAGGATCGTAGACCACTCCAACCTCCTCCTTTCCTCACTACAAAACATAGTTAGAATTAGTGTTTTCATAAGCATGCTAAAAGTTATATTCCTTATTTTCAAGCAAATGTAAAGTAGATCAATGATGGTACATGCAAGTAGGCCACTAATTTAATTAAATGTGCAAAGGAGAGTAGCTTTAATTCCGCAAGTAGACTATCCCTTTCTATTTCATGAAATTTCAATTAGCATTTACATTTGAATGAACATCATTTTCACTTTCATATTTAGAATCAAGTTCAATTATGCTTTCATAAGAAGTTTTCACTATAGATAGTTGGGGAAATGGTCTTTGAACACCTTGATTTGATTTCGCGATTGAGCGTGACATGAGTAGAACCTAATGTAATGTGCATATATCACTGTAACCTCTAAGTTTGTATGAACCCTGAGTTGATAATTTGTGTTGAGGATCCCTTGGGAGTTGAAACACTCTTGGTGCAATACCAAGGTTCACCAATAAGCATGGTTTTATGACAGATTCTATTTATGTCTCTTATTATGTTCTTATTGGTAAATGAGTGGTTATTGAATGCATGATCTAATAGATGTTATGATAGCTTTTGTGAGAGGGTATTAGACCTTCTTGATTATTCTCAGATAAGTATAAAACCCTTATGTTTAGATATGCATTCATGACCTGTAGATTTAATGTTCACTATGTGCTTGACAGAATGTCTATCATGGTTAGGCTTTGTTAGGTCAAGTTCTTGACTAGGTTTTGCATTAATGGATTTTTCCTTGTGTTATTCATCATTCTGGAGAGTTCTATCAAGTTTTGGGTATAGGTCTTGATACTAGCCTTGAAAAAGAGGCTCAGATTTTAGGGTTGAATGCTTAGAACTAGGAAATCTAGATCGAGCCACTAGGATACATGGTTATCCATGAAACTAGAGGGCTATAGGTGTTGTATTTCCTTGTTATGCAAGTGACTGGGTATCCAGACCACTAAAAAGTAAAGTTAACTCTGGGTTTGGGCACCTTGAGTGGTGGTTTAGGTCTTGGGATCTTGTAGCTCCTTAGGAAGGATAGTAAGGTTTCATTTTGTTGACTCCATTTCCTTAACTATACTTAGGAGGTCAAGTCATGATATAGTAGCCCTTAGTTCATGTTTACCCTGGTAGGCCAATGAAAGTGTGTAAATTTGGGAGGGGTGGTTACATATTGGTATCAGAGAATGATTCAAACACTTAGATTGGATGGACTAGATACATGTTTTTATACATGCATTGTCATGGTGATGGTTATCGTGCATGGGGTCATGGTATGTAGTTGGTTTTGTCATGCATGATGTCTATATATTGATAGGATTATGATTATACATGTATCATGATAATGTGGATTGATTTTTCAGATGAGATAAGCCTCCCCTAAACGTCATTGAGGTATGATTTGATTATGGTATCTATTTGGTTTATCTAACATGGCATGTTTGCAGGAAGAAGAGGATCAGAGATGTTGAGCAAAATGGTGGACAAAATTTCATGTGACTCTCCCTATAGATCAGTTGAACAATAAGGAGATGAGTATTATCTTGATATAGAAGATACATTGAGGATTTTAAAGGCATAGATCATAAGTTACAAGGAAGATAATGACATGTTGGTTGAGGCTCAGGAAATACTTGCAAGGGCTCACGAAAAGCAGGAAGAGGTCAATGTAGTAATCCTTCAGAGTTTTTGAAATTTGTAGAGACAGGGACAGTTGAGGATTAGTCAGGAACATGAAGAGAATACTAATGGGGCATATGGTAGCAGGTCTTGGTCAGGATACAAGTCAGATAGATGGGACATAGTCAGAGGTGGAAGATCATTGGGTGCACTTGACAGGAGAAATGGTATATATGGGTTTCATTCTAGTTCCTCGTCCATGAGACATCATCACCCTCATCATTGCGATCACACTTATAGGAGGAGTGAGTACTTTCCTGAGGATTTCAAGAAAGCCAAGCCTCCTACATTTGATCGAGAAACGAAGAAGTCAGACGATGTAGAGGCATGGTTGCTTGGGATGAAGAAATTATTGAGATTTCATAACTATTTAGAGAACATGAAAGCCAAAATAGCTACCTTCAGCCTTAAAGGGAAAGTAGATATCTGGTGGGAAGATGTGAAGATTGTCAGAGGCATTCGAGAAGAAGAGTCGATTTGGGATGAGTTCGAGAGACTCTTCAAAAAGAAGTACCTATCTAAGAGATATTAGGATGACAGAGCTAAGTAGTTTTATGAGTTGTAGATGGGTTCTATGACAGATGATGAGTATACTAGCAGGTTCTTGGAGTTGTTGAGGTATGTTCCTTACATCAAGGATGAGAAAGAAAATATTGAAAGGTTCATCAGTGAGTTTCTAGTAGCATATAGAGACTGGATTTAGTTTGATGAGCCTCAATCACTGGAGGAAGCCATTAGAAAACTGAAGCATTGTTATGAGAAATCAAACCATAAATCTAGCATAAGCATGATTTAAAGGGGAATGAGAAAATTAAAGGGAAATGGCCAACGAAGCGGGGAATAACTTAGGATGCAAGTGAGAAAGAAAAGGTTTCTCCTTACAAGAAGCATAATGCAGTTGAGAAGGGACAAGTGTCCTAGCCTGGAGAGCATCATAATATAGGTGATGGAAGGGGACTATTGCAATGTTGTATTTGTGAGAAATATCATTACAAGAAGGATTTCTAATTGTACCAAGGTGGAAAGCCTCAAATCTATAATGCTCAGGGGGCGCAAAAAGTTAGGGAGGTTGGCCATATCATTCCTCATATTTATACAGTTGTAGATAACAAGTAGGAAAATCACTAAGAATCCATTATTAAGATGGAATGTAAGCTCTATGATCAACTTATTTCTATTTTTATTGACCCTAGATCCAATTATAGTTATGTAACCTTGGCCTAGTGGATAAGTGTGGTTTGAGAAAAGAAGTGCATGCAAAGTCTTGGTCGGTGTAGTTGGCTAAAGGTACTAATAAGTGGGTTCATCATTGGGTAAGAGTTTGTGCATTTGAGCTAAATGGTATTCCTAAATCAGTATATATAAATGTGCTTCCATTGGGATCATATAGTATGATTTTCGGTATGGATTATTTGTACCTCCATAGAACCAAAGTAGATTATTATGACAAAGCTATTAAGTGCCTGGATGACGATGGGAAAAAGAGAATCTTGCAGGGAAAGAAGAATCCTACATCGGTGAGGATGGTTACAACTATGAAGACTAAGCGCAGTTGCAAGAAGGGGTGTGCACTATTTTTAGTCCATATTTCTAGTGACAAGGGTAAGGAAGTTGAGGATGCAGAAGCCCTCAAGAGGTACCCTTTCTTGTAGCAGTTTTAAGATATATTTCCATCAGAAATTTCAGAGATTCCTATCCATATAGAAGTGGACTTTTCTATTGATTTGGCACCAGGAGAAACACCAACATCGAAGGCACCTTAAAGGATGAGCACTCCATACTTAGTGGAATTAAAGTTGTACTTGAAGGAAATTCTTGATAAGGGATGCATTAGGCCAAGTGTATCACTGTGGAGTGCACTAGTGTTGTTTATGAAGAGGAAGGATGGTACTCTTAGATTGTGCACTTATTATAAGAAACCGAACAAGGTAACAATCAAGAACAGGTATCCAATGCCAAGAATCGATAACTTGTTTCACTAGTTGAAGGGAGCATCATTGTTCTCAAAGATTGATTTGAAATCAGGATATCATTAGCTACCCATCAAAGAAGAGGATATCTACAAGACGTCTTTCTAGACAAAGTATGGGAATTATGAGTTTCTCGTGGTTCCTTCCAGTTTGAATAATGCTCCAACTACTTTTGTGTGCTTGATGAATAGTTTGTTGTGTCCTTATTTGGACACGTTTGTGATAGTATTCATTGATGATATATTGATGTATTCTAAGAATGAGGAAGAGTATGCAAAACACTTAGCGTCAGTGTTGATATGGCTAAGAGAGAATTAGTTGTATTCCAATCTTAGTAAATGCAACTTATTTCAGACATAGGTACATTAATTGGGACATGTTGTTTCCAAGGAAGGCATAGAAGTGGATCTGGAAAATATTAGAACTATCATGGAATGGGAAGCTCCTAGAAATGTGGATGATGTTAGATCATTCATGAGGCTAACAAGTTACTATAGGTGGTTCATTAGGAACTTCTCATTGATTTCCTACCTTATTACATAATTGCAAAGGAAAGGAAAGAAATTTGAATGGACAAAGGAATGTACATCTAGATTTTGAGCAGTTCAAACATTTGCTTACAAATGCTCTAGTTCTAAAGATTGCAGAACTAGATAAAGAGTTTTTGGTATGTACATATGCTTACAAGACAAGACTTGGTGGAGTCCTAATGCAGGAGGGATATATGGTGTGATATGAGTCAAGGACATCAAATGAGCATGAATAGAACTATGTGACTCATGATCTTGAGTTGGAAGCTATTATTCATTCCTTGAAGATGTGGAGGCATTATCTTCTTGGCAGGAGGTTTATTTTGATGAGTGACCATAGTGGACTGAGGTATCTATTTGACCAACCTATTTCGAATCCCAGGCAAACCATATGGTTGGATACCCTCAGTGAATTTGACTTTTAGATGAGATACATTAAAGGAAAGGAGTATAGGATTGCAGATTCTCTCAGTAGGAAAGTGCAGATAAATCATATTGCAGTTGTGAGCTCTTATGAGACAAATTTACATGAAGAGATCTTACAAGTAGGAAAATAGGATGATAGGTATAGGAAGCTTAGGCACAGATTACAATAGAAGGGTACATGTGAACAAGATGTGGATTATCATCTAACAACAGATGGCTTGGGGAGATTTTGGGACATGATCTATGTGTTGGATGACAATGAGCTCAAGAAGTTTATCTTGAGGGAGTTTCATGTCAATACACATTCAAGTCACCCAGGATATCAAAAGACATTGACAATGGTGGAAGTTCTACTATTGGCTAAATTTGAAGAAGGAAGCGGTGGATTTTGTTTCTAGATGTCTGGACTATCAGCAGGTGAAATTTGAGCGTAAGCACCCAACTTGTTTTTTACATCCTATTCTGATTCTAGAGTGGAAATGGGACGTCATTTCCATGGATTTCATTATAGGTTTGTCGAGGAAATTGAAGTAGCATGATTCCATGATGGTTGTGGTTAATAGTTTGGGTAAGTTAGCTCACTTCATTCTAGTGAAGACTACTAATTCAGCCAACGCGGTAGCTCAGATCTTCATCAGGGAGATAGTGAGATTGCATGGTATTCCTAATAAGATCATATTATATAGAGATGCCAAGTTCACATCCACGATTTGGAAGGAGTTGTTTGTAGGTTTCGGTACATTTTTGGCCTTTAGTATAGCTTACCATCCACAAACATATGGACAGACATAGAGGGTTAACAGGATACTGGAGGATATGCTAAGGGTGTGTGGCATGCATCAACATACGAGGCGGGAGGAGTATCTTCCACTAGTGGAGTTTTTTTACAAAAATGGACATTAGGAGCCACTAAGGATGAGTCCATTTGAGGCACTCTATGGGGGGAGTTGTAATACTTCCATCAGTTAGAGTGATCTAGTTAACGGGGTACTAATAGGAATGGATATGTTGGAAGAGATGGAATGGGAAATGTAGGTTATCTAGAAGAATATAAAGGAAACACATGACAGAAAGAAGAATGGGGAGCATGTGTACTTATGCATCAAGCCCAAGAAGAGCTCCTTGAGTATTGGATCATGTGCCAAGTTGGCACCTCGGTATTGCGGGACTTTTGAGATCCTTGAGAGGATTGGAATAGTGGCCTACAAACTTGTACTACCTCTGACATTGAAAGTCCATCATATTTTAAATCTTTCGTTTCTTAAACGATATGTAAAGGATGTTGATAATGTGACTGATTAGAAAGAGAATTCAAGCAGGAACCTTAGTGCATTTTGTAGTGGAAAATCTCATGCTCTCGAACCAATCAATTGAGCAAGTTAAAGTGCAGTGAAAACACTTTGGGCCTGATGAAGCTACATTGGAGATGGCTGATGAGATGTGGGCTATGTATCCTTCATTATTTGTCAATGGAGGAAAATTATTTATTGGTATATGTATATATTTATCTATGGTTTTTATTGTAAATACTGCAATGAGATGTGTTATAAATCTCCAATAAGCGGTATGGTTATCATGTTGTTATGTTTGTCATGTTGGTTTTTCTTTTTAGTAAGTTTCTATTATAAATACCACATCGAGCTATGTTATAAAGCTCCATGGGCAGCATGTTTTTCTTTTTGGCAGTCTTTCTGGTCATAGGTGTCATTGAACACTGAGGATGGTGTTCCCATGAGGGGAAGGGGTCTATAAAAAACTTGGGTTAAAAGTTCATTTAATAAATTTAATAAAGGATAAATAAGACCGAGGTCATGGGACACATATTCCAAGTTGAATCTTAGTTAAAACATCCTAGTGGGAATCACTTGTTGTTTATTATGCCTAAGGAAATTGAAAAAGGCATTGGAAAGGCATAGTGGAAATTATTGACATTTATTTATGAAATAAAGGAAGATAGGAGAAAAGGGAGATGAAAGGTCACAGGTTGCATGTGAGGAGGAAATTGAAGGAAAATAGAGGAAAATGAAGAAATCAGAGGCATCAATGATAAAAAGGCATAAGAACATCAGTTTGGGGCCTTTTTTAATGTTATCTTTGGAATTGTTTTCATAAAGGAGAAGAGAACCAAGAGAAGGAAAGAAAGGATAAGCAAAGGAAGGAAGAGAAAGCAAAGGAAAGTAAGGATCAAGCAAGGAAGGGTTGGATCAAGCAGCTACAGTGGGATTACTTGCAATTATCGAGTTGCATGTATGATTTCCTTGCTAGTTTTGGCATGCATGGTAAATTCATGTGTGTATTTCGTTCATTTTATTTAAGGGGCATGGGTTTTAGCGTGTTTGATAGTGGTTTCAACATTCCTTTGCCAATTCCTAGATAGCCATGGTGTGATGGGATTCATTCTTGGTTGATCTTTGGATTGCTGGAAGGTTTTGGATCTATGTGAGGTGGTCTCAGGAAAATGCCAAGGGTTGGGGGTGGAGATGTTTTTCTCCGTGAATCCCTCAGCAAGTGGGTGGAGATACAAAAATTCCTCAAAGGATAGTGAAGGAATTCTGAGGAATCCAAGCTTCATTTGGGTTTGTGATATCGAGACCGGTTTAGGTGAGATCCTGATAGTGTGATGGTGGAGGTGGATTAACCTATGGATTCCCTTGGTTGTTTATGCATTGGTTTATCCCATGAGGTTCCATATTCATGCTTAGAATCTGACATGGGGGTGATTAAATGAAAGACGAATTTGATTCAGCCCAATATCTGGTCGGGTGGTATGTGGAAGTCCCTGACTTGGTTGGATTTTCATATGTTAATAAGAGTTATTTTCCTCTTGTATTTTATGATTAAATTCACTTGTTATGATGTGGATTTGATGGTTGCTTTATCATTGTTATTATTCTGGTTATATGTTGATTATAAACATGGTTTTATGAAAAATTCCAATTATAGATCTTATCATGTTTTGGTTTGTAAATGAATGGTTGTTGAATGCATGACCTAATAGATGTTATTGAAACTATTGTGAGAGAGTATTATACCTTCTTGATGATTCTCAGACAAGTATGAGACCCCTATATTCATATATGCATTCATATTGCATTACATAGCTCATTTGGAAAGAAGCTCATGGTATGTTGGTTGAGCCCTAGGCTTCAGTTCCAGCGGATACCAATTGGGAATGTGTTAGCTCCCTATAATACTAGTGTAGCCCCCATATTGTAATTGTTGTGCCCTTACATTATTATTGTTATGTAGGCATTGATTAAATTTTTACCCCTTAGACTCCTATATATACAAAGGAGGCCTTGTTATTTGAATCATCCAAGAATTATTCATTTATGTGATGTAAAATGAGGTTTCTCCCTCAAAGACGCTTATTTTCAAGTCGTTGATCTATATTTTGTTTTGTTATGTGATATGGTTACATAAAATTTGGTATCAAAGTTTTGGATCCTAGGGGTTCTCTCCTTCAAATAGGCCATCTTGGCATTTTGGCTATAACTTCTTTTTTTAAAGGCTTCAGAAAATTAAATTCTTACCACTTGGATTGGAAATCTTGATGAACATCGTGTAAAAATTTCAGATCTTATTTCTCTATATTTTTAGAGATATGGTTTGAGGAAGTTAGGGTTTCTACATGCTCTAGAATTAAGTCTCAAGCAGGTGTTCCAGGGAAAATAGTCATAACTTTCTCTTACGAATCAGATTTGAATTTCGTAAAAGATTAACAGAAATCACTCGGACTTTAAATTTTCATGTATCATTTTTAGGGAAGAAGGCTAAGACAATGACACATGGCATACTGTACAAGTTCGCTCTACTGAACTACTCCATAATCAGGTCATCATGGGAGATTTGGCATAACTTCATCTTGAATAATCGAATCTTAGTCTGACTAGTTGGGTTTGAAGCAAGGCATAGAGGGATACCTCAGGACACAATTTCAGACCTTGGGAGGCTGAAATTACTAAGATGCATTTTAATTTTGCATGTATAATTTTTAGGGCAGAAGGTTAAAACATTGACACGTGGCATAACATACAAGTTTGTTGTACTAAACCAGTCCATAATTAGGCCATCATGGGATATTTGGCATAACTTCATCTTGAAGAATCCAATCTTGGTCTAACTAGTAGGGTTGGAAATAAGACACAGAAGGATGCCTCATGACACAATTTCAGATCTTGGGGGTTCAAAATTAGAGGCATACAATAGATTCAAGTTCAAGCTCCTGAAAGCAAGAAAAATGTGTGTATTTTTGTAAATTTTCATAACTTTTGTTTGAAAAATTAGTTTGAATTGATTCAAAGGGAATATTGAATCATATATATCATTATTTAGTTCTAAAATGCCTCTAAAATACAAAAATGGATACACCTAGTAAGCCAATAGAAAGCTCTAGTATGACACATGAAGAAGAAGAAGAAATGCAACATGATATATCACACTGACAAGACCAAGTGCAACAAATTTCGTTGTTGCAAAGAGTAACCAAAAATGGGTTGGAATTGGTGATGAAATTTAAGATTTATGGTTTAAAAGGGGACATGGATGGTGTAAAAGAAAACATAGAAGCAATGATGAATGTCAAGATGGAAGGGTTGAAGGAAGGTTTGAAAAAGTTCTTGTAAGAAAGGCTTCCTAGTGGTGACAAGGTATTCCATGAAAATAAGGGTGAAGACAAAAGGAATATGAGTTATGATTTTAGAGACTCTAATAGTGGGTTGCAGACTAACAACATTCCAAATATTGATATGAGGAATTTTGATGAAAAGGATATGATAACATGGATATTATCGATGGGGCAGTTCTTTGATCTACACAATGTGCAACACACATAAAAGGTGTGCATTCCATCTTTATATTTAGAATCCAATCAATTTTCATGGTATCGATGGATATTTTCTCGTAAAGAAATAGTCACTTGGATAATTTTTACTGAGGAATTGATAGCACATTATGAGGATACAAAAAACAATACCTTCTTTAGCGAAATGATAAATCTCAAACAAAAGGGTTTAGTTGGGGAGCACATTGAGGACTTCTAGATATTGAATATCAAGGTAATTGATTTTAGAAAGGAGAATTTAATTGATGCCTTCATAAGGACCTTATAAGATAGCATCCCACATGAGGTTCACCTTTGGAACCTATGTAATTGGAGAATGCATTTAGGGTGGCAAGAAAAGTTGAAAGAAAAATTATGGCAACAAGAAGGTCTACGACGTCCATAGGGTGTAGCTTAATTGGCGATCACCTTGTTATGAAGTAATATGTAAAGCATGAGATTGAAAGTTCAAATCCTTGTGGGTTAGACCAAAATAAAAATAAAAAGGATGCCTACCACTCACAACTATAAATATGGATGTGTTGTTATTCCTATGTGCCTACAACCTACAAGGTTGACACTAGAACAACTAGAGGAAAAAAGAGAAAAAGTGTTTTGTTACAGTTGTGATAGAAAATACGCTAAAGGTCGTAAGTGTGTTGAGAAGAAATTATTTTACATAGATTGTGAAGAGGAAGAAGGAAAGGAACAAGAAACATCAAAAGAAGAAGATATACACTAGGAACCAACCCCAAGGGTTGAAAAAGAAGAAATGAATATGACCATATCTTGTAGTGCATTGGAAGGAATTACCACTCCTCAAACTCTCAATATGAAGGATATATAAAGAATAAAAAGGTAATAGTGTTGATTTATTCAGGTAGTACTCATAATTTTATTCATTGTAAGATAGCTAAGGATTTGAATTGATTTCTATAACCAACACCAGAGTGTCAAGTGATGGTCAAATGGAGGAGCTATAAATTACTCAAGGAAGTGCCATAATATAAAACTAACCATGGGGGAATATGTATTGAACAGTCCAATTCTTTCCATTCTAATGGGTGGTGCGGATGTTGTATTAGGAGTCCAATGGTTACAATCTTTGGGGATGATCAATTTTAATTTTCAAGAAATTTTCTTGACATTTTTCTTGGAAGGAAAGGAAATTGAATTAATGGGTATCACATGGAAACTTGGGAAGATAATTAGATATAATGGAATGAAAAATCTTTTGAAGAAGGAACAATGGCGGGTAATTTCATAATTGTGTTCACTAGATGTTCAAACATCTAAGTCATCAATTTCTCGAGATCTCCCAACTATTCACGATCATGATCATGTTGTTCACTTGATTCCAGGAAGTGTTCCTCCAAACATTAGACCTTACAAATATCGTTATGCTAAAAAGAGTGAAATTGAATGTATGGTTGCAGAAATGCTAGAGGCAGGTATAATTCATCCTAGAAAAAGTTCTTTCTCTTCTCTAGTAGTATTGGTACATAAGAAGGATGGATGATGGTGTATATGTATGAATTATAAAGAGCTCAACAAGCTCACTATTAAAGATAAGTTTCCCATTCCTGTCATTGATGAATTGTTTGATGAACTACATGGAGCAATTTATTTCATGAAGATGGATCTTCATTGAGGATATCATCAAATTAGAACGAAGACAAAAGACATTCTGGAAACAAAATTTAGTACTCATGAAGGACAATATGAATTTTTGGACATGCCTTTTGGCCTTAATAATGCACCTTCCACATTTCAAGGTTTGATGAATTCCACTTTCAAACCCTTCCTTAGAAAATTTGTGTTAGTATTTTTTATGATATAGTAATCTATAGCAATTCTAGGGAAGATCATGTTCAACATGTTGACAAGGTTCTCAAACAATAGGAGGAGAAACAATTGTATGAAAAATCCTCCAAATGTTTCTTTGGAGTAAAAGAAGTGGAATATTTGGGTCATATTGTATCCCGTGAGGGTGTTAAGGTAGACCCTAACAAAATCAAAGCCATCAAGGAATGGAAAATATCCACACCCTTAAGGCACCTTCGAGGATTTCTCAGGTTGACAGGATGTTATTGCAAATTTGTTAAGAATTATGGGAAGATGGCAACACCTCTAACAACATTACTAAATAAAGATTCATTTTTTTGGACTCCAAAAGCAATTAAGGCCTTTGAACATCTTAAAGAGGCAATGTTCCATGCTCCAGTATTATCAACATCAGACTTCACAAAAACCTTTATTTTGGAATGTTATGCCTCAGGAAATGGCATTGGTGTTGTCTTAATGTAAGAAGGAAGACCATTTCTTTTGAAAGTCATCCAATTAAGGGAAAGTATTTACATAAACCTATTTATGAGAAGGAAATGTTGGCAATGGTACATGAACTGAAGAAATTGCAGCCTTACTTAATGGGAAGGCACTTCAAGGTAAAAATAAATCATGATAGTCTTAAATAGTTCTTGGAAAAAATATTATCTTTCGAAGAGTAACAAAAATGGGTCACAAAGATGTTGGGTTATGACTTTGAAATCATCTACATAAAAGGGAAGAAAATTTTTGTTGGAAATTCACTCTCAAGAAGGGATGAGGATGTGGAAACATTTCTCTCTTCCATTTCTATTATCCAACCTGGCTGGATAACTGAAGCAAGGGATGAGGATGTGGAAACATTAATCTGTTCCATTTCTATTATCCAACCTGATTGGATAACTGAGGCAAGGGATGAATGGAAGAATGATGAAATGGTATGGACACTCATTCAAAAGTTGCAATAAGATCCTAGTTCACCTGATCATTTATTTGGAAAAATGATTCACTGTGGTGCAAAGATCTCTTATATCTATGTAAGAATTTCCAAATTAAACAAAAGGTTCTTTCAGAATTGCGTACCTCTCATATAGGAGGGCACTTAGGATTTTTCAAAACATACCAAAGGGTCAAGAAGGTATTTTTTTGGGATGGACTTAAATATGATATTTAGAATTTTTCTACAAAATGTTTAGTTTTCCAGCAAAATAAAGTTGAGACAATTAAGACCCCAAGTGTTTTACAACCATTATCCATTCCAGGTCGGTGTTGGGAAGAGGTCTCGATGGATTTTATAACAGGTTTACCCCAGTTTGAAGGAAAGAGTGTCATCATGGTGGTAGTTGATAGACTTACAAGTATGCACACTTTTGTGCACTATCTCATCCTTTCAAAGATAGTATATTTGTTATTGAATTAATGGAATAGTTCAAAGGTTACATGGAAAACCATATATTATTGTAAGTGATAGAGATCCCATTTTCACTGGAAATTTTTAGACAAAATTATTTGCTTGTCTTGGTACTCAATTACCTCATAGCTCATCTTATCATCCTCAATCTGATGGGAAAACTGACATAGTGAACACATGTTTGGAAGGATATCTTCATTTTCTTGTATCTGATATACAGACACAGTGGATCAAGTGGTTACCCGTGGTAGAAAGGTTGTCTAACACTTCCTTCAATACTGCAACAAAAAAAATCCCATTTATGGATCTTTATGGATATCATCCACTGTCCATCACGTCATATTTAAGAGACAATTATAAGGTTTAGGTAGTGGAATTTCACATCTAGTATCAACAACAAGTTCTCCAACTCTTAAAGGATAACCTGAATTTGGCAGAGAATCAAATGAAACAATAGGAAAATCATCATTGCAGTGCAAAAAATTTTGATGTGGGTGATTGGGTATTTTTTTAAATACAACGATACAAAAAAATATAATTTAATATCCAATTCATAGAACCCTTAATTCGTAGGGTTATTGGCAATTCGTAGAGCCCTTAATTTAATATATTGTTTTGTACGGATTTTTGGGGTTTTGGGGCTCATTTTTTAGCCAAATTGGATTCTAAAAGAAGCATGGTGATCAAGGGTTAAAGGTGGAAATTTCTATAGGCATGAAAAACCTTCTCAATATATTATTTATGATCAATATCTATGTCATATGTTTTGAGGGCTTATGAGAAAGTTGAAGTGGCTTTGAGCATATGGAAGAAGCAATTTTTGAAATGAGCCATATGCGAGAAAATTAAATCAAAGATTATGGCAGTGTAAGACAGAGCATGGACAACAGTATGAAAGTAACAACTTATTCACTTTAAAGATTTATTTTGTTTGAAGATCATGTGGATCCATTTTGAAATACTTTGAAAATAGGTCCACAAGAAGTTGAACAAGGAGGTGGATGCATCCACTAAGGTTGGAGCTTAGAGAAAGTTGGAGCTTAATCATCACTAAGGTTGGTACCTCTATCAAGTTAGAGCTTAGAGAAGTTCAAAGAGTGCTCATCATCAAGGTTGGTTCCTCAATCAGGTTGTAGCCTACAGTGACTTGTTGCTTGCAGATTTTGAGGTTGGTGCCTCAATCAAGTTGTAACCTACTTGAAGTAGTAGCTTGCATATTTTGGGGGTTGGTGCCTCCAACAAGTTTGTGCCTACATATATTTGTAATGAATTGAATAATAATAAGAAGAAGAATTTTTGGTTTTCTCCCATTTGAGTTTCCACGTAAAATCTTGTGTCCCCTTGTGTTGATGTGATGGATTCTTTATGCTTTGTTGATGTGATGATAGTTTCATGATGCTTATTGATATGAAACAATTGGTTATTATTCATAAATACATAATTGTTAGTTGATGAAATTTTTTGAATTTGTTAAATTGTTCTCACATTGATTCACCCTCCTCTAAGTGTCATCTTTGATCCAACACAATGCTCTAGTATTCATCTTAATTTAGCTAAGTAAATTCATGATAATTTTTAAATAGAAAGACATTGTTTAGTTTTTGGAAAATTTTGACTCTTTGGGTCTGATGTTGGAGGTTGTGATTCTCCAAATCGAAGATGTAGTTATTCAAACAATGAGGGACATACTAGTATCCATTATTCAATCACACTTTTCCTTCACAAACCCTTTTGACAATATATATGTAGCAAAAATCTTGCAAAATGATGATTCATTTTGAGTATTTTCCCCCCAACAATTGACGTGACAAAATATATGTCATAGGGTTGCAATCTGAAATGACAGTGGCCTTTCAGAGCAGGTTGTAGTGGCAAAATATCTGTATATCTTGAACAATAGCCATAGCTAACTTTTCAACGTAAGAGTACTTAACTTTTGTATCATTGAGATTGTGGCTCAAATAATATATCATATGTTCAATCCCATCTTCTTCTTGGATTAGAACCATTCCAATGGTTGTATCTGCACTGACGAGATACATGAAGTAGTTGTTTTGATAATTCAGGGAATACATTAATGAGGCTCTAATCAAGGTATCTTTAAGAGCATCAAAGGAAGCTTGCGCAACCTAATCCCAATGGAAGGGTGTCCCCTTTTTCAATAAACGAGTAAATCCTTTAGCCATTTCAACATAATTGGGAATAAACCTCCTCAGAAAGTTAGCCTTCCCTTGGAGTCTCTGTAACTGAAGTAGGTTTGAAGGTGGAGGCAAGTCAAGAATTTCTTGAACCTTAAGTGGGTCGAGTTGAATTCCCTACTTAGACACTACGAATCCAAGAAAATGATCAGAACCAACGCAAAACACACATTTGTGTGGATTGAGTCATATTTTGTAGTGTCAGCACCATAAAAATATAGCTCTCAAATGTTGCGGGTGATCAGTTTGCTTTCGTGAATGAGCAGGTAAATCGTCAAGGTATGGTTGAACAATATGTTTGATTTCATGGAAGGCATAATTCATTGCCCTTTGAAATGTTGCCCCCACGTTCTTCAAACCAAAAGGGAGTTTCCTATAAGTGAATGTGCCCCATGCACAAATAAAATAAGTTTGTAGATTGGTCCTCTAGGCTGATATTGATCTATTTATAGATAGAAAAACCATCCATGAATGAGAATATTTCACATCTAGCACATTCATCAATAATATGGTCGATAAAGGGAGTGGGATAATTTTCTTTTGGACAAGCCTGATTAACTTCCCTATAATCGACACACACTCGTATTGTCCCTTATTGCTTCATGACAAGATCAATATTAGAATCAGTAAGAGGAATAGGGTAAATGAAACCAGTATGCAAAAGTTTTACAACTTCTATTTTAATAACAACAACCTTCTTTGGATGAACAGGATGAAGGCGTTGTCGCACTAGTTTGACATCAGGATACATTTTGATTTCATTTTCAACTATACTAGAGTCAATTCCTGATATCTCCTCATATGACCATTCATGAAAGAGAGCACCGTAAATATCAAGTTTTGATGGAGAATAAGATTTTCCAACATGAATCTTTTCTACAATGTTAGGTTTGGTCCAAATATTGATAGAAATAGTTTCTTCAATATTTGACAGGTTTCGCTCAGAACCTATTGTATCTATGAAAATAGAATTCAAAAGGAAATCAACATATGAAGGGTGGTTAGGTTCATTTTAATAATCTTCTACGTGATCTAGAAGATGGGAATGATGATGATAATATACCCATGGTTCTTCTTCTGTCATCATTGATTGGATGATTCCTTCATTAGTAGAAAATATACGTGAAAAAGGATCAGAAGAAGTACCATATTCTAATAAACGATCTACCCATCCAATTGTTGAAGATGGATTTGGGTTTTCTGCACAAGCCAGAAAGATTGATTGCTATGCAAGCTCAATAGGGCTTAATGGCATGATTTCATTAAGTTAGATGAAGTGGAAGTTACCATGTTGCAAGTCTCAATTTTTTCCACTTTCGACAAGTTTGATGGTGACTGTAGCAAAAAAGTGCCCATTAGGGAAGGATCCTTGAAGAGACCTATGCCAATTTTTTGAAGAGATAGCAGGGGTCTGTGTATCAATGGAATTCTTCTAGACACCTGTGAACTAGAGGAAAAGAAGGTGAGTTGGTCGATAACTATGATTCCACCCTTATGATGGAATGCAACCGTACGAAAGTACATTGAAACCACAACAGCTATAGCATAAACCCACGATCTTCCTAGAAAAATGTTGTAGTCAAGGGGTTCGTCAACAACCTCAACTTCAACGATTACTATTTTTTCTCCTAGTTCAATTTGCAGATTACTCAATATTCCACAAGGCGTATATGTGTGACCGTCAAAATATTTTAACGTTGTTGGTGAATGTGAAAAAGGCGGTGATCCAAGTGCTTTCCAGCAATTCATAGACATAATACAAGTATATGCCCCCTCATCAATAATGGTTCGATGAAAAAGTTTATTCAAGGAATTTACTTGAATCAGGAATGCTAATTGTGGTAGTAACTGTGGCGTATAACTTGCATGCTTGGAATCAGTTAGATCAACTCCACTAATTGCTAACAAGAAATCCTGCTTTTTAGAGGGACAATTTTGAAGCACCTTAAGTGTCGACATAGCAGAAGGTGACTGAGCCAAATCTTCCACTATGTTATAATTTTGTGTAGCTCGAGCTCGAGGGTTAAGTGTCAATTTATGTATAATTCCCTTAGGTGGTTTTATTGTTAACTCTGGTGTAATAGGTGGTAGAATAGGATTAGTTGAAGTCGAAGTCGAAGAGTTAGGTTGATCAGCCTAGTGACTCGACGATGATGGTTGATTTCCATAATATTTACTTCGTGTTGACACCAAAACTTTAATTTTAGGATTAGAGGTAGATAGCATAAGCACTTGGGAAATGGAAGCATGGTCTGTAGAAACCATATTTTTCTTCTGTTTTGGAAAAGGATCAGTCAATACCGCGGATATATTAGAAGCCTTCAGAAGCCTTGAGACTTCGAAGTGGTGAGGACAATCTCGCGTAAAATTCTCATCATTACAGATCAAACATGGGTGACGAGGTTTCCTAGCTGAATGAGGGGAATGAACTGATTTCTCTTGAGGGGAATTATTTTGTTTCTTCTAATTCTTCCCCTTCTTCTTACTTCCTAGTTGCCTTTGTCAGATGACATGACATTGATTTTGGAAGCAAGAATGTTATCAGGTGCATTTGTAGTTTGATTGGAAATGGCAAGTGTTCGACTAGATGGTCTACCTGCTATTTGCGTGCTCGAAGAACCAATCACACCGTCACCGACATGAGATTTCTTACTCGATTGTGGAGGAGGAATAGTGAAAGCTGGTCAGGTGCATTCAGGATCTTGTCATAGAGCGTGCCAAACTGTGTATAAATCAAATATTGGGCATGAGAAACTACTTACTCTTCAGTGACAACTCCACCTTTTGCCACATCCTTAGCGTTATGAAACCAACTCAAGAAAAAGATAGAAAGGATAGATCAACACCTTAAAATTCAGCCTCTTCGTGGGGGCAACCTCCTTTACATTACATAAATGAACAATTCTTGGATGATTCAAATGACAAAACCTCCTTTCTATATATAGGAGTCTAAGGAGTCACAATATAACCCAGCCGACCTAACACTAATAATATAAAGCCACAAAAATAATAATAGTGGGATTCTATGGGGCACAGTTATAACAATATGGAGACAATAGGGGCACAACAATATTAATAAGGGGTACAACTACAATAGTAATGGGGTAATCGCTAGTATTATAGGGACCCAACATGCCCCTCTCCTTCACAAAAGTGTTGTCCTCAACGCTTGAGTAGTTCTGGATGCTTCTGTATAAAACTCTCATCCTCCCATGTGGAATCTTCAGCAGATAAGTTCTTCAACTTGATAAGATACTCTGAAATTGATCGATTTCATAGCTGTCGAGTTCTTGTTTCTGTGACTGCTTCTGGTTCCAATATAATTTTTCCTTCCTCATCAAGTTCTGGCAATATTGTTTGAACTGGGAGCTTATCACCTATAACCTTCTTTAAACATGAAACATGGAAAACTGGGTGCAATCGAGAAGCTGCAAGAAGCTCCAATTTGTATGCCATAGTACCAATCTTTTGCAACACCTTGTATGGACCATAATACTTTGGTGATAATTTATTATCCTTCGTAGCTTGCTTGAGGGACATTTGCTTATATGGTTGTAGCCATAGGAATACCCAATCACCAACATGAAAACTTCTTTCGCTGCGATGTTGATCTGCCTGTTGTTTCATTCTATTCTGTGCCAACACGAGGTTATCCTTTAAGAGTTGGAGGACTTGTTGTTGATGTTTGATGTAATGTTCCACTGCTTGAACCTTAAAATTTTCTCTTAAATATGATGTGATGGATGGTGGCTGATACCCATAAAGTGCCATAAATGGGGTCATTTTTGTTGCTGTATGGAAGGAAGTGTTATACCACCATTCAGCCAGAGGCAACCATTTGACCCATTGTGTCTGTTTATTAAATACAAAGCAATGAAGATATTCTTCCAAACATTTGTTTACTATCTCAGTTTTCCCATCAGATTGAGGATGATAAGATGAGCTATGAGCTAACTGAGTACCAAGACAAGAAAATAATTTTTTCCAAAAATTTCCAGTGAAAATGGGATCTCTGTCACTTACAATAATCTTTGGGTTTCCATGTAGCTTTTGAATTGTTTCCATAAATGCAGTAGAAACTGTACTGGCTTTAAATGGATGTGATAATGCACAAAAGTGTGCATACTTGGTAAGTCTGTCAACTACCACCATGATGACACTCTTTCCCTCAGACTTGGGTAAACTTGTGATAAAATCCATTGAAACCTCCTTCCAACGTTGGCTTGGAATGGATAAAGGTTGTAATAGACCTGGTGTCTTAATTGTTTCAACTTTATTTTGTTGGAAAACCAAACTTTCCACCACAAACTTTTGAATATATGATTTAAGGCCATCCCAAAAAAATTCCTTCTTAACCCTGTGGTAAGTTTTTAAAAATCCTGAGTGCCCTCCTAAGGGAGAAGTATGCAATTCCATAAGAATCTTTTGTTTTAGTTGGGAATTCTTACAGAGGTATAAGCGATCTTTGTACCATAACGATTCATTTTTCCAGCTAAATGTATACAACGTACTGGAATCTTGTTGTAACTTTCGAATAAGTGCCCACACTTCTTCGTCATTCTTCCATTCCTCCCTTGCTTCGTTTATCCAATCTGGTTGGATAATAGAAATGGCTCACAACAATGCTTCCACATCCTCATCCTTTCTTGAGAGTGCATCTGCCACCACATTTTGCTTCTCTTTTTCGTAGATGATTTCAAAGTCATAACCCAACATCTTTGTGACCCACTTTTGTTTCTCTTCAGAGGATAATATTTGTTCTAAAAATTATTTAAGGCTATCATGATCCGTTTTTACCTTGAAGTGTCTTCCCATTAGGTAGGGTCGCCATTTCTTAAGTGCATGGAGTATTGCCAACATTTCCTTCTCATAAATAGCTTTGTGTAAAAAATTTCCCTTGATTGGACGACTTTCAAAAGCAATGGGTCTTTCATCTTGCATTAAAACAACACCAATTCCATTTCCTGAAGCATCACATTCCACAATAAAGGTTTTGTGAAGTCTGGTGTAGCTAAGACAGGTGCTTGGCACATTGCCTCTTTAAGATGTTCGAAGGCCTTTTTTGCTTCTGGAGTCCATGAAAATGCATCTTTCTTCAATAGTGTTGTTAGAGGTGCTGCTATTCTCCCATAATTATTAACAAACTTGCGATAATACCCTGTCAACCCGAGAAATCCTCGCAGATGCTTTATGGATGTGGGGATTTTCCATTCCTTAATGGCTTTAATTTTGCTAGGGTCTACCTTAACTCCTTCATGAGACACAATATGACCCAGGTATTCCACCTCTTGTACTCCAAAGAAACATTTGGATCTTTTTGCATATAATTGTTTCTCCTCCAATAGTTGTAGCACCCTGTCAACATGTTCAACATGATCCTTCCAAGACTTGCTGTAGATTAGTATATCATCAAAAAATATTAACACAAATTTTCTAAGGAATGGTTTGAAAATTGAATTCATCAAGCCTTGAAATGTTGAAGGTGCATTGGTAAGGCCAAAAGCCATGACCAAAAATTCATAATGACCCTCATGAGTTCTAAATGTTGTTTTCGGAATGTCTTCAGTCTTCATTCTGATTTGATGATATCCTGAATGAAGATCCAACTTGGTGAAGTAAATTGATCCATGCAATTCATCCAGTAATTCATCAATGGCAGGAATGGGAAACTTATCTTTAATAGTGAGCTTGTTGAGCTCCCTATAATCCGGACACATGCACCATGATCCATCCTTCTTGTGCACCAATACTACTGGAGCAGAGAAAGAATTTTGACTCAGTTGAATTATACCAGCCTCTAGCATTTCTGCAACCATACATTCAATTTCACTCTTTTAGGCATAGGGATATATGTACGGCCTGATGTTTGGAGGAACACTTCCTGGAATCAAATGAATAGCATGATCGTGATCACGAATAGGTGGGAGACCTTTGGGAGTGTCAAATACCTTGGAATGATTGTCTAAGACTTTTTGGAGATCTAGAGAAATAAATGATTCCAATGTGGAAACGTCTAGCGAACATAATTGTGCATTTACACCTTTTTGTTCCTTTTTTAGAAGCTTTGTCATACCGTTAGAGCTTATTATCTTTCCCGGTTTCCCTACAATACCCCTTAATTCAACTTCCTTTCCTTCCACAGAAAATTTCATGAAAAGTTCTTGAAAATTAAAAGCTATTGTACCCAAGGATTGTAGCCATTGGACTCCTATCACAACATCAGCACCTCCCATTCGAATGGAAAGAATTGGGCTAGTCAATACATATTATCCCATGGATAGCTTGATATTATGGCACTTTCCGGAGCAATTTATTGTTCCTCCATTTGCAACCATCACTTGACACTCTGCTGCTGGATATAAGAAGCAATTCAATTCTTTTGCTACCTTACAATGAATAAAATTGTGGGTACTTCCTGAATCAATCAACACTATTACCTTTTTCTTCTTGATTTGTCCTTCTATCTTGATGGTTTGAGGAGTGGTAATTCCTGCCAATGCATTACTGTTGGCATTATGATACAAGTGTTGTCCTTGATGGTAAATCACACAGATGATAGATCATAGTACAACAAGTCAGCAGCAAGGATTTGATGATCAGACTACAAGAATGAAGAGAAAATATATATACGCGGGTTCATCGTGACAGAGACGCATATACACGCGGGATCATCGATCAAAAGGCGCGTATGCGTATACACGCACTTTCATGCAAGAGAAGGTGCGTACATTGGGTTTTGGTCCATGGTAGTTAGTCCTTGGTATTTGAACCTATGGTTTTGGACCATAGTATCTCGTCAGATGTGTTGATCCCAAGTATTGGGTCCATGGTATTGGTTTGTTATGGTTTTGGACCATGGTATTGAGCAAGGCCTAAGACTATAAAAGGAGAAGAAGATCATTAGGCAAGAGTATCGAAAAAGTCTTGAATATATGATGAAGGATGAGATCCAGTATGCAGGTTATGGGTTTATGATGCATTGCGTGATTTGAGCTAAGGAGGGATATCACCAGTTGATGGAGAACAAGATCTACGGATAGATCGGGATCAAATGGTTTGAAATGAACTATCTCTATATGCTTGATTATGTTTATTCTAGATCTGTATACTGACGCATGTAATGATCTGAACTGGGTATAACTTAAGTTTGAAATCACTGCAAGTCATGATTGAATATTTATAGATATGTACGCGGGTTGGCTTTGGTGTAAGCGCGTATGTACGCGGGTTTGGTTCATTGTAGTAGCGTATACAATTTGAGCTATGATGTTTGAAGTTACATGTGGTTCTGGTTGTTGATGAGTTCTGATGACAATTTAAAGGTGTCAGTATTCTGCATATCCTGTTTGGTTGATTGTGTTTAGCTTCAGTATTGATGGATGAGAACTAATATTGGATCAGGATCATAATGACTCATATTTATGTGATCTGATGGACTAGATCTGGGTGCTAACACACATATTATCCTTGAATATGTAATAATCTGGATATGTCTGAAGTCAGGAAGTGCATCAAGTTATAAGTAAGTAATTAATGACATATACGCTGGTTCACCTTGGTGAAGTTGCGTATACACGCTGGTTCAACACTTCCAAGTAGCCTATGCACTCTGATGCATGATTTTGATGATACAATTGGTTCTGAATATTGTTGCAGAGTTCAGTGTTCTTCTCTGTGTTCTGGTGACTGTGTTGTTGACAGGGTTTCAATGTTTTAGTGATTCAGAAATTGATGATGCTAGTATTGATTGTTTTGTGCTTCAATGACATTTATGGGTCCAGTATGAAAATTTGATGAAACATGGCCTTTAGATTATAGTGTTGTGCTTCAGGAGTATCCAGTCTGAAAATATATGAAATGTGGTCCCTGGAGGATGAAAGGAGATTGTAGGCCAACGCCTACGTACTAGTACATCAGCTAGTACAAGAGCAAAGGGAGTAGTAGCTCCCTTCCAGTAGCAACTAGAGAACAAGTGAAGATTGGAGCATTCAGTAGGCAGGCACCTACGTACCAGTGAGTGGATCAGCTAGTACAAGAGCTAAGGGGGTTGTAGCTCCCATCCGGGAGAGTCTGGAGAACGAGAGAAGGTTGTAGCCTTTCTGCAAGTAGAAGCCTATGTACTGGTATACGACTGCACCAGTATAGAAATATTGTAAAATGAAGTTTCTTATTAAAAGAAGATAGAGATGACTTGCAGTAGGTGGTTTTCACCCACATTGGGTTTCCACCTTATATCATGGTGTTCATGTGTGCTTATTGTGTGTGATGATCTATTCTATTTTACTGCACCTGCTTACTGTTCATATGGTTAATGAAGTTCTGATGCACTAACTAAAGATCATCATTTAATGGATTAACGGAATCATAAGTATTATGGATATACGCTAGTTGCATTAGACACAGTTGCGTATACACGCGGGTTCCATTAACTGAAGTAGCGTATATGTATCTAAGTATGGAAATGAAAAAGTTTTATTGATTTGATAACACTGATTCAGCCCCCCCCCCAGTATTATTTCCAACAATCGGAATAAGAGTAGGTCCTTTGGTAGAAGCTTGATCGCTTGAAGGAGATCCATGGAACTATGGGAAAGAAGCTTAAGAAGAAAGCACCTAAGAAGAAGAAGGCATCTCAGAAGAACTATGACATTGGGAGCATCGACTGGGGATTATGTGAAAGAAGCACTTCAGGTTCAGAATCACTTCAGAATGAAGATGAACAAGATCTATCACGTATGAATTTGTTATCCTTTGGTGATACAGGTATCTATCCATTTGGAAAAGATGAAAGTGATAATGAAACAACTGAATTTTCTCTTATGGGTGAGCAAGAAAGATATCAAATAGAGGCAGAATTTAAAAGGCTTACAGACAAAATTAGAGATCAACAAGATCTATTGAACAAAAGGGAATGTTCCATCAAAGAAGAAGCTACCAAACTAAAAGCTCAACTAGAGGAAGGAAACAAGGTAAGGAAGTTATTCAAGGACAAATATCAAAAGTTGTAGGATGAAGTAACATCTCTAAGACATGAAGTCAGTGAGAAGAGCACAACAACCAAGAAACTCAGAGATAGATCTAGTTACTATGAAAGTCTTGAAGCTACGGTCCTCTTTCTAAAGGAAGATCTTGAAGAATAAAAGAAGCAGAATAATGAACTTCTCCAAGCTCATGAAAAACAAGAAAATGAAGTCCTCAATCTAAGACATCAGTTGGAAGAAGAAAGAAAAGTTGAAGAAAACATGAAGAAGCAGCATCGTGAAAAGGAAGAGCATCTTTAGGTTGAGGTAACTATTCTAAAGGATAAATTAGAAGAAAAGGATAAGATCTTACGATTTCAAGATAGTACTAAGATTTTGGATGATATTCTTAGTAGTCAAAGCTGCTATCAAAACTGGTCTTGGTTTTTATGAATCCACTAAAAGTGAATCTAGCTCACAAGGAGAGGCAAGAAACTCTAATGAGAAATCTGAAATGCACAACGAAGAGATGAGAAGAAAACCCCATCAACAGCCAAGGAAAGAAATTCTTCAAAGGAAATCTTTTACTCCTCCAATGCATAATGTTGAATGTTATGTATGTCATAATCTTGGACATGTTGCAGCTAGATGTAGAAGAAGAATGGTTCAAGATCATCACACAGAAAGATCATCACATTCCAGGTACTTTCAGGGATATTGTTTTTCTTGCAATATGTTTGGTCACAAAGTTGTTGATTGCTACAGGAGGAATATGAAACATATGAGATGTTATGCATGTAACAAGCTTGGACATATAACAAAGGAATGCAGGAAGAAGGTTCGGGCACCACACCAAAAGGAGAAAACATCATCACACTTGAAGATATGGAAGAAGAAGGAAGTACAGTCAGAAAGATGTGGCACAACACAATATACTCAGACACAGCACAGCACAAACATAGCAAACTCAGGGGGAGCTAAAAGTGTAAAACTTCAGTGTCCTAAATATCATACGCAAGTTTCATAAAGGGAAGTCGCGTATATACGCGATTTAGACACTACACAGTTGCGTATATGTCAGTCTGAGGAAAAGCAGTGGGGACAGGCTCAGAAAAAGGGTCTGATATGATTCAGTCCATTATTTGCTCTATTGGTTAATAGTTACAGTCTGCTGAGGATGTGTGGAAATGTCTTGATACTTGTAAGATGTTTAGAAGTGTTTTGATCCTAACTTGATGATGATGATGTCTTGATGCTTATTGCTGATATATGCATGATCAGATCTAATAGTAAACAGATGGCACAGGTTGAGGGGAGCATATGCCTTTAATAATGCATTATTGGCATTATGGTTAATAGTCCTTGGTGATGATGCTTATATGGCTAAATGATATATCTTGCTATGATGTGGTTATGAGTTTTCCATGATAAAATCTCATATGATTCTTGGGGATTGATTCTCTGATGATGCATATATGGTGTTTACATGGTGATCTTCATAAGGATAAGGAGAAGTACAAAGCTTGAATACACATCTTCTTTACTTGATGATGAGTTACTCATATGCTGCTGTCAGCATATGCATAAAGATCATATAATACAGTTATGATGCATGATTCCTATAGTTCTTGGCGCTCATGTGGATGAGGATTGTTGCTGTTGATGATATCAAGAGGTCTTGACAAATGATCTTGAGCTCAAGATACATAGCACTGGATACATGAATGATTACTCAAAGTTGCATTGTTGGAGACATGATGATGATGAGTTGATATCTATATGCAGACATAACCTGTCATAAGACATTTACAAGTTGCTGATCTGGAAATGGTTGTACGCGAGTTTCATAAGGAGTATCCGCGTATATACGCCTGTTTCTATGGATACAGTCACATATATGTTAATCTATGGGCCAAACTCAGAATGAGAAGAGTCTGATATGGGCCTGACAGAAACCATCTGGCACAGATGGAACAGGTACAGAGGGAGAACATGATTGCTGGTCTAGATGTTGGTGATAGATGCTTATGGAGCAGATCATACATTGTGTATGATAGTTGCTAATGACTATCATGGTCTTATTTAGATGTTTGGTCTCATGTAAAGGTCATATCAAGACTCATGATGTAATAGTGCGTCTCTATCTGTTGTAGTCATTTGATGAAATTTCTTCTGGTCACATGATGTAATTTGTAACCCCTTTATGCATAAGAAGAATGATGAAATATTTCAGTCATATCAAGGTCATGTAATGGCCTATGTCAGTTTCCCCACTATGCCTGGGATGAATGTTGTTATACTCTTGTATCCCCACTTGGTTGGGTGGATGAGTCAATATTGATATATCCCCACTAGGTTGGGAGATGGATGTATGTATGAGTTTTGGTACTAGGAAGGTCACTTATGATGTATAGAGTCATGTTCTTGTATAACATCTTTTTGCAGACCTTGATTACAGACAGGGGAAGCATGAACAAAACACTTCAGCAAGAGCAGAGCCTTCAGCATGTACTCAGAGGGAGTGTGGACAGATTGGTACACCTTGGCATATACAAAGGGGGACCTCATTCAGAGATTTCAGCAGGTACTAAGGGGGAGTATGGACAGTAGAATGTTTATCAAGGAAAGAGAATATCTTGGTCTGCCCTTTGCCCTTGATGTCAAAGGGGGAGAGTGATTTGGTGTTGTTGCCATCAAGTCCAAAGGGGGAGATTGTTGGCATTATGATGCATGTGTTGTACTTGATGGCAACCCACTCATAGAAAAACATCTCACTTATTTATAACTATATGAATCTTCAGAAGAGATATCAGATGTGACTGAATGCATGGGATGTAGGACAGCTCAAAGGAATCAGATGATAGTCCTAAGTGTGACAAGCTAGTTTTGCCATCAAGTCCAAAGGGGGAGATTGTTGGCATTATGAGACAAGTGTTGTCCTTGATGGCAAATCACAAAGATGACAGATCATAGTACAGCAAGTCAGCGGCAAGGATTTGATGATCAGACTACAAGAATGAAGAGAAAATATATATATGCGGGTTCATCGTGACAGAGACATGTATACACGCGGGATCATCGATCAAAAGGCGCATATGCGTATACATGCACTTTCATGCCAGAGAAGGCGTGTACATTGGGTTTTGGTCCATGGTAGTTAGTCCTTGGTATTTGAACCTATTGTTTTGGGCCATAGTATCTCGTCAGATGTGTTGATCCCAAGTATTGGGTCCATGGTATTGTTTTGTTATGGTTTTGGACCATGGTATTGAGCAAGGCCTAAGACTATAAAAGGAGAAGAAGATCATTAGGCAAGAGTATTGAAAAAGTCTTGAATATCTGATGAAGGATGAGATCCATTATGTAGGTTATGGGTTTATGATGCATTGCGTGATCTGAGCTAAGGAGGGATCTCACCAGTTGATGGAGAACAAGATCTACGGATAGATCGAGATCAAATGGTTTGAAATGAACTATCTTTATATGGTTGATTATGTTTATTCTAGGTCTGTATACTGACACATGTAATGATCTGAACTGGGTATAACTTAAGTTTGAAATCATTGCAAGTCATGATTGAATATTTATAGATATGTACGCGGGTTGGCTTTGGTGTAAGCGCGTATGTACGCGGGTTTGGTTCATTGTAGTAGCGTATACAATTTGAGCTATGATGTTTTAAGTTACAGGTGTTTCTGGTTGTTGATGAGTTCTGATGACAGTTTAAAGGTGTCAGTATTCTGCATATCCTATTTGGTTGATTATGTTTAGCTTCAGTATTGATGGATGAGAACTAATATTGGATCAGGATCATAATGACTCATATTTATGTGATCTGATGGACTAGATCTGGGTGCTAACACACATATTATCCTTGTATATGTAATAATCTGGATATGTCTGAAGTCAGGAAGTGCATCAAGTTATAAGTAAGTAATTGATGACATATACGCTGGTTCACCTTGGTGAAGTTGCGTATACACGCTGGTTCAGCACTTCCAAGTAGTGTATGCACTCTGATGCATGATTTTGATGATACAGTTGGTTCTGAATATTGTTGCAGAGTTCAGTGTTCTGCTCTATGTTCTGGTGACTGTGTTGTTGACAGGGTTTCAGTGTTTTAGTGATTCAGAAATTGATGATGCTAGTATTTATTGTTTTGTGCTTCAATGATATTTATGGGTCCAGTATGAAAATTTGATGAAACGTGGCCTTCAGATTATAGTGTTGTGCTTCAGGAGTATCCAGTCTGAAAATGTACGAAATGTGGTGCCTGGAGGATGAAAGGAGATTGTAGGCCAGCGCCTACGTACTAGTACACCAGCTAGTACAAGAGAAAAGGGGGTAGTAGCTCCCTTCCAATAGCAGCTAGAGAACAAGTGAAGATTGGAGCATTTAGTAGGCAGGCACCTACGTACTAGTGAATGGATCAGCTAGTACAAGATCTAAGGGGGTTGTAGCTCCCATCCAGGAGAGTCTGGAGAACGAGAGAAGGTTGTAGCCTTTCTGTAGGTAGAAGCCTGTGTACTGGTATAAGACTTCACCACTACAGAAATATTGTAAAATGAAGTTTCTTATTAAAAGAAGATAGAGATGACTTGCAGCAGGTGGTTTTCACCCACATTGGGTTTCCACCTTATATCATGGTGTTCATGTGTGCTTCTTGTGTGTGATGATATGTTCTGTTTTATTGCACCTGCTTACTGTTCATATGGTTAATGAAGTTCTGATGCACTAACTAAAGATCATCATTTAATGGATTAACTGAATCATAAGTATTCTGGATATACGCTAGTTGCATTAGACACAGTTGCGTATACACGCGAGTTCCATTAACTGAAGTAGCGTATATGTATCTAAGTATCAAAATGAAAAAGTTTTATTGATTTGATAATACTGATTCACCCCCCCCCCCCCCCCTCAATATTATTTCCAACAATTGGAATCAGAGCAGGTCCTTTGGTAGAAGCTTGATCGCTTGAAGGAGATCCATGGAACTATGGGAAAGAAGCTTAAGAAGAAAGCACCTAAGAAGAAGAAGGCATCTCAGAAGAACTATGACAGTGGGAGCATCGATTGGGGATTATGTGGAAGAAGCACTTCAAGTTCAGAATCACTTCAGAATGAAGATGAACAAGATCTATCAGGTATGAATTTGTTATCCTCTGGTGATACAGGTATCTATCCATTTGGAAAAGATGAAAGTGATAACGAAACAACTGAATTTGCTCTTATGGGTGAGCAAGAAAGATATCAAATAGAGGCAGAATTTAAAAGGCTTACAGACAAAATTAGAGATCAACAAGATCTATTGAACAAAAGGGAATGTGCCTTCAAAGAAGAAGCTACCAAACTAAAAGCTCAACTAGAGGAAGGAAACAAGGTAAGGAAGTTATTCAAGGACAAATATCAAAAGTTGCAGGATGAAGTAACATCTCTAAGAGATGAAGTCAGTGAGAAGAGCACAACAATCAAGAAACTCAGAGATAGATCCAGTTACTATGAAAGTCTTGAAGCTACGATCCTCTTGCTAAAAGAAGATCTTGAAGAATCAAAGAAGCAGAATAACGAACTTCTCCAAGCTCATGAAAAACAAGAAAATGAAGTCCTCAATCTAAGACATCAGTTGGAAGAAGAAAGAAAAGTTGAAGAAAACATGAAGAAGCAGCATCGTGAAAAGGAAAAGCATCTTCAGGTTGAGGTAACTATTCTAAAGGATAAATTAGAAGAAAAGGATAATATCTTACGATTTCAAGATAGTACTAATATTTTGGATGATATTCTTAGTAGTCAAAGGTCTCCTGCTATCAAAATTGGTCTTGGTTTTTATGAATCCACTAAGAGTGAATCTAGCTCACAAGGAGAGGCAAGAAACTCTAATGAGAAATCTGAAATGCACAACGAAGAGATGAGAAGAAAACCCCATCAACAGCCAAGGAAAGAAATTCTTCAAAGGAAATCTTTTACTCCTCCAATACATAATGTTGAATGTTATGTATGTCATAATCTTGGACATGTTGCAGCTAGATGTAGAAGAAGAATGGTTCAAGATCATCACACAGAAAGATAATCACATTCCAAGTACTTTCAGGGATATTGTTTTTCTTGCAATATGTTTGGTCACAAAGCTGTTGATTTCTACAGGAGGAATATGAAACATATGAGATGTTATGCATGTAACAAGCTTGGACATATAGCAAAGGAATGCAGGAAGAAGGTTCGGGCACCACACCAAAAGGAGAAAACATCATCACACTTGAAGATATGGAAGAAGAAGGAAGTACAGTCAAAAAGATGTGGCACAACACAATATACTCAGACACAGCACAGCACAGACATCACAAACTTAGGGGGAGATGAAAGTGTAAAACTTCAGTGTCCTAAATCTCATACACAAGTTTCATAAAGGGAAGTCGCATATATACGCAAGTTAGACACTACACAGTCGCGTATATGTCAGTCTGAGGAAAAGCAGTGGGGACAGGCTCAGAAAAAGGGTCTGATATGATTCAGTCCATTATTTGCTCTATTGGTTAATAGTTACAGTCTGTTGAGGATGTGTGGAAATGTCTTGATACTTGTAAGATGTTTAGAAGTGCTTTGATCCTAACTTGATGATGATGATGTCTTGATGCTTATTGCTGATATATGCATGATCAGATCTAACAGTAAATAGATGGCACAGGTTGAGGGGGAGCATATGCCTTTAATAATGCATTATTGGCATTATGGTTAATAGTCCTTGGTGATGATGCTTATATGGCTAAATGATATATCTTGCTATGATGTGGTTATGAGTTGTCCATGATAAAATCCCATATGATTCTTGGGGATTGATTCTCTGATGATGCATATATGGTGTTTACATGGTGATCTTCATAAGGATAAGGAGAAGTACAAAGCTTGAATACACATCTTCTTTACTTGATGATGAGTTACTCATATGTTGCTGTCAGCATATGCATAAAGATCATATAATACAGTTATGATGCATGATTCCTATAGTTCTTGGCGCTCATGTGGATGAGGATTGTTGTTGTTGATGATATCAAGAAGTCTTGACAAATGATCTTGAGCTCAAGATACATAGCACTGGATACATGAATGATTACTCAAAGTTGCATTGTTGGAGACATGATGATGATGAGTTGATATCTATATGCAGACATACCCTATCATAGGACATTTACAGGTTGCTGATCTGGAAATGGTTGTACGCGAGTTTCATAAGGAGTATCCACATATATACGCCTGTTTCTATGAATACAGTCACGTATATGTTAATCTATGGGCCAAAATCAGAATGAGAAGAGTCTGATATGGGCCTGACAGAAACCATCTGGCACAGATGGAACAGGTACAGAGGGAGAACATGATTGCTGGTCTAGATGTTGGTGAGAGATGCTTATGGAGCAGATCATACATTGTGTATGATAGTTTCTAATGACTATCATGGCCTTATTTAGATGTTTGGTCTCATGTAAAGGTCATATCAAGACTCATGATGTAATAGTGTGTCTCTATCTGTTGTAGTCATTTGATGAAATCTCTTCTGGTCACATGATGTAATTTGTAACCCCTTTATGCATAAGAAGGATGATGAAATATTTCAGTCATATCAAGGTCATGTAACGGCCTATGTCGGTTTCCCCACTATGCCTGGGATGAATGATGTTATACTCTTGTATCCCCACTTGGTTGGGTGGATGAGTCAATATTGATATATCCCCATTAGGTTTGGAGATGGATGTATGTATGAGTTTTGGTACTAGGAAGGTCACTTATGATGTATAGAGTCATGTTCTTGTATAACATCTTTTTGCAGACCTTGCTTATAGACAGAGGAAGCATGAACAACACACTTCAGCAAGAGCAGAGCCTTCAGCATGTACTCAGAGGGAGCATGGACAGATTTGTACACCTTGGCATATACAAAGGGGGACCTCATACAGAGATTTCAACAGGTACTCAGGGGGAGTATGGACAACATAATGTTTATCAAGGGAAGAGAATATCTTGGTCCGCCATTTGCCCTTGATTTCAAAGGGGGAGAGTGATTTGGTGTTCTTGCCATCAAGTCCAAAGGGGGAGATTGTTGGCATTATGATGCATGTGTTGTACTTGATGGCAACCCACTCATAGAAGAACATCTCACTTATTTATAACTAGATGAATCTTCAGAAGAGATATCAGATGTGACTGAATGCATGGGATGCAGGACAGCTCAAAGGAATCAGATGATAGTCCTAAGTGTGACAAGTTAGCTTTGCCATCAAGTCCAAAGGGGGATATTGTTGGCATTATGAGACAAGTGTTGTCCTTGATGGAAAATCACACAGATGACAGATCATGGTACGGCAAGTCAGCAGCAAGGATTTGATGATCAGACTACAAGAATGAAGAGAAAATATATATACGCGGGTTCATCGTGACAGAGACGCGTATACACGTGCGATCATCGATCAAAAGGCGTGTATGCGTATACACGCAATTTCATGCTAGAGAAGACACGTACATTGGGTTTTGGTCCATGGTAGTTAGTCCTTGGTATTTGAACCTATGGTTTTGGACCATAGTATCTCGTCAGATGTGTTGATCCCAAGTATTGGGTCCATGGTATTGAGCAAGGCCTAAGACTATAAAAGGAGAAGAAGATCATTAGGCAAGAGTATCGAAAAAGTCTTGAATATCTGATGAAGGATGGGATCCAGTATGCAGGTTATGGGTTTATGATGCATTACGTGATCTAAGCTAAGGAGGGATCTCACCAGTTGATGGAGAACAAGATCTACGGATAGATCAGGATCAAATGGTTTGAAATGAACTATCTTTATATGGTTGATTATGTTCATTCTAGATCTGTATACTGATGCATGTAATGATTTGAACTGGGTATAACTTAAGTTTGAAATCGCTGCAAGTCATGATTGAATATTTATATATATGTACGTGGGTTGGCTTTGGTGTAAGCGCGTATGTACGCGGGTTTGGTTCATTGTAGTAGCATATACAATTTGAGCTATGATGTTTGAAGTTACAGGTGGTTCTGGTTGTTGATGAGTTCTGATGACAGTTTAAAGGTGTCAGTATTCTGCATATCTTGTTTGGTTGATTGTGTTTAGCTTCAGTATTGATGGATGAGAACTAATATTGGATCAGGATCATAATGACTCATATTTATGTGATCTGATGGACTAGATCTAGGTGTTAACACACATATTATCCTTGAATATGTAATAATCTGGATATGTCTAAAGTCAGGAAGTGCATCAAGTTATAAGTAAGTAATTGATGACATATATGTTTGTTCACCTTGGTGAAGTTGCATATACACGCTGGTTCAGCACTTCCAAGTAGCGTATGCACTCTGATGCATGATTTTGATGATACAGTTGGTTCTGAATATTGTTGCAAAGTTCAGTGTTCTGCTCTGTGTTCTGGTGATTGTGTTGTTGACAGGGTTTTGGTGTTTCAGTGATTCAGAAATTGATGATGCTAGTATTGATTGTTTTGTTCTTCAATGATATTTATGGGTCCAGTATGAAAATTTGATGAAACATGGCCTTCAGATTATAGTGTTGTGCTTCAGGAGAATCCAGTCTGAAAATGTAAGAAATGTGGTCCCTAGAGGATGAAAGGAGATTGTAGGCCAGCGCCTACGTACTAGTACATCAGCTAGTACAAGAGAAAAGGGGGTAGTAGCTCCCTTCCAGTAGCAGCTAGAGAACAAGTGAAGATTGGAGCATTCAGTAGGCAGGCACCTACGTACTAGTAAATGGATCAGCTAGTACAAGAGCTAAGGGGGTTGTAGCTCCCATCCAGGAGAGTCTGGAGAACGAGAGAAGGTTGTAGCCTTTCTTCAGGTAGAAGCCTGTGTACTGGTATAAGACTGCACCAGTACAGAAATATTGTAAAATGAAGTTTCTTATTAAAAGAAGATAGAGATGACTTGCAGCAGGTGGTTTTCACCCACATTGGGTTTCCACCTTATATCATGGTGTTCATGTGTGCTTCTTGTGTGTGATGATCTGTTCTGTTTTACTGCACCTGCTTACTATTCATATAGTTAATGAAGTTCTGATGCACTAACTAAAGATCATCATTTAATGGATTAACTGAATCATAAGTATTCTGGATATACACTAGTTGCATTAGACACAGTTGCGTATACACGCGGGTTCCATTAACTGAAGTAGCGTATATGTATCTAAGTATGGAAATGAAAAAGTTTTATTGATTTGATAATTCTGATTCACCCCCCCTCTCAGTATTATTTCCAACAATTACAAGATATGGTCGGATTCATTTGTTCTTCATCTAGGTTTTGTTCCTGGAGTATATCCTCTTCATTTGACCTTTCTTGCTCCTTTTCTTCTTCCTCTTCACAATCTATGTAGAATAATTTCTTCTCAGCACACTTATGACCTTTAGTGTATTTGATATCACAACTATAACAAAGCCCTTTTTCTCTTTTTTCTTCCAATTTTTGTGGTGTCAACCTTATAGGTTGTGGAAGACTAGCGGAAACAACACTTCCATCTTTATAGTTGTGAGTGGTATGCTTCCTGGTTGCCATAATTTTGCTTTCCATTTTTCTTGCTAACCTGAATGCCTTCTCTAATGAATCAGGTTCCCAAAGGCAAACATCATGTTGGATATTATCCTTTACAGACCGTATGAACACATCAATCCTATGCTCCTCTGGAATATCTTTTACCCTTATGTTCAATTTTTGGAACTCCTCAATGTGCTCCATTATTGAACCCTTTTGTTTGAGACTTATCAATTGGCTGAAAAAAGTGTTTCTTTTTGTGTCCTCATAATGTGATATCAATTCTTCCGTAAAAATTGCCCAAGTGATAAATTGTTTACGAGAGCAAAGCCATTGATACCATAAAAATTGATTTGGTTCCAAATATAAAGTTGCCATACGTACCTTTTGTGTGTTTTGCACATTATTGAGATCGAAAAATTGCTCCATCTGTAATATCCATGTTGCGGGATCCTTGCCATCAAACTTCCTCATATTGATTTTTCTAATATGGTGCATCTTTGATCCAACATTAGAGTCTATGAAATCATGATTAACATTTCCTTTGTTCGCATCATGAGTTTCCTTTACTCCCCTTTCACCATTAGTAAGTATTTCTTGTAGAAAATTTGTCAAATCTGCCTTCAAATCTATCTTCAAATCGTCAATCTTGGCTTCCACTCCCTTTATCCTAGATTCCATGCCATTTATCTTAGCTTCTGTTAGCTTTTGTGAGCGTGAAATTTGTTGCACTTGGTCTTGTAATTTTGATATATCATGTAGCATTTCTTCCTCTTCTTCATGAGTCATGCTAGAGCTTTCAGATTTCTTACTAGGTGTTTACATTTTCTTTCCTCGGGGCATCAGGTACCGATACTAATGCTCTACTATGCCCTTTGAATTCCTTCAAAATAATTTTTCAAACCAAACTTAAGCAAAAATTTAAAAAATCTACACACTCACTTTGTAGGAGCTCAATATTTCCTCTGATGTATCTCTGTAATTTCGGATCATCTAGTTCTGAAATTGCGATCTACTGTAGCCCTCTATGTCCTATTTCCAATGCCACCAGTGTGATCCAAATTGGATTCTCCAAGGAAGAGTTATGCAAAATCTCCCACAGTGACCTGATTATAGACTAGTTCAGTAGAGCGAACTTGTACGACGTGCCACGAGTCACTGTTTTGACCTTTTGCTCTGAAAGATATATGGAAGAAACTACAATCCGCCCTCTTTCTGTACCTTCTTACAAAATTTCAATCCGATGCTCAAAGAGAAAGTTATGACGATTTTCCCCCAGTCACTTGTTTGGAATGTAATTTAGGAGTATGCAAAAAGGCCAACTTCCTCAGAGCATATCTCCGCAAATATAGCACGTAAAGCTCTGAAATTCGGACACGAGATTCAACGCGATTTCTTCTCAAATGGGTTTTCTTTTTTAGATTCTGAAACGTCACAGAAAAAAATTTATAGCAAAAATTCCATGATGACCTGTTTGGAGCAGTGAAACCCTAGAATCCAAAGCTCTAATACCAAATGTTATGAAACCAGCTCAAGAAAAAGATAGAAAAGATAGATCAATGACTTAAAATTCAACCTCTTCGAGGGGGAAACCTCCTTTACATTACATAAATGAACAATTCTTGGATGATTGAAATGACAAAACCTCCTTTCTATATATAGGAGTCTAAGGAGTCACAATATAACCCAGCCGACCTAACACTAATAATATAAAGCCACAAAAATAATAGTAGACGGATTCCATGGGGCACAGTAATAACAATATGGGGACAATAGGGGCACAACAATATTAATAAGGCATACAACTACAATAGTAATGGGGTAATCACTAGTATTATAGGGACCCAACACTTAGTGATAGATGGTAGCAAGGATTTTATAAACCACTCAGCTAAAAGCTGATCAGGAACATAAGTTTTAAACATTCGATGACGACGATGCCACTCATGAATATAATCAAAGATATGAGTAGCAGTAGGATGTTTAAATTCTTTTAATAGTTCCATTCCAGTTTCATATTGTATGGGTAACTGGAAGTGGGTTAAAAACGTGGTAGCTAAGGTAGTGAAGTTATCAAAAGAAGCTCATGGTAACTTAATGTACCACTTCGTAGCTGGACTAGTAAGCATTCTCTAGAAAAGACGTAGTCTAACTGAATCATCATTCAAGGAGATTGATGAACACCATAAATGAAAATTCATGACATGGTTGGACGAGTCTTCTCCAGGGTTTCCATTGAATTTTGAAATATCGGAAGGTAATTTATGAGGAATCACTAGCCGCCAAGGTGCATAATGAATTAGGTTATTGGTAAGCTAGTTTAGATTTGGTAATTCAAGTGTTGCAATGAAAGGCAACTATCTATTGAGGTTAGGTTGAGCATATCCAGGGTAAGATGGGATTGCCTGGGAAATAGGCCTTTGCATACCAGCATAAGGCATCTCTTGTTGGTAACCTTGATAAGGGTAAGTTTGTTGAGCAAAACTGGCATAAGGTCATTGTTGAGCACTGGGATACATTTGCTGTTGTCCAAACCCAACATAGGCTTACTGACCAGGACCTAGATAAACTTGTTTCTGACCAAGCCCACCATAGGCTTGTTAACGAAGTTGAGGTTAAGGTTGGTATAGTGGAATTGTTGTTGTTGATATTGGGGATGCCAAGGCTATTAAAGCAATTGTTGTTGTTGTTGATACAATGATTGTTGATTTAACGGTTTTTTCCCACTAATGTAAGGTTGACCAGGTTGTGAATACCCTAAACCAGTGTAATTCTGAGTCATTCCAGTAAAAGGTAAACTAGCTTGAAGTTGTTGGACTCCCGAAACAAATGGTTGTTGTAAAACTACTTGAGAAGGTTGAATCTGTATACCTAAAACTTGGGGGTATGAGGTTGAAGGGCCAGCTTGCACAGGTTGAGATACAACAATTTGAGCTTGTGACTATGGTAATGCTGCAACAATAGGTGTTGTAGGTATGGATGAGACAGATTGCATAGGTTGTGATGGATACACAAGCCTAGGTTGAATTGGCATTGTTGGCTACCACTCACAGACAATCATTCTAGGATTACCTAAAGACGACGACATACTAACATATGGTTGCCCACCAGAAAATGGAGGATAAGGAGAATGTGCATATTACTCTTCATATGGGGGTAGTCCAGTGTAAAGCAGATACATAGGAGAGTAACCAGATGAACTAGCTTGATATGAACTTGATGAGTCTAGCTGTTCATTATCTGTTAATGAAGAACCAGATAAAATTCCAGTAGAGGACATTGGTGAAGACCAAGGGCTAGAAGCACCACTTAACTGGGTTCCCGATAAAGATTGGTAACCCGATGGGATGGATGAAACACCATACAAGTGTGACTCGGGTGTCATAGTAAACATCGAAGAGGTTGAGACAGAAGATTCTGCCGTAGCCGTAACAAATGGTATGGTCTGCGATGTTGATTCTGCCATAGTCAAATGTCCAAATAAATTTCCTAATGAATCAACAAGTGTTTGAAAGTAATCAAGATCAAAAGGAGCAGTAAAATGAGGAGTATAAGGATACAGATACAATCAAGTTCTAAAATGGAGTGGAGTTCTAGGTGATTCTACCTCAGGTTCCTCTTCTATCGAAATCAAACTAGGTGGAAGAATTTCACCGTTTGGTCCATAATAGATTTCTAGTATTTGTTGCTAAGATAAAGAGGAAGTTTCAACAGTTATGGATGTCTGAGGATTTATCGTTTGATCTTCTTCTGGTAAGGTACAACTTATGATTTTTCAACCCCAATATCCAAATGTTCTCGGAAAAGAACAAGTTCAGGTTGGACTTCTTGAACAACTATTGGTTCAGAAGTAAATTTTGACTGAACAATGATAGGTTCAGGATTAACTTCTAGTTGAACAGATTCAGGTTTAGAAGTAATTTCTTGTTGAACAAATTTAGGTTGAGAATCAACTTGTTGTTGAAAAACTTGGGTTACTATTTCACTAGATTCAGTTCTAGTTTCCTCAGGTAATTATGAAGATTCCACTTGAGTAACAGATGTACCAGTAACTGTAGTAGTAACTGGAGTCACAGTACTTACTGGTATAGGTTTTTCTGGTAATTCAGATGAAGAACCAAATGCTTTTGAAGTACTAAAATGAGACTGCTTCAATTGGATGGGTGTAGCTTTGGGTGGTAAAGGCAGTTTACTCACTGCTCTCCGCGAATGATGGGGTAAGGGTTGATTTTCCTCCACAATTGCTGATTGATTTTATTACAAAAAATAAATAAACAAAAAGGGGTAAGCTAGGCAAAAAGGTTTACCAAGAAACTGTGAACTACAAAATATCTCCCAGCAAACCGAGAAGTACGGGTAGGCAATCTCCCCGAATGTTGTATTCGATGTATCACAATGTACAAGGTGGCTGACTCAGTTACCTAAGGATGGATAGAAACCTAGTGTTGTCCTCCCATATATACCTGAAAGTACGTGGAGGCCCAATCCGTATTAGCTTTGTCTAATGCAAAGCCACACAATGAGAGAATTCCCATATACTTTATGTACTATAACACCACCCTATATACCCGAAGGTAAGTGGACGAGCTACGATATACTCACGTATGTGGAATGAGGTATCACACTTGGAATGTATTGCAGACAAGTTAGTGATAGCTACTATGTTTCACGATGTCGGAACACGTCTCTAGCCTAGAAACTCTAAATGTTTTGCGTTAGGTGACAATGCTCCATTAGGTTAATTGATGTCAATTTTAAGTTGATCTTGATTAAGAATTTTCCTTTCAAGGTTCACCACGTGATGCATTTTTTCAATTCCTAGAATGCAAATAATAGGATAAGCATCCTTTCCATTCAATTTTGACAATGAAAACCTTAGCTAGTAGGGATAGAGCAATCAGATTCTTGTAATCAAAGAAGAAATAACACATCTAATGAAATTTTCCTAAACTATTCCTATGAGCACACACAAACACTTTTAATGCACAATGCAAGTTTTTCTTTTTAATTCCCTTAATGTTGTGATGAACAAAAGGAAACTAATGCACATACAATCAATCCATCTTTTTGCAAGAATGAGGATTTTACGAAAGTTCCGTTTTGAAAGAAATGAAGACTTTTACGACACTTTCTTTTGAACAAATATTAATCGACTATAAACTAAATTTGACTATGAATTGATAGTGATAAAGAAATCATTTAAGAAACACTAAACAATGAAGGCCAAAGTAGGGTTGGCAGAGGAAACACAAATTGATTTCAGAGAGACAAACATCATTGATCATTCAACAAGCAAAAACAGAAGGAAATCTGGGAAAAAATAAGTCAAAGGAAGAATTTTTTACCTAAGGAGGATTAGCGCAGCCTTGGATGGGAGACATTGCACTTCAAAGCACTATTCTCAAGCCAGGGGTGCTCTGCAGCACTCTGTCTCTTGACCAGACCTGTGCTAGTGCCAGAGAGGCCATCCTAAGGGCTTGAAAACACAATTTTACCCAAAAATCACTTCAAAAAAATTGAAACAAGATCAATGGAAGTAAGTAAAGTCTACTAGGGTGTACTAGGATGAAGGTAAACTACCCGAAGCGATGATTGTTCCCTAGCGGAGTCACCATTTTGTTATGTGGAATTTTGCATCTATGGATAAACACAATTTCCCTAGGTGGGTAGCTATACCTAGAACAACAAATTTAAAGCAATTAACCTTTTCCTATAGAAGATAAATAAGACAAGGGACCTACTTTTTGTCTTTCACTTAACTTTGTCTCCTTTGTTTGACTCCTGTCACTCCTTCTCTAACTTAATCCGCTTGACAAGTACCTGCAATCATAAATAGAGGACAAAAACAAATCAAAGCAAGAGATCTATCTACCATAATCAAATGGAATCGAAAGAATTTACCATATAATCATTACACATAAAGACAAGAATATGGGAAAAGGTGTAAACAACTCTATTAAGTAGAAGGAAGAATTACAACCATGAAGTCTGATCCATTGTCACTCTTCCAGCTTGGGTTCCAACCAACATCACATCAAAAGCACAACACTTTGACATCATATCAATACTTGTTTACAATCTCAAACCTTACACCAACGATATCTCCTTACAAATTCTCAAAGTTCAGCCCGTGATCACTTAGATGAGTGATTGATTTATAGGAAAATGATGGTATTTGGTAATAGATGAGGGTATTGAATGGCCTTCCAAACTTAGAGTTAGTTTCCATGGAGGAAGGGATGAGAGGATAGGATGTTACTTAACTCATTCCTCATCCATTTTCGATCTCATAGGAGATGATAAGTGTGGGAATCTTTTAGATGGCTCTAGAAGATAAGAATATTCCCAGAACCCTATGTGAATTTCACTCAATCTCACCCAGTGTAGGTCAAAGTGGGCCTAAGTGATCTGGAAAGCACCCTATCATGGGCCTACCTGCATTGAAATGCACTTACCCTTGTCCAAGGCTGCGCTGGTCCCTCAAGGAGGCATTTCTAGAGGGATTCAAGCCAAGAAACTCTCATGGAAGGAGGCATTCAAAGTGTTGACTTGTCTAGGTCATTTAGCAACTGAATTAGGGTTTGATGAGCCCCAATAGTACTGATATGGATGATGGGAGTGATGTGCCCAAATGGATCTATAACGAATATGAAAGCTTGGAGGACTATGTGGATCAAATTCAATATAACCTTCAAAAATCAAAGCATAAGTATTCGGGAAAAGAGATATTAAAAACACTCCTTCTTAAAGGAATCAAAGATGAATTTTTAGAACTCTTAAATTTAATGGGAAAAGGTGATGTTTTTCAATTATCATATGATGATGTTTGTGAATTATGCATAAAGTATTCAAAAGGAATCTCTAAGGCTGGTAAGAATTCTAGAGAAGTTTCGTGTTTCTTTTCCAAATCTACTATAAGAACAGGAAATATAGGAGTTGAAATCAATGATTTATTTGAACATTTTAAAGTTGATTTATTACCTCTCTAAATTCAAAATTGGATGTTTTGCAGGTTTAGAAAAATAAAGAAATTTAAGAAGTGTTTTTCCCTCATTTCCAAAAGGAGCATCCCATATATAGTTGTTCTCTCTTATCTAGGATGGAAGCATCATATCAAACAGATGAAGAAGATGCTACAATTTAAAAACCATGGAAATCGTGGCCTAGATCTATAGTTCAAAACACTTCCTCTCCATTTTCTTACTTGCATAGTCCATTATGGAATACTCTTATGTTAGGGAAGCCATGTCAATCTCAATATAACCCTCACCAATATTGTCTCCAAGTTTGGCATGGTTCATCTTATGATTACATCGATACTCTCCCACATCTTATAGTACAAACACATCATCCATATTATTTTCCATCTTTTCAACATCTTTATTGTCTATCGAAGCCATCCACACAACCCAATCAACTACATCATCAAAATGCTACGTGCCTTATACAATTTCCTGCTCAACCCATTCCACACCGTCACCATAATAAACCAGTACAACATGCTTATAGTGTTGAGCTGCAAAATTTACCTACCCTTCCCACCCATTCTATCTCATATGCACCATTGCAGAAAACTTATATTGAGGTTGGGAATGTTTCAAATCCAAAATTGTAGAAGTTATGGAAGAAAATGAGGTTTCTTCTAGTCTGCATCAACAAGTGTTTTAAAAACTCAAGAAGTTCATGATATGACGGCTATGGGAAATCAAGAAAGTAAAGGATATATTGAAGATTGGTTTAACTCCATCACTTCTGTTAGAGTTGGTCTGGTCAACCCTCCATCAGAGATCAAAACTCTTTATGCATTTCATTTTTAGGTGTCCTGCTCCATTCACTCAACTGCATTCTGCTAGGGGCATGCCATAATCTGACGGCTTATTTCCCTCTTGTCTGGTTCCTGCTGGCTTAAGTCTTTGTGTCAAATAATCAAAAAAGTCCATAACAGTCAAGGTCTGGTCCTTCAACGGACAAAAGTCATTTTTGGTCATTAGGTCTGGGAATTGATCAGTTTGGTCTTGAAATATGCCCAGTAAAGCCATGCAGGCCAGAGTGATGCTCTTGCAAAGTAATGATCTGCAGCTCTCCATCATCTTATTGACAAAAATCAACGGTTCTTCAAAACTCTATTTTGAAGAAAAGTCCAACAGTGCTATTGGTGACAAAATTTTCAAAAAAGGGTCGATAATTGATTTCTTCAGGTGTAATCACGGTTTCTGTGGCCAAAGTGCTCTGTCATGCAATCCCTGCGAAAAGTGTCAAAAATTTCATCATTTGAGCCCAAAATTCAGAGAAAAGGCGTTGGAGGAACGTTGCAAGGTTGTGAGTTGAAGGTTGGAGCGATTTGGAGCAGCTTGGGGCGATTTCTGGGCGCGCGGTGCACACAGACAGGAGTGTGGCGCACTCACTGGGCGCGGTGCACACAGAGCCTGCCCACCATTTAAAATCACCACTGGCGCGGCGCACTCAGAGCGTGCGGCGCACTGGGCTTTGTGCGTGGTGCACAGGGGCAAAGCGCCCAGAACTTACCAATTTCACTCAAAAATTTTTATGGAGCTCATCCAATTGCAAGGTAGGAAACCTACCTCCACTTGTGCATCAAATTTGAAAGAGATACGATGGTTTTATGATTATAATCAAATGCAAATTTTTTTTATAAAACAAACACAAGAAGACATCAAGAAAACCATGATGCTAGGGTTTGTGCTATAGTGATATTGCTGCTAAGGTGTTTTTCCTACCCTACCCCTATTACTCATTTCCCTATGCCATTTTCCCCATAATCACTACCCTAACACTACTAAAATCATACTCCCTTTCCCCCTCCTCCTATTGCTCAAAAAACCCAAACCCTACCTTGCCAACAACACAAACACTACCCTATCAAAATACGCCAAAACCCCTTGTATATCCCTAAATAAAATTTTCCTATAAACCCCTATTCCCATTATATTATCCCCCATCATAATGCTCCCTTTTTAATTGTACCCATGGTGGCAGATTGTCAAAGCAACCTCCAGCTTCGTTATAATCAAAGGGCAGCCTAATTTCAGTTTACAAAACAACAGTCATGGCATCCGAGGTTTCATCAGAATATCAGGAGGAGACTCACAGTGATACAGCTTCAGGAGAACAGGCCCCTAGGAGACATCACCGGAGTGGCAAACATGTTAGAGATGAGCCAAACACCCTCACCGAGTTGCAGGGATGCCCTCTTGCTATGTCATGTTTCCAGCACTTAGCATGTTTTGAATTTTTCAAAGGGTGGCAAATGTCAGAGTTCATCATGAGTTGGCCCGTCTTTTTGCACTTCACCTACATGGAGGACAATCTACCTTGGCTGGGGTCACTTTCACATTGACACCCGAAACCATATCAGTGGCAATAGGCATAACAAATGTTGGAGAATAGTGGCATAAGAAGAAGAAGGTGGAGAGGCATCATTATGAGCCTGACATTAAGGCCAGTTGTTTGAGTCAGCTCATGAGAGTTTTCTCGTTCAGATTTTTGAGAGATCAGTATGCTCCGCTCATGAAATTGATCATGAAATACTTCAGTTGTGAGGGGAGGTTTTCTCACCTTTATGCCTATCACATCAGGTTGCTCATGCACTTTACCAAGGAGTAAATGATTAACCTCCCATTTTTCATCTATGGGAACATAGAGAGGATGAAAAATTTCATGCAGCATAAGACCCCTCGACAGCAGCTCAACAGTGTTTATCACTTTGCTCTTATCCGGATTTTGGTGGACCATCAGTTGGGATTGCAAGGTATTGCTTGGGAGGACTTCATCTCCCGTGACTTCTTCCGCGCTCCACAGGTAGTATCAGAGGCAGAGCATGAGATAGGTGGCCCATCTCATCAGTATGAGTGACATGAGACTGCTACTATGCCAGTATACATCGCCTATCAGAGAGGCAGTAGACCCTTATTTGCAGCAGCAAAGCGAGTGTTATCTCCACCCGGGGTGGAAGGGGCCTCGCTTCCGACATCAACATCACATGAGCAGGGTAGAGGTAAGGAGCCAGTGCAGGAGGAAGGGCCATCAAGTGAACAAGAGACCGAATTCGTTCTCCTCCATGATGATGAGATAGATGCAGAACCAACAAATGCAGAGCTTGCAGAGATTATCCAGGAGCAGCAATCAGTGATTGAGTCATTATCCCTTGACTTGGAGAGGGCCAAGTGGAACATGAAGTACCTGGAACAGAGAAACAAGCAGCTTGAGGATCAGCAGGCGATTATGGAGCTACAAAACATTCGTGAGCATCGCCAAGCTGCTCAAAGGAGAAGACTTGAGCTCACATCATTGGAGCAAGAGATCAATGAGGATCGGGAGGACCATCTTGAGAGCATGAACATGCACTTGGAGAGGCTGCTGGACAAGACCGATCAGGACCTTGCCTTAGTGAGACACATGGCTTATCATTACAGGACACGAAACATGAGTGCAAGGGCTCAGATAAGGAGCTTGAAGGCGAAATTGAGGAAAGCAACAAGAAAGGCAAAAGAGGAAAAAGAGCAAGATCGGCTTCGAATCTTGGCTGAGGCTTCCTTGGCCCATCATAACACCCCATAGGGAACCTCCAGCCCAAATTTCAAGAAATTTGGGGAATTTTTGGGCAAAAAATAGGGTTTTTCTCCTGGCGCTAAAATTCTAGAGCTCCAAATGAGGAATGGTTTGCATTTTTGGATTCAGCATGGAAAATGACGACTACTAGTGCCCGGACAAGAAATTTTGGCAAAGGATGAGTCTCCAAAAGGTCAAAAAACACCCAAAAATGGCCTCTCTGCCACTTTTTTGACACACAGGAAGCAGTCTTGGGAGAATGAAGATTTGGAGGGGAAAATGAGCACCAAATTCAAAAATTCCAGTGGGGTTAGAAAGTAGACAAGACAGGATTTCCAACAAGCCCACTTGGGCACATTTTGGACACCTGCAAGTGCCCCAAAATAGGCCCCAAAGTAGCGCGGCGCACAGAGAAAATGGCGCGGCGCACAGAGGAAAAATTACCCAATTTGCTTCCGTTTCACGAAATTTCGGTTCGCGACTTCTCCAAGTGGGCCCGCTCATCTAAACTTCAGTTTTTTGGCACAAAAGGCGGCATTTAAAGTGTTTTTTCTCCAGATTGGCTTCTATCCAAGTGGCGAAGGAAGGCAAACGGTCACCCAAGCCAAATGTCATGTTTGTAGCGCTGCACCTGTAGCTTATGGTTGGCTCTCCATCTCCATTTTGCAATGATTCGAGTAACTCCCCAACCCTTGGGCATTCTATCTCTTCCTTACACTTTCTATATATTGTATGCAAACTATTTGCAAAGGGTTGGTTGGCTTGTAACTTCTGGGAGACTGTGTGAAAGAAACTCTGTTTCTTCACTGTGTATTTTTGACAGAGAATTAATGAAAGGCAGCAGCTCTGTTTCATGAGATTCTTGTGGTTGTGAGTGTAGCAAATGTGTCTCTTATTTTTTCATATGTATTTCGTTATGTTTCATAATTCAATTCATGTTCATTTCTAGTGAAATTTTCTGAGTGAGATTAGGTAGAATTCAATTTTATTGCTCTGCCTGTGGGAAAATTTCATGTTCAGTGTTTTCTTCTGTTGAAAAGGATTCATGTAACTATGCCCTTTTCACTTTCTTCAGCAATCTATTCATTCCGCGGTACCTCAACCTAAATTGCTACATTTTCCGCCTGCCTTGCCTCATAGAATAATCTGTGCCTTCGTATTAAATTCTCTGTTCTTTGCTGACCGTTGGTCCCATACCATCCCAGAAGCTCGGTCATTCATGAAAATCGTTTCCTGAATCCCTATTCACTTACTAGCCTAAGGTAAATATTTCATTGTAAGTCATCTCAGACCGTTTTTGCTTATATATTCACTGAGCGTGACTCGGAGAGAGCCCTCTCCTGTTCTGGTAGGGCTAGCTACCAGACTGGGCGTGGTTTGTGGTTACCTTAATTTTTGCCTTCCTTTAGCCTAAGGTAGATTTAGGTGCTAACATAGTGGCGACTCTACTGGGGAATCGAATTGAAATTGAAATCAAATCCCCTTGTTTCATAATAATCCTGAGCTTCCGGATGATGAGCTTAGGATTGGATAGGCTGAGTAAATTGGTTGTGTCCTGTGATTTTTCTCAATAGCATGCTGGCTTCGAGACGATATACCAGAGCCAATCCAGACCTGGATCCTCCTCACATTTATGAAAACCCCAATTTGATTCCAAGACTCCTTCGTCAAGAAAGCACCATAACTCCTGTGTTCAAATCCCATTCATGTCCTGACATTATTGAGTACCTTGAAGAGCTTGAGTTGGACAAGCGGTTTGAGATATCATTGTTTGAGTCTAAATCCGAAAGGGTTGTTGATTATACTATCCCCAATCCTCAATTTCTTGTAGACCTCGAAACAGAAAGAGCTAATCGCTTAATTGATAATTATATTGCGGCACAACCCCAAACTCCAATTGCTAGTCCCTTACAAACTATGCACACTCCTCCAACACCCCCAAGGCCAAATCCACCGAGAGTGATGGCTGCCCGTTTTGAACCCCTTGTCCTGCCCCAAGTTCTAGATGATATGCCAGCGGATTATCAAAGTAAAATCTCATTTTTTGATGGCACTCCTAACAGCATTACTGCTCAGCAACATGTGGACAAAATGGCAGACTTCTATGAACTCCATGAGATCGATGTGAGGAAATGGTTCAGAGGTTTGCCGGCAGCAAGTATCACTACCTTGGCCGAACTACAAAGACAATTTTTAAATCAATGGGACGTGAAAAAGAATCCCATTCAAATTCTGGCTGAATATGAACAAATCAAACGAAACACTGGTGAGTCGGTCCAGATTATTGTGTTAGATTCAATACAGTTTATAACAAGATTCCAGATCATCTAAAGCCACCTGTGGGACTGGCTATGATGAAATTTTCGGATGGTTGTGACGCTGATATGGCCTACCAATTAAGAGAGAGAGAACCGGCCACAATGGAAGACATGCATAAAATCGCGGTCAGCATTGAAGCAAATCTGTTGTCCAAAAGAGCTAGAGCGAAATCAGAAAAGAAAACCGATGTGAAAGAAGAGTGTTCTTCAATGGATCAACTACTCAAAAAGGTAGAGCAGATGCTTGAAAGGGTTAAGCTCGACAAGCCTGAGCCACAAGTTAGAAATCCTAACTTCTGTGGCCAGCAGCAACCACAATATAGAATAAGACAGAGAGATCAGCGAGCCCAAGAGCAGACAGCACAACAGCCGGTACAAACACCTTTGCAGCAGAATTTTGTGCATGGACCGGAGTCAGATGAGGACGGGAATGTAATAGGTGAAGAAAACCACCTCTTTACTCCAGATGAGCTGCCTACTTACATTACCGAAGAAGAAGAGTGTGTGGTGAGTTCAGCTGCACACAAAGATGTAGATTTCATTTTAGCTAGCGACACTGTTTTGGAAGAAGAATCAGAAGAATATCAAAGGGGATATATGAATGCTTTGTCTGCACAGCAGCAACGATATTCACTCAGAAATAGAGATGTGCCAGCCAAGCCAATTCAGAAAAAGGAGGTTGAAGCATCAAAGAATGATTCATCAACTACATAAGAAAAGGAAAGGAGGCGGTTGGTCCGGAGAGCAGCAAATCAAAATCAGCAGAACAATCACAGCAGCAAGCTACATCAAAAGAAAAAGAAAGGAAAGAAATCCCAGTCAAAGAGGTAGAAAATACTCCCACTTTTAGCTTAGAGAATGAGATTTCTAAGTTAAAGGTATCCATCCCCTTGACTGAAATAATGAAGAACAGCAGTTATAGAGGACAAATATCTAAGATGTTGAATTTGGACCCAATGTCCGACATGGTAAATGTAGAAGATGATCAACCTGAAATGATTTTTGGACCAGCATCGAATGGTGAGTCTCCTGATAGCGATGTGCCACCCTTTTACATCAGTTTAAGATTGCATGATTTTGTGTTACATAATGCCATGTTCGATTCCGGAGCTTCTCACAATCTCATGCCCAAGGCTATCATGGATAAGCTCGGTCTGGACATCACCCGACAGTACCACGATCTCTATTCATTTGATTCCAGCAGAGTGAGGTGTATAGGACTCATCAAAGACTTGGTTGTGAGTTTGGATCAGCTTCCCATGAAAAATGTTTTGATGGATGTGGTGGTAGCAAATATTCCTCCAAGGTTTGGCATGTTTCTTTCTAGGTCTTGGGTAGCGAAATTGAAAGGGACACTACAGCTGGATTTCTCCTATGCAACAATCCTGGTGTTTGGACAAATGAGGAAATTATATCGGGAACAAAAAATGAAATATATGATCACCAGCAAGGAGAAACCTATAAATCATCCAATTAACTATGTACATACAGATTTAGAATCTTTTGTTTTGTTTTCAAATAGTTTAAATGATATAGATAGTCAGATAGTAGAAGCAGATGACATCCCAGAAATAACAGAAAATTTCAGAGAAATTTTGAAGAAAGAAGGACAAGAAAAGCAGAAAAATGTTGGGCAATCAGCTGAAAGCAATGGACAGCAAGCAGTCAAGGCACAAAAAATAGATTTCCAGCACTTACAAGAGGAGGAAGAAGGCTTGTGGACCATGGATTTTGATGGAGCAGTAGGAAATGATGGCGCTGGAATTAGAATTTGGGTACGCAGTCCTTTCTCCGCCCCAAACAAAGTTACTAGCAGCGTGAGGGTTTGCTCTTACAAGCTGGCCTTTGAGTGTTCAAACAATGAAGCTGAATATGAAGCTCTGATTGCTGGCCTAAAGATTTTAAGAAAATTGAATGCAAAAAGGATTTCGGTATATGGCAACTCCGAATTGGTAATAAAGCAGGTCAGGGGCGAGTATCAAGCAAAGCATCCTAGGATGTGGGCCTACCGTAATGCAGTTTTAGACATCTTAAAGTTATTTTCAGAATACACCTTGACATGTGTGCCTCGTATACAAAATAGTATTGCTGATGCTCTTGCCAAGGCAGCAAGTAGTTTGAAGATCGCCATGAACTCCAGCAATAAATTCGAAATCCATGTCAAGCATCGTCCAACCATTCCAGACAATCAGAGATATTGGCAAGTGTTTCAAGACGATGACGAGATTAAGGATTTTCTGCAAAACAAAGGCAAGTTCAAAGAAACCTCAATTGATGTAGAAAATGATGATGGCAAAGGGAATGGTACAGATGAAGTGCATATCAATGAAATGGACATGTTGCAGCTGAAGAATAACATTATTCCTAAAGGCTTGATACCTCTAGAAGAACTTTTTGATCAGGATGATGTAGCCTGCAAGCCAACATTACAGCCAACAGAGAAGGCCGTAGAAGAGGTCAACATCAGAACAACTGCCAATCCTAAGTTGGTAAAATTGTCTAAAGCATTGCCGCCAAAGATCAAGGACATATATATCAGTTTGATGGCCTCATTTGCAGACATGTTTGCTTGGGACTATTCTGATTTAAAGACCTATGATACCAATATTATTCAGCACATGATACCCATCAAGCCCAATCAAAAACCATTTAGACAGAAGCTGAGAAGGATAAATCCAAAGTTGCTGCCATCTATCGAAAAGGAAGTAAACAGGTTGTACAAGTCAGGTATCATTGTGCCCATCAAATTTTCAGATTGGATCTCAAATTTAGTGCCCATACGAAAGAAGACCGGTGAGATCCGCCTATGCATTGATTTCCGAAATCTAAATAAAGTCTCATTGAAGGACAACTATCCACTACCCAAAATGGACCATATACTTCAGCGAGTAGTGGGGGCATCTCGTATGTCACTGCTTGATGGTTATTCCGGATATAACCAAATTTCTGTCCATGAGGATGACCGAGACAAGACAGCATTCACCACTCCATGGGGAACCTTTCATTATGCCAAAATGCCTTTCGGTTTAAAGAATGCGGGTGCCACATTTCAGCGTACAATGGACTTGGATTTTGTGAATGAGAAGGATGTGTTTTTGGCGGTGTACCTGGATGATTTGACGGTGTTTTCCAAATCTGATGAAGAGCACATGCATCATCTAAAAACTGTCTTTCAAAAGTGCAGAAAATATGGTTTATCGCTGAATCCTAAGAAGAGCTTGCTCACCATGGAGGAAGGCAAATTGCTCGGGCACATCATTTCAAAGGATGGCATTCGTATTGACCCAGCATGTGTGCAAGCAATTCAGTAAATTGATCTGCCCCGGAATAAAAAGGAGATACAATCGTTCAATGGTAAGATGAATTTTCTGCATCACTTTGTGCCTAACCTTGCTGAACACTTAAGAGAGATGACCAACATGCTCAAGAAGGACAGCCAAGTGAAATGGATAGAGGAGGCTATAAAGTCTTTCAACTTGGTCAAATTGGCCCTTTCTTTAGCTCCAGTTCTAGTCAGCCTGGACTACACTCAAGATTTCATATTGTTTTCATTTGCTTCGGAGCACACTATGGCAGTAGTATTATTGCAGAAAAGAGATGATTATGAATGACCCATTGCATTCTTCAGCAGGGCTATAAGAGATGCAGCTTTAAAGTACAACATCATTGAGAAGCAAGCCCTGGCACTTGTGAAGGCATTGAAAGAGTTCCAGGTATATATCCTACATTCTCACATTCTGGCCTATGTTCCTAATGCTGCTGTAAAAGATGTTTTAGTGCAGACCAATCCGGAAGGAAGAAGAGGCAAATGGATCGCAGCCTTGCTGGAATATGATGTGGAAATAAAGCTCACAAAGCTGGTCAAAGGATAGGGATTGGCGAAGTTAATGGCCGAATCAAACTTGCATGCTTTAGACATAAAGCTGATCGCTGGCATGTCCGATGAGAATGAGGAAGGAACGTCAATTCAGGTATCTAAAATGTTTGCTTTGTCTCCATGGTATTCAGATATAATATATGTGCTGAAAAATCTGTCACCACCGCCCGGCATGACTAGAAACAAAGCGAGAACACTCAAATTGAAGGCTGCCAAGTTTTGCATTTTGAATTCTGCACTGTATTGGAAAGATCCGGTGGCATTTTGTTAAATTGTTTGGTGGAAGAGGAGGCAAAGAAAGTCATGGAGGATTTCCACGGAGGAGAGTGTGGTGGTCACCTTTTTTGGAAGTCAACAGCGAACAAAATTTTGAGAGCAGGGTACTACTGGCCTACTTTGTTTGCTGATGTGTACAAGATGGTCAAGCGCTGTCATAAATGTCAGATTTTCGAAGGAAAACAGAAATTACAGCCTTTGCCACTTAAGCCTATTGAGGTGAGTGCTCCTTTCCAGCAGTGGGGGTTGGATTTCATTGGGGAAATTCATCCCGCTTCTTCTGGACAACATAGATGGATCCTTACAGCGACAGATTATTTCACAAAATGGATTGAGGCAGCTCCCACCAGACAAGCTACAGATACGGTAATCATTTCGTTTCTCGAAAATAACATCTTGTCTCACTTTGGTTTCCCAAACAAGTTAATCACCGATAATGCAGCAGCTTTCAAATCGAAAAGGATGGTAGAATTTTGTCATAAATATCACATCATTTTGGGTCACTCAACTGCCTATCATCCACAAGGCAATGGATTGGCGGAATCTTCGAACAAATCATTGGTCAACATTATCAAGAAGCTGCTAGAAATAAATAAAAAGAGCTGGAATAAGAGGTTGGTCCATGCGCTTTGGGCAGATCGGATCAGTCAGAAAAAATCCATTGGTATGTCACCATTTGAGCTTGTTTATGGAGTTGATACAATATTTCCTACCTCTCTCGCTACCCCGGTAATCAGACTTCTTCAGGAGGCCGACAGTGAAGAAGATCCCATGTAGAGAAGGTTGAATCAAATGGTCCACTTGCAGAAAACAAGAGAAGAAGTTTTCAAGAACACATCCAAGTTGCAGGAGAAAATAAAGAAAATTTATGACAGAAAAGCAAAGGCAGATAAATTTCAATTAGATGACATGGTGCTGAAGTGGGATGCAAGGAATGAAGAGAAAGGTAAGCACGGCAAGTTCGAGAATCTTTCGAAAGGTCCTTTGAAGATTGCAGCATATAGGGGTAAGAATGCCTTTCTTCTTAAGGAAATGAATGGGGAAGATTGTCCAGGAGGGCCAATCAACGGTCGGCTACTCAAGCGGTACCACTGCTGATTTATTAACGCTGCTTCCACTGTCATTGTAAATACCATTTTTATTTTAGTTTGGTTTCAGTCTGTCAAGTAAGTTTTTGAGTCATTTCAATGTCAAGTTAAGTCAATTTTTTGGTCATTTTAGCTTCATAAATGAGTCAGAGTCCTGTGTTGTTTGTCAAAATGATGACTCCACAGCCCAATGGACGAAAGGAACTGTCTAGCTCCTCCAGAGATCTGCTGTTCTTGGCACCTCCAAGGAGCTACCATCCCCCATTGGAGCCAATGTTAGAGTCAGTCTGGTCAGCCCTCCGTCAGAGATCAAAACTCTTTATGCATTTCATTTTTAGGTGTCCCGCTCCATTCACTCAGCTGCATTCCGCTAGGGGCATCCCATAATCTAACGGAGAAGGTCATGCTAGTTATTTCCCTCTTGTCTGGTTCCTGCTGGCTTAAGTATTTGTGTCAAATAATCAAAAAAGTCCATAACAGTCAAGGTCTGGTCCTCCAATGGACAAAAGTCATTTTTGGTCATTAGGTCTGGGAATTGATTAGTTTGGTCTTAAAATATGCCTAGTAAAGCCATGCAGGCCAGAGTGATGCTCTTGCAAAGTAATGATCCGCAGCTCTCCATCATCTTATTGACAAAAATCGACGGTTCTTCAAAACTCTGTTTTGAAGAAAAGTCCAACAGTGCTATTGGTGACAAAATTTTCAAAAAAGGGTTGACAATTGATTTCTTCAGGTGCAGTCATAGTTTCTGTGGCCAAAGTGCTCTGTCATGCAATCCCTGTGAAAAGTGTCGAAAATTTCATCATTTGAGCCCAAAATTCAGAGAAAAGGCGTTGGAGGAAGGTTGCAAGGTCGTGAGTTGAAGGTTGGAGCGATTTGGAGCAGCTTGGGGTGATTTCTGGGCGCGCGGCGCACACAGACAGGAGCACGACGCACACAGAGCCTGCCCACCGTTTAAAATCACCACTGGCGCGACGCACTCAGAGCGCACGGCGCACTGGGCTTTGCACGCGGCGCACAGGGGCAAAGCGCCCAGAACTTACCAATTTCACTCAAAATTTTTTGTGGAGCTCATCCAATTGCAAGGTAGGCAACCTACCTCCACTTGTGCATCAAATTTGAAAGAGATACGATGGTTTTATGATTATAATCAAATGCAATTTTTTTTTATAAAACAAACACAAGAAGACATCAAGAAAACCATGATGCTAGGGTTTGTGCTACAGTGATATTGTTGCCAAGGTGTTTTTCCTACCCTACCCCTATTACTCATTCCCCTATGCCATTTTCCCCATAATCACTACCCTAACACTACTAAAATCATACTCCCTTTCCCCCTCCTATTGCTCAAAAAACCCAAACCCTACCTTGCCAACAACACAAACACTACCCTATCAAAATACCCCAAAACCCCTTGTATATCCCTAAATAAAATTTTCCTATAAACCCCTATTCCCATTATATTATCCCCCATCCTAATGCTCCCTTTTTAATTGTCCCCTTGGTGGCAGATTGTCAAAGCAACCTCCAGCTTCACTATAATCAAAGGGCAACCTAAATTCAGTTTACAAAACAACAGTCATGGCATCCGAGGTTTCATTAGAATATGAGGAGGAGACCCACAGTGATACAGCTTCAGGAGAACAGGCCCCCAGGAGACATCACCAGAGTGGAAAACATGTTAGAGATGAGCCAAACACCCTCATCGAGTTGCAGGCATGCCCTCTTGCTATGTCATGTTTCCAGCACTTAGCATGTTTTGAATTTTGTCAAAGGGTGGCAAAAGTCAAAGTTCATCATGAGCTAGCCCGTCTTTTTGCACTTTACCTACATGGAGGACAGTCTACCTTGGCTGGGGTCACTTTCACATTGACACCTGAAACCATATCAGTGGCAACAGGCATACCAAATGTTGGAGAACAGTGGCATAAGAAGAAGAAGTTGGAGAGGCATCATTATGAGACTTACATTAAGGCCAGTTGTTTGAGTCAGCTCACGAGAGTTTTCCCGTTCAGATTTTTGAGAGACGAGTATGCTCCGCTCATGAAATTGATCATGAAATACTTCAGTTGTGAGGGGAGGTTTTCTCTCCTTTATGCCTATCACATCAGGTTGCTCATGCACTTTACCAGGGTGCGAATGATGAACCTCCCATTTTTCATCTGTAGGAACATAGAGAGGATGAAATATTTCATGCAGCACAAGACCCCTCGACAGCAGCTCAACAGTGTTTATCACTTTGCTCTTATCCGGATTTTGGTGGACCAGCAGTTGGGATTGCAGGGTATTGCTTGGGAGGACTTCATCTCCCGTGACTTCTTCAGTGCTCCACAGGTAGTATCAGAGGCAGAGCATGAGATAGGTGGCCCATCTCATTAGTATGAGCGACATGAGACTGCTACTATGCCAGTATACATCACCTATCAGAGAGGCAGTAGACCCTTATTTGCAGCAGCAAAGCGAGTGTTATCTCCACCCAGGGTGGAAGGGGCCTCGCTTCCGACATCAGCATCACATGAGCAAGGCAGAGGTAAGGAGCCAGTGTAGGAGGAAGGGCCATCAGATGAACGAGAGACTGAATTCGTTCTCCTCCATGATGATGAGATAGATGTAGAACCAACAAATGCAGAGCTTACAGAGATTATCCAGGAGAAGCAATCAGTGATTGAGTCCTTATCCCTTGACTTGGAGAGGGCCAAGTGGAACATGAAGTACCTGGAGCAGAGAAACAAGAAGCTTGAGGATCAGCAGGCAATTATGGAGCTGCAAAACATTCGTGAGCATCGCCAAGCTGCTCAAAGGAGAAGAGTTGAGCTCACATCATTGGAGCAAGAGATCAATGAGGATCGGGAGGCCCATCTTGAGAGCATGAACATGCACTTGGAGAGGCTACTGGACAAGGTGATCAGGACCTTGCCTTACTGAGACACATGGCTTATCATTACAGGACACGAAACATGAGTGCAAGGGCCCAGATAAGGAGCTTGAAGGCGAAATTGAGGAAAGCAACAAGAAAGGAAAAAGAGGCAAAAGAGCAATGTCGGCTTCGAATCTTGGCTGAGGCTTCCTTGGCCCATCATAACACCCCATAGGGAACCTCCAGCCCAAATTTCAAGAAGTTTGGGAAATTTTTGGTCACAGGACAAGTTTTTGGGCAAAAAACAGGGTTTTTCTCCTGCTAAAATTCTAGAGCTCCAAATGAGGAATGGTTTGCATTTTTGGATTCAGCATGGAAAATCACGAGTACTGGTGCCCAGACAAGAACTTTTGGCAAAGGATGAGTCTCCAAAAGGTCAAAAAACACCTAAAAATGGCCTCTCTGCCACTTTTTTGACACACAGGAAGCAATCTTGGGAGAATGAAGATTTGGAGGGGCAAATGAGCACCAAATTCAAGAATTCTAGTGGGGTTATAAAGTAGACGGGACAGGCTTTCCAACAAGACCACTTGGGCACATTTTGGACACCTGCAAGTTCCCCAAAATAGGACCCAAAGTAGCACGACACACAGAGAAAATGGTGCGGCGCACAGAGGAAAAATTGCCCAATTTGCTTCCATTTCGCGAAATTTCAGTTCGCGACTTCTCCAAGTGGGCCCGCTCATCTACACTTCGGTTTTTTGGCACCAAAGGCAGCATTTACAGTGTTTTTTCTCCAGATTGGCTTCTATCCAAGTGGCGAAGGAAGGCAAAAGGTCACCCAAGGCAAATGTCATGTTTGTAGCGTTGCACCTGTAGCTGATGGTTGGCTCTCCATCTCCATTTTGCAATGATTCGAGTAACTCCCCAACCCTTGGGTGTTCTATCTCTTCCTTACACATTCTATATATTGTATGCAAACTATTTGCAAAGGGTTGGCTGGCTTGTAACTTCTGGGAGACTGTGGGAAAGAAACTCTGTTTCTTCACTGTGTATTTTTGACAGAGAATTAATGAAAGGCAGCGGCTTTGTTTCATGAGATTCTTGTGGTTGTGAGTGTAGCAAATGTGTCTCTTATGTTTTCATATGTATTTCGTTATGTTTCATAATTCAATTCATGTTCATTTCCAGTGAAATTTTCTGAGTGAGATTAGGTAGAATTCAATTTTATTGCTCTGCCTGTGGGAAAATTTCATGTTCAATGTTTTCTTATGTTGAAAAGGATTCATGTAACTATGCCCTTTTCACTTGCTTCAGCAATCTATTCATTCCATGGTAACTCAAACTAAATTGCTACATTTTCCGCCTGCCTTGCCTCATGGAATAATATGTGCCTTCGTATTAAATTCTCTGTTCTTTGCTGACCATTGGTCCCATATCATCCCAGAAGCTCAGTCATTCATGAAAATCGTTTCCCGAATCCCTATTCACTTACTAGCCTAAGGTAAATATTTCATTGTAAGTCATCTCAGACTCTTTTTGCTTATATATTCACTGAGCGTGACACACAGAGAGCCCTCTCTTGTTCTGGTAGGGCTAGCTACCAGACTGAGCGTGGTTTGTGGTTACCCTAATTTTTGCCTTCCTTCAGCCTAAGGCAGATTTAGGTGCTAACAACTTCTTTGCAACATCACTCTATACTTCAACAATTGTTTACACCATCATTTCAAGGGAAGTTGGCTTCTCATACACCACTATTTATTAACATGCATTTTTAAAATTTGGGTATGTACATAGTTGAGGCCTTATTTCGAAAATGGATCCACCGGAAGTACTCTTATACGTAAGAATATTCATTTTTCAAAGCAGAGTAGATTAGTGTAGAAAATAAAATAAATAAGGACATAAATAAATATAATTTTTTAATGTAAAAATAGTTTGTTTTGTTGCAACACGTTGTGGAAATCAACATCGGTGATAAATATTGTAATTTATTTGTGTATGTATATATATTATATTGAAAATAATAGTTCTACAAACACTAATATTCATTTTTATCACCAATTTGGAAAAATTGTTTGAATATCATATTTTTTGGCTTGCGGGCATGATGAAATTTTTGAAAACATATTAGGGACAGTCATGTTTTGAGGGACCAAAATAGAATATTTTTAAAACATGTTTCTATCCTATGTATCTCTTTATGTCTAATTTCCAACCCAATTTGAATCACTCAATTTGGATTGAAAAAGTTATAACCAAAACATTGACATGATTTCTTGCATGTAGCTCAGGAACAGAGTTGGGAAAGTCATTTTTTGGAGGCATAAATGACTATATTTATAAAAAAAAATTCTATGGTATATTCCCCTATGAATCTAGTTTACAAGGAAATTTTAATCACTCAATTTTGATACCGTATGAGAAAGTTATGACCTAAATGCTCACTGTCTATCGTAAATCTACACTTTTAAAACTACATTTTTCCAACTATTCACTTGCGTATTTGACCCATAAATTCTTCTTGTATTCAAAATATGTTTCTATTATAGATAAATAAATTAATCTAATTTAATATCCAATTTTAATTATTTGAATCCGTCATCAAATGAACAAGTTATGCTTAAAATATCCACTATTGGTCTAAGTTTGGAAATCGAAAATGACTCTGTTATGCAAGTTGTTCGAAGTAAAATTGACATATCATATCATGGAATTTTAAAACATACTTCTATTGGTGGTATACCTTTGACATAGCTATAATTTAGCTTTGGAATCACCCAAATTGGACAAAAAACAAAGGAGTTACGATTAAAACACTACTAGTTAGTATGTTCGACCACTGCTCTCCTACAGGTGACAAATACATTTTTGTTTATCTCTCTGTGGACTTTTTACAGAGTAACTACTTGTGATTTTTTGAAAATTTCTTGGATTATGAGAGCCTGATCACCTCTCTTCTTCCATGATTTCATGGTTTATTGCATGTAGACACTCACTTTTTTTTAAGTTCCAGGAGAGAATAAAAGAGGTCAATTTATGAACAACCAATTCTTGAAAGAAATGTTAATGAAACAAGGAAATTTAATCCAATTCATTACCTAACAGATTCATCACAGAAGAAATGGAGAATTTATTTCCATTTTAAGATTCATGGCACTGTTGCCAAACATTTTTCCAAGAGATCATTTTTCTTCCCTAGATAGATTGTTGTTCCTGGAAACAGATTGATGTTCCCTTAGGAAACAACATCATAGTTGTTGTAACTTAATTAATTAATTTATTTACTGTTTTTAAATAAATTGTTGTTTCTTTTCTGATTTCTCTTATGTCTTTGTGTTTCAGGTGTTTCTTCCTTCAAAGTTGTAGTTGTCGTTCTGTTGGTGAATGCACAGTTGTTGTTATGTTAAAAGAACGGTTTCTTTTCTATTAAACGAATAGATTTTGTTTCGTTAAATGAACAACTATTGTTCCATTCAAAGAATGGTATATGTTCTGTTAAACGAGCAGTTTTTGTTCCGTTAAACAAACAGTTTTTGTTCCGTTAAACGAACAACTGTTGTTCTGTTCAAAGATCAGTTGATGTTTTGTTAAATGAATGGTTGTTTTTCCATTCCTGACAGAACAGTTGTTGTTCCATTCCCGACAGTACACTTGTTGTTCCATTCCCAACAACACATTTGCTCTTTAATTCTCGATAGTACAATTTTTGTTCCATTCCTGACTTAACAGTTGGTATTTCATTCCTGACTAAACAATTGGTATTCCATTCGTGATAGAACATTTATTGTTCCATTCCCGATTGAACAGTTGTTGTTCTGTTCCCTACAAAACATTTTTTGTTCCATTCCTGGCAGAACATTTGTTGTTCCGTTCCCGATTGAGCGATTGTAATTCCATCTCTGACAGAATATTTGTTGTTCTTTTCCGATAGACCAATTTTTATTCTGCCTATACAGTCATCCGTTTGGCTAGAGATTTGCATCGAAATCCTTTTTTTTTAAATCATTCATATTGATTACATTATTATTTCTTTTAACCATTTGTTGATCATCTTTATTTTAAATCTGACATGGTTTATCTATTCAATGACTTGTTGTATGTCTTTCTTTTGGATATATTTTTAACTTGATTCATCACCAATATCAACAACTTGTTGGTTCTCTCTTTTACACTTTCAAATGGAAAGTTCCTTTTAGCACAATACAAGGAAAACAAGCATATCTTTTGTAGCCATTCTTTCACTTCTTACACTATCCCTGACTCTTAAGGAGTTAGTGAGCCTCCCTCAACTTGTAATGTAAAAAGTGGAAATAAGATAAATCATTCTCAAAGAGGATAGGATGTCTCATTAGGAGCCAACTTCCCACGATCATAAGGATGTAACAAGTGAGATTCCATTATGGCCACCACACCAAGGTAATGGCCTTCTATATAGTCAAAACTATCAGAAGGATAGGAGGTCTCATCACGAACCAACCTGATCACTTTGTTATATCCTGGTGAATGGAACTATGATTATCTAGTTACCATGCTAGCGTAGTGCTCTCTTTGCAGAAATATGTAAATAATAATAACAAAATTCATAGGTGACTTATTCAAGTCTTACATTTTTTTTCTTGTTCAATGAGTTTGATAGTATAGAACACAATCATATAGAACTAGTGTTAGTTGTTGGTATTTGTTATGCATATATTTTTCTGATTGCCTTGAAATAAAAAGACGCTCCTCGGGTTGATAATTAATGTTCAAGTGATTAGTTGTTTTTATTAAGCAATTAATTTTCCCCAACAAGTACTCGATATATTATAACTCTGCTCATGAGAAAATAGTAATGGTTCAAGTTTCTATTAAGATAACTTAAATTATAGTAGTGCAGACAAAAGCTTTCTCTCCAAAATTTAGAAACCCTTCTCCAATCAAATGAAGGGGATTTATAGTTTTCAAATAAAATACAAATATAGGAAAGTAGAATAAAAGTCTGAAGTAGTTTTAATAAACAATTCTTAAAATAAAACCATAAGACAATTTTAGACTTTGTTGTAACAACTCAAGTAAGACTGTGAAGATTTCCCTCCCATACGCAGTCGCAATTTGTGAATATCTGTTATAGGATTCAATTCAGATGGAGACCATGTCTAAGTCCACATTTGGCTGGTAAATATAACATCCTTGAGTACGGGAAGCATATGATTGGTTGTGTTACATAAGCATCTAAGCATTAGACATTGGTTGTGGGGCATGACTAAGAAATTCCAACGGAATTCTAAGTAAATCTTAGATAGCTATTCAATCTTCGCAGACTTTTTCTTGGATAATTATTGCCATGTTTTGGTCAACAATTTAATATCAAGAAGATTTCCCTCAAGGCACTCTAAAATAATATTTTCTTGAAACACATTATCAATGATGGCTTCAATGAGGTCATTGGAGATGTCCCTTGCATTCAATATTGTTGTTTATGTATGTTTGAGGCAAATTTCCCATTCTCTGAAGATATCTCCTTATCTCCTTATGTGATTACTCTATCCTTGGGAGATTGGTTAATATCCCTTTAGCACTATCTTTCCATATTATGTAGCCTACAATCTTCTCTTCAATATCATCTAAGTATGTCCTCAGGCCAGACAATTGGTCTACCAATGCACTGGTTGTTTGACACAAATCATGAACGATGGCTAGTTTCTGACAAAAAATGACCTGTTGTTGAGGAAGAAGAGTATTTAATTCTCCTGCTGCCCTTTTAAACTCTACCAATTCAGGATTAACTGTTATGAAACCAGCTCACAAAAAGATAGAAAAGATAGATGGACACCCTAGAAATAAGCATCTTCGAGGGGGAAACCTCCTTTACATTACACAAATGAACAATTCTTGGATGATTCAAATGAAAAAACATCCTTTCTATATATAGGAGTCTAAGGGGTCACAATATAACCAAGCCAACCTAACAATAATAATATAAAGGCACAAAAATAACAATAGAGGGATTCTATGGGGCACAGTAATAACAATATGGGGACAATAGGGGCACAACAATATTAATAAGGGATATAACTACAATATTAATGGGGGCATCACTAGTATTATAGGGACCTAACATGACCCTCTCCTTCAAAAAAGTGTTGTCCTCAACACTTTAGTAGTTCTGGATGCTTCTGTATAAAATTCTCATCCTCCCATGTGGAATCTTCAGCGGATAAGTTCTTCCACTTGATGAGATACTCTGAAATGGATCGATTTCGTAGTTGTCATGTTCTTGTTTCTATGACTGCTTCTGGTTTCAATATAATGTTTCCTTCCTCGTTAAGTTCTAGCAATATTGTTTGAACTGGGAGCTTGTCACCTATAACCTTCTTTAAACATGAAACATGGAAAACTAGGTGCACTCGAGAAGCTATAGGAAGCTCCAATTTGTATGCCATAGTACCAATCTTTTGCAACACCTTGTACGGACCATAATAGTTTGGTGACAATTTGTTATCCTTCTTAGCTTGCTTGAGGGACATTTGTTTATATGGTTGTAGCCATAGGAATACCCAACCACCTACATCAAAAATTCTTTCACTGTGATGTTGATCTGCCTGTTGTTTCATTCTATTTTGCGCCATCATGAGGTTATCCTTTAAGAGTTGGAGAACTTGTTGTTGATTCTTGATGTGATGTTCCACTAATTGAACCTTAGAATTTTCTCTTAAATATGATGTGATGGATGGTGGCTGATATCCATAAAGTGCCATAAATGGGGTCATTTTTGTTGCAGTATGGAAGGAAGTGTTATACCACCATTCAACCAGAGGCAACCATTTGACCCATTATGTCTATTTATCAGTTACAAAGCAATGAAGATATCCTTCCAAACATTTGTTTACTATCTCTGTTTGCCCATCAGATTGAGGATGATAAGATGAGCTATGAGCTAATTGAGTACCAAGACAAGAAAATAATTCTATCCAAAAATTTCCTGTAAAATGGGATCTCTGTTACTTACAATAATATTTGGGTTTCCATGTAGCTTTTTAATTGTTTCCATAAATGTCGTAGAAACTGTACTGGCTTTAAATGGATGTGATAATGCACAAAAGTGTGCATACTTGGTAAGTCTGTCAACTACCACCATGATGACACTCTTTCCCTCAGACTTGGGTAAACCTGTGATAAAATCCATTGAAACCTCCTCCCGACGTTGGCTTGGAATGGATAAAGGTTGTAATAGACCTGGTGTCTTAATTGTTTTAGCTTTATTTTTTTGGCATACCAAACATTCCGCCACAAACTTTTGAATATCTGATTTAAGGCCATCCCAAAAAAATTCCTTCTTAACCCTGTGGTAAGTTTTTAAAAATCCTAAGTGCCCTCCTAAGGGAGAAGTGTGAAATTCCAGAAGAATCTTTTGTTTGAGTTGGGAATTCTTACAGAGGTATAAGTGATCTTTGTACCATAACGAATCATTTTTCCAGCTAAATGTATCAGATGTACTAGAATCTTGTTGTAACTTTCAAATAAGTTCCCACACTTCTTCATCATTCTTCCATTCCTCCCTTGCTTCGTTTATCCAATCTAGTTGGATAATATAAATGGTGCACAACAATGCTTCCACATCCTCATCCTTTCTTGAGAGTGCATCTGCCACAACATTTTGCTTCCATTTTTTGTATATGATTTCAAAGTCATAACCCAACATCTTTGTGACCCATTTTTGTTGTTCTTCAGAGGATAGTCTTTGTTCTAAAAAGTATTTAAGGTTATCATGATCCATTTTTACCTTGAAGTGTCTTCCCATTAGGTAGGATCGTCATTTCTTAAGTGCATTTAGTATTGCCAACATTTCCTTCTCATAAATAGCTTTGGGTAAATACTTTCCCTTGATTAGACGACTTTCGAAAGAAATGGGTCTTTCATCTTGCATTAAAACAACACCAATGCCATTTCCGGAAGCATCACATTCCACAATAAAGGTTTTTGTGAAGTCTGGTGTAGCTAAGACCGGTGCTTGGCACATTGCCTCTTTAAGATCTTCGAAGGCCTTTGTTGCTTCTGGAGTCCATGAAAATTCATCTTTCTTCAACAATGTTGTTAGAGGTGCTGCTATTTTCCCATAATTCTTAGCAAACTTGAAATAATAGCTTGTCAACCAGAGAAATCCTCGCAAATTCTTTATGGATGTGGGGATTTCCCATTCCTTAATGACTTTAATTTTGCTAGGGTCTACCTTAACTCCTTCATGAGATATAGTATGACCCAGATATTCCTCCTCTTGTACTCTAAAGAAACATTTGGATCTTTTTGCATATAATTTTTTCTCCTCCAATAGTTGTAGCACCCTGTCAACATGTTCAACGTCATCCTTCCAAGACTTGTTGTAGATTAGTATATCATCAAAAAATACTAACACAAATTTTCTAAGGAAGGGTTTGAAAATGGAATTCATCAAACCTTGAAATGTAGAAGGTGCATTGGTAAGGCCAAAAGGCATGACCAAAAACTCATAGTGACCCTCATGAGTTCTAAATGTTGTTTTCAGAATGTCTTGAGTCTTCATTCTGATTTGATGATATCCTGAACGAAGATCTAACTTGGTGAAGTAAAATGATCCATGCAATTCATGGAATATTTCATCAATGACAAGAATGGGAAACTCATCTTTAATAGTGAGCTTGTTGAGCTCCCTATAATCTGGAAACATGCGCCATGGTCCATCCTTCTTGTGCACCAATACTACTGGAGTAAAGAAAGAACTTTGGCTAGGTTGAATTATACTAGCTTCAAGCATTTCTGCAACCATACGTTCAATTTCACTCTTTTGGGCATAGGGATATTTGTACAGCTTGATGTTTGGAGGAACACTTCCTGGAATCAAATGAATAGCATGATCACGATCACGAATAGGTGGGAGACCTTTGGGAGTCTCAAATACCTTGGAATGATTGTCCAAGACTTTTTTGAGATCTGGAGCAATAGATGATTTCGATGCGGAAACATTTAGCGAACATAATTGTGTAATTACACCTCGTTGTTCCTTTTTCAGAAGCTTTGTCATACCGTTAGAGCTTATTATCTTTCCCAGTTTCCCTACAATACCCCTTAATTCAACTTCCTTTCCTTCCGCATAAAATTTCATGAAAAGTTCTTGAAAATTAAAAGTTATTGTACCCAAGGATTGTAGCCATTGGACTCCTAATACAACATCAGCACCTCCCATTGGAATGGAAACCATTGGGCTTTCCAATACATATTCTCCCATGGATAGCTTGATATTATGGCACTTTCCAGAGCAATTTATCATTCCTCCATTTGAAACCATCACTTGACACTCTGGTGCTGGATATAGGAAGCAATTCAATTCTTTTGCTATCTTACAATGAATAAAATTGTGGGTACTTCCTGAATCAATCAACACTATTACCTTTTTCTTCTTGATTTTTCCTTCTATATTGATGGTTTGAGGAGTGGTAATTCCAGCCAATGCATTACAAGATATGGTCGGATTCATTTCTTCTTTATTTAGGCTTTTTTCCTGGAGTATATCCTCTTCTTTTGACCTTTCTTTCTCCTTTTCTTCTTCCTCTTCTCAATCTATGTAGAATAATTTCTTCTCAGCACACTTATGACCTTTAGTGTATTTGCTATCACAATTGTAACAAAGTCCTTTGGCTCTTTTTTCTTCCAATTGTTGTGGTGTCAAACTTATAGGTTGTGGAAGGCTAGGGGAAAAAACACTTCCATCTTTATAGTTGTGAGTGGTATGCTTCCTGGTTGCCATAATTTTGCTTTCCATTTTTCTTAGTAACCTGAATGCCTTATCTAATGAATTAGGTTCCCAAAGGCAAACATCATGTTGGATATTATCCTTTAAAGTCCCTATGAACACATCAATCCTATGCTCCTCTGGAATATTTTTTACCCTTATGTTCAATTTTTGGAACTCCTCAATGTGCTCCATTATTGAACCCTTTTTTTGAGACTTATGCAAAAATTTAAAAAAAACTACACACCTTTTTTCACTTTGTAGGAGCTTGATATTTAATCTGATGTATCTCTATAATTTCGGTTCATCCAGTGCTAAAATTGTGATCTGTAGTAGCCTTCTACATCTTCTTTTCAATGCCACTAGTCTGATCCAAATTGGATTCTCCAAGAAAGAGTTATGCACAATCTCCCAAGATGACCTAATTATAGACCTTTCTAGAAGAGCGAACTTGTATGAAGTGCCACGTGTCACTATTTCAACCTTTGGCTCTAAAAAATCTATACAAGAAACTACAGTCCGTTCTCTTTCTGTACCTTCTTATAAAATTTCAATCCTATGCTCAGAGAGAAAGTTATGACAATTTTCCCCAGGTCACTTGTTTGGAATGTAATTAAGGAGTCTGCAAAAATACCAACTTCCTCAGATCATATCTCCGCACATATAGCGTGAAAATCTCTGAAATTTGGACTCGAGGTTCAATGTGATTGCTTCTGAAATGGGTTTTTATTTTTGATTCTGAAACATCGCAGAAAAAAAGTTATAGTGAAAATTCCACGATGACCTATTTGAAGCAGCGAAACCCTAGAATCCAAAGCTTTGATACCAAATGTTACGAAACTAGCTCACAAAAAGATAGAAAAGATTGATGGACGCCTTAGAAATAAGCCTCTTCGAGGGGGCACCTCCTTTACATTACACAAATGAACAATTCTTGGATTATTCAAATGACAAAACCTCCTTTCTATATATAGGAGTCTAAGGGGTCACAATATAACCAAGGTGACCTAACAATAATAATATAAAGGCACAAAAATAACAATAGAGGGATTCTATGGGGCACAATAATAATAATATGGGGACAATAGGGGCACAACAATATTAATAAGGGATAAAACTACAATATTAATGGGGGCATCACTAGTATTATAGGGAACTAACATTAACTTTGAGTTGTTCAATCCTATACTATAATTCCTGAATTTGAAAATCTGGGACCTTCAAATTAGGGTCGTGTTGAAATTTAAGGGCGTTGAAATTGTTTTGGAGTTCAACAAATTGTTCTTGGCATCGATTAGCAATGTTTTGCTTCTCATTCTCGAGGCCTTGTTCCAACAGCATAATCATGTCCACTTTTTCTTTCAAATGTTGTTGTATCTTGGTGGCTTTGTCCATAGTCGCAGAAGCATAAGCTCCTGTGAACTAAGTAAGACTTTTGAGTTCCTCTACAGGAGTGGAATGTGAACCTTTCCATAGTACTTCAAAGGAGGAATTTTAAAGGACTAATTTCTGGGATTGGTCAATCTTCCTTTTATTTCTCTGTCTTTTTACTACAACCTTATGCTAAGGATAGTAGAATATGTCAACGGGAGGAATCTCTTCGACCCTGAACACGGCCTCATAGGTCAGAAATGGTTGTATAATTTCTATGTCTTTAATTTGTAAAGGCTAATCTAGAGTCCTTGTTGTAATCAGAGTCTTCTAAAAAGTTTCAGAAATGTCTAAGACTTTTCTTGTGAGGTAGTCTTTAAAACGTCAAGTTTATTTCCTTTCAAAACCTGACCACATTGTTCCCAAATCTATTCAAGTGTAGAACTTGGCAACTGTACCTCAATCTGAGTGGAAGAAGTCCTTGTATCTTTTGGATGATGGATATCAGTAACTTGTGTAAAAGGAACATTTGTAACCTTTTCTTGAACTGTAGCTTCCTAGGAAAGTTTTAATGAACCCAAGGGTAAAGGGGATAACCTTACTTCCCTGTATTGGGAAAATTAATTAATTTATTAGGGAGCTAGTTTCTCTTAAATATGTTTGGAAACTTTTGAATCGATGGCAACTTTTTCAATGACATCATCAAACTAATCTGGTTCATGGGAGAGTTTCCTAATGTTGGATTGTAGTGTGACCTTCTTAACAATTCCATGAGGATAACAATGCCTATTAGGAAGAGTAGGAAATTTCAACTCTAAAATGGAGTTCATCTCAATAGATGCATGTCTATAATTATTTAGTGTATACATACCACAACAAAAAGGAATGGTAGGCCATACTTTCTTATTGGATTCTTTCAAAAAAATTGAAATTCCTTTACCTACAGTTTTGTATGCTATCTCATGAGCCAACAATTTGTCTGGGACATACAAGGAAAAAACACATGGATTAGCGAGGCTACCAAAGATGCTAACGTAGGTAGACAACTCCACACCAAACCAGTTCCCAACTCTGAGAAAATTTGTCTCTGCTTCTGGGGAAATCCTAAGAGCTCTCTTATTAAAGATAATTCGATGAATCGACAACATGACACCCTGGTAGATTTTATAGAAATGGGACTAGTACTTAGAATCCCATTGGATATTATGGTATATATGAATATGAGTTGGGTCCTCTAAATTCCATTTCCATCCCATGGAGGAAAAATCCATATTGTAGCATAGGGATTTCATAACATAAGAACTCATATAAAAAGGAGGAATTACATTTCCTAAAACTGTATGCCTTTCCCTAAAATTCAAAATGTGAGTGGCTATTTATCAAATAAAATATTTCCCCAGTCTAGAATAAATCCTTCTGGAACAGCATCAATCATTGGATTCCATTGATCTATGAATTTATGAGTATTAGGATAAGAAAATAATCTACGTACCACGGTAGCAATTTGGGAATAAGGACCCGCAAGGGAATATACTGCATATATGCCCTTCTCCTCCCGCTTATTCTTATTAACATCCCTTCTAATCCTTGCTGGGCTCTAATGCATGATCAATGCTGCTCATGATTTTTTCTACAATTTTTTTGTCATATTTACACTATACTCTTGGAAAATGGTACATTGTGCTAAAACCACTGTTGGTGAAAAGAGTCAATGACTGTATCATTATTTGTCGTGAGTTTCTTTTCTACAATGTTCAAGCATTCTACAACCCATCAAATAATATCTCTATAGGGAAGGAGCTTGGGTCGAACTCCAATTCTGTGTAAAAATGAATTGAAACATCACTATACGTAGTATTAGAAACTGGAGCAAATTCCTCGGTTGTAACTATTGTTTGAGTGACCCTTGGTCCTCCATCTTCAAATAGATGATAGACAGATTCCTAGCAAGCACTTTCAACGTCTAAACAATACACCATATCCGAAAACAACCTTGGTGTATCAAGATTTTCAAATGGAAGAGTAGACAACTACTATTGATAGATTCGTTTCTTCTTTGCCTTATTTTCCCTAGACATCTCTTCAGAACTGCATTTATCAGGACTTGCCTCCAATGGAAATCACAAGCTTGAATGATAGTTCGTTCTCCAGAAATTTTCTTAGTGCAAATGATGGTTTTTCATAACAATTTATGTCTTAAATGGAAAATCATGATAATATATAGTCGTAATGAATAACGTTGTTTAGAACTTCAAAAACCATAAATTCGCCACTCTTCAGATATTAAATGAAAAACATGATTACACGTGGGCTATGAACACATCAACCTAGTGAAGGAATTTTATGAGAGAAATCCCATGATTGCACACTAAAAATTATGATATCTGAGGCTTCTAATATATATTGTTCAAATATATAACGGTTATAAGTGTAGGTGTGAGGATATATTAGAAGTTTTATATCGGTTAATGAAGTATCGAGGATTTTATAGACTAACATCCAATATTAAAACTCCTGATATGAGTAAAAACGGGAATATAAGAGGTTTGAGATATCCGAAGTGAGAAGCATAGAAGATATCGGAGATGGGAAGTGTGAGGCATCAGAAAATTGTGATATTGGGAGCTTTTGAGATAGCGGAAGTGTTAAGTATTGAAGATATAGGATATCAAAGGTTTAAGATATTCGAGACTTTGAGATGGTGCTTGTTAAAAAGTTACAATATTTGGGAGTTTTGATACGGCAAGTGCAAAAATTGTGGGGTTGGCGGCTCTTTAAAATATTCAAAGGAAAATCTCATTTAATTTATGTTATATATCAAGAAAGTTTTATCAGGGAATTATTTTATCATAAATTTCCTCTAAGGAATGTTACGATATTTTAGTGATCCTATATAACTCCTCCGATAATGCATTATTTAAGTAACAAATGGCTTATCAGGTTTTCATTAATCATAATACTTGTAAGGTTGGATCTCTGATATGTGGGTTTCAATAATAGAAACCTTGATGTGAGAGGGTATTTTATTTACAAAAATAAAAATTGCCTTATTTTCATTAGAACTAAAGAGTTTTATAAAAATTCAAAAGCAAGGAAAATTTTAAGGATGGAAAATTTTCTTGAAGTTTAAAACATTGGCGAATCTCACTAATCCCTAATATGCAAATTATAAATTTTTATTGATATATTTGTAAAATTATTCAAATTTATAATTATTTTATATATAGTCTCTATATAATGTTGGCGATTTTTAAGGTAAAATAATTTTATATTCTAAAATTTGGGCGAATCGTCTTTTATAAAATTGGAAATTAGCGAATCTTTTTTGTGGAAAAATCATGGAAAATTAGCCCACTGGGCGAACATTAGCCCCTAAAATTTTCCATGTTCAAAAGGGTTCCCATGATTTATTATATAGCTAAAATAAAACTAAATGGGGGGTTGTTGAGTACTACAACAAGAGGTTCAACCAAAATGTATTTGGGAATCTACTATCCTGATCTAATATGATGGTTTGTGTGATCCTAAAACGTACCCATACTCATTCAAATAAGAGTTTGGCATTGTCCTGTGTTGTGATACTCTTCTTGCAAGCCATCAATATAACCATCTTAGAAACTTTGACCACGACCACAAATACATAGTCATTTCCATGCTTAGTAGAAGGGAGGCCCAATAGATAGTCCATGGCATTGGATTCCGAGGGTTGGATGGTAATAGGAAGAGGAGTGTACAAGACCTTCTTCTTGATGGTTTTCTTTGTGATGGCATAGATAGTGCAGGATCTTATATATTTTCCAATGTCATGTTGGAGTTTTGGCCAATAAAAATACTTATGTGGTATGGCCACAGTTTTCTCCACACCAAAGTGTCGTATGACCTAGTTGTAGTGCACCTCTGAAATTAGCTAGGCACGCTTTCTTGAAGGAACACCAAGGTGGTCCAGGTAGCATAATAAGGTGTCTTAGAGGTGGAAATATGGAACTTTCTTGCCATCCACTAACACCTGGTATGTGGTGGCGAACTCAAAATAATTTTTTTATAGTTGCATCCATCCATAGGTCTTGCAGCCACAAGAGCTAAGAACAGTAGTCACTGTTACAACCGAGACCAACTAAGGAAATCTACAACATGAATGGTGTTCCTTATTATATTTAATATTCAAGTGGAATTGTTGCAGATATGTGGACCACTTATAATGTCGATCTTTCTACAACTTCCCATGTGTCTATATAAACTTAAGAGTTTGGTGATCTGTGTGGATGACCATCTCCTTCACTAGAATGTATTTTTTCCATTATCAGCACACCTACACGATAGAATACATCTCTTTATCACAAGTGAGATATTTCTAAATTGTATTTTAAAATGTCCCATTGTGATATGCCACCAGATTCCCTTGTTGGGTGAGAACTACACAAATAACATATACAGAGTCATCTATCTCAATTTCAAATGGTTTTTGAAAGTTTTTCAATGTGAGTAAATGTGAAAAGAAGAGGTGGTGCTTCAACTTAACGAATTCCTTCTTTTGGGACTCAGACCATAAAAAATTTTCCTTCCCTCCACCCTTGGTAACTTGACTCAAATTCCTAGTGATATGAGAAAATCCCAACACGAACCTCTGTTAAAAATTGGAAAGACCCAAAAAGCTGCAAATCTCTGTTAGAGTGGTTAGTGCTAGCCAATCCCGAATGACTTGGATCTTAGCTGGATCCACATGCATGCCTTTCTCATCAATGATGTAGCTTATACACTAGACCTAGATCATACCAAAGGTGCATTTATCCAACTTGGCACATAGTTTCTGTTGTTGCAGGGTTTGAAGGACATGTCAAATGTTTTTCAAGTGCACTTCTCAACTCTTATTGAATATGAGGATGTCGTCCATATATATAACCATGAAGGAGTTGATGAAGGGCCAAAATATGTCATCCATTAGCCTCATAAAAGTTGCAAGTACATTTGTCAACCCCAAAGGCATGACCAACCACTTGAAAAGGCCCTCCTTTGATTTAAACATGGTCTTCCATACATCCGTGGGTTCAGTGGGAACCTAGTGACAGCCAAACTTCAAATCAATCTTGCTAAAATACTTTTCCCTCTTGAGCTGCTCAAGAAGTTCATAAATTCATGGGATTGGATACCTGTTCTTGACAATGATTTTATTAAGTTCCTGATAATAAATGTAGAGCCTCGAGGTTCCATCCTTATCCTATACAAGTGTAATCAGGCTCCTAGAAGATTAGGAACTTGGTCAAATGTGATCTTTTTGCAATAGCCCCTGGATATGCCACTTTATTTCTTCATTTTCCAAAATGGCATGATCGTATATTGACCCATTAAATAGAGGTGCCTCACAAGTCAAATCGATCAAATTCTTCACCTGCCAGTGCAAATTTACCCTTGTGGGTTACGAGAATATGTCTCTACATTCTACTATGACCTTATTCACCTACTTTTGTTGCATATGGGAACCCTTCCTGGGGGAAATGGATGTGGCCACTGTCTTCCCCTTAATTTGAGAGAGAATCAGAAAGAAAGAAAAAATTATTCGTTTGTCCAGGAGGATCTCGTCAGATCAGTTGCACAAGTTCAATTCATCATCAGCATGCAGTTCATGGGCATCGTTCAGTCGTCATCAGTAACATGTGATTCAGTGATGTGGTGTTTGGGTGATTTCACATTGTGACAAGTTATTGTAAAAAGTGTTTTTTTTAATTTGATATACCAAGTCTAAAAGACTTGTATTCAAACATTGTAATAAACCTAAACCTAACACCTAGTCTACAATTCCATGGTGAAAAAAATGCATTAAACATGTTGTTTCCTAAGTCTAAAACCCTCTCGACCCTTTGAAAACATTGAAAAATAGTTCTAAACCGTGAGGACTTAACCTTTAAGCTAAACCGCGTAGAGAAGTTCATGTGAACAAGGTAGAAGACCACAGGCAGGGGTGTCATCTTCACTGCTTGGATGGACAATCACGGTCACGCGAGGGATAACTGTTAGGGTTAGCTGACATGTGAACAAATGTTAACCATCATCAGGATCGCGAAGTGGGGAGGCGGTTAGAATAACCACGGAGCAAGCTGTCACATGCGGAGTAGACAATCACACCAGTAGCCAGAACCACCGAGGCTAAAGGTCACCATGGCCTTTTGTGGCTAGACTGCAGCCTATTCACATGGGTGATCAACCAAATCCACACCATCAAATACACCATCAGTGGGTTGTTATAGCCTAAAGTCAAATTTGGGTTTTTTTTTGAGTTTATGACTATTTTTAATTCACACACCATGTGACTAAGCATAAGGTGTCCTCTAGTTGTTAGACCCAAATCTAAAATGGTTAATGCTTAAACCAGATGCTATGTTTAGCCATGGGAGCTCAAAAAAGAACCTAAAACCTTATAAGTTCACCATTTTGTTCATGAAGAAGGCTTTAGTGGTTTTGAAGTTTTGTGTGCAGATTCTAGAGGTTATAGGCCGTTTTTGTTTTCAGTGTAACAAGAGAATCGGGAGCTGGAATTGGGAACCGTGATAGGCATTGGAAAGCTATTTTAGAGAGATTTATTATGATGGTGACCATAATTTCCTACATGCATAATCATTCTGGTTAATTTTTTGTGTAATCTACCTCCTCATATTCAATCCTAATAAAGTAGTCGCCCATCTTGAAAGCGAGCCCGGAGACGTAGTCCATTAGGGACGAACTTCGTAATCAATCTTGTTGTCTAGTATCATTGTGTTTTTTCTGCCTTTCACTTCTATTTTACATCTTTCTTAAGTTTCTCATCTATCGTAAAGTCTTTCCTCTCAAACAGTTCTCACGGTTAAAGAACTTTAAGTTAACATTCAGTTCATTATTGGCATTAATCAATTCTACTTCAGTTTAACATATGATCATTTAAGATCATATAATTTGGTACCAGAGCAGGTTTCATTTGTAGAATTTTTCCAGTGAATGTTAACCAGGTCAAAGTTGCAAGTTGGAGAAGTAATCCTCGAGGAGATCAATCTAGAGATTGGAAAGCAAAGAGTCGCTCATAAGTCGACCATGACAAGATATGATGTAGGTGAAACCCCTGAAACTAAGATGGGCGAGGAATAGTTTCAGCAAGCATTCTTGAGTATGCAACAGATGTTGGGAGAACTATACGAAGATAAGAAGGAGAGAGATGCAGCTTCTTCTTCAAATACATTGAAGAAGGATAAAGGTAAAGGCAAGGTTGATAAACCTCCTTCACCTCCACTATCTCCATCATCTTCTTCTTCTTCTTCTTCCAATTCAGAATCTGAAATAGAAAAGAAACATAAGAAAACATCTCTTTTGAAACTTGATGTAAAATTTGAATTACCTATTTGTGATGGCGAAATGAATCTTGAAAATCTAGATAAATGGATTAAGCAGGTAGAAGTGTATTGTCGTATTCAAAACATTTCTGAAGATAAAATGAAAATTCAGCTAGCTACACTTAGAATGGGGGGAATAGCTTTAATCTAGTGGGAAAGTAAAACTAAAATAGATGTAAAGAGGAAAGGTAAAGTCATCTTTTCATGGTCTAAGCTTTTAAAATCTCTTAGGAAACAATTCTATCCTTTAGGATACATGTAGCAAGTTGTTATTGATTGGCAGCACTTGAGGCAAGGTAAAGGTCAGAGTGTTCAGGAGTTTACTCGGGAGTTCAGAAAGAAAGAATTAGTGCTTGGTATTTCATTGGATACACGTGAAACTTTATTAAAATACGTCGACAGTTTACATTCATATTTTCAGCATACATTATTGATGTTTAATCCTGATGATTTTGATGAAGTGTGTGTTCAAGCAATACATGTTGAATCAGGTGGCAGACCATTCAAGTTTTCACAGAAACCATCCAGAAAATTGGAAATCAAGGATTCCAAAGACAATAAGAGGAAGGGCAATCTGAAGGGAAAGAGATCAGCCACATCTCAGAAGGAAGGTGAAAGACCTGCTTGTACTCATTGCCAGAGGATTAGACATGATGAGTCCAAATGTTGGAAACTTCACCCAGAACGCAAACGAAAGAAGTTCCAGAATAAGAAAGGTGAAAATAAGGCCAATAAAATAATCCAACAAGATTTGGGCTTCAAATCAGGTGATGAAGGTAAAATAACCACAATGGTTTCAATAGGTAAAACTTCTAATACTGGTTCAAGTTCTAGCACTTCTACTCCTTCTTCAAACCGAAATCATCTAAATGAGAATAAAAAGGGTTGAACTATTTCACATAAGCATAACTTCTAAGCACACGAAGATAGATACATTATTTGACAATGGATCACAAGTAAATTTAATATCTGAAGATTTAGTTAAGAAATAGGGTTTGGAGACACATAATCATCCAAGACCATGCCCTCTAGGTTGGCTAAATAAAGAGACTCAGATTAATGACAGAAAGTAGTGTCAGTTAAAATTTTCCATAAAAAATATCTACATTGATGAAGTGGATTTAGATGTGATTCCAGCACATATATGTGGAGGAGTGCTAGGAAGTCCTTATCTCTATGATCGTGATGTAGTTTTTTATAGGAAAGAGCATAAATATCATCTTAAGAAAGATGGGATTGAATTTATTTTCAGGGCACATAAACTTAAAACACACTTGGATTTAGTTTCAATTAATCAGATGAAGAGATTAATAAGTTCAAGTAGGAAATATGTACTTGTGGTTGTAAAAGAACAACATAAAGATTGACAGGATGTTTTTTTAGGTTGTGAATCTCAGTTCAAAGATAAATTGGTTAAAGTGGTAGATTCTTTTCAAAATCTATTTAAGGAACGGAAAAATATTCCTCCTAAAAGAAAAATACATCATGAAATACAATTAACGTATCATGCCCCTCTTCCTAATATCGGAATGTATCGCCTATCAGTTACAGAGAACGAAGAAATAAAGAAACAAATCCAAGAATTAATTGAAAAAGGTTTTATTTGACCTAGTTCATCTCCATGTGGCTCACCCATAATTTTGGTTCCTAAGAAAGATGGGACATGGAGGATGTGTGTCGACTTCAGGGCCTTAAACAAGATAATAAAAAAAACATGTATCCTCTTCCCGGGACAGATGATTTACTTGATCAATTGAAAAATGCTGTCTATTTCACTAAGTTAGATTTAAGAAGTGGGTATCATCAAATCCGTATAGCAAAAAATGATATCTGGAAGACTTCATTCAAAACTAGGCAGGGACTATTTGAATGGTTAGTAATACCTTTTGGTTTGTGTAATTCACCTGCAACTTTCATGCAAGTAATGAATGATGTTTTCCGCCCATACAGTAGAAATTTGTAGAATTTTTCTACAAATCAGCTAGCTCTGATACCATGTAGAATTTTGTATAATTTTTCCTAAAAATCAGCTAGCTTTGATACCATGTAGAACTCTTTCTACAAATCAGCTAGCTCTGACACCATGTAGAAATTTCCACCTATAAATCAACCTGGTAATGCAATGTACTAAAGCAAAACACTTGATCTACTTCTACAAACAATTTAGCGAAAGCTTAATCAACCATGAGCAACATCAATAAGAACACATATAACTGATATGAAGGAATCAAACACACATAACATAGAATATATCATTGGGGAAAGCACCAGCATAAAACCCCAACACTGTATTATCAATCAAGTGGAAATCCTCTTCAACATACAAAAAGAATCAGCTCAATAGCTATCCTACTCTCTCTGTAATCAGAAGATCTTGAATATCTTCAATCAGAAGATGAAAATCATGGACTACCTAGGCCTCAATATATAGGCCACAAGTCCTCCAATCTCCTATAATAGTTCCTTCTCCATGCAAGGAATACTTACTAGAAATATCCAAGAATCTGATAGTACACTGTTCCACATCTAATCTCAACTGGGTCTCTGTCTGAATTGACATGCATGAGTTATTTAACCTATAATATTCAGTTATCTGAAAATACCAGTTGTTACATGCATGCAAGCATTAACAAACTAAATCTCATTAATTCAACAACTTGTTAAATTAATCTAACTGGACCTGACTCAGTTAACTGATCCAACTAATTACAACTCATCCTTATCTCTTTAACTGATGGATAAATTCACCAATTAATAGATAAACTATTGCATGTCCTCACATAGACTTCAAGTTTGTTTATCCTTAACTAATTAACTCATGGAGATTAATTAATTAATATTTTAAACTGTTGTTAAGACCAAAATTAATTTTACTTCCTATAGATAGACTAGGGACTGCTATAAATAGGAAGGGACCCAGAAATGCTATTTTTAGAACTTTCTATTTTTAGCAGTTTCACCTCTCACCTAATGTGGCCAATGACCTCACTAGCCAAATTGCTATTTTTAGCAGGTCTATTTTTAGCACATTCTAAATTTAACATTTCTTGCTGCACATTTTTCAACACTCCCTCTCAACAAGAAAGGCTTTCTCTCGAACCCAATCCTCTAACTCTGGAATGTTCTGCATGCAACACATCTACCCGGTCCACTTGCTCCAACAACACTTGGAACAAAAACACTCCCAAGTAACCACTCTGTTGGGCTAGGAACATACTCTAATGCTGAAGCTCTACCTGCTGTTGACAAGTACTCCCTCTATGACATCTGCGCTACTGCAACATCTCCATGCATCTCGCACCATTGCACACCTCTCTGTGCCACCTAGCACTGTGCAAAACACTTGTGCCTCTCGCATTGTTATAGCCTGCTAGCTATGCGTTGTCCTGGGATTCCCTGCACTGTCGCTCTCTCTGCCACTCCATCCGCATCTGTCTCTACTCAATCAGTCAGTTCCTGCTACTCCACATTGGGGCTCCCATAGCAAGGTCTCATCCAAGAGGTTGGGTACCTCAAGGATCCTGCCCCTCCTCCTTGGGACGGTCAATCCACATCACCTGACCTCCTACCTCGAGTTATGGTTGCATGTGATCCCTCTGCCCACCTAGCTCAAAGTTTCCCCATACTGGAGGTTTCTATATGAGTAGAGGTCTCTACTCGATCTCCACTTAGCTTCCCCTATTGTGGCTGCTCCATAACCTCCTGAAGCTGCTGCACCAATCGTGGCTCCTCCATAATCGTCTGAAACTTCTTCTGGCTCTGCATGTTGGGAGGTAATATACCCTCCCTCTCAACCACCAAGTCTGCATCAGTTGCCTTGCTGCTCAAGGCTTTGCATGCATCTTGAGCCTCAAGAGCATACAGGTTCTTGACCCGTGAACCAATCTGCTTCACCTGTCTAATGATGATGTGTCTAAGGAAAACCTTTCCCTTACTGAAGACTACATCATAGCCTCTATCTTCCAGCATCACGATTGACACCAAGTTTATCTTCAGTCCTAGTACATACTTGACATCAGTCAAGATAAGGTGAGCTCCATTCTCCCTCTGAAAAATAACCATGCCTACACCTAAGACACTATACTTCTCATCATTACCCATCGCTATGAGTATCTGGAGATCTTTCTCCTCCAAAGTACTGAACAAACTCTTGTCACCGGTCATGTGGAAAGAAGCTCCACTATCAAGAAACCAACCACTTCCCACCATGGATGAAACCATGCATGTGAAGAGTGTGAAATCCAACTCAAATTGTGAAGCAAGTGCCTCACCTTCAGATCCTTCCCCAGATCCCTTCTTGGATTTCCTCTATGGACAATTTGTAGCATAATGGCCCACCTCATGACAACGAAAGCATCGCACTTTCGATTTGTCAACCTTCTTCCCATCATTGGAAGAACTAGATTCAGAAAGAGAAACCTTTTCCTTCCCCTTCTTCGCCTTACTCGCTAAGGCACAGTTCTCCTCATCACGCATAGATGAAGAATTGTCTCTGTTTCTCCATCTAATCTCCTCCTGCATCAAATCCGACCATATTTGTTCCCAATCTAGCAGTTTCTCCCTTCCATTCACCGAGTCCTGGTAGCTATGCCAGCCCTTAGGAAGGCCAAGGAGTGCTAGACTCACCATATCCTCATCTGATGTCACGGCCCCTACACTTGCAAGCTCATCCCTACATGTGATGAGCTTGGTTAGATACATAGAGATCGTCTCATCCCTTTCACACTTGATCTTTCGAAGTTTTTCCTTCAATGCCAACTTCCTTTGATCACTACTATTCTGATATAAATCTTTCAATGTTCTCCACATTGCATGTGGATTCTCCTTCCCATGGAGGCTCGAGACAATGCGATCTCGCACTCCCTCCAAGAGAATTCTCCTAGCTCTAGCCACACACTTCCTCCATTCCGCCTACTCAGTCTTGTCAGTAGGCTTAGGAATTTCTTGATCAATGAAATCCTTAAGACCATTATCTTCCAAAACTGCCTCCATCTGATCCTTCCAAGCTATATAGTTTGAGCTACCATCAAGGGCATACTCAAGTCTCAAACCATAGAACGCCATTGATGAAATAGATGTGATAAGAACTTGAGATCTATATCCCGAATAATAAACTTTGAATTTCTCCTGCTAGTATACTGTTCTTGCTTGATCACCTGTGCTTTGATACCATGTAGAAATTTGTACAATTTTTCCACAAATCAGCTAGCTTTGATACCATGTAGAACGTTTTCTACAAATCAGCTAGCTCTGATACCATGTAGAATTTTTCCTACAAATCAACTAGCTTTGATACCATGTATAACTTTTCTACAAATCAGCTAGCTCTGACACCATTTAGAAATTTCCCACCTGTAGATCAACCTAGTAATGCAATGTACTAAAGCAAAACACTTAATCTACTTCTACAAACAATTTAGCGAAGTCTTAATCAACCATGAGCAACATCAATAAGAACACATATAGAAGGAATCAAACACACATAACACAAAATATATCACTGGGGAAAGCACCATCATAAAACCCCAACACTGTATTATCAATCAAGTGGAAATCCTCTTCAACATACAAAAAGAATCAACTCAACAGCTATCCTTCTCTCTCTGTAATCAGAAGATCTTGAATATCTTCAATCAGAAGATGAAAATCATGGACTACCTAGGCCTCAATATATAGGCCACAAGTCCTCCAATCTCCTATAATAGATCCTTCTCCATGCAAGGAATACTTACTAGAAATATCCAAGCATCTGATAGTACACTATCCCACATCTGATCTCAACTCGGTCTCTATATGAACTAACATGCATGAGTTATTTAAGCTATAATATTCAGTTATTTGAAAATACCATTTGTTACATGCATGCAAGCATTAACAATCTGAATCTCATTAATTTAACAACTTGTTAAATTAATCTAACTGGACCTGACTCAGTTAATTGAGCCTACTAATTACAACTCATCCTTATCTCTTTAACTGATGGATAAATTCACCAATTAATAGATAAACTGTTGCATGTCTTCACATAGACTTCAAGTTTGTTTTTCCTTAACTAATTAACTCATGGAGATTAATTAATTAATATTTTAAACTGTTGTTATTTCCAAAATTAATTTTACTTCCTATAGATAGACTAGGGACTGTTATAAATAGGAAAGGACCCAGAAATGCTATTTTTAGAACTTTCTATTTTTAGAAGTTTCACCTCTCACCCAATGTGGCCAATGACCTCACTAGCCAAACTGCTATTTTTAGTAGGTCTATTTTTAACACATTCTAAATTTAACATTTCTTGTTGCACATTTTTCAACACATACATTGATAAATTTGTCATAATCTACTTAGATGACCTTTTTATTTTCTGTTCCAGTATAGAAGAGCATGTTAGGCATGTTAAGTAGGTTTTCAAAGTATTGCACAAAGAAAAGTTGTACCTTAAACTTTCCAAATGTGAGTTTGGGAAAACTTCACAGAATTATCTTGGTTACATGGTTGGAGGTGGAAGTTTAAAATTATATCCAGCTAAAATTGATGTGACTATTAAGTGGCCAAGACCACATAATGTGACTGAAGTTAGAAGTTTTATAGGTGCAATTCAGTATTGGAGAGAATTTATTGCTCAATTTTCTTTGATTGCTTCACCATTACATGCTTTAATAGGTTCTAAAGTTCCCTTTCAGTGGGAAGGTAAACAAAAAAAATCTTTTGATACATTTAAGCAGAAAATAGTCACAACACCAATCTTATCTTTACCAGATATTCAACAGCCATTCAAAATTGAAATAGATGCTAGTGGTTATGCAATGGGTATAGTCTTACTTCAAAAAGGGAAACCAATTTGTTTTCATTCAAAAACTTTTTCTAAGGCAGTAATGAATTACGCGACATATGATAAAGAACTGTTTGCTTTGGTTGAAAGTGTTAAGAAGTGGAAACATTATTTAATGGGTAAGGAAACAACGATTCACACAGATCATCAGTCGCTTCAATACCTTCAGTCTCAAACTAAGTTGCAACAATCAGACTCATCATTACATATGGATGGGATTTATTCAGCAATTTCACTTAGTAATTAAGTACAAGAAATGTGTCACAAACAAAGTCGTTGATATGTTGTCAAGAACATCTTTGAATGCTTCCATAATGTTGCATAGTAGTTCTTTAAAGCATGAAAGTTATATAGAACAATATACTATGGATGTTGATTTCCAAGATATTTATGAATCACTGACTCATGGTGCTTAGGTGGAAGAACTCAATTATCATGTTCATGATAGGTTGTTATATCATCTAGGTAAGTTATGCATACCACAGATAGAAAGAGCGCATGTTGTCGGGAAGCACATTCTTCTTGCATTTCAAGACATTTTGGAGTAAGCAAAACAATGGCACAAGTTCAAAGGTATTGTTACTGGCCTCGTATGTATGAAACCGTTGCTAAATACATTAAAGGGTGTGTGATGTCTTTGACCATTGAACCAAGCAATCGAAGGATTGGTTTGGTTTGTACATGCCACTTCCAGTTCCTTTGCGACCATGGGACAATATTTCCATGGATTTTGTTGGAGGGCTTCCTATGTCCAGGAGAGGGCATGATTACATGTATGTTGTGGTTGATAGATTCAACAAGATGTGCATTCTTGTTCCATGCAAAAACCAATTGACAGTTGAACAGACTACAAAGATGTTCTTCGATAAGGTATGGGTTCATTTTGGGTTACCTACTTCCATTATTTCTGATCCAGACACTCGTTTTGTAGGAGAATTTTGGTCCACTTTATGGGAACTCATGGACACAAAGATGAAAAAGAGCATAGATTTTCATCCATAGACCAACAGACAGACTGAAGTGGTGAACAAGACAATCATACATATTCTCCAACATTATTGCAGTAAACATCCTAAGTTGTGGGATGAATATTTACCTTATGTGCAGCATGCTTACAATCGAGCCTTACATTCGTCAACTAATCGATCACCATTCGAAACATGTTTTGGCTATCTACCAAAGTCACTGATGGATTTCATGTTCAGTGAAGAGGATAAAGTGGGTGAACATGATGATGCAAACAAATCAATTAAGTTCATTCAACGGATACAACAGATACATGCAGCAGTTCAGGATCAATTAGAGAAGAGTCAGGCCAAGTATAAAATGCGCCATGACAATCATTGAGTCGGTCATCATTTTCAGGTCGACGATCTGGTATGGTTGTATATAAGTAAATATAGGTTGAAAGGAGAAGGTAAGAAACTGAAACCTATCAGGTATAGCCCTTTTAAGATTATGGAAAAGATTGGAAATAGTGCATTTCAATTAAATTTACCTCCTTACATGCGAATTTACTCAATTGTAAATGTGTAAAATCTGAAATTGTATGAACCTCCGATGATCATGGATCCCAAGGAAGATACATAGATTCCAACTATTGATGATTTGGCACCTGAGTATATGAATGAGTTGTAGGAAGATATCATCTTGGATAGGAAGATTCGATCTTTGAGGCATGGAGATGTTCAATATCTTCGAGTAGGAATCAAGGGCATGAATCTGAGCAAGGCAAGTTGGATGGAGATCAAAAAAGTGAGGGAATTGTACCCTCACCTAATATCTGCTTAAAATCAAACTTTTGTGGTCCAAAATATTTCAAGCGTAGAGGATTGATCCAGGAGGATCTCATCAGATCAGTTGCACAGGTTCAGTTCATCATCAACATGCAATTCATGGGAATCATTTAGTCATCATCAGTAACGTGTGGTTCAGTGACGTGGTCTTTGAGTGATGTCACATTGTGACAAGTTATTTTCAAAAGGGTTTTTTAATTTGATGTACCAAGTCTAAAAGACTTGTATTCAAAAAAATTGTAATAAACCTAAGCCTAACACCTAGTCTACAATCCTATGGTGAAAAAAATGCATTAAACATGTTTCCTAAGTCTAAAACCCTCTCGACCCTTTGAAAACATTGCAAAACAGTCCTAAACCGTGAGGACTTAACCTTGGAGCTAAACCGTGCAGAGAAGTTCATGTAAACAAGGAAGAAGACCACAGGCAGGGGTGTCATCTCTGCCACTTGGATGGACAGTCACTGTCAGGTGGGGGATGACCGTCAGGGTTAGATGACATGTGAACACATGTTAACCATCATCGGGACCGCGAAGTGGGGAGGTGGTTAAACTAACCATGAAGCAAGCTGTCACATGCAGAGTAGACAACTGCGCCGATAGCCGGAACCGCCAGGGCTAAATGTCACCGTGGCCTTTTATGGCTAGACCATAGTCTATTCACATGGGTGGTCAACCAACTCTGCGCCATTGACTAGACTGCGAGCGGGTTGTTATAACCTAAAGTCAAATTTGGGTTTTTTGTTGAGTTTATGACTATTTTTAATTCACACAAGATGTGACTAAGCCTAAGGTGTCCTCTAGTGGTTAGACCAGAACCTAAAATGGTTAATTATTAAACCAGATGCTATATTTAGCCATGGGAGATAGAAATAGAACCTGAAACCCTATAAATTCACCATTTTGTTCCTTAAGAAGGCATTAGTGGTTTTGAAGTTGTGTGTGCAGATTCTGGAGGTTATAGGCAGTTTTTGTTTTCAGTGTCACAAGAGCATCGAGAGTCGGAATTGGGAACCGTGACAGGTGTTGGAAAGCTATTTCAAAGAGATTTCTTATGACACAGAAGCGTCTGCATGCACAATCAGTTTGGTTAATTTTCTGTGTAATTGACCTCCTCGGATTCAATCCTAATAAAGTGGTCACCCATCTTGAAAGTGGACCCAAAGACGTAGTACATTAGGGATGAACTTCGTAATCAATCTTGTTGTCTAGTATCACTTTGTTTTTTCTTCCTTTCACTTCTGTTTTAAATCTTTCTTATGTTTCTCATCTGTCATAAAGTCTTTCGTCTCAAACAGTTCTCACGGTTAAATCAATTTAAGTTAAAATTCAGTTTGTTGTTGGCATTAATCAATTCTACTTCAATTTAACATATGATCATTTCAAATCACTAGTGTGGGAGATGATCTTACTACATTTCTTAGTAGAGATCAAAAAGATGGTGGTAGGAAGGGCTACATATGGTATCTTGTTTAACTTATTTCCCAACGTGATAATAATAGTGTGAATCCTAGACTCATACATAGTAGCATGACACTTCCACAAGTATGGTTGGCCTAAAAACACATCACAAAATTCAAGAGGAGAAACCTCACATATTACCTCATCCATGAAGGGATATATGTTGTAGGGAAGGCAACACTATTGGCTGACGTAGATATCTCATCCTTGGGTGAACTACCGCTTAACGACCTATGATGAAATGAGGCTCTTTTAGCTACCACTTTCGACAATAAACTAGAACAAATAACCCTTCACCCACATATGTGAATGGAAGAGATTCTCTCCCTCCTCTTGATCTTCAGGCTCCCTTGGTGGTGGCAATGCGCACACAAGGTTATGTGTCAATAATCTACTTCCCCTTGTCATTCCCCTTGTTTGGTTTTGGGTCATAATCAAAACATGCATCAAAATTTGAAGCTTTCAACTTAGCCACTAATGAGTGCTTGGTGCAACACTCACTTATGTTGTGACTGGGGATCTTGTGGAATTCACACCACTTTCCTATGTCCTTCTTTGTCTATGTGGTTCCATTCTTTGCTTGTCACTTCGATGGGTTGTCCTGGGCCTTCCAACTTGGCTCTACCCTTTATTCTTTGGTTTGGGGGTAATCTTTCCCTGCTTCTAATTCACAAATCCAAAGTCACGCTTCTTTTGTTTAAATTTTTGTTCAATATTGGAAATTGTATCAATATGCTACACCAAGTGAGGAGATTTCTAGGAAATCCATTTCTTCCTTATTTTATTTTTGCTTATAGTCACATTACTCAAGCACCCGATGTTGCTAATATTATTTGATAACCAGATTTGTGCATAGAGTATGAAAAATATTTGTGAACTCGTGCACATCTTAGTCCCCTTTTTGTAATAGTATGGTCCATTGTATGTATTTTCCCTCATATCTCCAAAAAGGGTAATTATTTTCCTTGAAATCATCTTGGAAAGAGTTCCAAGAGGTTGTGACTATGAATAGAAAGGGTTCTCATAGTAAGTTCCCACCAGTCCTTAACATGAGGTGATCCAAATCTCTTCTGCTGATGGAATTAACCAAGATCTTTTATTTCTGTGACGTTATGATAATTGCATGTGAAAGAACATAAAACAACCACATGTTCATATTTAAAGAAGAGAAAACATAATGACGATCAGAAAATCAAGAACACATAACACATTGATAACGAAGCTCACCCAATGTGGGTTACGTCTTTAGGCTCTAGTGTCAAGATTGGGGAGGCTTCTTCATTAATGATTCAAGATGATGATATACATGGTATGTTCTGTGTCATAACAAGGATAAATTCCCTCAACCTGAGTGGCATGTCTCTCCACGAGATGTTCTTCCTATAGGAACTCTCACTCAAATGGGCATTCCTTCAACATGAAAAGCTAGTAAAATCTCATAATATGTGGCATACAAGTATCCATCAACATAATGTTAATCATGGATCTCAACAACAAAAACATCATCTCAAAAAAACAAAACAAAAGCATGACATAACTACATCATATACCTCCACTATGATGGACATATGAAAATTGCAAAGATCAGATGCTAAAATGGCCTACACCACTAAATTTATGGCAATGAGTAGTGAAAATTTAATTGTAAACTCGTCCAAATTTGACACCATCAAATTTTGGACCCTGAGGAATCTTGAGGATTCCCCTAAGATTCCTTCCTGAATATGGTCAGAAAATACATTGCTCGAATGAAGATTCTAAGCACACCACTACGCTCCCTATGAAATTCTATGAAAAATGAATATAAAGTTGACAACATTTTGCCTCGGTCAAAAATTGCCTCCAAGGTAATCTTTAAGATTCCATAAGATTCTCCAAAGATTCCTTGTTGCTGGAAACCTACATTTCTACTACTCAAACAGAGACTTTGACTTCACGGTTGGATTCTTGGCAACAAAACGTGCAAAAATTACTATCCAATTGTCAAATTCTATCACTGGCACCTCTAGCCATCAAGGGAATCTTTCCAGCATCTTAAGATTCTATTTGTTTAGGTTTCCACACCCTTTGCAACTCATGGTTCTACCATTCAAAGTTCCAACCTACGCCTCTATCCTCTTCCCATGGTCGAATGAAATACAGGTTTGATATACAAGTTTGAGGGTGGATTAAGCAAAGTCATGTTCGTTGGCCTAGCGGTAAAGCGCCAAGATTATGTGAGCGGTGGTTGCAAGTTCAAACCTTCGCGCTAGCCATATTTTGTAGTTCGTCGGTATGAGCTTACTGTTAACCATAACCATTTTGGTTCTGGAAATTACATTAGTTCGACAGTTATCATTTCATTTTATGTGATAACGGTTATACATTTTAAATGGCGTGTTTTATAATTGGAGTGGTGTGTAACGATTTGGTATTTTAAATGGGGTCAGCCATTGGGGTCCAACCCACATGAGTTGGGCGGGTTTGACCATCGCCAGCGCAAACATATCGTAATAATGGTATCATTTGACCATTTAACAGTTACAGTTCCCAACATATTCCTTTACATATATAGTTTGATGTCATATATGCCGGATGTTGTGGGGTGTGGCAACCAATTAGGTCATTTTTAATTTTTCCAAAAATAAGGATCACTGGACAAATTAAAAGTTCAAGAAATTTTCCCATTCCAGTGGCCAGATTCTGTGCGCCAAGTCTCGGAAAATTTGTTGCCTCCTTAAGCCTGCCACTTGGCCAATTTTGACCCGAAATTTGACCGCGAATAACTTGACCATACGAGCTCAGATTTGAGTATCATTCACACGATTTGAATAAAGGCAACAAGCACTATGATCTGTTCCTATTTTCTCCTCCATCTGGTCACTTTGATCTTTGAGCTATTATGAGCCATCTTTTACCTCTGAGTGTCTCTGTAGCCACCTGGATCATTCGTCCCCACTGAGGATATTTTTTTCGACCAAAATCATGAACATAATTTGAAGCTATTGTATACATTATATGCACCATAAGTCTCCTGATAGATCACCCTTCCTTCTCCTTCACCTTTGTTCTTTGGAGCCATATACGATGATCCAACACCTGCATCCTCTGCAAACCTGTAGTACAATATTTTCAAACTACATGCTAAATTACATGAACAATTATGACCTGAGCATCACAATACTTGCCATGAGTTTATAAGACATACTCTTTGGTCAAGTTTACATCAAAATAGAAGCATTACCCCTACTACTCATAAAAAGGCCAAAACATCATTATTGCTTTAATAAGCGATGGAAAACACATCATGACTTTGACAATTTAAATCACAACACATGATTTACAAAATGCATCAATGACAAGTTGCCATTTCTAGCAAAATGATTTCTTACTCAACAAAGTGAACCACTAAGAATGTGGTGGATTTTTTTGTTGACATCTTCACTGACCGGTTTTTGCACTGGTGCTTTGTCCTTGAGACATTGCTCTGGATGGAGCCTCCAACACATGGCTCTTTGATGACCACGTATGTTTCAATTATTGCAAAAAGTCTTCTTCCTCCAGACCTGCTTAACTTTTTTCCTTCCCTGATGTGGAGAAGGCCTTTCATGCCTCTTCCTCTTTCTTGCTACTATTCTCTTCTAGCACTCAGCAATCACATGGTTATGTAAACCACAGAAACTACATTTTTTTCTATTCCATGATTTTTTTTCATCATTAACATGTTTGTAATCAAAATTAACTTTATAAGACTAAGGCTGATTATACCTCTCTTGAATGTATCTAGAGCTTACCTTAGCTCTCCCTTTGCAGTGTTCATTTTCATGGGAGGATGGTGATGTGTTCCCACCCTTCTCTTTCCTCAACATCTTCAACAATGTCTTTGAATCTTCTAATACCTTTGAGCACCCTCCTTTTGTGTATCCCAAACCTACAAATCAAGGTCTTTGTACAACCTCTAATGGCTAAGTCATTCCTTTGCCATTAACACAAAGTCCTTCTCCTTTGTAACACATATTGGTAAGGAGCCTCATGCCAGTTCCTGAAATGGGTACCTCCAAATTTCCAATAGAAATAGTGTCATGTGAACATAAAACTGAAGAATGATCAACATTGTTTACCTCAACTATCGATTCTAGAGAAGGTGATGATGGCTTCATTAAGCCTTTGTTGCGCTTCAATTATTCCAATGCCTCTTTCATGTCTTGTAGTTGAAGTTGTAGTCTTTGCTTCTCCTCATTCTCTTCTCGTAGTAGTCTCCTGAATTTTACATTCTCTACTTGAAAGCTTTGACTAATATCCTCATCTAAATGATGAGAGGATGGTGAAGAAGACGAATGTACACTCAAGGGGGTAGATGGAGCATCATCCTCTGCTCTTTTTTTCTCCCATTACTCTCTTGCCATTTTCCGTCATAAGCTGCATAAATTATGTCTACCATTTTTTACATCCTAAGGAAGTCCTCGTACATCTCTTTGTCATCCTCCATTTCCTTTCTTCTTGCACGTTTAATCATTCACAGTTTCAATTCACATCAGCAAGAAGACTGCTCTGATACCTAACTTGATCTGGATCTCTTCAGCTACTGGAATTAACCAAGATCTTTTAATTCTATGATGATAACAAAATTTCATGTGAACAAACATAAAACAACCACGTGCATATTGAAAGAAGAGGAAACATTATGATGATCAGCAATCAAGAACACATACAACATTGATAATGGAGTTCACCCAATGTGGGTTACGTCTCTGGGCCCTAGTGTCAAAATTGGGGAGGTGGCTTCATTAATGTTGCAAGATGATGATGTACATGGTATTTCTTTTTCATTACAAGGATAAATTCCCTCAACCAGAGTGGAATGTCTCTCCACAAGATGTTCATAGGAACTCTCACTCATATGGGTAAATTCCCTCACCAAGAGTGGCATTTCTATCAACGAGACATTCTCCCTATAGGAACTCTCACTCAAATGGGCATTCCTTCAGCATGACAAGCTAATAAAATCTCACAAGATGTGGCATATATTTATCCCTCAACATAATGTTAATCAGGGATCTCAACAAAGAAAACATCATCTCAGCAAAAAAAAACAAAAGCATGACATAATTGCATCATATACCTCCACTCTGATAGATGGCCAAAAATTTGAAAGCTCAGCTGCTGAAATAGCCTGCAACATTCAATTTCTAGAAATGAGTGGTGCAAATTTAACTGTAAACTTGTCCAATTCTGACACTGTCAAATTATGGACCATCAGGAATATTGAAGGTTTCCCCAAAGATTACATCCTGAAGATGGTCAAAAAATTTGCTTCTTGGATGAAGATTCTAAGCACACTACTGCGCTCCTTGTGAAATCATGTGAAAAATGACGATAAATTTGACAACATTCCGCGTCAGTCATAAATTAGCCTCCAAGGGAATCTTTAAGATTCCATAAGATTCCCTAAAGATTCCTTACTACTGGACACTTGCATTTATGCTGCTCAGATGGATATTTTGATTGCATGGTTAGATTCTGGCGAGAAAATGTGCAAAAATGACTATCCACTTGTCAAATTTTGTCACTGGCACCTCTGGACCTCAAGGGAATCTTTCCAGGATCTTAAGATTCTCCTAGTTCAGGATTCCACACCCTCTAAAAATCATGGTTTTTCCATATCATGGTTTCGCCATTCAAGGTTACAACCTCTGCCTCTAGTCGCTGCCCCCCCCCCCCCCCCCCCCCCCGGTCGAATTAACTATAGGGTTGATACACAAGTTCGAGGGTAGATTAAAGAAATTCATGTTTGTTGGCCTCGTGGTAAAGTGCCCAAATTAGGTGGGCAGTGGTTGCTGGTTCAAACCTCCACGTTAGTTATATTTTGAAATCTACGGGTATGAGCTTGGTGTTAACCATAACCATTTTGGTCCCGTGGTTACATTAGTTCATCAATTATCATTTCATGGCATGTGATAATGGTTATACATTTTAAATGGTGTGTTATATAATTAGAGTGGCATGTAACGATTTGGTATTTTAAATGGGGCTGGCCCACATGGGTCGAGCGAGTTCGACTCCTCTCGGCCTTGCCTATGGTGATGATGTTATCGCTTGACCATTTAACAGTTACGGTTCCCAAAAAATGCCTTTACATATATAGTTTGATGTCATATATACTAGATGTCATGGGGTGTGATAGGGGTGGTGGCCCGCCACCCCAATTTGATTTTTGTTATATATAATTATTCTCAGTGGGGGTGGTGGGCTTGGTAGCGCACCGCCTTTTTAATATAGTTTTTTTATTTTTTAAACCAATTCAGTCATTTTTAATTTTGTCGAAAATAAGTGTCACTAGGCAAATTAACAGTTCGATAAATTCGCCCATTTCAATGGTCAGATTCCATGCGCCGTGTCTCGGTGAATTTGTTGCCTTCTTAAGCCTGCCACTTGGCCAAGTTTGACCCAAATTTTGACCACGAATAACTTGACCATACGAGCTCTGATTTGAGTGTTGTTCACACCATTGGAATTAGGGCAACGATCACTATGATCTGGTCCTGGTTTCGCTTCCATCTGGCCAATTTATTTTTGAGCTATTATGAGCACCCTTTGACCTCTTAGGGTCTGTGGAGCCACCTGGATCATGGGGGGTGGACTTAAGCAATCCAAAAGTAATCTTCTACATATCATAGGAAACTATGGAATGAAAAACAACCCTCTACCAGATTCAACCATTTATCTACAACATCTACATTTATTTAAACTTTGAATATAGGGATATTGAGGTCCGCTTCTACCTCAAAGGGGGTGGCACCTCTGAAGTGACTATTGGATGAAGATGAGTCACTTGTGGGAATTTTCAGAAGGATATGAGCAAACTTGTCCATCATCTCATTCCTTTATTGCTCGATGGATTCTTTGAACAACAGTTTGAAAATATCTCCTACTCCCTTTTCTTTCTTTTCTTCTACCATGGGAGTTTGTCAGTGTCGGTGGGGACAGTCTTGCAAGGGCTCAACTAGTTCAAGTGCCAACTCCTTATACCCAACCTCATTAGGGACATGCACAAAAAATTAGAGAAAGAGTAGACCGCTCTAATACCATTGATATGTATTTATAAGGAACGAAATGAAATATAGATATAAACAAAAACACACAGGTATAGTGGAAAAAAGAAAATTAGATCATTAATAACAAAGTACTGAAAATTGTTTACATGCAGAATGAAAATAAACTTGCTCAAACGATAGTAACTTACATCTAAGAATAGATGTAGCTACTACATGCCTTCAGAATTGTGTTACAATGAGGCTCAGAGGCCTATTTATTATGATAAACAATGGAAAGTCCTAAACAACCAAAAATCTAACCCTATGAGATGAAGTGCCAAAATTCTATGGCCCCTGAAGGGGTAAATTAGTACATCAACTTCATGGGGTTGTAACTTTGGCATACGATCCTTGTTTGATGCATACGATACCTTGTTAGAAATATCTATCTGAGGACTAAAACATTTTACTGCAATCACATATGACAAGATATATGTTTTCTATTTTTTCGAAAAAAAAGTTGTTTAGGGCCTCAAAAAGGATACAAAAGTTTAGGACCCGAAAAACTACCAAAAATATTAAATTGTGTTACAATCAAGGAAACTAAATGAAACATTGGTCGGTGTCCAAGTGGAATAGGTGGGTGGGCACCAATATCTAGCTAGATCCTAAACTCTTGTTCAAACATATCTAGGGTGTATGGTTGGATGCCTAGATGCTATGTACACTCCTGGATGCCTAGTGCCTTAATACTCTGGGATTTTTCAAATGCTAGTTTTGCTACTTGAAAAAAAAAATTATGTTACCCGGGTGAAGAACATATCCTGTCAGTTTATAATTGTTTCAACTTCACATTACATGGTAGCTCGATATGTGCTCCATGCAATTCATCCTTAGTTGTGCTATTAAAACCTAGTTTTCGTCCATTTCAGCCAAACTAAAATATACACAAAAACCTCTCCAAGCATAGCCTTGGGTTAAATCCTAAGACCTTGAGGTCTACCAAGTCAATCCATGAGGGACCAACCATGTGTTTCCACATGTTTCTTTTTACACCTCATCATTACCACTTGTACACCACCAATTCATACCAGTTTGACCTTATCTCTAATAGGCAAAACTGCACTCCCATGTATAGTGCTCCTATACCCTAGGGATGGGCCCACCAATGCTATGTATCTTGCCAAGTCATGTTCCACATCAACTGCTACAATGAATAAGATCATGTGGCCTATTCCGACTCTAACATGTACCTGCCATGTGTCACCTTCCAAATTTCCATGAGTGGCCAAAGTTCCAAATCAACATACTACATGTCATGTTTTGTAGCTTCCACATCGTTAGGCTTGCCACCTATCATCCATGTCAACCTGCACGTCATATTAGTGTCATGCCATATCGGGTTGGTGTTCTAGTACCCTAGTATAATTAGTTACCTTAATTCCATCTTAGTATGCACGTCATATTAGTGTCATGCCATATCGGGTTGGTGTTCTAGTACCCTAATATAATTAGTTACCTTAATTCCATCTTAGTTTGCACTAATCCTAGTTAATTTACCGTTGAGAACATCTTATTTGTTTTTATTAAAGAGGGCGAAGGTCATGGTAAAACCCAATTTCCCAGTTATAACAAAATTTTGGTGTTGTTCAATTTTCTATACCGAGTTGCACTATGGGCCCTTCTACCAGTCCCTGGCCTATTGGGCGAGTTCATACCAGACTCCCCGTTAAGGGATTATACCAATCCTTTCTTCCAAAATTAGTTTATACCAACACAAGTTCCAGTGTTATGGGCCCTTCTATTGGTCCCTAGCCTAAAAAATTTATCTATACCGACCCAGGATACAATGCATACCTACAAGGTTCATATTGGTCCTCACCTTCTAGGTGAGTTTGTACTAACCTATACTCCAATTCCATGGGTCGTTTGACTAGTCCTCAGCTTACTAGGATAGTTTATACTGGCCTAAGCTACAATTCATATGCAAAACTCTGACCAAGATGGAACCTTGTTTGAACATATTTACTTTAAACATGTTTTCCTTCTCATTCCTTTGGAGTTTGAAGAAGTTCCATATACCATTAGAAAGGTCTCAGAAAAAGCTATTAAATAATACACCTTTCATTATCATTTTGACAAGATAGGTAGAGAAGAATTTCCTTCAAATATAGGCTACCCAAACTACAAATTCATTCAATCTCTCATGTTTCTTTTGATACTTGACATTGGTTTGGCTCCCCTTAAGATTCCTTTTACATCAATGACACTTCAAAATTTCAAAACACTTCCTTAACATCAATGCCATTGTATTTGACATCAATGAACTGTAGCTTCCATCAATGACTATACAAACATACTTCCAACAATCTCCCCATTTGGCATTAATAGCAACACCACCATACATCTATTAATCATTGATGGTCTTGGGCTAGACTCTTCCTATTTTCCCATTGATTATTAGTTTACTAATGTATTTTTATTCTACCCCTTTGACATCAATATTAAAGGGCATGCAACCCCTTTGTGTTGTTGCATATTCTTTATTTGAAATCCCCCTATCACCAACATGCTTTTTGGATGAAATCAGTGGATCATTTTCCCTTGTGAAGAAGAAATTACACCCATATTTTGTTTAATATATTTAAAATTGTCTCTATGAATGGGTTTAGTAAATATTTCTATAAATTTCTTTTTTTTTGGAATATATTCTAAACTAATAGCAATATCAGAAATTTGTTCTCTGATAAAATGGTATTTGATAGGAATATTCTATTTATTGGAATGCATAACAAGGTTTTTAGAGATATTGATGGCACTGGTGTTGTCACAAATGAGTGCATATGTTGATCACCATTTTCTTGAAGATCCTCAAGATTATCCTTCATCCGTAGGATTTTATTGTAACATGATGATTTTGCATTATGTTTTTCCTTAACTATAAATTGAGAAATGTAGGTTTGTTTCTTGTTGAGCTAGGATACTAGAAAACTGCCTAAAAATACAACTCCACCATTAGTGCTCTTCTTACCAACCCAATGTACATTTGTATAAGCTCTGAGAGTAAGGTATGCACACATTGGATACCACAAGCCAAAAGTTATGGTGCCATATAAGTACCTATTCTTTTTATTGCATTTACATGAGCTTATTTTGGACTTAACTAAAACCTACCCACCAAACCTATTGCTTGCATGATATATAGTCTTGAAATTGTTAAGTAAAGAATATTTCCAATCATGGATCTATACATAGTATGATTTGCTTCTAGAAGCTCATCATCCTTACTGAGTTTGCATGTTTTTTTCATGGGATTTCTCACAGGTGCACAAATTTCCATATCAAACTTCTTCAATATTTATTTAAGATATTTGGCATGAGAAATGAAAATACATTTTTTTTATTGATGAACGTGAAAACTAAGAAAGAAACATATTTCCCCTAGAAAATAAATTTCAAACTCCTTTTGCATGTCAACTTAAACATTTTTTCCCATAAAATCAGCATCACTTCAAAAATTATGTCATCTATGTAGACAACGATGACCAACATGTTATCATTCTCAACATTAAGGTAGAGGTTACTATTTGTTTCCCCTCTCTTCAAACTTTACTGTTGAATATTTCTATCTAACCTAAAGTACCAAGCCCTAGGTTCTTACTTCAACCCATACATATATTTCTTAATCTGCACACATAAACCTTATTTTTTGATAGATAATATCCTTCTATCTACTCAATATATACCTCTCATTGTATTTATCCATTTGGAAATGATGATTTTAAATCTATATAACTAACTTAAAATCCATTAAATCTTTCAAAGGAAAAGGCAATTCATATTCCTTCAAGTGTGAATAGTAGAGAAAGTGTTTCTTTAAAGTCAATGCCTTCAACTTGTGCATATCCTTTACACATAATTCTTAGATTGTTCCTGAATACTTGTTCATCTTTATTCAACTTATTTCTATAGACCCACTTTGTTCTAATCACATTCTTTTCCTTTGGTCTTGGAACATGCTCCAATGTTCCACTCTTCTCGATTTGACCTACTTCTTCATTCATGGCCTTGACCTAATGTTTTCCTTGACTAGCCTGAGAAAATTTTTGGGGTTCCATTAGGGTTAGCAGGGCCAAGTTAACATGATTTGTTGTACCAACAAGATTTCTTCTAGTTTGAACTCCTTATTCCTGATCTTTAATATTTTAGGTATCTGGATGATTCTTTTGGGTATACTTGAAAGGAGTTTTGGATGCAGTGGCTTAACTTCTTCCTATTATTCCTCTTCTTTCTCTTCATGAACCTTCCAATTTTATTCTTTATGTTGTTCTTGATTTTCATTTGGTTGTGGATGGGTTGGAGGAAACAATTTATCTATTCTTAGATCAATACTTTCAACAACCTTACATGTCCTTTTTTGCAACATCTATTTCCCTTGCTTCTAGATGCATATCCAAGGAAAATTCCTTTCTTAGTTTTAGAATAAAATTTCCCTAAATCATATTCATTTATCTTAATGTAGCATTTTCTTCCAAACACTTAGAAAATTTTGACAATGGTTGGTCTGCCTTTCCATAATTCACAAGGTGTTTTTGCTTGTTCACCCTTATTTGTGCTTTACTCAAGATATATATTGTTGAGTCAATTGCTTCTCCTTGTTTGCAATTTTCCTTCTTTGTTTCTTGTCTATTTATTCCAGATGTTAATTCATAGCTAAAGAAAATTTTCTTCTTCCAATTTATGAGCTATAATGGAATTGTCTTCAATGTGTTTAGTAATGATTATGCTTCCTAGCTATCCTCCATTATTTTTTCTTGATTCACATACAAGCCTCCATTTTACCTTCATTTTTGGTCTACGTGCCTCTCTTTTGTGACCCTCACTATAGGAATTATAATTTCAAGAGACATTTTCTTTGTAATAGCTTGTATTGCTACAATTTCTAAATCATCATCCTTCTCTTGTAGTTCATACTAAAATACATTCTCATATTCTTAATGTGACATGATATGTCACAGCCTCTCACTTTTTGTTTACAGATGAGATATATTAACACTCTTCTCCTTTACCTTCATTGAGGACATATATATTGTTAGAAGTAGCAGTTTCCATTGTCACTAATTTCTAGTTCTTTCTTTTCTTATTTCACATCCTTTATAATTGAATGTGACCTCATGACCTTTATTAGCCATATGACTTACCCTTATAATATTGTTCTTTAAACCTTCAAAAAATACGACATCTTTAGCTTTATCAATTTCATTACCAAGGCATTCCATAATTTTTCCCATTACTCTAGTCGATGCCTTATTTCCAAGAGCGACACTACCACTGTTGACCTTCTTTAGAGAGATAAATCTAGTTTTATCTCTTTTCATATGGAGAGAACATCCACTATCTATATACCATTGGAGGTCTTCATTTTGAGCACATAAAGCTATACTACATTCCTCTTGTTAATCCTACTTCCTTTTCCATATTTTCTCTGTTCTTTGATTTTTTTTATGAAAACATCTTCTTTTTGTCTTTGATTTAGGGGCCTCAATATACCACTTCTACAATCTTTAGTTTTCTTCCAAATTTTATGCCGTTTGTAGTATTCAATGCAATCCAATAAGGGAGAAAAAGAATTACTTTCTCTAATGCCATTTGACTACATTCTTATGGGTTTGTTATATAGCTATTCATGGAAGCTTTGAAGGATTTTCTTCTTCCATACTCTTTTATTACATAAGCTCTATAATAAACTTCTTTGTGACCAAAGTTATTAGAAATAAATAAATATCCATTAAATAAATTTGAGTACCTTTATATGAACCTGGCCTTCTTGGAGGATTTGATCCCTTTGAGGGAGCTATCTTGATTTGGTTTCTTGCTTGAAGAAATTTAGACTTTTGCTTCTTTCTTGTTCGATGTCTACCTGTGGAACTTAGGTTCTCACTTTATTTTATGTGGCCTCTTTCCTTGATAGGCTTATTAAGTATTTTAACATTGATGTCTACCTGTGGAACTTAGGTTCTCACTTTATTTTATGTTGCCTATTTCCTTGATAGGCTTATTAAGTATTTTAACATAGCTCTTGTGTTCTTCCTTGCATATTATTGAGCTTGATTAACCAAGACCAATTTTATTGATAGGGGATTTTGATTGTTGAGAATACATTATAAGGTTCTGGTACTCTTATCTAACTTCAAATATTGATTTAGCTAATCATTGAATTTGTGTAGATAATTTTTCAAGGAAACAAGATCAACTTCCAATTTATCACAATGACTTTCTCTTTCATTCTCTTGGATTTCCATTACGTCTTCAACTCTTCTAGCTTATTCTAGATAATTTTTTAGGATGACTACCATTTTCTTTGTCTCATTAAATTTATGATCCTTCTCTTCAAATTCTTGTAATAACTTCTTTTGTCTTTTGTTTTTTATTCTTAGCCTCCTTTTTAAATAAGAGATAATTTTCCTTCTAGAATATGCATACTCATTAATATCTTCTTTTGAAACAGATCTCTCTAACTCAATGTACTAAGCCCCCATGGTCGTGAGTAGTGATTAATTTATATCATTATCAGATGCATAGCTACCACTATCTTCAAATGAGCCACATATTTCCTTTTCACACTTATAAGGTTTTCTCTATTTTTCATGTTCTTCTCTATCAATACAATTTTTTGAAATATCTTGTGGACATCTAGAAACGTGATGACTTATTCTTATATAGTTATAAAAAAATAGCAACTTACTTGCGAATTTCATTTCTTCAGCATATAATACATCTAATATCTTTCTCTGAGACTCTTCTTTTTCATCATATTCTACATATCCATTCCTTTCCTTTTGATCATTTTCATCATCATTTCTAACTACCTTAGTAGTTGTACGCTCATAAGCATGATGACCTATTTTTCTACTGAGTAATTTAAGAAGTGACCTACCTTTTTCTGACCTGTTTACTAGTCTTCTCAAGAGGAGTCATGATATTTAATCATTTTTTAATATTTCAATACTTCTTCATTTTGATATGACTTCTCTATCTTGGTTCCATATGAAATGTACATGTCCTCTCCATCATAGATACATTCCAGTTTATCTATCATTTCTTTTGTAGTGTCACAATGAATTACCTTATCTGAATCTAGTTTTGACAATCCACTCAATATTTACTTCATGGATTTTGAATTATACTTATTTTTCTTCCATCCATCCTCTATACATTTCCATAAATCTAGGTCTTGAGCTAAAAAAAAAATACTTTATTCTTTCCTTCCAAACTACAATACTTGATCCATCAAATAATGGTGCCTCGTCTATGAAAAATTCATCCTAATCAACAATGGTCCATTTGTGATCTAGCTTTAGTGATTAAAATGTTCATAAATAGACCCACTCTTATACCAATTATTGGAAAAATTATTATATTAGATGAGCGAGTGAATTTGTATAACAAACTTTTTTAACTAATTAAAACAATTCAATGCATGAACAAAATCAATCACAACAACAACATAAGAATAAAATAGATATGTTTGAAACTTATTTTATTATAAATTATCATTATGGGAACCAGCCTATTGTTACATTTATTTTACTGAACCAAAAAATAGGAGACACCAATCCCATGAAATTTTTTACTAGCACCAACTAGAAGGAGAAACTAATCCCCTAAAGTCCTTTACTGCCACCAACCAGAAAGAGACACCAATCCCCTAAATTGCTTGACTAGCACCAACTAGAAGGAGAGACTAATCCCCTAATATTTGTAGGCACCAACCTATTATTCCTACCAAATTCCTTTTTCATAACATTTTCAAACTCAGATCCACAGATTTCCAATTAATATTTCTTATACAAATTTCTTGATCTCTAATTTGCTCTTCCTAAAGATTTATTATGCTTAGCATATCACTCCCTAGTTTATATATTTTTGTTTTTCTCTAGCCATATTCTTTAAATGATACTCCTCTAATTTGTGTATGGCTTCCTTCTTTGTATCTTTTAGTTTTCACAAAATATTGGTTTGTATGTTCAAACTTCAACTGTAGACTCTTCCTCATTCATATGTCTTCCATAAACCTCATTCTTAGACTTCTTATACTTTAGGTAACACATATATTCTTTCATATTCTTTATACTATATCACTCTTCACACAACAAAAACACCACAACTGTACCAATTATCATTCCCAAAAAAAAATTAGACTTCACATTCAGTCGCACACTTTCATGATCACACGTATTCCATAGATTTCATTCTCAGATTTCTTTTAGCATACGATGACATAGCACTTCATTTGACTTCTTTATCTCTCTCATTATTCACACACTCCTACAACCATACCAATGACTGCATCAACATCAAAAACCATAACCATAGTAAAAACTTCCCTAGATTGTGATATGTATACTACATTGGCTCAACGGAATCCTAGCAGGGTTGACATGCCATTGAACACAGTCTAGAAACCCTAGATTATTATTTTAATTTCATGGCTAGAAATTTGATTTGGATGACCCACATAATATTTATTTTAATTTTTTTTAGCTCCTCAAGGGCTTAACTTCAAACTCATGAGATCATATAATGTGACCATGTTTATGATATTTTCTGCAACTCTAGGATTTGGGCATGTTGACAACAAAACCACCTCAAATTTATGTGATCCTTCGATGCTTGGATATCCATTTTAGGATTCATAGAGTGCCTACCATGACCCAAGTCTGGGAACACAAACCTATATTCCCTTTCAACTATATCCAAGGCTCGAATTTTTGGATGCGTAGATGATTTATGCAATTCTATATGCTTAGTTCCCTCGTACCGAGCTATTTGTCAATTACAAGTTATGCTACTTGATGAGAATTTCCTCATTTCTCGAGTTAAGACTATTTTGCACTGGTTTATAATTGTTTCAACCTCCTGGTACCCAAGATCCAGGCACTACAACTCATTTCGACTAGGTAACTAGAGAATAAATACCTTCAAAGATAGGCTACCCAAACTACAACTTCACTCAATATCTCATGTTGCTTCTATTGCTTGATCTTGGTTTGGCTTCCCCTGAGCTTCCTTGTGCATAAATGACACTACAAAATTTCACAACACTTTATTTCAAATCAATGAAATTGTATTTGACATCAATGAAAGTACAAAAATACTACCAACAAAGGAATTTACTAGTAAACAAGATGATGATTCCACATATATGGTGATCCTAGAAAAACATCATAAAATTCAAATGGCACAATCTCACATAATATATAAACTTTGAAGTTCATGGTATTGTATTACAAAGGGCACTATTATATAATGCAAATGTCTCATATTTTATTTAATTAACTAATGTTTTGTAGTTGTTGGTGTGGCATCATTGGAAATGTATCGTCTTATGTATCTATGTTAAGATCAATGTCTTTTGGATGCTGCTATCCACAATGAAATGCAATATTGTTATCTTCACCCATGTTCATGAGTAGGAAAAGTTCTCACCTCCATCATGTTCCTCTTGTTCCCTTGGTTGGAGCTTTATGGTGATGAGAGTAACACTAGTTCCACATGAATTATCAATTTCCCTTATCTATGGGATCTTCTAATGTTAATATTGGGTTAGAGTTTGAGGCTTTCAACATGGAAAATAAAAAACTATCTGGTATGATATTTGTTATCATTATGTAAAGGGATTTTGTGGGTGTTACACCACTTTCTCATCTCCTTCTTTGATTTCATGTTCTTCTTATTTGCACGTTGTTTTAACTTGTTGTCTTGAGGTTGATTATCTTTGCTCCATCATTTCTCAAAGAGATAATATTTTCTTTACCTTTCTTTGGTTATAACTAATTTCCTACCCAAAAATATTTTGTACCCTTATGTTGGATTCTTTTCTCAATATTGACATAATAATGGTAAGAAAATCCTAATGGAGAGATGTCTATAAACATCATATTTTTTGGATAAATGTTTACAGGCCATTGTAATATTTTAGAGCTAAGTCTCACATAGTGTTTTGAATTCCTAGTTGTGTACATAGTGTATGAAAGGTCACAATGTACTATAACACACTCTAGTATTTACCTTGGTGTAAGATAAAACATATGATATAGTAGTCTTTATAGTTTCAATAGGAAGAGACTCACCGAGGGCATTGAAAACTTCCCCCAAATAGGTTATGTTTTGTGCAACTCAAAATCTTCGACAAGTTGTGCATAGTAAGTATGCTAGCAATATTTGACATGGGGAAGGGAATTTAAAAATTAAATGCAATCTTATAATATTTGGAAAAGTTTTCAATAGAAAAATAAGCCTCTAGCGGATTCAACCATCTAGCAAAACCTTTTGCATCTATCTCAACTTTAGATAATGGGATATCAAAATTAACGTATACATTGAAAGTTGTTGTTCCTTTAAAAAAGAAAATTATCCAAGGCACCTTCACTATATTTATTCTTCATCACTTAACTAATTTCTATTTGTCTTTAAATGCCTTGATGATGGATCCTTATGTGGATCAAAATCATAAACATTTCTCTTATCATATTATGGTTTTCTAAATAGCAATCCAAACCTTCATTGGTGTTGGAAGTTATGAAGGATCTGAGCTAAATGGTCCACCATCTCATTACTTAGTTAGATAATGGATTCCTTAAGGAGCATATTAATAATATATTCTACATTATTTTCATTATATACTTCATTCTACATAAGGTTTGATTGGGTCACTGAGAGAATTCTTCACCAAGTTTAGTCAGTTTGGGGGCCAGTCACCTATACCTTAAGCTTGTTGGAACAATTAAGAACAAAATATAAAAGTGAACATATTGCTTCTATATCACTAATTTAGATTACATTTAGAATGGAATGAAAGAACATAACATATAGTATATAAACTAGATTATTACCATGAAAGCCAAATTATAAAAATGGACCAGATGTTGAAAAACACTACAATGCATGTAACCATACACAATGGTTAAGATGATGGTAGGATTCATAAGAAGACACGTGATGTCTATACTCATTAGTAAAAACCCCATTATAAGAGGCTAAAAGTAGAAATGATCATACTGCCAAAACACTAAGAGTTAAAAACCTTAACCTTTGGAGCTAAACTGGTGAAAGGGTTTTCGGCTCTAGTGAGCTTATTTGGCACATGAAATTCTATTGCCATATATTTTGCATAAGAACATCAATTGGGGCATCCTTAGAATCACTATTAAAATTATTATATGCTCTACATGTTTTGTAGGTTTGGCCCTTGTAGATAGAGATGCCATTAAAATACCAAAAATCCATAAAAAGCGTTGAAGTTTCAAGACCTAAAAAAATCTAATAAAATTAAGACCAAATTTAAAAAGATATATTTTAATGCCCTAAATCACATAAATTACGATGGTTATATCAAAATAAATATACATGATCGAATTGTCACATAAAACACAACTATAAAAATATAATCAAAACATCCAACAAAGATATAATCAAAACATTCAACAAAAATATAACCCAAACTCTTAATTCTCAACACAAGTTAAATCCATAAAACGACTAGCTATAACAATTATATAAAATATTTACAATTCACCTAAGAGACGCAAGTGATAGTATGGTGCAAGTTATTTTCAACACAAGTCCCTTTTGGCATATGTTGTATTCTACCACATAAGATTTTAATGCAAGTCACTTTCTCAAGTGGGATCCATTTAAAATAGCATGTATAATCCATATGAGCTTGCAATGCAGAAGTTAAGAAAAAAATTCATCAATATAGTAGACCTTATAAATCTAGCTATTATTATATGACATTGTTTCTTTTCATATAAAATAAATTGTTAGAACTAAGTATGTAACACGTGTACTTAAATTACAAGATTTTCATTTCATATAAGATAATATGGGATGATATGGGATGGGCACAAGGCACAGGAAGAGAGAATCTCACTGCACCCTCACGAAAATATAGGCCACAACATGGCATATATTCCCCACCAAAATAATTCACATCAAGTAAAAATGTGTAGGAAGGGACACAAGGTTTATAAACGGAGTAAATGTCTCATGAAGACAATATGAGATATGGAGGTGGTAATTTATGAAATTAATTTCCTTGAGGATCCTAAAATGATGGTTGCATATGACGTAATATTGATATTGATATTAACATTGTTTCATTCTATCAACGAAAGAAAGTTTTTTTTTAATGGAGTGTTAGGCTTAAGACGGTCTATGTGTTTCGGAAATTTATTTTCTCATAGCCTATGCTTATCTATAGGAAGAATTGGGCCCTATTAGCATAGTTCCTCTTTATAGATCCTTAAACTTGAATTATTTTGGAGTAGAAATTTATGTGAATTTGAGTTTTCTGGGGTTTAGGTGGGATTTGTAAAGCCTTTCATAGTGCTTCTCATAGTCGAGAGATCACTCAATACACCAAGGGACTCCTAGTCACTAGCAACAAAAGAATTCATCCATACAACATGATTTCCATTTATCAATTGATATCCAAGTCATTATGTACCTCATGAGATTGGCATACTCAACACATAATTGGAAGTGCATGCAACATTAAGCTAAAAGTAGTCCATAGTCTTTATATCTTGTTGCTTAGTATATTTTTAATTAGATATATATTTTTAATGAATCTATCTATCAAGATTTATCCTTTCCTTCTTCACTCATCATCTCTACTCTCATCCCCTTATATTTTGTCGGGTTGAGACAACATTCCCATTAACTCCTCTATTTTTTTGCTCCTCTCCTCACTGTTTTCCTCTCATCATAGCTAGGAAACAATAGAATATTATGGTATGTAGTCCTCTTATATTCCTATATCTTTTGATTAATTCATTCTTGACACCATTCCCTATAAGTGAGATTGCTCCAAGAGGGGCGTTGGTGGTTGGGGAGATTACAACCCTCAAGCACGCTATAGAGCTCACTCCTTTTTGAGAAGATATGACCAACAAACTCTATTGGCAATAGGAAATTCAATATATTGAACATAAAATTATGTAATACCAGAAAAAATTCACTCAAACTCAAAATTTATGGTTTGTAGTATCAGACTAGGTACCATATTTACGCAACTCTCACAGCCGACAAAATCAATATTTACACTTAATTGATCTCTATTTGCACATTAAACACCTATTGGGAAAAGTTTAATTCGTGAGAAATGACACCTGGGATGAATTACTCCTCTACATGGAGGAACATCAGTGTTCTTTTAGGATATGGATGAGCACATATACCATTTCGAGACAACAATACTTAGGGATAAGAAGGAAGCTCCCATACAAATCCTAGAATGATCAATGAGCACTATCATCTCTTAATGTCTTTCTTATGTATGTGGGTCACTAGAAGTGGTACCTTATCCAATATGGATCTCTAGTTTAATGTTTTTACATGTTTTAGCAACTTCGTACTTTAATGTTAGCCCAAGGTTTTGTACTCATGATATCCATATTGTAGATACTATTCAATTCATTTTGAAGTTATGGATTAAAACTCTCAAATTTTTCTTTTGGTCTAGTTTCTAGATTAGCAAGCCAAGAAAATTTGGGAGAATGGGTATATTTATATGATGTATATGTTTTCTTAACTAATATAATAAGTTAAGCTTACAAGAAAAGAAAGGGATAAATTGGTGGCATTAATTATATATTTGTACTGAAGTTTTAAGAATATTATGTGAATATAAAAAATAATTACTTTTGAGCACACTAGTATAGGTTTATCTTAACCATGGATCAAGTGGCAAGATGGACCGAATAATTTGAGGTACAGACCTCCCTTAGAGTGCAAAATTTGAAAAAACTATTTCCAAGTCTAGAGATTTGATCTCTATCCATTATATATATATATATATAGAGAGAGAGAGAGAGAGAGAGAGAGAGAGAGAGAGAGAACTTAAATTGCATTTTTAAATGCATAAATGGATTCAACGCCATCAAAATTTCAAAGTGACCAAAAAATATACTTGAAAATGGGAAAAATATATACAATAATGAGACCACTTGAAATGGTTTATCCATAAAATTTTACGTTTTTCAATCACTTTATATCAAAAAAAATAAAAATTAATAACCATATATAATATATACAGTGAACATTGAAATATTTTACTTCATATTGTATTTGGAAATATTTTGTTTATGATGAACATTGATGTTTTTTATTATTTTTAATATCTTTAAATTCCAAATATTAATTTTATATTAAGATTTGAATGAATTAAGAATCTCCCTCTTGTTACTCTTATTAGGGAGCAATTGAAATTTTTTCCTCTAAATTACTTCTTCTCTTTGAGCATTGAAATATTTTATTTTAGTCAACACTATTTTTTATTTTTATTTTACTTTTTCTCTCTATAATTTATTTAAGCATTTTAAAAATATATATATATATACATCTTTTTCATACTAAAAACTAAAGGTATAATATTTTTTTAGTTTTAATTACTTTATCTATTTTTAAGAGTTAATATAAAACTATGTTACTTTATATGAACATTTATATATTCTATTTAAGGTTTAGAGTTACATATTTTTAGCACATTATCAAAGTGGATCATACTATCCACCGATATAGATCCATCTTAACCATGTATTGAAAAAACACCAAGAGAGATCAAATCTCTTTATGTGCGTATATCAGATCATACTATCCACCAATATAGATCCATCTTAACCATGTATTGAACAAACACCAAGAGAGATCAAATCTCTTTATGTGTGTATATCTTTTAAAGTGCAGTATATATTCATTGTTTAAATTACATTTTTAAATGACAAATGGATTTATGCATGTGATATATTTTTATCACATCTTCAAAGTGGCTAATAATATCAACCAATATAGATCCACCTTAACCATGTATTTAGCAAGCACCAAGAGAGATCAAATCTCTTTATGTGCACATATCTTTTAAAGTGAAATGTATATTCATTGTTTAAATTGAATTTTTAAATGATAAATGGAGTTAATGCATTGTAAATCTTTAGTTGATTGAAAAATATACATAAAAATTAGCCAAAATGTAAAATAGTGAGAATACTTTAAATAACCATATATATAGTTGACATTGAAATATTGTAGTTAACATATGCATTGAAATATATTATTTATGGACAACATTGTAAACATTAAAATTATTTTTTGGTGTTAATATATTTTTAAATGTAAATATTTTATTTTTTAACCGTAATTTCCACATTAAAATGTTTTTTTCATTAATAATGGTACTCAAATATGATAATCGAAAGTTAAAAAAAAAAAAAAATAGTATGAGGGATATATGTATCATCTAATTCAATATACCACTTTACAACATTACCGATCAAGTTGAAGAGGGAAGAATATGAAGGCACACACTCTTGAGGCTAGTGTTCCCATTTTCATTATATCTTCTCATGGCATCGTCACAGTTTTCCTAGGAAAAGCATCTTATCATCCTATGCCGAGAGTGGTCACTTCCCCACGGATGTAGACAAAGTCCTTTTGATATGTGTGGATGTTGGAGAGTATGTGTTCTCAAGTCTTTGTGGGTGTATCCCCTCTACTAGAAACCACAACTCTTCCTCGTGCTGACTGCCATCTTTTGTTTTGGTAATTCCTTCGCACTACTCTTCATTACTATTATTTCCTTTGAAATGTTATTTAGATGCATGGAGGCCTCGAAATATTATAAGAGTATCCTCTTCCTTGTTGGGTTTGCAAGCATATTCCACCTCTACTCTTGCCCCTCCCTTCCAATAGGCTATAATCTCTGCAAGGCCAACATCAGCTTTACCCCCTAATTTTTCACAGTTGGATTCTAAATTGGTGGTTTCTTATATTGAGGCACAATCTAAGATATGCTCACTCTTGTGAGGCTCCAGTAGAGCAATCCACTTTTAGGTTTTCATAAAAATCTTTAGTGGGGATTCTAAGCTCATTTGGGTTAATAGCTCATCCTCCACATTATCTATTAGACTATTCATTAAATCTTCTTGGGGCATACCAAACTGTTATTAAAGTCTACAATTTAATGAGAATGTTTTGGTAGATTCTTCTAATATGGAAGACTGTAACATCAGAAAAGACTCTCCCATTATATTAAATTCAAGACTTCTAGAGATAGCTCCTATTACAAACTCCACCCTGTGTCCTTATGTATCCTTTAAAGAAGCAACTCAAAGGAAGACTACAACCACTATAGCCCAGCCTCAAAATATTGAGGGCCCATATTATAGTTGAACAAATGGAAAATATTCCTCCAATGTAAATAAATCTTCCATAGGTTAACTCCTTGTTCTTTGTCCTACAAACAAAACAATGTCATTTGCATATTTAATGGATTTTGGCCCAAACTAAAAGCACTCATTAAATGGATTGCCACAACTTGTACTTATGATTTTGAATTTTTTGTATACTCCAAATGATTCTTTATAGTTTAGTATGAAAAACAGAACCTTGGACATAGATTATGCTTTAAATGCAGGGCTGTGGTTTTGGGGAAGCGTCAAGATTTTCACTACTCCTTGGTTCCTGGAGTTTGATGCAAACTCTATGGTGGTATCCATGATGGCAGTTTGGGTTAGGCTCCCAAATCTTCCACCCCCATTCTAGCATCACAAATCTATTTAAGATATTGGAAACACATTGGAAAAAGTAAAAAAAGTGGATATGGAAAGACCAGAAAATGGTATCTTCACATATGCTAGAATAAGTGTGGAGATCAACCTCGACAAAGAACTTGTCTATCACATAAATTTGAAGCATAAATTTTTGTATTGGTCATAAGTTTTACACTGTGAAAATATGGCATTTAGGTGTTGTATTTGTTATCAGACGATCCATTTACAACATTCATGTCCCTAGGGAAAGAAGAATCCCAAGAAGAAGAAGAAACCAACAAATAAAATAAAAGGATGGCAATTCACAGAACAATGCCCCTCTGAGGATGAAGAAGAAGATAAGAAAGAAAGCCACACAAGATAAGATGGAACCAATGGAATAAACTTGTTGGTTGATTTCCAAGAAAGGGGTTCCACAGTACAACAAACCACTGACATTGTGCATCATGTTGAAAAGGATCATGAACACTCTATGACATTGGATGGATCTAGTGGCTCCAAAAGAGCACATGCATTAGAAAGTTTAGATTCTGACAAGGAGGCTCCACGTGAGAAACTAGATTTGGCATTGGTTCTTTTTTAACCAAATTCCCATGGTTGAAAAAAGGTGCACAAACGAAAAGGAAAAAGAGAAAAACTTTGCACTAGTCAATCATAACTTTCTACACATTTTTTTATTTTTTTTCCTGAGGCATAATGTATGATGAACCCTCATGCAGTTGCAACACTGAGTACCCTTCTTTCTCATTCTATTGACCCTGTAATGGATCTCAGTTACATACACACTAGATGTGTTTGCAAAGTGTAATTTTATTTTCTATTAATAGAAATTTTTTTCTTGGGGAAAAAATGAGGGAATGTAATTTTTTCAGTAATTAATATGTTGTTTGTAGATGGCATGTAAAAGTAATATTATTAATGTTACTTATCTATAATTCATTCTATGTTCAATTGACATATGATATTTAAAAAATATTTAATTGGATAAATAAATAGCATCATCCATAAATAAAATATTTCAATGCCCATATTAAATAACATAATTTAATATCAGTTTTATATAGAGAAAAATAAAATAATTTAAATTTAAAAAAAAAAAAAACAAAACAAAACAAAACAATTTTCATTCTCCATGCAGCTAATTTAATTTATTATTCCTAATATGGAGTTGATATATAACATTTAGAAAACACTAATAACAAAAAAGGGTTTAAACTGGATTATAAATCGAGTATTTCAATATGCAGGATGAGCAAAAGATTTTAACATCAAATATATATATATATATATATATATATATATATATATATATATATATATATATATATATATATATATATATATATATATATAAGTGATAAAGAGCGAGATAGTTAGTCTTCCATTAATAGGTGCCTTCTAGTTCAAGGTACGGGGTAGATTTATAATTTCTTTAATGTTTAATATAGAGTTGATATGTAACATTTAAACTAAAATATTTTAACATCAAATATATATAAAAGTGATAAAGAGCAAGAGAGTTAGTATTCCATTAATAGGTGCTTTCTAATTCAAGGTACGGGGTAGATTTTCAATTCCTTTAATGTTTAATATAGAGTTTATATGTAACATTTAAACTAAAAATAGTATTGATAAGTAACATTTTAAAAAATATTAATAGCAAATATGGCATGTTTCTCAACACAACATAGATCCATTCTTAACTAGGATCTATCATGAATCAAATCTGTGTGGGTGCAAAAAAAATTACAAGAGCCTTGCATCTTGAAAGAATTGATCCCTATCATAAGTTAATATGGATTATCTTGGTATATATTTAAATGCGTGTCAATATTACTTAGCCTTGTATATTGAAATACTTTTATTACTATTATTAATATTTTTAAATGACACTATTAATGTATACTAAGAATTGAATGAGTTACACATATCCTTCTTATGACCCTTGTTAGGAAGTAATTAATTTTTTTTACTTTCAATTACTTCTTTTTATTGAGCATTGAAATATTTTATTATGGACAGCTTTCAAATATATTTTTTTACTCTATGAATGAAACTAGTATTGAAATAAAAAGTCCTATATTGTAATATTTTTAAAAATAATAAGAATTATGCATCTTTCTCATATTCAAATGTCAAAAAATAAGATTTTTTTTATTGCTTTTAATTACTTTAAAAAAAGTTAATATGAAATTAAGTTACTTCACATAGATATTTTATTTTCCTTTTAATTGTTTTATTACAAAGGTAATATAAAAAGAGGTTACTTCACATGAACATTGGAATATTTTACTTTATTGTTGAGAGTGACAGTAATATATTTTTTTCACTTATCTTCCAAACTGGGTTGTAATATCAACGAACACACATCCATCAACTCTAGATGTATCAAGATCTCAGATGGACCAAATCTTTCAACATGCAAACATTTTCTTGATTTCCTTTGCACTCAAGCAATTTGATCTCTCTACTCTCGGTTGAAAATAATTTTTCACTTGTTTTTCTACATGTCAACTCCATATTAAACATTGAAGAAATTCTCTCTCTCTCTCTCTCTCTCTCTCTCTCTCTCTCTCTCTCTCTATATATATATATATATATATATATATATATATATATATATATATATATAAGTTACAACCCACAACAAACTTATTTATTATTATTATTATTATTATTATTATTATTATTATTTAAATATGTATAGACTCCATATTTAGAATGGAATAAGTTACATGTCTCACTCACAATGGAAAGTGAAAATATATATTAAAAAAAAATGTTTTTTTCTTTTTCTCTATATAAAGTGATGTTAAATTATGTTATTTATGATACATAGTAAAATATTTTTTTGTTATTAAAATATGTATATTTGAAATGTTACATGTTAAATGAACATAGATTGAATTACACATCATGTAGTGAAGGAATATATTAAGTAATGGAGGAATTTCATATCTCCATTATACCAAAAGGCACTAATTTTGTTTTTGTTTTTGCTTTTGTTTTTGTTTTTGTTTTTGTTTTTGTTCACTTTCAATCGCTTTATCTTGCTATATAAAGTTTGATGTAAAATTAAAGTGGAAATTGAAGTTTTTAAATGTTACATGTCAAGTAAACATAGAATGAATTTCAAATCATGTAGTATTAAGCAATGAAGGACAATATTAAGTAGTGAAGGAATTACATATATCCCTTATACTAAAAATAATTGCTTTCTCAATTACTTTATCTTTTCTACATAAAGTTTGATATAAAATTAAAGTGGAAACTAAAAAAATTTATTAATGACTGACATTGATTTTTTTTGTTATTAGTATTTCTTTAATTTGCTAATTTATTAATGTAAGAATTATTTTATTATTTTAAAATGTATTCACTACCTGGAAACATCTCCCCATAAAGCCTCTTATGGCACACCAACAAGCATAGTATAAGGAGAGTGGGATTATTCAAGTGTTATTTGAAGTGATTTATGATTTTTAGAGCATGTAGTTAGCCGTGGTATTAGCCCATGGTATTGTAACAAATTCTATTTGCGGATTAAGCATCTCCAAAGTAAAGTGGAGCTAAATCTCCATTATTAAAAATCAAGTTTCATGTTTTTTTAAATATATATGTTGAAGTTATATATTAATTCTTCAATTTTCCCTTGATATGGTGTTAATCGAGTTAGGGAGAAGGAGATATGGATGCAGGCTGCTAGGGGATTTTAGACATTCATGGTTGATGTGCAATGGTTTTTGGGTGTGGTTTAGGTGCATTTCCCTTGTTCCCTCATAGTTTTACAATATGTATCCTTTCCTGGTGGTCCCTCTTCTATATCCTTTCCTGGTGGTCCCTCTTCTATGTTTAATGAATTTCACATCACTTTCCTCAACTCTCTTTGCTCCATATGGGATTTTGTCTTGTTTTGGCTCTGGTTCCTTTTATGGTCTATAGGGGGTTCCATTTTATGGGGATTTGAGCTAACAAGTCACTAATATGGCATTAATCATGGGGGGATATATTTCCCAAATATTCCCCTGCCATCTTCAGAATCTCAAGTTTTTTGAGCAAAGCGATTGTTGGACATTTTTGTTCCTCTCGGTGCCACTATCAGTTGTTTAGCAGGTGTGTCTCCACCTATTTCATGTCATCCACTAGTGTCCTCTTCCTTGGGTCTTATCACACACAGTGGGGTTGGGATTGTACCTTATGTTGTGGTTTCAAGCCCGTGTCCTTTCCCTCTAGCTTCAAAAGGTTTTTAAAGTTTTTAAGCCAACCCTTAGTGTTTCAGCTTTCATTCATCTTTGTTATCTCCTTTCATTCCTTCTAGCCCTATGGATATAATTTTTGTTCCCTTTTTCTTGGCCCCCTTACCATTTCATCTGAGGATCAAGTATATTGTGAGGGTTTTCCTTTTTCAAGGGTTTGTTCAAAAACTCAAACCCATCTCATCCATCTAGATCTCCTTAGTCTAAAAGTCTTGATTTCTCAGGTGCCAAAGGATGGCTCTCGTTTTATAGGTAAGGATGCTAGGAGCTCTAGCCAGGAGACATTGGCTAGGTCAGAGGAGGGCCCTTCTAAAAAAGAAGGTGGTCCTTCTCTCGGAAAAAGGAAGAAGAGTCATTTGGTCAAGAAAATAGAGAATCTTTAGATGGCCTCAATATTGGGTTTGGATCTAATTATTCAACAAGAAAATATTTTAGTTAAAAATCTCTGGTGGGAAGGACTAGTGGTCGTAAATTTGGCCTCCCTTTTTTAAATGAATAGGTGGAATACTTGGTGAAACCTCTAAAGAAATGCCCTATATTTATTTAGGCCCTCGCAAAGGGCTAGGTCCATTTGAATTTCCAAGATGGGGTGGATATCAAACTAATCGAAGGTAAGGTGATGAATATTGACTCCTCGCCAACCATTTTTAAGTAGTAGGCTCCCCATTTTGATGCTAGGTGTGAGAATACCAACTCGACGCCAATCTGGATTTGTATTGTGGGTCTCCCAGCTCACATATGGCATGATCAATTTTTCTGGCATGTTGGTAATCAGTTGGGATCCTATTTGGAGCATGACACATCTTATATAACTTTAGGTGACACCTCAATGGTCCGTATTCTAGTTATTGTGGATATAAGAGGGGGGTTCCTAGTGCGATGAACCTTGGTCCTTGGATGGACCTAATCTTGATGGATTATGAGCACATCCCATTTTGATTTCGACATTATCAACAACATGTTCATAATGGGAAGGAATGTGTCCTTTCTATGAATACGAAAGTGCATCACATTTTGTGTGCTTAAGTTGAGGATGTTTTGGACTTGGTTTCATATTCCATGGCATCATCTCCTTTGGTCTCATGTTATGTTTCTCTTGATGCTAGTGTAAAGGTTCACCCTTCTATTTTAGTTTCGGAAGGATTGCACACCAAATCCATTCCTCCAACCCCATTGCCTCCAACTGATGAAGGGAGAGGAATAGTGATGTTGACAGCCTATCAGAGGATGGACTGCATGTGGAGAAGGATATTTGGGCCATAATGTAGCAGAAACAAGACCATCGGGTGGATCCCTTTTAGCACATACATGAATTATAATTTTTGTTTTCTCTATAGATGTTAGTTTCCATTTATGGTCATTGATTTCTTCCTTGATTAGACAATGCACGATCTATATATTTCAGTTCACTTCTAACAGTGATTCATGGTTGTACATGGTGTACATTATTACATTTTTATTGGGCCCACTACCTTCTTATGCATTCTATCTATATCGGCACAAGGCTGAGTTTTGTGTGTTTTTTGGGATCCCTAACATGATATTTTATTGTAATTTATTAAAATAGTTTTTGGAGGAATGGTTTTTTTCTTGAAATAATGTTTGTAATTTTTCTATAGCTCTCAGTTACTTTCTTATAATACACTTAGGTAGTGTATATGCAAAGGGTAATTTTCTTTTTCCATATATGAATGAAACTATGTGTCTTTTTCCTAAAAAAAAATTAAAAGAAAAATAAAAAATAAAAACTTAATGTTGACAAGCTCGTGTGAATCCAAATGATCGAAAATTCAACCCCCCAGCATATCTCACCAACCAAACCTAAAAAAAATAATAATAATGGCAATAATAATTTAAAATAAAGTTATAATTTAGTTAGTATGTATGATTTTTTTAATTGTAGCAACATGAAATGTATAGTAATTGTTTTGATGATTATTATGGATTGATGTCTATTGATGTTTATTAGACATTTAATTTATATGGCTACACTAGTTATAGTTGACATTTTTTTTATTTAGAAAATATTTTATTTCTATTTTAAAAGATAAATGTTTCAACTCAAGATTGAGCATGGAAGGAATTACATATATCCCTCGTATTGGGTTGCAAAATGTGCCTCTAAGCACAACAATGAAATTATAGAGAGAAGGTGTTGTAAAACATATCCATCCTACTAGGTTGTAGAATGGACCTGTTCACCACACTCATATTTAATCATTTCAATTCGAATTACAAAATTAAATTTAAAACATGTATTTTAGAAAAGTTAAAATGTCTAATATATTTTAAAATAAAAAATAAAATTAATAATCTTTAAATATAATTTAGATCATTTATCTAATTATATGTTTAAATTTTGTCATTATGGCGAGATTCTCTCTACAACTAAGTATGCAAGAGATGTTCTCCTATAATGTTACATTAAAAGAGACAAAACAATAACTACACTTAAAAACTAAAAAATGCTAATAACCAAAAAAATATTTACAAAACATAAATAATAACAACAAAAAATCTTTCATTGTGGAACACAAATATTACAACAAAAAATATTTCAATGTGGAGCATAATTCCATCTTCAGCTTAGATATATGGAGCGGTCAAATATTTTGAGGTGCAAAACTTTTTCAAGCTTTTCACTTTAAAAGATGTTTTCACCTTGGGAGATTTGATCCCTCTCAAGCCTTGAAAGTTGGTTTTTGTTATCATAAAAAAGAAAATTAAAAAATATATTTTAAAATGTTAAAATGTAATGCAAAACTTATGTGCATTTCTTTGAAAAAATATTAATTTTTTTTAAAATATAATTGAGATAGGTGATATGAATGTATGCTTTATTTTTTCATTTTTGTAAATAAACATTGTGTTGATAAATTAGAGGTCAAATTACTTATATTCCCTTTCTATCATTGCCTTCCATTTGGGAAACCAGACTAGTAGAAAAATAAATAAATAAATAAATTCGAACCAAAATAGACCAATTAATAGAAAATACAAGTTGCACAAGTATATCTAGCTAAGTTGGCTTGGAAATCCAAGCACATCCAAAAGAAAAACCTAGTTGGCTAATAAACATCTAGATCTAAATAAACAAGATGACACATGCCCCAAAAAGAGATGTAAGATAGGCCATAGCAGGCTAACCGGAAGATGAGGCATCAATTGCAGCTAAGGGGTCTCTTGGAGAGACTTGACCTTGATTTTTCTAAAGGAGATTCTCAACCAACGAAAAGTGATGGGAAATTTGATGGGTCTCTACATAATTTCTAAGAGAAGGGCTAGGAATCTTGCCATAAGAGGTGAGGGAAGCCACCTTCATAATGGAGAAAGTTTGGTAAAATCCAGGTTCAATTGAGCATGCAGAAAGGCCACCTACAGAGACAATGAGCTAGAAGAAAAGCATAGTAATGTATTTGGATGCAAGACCATTTCTCCACCTTAGAATGGGCATGTAGCATCCCAAGGGTGGAACTAAATGTCTTAATGGTGATCCAGATGATGTGTGTTGAACTCCTAACCTCCTTAGGGTGATTGAGGTTGTGGAGAGGCCATACCCCCATCCTTCGCTAATTTTTTCCAGCAGCTACACCCCAATCGCAGGGACTATATGCTTAAATTTAAATATTTCAAATTAAATCACAAAATAAAGATAAGAATTGAGAAAATTAAAATATAATGTGATATTAAAATTAACTTATTAGTTATTTTTTCATTACCTCAAAATTTCACAATACAACATCCCAATTAGCACAATTCATACTATTATCTGTCTCAATCTACCATGATAGAAACTAGATCTGTTGAATGATAATTTAATAGAAAGTATCAATATAAAGACTCTACTATTGAAAACAACTAGGACTATCAAATATTGAGTTACATGAAGAAGCAAAAGGAAAAATCAAGGCATATTAAATGATCAAGAATATAAGGAGGTTATAGGAGTAGTTTCCCTTAAACTGGTACCAACAAGAGTTGAAGTCTTGATCTCACATTGAAGATGGATTTCCAAGTGAGGAACGTGAGCATCCGAGCTAGCCAAACATGAGCATTGATATCGTTTCACCTGCTTTATTTTGTTCAAGGAAGATATGATATCATTACGGTATTCATGCTTCTCTTTCAAGACTCTACCCAATAAAGTTTTCATTTTCAAATGGAGACTTATAGATTTCAAATATTAATTATGTTTTCGCCTAGTATTACCAATGTCAAGAACCCATTTGGCTACTTCCTCCATGATCTCGAAATTAGATTATGACTAGCAGTCATTAGTGGTTAGGGCCTCGAGTTAGAAAATGTATTCACAGATTTCAAGAGGAATATCATAGTGAAAGATGGTTGTCACTTCTTGGGATTGGGCCTAGGCACATAACCAGTATTTTGGGCCTATGCCCCCTACGTACTACGATTTGAATATTGCACCAATTATTAGTGCTAGAAATGATGTTCTACAAGTTGAGAAAAATGGAGTGAATATTGAACTAGGTAAAGATAATGATCCTATGCAAGATGATGACATTAATAACATAGTTCCAAATGATGGGACAAATAAATTGATCTAAGACGTGCTAGGCAATGAGAATTGTGATGATGAGCCCGTGCTAGAGAAAGCATTGACACGACTATATGAGGGCTTAAGGGAAAATATTCTCTCTACTACATTATTGTTGGTGAACTTAAAGGTTTTGAATGGTTTGTCAAACACTTGTATGATTCAGATACTAAGGTATAATGTAATATGTTTCATCACATGAAAGGTTGATTTTCTTACTTTTTTTTAGTGTTATTTAATGTGTAAAACAAGAATGAAATATTTATGATTAATATTGTTTACATAATATTCTATTTTTATTTATTTACTTATATGCATTTATCATAGTAGTAATTATGTGTAATTTTAAACAATTAGGTAAGTACCAAGTCAAAGATATGAATGTATATATCGAGCCTCTTATCAATGAGTTAATGAAGTTATGGGTCGACATCCCTATGTATGACATCAACAAACCAATAGGGGAGAGGAAATTTCAATTCAATGGAATACTTGTATGGAAAATTCATGATGCCATAGAACTAACACATTTTTGTGGTATGTAATGCTCCATTGCATCTTAATAGTATATGATTATTTCAATTTGATCATATATTGCATGTATTTTAAATAATCCCTCCATTTATAATTGACATTAATCCATCTCTTGCATGCCTTCAAACTAATATTAAATTTGCATGTCCAGTTTGTGGTCCTAATAAGAAATCTCATTGTTAAACAAGTTTAGGAAACAAAGTGTTTGATGAGTATAGGAACTTCCTCTATAAGAACCATAGGTATGATGCTACTAAAAAACAATTTTTCAATGGGAAAGAAGAGACTGGATTAAAACCACGAAGAATGACACCTCACATATGGATATAAATATATATATAGATTATAATGTCAATCATGTGTCCATCACTAATTGATCATATGGCACTCTTCATTGCATGATTGGCTTCCACAATGTCATTACAAATTTCCTTGATTTTTTTTATCCCTCCTATAATCTATGATCTGTCATAAAATTATGTCACATTATTCCTGATATGCATTGTATCAAACCTCATGAATTGAGTGGGATAAATTTTCATTCCTCATGGAAGCCCATGTCCTTCACGTCGACAATTTTAAATTCATGCTTCCATACCAACACATACATACCAATCTATGTCAATCATGTGTTTTTAATGAAGGTATGTCAATAATACGATATATATATATATATATATATACATATACATAGACTTTGGATTAAACAAATAATGATTCATTTTTATTGTTACAGTATGTTCTACCTCTATCTCTTCGAGATGATTGCGATAACAATGTCAAACAAGTTATATATGATTTTGGAAAATACATGAGGTAAGTAGTGATTTATATGTCGAATGTTTTTTTAATTTATTTTTGATCAACTTAATGACATGATGTGCTTTACTTATAATGTAATATGCCATTTTTTGTTGAAACATGTACATATTTTCTTGCATCATTTGTAGATGGTTGTCTTTGAAAAAATAGATAACGATGATATAAAGCATTAGAAGAGAGAAATTCCTCAGCTAATGTGTGAAATGAAAAAGTATCTACCTCCAACATTTTTCAATGTATAAGAAAATTGCCTCATACACCAAGTTGAGGAGATTGAATTGTGTGGACCTATACACACAAGGTTAATGTGGATGGTGGGGAGGCATTTGAAATCATTGAAGACTTTGGTTAGACAAAGTGAATGTCTTGAGGGATATATGGCAGAGGGATATATGGGATATCAATCCATGATGTACATTACTCACTATCTTCCCATATTAGAAGAAAATATGCATGTGGATTACATTTGGGATGTCAACTCCATCAAAAAAATCTGATGGGGAGAACATATTGGAGAAAGATAGAATGACGAAAGTGAAAAGTAATTAAATATTTAATGTGGATATTTATAGCGCACACACACACATATATAACTTTTCATTTTTTTTATATCATACATATTTACTTTTTATTTTTTCATCAATTATTAATATTGACCATTGTAATTAATATTTATTGGATTGAAAGATGTGAACAATCTCATGGTATGTTATCATGGCAAGGGGTGTCTACATTAGTTAAAGAATCTTCTCATGCTAAAGATGCCAATGCCAATCTTACATAGAGAGAAATTAATTTAGAAAATGGTTTGAAAGACAAGGAGGAAAACATGCATTTTCACTGGCCTGCAATATTTTATTAATTTATTTTTATAAATATATTATTAATGTGAATACAGGTGTTTTTTTTTCAAATACTTTCCAAGTTATATACATGAATATTTTTATTAATTTAAAATGTGTTTTTTATGTGTTTGGCATATTGAAATTGAAACACCACAATGTTATGTGGTGCAAAGGCTATAAGTTTTGCACCAAAAGGCTGGATGAAAAGAGGGAAATTTTGATTGTGGGATAACTGATGTCTTCTAGGTCACTAATTTTTCCTCTAGAAGTGACACACATCCACAAGTCTCTAAAACTTGATACTATGGGTATTTGGATGACATACTTGAGTGTGACTTTGATTCCTTCAAATTGGTTGTATTCAATGTGAAATGGTAAATTCTATGAATGAATGAACATGATCCTGATAGAAATGTTATTGAACATGCTAATGGATTTACCATTGTCAATAAAATATCATTCGAGCCAGGGTCAAATCACTATGTTCTTCCAAGCCAATGTGAATAGATATTTTACTCAGAGGTTCCAAGTAGAGTGGGTTAGTCATATGTTATTAGATATGATCCAAGATGAAGGTTGGTAGATTATAATGTAGAAGAAGAAGATGATAATGTTGAAGAGGATGATGGTGTAGAGGATCAATTAGTTGATGATCATGTGTTAGATCACAAAGATGTCGAAGAAGTTCAAGGAGATGTTTGAGACAATGTTCTTGATGAAGATGATACTGATGATGTATTGTCATATTAAGAACTTGAAGAATTTGAACCAAATGTAGGAGATGATGTTCATCATGATGATGTGGATGATGATATGATTATGGGAAATGGTGGCATTAGTGGTGATGTTTAAATCATTGATCATTTCAATGCCATTTTTGAACTACATGACATAAATGTTGATCTGATGGGTGAAGAAGAAGATTAATGATATCGAAATGTTGTACAAGGTATGCATTTATATGTTTTCAGTTGTAGATTTTTTCTCTTTCATTTGACTTAAATATTGTTTTCATAGTCATTTCTATATATGATTGATTCTTACTATGTTTCTTTCAAATAATTTATAGTAAACAAATTGCGTGTGTCGAATATTTAGAGTAATGTGGGGGGGAGTGGCCATATGACCTTCCACCTTCATGTGGTCGGGCTTGTTTAGTAGAGAATATTATATTATTTTTGAAACCAAGAGAAGCTTATTATTGGAGGAAATTTATATGTTCTTATTAATTAACCCCACACATAGTGACCTAGGAATAAGTCCAGTGTTGAAATTTTTGCAGTTTGTGCTCGTATGCATTGAAATTTGACCTGGATATGGTAGATGCATCCATGGGTCTTTAGGTCTTGCCATTATTATAGCTCCTCGAGACAACCCCCAAGTTGAGGAGAGGTAAGTGCCTAGGACATATTAGTCTCTCTTAAAGATAAATCAATGCACTTCAAGAGAAAAATGTGCAATTATTTAGATTTTGGTTCAATTACCTCTCTTAGAGGAAAATTCAATATACACATGAGAAACATATCATTCCAATAATAAGTATTCGGATGTGGTGCCCGACACACAAAGAATGCAGATTAAATTTTTTGTTGCATTAAAGATGGGAATGAGAAATATAGAGAATGAACTCAATGCAGAGGGCTTGATAGACCCAAAATCCTAGGCATTAAATCCCAATAGAATCATGGAAAGATAAAGGAAACAAAGTGCAGGAATTGTGGAGTGCATTTTAAGGCCTTCTACTCAACATATCACAGGTACTTTCTAATATATCATAACATAAGAAAATATACAATCTCATAGGTATCGTCTGCTAATACATAGCATAGATAAATCTACAATTTCACAGGTACAGTCTCCTACAATATAACATAGATAAATATGTGACTTAAGAGTAAAACCAACAGCTACAATTTACACAATTTCTGATGAAGAAAAACATACATGAAGTGACACACAGAGGAAGAACACATACTACATATTCCAATGCTTGGAATCACCAAAAACTTATTCATTAATATTTAGGAATGGAATACATGTCACAAGTTCGAATTAGCAAAATTTTACAAAAAAGAACAATTACAGCCTCATGGAATAGGTAAATAGAACCAATGGAACCTATCTCTGGAAACGGAATTCGGAACCTCCCAATACAGAATTTGAAACCTATGAAACAAAAATGGGAACCTTTAATACTGAGTTGCTACTCCCTTTTATAGGGAGAGAGGGCTCAGACAATAATTACAAAATATATCATAATGCTATAGTTGTATGGAATACCAGTTGTCTGTGCGTGCGAATGGCCTAGATTTCATAATGATTACCTAAACAAATTGATGATTTTCATGAAAATGAGAAATTAACAAAACATGAAAAGCATGAGTTGTCATAATTGACACAAAAAAATATCTCTGATGTCGATTCCTTTGATCTCATAAGGTGGACTCTGACTCAATAATCTGGATTAATGGTTCGTTGATGATCTGGCCATGCCTCTGTCATGATATTCCTTCTACATTTATCTACCACTTCTCTTGTCACTTTCTCCCTCGAACTTCTTGAATTCCCTCTTTATGGAGAAAGACGTGATTTGGTGTGGTGGCATTGGAGATGCTCTGTACTAGCTAATGACTGAACAGAGTTCATACCTGCTGACCCACTTATCCTCTATACTCCTTGTATTGCAGTATCATAAGCCTTAACATATCGTAACTCTATTAAAAGGACGTTATGAAATCAGAAAAATTTAATGCCCTCAACTCCTTTTTTCTTAGCCCCCTTTTGTTAATCTACCACAGTACCATGAGCTGTGATTGGAGGCTTTCATACAACACTGCATTGGAGATTTTGGAGCCCTATGTATCGTAACATTCATTAAAAGGACGTTATGATATTACAAACTCCTTATTGGCCTTTAGCTCCTTTTTATTATCCCCTCTTCCTATTTCTCTTTCATGGGACTGGGTGTTGTGACCAATGGCTTGGCATTCAAGTGATAAGGCCTTTAGACCCCTACCAAGGGCCTTTATTTATTTATATTTCTTTGGGCTATAACAACCATGCATTTCCAGCTCATCAGAGCTCCTTAGTATTGTAACCTTTTCGAAATACAATTAGAACAAAGTTACGATGTCCACTTCCTCTGATATTATTTATAGCACTTAGGTGTTCTTCCTATCTATTCCCTTGGTTCTTTTGGGTCCTCATGACCAAGGGCCAATAAACATTGGAGCCCCTCCCATTGGAACTTTTTCAAAATGCAAATAGAATAAAGTTACAATGCATCCTACCTCCAATAAACAAACCTCTGAAATACTTTCCACGTGGTACATTTACAACACTAGGTGCTAAGGCATGTTGTATGTCCTTGGTTCTTCTGGGTCCCCATGACTAAGTGTTGATCATACATTGAGAGCCCCTTTCATCAGAAGTTTTTAGATTTGAAAATACATAGGAGTTTTGAAATATGTTCCCTCTAAAATGCCAACCTATGAGGTGACATCATGATTAGATTATCATTTCCATGTGGTTCCTCCCTTGTGGTGACATGTGTCACACAGATTTTCCCTACTAGGCCACCCCAAAATGTTGAAATTGATTGTCACGTGTCCATTGTACGTCCACATCATGTTATCATCATTTGCCATGTTTACTTCTCAAGACCAGTCACTTGTTATCATGTGTCTTCTTGGAGGAGAGAGAAAAGGTCCTTGGGGTTCTTGGTTTTGCGATGATTCCCTTGGTATTCCCCTTCTCAGCAATTTCGGTACTTTCCAAGGAACTACAATTTTTAAGGAGTTATGAAACTTTGGGGTTTCGATATCACTTTCCTCCAAGGTCCAACCTTGTGCTATCGAGTTTTAACACGCCACTTGCCCCAAACCTTCTGACATCGGGTCCCAATATTTCATTCTCTCTCTGAAATCCATCATCTTTAGAATCGGCCTTCGAATTTCGACTCTTCCCTTTTCATCTCCGTTCTTGATCTCGGCCTCTGAGCTTTGACTCTCCTTTTTTGTTTCGAACTCTCAACTTTGGCTCTTCTATTTTGATTTTCCTTTAGTCAACCAGGATTGCACCTGTCCTTCTCTGTACCAAGTATGAAAATAGGACCATTTGACATAAATATCAGATGGTATGATAGATAACAACATCACCTCCTATTGGGGACAATGTATTGCAAGCAATGCATTGAGAACCTACATATTAGTATCCTTCACCATTGGACATGGAGTCATTTTATTCAGGTGCATAGAAAACAAAAATATAAGAAGTAAGAACTTAAGAAATTATTGGTATGTACAATGGCTCATTGGTATATAAAGTGGGTGAAAATGGACCCTTTTAATGCTGAAAATATAGAGAAAATGCCCATTCACAAGCAGTTCAAGCACCTCACAATCTAATTTTTCTAGTAGGAAGGTATTGTTTCCCTTTGCTTCAGATATCTTAAAAGGTCCAAACCATAAGGGATCAAACTTCCCTATTTTTCTTTTTCCTCTCTCCCAACATCCCATCTGAGTACCAAATCTCCTGCGTGTAAATATCTATCTCTTGCCTTTTGTCAAGAAAAACCTTCATCTTTTCATGATATTCAATCTAATTTTGGGTTACCCATCCTCAGTTTTCTGGCAGTTCTACTAGCTAATTTATTCTTCTAGTTAGAGAATTGGGCTCCTCCTCAACATCTTGTATAATTTTAGTCGATGGCATGGCTAGTTGGATAGGGAAAATTGTAGCCTCTCCATATACAAAATTAAAGGGATGCTTCTTGGTTTACCTCTTGGTAGTGACTTTGTTGGCGCATAAAGGAAATTTCAGTTGTGAATCCCAATTTTCTGATTTTTTGATATGGTATTTTTCAAAATCCTCACTAGATTTTTATTTTAAGACTCAGTCAACCCATTTCCCTACAGACAGTAGATTGTGGAGTGTCCCACGATGATGTTGTACTTTTGAAAAAATAAAGAAACTTGGTAGACTTAAATACTTGAGCATTGTCAATGATAATATTCCTTCGATAGCCAAATTGACCAAGGATATTCTCCTACATAAACTTGATGCCCACTACATCTGTTGCATTTCTAGCTAGGATGGCCTCCACCCATTTGATGAATTAATCAATGGTTGTAAGTATCCATTTTTGTTGACCATTGGATGTTGGGTGTATTTCTCCAATGCAGTTTAGCCCCCATTTCCTGAAGGGTTCTTCCACAAAAACATGAATCAGAGGGGGTGATAACTTTTTCTTCTAAGCAAAAATTAGACATTTTTCATAGGATATCACATAATCATGAACCCCGCCAAACAACTTGAGCCAATAGAAACTTGCTTTAAGGATATTATGTGTTGTGTCTCTCCAACTGTAATTTCCTTCATAGACACAGTTATGGAATTCACCAATAACCTTAGGAATCTCTTCTTCTACTAGGCATAAAAGAAAAATCCCCACCGTGTCATTTCAGTAGACTTGGCCATTTGAGATAAAAAAAACTTTTGGGTTGTAGTCTCAAGGCCATGTATTTAACTTTGTCAAAATTTACGAGGCACTTCAGAAAAATTAAATAATGGACAATATATTTATACCAATGTGAGGCGAGGTACTTCATCTAAGTTTTATGCATTGAGGATACAATGTTTTTTTCCCCTCATATCCTTTATATTCTTCTTAAATATTTGCCAATAGGTTTATGCCCAAGGCCTCGCAGTTAGTGTCATATAATATTCTTGCTAATACCTGCCCCTTCATCAACTTAGTGGTTTTGATATCCATGTCATATCCTTGAATCTTGGCAATCGACTTGATTCTTTTGCCTTCACTATTATCCTACATAACAATATCTTTCACAATAGTTGTAGGGATGAAATATGTTATGTTTGATTGCAGGACATGAATTCGAAAATACTTTAGGGATTTGACCAAGGCACAAGCCTATTTATATAAAATATTACACTTTTGCTCTGCATCTCGCAACACCTAGCTGAAAAATGTAATCGGTCGTTCTTGTCCTTCACTACTTTTCTGCAATAAAATAACTCCCACTGTGTTAGGAGAGGTAAACGAAAAAATCAGGAATGGCCTATGATAGTATGTTCTGGCTAAGGCTGGGGATTCTGCTAAAAAAATTTTGATCCTGGAGAATGACTCCCAGGCTTCTATTTTCCACCTAACTTCCCTATCCTTCTTCAACATTTCTGTGATTTCTTTGACAATTTCAGCATAGCTTGGTATAAATCTTCTTAGAAAATTTATTCTTCCCAAGAAAACCTAAATATCCTTCCTATTCCTTGGTAGTGTGTGTTATCACCAAAAATCAATCATCTAGCCATAATTTACTAGATGGATTGAAGTACACCATGTAGGGCCAATTTTACCATAGTAAAATTGCTTTCATTGTAAGAAATTACTTAATAAACCACATTTGTTAAGTCATTTCTGATTAAACCCATGAAGAATAATTAAATAAATCACTATTTATTTAATTATGTTCTAGGAATAATTAATTAAACAATTGTTTAACTAATATTCCTGGTCATATTTGATCCAGTTATGAGAAATAAATAGATAAATCATTAATTGTCTTATTTTTCTATAGGAATAATTAATTAATCACTAATTAGTTAATATTCCTTGTTAAGTTTGACTAAATCCCCTATGAATACTTAAATAAATCATTATTTTTTTATTATTGCTTAACCATATTTTTTGAGATGATAAAAAAATAATTTATTTATCTATTATTTCTAAATAAAAGTATTTAACGAATTTAAATACTTTTTCCCTCCAACTAAATAAAATAAAATATTCCAAATGGTTGCACCAAGTCGTCTTCTATATTGTATGTGTGGGCAACTCGGTTCGAAGCCGCGTTACTACGTAATGACCCCTTGGGGATCTTGGGAATTGACTCAACTTTAGGGTGAGGGATGTGTAATGAACTATTTGGTCTCATAAGAGGCTCAATAGATTCTTTGGTTTTGGTGTCAATTGTGGACGAAGTCAATGGCTTTTTGTATTGATGCGACCAAGTTTGCAAGTTGACATCGAAGGTATTGACCTTGTCAAAATTCATCATGAGGATATGGTAGCCACCAGGACCAGAAGGACCTTGATGAGGTTTAGCAACAACAAATCCTTACTGGGGGAAAGGATTTGTAAGCACAGTCAGTTGAGATGGCACAGGATTCTGAGGCAGTTGTTGCATGGGTGGTTGACCTTTAGAAGTTGCTTGGGCTTCCCATATTTGGTGCATCTAAGGTAAGAGGGCACACTCATGAGTATAATGGCCATGTACGCCACAACATACATAAGGATTTTTCAGACGAATAACCTTGTTCTGCTTGGGTTGGTTTCCCCATTATTGATTGTCGGTGTTAGGTTGGTTCCCCTGGGGTTGATTGGGTTGATTACCTTGGTTACCCTTGTTACCCTTCCCTTTATTATTTTTCTTCAAATTTTGGGGATTGGTCACACTCTCTTGTGCATACACTTGGCCCTAAGGGTGCGGCGGTTGTTGGGGCTGAGGATGTATGGGAGGTTGCGACGCTAATGCCTAAGGGGCTAGAGTGCTCGATGGTGCATAGGTGTAAGATGGTGAAAGGGAAATGGTCTCAGAGACAGGATGAGCACTAGCTTCCCCTTAAATCTGTTGATGTGGTTGGGTGAATGCATAAGATGTGCTTTGTCCTGAATACATGTTACTTGTAGGAGGGGGATAAATGTTGGAGGAACTGGTGCCCATTATGAATGGCCATAATCCTACTCAGTATACAATGAAGTATGAGAAATAGCTCCAATGATACTGTTGTCGGAATGAGATGCCCATAGTGCATTGCCACCACCAAGATGAGGGAGGTCTAGTATAACAATATAGACATAACTAGATTGAGCATAAATCAAGTCATATCTTAGAGCAGTCTCAAGAGCCTCTTCCTATGCCTAAGGAATGTGAGATGTGACATATTTGGCAATGGATGCTAAAATATTCCTAAGAAACCAATCAAGGTAGACATAGTATTCAAAGGAAGGAGCACAACACATGCTCCTCCTTCTATGCCATACCTAGACATGGTCAGAAATACGGGTAGCAGAGGACTAATGAAATGTGGTCAATGGCTCCGTATCGGTGTCATACTAGAGAGGTAACTGAAAATATGAAAGGAACGCCTTAGCAAGCTTCACAAAAGTGGAATGAGAAGTGGAGGGCTGCTCAATGTACCACTTTGCATCATCTCCAGTGAACATGCATTGGAGCAACCGAAGATAAATGGAGTGATCAGTGATGGAATTAGACAAACACAACATATGGAAGGAGTGAACTTGATTAGTGGGGTCCTCTCCAGAATTACCCTCAAATTTGGGAATATCTGAAGGACGCTTAGTTGGCATAGCTAGCCAACTTGCATCGTGGTGTATGGGGTCATTAATAAACTGGCTAAAATCTGGGAGACTTAACCCAACCATGAAAGGTAGAAAAGGGGCTTCCGGAATGGTTCCTGTAATGGTTACACTAGTTGTGACTACTGGGGTAGAACTGGAGCCAACACTAGGTTGGCTTCCTTCACCTGCAGTGGGTCTGGACATGATGACGGTATGCGGTTAGGGAGGCTCGAAATTGGATGAGGAATCAGATCAACCAGAAGAAGAGTCAGTATGGGAACTCGTGGGATGACTAACTCAAACCCTACGGGGAGGACTAATATGTCCAAGCAGAAATTGAGGATGAAGACCTAAAAGCCTCCACAATAAACGCCTTGGTGACGCAATAGTTACAAGACACAAGTGACACGAGAATGATGAAGGGAGATAAAAAAATGTCTTTGTCTCTGTTTGAGGAGATAAATTAATTAAGTTAAGTATTGGCTTGGTGGTGTAAACCAAGTTCCCTTTGCTTAAGGTTTTCTTATGTGTGCAAGTGTGTTTATTAATTAAGCCTAGATCGTGTTTGAAAAAAGAAAAAGATTGTTGAAATAAGATGAAATTAGAAATAGAAAATCAACTATCTAAAACCCCACCCAATCTAGGTTTGCAAACACTGTGCTGATTGGTGGAGAAATCGAGTGAAAACACATAAAAAATTCATAGAGATCTAAGGGTCAGTGTGACTAGGATCAAATAACACTATGCTGCTGGAAATTGGTGCAGCAATAGTAAAAAACCAGTGAGGAAAATCATTGCAAAAGATAGGGAGATGGGAGTCAAACCTAGGGAAAATAGTGGCAACCTAAGGAAAATGACCAAACAAGGTTCAAGAGGGAACTTTGGATGGAAAAAGACTATCTTTGAATATCTTAAAAAGGAAGGTACTGATTTGGAAAATATGGTTGAAAGCTCTGCAAAAACTCAGACTTCCTACTCAGCTAAACTGCTCCTATGAAGGTGGAAGCATACAAGAACACCCAAGGGGATAAATTCCACTTTGACAAGCTAAATGCCTAAGAAGGCTAAGACAGTGGTCAACCAACCTAGGTGACTACTCTCGGCAAAACCCAGAAAAAATATCAGAAAAATTCCCAAAAACCCTAAAATCGCAGGTACTAACCTAATTTAGGGGATATCACACTTTTTGGGCCAGAAAGTGTGTTTTGGACCTCTAGATCACAGGTTTGGGGTAGAAAAGTGTGATTTGTACTCCTCATTTCTCAGGTGGCAAGTCTTGGAAAACAAATTTCTCTCTGTCGCGACTGGTTCCTGTGACCTGCGGAAATAACCAAAAAACTTGTGGAAGTTAGAAATTTGACTGATCTACGGTTATAATACTAGTAAACAACATTAAGAAATTGAAAAAAGAAAGTTTTTAAGTTGAAAACTGAAGGTCGCCCAATTTTCTAAATCAGAATTAAAAACGAATTTGAGTCGCCATTTGTTGGGGTTTTTCTACAAAAGTTGAAGACATTTAGGATAGCCAAGAACAAATCCCATAAAGGGGGACTGGTAACATTATTTTTTCCCTTCATAGGTGTCGTTTAATAAAATATTTTCTTTATATATCTATTTTCCATTAGATTATTGAAGTTATTTATGCTTATTTTCTTATTCCATTCTGTTGTTTAACTATTTCTATTGCATATATCAGGGCTTTGGTAGCTTTTATTTTTATCATTTGTTGTAGATCTACACTGTTTTTTTGAACAACCATTTTGATTGGTGAGACTGTTTTTCATCCACAGACTAAAGTGGTTTCTTTTCGTACACTCTCGATAAGAAAAGACCCCAACAATGGGATATCATTAATAGCCTCCACCCTTGTTGAATCAATAGTCACTCCTTACTTTTCCACGATGTGGCCTAATAACTTCCCTTGACTAAAGGAAAACTTTGATTTCTTAGGGTTTAAGGATAGACCATACCTTCTACATTTTGAAAAGTGAGTTGTAATTGATTGAGGTTTTCTTCATTTGACTTAGAGAAAACAATTATGTCATCTAGATAGATCACTACAAATTCATCTTGTTGGGTTGTGTTATATTCTTTCCATGACTAACCCCAATAGTGAAACCAAGGGGTTAGAGGTGTGGTGGAGCCCACTCTTCGTTGCACCAATGCGTAGCTTGGGGGTCATAGGGGGGGCGGAAGCCCCCCCTATACTGGGGGTTTGAGGGTTGTGGCTAGCCCCTCTCTACAGGGTCCGGGGCAATGCCCCAGGGAGAACTGTTTTGGACCCATGGTTTTGCCCATGGTTTTGTGCATGGTTTTTGCACATGGTTTTGGGCATGATGGTTTTCGATCCATGGTATTGGATGCTTCAGCATGTATATATATGTATTTCAATCCAAGGGAAAATCGTTGTGTATATTTGTTTTATTTATTATGCTCTCACCATTGTTTATTTTCTGTTTTTAGAATTTGTATGTAGGTAATTTATGTATAGCGTTAAAACCTATGCATCCCACTCTCCAACAAATTCTATATCCATCTCTATTTGGAAGGTATCTCCAACATTTATGAGGCTGAAATGCATTATGGCATACACAAATGTTCCTCGTAGTGTAGTAAAATATATTTTCTTCTGATCATGAGGATTTGCAGTGACTTGGTTGTATGCAGAGAAAACATCCAACATGGAAATTCAGATCGACCCTACCACTTTCTGCAAAATATAATCCATTTTAGGTAATGGATAGTTATCTTTCAATGAAGCCTTATTCAGATTCCTGAAATCTACACATAGACCTATTTCCCCATTCTTCTTCCTGACATGACGTAATTTTCCTACCCAACATGAGTACCTCAAAGGCATGATAATATTATCCTGTAATAATTTCTTCACCTCCTTTTCAATTGATGGAAGTTGTAGGGGTTTAATATGCCTGAGTGTCTGCTTATATGGCTTCACCCTAGTTTTTAGAGGAATTTTGTGTTGTATGACACCAGGATCAAAAGTATTCAAATCATCATATGACCAAGAAAACACATCCATGTACTCCTTGAAAAGTTCCATATACCTTTGTTTGTATTCCCTAGGAACTTCTTTAGCTAATTTGATGATTCTAGGATCTTCTTTGATGCCAACCAACTCCTCAAGCGATGGTTTTGTTGGCTTAGTAGCCACAACATTTGAGTTGAAGATCCTTTCCAATGGAACTAACCCTTTGGGGATGATATTTCCCTTTAGTTGCAATATTTTGTGACTAGCCATAAAACCTTCCCAAATAGATTGTTGTTCCTATGTTGGCTCTTCGTCCTCCTGATCAATCATAGAGTTTGAGAATTCCTCAACAACTTCCATGAAGTGCTTGTGTTATAGGTCTATTTGGCCACATCACTCCCTACATTCATATTAGTACAATTAGGGCTCATCAAACCCTAATTCAGTTGGTACATGCCCTAGACAAGTCATCAAATTGAATGCTTCCATCCATCAAAGTTTCCTAGCTTGAAACCCTGCTAAAATGCCTCCTTGGGACACCAACGCAGCCTTGGTTAGAGGTAACTGCATTGCAAAGTAGGGAGACCCATTCAAGCCTGCACTGCAATGCACCTAGGCCCTCTTTTACATGCATTGGGTGAGAATGAGTGGAATTCATATTGGATTCTAGGAATATTCTTTGATTCTAGATCATTCTAGAAGGATCTCATCTCTTATCTCATCCTATGAGCTCGAATTTGGATAGGCTATGGATCAATTAACCTCCTAACCTCTCATCCCTTGCTTCATGGAAACTAACTCCAATTTTGGAAGGCCATTCAATACCCTCATTTATGACAAAACCACCTCCATTTCTCTATAAATTGAGCACTCATCATAGTGATCAAGAAACTCGAATCCAAAGATTGTAGAGAAATTATGTTGGTTTGAGATTTGAGTTCATAGCAAGTAACGTTATGCTGCTGGATTGGTTTTCTTTTGGTGTGATGAGGGTTGGACTGAAGTTGGATGAGTGGAACAAGATCGAACCGTATCGGGTAAAACTCTTCCTTCTACATTAATAAAGTTGTTTATTCCTTTTCTCATATTCTTGTTCATATATATGATGATTATGTGTTTCATTGTCTTCGATTCAATTGGTTTATAGTAGATAGATCATGTATGCTTTGATCATTGTTGCTTTTGTTATGTTGACACAGGTACAAATTGAGCAGATTCAGTTCAAGTGGAAGTGATGGGAGCAATTAAAAGGAGATCAAGGAAGCGAAAGACTAAAAATAAGTTCCTTCATCTCATCTATCTACTATAGGAAAAGGTTAAACTACTTTCTTTCTATTTTTCTAAGTGTAGCTACCCACTTAGGGAAAATGTTTTTATCCGTAGATACCAATTCCATATAACAAATTGACGACCATACTAGGGAACGAATATCATTCCTGGTAGTTTACCCTCATCATGTTACATCCTAGTAGACTTTACTTGACTTCATTGTTCTTTTTTGAGTCATTTTGAAGTGTTTTTTGGTCAAAAAGTGTGCTTGAATGTCTCCTGATTGGACCAGCGCAATGTTGGTATTAACACAATGCACTTCAGATCAGCCTTAGCCTAGAGATAGTGTTGCACACTGTCTCCTACGTTAGCCTGTGTTTATCATCCTTAGGCTAAAAAAACCACCTTTGGCTCAATTTTTCCAAAGTTGGTTATGATTTTTTTTTACTAAAAGATCAATTTTTTCTATGGCTCTGAAATCAATTTGTATTTCTTCTCCTAGCCCTACTTTGGCCTTGATTATTTAGTATTTCTTAAATGGTGTCTTTATCATTATCAATTCATTGTCGAATTTAGCGTATAATCTATTAGTCTTTTCTAAAAAGGAAGTGTCGTAAAGTCTTCATTTATTTGAAAAAGAAACTATCGTAAAGTCTTCATTTCTTGCGAAAAGCATTTATTGATTGTATGTGCATTTAGTTTCCTTTTTTTCATCTAAACATTAAGGGAAATGAAAAGAAAAACATGCATTATGCATTTAGAGGTTTGTGTGTGCTTGTAGGAATAGTATAGGGAAAGTTGCATTAGATGTTCTCTATGCTCTTTGATTAAAGATTCTGATTGCTTTATCCCTTTTAGTTAATGTTTTCATTGCTCAAATCAAATGAAAATAATGTTTCTCATCATGATTTCATTCTAGGAATTTCAAAGAAATCACGCAGTGAACCTGAAAGACAAACTCTTAAACAAGATCAACTTAAAAGTTATCTCAATTAACCTAATGGAGCATTGTAACTTAATGCATAACATTTAGAGGTTCTAGGCTAGCGACGTGTTCCGACATCATAAAACATAGCAGCCCTTGTTAATTGTCTACAATAAACTCTGAGTGTGATACCTCATTCCACATACGTAAGTATATCGTAGCTCGTCCACGTACCTTCAAGCATATAGGGCAGTGTTATAGTATGAAAAGTATAAAGGAATGTTCTCACTGTGCGGTTTTGCATTAGATAACGCTAACATGGATTGGGCCTCCACGTACTTTTGGGTATATATGGGAGGACTACATTAGGTTGCTAGCCATCCTTAGGTAACCAAATCGACCACCTTGTACACTGTGATACACCGAACACAACATTTGGGGAGATTTCCTACACGTATGTTAAGTCCTTGGTTTACTGAGGCATTATATTGCAGTTCATAGTTTCTTAGTAATCCTTTTGCCAAGATTACCCTCTTTTTGTTTATTTCTTTTTGTAATAAAATCAATCATCAATCATGGAGGAACATCAACCTTTACCCCGTCATTCGTGGAGGACAACGAGTAAACCACCTTTACCCCTGAAGCTACACCTACTCGGCAAAAGATGTCTCATTTAACTGAGTCCAATACATCACAAACTTTTGGTTCTTCATCTGAATTACCAAAGTCACCTATACCGGTAAGTACTGTGACCCTAGTTACTCCTACAATTATTGGTTCATCTACTACTGAAGTGGAACCTTTACAATTACCTGAGGACACTAAAAGTGAACTTAGTGAAATGGTAACTGAAGTTGTCCAACAAGAAGTTGATCCTCAACCCAAAGTTGTTCAACAAGAAATTACTTCTGAACTTGAATCTGTTCAACCAGAAGTTGATCCTGAACCTATCACAGTTCAACCAGAAGTTACTTCTGAACCAAAAGTTGTTCAAGAAGCTCAACCTGAACCCGTTGTTCTTTTACTAGAACACTTGGATCTTGAAGTTGAACAATCAGAAGTTGTTCCCATACCGGAAGATGATCAACCAGTTTATCCTCAGACATCTCTAACTATTGAGACTTCCCCTTTACCACAAAGTCAAACACCGGAAATCTATTACGGACCTAACGGTGAAATCCTTCCACCTGCTTTGATTGCTATTGAAGAGGAATCTAAAGAAGAAACGCCCAGAACTCCAACTAGTTTTGGACCAGGGCTTTATCTTTATCCTCATATTCCTAATTTTATTGCTCCTTTTGATCTTGTTTACTTTCAAACTCCCATTGATTCATTAGGACATCTATTGGGTCATTTGACTATGACTAAATCAACATCCCAGACTGTACCATCTGTTACTGCTGTGGTAGAATCTATTGTCGTTACTTCTTTGATGCTTACCACAACACCTGAGTCAAATCTGTATGGTGTTTTTTCCGTCTCTCTAGGTTACCAATCTTTATCTGGAACTCACTCAGGTGTTGCTTGTAGTCCATGGTCTTCACCTATGTCGTCCACAGGAATTTTACCTGGTTCTTCACTTACAGATACTGAACAGTTTGATCCATCAAGTCAATATCAAGTTGGTCCATCTGGTTACCATCCAATGTATCCACTTTACACTAGATTACCTCCATATGGAGAACAATATGCCCAATCTGCTTATCCTCCATTTTCTATGGAGCAATCATATGGCAATATACCATCATCTTTAGGTCAGCTTGGAATGACTGTTTTTCAATAGTAACTTACAATGCCCGTTCAACCAAGGCTTGTGTATCCATCACAACCAATACAATCTATTACATCCATACCTACTACCCCTATCGTTATGACTTTACCACAGTCGCAAGCTCAATTTATTGTACCTCAAACTTTGCAAGTTGTTCCTTCAACCTATGACCCTCAAGTTTTAGGTCTACAGACTCAGTATTCTCAAGTTGTTTTACAACAACCGTTTTTTCCTATAATCCAACAACCTCAGGCCAGTTTACCATTTACTAGAATGACTCAGACTTATACTGGTCTAATTGATTCACAACCTAGTCAAAATTACATTGGTGGGCAACAACCATTACAACAACAATAGTGGCAACCACAATATCAACAACAGAAATTCCAACAGTACCAAACTTATCCTGGACTTGGTCAACAAGCCTACGTTGGGTTTGGTCAACAACATGTTTACCCAGGTCCTGGTCAACAAGCCTATGCTAGGTTTGGTCAACAGCAAATTTATCATGGTGCCCAACAACCACCTTATACCGGATTTTCTCAACAAACTTACCCCTATCAAGGCTACCAACAACAGATTCCTTATGCTGGTATGCATTGGCCTATTGCCCTGGCAATTCCATCTTATCTTGGTTATGCTCAACTCGACCTAAACTGACAGTTGCCTTTTTTCACAACACTTTTATTACCAGATTTAAATTGGCTTACCAATGATCCAATTCTTTATGCACCTTGGTGGTCGGTGATTCCTCACAAATTTCCTTTTGATAATCTTAAGTTCAATGGAAACCTTGGAGAAGATCCGTCCAACCATGTTATGAATTTTCATTTATGGTGTTCATCCAACTCCCTAAATGATGATTCAGCTAGACTACATCTTTTCCAGCGAACACTTATTGGTCCGGCTGCAAAGTGGTATATTGAATTACCACGAGCTTCATTTGACAACTTCACATGTTTAGCCACTACATTTCTAACCCACTTCCAGCTACCCATTAGATATGAAATTGGAACGGAATTGTTGACCAACTATAAACAAACCACTGCTACTCACATTTATGATCATATTCATGAGTGGCATCATCGTCGTCGAATGGTCAAAACTGTTGTTCCTAGTCATCTTTTAGCTAAGTGGTTTATCAAATCCTTGTTTCCATCTATCACTAAGGATGTGGCTAAAGGAGGAGTTGTTACTGAAGAGCAAGTAATTGCTCGTGCCCAATACTTACAGTTGATTTACACCCTGTTTGGCACGCTCTATGACAAGATTCCAAATGCACCTAGACCAACTTTTACTGTTCCACCACCTCCATCTAGTAATGACTCTCATGCCAATGATAGTGTGATTGGTTCTTCAAGCACACAAACAACAAGTAGACCATGTGGTTTAACATTTTCTATTTCCAATCAAACTTCTAGTGCATCTAATAATACAATTGCTCGCAAAATAAATGTAGTGTCATCTGACAAAGGTAAAAATGAAAAGCAACCTAGAAGCAAGAAAAAGGGGAAATCTTAAAAGAAACAAAATCCTTCCCCTAAAGAGAAATCATTTGATTCATCTTCTCTGGCTAGGAAACCTCGTTACACATGTTTAATCTATAATGAGAAGAAATTTACGTGAGACTGTCCTCACCGCTCTAAAGTCTAAAAACTTCTTAAGACTTCTAGTGCATCCGTTGTGTTGTCAGACCCTTTTCGAAATCCCGAGACTCATTTGGTTGCTATAGACCATACTTCCACTTCACAAGTGCTTATTCTATCTATGACGAAGCCTAAGACTGATGTTTTGGTGACTACACAAAGTAACGATTATGGTAATCCATTGTCATCATCAAATAACCAAGCTATAGATCAACCAAATACTTCAACTTCGACTTTGTCTGATTCCATTCCACCACCTATTGCACCAGAGTTAACAATAAAACTGCCTAAGCGAGTTGTACATAAATCTACATTCAACCCTCGAGCTCGAGCAGCGCAAAATTATAACATAGTAAAGGATCTGGCTTAGTCACCTTCTGCTATGTCAACGCTTGAGGTGCTTCAAAATTGTCCCTCCCAAAAGCAGGCTTTATTGTTAGAAATTGATGGAATTGATCCAACAGATTCCAATCGTGTGGTTTTTAACCATGTAGGTTATATGCCACAATTACCAGCAGAGTTAGCATTCTTAATCCAAGTAAAATCGTTGAATAAACTCGTTCACTGAACTATTTTTGATGAGGGTGCATCTACTTATATCATGTCAATGAATTGCTGGAGAACACTTGGCTCACCGCCTTTGTCATGATCACCTACAATGTTAAAAGCTTTTGATGGCTGCACTTATACATCTTGTGGAATTTTAAGTAACCTGCAGATAGAACTAGGGGGGAAAACTATAACTGTTAAAGTTGAGGTCATTGATGGACCCCTTGACTACAACATTTTATGAGGAATATCATGGGTTTATGCTATGGATGTTGTGGTTTTGACATGCTTTCGTATGATCGATTTCCCTCATAAAGGAGGAATCACAGTAATTGATCAACTCGACTTCTTCAACCCTAGTTCACAGGAAACTAGAAGTGTTCTGTTAGTTCACGGACCCTCGATATCTCTTCAGAACATTGGAGTAGGTCTCTTCAAATATTCATCCCTAATGGGTACCTTTTCGCTACCATCACCATCACAAAGGGTGGAAGTTGCAAAAGTTGAGACTTATAACATGATATCTTCCACTTCATCTGATTCATGGAAGAATTCCAATAATTATGAAGATGATATGCGTAATGAAACCATGCCACTAAGCCCCATTGAACTTGCATAGCAATCAATCTTTTTGGCTTGTGCGGAAAATCCAAATCCACCATCACCAATTGTATGGGTTGATCGTTTGTTAGAACAAGGTACTTTCTCTGATCCTTTTTCACGTACATTTTATATTGATAAAGGAATCATCCAATCAATGATGACAAAAGAAGAACCATGGGCAGATTATCATCATTGATCCCATCTTCCAGATCACATAGAAGATATTCCAAATGAACTAAACCACCCTTCAATTGTTTATTTCCTTTCGAATTATGTATTCATAGACACAGTCGATTCCGAATGAAACTTATCAAATATCAAAGAAACCATATCTATCAATATTTCGACCAATCTTGGAATTATAGAAAACATTCATGTTGGAAAATATTGTTCTCCATCAGAACTTGAAACTTACCATGCTCTTTTCCGTGAATTCCGCGATATATTTTCCTGGTCATATGAGGAAATGCAAGGTATCGATTCTAGTATAGTTGAACATGAGATTAAAATGTATCTTGATGTCAAATTGGTAAGACGACACCTCCATTATATTCATCCAAAGAAGGTTGCTGCCATAAAAGTAGAAATTGAAAAACTTTTGCATGTTCGCTTCATATACCCCGTTCCTCTTACCGATTAGGTCTCCAATCATTTTCCTATCATGAAGAAACAAGGAAAAATACGAGTGTGTGTTGATTATAGGGATGTTAACAATTCTTGTCCAAAAGACAACTATCCCACTCCCTTTATTGACCAGATAATTGATGACTATGTCGGATGTGAAATATTTTAATTTATGGATGGCTTTTTTGTCTATAATCAGATCAACATCCGCCCAAAAGACCAATATAAAACTACTTTTATTTGTCCCTGGGGCACATTTTCATATAGGAAACTCCCTTTTGGTTTGAAGAACGCTGGGGCAACTTTTTAGAGGGCAATGAATTATGCCTTCCACGACATCAAACACATTGTTCAACCCTATCTAGATGATTTACCTGCTCATTCATGGAAATGGGTTGATCACCTGCAACATCTGAGAGCTATCCTTCAAAGGTTACAACACTACAAATTTCGATTCAATCCACATAAATGTGTGTTTTGTGTTGGTTTTGGTCGTTTTCTTGATTTTGTAGTGTTTAAAGAAGGAATTCAACTTGACCTTTTGAAGGTTAAGGAAATTATTGATCTACCTCCACCTTTCAATTTACTGCAGTTACAGAGACTCCAAGGGAAGGCTAACTTTATAAGGAGGTTCATTCCCAACTATGTCGAAATAGCTAAAGGATTTACTCGTATTTTGAAAAAGGGAATTCCCTTCCATTAGGATCAGGTTGTGCAAGCTTCCTTTGATGTTCTCAAAGATACCCTGATTCGAGCATCATTAATGTATGCCCCTAATTATCAAAATAAGTATTTCTTGTATCTCGTCACTGCAGATACAACCATTGCTATGGTTTTAGTCCAAGACGAAGATGGGACTGAACATTCGATCTATTATTTGCATCGCAATATCAATGATATGGAAGTTAAGTACTCTTACATCGAAAAGATAGCTTTGGCTACTATTCAAGCCGTATAGACATTTTGGCACTATATCTTGCTCCGAAAGACCACTGTCATTTCAGATTGCAACCCTATGACATACATATTGTCACGTCAATTTCTAGGGGGTAAATATTCGAAATGGATTGTCATTTTGCTGGAATTTGATTTGGAATTCATCAAATCCAAGTCAAAGAAATCTCTAGTTTTTGTCGAGCTACTTTGCGACCTTCCCTCTACTAATATCGACTCAACAATGGAACCATAAATTCTGGATGAGTCTCTGTTTATGATTTTGTTATCTAACCCGTGGTATGGAGATATACTAATCTATCTCCAAACCCAAAATTTTTGGCCTCATACCTCTCGATTGCAACAACGACGTACTCGATATCAAGCCAAAGATTTTCTGATCATTGGAAACACCCTTTACGGTCATGGTATCAATACGATTTTACGGAGGTGCCTCACATATGATGAAGCCGAGAAAGTTTTGAATGATTTCCATTCTGGTGCTTGTGGTGGATATTTATCTGGTTATGAAACTACACAGAATATTCTTCGTGTTGGTTACTTCTGGCCGACCATATTTAACAATTGCATTATTGCTGTCAGAAGTTGTCATGCATGTCATAATTTTGACCATAAAACAAGATTACCACCTGCACCACTGCATCCTATCATCGCTTTTGGACCATTTGCAAAATGGGGCATTTATTTCATGACATGTAACCCTACCTCGGCCGGGGGGCATGGGTATATTATTATCATTGTGGACTATTCTACGAAATGGGTCAAGGCCATGCCTACATTAAACAACAGTGGTGGGACAGTTTTTCTTTTTTTCTTCAACGTGGTTGCATAGTTTAGTGTACCACAAGCTATAGTTACAGATCATGGTTCACATTTTCGCAACCATATGATGACTGAATTGACTGCCAAGTTAGGACTTTCACATGATAGTTCTACTCCTTATTATCCACAAGCTAATGGACAAGTTGAAGCTATCAACAAAATTCTTAAGTGAATGCTTCAACAAATGATAGGATTTCATTAACAAAATTGGCATTTAATCATGTACTCAGCTTTGTGGGCTTACCGAACCTCGGTGAGAAATGCAACTGGATTCACACCTTTTCAATTGGTGTATGGTCTGGAAGCAATCTTTCCCGTACAATGTGAAATTTCATCATTAAAACTCCCAATTGCCCTGTTACTCGACACTTCTGATGAAGAAGCATGTTTCTTAGAACTCATCCATCTAGATGAAACACGTTGTGAAGCCGCATTGGCCAACGAAGCACATAAGAAACGAATTAAGGCACAATATGACCGAAATGTCAAGCCTTTCATTTTCTCACAAGGAGACCTGATCTTGCTTTATGATCAGGAAGCTAATAAATTAGGAGCAAGGAAATTTGAACCATTATGGACAGGCCCCTATATTGTCAAGCGTGTTTTGGCAAAAGGCGCTTATGAGTTAGTTTATTATGATGGAATTCCATTGTTGCAGCCTTGAAACGGGTTGTATTTGAAACGTTACTATGCTTGATAGTAAAAAACACTGTATATATGCTTTGATTATGTGTGTGTGTGTGTCACAGTGTGACTTTTAGAGTTTTTATGTGGTTAAGTAATCCGCTTTACATTTGTTGGAATTTTTGGAACCATTTGTTGGTTATGTCGATGGTGCTAGTCATAGTACGCAGAACCTATCTTTTGCAACATAGACCATATTCACTCCAAGTGGCAAGTTAGTGGGTTTTCAAAGGATTTGTATCGGTCGTTCTACGAAAAATATCGCTTATTATAGCGCATTAATCGAACTCCTCTCTGATGCCATTTCCCTTGGTATTCATTGAATCATCATTAGGCTGGACTCACAACTTGTCATATTGCAACTTACAAATGTTTATACCATATAAAATCCAACTATTTACCGTACATTCCTTAGATTTCATCTCTTGGAAGGACATTTTTATTACGTGCAATATTAACACATTGACTAATTCTTTAGCAAACTATGTGTTAAACAGACATTTACTACACATGTAAAAAGTAAATTTTCAATTCACATCAATAGTTGAATAGGATCACACATAACCATATAAAAACACTGAAATTAAAATAGATAGATGTTTAAAGTTTTTACAAAATTTGTGTCCAAGACATGTTGGTCATCTGACCTCAAAACTCAAAATGCATATAGAAAAACATCCTAAGTAGACCTAATGATGCTCATGATAACAAGTCACAGCCTGAGCTATCATGTGCAATAGCCTCATCCAATGGCTAGGTACACCAATAGTATGGCGTTGTAGCCTCATCGGTAACTCCTCGATCTGGACATCCGGTATACTGAGGGTTAACCCCTCTATATGATCCTACAACTCTACCAGTGTCTCAGTTAAATCCAAATCTTGGAGAACTTCTCTTCCGACATTTCTCCGCACTAGTTCATCCACCTCCTGTTGATGACCCATTGGTCAAACAATGGCAACATTTGTATGCATGAAAGAATTTTTAGTTTAGTCTTGGAAATATCAAAAACAAAAAAACATGGTCAAAAAAATTTACCTATAACACGTCATTGAGCACCCATTGGTAACCTAAAATTTGGATCTCCACAAAAGTCCATCCCTGCATATGGCTGCTCCTCGATGAAAATGTGTTGTTGACTGATCTAACTAAAGAATGCAGGAGGAAATGAGATTGATGATTGACTAGCATGTCAAGCCATCAACTCAACCCATCTCTACATCTGTGGATCTCTAGGACCAGTCAAACTCAGTGACACATGCTGAGGTTGCATCAATGGAATTATCTCTAAGGTAAAGGCGATCAATATCAAACCATAGCTAAAATTATTTGTCTTACCGCTCTTTACTTTGGTCAGCTTCTATTTCATCCAAGAGAGAATTTCCTCACACCAGTTGAATATAGTTGGCTCAAGGCACTCAAGTGCAAACTGCATATATGATCTATTTGCCAGATGAAGTGTCGCACTACCCGCCAACTTTGCGATAGTGAAAAGGATTGTTCGCAAGGGAAAATCATGAACATCCCTAATGTTTATCTTCCCATCTTTGCTAGGTTGTGTACCTAGACAACAGAACTGTCGAATGTAGTCCCTCACTGATTCACCCCCATGGGAAGAACCTGAAAGAGATATGGGGGCACCACATCTCGAAATTCCTATAAGGAAGTAAACATCATCGATCAATATAGGGAGCACTTTGCCCCTATGTGAAAAGCTTGATCCGTTGGATCCCATGAATGAACTAAGAACTGCAATAGTTCTAATTGTTGCCTCATCCCAGACAACCTGAAGTATTTGAGTAACCCACAGTCTTTGAGGGCCTCAACAGTACCCGGATCATTTAGGGCAACCATATCCTATTCTTCATGTTCTCTTTCACGCCAAGTAATAGCAATTCTGATCCAATTAAAGTCTAAAATCAAACCATAGGCTTAGTTAGGATCCATTTCATGTAAAAAATTTGAAGACTTTTTGGGTAAAACAGAAGAAACAAATTTCTAAACTGTGCGTAGCGTAGCCCTAGCCTTGATACAGTGCATTGTAGAGAAGGTACCCTTCTGCTTGACCGCACTGCAATGTAGTTTTCATGTGTTAGGCTACGTTGATTCAAGGGCGAGGTATATTTTCCCTAGGGACCCCAAAACCCTAAAAAAATTGCCTAAAACTAAAAATGAATGAACTTAAATGAAAGAGAAAAGGTAGATCCCATACCTAGTCCTGGAAGCATGAAGAATGATCCATAGAATATCCCGCAATCAGCTGCTGAAATTCGAGGTAAAAAACTGGTACAGAGCACAAAACTAAATGGTAAATATCAAATGGTGAAAATGACTTGGTAAATTCTTGTTTTATGGTTATTTCATGTTCATTAAATGAACTATAGTTTTTACCTATTTTTACCAATGAAGTAGGTATGCTTAATCCGTTTGGTGGTTCTTTGAGCAAGTTATAGCTGATATAGTGAATTTGATGTGCACAATCATGAATTGTACTTTTGACCACAAAGCATACTTTTATCTCATTTTTGAGCTCTATTAAACATCGAAAAAGGAACCCCCCTGGAGTCCTCTTTAAGCTCCTTTCAAATTCTCAAAATATGAAAATATTTTCGAGTGCTTGTCCTTTCCAACTCGTTAATGGATTGGAAATGACATCTACTCAGTATAAGTTTAACCCTTTTCTAGACTTAGATAGATTACTTACGAAAAAGGAATACGTTGATTGAACATGGTCAATAGGTTCTCTCTTCTATTATTTTACTCTTTTTCATACTTGATAGACAAATTTATGAAAAAGAACTTGTGGAGTTTTCTTTTTGTGCCTTTTCAAACTCTCTAAACATGAAAAGGATGGAGTTCTCATTGTCGTTAAACTCGTTAAAACATCAAATAGCGACAAACTTGTCCATCATGACAAGACCGAGTTTCACCTTTGCTATGCTTGTTAAAACATCACATAGTGATGGATTCACCTGAAGGGTGGAATTATACTACAAGCATATGTTATCCTCCTCAAGCTTGTTAAAAAATAAAGAGGTACTAGTCAACAATCACTGGGAAAAATGGGAAAAGGGATAAATCACTTTATGGTAGCAAGTCGCTCTTGAACATGACACTTTCACTTCATCTTTGTGACTATTTGGGTTGGGTTATCTACTTGATGGTTATCATACCTATGGTCTAACACACCATCCATCACTTTGGTTTTGGGTCAATGTTGTCAATTCATTGAGTGTTGCCGACATGTTCAAGAGAAGTCACTCAATAAAGTTTGTCCTTTGCAATATTAATAAACCTTCATTTTCATGACCTCCATTCCCAAGCCTTGTATCGTCATTCAATTTTGTCTTCAAAATCATTACACTCATTTCGTGTCGTTGATGGGCGTTACATCAAGGCCCTCCTACGATGAGTCACTTCTCATCGACATTGGCACATTATCCAAGAAGTTGACTTAGAAACACCCTTCCAGTACCTTTAGGCTGGCATACATTAATGGAAAATTTCTCGCTTTCAGCGACAAGTTGACATCACTAGCCTTTGACTGAAAGACTTTGTATGGCATTCAACATTAGAACATCTATTCACACCATGCAGAATGTACTGTAGTACCTTGAGAATCATTATCATTATTGGTGATCTCTCTCGCGTCTGTTAACAATTTACATCATTGGTTGGTAATTGGACGGTGTCTTCCCATGTTCGACTTCAGATCACATTTTCACATGGTTAGACTCGTACTTGAGCGAACAATTGGACAATATAGAAGACCCCATATCTAGTTAATCCATCTAGCTGCTATTTCAGGAGAGTATTAAATCATCGATACAATGGCTTTACATGGATGGTCATCCTATCATGGGTCTATATCTGTAGATGACTATCTGATTTATGTCCATGTAATGAAAATTTTATATGCTGAGCATGGGTATGCCTTCCCTCAGAAATTCATGAAAAATTCGAAATATCATGATATTATGTATTGTAATCAATGCAGGTCACCATCCGCTTCAGATCCTCTCCATCACATCATAAATCATATCACTCGACATTATCATTTTCGACTTCATGCTTTAGGGGGCAACTGTTATAGGTCTATTTGGGCACATCACTCCTGACATTCATATCAGTACAATTAGGGCTCATCAACCCTAATTCAGTTGTTACATGCCCTAGACAAGTCATCAAATTGAATTCTTCCATCCATCAAAGTTTCCTATCTTGAAACCCTGCGGAAATGCCTCCTTGGGACACCAGCGCAACCTTGGGCAGGGGTAACTGCGCTGCAGAATAGGTAGGCCCATTCATTCCTGCACCGCACTGTTGATCCAAGTGGATATTGGTGGCCACCTGCCAAGTCCACCTGGACCTGCACCATTATTTCTCTCAGCATTTTCAGTTTCCTTAATTGTAGCACAACTTACTATTTTTAGCAGTTTTTCGGGTCCTGAACTTCTGAAGCCATTTTGAGGCCCTAAACGACGTTCTTTGGGAAATCTGGGGGCAACATGGGTCATTGGACCCATGTTTCCCTTCCCAAAGTTGTAGTGCTCGAATAGATCTTTCTAACGAGCTATTGTACGCATCAAATGGAGATTGTATGCCAAAGTTATGACCCCGGGAAGTTCATGTACCAACTTACCCAAAATGGGACCCACAATTTGGCGTTTCATCTTCTAGGGTTAGGTTTTGGGATGTGAATGGTTTTCCATTGTTTTTCAACAATAAATAGGCCTTCGAGCCTCATTGTAACACAGTTCAGAGACATGCAGCCACCACATCTCTTCTCAGAGATAAGCTACCATCGCCCTAGCTGGTTTATTTCCATTATTGTTTGTAAGCATATTTCAGTATTTTACATTAATGAAATGAAGTATTATTTCCACTGCATATCTGTGTTTATGGTTATCTCTGTAATTTGTTGCATTCCTGTTTAAATCCGGATCAATAGTATCAGAGCGATCTACTTTTTCTCTGTTTTTCTTTGCATGTCCCCAATGAGGTCAGGATATAAGGAGTTATGGCTTGAACTGGTCGAACCTTTGTAAGACCAGCCTCGCAAATCCCGAAGGCCTCCCATGGCGGATGAGAATAAAGACGAGGGGGCAGGAGATCCTATCAAAATCTTGCTCAAAGAAGCCCTCGAGCGACAAAGGAATGCGATGATGGACAACTTTGCCCAGATCCTTCAGTGGCTACCCAAAAGTGACGCATCGGCTTCCAGCAGCTGCACTGGAAATGCCACACCCTTTAAGGTACAAGTTAATTTTGAAATCCCCATATTTGAGGTTCAGATAGATGCAGATGTTGTAGATAAATGGTTAAATCTGCTAGACGGTTATTTTTCTGTTCATGAATTTTCGAGTTTGGAAAAGATTGTTTTCGCTCTTCTCAAAGCAACCCCCCATGTCAAGGACTGGTGGGAAACCTACTGCGAGCAGAAGGATGAAAATACCGGCTCACTATTTTTAGCCTCGCCCACCTAGAATTCATTCCTGGATGCCATCAAGGAGCAGTACTACCCTATAGGAAGCTATGAGGATCAATACATAAAGTGGACCACGTTGTGGCAGGGAAGGGACCAAGACGTGCCGGAGTTCACTAATCTTTTCCATACCCTTTGCACAAATATGGGTATCAAGGATTCAGAGCAACATTTGATACTCAAATACCATGATTGCCTGCACAAGTACATCCAGGAAGAAATAGAATTCCTGAACATTTCCTCGCTCGGCACAGCATACCGATATGCCGTCAAGGTCAAGCAGAAGTTTAAACAAAAGAAGCGAGACTTTGGATCTGCGAATCTGAAGCAAGGGAAAGGTGCCCCTAAACCACAAAACAAAGGACAAAGCCAAGGCGGGTTAGCCCAAGACAACCCGCCAAAGATGCAAGCAAAGAATAGCACCGCGAAGCCAAAAAAGGACATGGGAAAATGGTGTGAGTTCCATAAGAGCTCCACCCACAACGCAAGTGAGTGTCGGGCCAAGCAGTCACTGGTGGCTGAGCTTAAGGTTTCAGAATCAGATGCATGTTCTGACTCTGAGTCAGAACCTGACAAGGGGAATGACAAAGGGAAATAGATTATCGATGCAGAACCCAACACCACTGTTGCCACCATGAAGATACAGAAGGAGGAACCCAAAGATCCAAAGGAGGAGGAGCGTCTCTTCCACTCCCAGATGTGGGTAAAGGGCTCCCTGCTACAGTTCATTGTCAGTAGCGGGAGCCAAAAGAACCTCATTTCGGTAGAGGTCATGAAGCGGTTGGGCTTACTGACCATAGCACATCCACAATCGTACACCATCGGGTGGCTTCACCAAGGACGGGATCTTCGTGTGAGCCAGCAGTGTCACCTTCCATACAACATCAAGCCCTTCATCGATGAGGTATTGTGTGACATTACTCGCCTTGAAGTTTGTGATGTATTATTAGGACAACCATACTTGTGTAAGTGACATACTGTGTATGAATCAAGGCCCCGTGCTGTCATTATTTCTTTGGATAATTCATTAAACAAGATACCAGAGGTAGTCCCACCTGTTAGCTCCAGTCTTCGCAGCCTGTCACCAGGTATCAACATGAGCTCTTACTATGTCTGGTTTTGTTAGATGATTTGTAGATGATTTTAAGCACAAAACATGTCACAAGTGTGTCCATTAGAAGAAGCTCAGAAAAATCTTTCCAAAGGTATATCACACTCCCATAACCGGCTCCCAGATTAGAAGATATGATTGAAATGAATGAGTGATTCTTGGTTATGCATGTTTTGAGGTCAGTTGCTGCACACAATGAAAAGTTTAGTACAAAATCAGTTTCTGAAATAATGGTAAGGAATTTTTCAAAAATGAAAGAGGTTTTTGTTCATCACATATCAAATAACAAAAACCTCTTCAGTTTATGTACAGGTGCTACTATGTGGGATATATATAGTGATATTTGAAGCCTACATTTAAACAAACAAAATTTTCATACTTTTTACTATTTTAGTCATTTTAGTACAGAGCCATTTTACAACAAATGGAAAGTAATTTTGAGAAACCCAAAGATTTTTTTGTTTAAAACAAGCCATACAACAAAAACCTCTTTTATTTTATTCATAGGTGTCACGAATTGCGATATGTGACTAGATCTTTACAGCGCATTTTCACATATTTCAATTTTTAATGATTTTCTGTTTTATAGATGATTTTGTGGAACATATTGCGAGCAACTTGAAATTAATTTCCCAAATTTGAGAGAGGTTTTTCTCCAAAATGACCTTATCTACAAAAACCTCTTTTAGTTTTGTAATATGTGCTATGGTTTAGGAGATACGAGTTCATCTTAAACACCTATTTTCAGAAATTCGGCCCAAGTTTAATGTAACTAATTCTATTTTGAAGAAAATGGTTGAGCTCAATCCCTTAGTACAAGGATGAGAAAATGTATATATTTTATGAATTTTATAGTGTAGGGGTTGGATTTTGGTAGATGGTTGGACTTTGGAGAAAGCTTTGAGCTTCATTATACATTCATATCAGCATTTTGGCTAAGGAATTGAGACCAGGGTTTGCAGCACTCTTTGGGATCCATGTGGCAATTTGTCTTGGTATAGTGCTTTTCTTTGTAATTGTGAATTTTATTATATGTCATGTATGCCATTTTCTATCTTGTTTCTTCTGAACTAAACAAACAAGAGTGTAAGTAGAATCCATTGAAAGTGCAATGCTCTACTTAAAGTTTGCTTTAGTTTCTTGATGTTTTCAGCTGTTTAGGGAGGATCCATGATTGCTCTTACTGTTCAACACCTCACCTATCTATTCCTTCCATCTCATTCAATTTTAAGTGCCAAAAACAATTGCCTACCTTGCCCCATTGAGATCTCTGCAGGACTGAGCCTCAATCCCTGTACCCAAAATCTACCTTTCCATCTGAGCCAACAAAAACACTATTTTATTCAATCAAACTCTCTTGCACATATACCTAGCCTACGATTAGTAGATATTTGAGTCATCTCAATCCCTCATTGATCATAATTTGCTGAGATTGACCCTGAGAGAGCCCTCTCCTGACCTGGTAGGGCTAGCTGCTAGGCTGAGCGTGGTTTGATATTGGGCCTGGATCCTACCTTTTTAGCCTGAGGTAGATTTAGGCACTAACACCACCTACCACCAGCTCTTTGATCACTGCCAAGAAATGCAACAAGCTCATCTCCCAGACTAGGAAATTCATATTCTGTCTGGTTCGATCCCAAAGTAAGGGGAAGATCGTTGCTACATCCATGACCCCCGCAAAGGGTTCCTCCACGCAACAACAGCATCAAAGGGATACGGTCATGAGAGAACACGTGAACAACTTCTCCTCACCCACAGGGGTACCACACAAGTTTCAGGTGGGCAACAAAGTCTGGTTGCATTTGCAGAAAGAACGCCTTACAAGAGCCCATCAGAAGCTCCGACCACTCCGACATGGTCCTTACACCAGTATCAAGGCTACGGGAAACAATGCTTTGAAGCACAGCATTCCTCCATTCCTTCACTTGCACTAAGTGTTCAATGTGGACTGTTTTCGACCATGCTTCCCACCATTTTTGGACACATCAGAGATTGTAGAACAACTCACCAGGGACCAAGTTCAGCAGAAGTTTCCTCGTCTCATTTAGGAACTCAACGCAATGGGGACCATTGCTTCCTAAGGGGTAAGGAATGATCCAGGTGGATATTGATGACCACCTACCAAGTCCACCTGGACCCCCACCATTATTTCTCTCAGCATTTTCAGTTTCCTTAATTGTAGCACAACTTACTATTTTTAGTAGTTTTTCGGGTCCTAAACTTCCGGAGCCGTTTTGAGGCCCTAAATGACGTTTTTTGGGAAATCTGGGGGTAACATGGGTCAATGGACCCATGTTGCCCTTCCTAGAGTTGTAGTGCTCAGATAGATCTTTCTAACAAGCTATTGTACGCATCAAACGAAGATCGTATGCCAAAGTTACAACCCCGGGAAGTTGATGTACCAACTTACCCAAAACAGGGCCCACAATTTGGCGTTTCATCTTATAGGGTTAGGTTTTGGGATGTGAATGGTTTTCCATTGTTTCTCAACAATAAATAAGCCTTCAAGCCTCATTGTAACACAGTTCAGAGGCATGTAGCTACCACATCTCTTCTCAGAGATAAGCTACCATTGCCCTAGCCGGTTTATTTCCATTACTATTTGTAAGCATATTTCAGTATTTTACATTAATGAAATGAAGTATTATTTCCACTGCATATCTGTGTTTATGGTTATCTCTGTAATTTTTTGCATTCCTGTTTAAATCCGGATCAACTGCACTTAGGCCTCTTTGACCTGTGTTGGGCAAGAATGAGCGAAATTCACATTGAATTCTAGGAATATTCCTTGATTCTAGATCATTCTAGAAGGAACCCATCTCTTATCTCATCCTATGAGCTCGAATTTGGATAGGATATGGATCAATTAATCTCCTATCCTCTCATCCCTTGCTCCATGGAAACTAACTCCAATTTTGGAAGGCCATTCAATACCCTCATTTATGACAAAACCACCTCCATTTCCCTATAAATTGAGCACTCATCATAGCGATCAAGAGACTAAAATCTAAATATTGTAGAGAAATTATGTTGGTTTGATATTCGAGTTCATATCAAGTAATTTTATGCTTCTGGATTGGTTTTCTTTTAGTGTGACGAGGATTGGACTGAAGCTGGATGAGTGACACAGGATCAAACTGTATTGGGTGAAACTCTTCCTTCTATATTAATAAAGTTGTTTATTTCTTTTCTCATATTCTTGTTCATATCTATGATGATTATTTGTTTCAATGTCTTCGATTCCATTGGTTTATAGTAGATAGATCATGTATGATTTGATCATTCTTGCTTCTATTTCTATTGACACAGGTACCAATTGAGTGGATTCAGTTCAAGTGGAAGTGATGGGAGCAATTCAAAGGAGATCAAGGAAGCGAAAGACTACAAGTAAGTTCCTTCATCTCATCTATCTACTATAGGAAAAGGTTAAACTACTTTCTTTCTGTTGTTCTAAGTGTAGCTAACCACTTAGGGAAAATGTGTTTATCTGTAGATACAAATTCCATATAACATCTTGATATGTTCTTCATCCTCAAACACCTGTCAGTACCTGACATTGTCTGGTACAGAAGGCCTATACCTGACCTTAACTTCATATCTAATAAAGGGGTTTTGAGGGGGTGTGAAATTATTAGAGGCAGCTGCAAAATAGTTAGACATTTGATTTCTTTCTTAGGAAAAGAACTAAATATTGAAGGCTAAGAAAAAAATTTCAACCAAATCCCATACTTCATTCTTGTAGGACTTCAATCTTGGATGCTTGGTTTTGCATTGATTTTTTATTTTCTTCACCACCAACTCTAAATCCCCAAACACGGTCAAGCACCCGATGCTAAGGTTTTTAGTAGCTTGCAGCCCCAACAACAAAGCTTCATATTTAGAAACATTGTTTGTGGCCTAAAACTCCAGCTTGAAAGAGAGAGGGATCAAGCTACCTCTTAGAGATACCAATAACACACCTGCCCCATTTCCTTCCCTAGAATAAGCACCATCAAAATATAATTTCCATACCTTGTCATGCTCTAATGATTGTTTACTCAGCTGATTTGTACATTCCACGTGGGTGCCTCCCATGATTTGATCATCTTCTTCTAACAACAAACAAGAAAAATCCTTCTCCTTACCATACATAGGAGCATTGTTGGAACAATATGCCTTTGTAAATGTCTTCAAAAATCTATATTCCCTGTATAATTGAAACTCTTCTCCACCAAACACAGGAATGGTAACATAAGTTGGATCCATTTTAATGAAACCCCCAAGTTTCATTCCCCACAACCTGGACAAAATCATACCAAATCTTGTAGGGATGCTAGCAACTACAATATCTATTACTACACTTTTTACTAGGATTTGATCCAAATTGACCACCATATCCTTGATCATACCCAGGGACTTCACTCTTTTAGAATCAAAGGAGTATAGATATTTGTACTCTTTTGTTATATGAAGTCCCAACAACTCCATCACAGAAAATGGCATTTAGTTTTGATATGCTCCTGAATCAAGCATACAATTATGTAGTAGCAGCTCATGAATCACCAAGGTGACATAGAATGAGGTAGTGGAATAGTCTTTCTCCTCCACATGTCATCCAAACACAACCATGGGCCTCTCTTCCAGTAGGTTAAGGTTGTCTTGCTGGGGTCTAGTGGTGGGTGAACTCATAACCTGAGACACTTGAGCTTTATAGCTAGGTTTTTTCAATAATTCAGTGAAAGCGATGGATATTTTGACTTTCTCCAACTCTTCTTGAAGACTGAATACAGATGGATTCTATCAATTTTAGCAGACCCGACATGTTATTTGTTGTCATTGAAGATTGGTTTTATCAATGGAGGCAAGTGCTTTGCTTTGGAGGCTCTAGAATCATCTGGAATAGGATTGGAGGATTCTTTTTTGGTCCATGAGAAAGGATTGAGTGGTTTCTTCCCTTTATTTGTTGGCTTCGCGACAACTTGGATGAAGAGTTTCTTCATTCTGATTTTAACCCCTGGACCTTTTCATAGATGACCTGAGATCATATTTCATGTGCAACAAGGCTTGCTTGAAGTCAGAATTTTTTTTACAATAAATATCTATCTCATGTATTTTTGGGATGAAATATCATCCTCTCCCATGAAACTTGGCAGAGATTTAAGGTAAAATTGTGGCATCCCATTCATAGGTTGTGGCAAGTTGAGTGGAGCATATTTATTAAGTAAAAAAGCAAGGACAACCATGTTTTGAAATGGACATGATTGAAGATTTACCACAGAGCCCGGTTGAGGAGATGTGTGGATTATGGCTATATGGAGCTGAGATGGAGTGATATAAATTCTTTGAGTGGGATAAGTTATGAGAACATTTTTTACTTCTTCGAGTTCTGGGAAGGTAGGGAATGTGAGAGGAGGTGGACTAACATAATCTTCTTCAGATTTAACTTTAGAAGAAAATGAGCTAAACAATTGGCTACATTCTTCTGAATATTCCAAGGCTTTAAAAGAGGACTCAAAGTAGTTTATCTCAACCTTATGAGAGATATAAGTTGAGATTTCAGAAAATGAAATTATATTATCTAAGGTAATAGGGGTCCTTTCTTGAATACAAGAGGAGTTTTTCTCTAAGAATTGTCAAAGCGAGTATGAGGGATTTTGAAAGCCACGATGGTAAAAAGGAAGATTTAAATAGTGGAGTCGTCAAGGTGATATATCTTCATCCCAAACTTCCTTCAATGTCCTAATAGAAGGAATGTAAAAATTCCATACCCAAGGGGAAAATATTTTGAGTCATTCCCCGACAAAAAAACCAGAAGATGTTGTATCTAGGGAAAAATATTTTGATTCATTCCCTGAAAATGATGCCAGAAGATGTCGTAGCTTTTAGAGACAACCTCGAGGTTTAAGATAGGTCAGTGCTTATGACATTTTAGTCTGTATTGAAGATAAATCAGTGCAACTCAAGAGATAAATGTAAAACGATTTATATTTTTGTTCAATTACCTCTATCATAGCGAGATTCAGTATACACATGAACAACATATCATTCCTAGGAACAAATATTTGGGTCTAGTGGCCGACACATAGAGAATGCAGCTTAAATTTTTCATTGAAATAAATGTAGGAAGGATAAATAGAGAGAATGAACTCATTGAAAAGGGCGGGATAGACCCGAAATCCTAGGTAGTAAATCCCAGGAGAATCATGGAAAGAAAAAGGAAAGGGAGTGAAGGAATTGTGGAGCGCATTTTAAGGCCTTCTACTCAACATATCACATGTACTTTCTACTATATCATAACATAATAAAATTTGCAACCTCACAGGCATCATCTGTTAATACATAGCCTAGAAAAATCTACAATTTAACAGGCACAATCTACTACAATATAACATAGATAGATTTATGACTTAAGAGTAAAACCAATAACTACAATTTACACAATTTTTGGTGAAGGAAAACATACATGGAGAGACACATAAAGGAAGAACACTTACTATACATTCCAATGCTTGTAATCACCATAAACATCTTCATTAATTTATAGGAATAGAATACATGTCACAGTTCCAAACTAGCAAAATTTTGCAAAAAAAATATTTACAACCTCATGGAACAGGTAAATAGAACCAATGGAACCTCTCTCTAAAAGCAAAATTCGAAACCTCGAAATACAAAATTCAGAACCTCTGAAACATAAATGGGAACCTTTACTAATGAGTTCCTCTTCCATTTTATATGGATAGAGGGCTCAAACAATAGTTACAAAATATCTTAGAATGTTATAGTTGTCTGACAGACCAGCTGCCTAAGCATGTGAATGGCCTTGTTTTCCTAATTATTACCTAACAGACTTGATTCTTTTCTTGAAAATGTGAAATTAACAAAACATGAAAAGCATGAGGTATCATAATTGATACAAGAAAATGTCTTTGATGTCAATTCCTTTGATCTCCTAAGTTGGACTCAGGCTCCATTATCCATGTTAGTGGTGGGTTGATGATCTAGACATGCTTCTATCATGATATTCCTACCATGGTTATCTGCTATTTTTCCTATCACTTTTTTCTGCAAACTGCTTGAATTACCTCTTTCTGAAGTAGGACGTGATTTGGTGTAGTGGCATTGGAGGTGCTATGTATTGGGTAATGACTGAATGAAGTTGATAGCTATCAACCTACTCATCCTCTATACTCCTTGTATTTCAGTATCAGAGGCCTTAACATAATGTAATTCTATTAAATATCATTAAGAAATCATAGAATTTTGATGCCCTCAGATCCCCTTTTCTTAGCCCCTCACTTTTCCTTTATCTACCATAGTACCATGATTTTTGACCAAAGGCTTTTATACAACATGACATTGGAGATTTCAGAGCCTTGTGTATCGTAAATTTCATTCAAAGGACATTACAATATTACAAGTCCTGATTAGCCTTTATCTCTTTGTTTCTTAGCCCATCTTCCTGTTTCTCTTGCATGGGACCTGGTGTTGTGACCGACGACCTAGTATTCAGGTCCTAAGGCTTTCAGGCCCATGCCGAGGGCCTATCTTTCTTTGTATTTTCTCTTCTGCCCCTGGTTCTTTGGGTTATCACAACCATGTGTTGCCAACACATCGGACCTCCTTATTATCGTAACATTTTCAAAATACAATTAGAAAATAGTTACGATGTCCACTTCCTCTGATATTCTTTATAGCACTTAGGTGCTCTTCCCTCTCTATGCCCTTAGTTCTTCTTGGTCCTCATGACCCAGGGCTACTCAATGTGTTAAAATTGGCAACTAGGGAAAAACTTCATGTGGGTCATCTTATTCATGGCTGATAATATTTTTATTAGATTCCTCTCGTTGAGAGGTGTAGGATTGCTTAAAGATCATCCGATTCCGATAAGTATTCATGGAGATATGAATTTATTTTGATTATGGAATTATTATCAAGCCGACCTACAACTCATGTAGGCTCAAAAGCCCAACAGTCACATCTATTCAAACACCAATGTTGTGTATAAATATAAGAGGGATTTTCCTCATTTGCACTCACTCTTCTCATCACTTCTCTCTCTCTCTCTACTGCGTAGAAATGAGTCTCTTCTCTACTACGCAGAAATGGGTCTCTCTCTCACACATGTGAAGCCAGAAGCTGTTGAACCTGAAGCTACAACTGCAGATCCAAAGATTGACCTGTGTGGCCTAGAAGATCTCCTCTTTGGAACTGCACTATAGGTCCATCTAGATCTCCTCTGAAAGCTGCAACTTTTGGTGGTGGAATGAATTCAATCCGACGAACGGTTTGCAAGATATCGACTGCCCTAGTTTGAAGCCAGAAACTGTTGAAACTAAAGCTGTAACTGTAGAAGTAAAGATTGACCTGCGTGGCCTAGAAGATCTCCTCATCTCAACTATGTTGTAGGTTCATCTGAACCTCCTCTGGAAGCTGCAACTTTTGGTGGTGGAATGAAGTCAATCCGACGGTCGGTTTGTGAGATATCGTCTGCCCTAGTTTGATAATGAAGTCGATAATGCTGATGCTGCTGATCTAGGGTTCGCTACTGCTGATATGAATCAGATTTATTGTACTATTTCTCTCTGCTGAATTACTGAAGATAAAAGAAGATTTGATCAAAGGGTTTCCCCACACATTGTGGGGTTTTTCCCTGGCTAGCCCCCACATCTTGTGTTTCTTGTCTTGGCTTGTTTTCTGTCGATCGTTTAATGTTCTATCTGCACTTTACTTTATGTACATGTGATTGCTAATCTGTGGAATATAATAAGAAAAAGAAGTAAACTGTTATAAGCATAGAACATACCATAACTTAACATGGTATTAGAGCTGAGGTGAAGACAAAGCCCGAGAAATAGCAAGAGCAATCACCGAAGAGAAGATTGGCAAGGCTATCCTAAAAGAACTATGGGGTCCTCAACACTCTTTCCTGCTGAAGACAAGCTCTGTGAGAAAGATGACTATCATGCATGGAAGATGTCTATCGATCTAACCCTAGAAGATCCAAGAGTGTTGGACCATGTAAGAGGCAATATTATTGAACCTCCATCAAATGCATCCGCTGTTGCATGGAACAAATGGAAAACCGAAGAAGTCAAAATAGAAGATCATCCGGGACTCTATCGACAAGCATTTAGTGGCCTACATCTCTGAACTGGACACCTCCAAGGAAATCTACGATAGACTGGGAAATGGTACTCACAACTCTTGGAGGATTACCATCCGAATGGTACGTGTTCAGGACTACTCTTTTGAACTATAATGTAATTCCTGGTTTCGAGGAATTAATGGCTAGATGCATTCAAGAAGAAACAAGGGAAGAAGAGCAGGAAATTCCCATGCCTAAAGGTCCTCCTGCTGCCTTTTCTTCTCATGCTAAGAAAAGAAATAATTCCGGGACTAAATCAAAAGGAAAGGCTGGACCTAAGGGTGGAAGAAAAGGACGATGTTACATCTGCGATAAAGTAGGTCACTATGCAAGGGAGTGCCCTGATAGAAAGGACTCTCACCATGACGATGATCAAAATCCCTCTCATGGTAATCGAAGGGATGGAAAATTCAATAGCAAAGGTAAAAGGAATGCTGGAAATCAAGGAAGAGGACAACCATTCAAGAAGTCTAGAAATTCTAGGATGAATTAAATGCACCTGACCTCTGAAAGAACCTAGTGTCAATCTTGGCAATGGAAGACAAAGGCTACAAGGTAACCTTCAGCAATGGCAAGGTATGTATATGGAAAAATAATGTTAAATATGCCTTTACTCTTGGGTTTAGTGTTGATTCATTATATCAGGTCAATGGAAGTCCGTTAGGTGTCATGTCTTATGACACAACTCTTCAGTCTGAACTTTGGCATCGAAGGTTTGCCCACCTTCATTACAAAGCTCTACCCGATGTAAGACAGATGGTAACAGGGATGCCTGAATTCCAAGTAGAGAAAGAAGGTGTATGTCCGGGATGTGCCGAAGGAAAGCTCAAAAGGGGACCATTCCCCTCAAGCCAAAGCAATACCTCTGATATATTACAGTTGGTTCACTCAGGCATATCTGAGGCTGGCATTAAGAGGGAGACTACTACACCACATACTCCTGAGCAGAATGGTGTGGCTGGAAGGAAGAACCGCATGATTGTGGAAATTGTCCGGGCCATGCTACAAGATCAAAGACTTCCGAAGTTTCTATGGGTGGGAACTACAAACACTGCCATATATGTACAAAATTGATGCCCTCATCTAGCATTGGGTTCCAAGACTCCTGAATAAAAGTTCACCGGTAAGAAACCTGATGTTTCTCATTTTAGAATTTTTGGAAGCCCTGTATATTTTCATGTGCCAAAAGAGAAAAGAAATAAATTGGGTGCATCTAGAAAGAAGGGAATTTTCGCGGGCTATGGTGAAAATACTAAAGGCTATAGAATCTATGTAGCTGGTCAAAGGGAAGTTGAATTAGTCATGATGTCACCTTTGATGAAGATATGGCTCTCAGCAAGGTGAACAATCTTCCGACTTTGAGGATCTCTCAAGACGCCGACACCAGGGAACCGAAAGAAAAGGACGATGAAACAATGCCTAATGTAGAAGAATCCATGAATCCAATTGATCCTCCTCCACATGAGCCTTCCTCTTCTAGGAAGAGGCCTTCATGGCTTAGGGGGCTACTTGATGATGCTGAAGGACATGCTGCACCCCAAGGAACCTTTCGTGAAAGCAAGAAACCTAATAGGTATTAGGGATACCTGACCATCATGAGCATGATCATACAAAATGAGCCTTCATCATTCTCAGATGCTACCAAGAATCAAATATGGAAGGATTCTATGAGTGAAGAACATGAGTTTATTATGAAGAATGATGTCTGGGAAGTAGTTCCTAGACCCCCGGACGAGACAATTGTAACTTCAAAATGGCTTTACAAGATAAAGTTGTAGCAGATGGAAGTACGAAATAGTATAAGGCTCGTTTTGTTGCTCATGGTTTCTCCCACAAGGAAGGTATAGATTATGATGTGATATTTGCACCTATTGCTAGATATACGACCATCCGCTCGATCATAGCCCTTGCCGCTTCACAAGGATGGAACCTACATCAGATGGATGTCAAGACTTCGTTCTTACACAGCTCGATCAAAGAAGAGGTCTACGTGGAGAAACCCAAAGGATTTGAAATTTATGATCAAAAATCTCATGTATGCAGGTTGAAGAAGGCTCTCTATGGGCTGAAGCAAGCACCTTTAGCATGGTATGAGAGGATCGACAGCTACTTGATGCAGCTGGGATTCACTAGGAATGAAGCCGATCCTAACGTTTACTTTAAGGTTGAAGATGACAAGCCTCTCATACTGGTGCTGTATGTGGATGACCTCTTTCTAATAGGTGCAGACCCTCTAATTCACAAATGTAAGAGGGAGTTGGCTTCTGAATTTGAAATGAACGACCAAGGACTTGAAGTATGGCAGAAGCCAAGGGAAATTTCCTATCTCAAGGAAAATATGTGGTAAAGATATTGGAAATATTTGGTATGATGGACTGCAAGCTTGTGAATACCTCGAGGATCTTAACTTTTAGAAGTTATATGGTAGTGATGTTGGACCAGATTTGGGAAATACCTCTGAGTTTCAAAACTCATTCGCGATGATGTTCTTGGTGAACCTCCGTCCGAACATATGTTTTGCAGTTACCACTGTGAGCTCATATTTGGTTGAGCCTCACTGCATTGATGCCAAGAATCTTCTAAGTTATCTTCATGGAACAATTACTAATGGATTGAGATACACTACCGGAAATATGAAACTGCATGATTATTCGAATGCTGATTAGGCAGGTAGTGTGGAGGATCACTAGAGAACTTTTTAGTGTTGTTTCTCTTTGGATTTTTCTTCGATATAATGGATGAGCAGGAAGCAGAAGTCAGTTGCCATAAGCACCACCAAGACCGGATACATATCTACGAGTATGATATCGTATGAAGCTGGCTGGTTGGGGAAGCTCTTTAGTGAGCTGTTTGAACACATACCATTGTGATTCTCTGTAACAACCAGAGGTGGGATTCGATTACTGAGGAATCCCATATTCGTCGATTGCTCCAGCAGATAGACATCATTCAGGACATGGTAAGTCAATGAGCAAGAAGGCTCCATCACATTAAGATGATGTACAGGTTGATACACCTTGTCAAAGCCCCGAGGAAAGATCTAATATGTGATTTTCCCAAATGACTTGGAGTCATCAATAAACCCTTGTACAAGGGTCCTGCATGTTGCATACATTGAGCTCTGGGAGCTCTAAGGGCTTGCGGTTCTTACTGGACCAATATACGACCACAGGGTGACTCACCCTCCCTTGGTGGTGCGCACTAGAACAAGATGACTCGCTCTTTTGTGGGACAAGGTGATTCGCCCTCTTGTGGAACAGGATGATTCACTCTCCTGTGTAGCAGGATTGATGTGTTCTCCTATGAGGCTTGGATTGATGTGTTCTCCATGGCGATTATAGTAAGATTGATGTGTTCTCCTGTGAGGCCTGGATTGATGTGTTCTCCATGGTGGCCTGGATTGATGTGTTATCCATGGCGATTGTAGTAGGATTGATGTGTTCTCCTGTGAGGACAGGATTGATTAGTTCTCCTATTGAGGCATCCTACCCATGTAGTCTGGGACTCATGGGAAGTACCTCTCATCTGATCAATGAGCAAGGAAATGAAGTTAGGGACCATAGTAGTATCGATGGACGCATCGTTGTATCTACCGTACTCCCTACACTAGGATGACCTCTATTGATCTGGGATCAATGATACTGGTCTCGGACTAGTGGTAGGAGTTGTACCATACTATGACGCTGACTTCGGGTCGGTTGAGACTGGTCTAGGACCAATGGTACATACTCCGAGACTGACTTCGTGTTAGTGCAGTACTGGTCTGGGACCAGTGAGAGTGGTACATACTATGACGCTAACTTTAGGTCGGTTGAGACTGGTCTAGGACCAGTGGTACACTCTCTAAGACTCCGAGACTGGTCTGGGACCAGTGGTAGGAGTTGTACCATACTATGACGCTGACTTCGGGTCAGTTGAGATTGGTCTGGTACCAATGGTACATACTCCGATACTGACTTCGTGTCAGTGCAGTACTGGTCTGGGACCAGTGAGAGTGGTACATACTATGACGCTGACTTCGGGTCAGTTGAGACTGATCTGGGACCAGTGGTACACTCTCTGAGACTGCGATACTGGTCTAGGACCAGTGGTAGGAGTGGTACTTACTATGAAGCTGACTTTGGGTCGGCTAAGACTAGTCTAGGACCAGTGGTACACACTCTGAGACTGACTTTGAGTCAGTGGAGGATGATACTGGTCTAGGACTAGTGGAGTTGTACTCATTATGACGCTGACTTTGGGTTGGTTGAGACTGGTCTAGGACCAATGGTACCTACTCTGAGACTGACTTTGAGTCAGTATGATACATCCTCAATCATTTCTTCTTCTTCATAATTCGGACAAAAGCAAAGCATAACAGAACAATGCAAGAGCAGAGCAGAACAGAGCAAAACAGTACCGATTAGTACAGGCCAAAACAAGACAAAGCAGAACAGGCAGAATAGAGCAGAGTAGGGTAAGGTTCAGGCTGTATAGGGCAGTGCATTTGATGGATGAATAGTAACGACCGATAGACAAATTGTAGATGAAGTTCTCCCTAGTTGAGAGGGAGTGTTAAAATTGGAAACCAGGGAAAAACTTCATGGGGGTCATCTTATTCATGGCTGATAATATTTTTATTAGATTCCTCTCGTCTAGAGGTGTAGGATTGATATAAAGATCATCTGATTCTGATAAGTATTCATGGAGATATGGATTTATTTTGATTATGGAATTATTATCAAGCCAACCTACAACTCATGTAGGCTCAGAAGCCCAACAGTCACATCTATTCAAGCACCAACATTGTGTATAAATATAAGAGGGATTTTCCTCATTTGCACTCACTCTTCTCATCACTTCTCTCTCTCTCTCTACTATGCAGAAATGAGTCTCTTCTCTACTGTGCAGAAATGGGTCTCTCTCTCACACATGTGAAGCCGGAAGCTGTTGAACTTGAAGCTACAACTGCAGATCCAAAGATTGACCTGTGCAGCCTAGAAGATCTCCTCTTTGGAACTGCGTTGTAGGTCCATCTAGATCTCCTCTGAAAGCCACAACTTTTGGTGGTGGAATGAAGTCAATCCGACGAACGGTTTGCAAGATATCGACTGCCCTAGTTTGAAGCCGAAAACTGCTGAAACTGAAGCTGCAACTGCAGAAGTAAAGATTGACCTACGTGGCCTAGAAGATCTCCCCATCTCAACTGTGTTGTAGGTTCATCTGAACCTCCTCTAGAAGCTACAACTTTTGGTGGTGGAATGAAGTCAATCCGACAGTCGGTTTGTGAGATATCGTCTGTCCTAGTTTGATAATGAAGTCGCTAATGTTGATGCTGCTGATCTAGGGTTTGCTACTGCTGATATGAATCAGATTTATTGTACTATTTCTCTCTGCTGAATTATTGAAGATAAAAGAAGATTTGATCAAAGGATTTCCCCACACATTGTGGGGTTTGTCCCTGGCTAGCCGCCACATCTTGTGTCTCTTGTCTTGGCTTGTTTTCTGTCGATCGTTTAATGTTCTATCTGCACTTTACTTTATGTACATGTGATTGCTAATCTATGGAATATAATAAGAAAAAGAAGTAAACTGTTATAATCATAGAACATACCATAACTTAACACAATGTCAGAGCCCCTCTCATACGAACCTTTTCAAAATGAAAATAGAACAAACTTACGATGCCTCCTACCTTCGATAAACCAACTTTTGAAATAATTTCCATGTGACACGTTTATAGCACTAGGTGCTAAAACCTGTTGTATGTCATTGGTTCTCTTAGGTCCCCATGACCAAGTGTTGATCATATGTTGGAAGCCCCTTTCATCAAAACTTTTTAGAATTGCAAATACATAGTAGTTTTGAAATCTCTTCCCTCTGAAATCCCGACCTCCAAGTTGACGTCATGTTGTGATCATCATTTCGATGTGGCGCCTCCTGACTAGTGCCACGTGTCCCACAAATTTTGCCTACTAGGCCACCCCAAAATGTCGAAATTGATTTTCACGTGCCTGCCATACAACCACATCATGTTTTCATGATTTGCCATGTCTTCTTCTCAGGACCAGTCACATGTTTCCATGTGTCTTCTCAAAGGAGAGAGAGAAAAGGTCCTTGGATTCCTTTGTTTTGCATTGATTTTCTAACTATTTTCCCTTCTCTGCAATTTCGGCACTTTCAAAGTATTCATAATTTTTAAGGAGTTGCAAAACAGAGGTTATGATATCACTTTTCTTCGAGGTCCATCCTTGTGATATCAAGTTTTGACAAGTTGCTTTCCCGAGCCCTTCCGATATCGAATCCTAATATTCCTAGTTATCTCTGAAATCCATCGTTCTGAAAATTAGCATCCAAATTTTGGCTCTCCTTTTTTATTTCAGCCTTCAAACTTCGGATCTCCTTTTTGGCTTTCCCTTTATTCAACCAAGATTTCACCTATCCTTCTCTATAACAAGGATGAGAATAGGACCATTTGACACAAATATCAGATGGTATGATAGATAACAACAGGTTCAAGGACTGAAACTATGGCCTTATAGAGCTCATAAGTTAGGAAAGAGACATTGAACCACCACATATGTGTTATAATAGATATATATATATATATATATATATATATATATATATATATATATATATATATATATATATATATATAGATATATATATAGATAGATAGATAGATAGATAGATATAGATATATATATGAGTATAATATGTAAATAGTTGCAAGATCTTACAAAACAAGTTAGATGGGTCACATGACCTTGATTAAAATTTAGAAATTCATTAATCCATTATTAATCTTCTCCACATTGTTAGAAATTATGACTTGAGGGAATAACAATGTTTACTTGAGGGAGAAACAATTTTTACTTGAGGGAACAACACTTGTCACTTGAGGGAACAATGGTTATTACTTGAAGGAACAACAATTGTGACTTTGAGGGAAGAGAAGTTGATACTTGAGGGAAAGACAATGGTAATTCAAGGTAACATCAATTATATATTAAACTAAAATAAAATAAAAAAGTTGGAAAATCAAACACAAAAAAAATCAAACAACAAATTAAAGGATAATGGAAAATTAAAGTAACGTAGAAAATAACAAGTCCCAAGAGTCACAAATGTATAAAACAAAATTAGAGGTTGAAGCATCTAAGACCTAAGGGAACAACAATTGTGACTTGAGGGAATAGTAAATGTTACTTGAGGGAACAATAGTTGTTACTCAAGGGAACAACATTCATAATTCAAGGTAACAAAAACTATATCTTAAAGTAAAAGCAAATAAAAAAAAGGTCAAAAGTCAAGAAAAAAAACAATCAAAAAACAAATTAAAGAATAATAGAAAATGAAAGGATCATACAAAATAATAAGTATCAAGAGGCACAAGTGTATAAAAGATAATTTAGGGGTTACAATAGGAGATACCTAAGGGAATAACAATTGTGAGTTGAGGGAACAACAACTGTTAGTTGAGGGAAAGACAATGATAATTCAGGGTAACAATAATTGTATTTTAAAGTAAAAGTAAATAAAAAGGGTGGAAAACAAAACACAAAAAAACAAACAAAAAATTAAAAATAGAAAGTAAAACAAACATAACCATACAATATTAATTTATGTACAAAGATTCATATTTATATACAAATTAAAGACAAGGAAAATATTTTTTACTAGATGGCAGATAAGGGGGAATCCCCTTGGGTACCTACAACTTCCAAATCTCTATCAACTGTAATTCTATAGAGAAAAGACCCTTTGGTAAGTGGTTGGTGATAAAACACAATCGATGACCATTTGCAAGAAAAGACATGCCAGATCCATGTTAGAAATTAATTAACAGAGCAATGAAATACATAAAATATTGCAGAAACACATATACAGAAACGCATAAAACAAGAGAGACACAGTTGTATGTGGTTCACCAAATTTGGGCTACTTCCATGGAGAAACAACAAGTCCTTCGTTATATATTATCCAACAAAATGAAGAGATACAACCTACAGCAAATTCGTTGTACTTTCCTCTTCACTCTTACACAACCTCCTATCTCTTTCTCACTTAGAATAATATTACAAAGACACAATACATTTCCCTCATATAAACCAAGGGTTTCCTTCTAGGGAAAAAAAACACCCTAAATTAACATAGCTTCTACCATCATATCATCCACCTAATGAATTCCCTAAATTGACTACGAAATTACAATATTTTACAAGGCCACTAAACACCTGCTAGGGGGAGCTTATTAAAAGTATTCGTCACCCACCCTAGACCCCCTTGACCAATATCATACGGTTAATGTTTTCACCCTATTTAGGAACTAGTGTCCAACGCTTCTGAGATCTCTAAATCAAGAAGATAATCAAGATCCGCATCTAATAATCTCCAACTTGGAGGCTAATTATATAAACTCCATTGTTGCTTCACTTGCTAGACAATGACTCCACTTGGACCTGGTTGTTTCTCATCTTCACCATCATATGTGAAGACCAATTGAAACTGACAAGAATCTCAGTTTCTCCCTAGTTACAACTTTTGTCAACATATCTACAGGATTTTAACTAATGTGTATCTTTTCCACCTTCAATTATCCATCTTCAAACACTCACTGTATGAAATGGTACTTGAGATATTTGCAAGATGAATGGAACATTGTCTATCATTGTATAACCTTCCCATCTCTTGCTTCTTTCCCACTTCATCCATAAACCTTTGTAACCAAATCATTTCTTTATTAGCCTCTGTAGCAGCAACATACTCTACTTCCATTGTTGAAAGTGCTACAATGTTTTACAATTTTGAAACCCAAATAACAGTTGTTCCACCTATAGTAAACACATATCCTACGGTGGTCCTCTTGTTATCTTTATCACCTGCCATATTTTCATCAGCATATCCCTATAGAGAAATGTTTGAACCACTAAAGCATAATTCTTGATTTGTGGTGCCTCTCAAATACCTGACAATCCACTTCATTGCCATCGAATGTTCTTTTCCTGGATTGTTCATATACCTTCTTATAACTCCCACTACATGTGCAATGTTGGGTCTTCTGCAAAACATTGCATACATTAAGCTTCCAACTGCCGGTGCATATGGAAATTTACACATATAATCAATCTCTTCCTTGGTCTTGGGACACATCTCCTTACTTAGTTTTAAATGGCTAGCCAAAGGTGTACTAACTAGTTCTACATTATGCATATTAAATCTTTCAAACACCTTTTCTATGTACTCACTCTGATAAAATGTTAATTTGTGATTTTTCCTATCTCTAGTTATTGGTCATAATAAGGATTTGTTTTGCAACACTCAAATCCTTCATTAAAAATGAATTGGCCAATTTTATTTTGAACACATTTATTTCATGCATGTTAGATCCTGCAACAAACATGTCATCTACATACAATATGAATATAATATAGTTGCAATCATTTTTCTTTTTAAGATAAACAAATGGTCAGAGTGACATCTAGTATAACCTTATTCAAACATTAACCTATCAAATTTTAGATACCACTTCCTTGGAGCCTATTTTATAGCCATACAAGCTCTTTTTCAATTTGCAAACTAATTTCTCCTTCCCTTTTATCTCATACCCTTGTGGCTGCTGCATATTTATTTCTTCCTCCAAATCCCCATGGATAAAAGTTCTCTTTACATCTAACTTCTCAAGATGCAAATATTTTGTTGCCACTAGACTTAAAATAGTTATGATTGAAGTCATTTTAACAATAGGAGAAAAAAATTCATGAAAGTCTACACCTTTATTTTGTGCAAATCCCTTCACCAAAAGTCTACCCTTATACCTTTGTTTTCCTCCATCTTCTTCCTTCAACCTGTAAACCCATTTATTCTACAATGTTGTTTTACCTGCAGGAAACTTGACTAAGTCCCAAGTCTGGTTATGCATCAATGAGTCCATCTCTTCTTCCATGGATTGCTCCCACTTATTACTAGTTTCTACCTGCATTACATCTTCATATCTTTCTAGTTCATCAAAATCAATCAACAATACATAATACAATGTAGGAGAGTATCATTCATGGGGTATACTTATCCTAGTAGATATTCTAGCACCACTTTCAGATGTTTGAGGTTCTTTTTATTAGTGTGGTTGTTGTTGTTGTTTTGGCTACTGATCATTATAATTTTCAGGCACCTTTAATTTTTTTTGTGATCTCATCAAGCATTGTGTATTCTTTGTTTTCCTTTTTGTGTTTCTTTTCCTGCATTTGATCCTTATACAAGACCTTTTCATTGATTGTGACATATTTTCTCCTAATAATTTTATGATTTTCATAGTCATATAAGAAATAACCAAGATCATTATCACCATATCCAATAAAGGTACATTTCTCTTATTTTGTCTCAATCTTTGTTTTATCTTCTTTATTAATGTGGAAAATAGTTTCATAACCAAAGTCTTTAAAAATGAGTAGTTTACCTTTTTTCCTATCCATGACTCCTCTGGAATACCACCATCCAAGGAACTTGAAGGACCTATGCTTATTAGATAAAAAACAATATCTACAACATCTGCCCAAAATTATAAGGAAAATCCTGCATGCAATCTCAGGCACCCTGCACACTCCATGACTGTCATATTCATCCTTTCTAACACACCATTTTCCTATGGCGTTCCTAGAACTACCTTCTCTCTAAAAATTCCATGCTCTGAACAGTAGCTATCAAAATATTTATTGCAATATTCATCTCCATTGTCTGATATGAGACACCTCGATTACTTTCCCATCTCCTTCTCAACCAAAACTTTATTTTTCTTGAAAGTATCAAATACATCAGATTCATTCTGAATACAATAAATCCATGTTTTCCTAGTTGCATCATCAATAAAAGTAACATAATAGCAAGAGCCACCTAGATATGATACCTATGTAGGTCCCCATACATTTGTATGCACAAGATCTAATTTTTCACTCTTCCTTTCTTTCCCAACTCTAATAAATATGACTCTCTTCTACTTACCATAAACACAATTTTCACATAAATAACAAATCAACATGATTCAAACTTGGAAACAAATTCCTTGAGTGAAGAACCTACATCTCCTTCCCACTCATGTGCTTGAGCCTATAATGCCACAATGTCATATCCGCTCCTATGGAGGTTAATGCATTAATAGAATTATAAATACCATTACATAAATACAATGTACCAACCTTTTCTCATTTTGTTGTTATCAGGGCTGCTTTAGTGACCTTCCAAGATTTTACTGTGAATATAGTTGCACAACTTTCACCACCTAACTGCCTCTTTTAAATTAGATTTTTATTTAGATCTAGAACATGCCTTACATCCTTCAATAGCCATTAGTTTCCATTTTTTATTTATAAAAACCTTACCCATTCCAATGATTTTACAGGGTTTATCATCACCTTGATGAACCTATCCAAAATATCCTTTAACATAGTCATAAAAATGTTTCCTATCAAGCGTGGCATGGAATGAGGCCCCTAAATATACCACCCAGGTATTAATAATATTCTATAATGAAATAATCAAAGCATTGTTCTCTTGTTGTCAATCTCCTTTTCCCTTTCGATATTTGCAATCTTTCTTCAGGTGTCCGTTCTTTCCGCATTTCCATCACACTATCCCTGATCTAGAATTGGCTACCTTTTCTTGACTTACTGTGATTTCCTAGCCTCCTTCATCTTTCCATTTTTCTTCCCCTAGTCTCTACATTCAAGGAATTACCTGATGTCTCATAAGAGCTTTTCCGTTGAATTTCCCCACTAAGGATGGCACCAACAACATCATCAAACTTTAAAGTACTAGATCCAGAGACGGAGTTACTAATGGATATAACTAAACCATTCCAACTTTCTAACAATGATCACAGAAATAACAGATCCCTAACTTCATCATCAAAATTTACCCCTACGGAACTTAACTGACTAGTAACCATGTTAAATTCATTTAAATGGTTAGAAATGGATCCAACTTCTAACATCTTCATGGTTGAGACCTTTGAATCAAGAATATAATCAGGCTCCACACCTGACAATCCATCAATTGTAATAAGGCTTATTATTCCATTATCATATACCTCATCAACCTCATAGGGGCCTAGCCACCTGGTATGTAAATTGCCCAGAAAATCTTGGAATCTTGAGTCATAAAGTGCCCAGTCACATTTATGAAAGGTTTTATTTTTAATGAATTGATCATTTTTCCTAGCTCTTTGTTGTTGAATTATAGAGGTCTGGTGAAGAGAAGACATGCACATCTCATCTAGTTTGTTTATCTAGTCTAAGCATTGTTTCTATACTTCTAAGAGGTCCAATCTAACTTCTTAGGGTGCTTGAAGAGTCTTAGTCTTAAATTCGATTAGGAAAATGGTGCTTTCTCCTTTATGGTGATCAATTTATAATTTTTTAACATCAACGTAGAGTTTTTCCTAGTTATATTCATTTTCTTTCAACATTTCAATGACATGAATTTTTTTAACATGTTATACCAAGAACTATGAAAAGTTACAAATCCCACTCTCATTCCCACTTTGCAAGAGCAACACAATGTTAACTCTCTAAGTGCATATAAAATATATACTTTTATACATATAAAATTAAGTTTTAACATAAGATTTAAAATTATAAAATTTAAGTTTTAAGTTATATATGTTAAACATTTTAACATATATAACATTACATATAAAATATAAAATATATATAACATTATATATAAAATGTTTAACAGATATAAAATTAAAATTAAGTTTTAAGTAGGTTAAATAATCGTTTCATCATTTTTTAGCATTGATTCCTATCAAAAAACAAATGGAGCACTAAGGCTTGCAAAAAAAGGAATGGAGTATCGAGACTTGGATTTTCTTATTCATTGTTGGAGCCCTCAGAGAAATTTCAAACTCGTAGTTTCTATCACTTGTTTTTGACACTAGTTCATGTGTTGGTGTTTTGTTTCTTTCCAAAGGCCTCTGCTTTGGGAGACATCCAGATTTTTGGGAAGTACCAGAGTTATTCCACTCGTTTCTCGAAGGTTCACCACTCTAGGAGTATTTTGATTGGAATAAGCCATCTAGGGTTTTGAGAAGTACTGAAGCCATTCTCGTTGTTTCGCGAGGGTTCATCATTAGGAGTATTTTGATTGATATAAGCCATATAGGGTTTTGGGAAGTAAGAGAGACATTCCAACCATTTCATGAGGGTTCACAATTCTAGGAGTATTTTGATTGGAATGAGTCATCCAGGGTTTTGGGAAGTACTAGAGCCATTCCAGCCATTTTGTGAAGGTTCACTGTTCTAAGAGTATTTTTATTGGAATAAGTCGTCCGGTGTTTTGGGAAATACCATAGCCATTGCAACTATTTTTCCATGGTTCATTGTTCTAGGAGTATTTTTATTAGAATAATCCTTCTAGGGTTTAAGGAAGTACCTGAGCCATTCCAACCGTTTCGCGAGGTTTCACCATTCTAGGAGTATTTTGATGGGAATATGGTAATGTAGGGTCAGAACAACGTCGAGTCGGATATTTTTCAGGTATATCCTCAACCTTCTAATTTCATATGGGGTTTAATGTTCGAGTTATATGTTCCCTATCCTCTGAAACAAAGTAATACCATGTTCATTCCCAGTCAAGTTTTTAGAAATTAGAACAAAGATGCAGTCATAGACAAGAACCAATAGAACAACAAATAGGCTAATAAAACACTATAGGCTTGTAGGAGGGATCTCAAAATATTTTCCAACCTTTCTATACATTGTGATACCCTATTTTGCGAAAAAAAAGTTAAAGTTTGCGCAAAGAAAATCCCAGAAATCAAACATTCCATCCAAATTGATGATAGCCTAAGAACAACTTTTACCTCTTCAACCTCTTAGATTGTGCATAGTCACTAGTTATGGAATTTTTTGCACTCATAGTATAATTCATCTTCAATTGTTTCTATATCAATAAATGTGAAAAAAAGAGTGAGGATATCCATACCAAATCTCTGAGTTCATTTAAAATTGTCCATAACACAGTAATCCAACAAGAAGCAACAATGACAAATCTGAAATAAAACAACATTAGGACATAAGGATCACTACATCGTATCCATGGTCGGAAAGAACCAATATCTTATCCTATATCCTTAAAAAAATAATTTATGTCTTTCTATAATCCTAGAGCTTCAACATTTCACATGTCATAGGAAAAAACCACTGTGACTCCAATAAATTTGATTTGCAACATTTCCTAATTTTAGAAAGGTAAAGTAATTTTAGTGGCAATGATTTCCCATGATTTATTTAATATAAGGGTAAAACCACTAAATGTGAATTGGGAAAAACTAGAGAGGGATTACCTAAATTGATCAGTAGACATATATTGTCTTCTTGACTCATATTTCATAGCTTCTCTTTCCTCAATGACAACTACTTTCTTTGAAGCATTCCATTTGTGAAACATTTCAACAAAGACATGGATAATTCGAGTGAGAGGACTACCACTAGGTAGTTTATTCTGGTAAAATATTGTCCCACACAAGAACATACACAATGCTACCTCCATTATCACAACAAGAATGCCAAATCCTAGACCCCTTCCAACATTGTCTTGAATATACATGACTATAGTGACCCATACAATTGTACCAATGCATTTACCAAAGTACCACCAATAGAAGAATGAGCTCTTGTGCTTCTTATCCTCTATGTCCTCCTCATTAAACTAATCTGCACCAAATGATTTTCAACGAGGATTTTGGCATCCTATTCCAAAAATGACCAAGTAGATTGAGAAGAAGAAAACCCCAATTTGGAACGGTAAGGATTTAGGACAAGATTCTAATCCATTGTGGCATGGAGGCAGTCTGAAACTCCCAAAAGAGGTTGATAAAGTGACCAAAATTAATCCCTATAATAGTCAATTTCATGCAGTGTTCGTTATTTGGAGTTTTGTACACCAGGTCAAAGCAGAAAAATTAACAATTATTTTGAAATAAGTTGAGGTTTCAATTCACCCAAATGCATAAAAAAACCTAACATTATCCATCAATTTTAAATGAATTCATTGATAGTTATACAGATAGAGGATTATCCATTTCTTAATGTTGGAAAAAAAAAATTAAAAACCCATGGGATGTCTAAAATGTTAAGCTAGTTAGGTACTCATTAACCCTGGTTCATACTAAAGGTTTTCTCTTCAAGGTTGATTCTTTGAAAGTAAGGTCCACATTTCCTTTATTGAGTTGGTCTTGATGTATTCTATACTTTGACAATCATGTAAGCTCATGTGCTAGCAACATGAGATTTATTGAATGTTAAGTTGTTCGCTAGTGTTCCATTTTCATTTGTGGTACAGAACAACGTGGTTCTGACAAAATGTTTAATCTTCAATTTTTTATTTTTGAAATTAAGTTCCATATTGGCTTTATTGATTTAGTATGAACATAACCAATCCTCGAACAATCATGTAAAGTCGTGTCAACAACACGAAATTTATTGAATGTTAAGCTATTCACGAGTGTTCCATTTTCATTGTGGTATAGTCGCATGAGATAAGTTTATAAGGAGAGGAGATTGGGTGCAAATAGTAAGTTGTAATTGCCAAAATTATCTCTCAAAGTAAAGCACCTAATATCTACAAAGTCCACTCATTTATGGGTTAAGTTTCTAAACACTTTGGAGATCAAACTTTGAATTTTTTTTCACATTCTACTCACTTCATATTTTACCACAGATTCTGCAATTTGAACTTGTGTCAAGAAGAATTTTTGTAGCATCATAAATTTTACTCTTAGGTCTTCTTCAAGGAGTGATATTCATGCTTCTTCCAATAAAAAAAAAGCTTTGATACCATGTTGGAATTTCTCTCTCCATTTGTAATATGTGAGTTGGAATAGCTCTAAAGCTTTGGAATAAAATTGCTCTATTCATTGTTTAAGCTATCTTGGAATGGTTATGGTACTTTGTTGAATGTGTAGTAGATGTTTTTGGTGCATACTGGTGATTTTATTATGCCTTTTATATTGTCAAAGTTGACTGAGGTAACAGTGGGTAGTTTGTCAAATTGAACTTGGGATCTCACAACTTGTGCTTTAGGACTTTTACACCAAGTGAGAGTCTAGGAGGTAACACCTTAAATCTTCTAAGGCTTTCTTTCAATGATTTTATTGAGGTTACTAGTATTTTCTAAATACATTTTATTGAGAGGTAGTAGGTAATTGAAAGCTATAAAAGGAGTAACTCTTCTCATTTGAAAGGAAGAATTTCAAGAGGAGGAAATACACTTTACAATCCCAATTCCGTCATCATTTTGTAGGTGAAAGGGAATAAAGGCATTTTGGTGAAGTTATTTCATCACAAGTTATTTTGTTATAAATCACATTGAAGTTTGGGATGCCAAATTAAATATGTTGGTGTATCCCCCATTTTAGGGTTGTATACACATTCTCTATGGTTTTTTGTACTTGTACAAGGGATTTTAAGAAAAGTATTTCATCTCTCTTTATCTCTTGAAGTAAACAAATATCATAACAAACAAAAGGTTGCATCATGTTCTATTTTTGAAGATTGTTTTCTCCTCTCTTTTGCATTAATTTTTACACAAACTAATAGTTGGAATATAATTGAAATAATAGGTGGGATATAATTGGAGGTGAAATAGAATATTTATATCATTTTCATTCATATTTATGTATTAATGTGGTTGATTTAATTGGTAAGGCGTACGTTAGTCATATTGTTGGAATGTAGTTAGTCATCTCTAGTTGGTTGGAGAGGGTGCATGGTTCTTGTTCACTTCACTTCAAGTAAGTTGCACAAGGGAGTTAAGCTAGGAGTGAATGGTTTTTTTCTCTCTCTTACACTTCACCTTACTCCACTCCACTAAAAATAACACATGAGGCACTTGAGGAAAATGTGTGGATTTAGCTTCAATTCACCTCTCTTCACTTCACTTCAACCCAGATGCCCTAAAGAGTTCATTTTGGCACGTTTGAGATCACTTCACTACACATCACCTTTTAGTGGGTACATGATTTCAATGCATGCCCTTTCCTTCATTTCACTTCATCATAAGTCAAGGCACATTGCATGGGAGTGATTTCTCCTTTACGAGGATCAAATATCTATAAAGTTAGGTTTAATGGCCATTATTTGGTAGAATTTATTTGATATTGATCAACAATGCTTCATCTCTATCTCGTCTTTAGTTCTTGCTTTGTTATCTATACTATATGCAAGGTTGGTTATTGCAATCTATTTATTTCACTACTTCCAAGAATTTTTATGACTTGAAAAGAAAATGTTTCCTTTATTTCACTGCTTCCAAGAATTTTTACGACAGGGAAATAAAATGTTTTCATTCGTTGAAGATATATTTCAAGAATATTGGTAACGGTTGAAAATCGAGTAGCGAATTATTTGTTAAAATAATTGAAATAACTTAATGTGATATTGAATATTTGTTTAGATAATCAAAATAACCTTTCTTTTCTTGAAATATGTAGTCTAGGGGACATGACTATAGTGAACCTAATTAGTTTGATGATGATGAGTTTTTCATTTCTCCTAGCCCAATTGTAACAATCAATAAGTTGGTTGTTAGAAAGAACAAAGAACTTGTTTGTTTGACTCACATTAGAGATAAAAGTCTTAAGATTAAATATAGGATCAACATCTTCAACCAACATCTTTAGAGATATTAGGTAATAACCATGTTTTAAAGTGATTTTTTTATGTCATAAGTTCAATTATGATTATTTTTTTAACTTTTGTATTATCTAATCAAAAAACCAATTTCTTTCTTATATAGGATTTTTTGGCAGAGATCATACCACAACATACAACCACCAAGAACCAACTTTCAATGGCAAATAATTTCATAAGTGATGATCCTCTTCCAAAAAATGAGCACGGGGAAATCATTCCAATAGTGTCAACTAGTGCACGAGGTAAAGAAAACTCTAATGCTCTTATTATTAATAAAATACTTGTAATAATAATAACAAAAAATATCAATTTAACATTTATTTCTACTTACAATTGATGATCCACCCCTCTTGTGGTAGCCTCGATGATATCCTAAGTACATGACCACGCCGTTAAAAATAAAGAAAAGGAAAAAGAAAGGATTGTACTAGTTATATCATTAGAAGCATCAGGTACCATATTATCAGTGAAAACATATTTTTGATGATAAAATTTATTGAGATGAAGTATTTTGTTTCTATGATTAATGAATGAATGAATGTGATATATTAATGAACTAATATTATGTGTACAAAACCACATATGTTTATTTATCATTTTTTTTGTTTTCCTAGTGTGTATGCATGAATCTTAATGTGTTCCTATCAATGTTTTTATATAGTACATAGATTGGGTACTAGGGAATGGAGAGTGATCTGAGGGGGAGGTAGGGGCCATAAGAGCTTCCTCCATGTGGTTGGCCCGTTTAGTAGAGAATAATTTAGGATTTGGATATTCTTAGAGAAAACCTCCCTCATTCAACCAGACTAACAACCAAGCGAATGTTGACTTCATTGTTTCTTTGTCAAATCGAGGAATGTTTGTTGCATGATTAGACTACTCCAATAAATTATTCTTGAAACAAAGAGGAGCTCATTCAGGTATTCATGTGCCTCAGTCTTGTCTAATTTTTATTTAGTCATAAATTTTTTTGTTAATTTATTTTATTATTTTTCTTATTATTTATCTACCTTTAACAAATTTTATGTGCATTGCAGGTATTCTTATTCTATAAAACTTCTGTCCATAAATGTAACATGGCTAGAAAGAAAGTGGACGAGTTTCTCCTATTGAGTAGTCATTCCTTATCAGGTGTGCACCCTACCTTTTGCAATTCAATTTTGATCCTCCTTTGCTATCAGTTATTTGCTAATCATTTTTCAGTTTTTATAGTGCTTGGAGTCCCAAGAAAAGGAGCTTAGAATTTTTCTTGCATATTGTTTTGTTTTCAAATCTATCATTGTGCTAACACTATTCATGATTGTCCAAGTATGGAAATGCAAATTTCTAGAAGATATTTACAGACCTTTTTTACTACTTCCCATTGACAATAGTACTAGTGAGTAGACTTTTGAATATTCTAACAGATGTGGAAGTATGTCAACTTATTTTTTGCAACATCTTGTGTTTGTTATGCTTCTTCTACTGAAGAATATTTTTTCTTGCAAACATTATGTTATTTTTTTATTTTTTTTGTAGGCTGACACGCATGAGGGGGTATGAAAAAATGTATATCATGGATAAGTCCTTGTATCTTCATCTCTTTCACTCTGTGATATGAATCCATTGTAGGTGTATAAGTGTTATTAACAAGAATCAAAACCAAAAAGGTCTTTTCTAATACTTCAAACTATCAATTCCTCTAATATGTAGGTCTTATATAAGACTAAAAAGTCCTCTGGCTATGTAACACTCTTCCATATCATCCTTTCGTTGCCAAACCTTACGTAGGCCTTGCAATCCCACTGACATGAAAGAGACAATGAGCACATAGAAAAGAACCTAATCAAAACCATCAATTAGAGAGGAAAGACATGGAATACTTATCTTTTGCAAATAATCATCCTCTTCTTAATTCATTGACTACATTCAACCACTTTGTCAGCTTCATCCAATAATATTGTAAGACAACCTCATCCACATCATCATGCATGGGTTAGGGTTTCAATTGATTTATAGAAAAATCAATAAATCCTAGGGTCAAAACCCTAGATCCTTCTAATTCAACCCTTGGCTAGAGTTCACATATCAACATACTCAAATAATCAAGACCTTTTCCTTCAACTTCCTCTAACCTCACTAGGGTTCTAAATTAGTAGGAGCCCAAATGACAAGACCCTAGATTCAATAATCAACCAATAGATGTACTTGACTATCAGGTTCAATATCCAAGAGACTAACAATACCAATATTAATCAAAGATACAAAATACTTATCCTTTCAAGAAAAGTTAGCTCCATGATCATTTTTCACCATTTGTCATTCCTAAGATATAGTGCTTCTTTCAACAATAATGAATGTTTCCTTAATCATACTTTGCAAGGGTTACATAATGTGCTTCAACCTTCCAATGGAACCAGGTTCTCAGACCTTTCTCAATAATATTGATATTGTCTTGATCATGGTCGAATCTAGCACACCCTATTCATCGAACTTGTTCAAGAGCTAACTTAATTCGTGTATATCAACACAAGTTATCATATATTCCTTTGATGCATAAAAAAAATCATGTTTACCATAGCCAATTCTCAGGTAGAAGCAGTTAGTCACAACCATCAAACAATATCTATAATAATCAATTAGTTGAACATAACATGATGGATAAACTCTTTCATATCATCCTTTTGTTTCCAAACCCTAGGTGGGCCTTGCAATCCCCTTTTACATGAAAGAGACAACTAGCACATATAAAAGAAACTAAACAAACCCACTAGTCAAGGAGGAAAGACACATAATACTTATCTCTCGAACATAATCATACCCTTCTTGATGCATGGACTCCATGTATATGCTTATTTGTGCTTATTTATGACAATAAGGCCAATTGTGTTCTTATTTACTTCCCTTATTATCATAAATAATGGAAATGCCATTTTTGTTTACTTTTTAATATGTGAAAGGGTAGAGCTTGTTCTAACTAATGAACTTGGTGTGACGAGGGCATTGTGGATAGTTCTTTCATCATTTTTGACATTTTCTTAGTCATAAAAATTTCATCACCATGGAAAATAGTAAATCTATTTTTTATCATTCATTATTTGTTGCTCTAGCATTTTTTGACATATTGTGATCCACTACAGTGTTCTTGCATGATTTTTGACATGTATCGGACAACTTTTTGCTGCAATGGTTGGCTATTGGTGTTGTAATTCATAACTTCATGGAAAATGAATTAGTGTTCATGAGAGATATTTTGACTTTCTTTAAGGTGGTTAGTTGGAATGTCCTTGAAGATTGCATGAGAATTTTATGAAAATTCGTGTTTTCGAATTTTGTGCTAATTCATTGGAAAACATCTATGGCTCATTCATTGCATCTATTTATTAGTCCTTAATGTTGTTTTCATATATGATTTGTCAAGGTTTTTGTCTATTGTCATTGTATGTAGTCATAATGTCATGTCAAAACATTTGCGGATTCAAGCAAGTGGCATTGTATTTTTCATTATAATATTGACTATTTTGTTGTTGTTTTCTATTTACTCTAACTTTGAATTTATAAAATTTTATGTTGTATTGATGATTTTTATTGCATGCACATGTGACCATTCAAAATTGTATTATACCTTTGCTAATTGATCTTGTAGAATTTTTATTCTTCAACATGCTTGGATCAGTGGCTAGTTCACTTAAACGAAGTTGTTGCTTTAAATTCAAATTCAATTGCATTTTTTTTACAATTTCTATTTATAATTGAGATTAAAGTTTTAAAAATAGTGTTCTTTGTGCAAGCATGTTATAGGTTCTGAGCGTATCTTACAAGAAAATAAGAAATCTTGTATATTGCAAAAGGAGCCAATAAAGCCTTCTGATCGTAAGGATGGAATGCAACGGGCTATTCATTTGAAGAGAAATAGGCCTTCTAAACCAATGAATTTTTTATTTTACATTACACACTCCATGAGTATTACAACACCAATATAATTGTTCCAACATATTTTTTTAAATTTTTTAGTCCATTGATATTGTGATGGGCTTCCCCATACGCAACTACAACATCTACATCACAACATGTTCTGTAAAATTAGTGGGTTTTGCAATGGTTTCCCATGGCCATAATGTCGCAACTATTACAAATTCTTCGCAATGCACCTTGAAAATTCTGTTGTGTTATGCGTCTTGTGATAATATTTCCCATGACCTGAATGCCACAACTACGTCAAGATCCCCATAACATAATTTGTAAAATTTGTGGGGTCGTTAGTCTAGTGGAGAGCATTCCCACTAATAAAATGCCGCAACTAGGACATTCTCGTCACAATTTTAGCAAGGTCGTCGGTCTTGCAATGACCATTCGCACGATCACAACTATGTCAAGTATACATCGGCCTTTTGACACCAGTTTCAATGGCACAAGTAAGTTGTCGTCAAATTAATTGCGATGATGAGTATCATCAACATGCACCCCACAAATTGCAATGATGATTTCCGTCGCACTTCCACAATAATGAATATGTCGAAAATATGACTATAAAATGTTTGACGTTTCATAAAAGTTCTTTTGTGCGGTTATAGCTACGAATGATCGTCACAAGAAGACAAAGATTGACTCAATATTTAATAGTGTATCCAATAGCCCCCAACTCAATTATTAGAATCTTCTTTCGCATGATGAATGATATCAATTATAATATTTTGCAGTTTTTAGTATGCATTTTGTTTCTTTATCCTTTTATAAAATACAAGGTTACAATCTCATAATGTTGTTTTATCATTTTTTTATTTTTTTTTTATTTAAAAAAAAATTACTAAATATGTGGAGAGTAATATATCCTTAAGAGATAGCATCAAAATTAAAAAAAATTACTAAATATGTGGAGAGTAATATATCCTTAAGAGATAGCATCATCTTGAGTCTCAAGAATATCATATTTTCACTTTGAACAACTTTCCTCTTCTGCATGGATGGTTTATAAGGGGGAAGGATTCCAATTTAAACTTTTCATGGAAACACAAATGTAAGAGGTGGTTAGACTTTCTAAAGAAATGGATTCCTCACACTCCTCCTTTCTATTTCCATTCTTATTTATGAAAATTAAAGTTGGCCTTCTTAACTAACCACTAGAAACATTCAAAGAAAGGGAGTTGAAATATGTCACATGTTAAATAAGAAAAGGACAAGACTAGGAGCTATGAGTAGTTAGGATTATAGTTATTCTTATTAGACCCACTCACCTCTTGATCTAGGTTATACAAGGAATGAAATCAAAAGAATAAAATGAAATGAACATGCATATATCAAAATATAATAGAGAGAACCATAATATAATGAATACCCAAATTCTATTAATAAATAAAAATAACAGAACATTGTAGAACAGAAACTGGCTAGAATGGTGGTATCCATCTCTGAAGGGAGATATGGAGGCTACATGTATTCACATAAGATATTACAAAATTCCATAATAATTGACTTTTAACATAATTAAATAAATCTATAGGTCAAGTGTCAAAATGTTTGTGACACCAAGGTGGTTAGCTAGTACATTAATTTCCCAAGGGTGAAAATTTTGTATACAATGTTTGTTTGGGGCACATAATAGCTCATTAGAAAGAGCTATCCAAGGACTGAAAAAAATTCTAGGGATATAGTATGCCATGGAAACCCTTATGCCTATAAATGAACAAAAGAATCATATAGGGCCTCAAATTGGCCCTAAAAGTTGGGGACCAAAAAAACCATAGAAAAACTGCCAAGAAGATAGATAATTGTTTAGTTACGGAACCAATATCCAACACGACCATTCCTTCCCCATTGTAAATAAATTATTTCCATTATGTCATGTTCCCTCATCATATAGGGAAAAACTTTGCTTAATTTGGCTCTTGGTGCGCCACTTGCCTTGGTAAAGAAGTTCCCCTACTTTGACAACCTATTAGAGTTGTATATTATGTTGGCAAGTGTCCTTTATCTTGGTGTCCATGATCTGATCTATTGTATCCTATCCAATGAAATCAATATTTATTTATGTGGGGGCCAATTTCTCATTTTCCTCTAGTGTGTCTAACTAAGGTCAAAAAAATGGTCGAAGCATATCCACATTAGATACTAAGTGCAAGCCAAGGAAGGGGGAATACTTAATTCAAAACCATTTTTATCCACATCATTTGTGATTGTGTTAGGCCCATATTGAAGTGGTTTAAACTTCCTATGGGATCTTCTGAGGAAATATTTTTGTAAATGAAACCACTCCTTTTTACCAACCTGAAACTTCTGTGGGACGTGTGGGACCCATAGTTGGTCATGTCATTACTTTTCCTTAGCATTGGCTTTCTATAAGATATGATGAACTTATTTTTGGGTATTTTGGATCTATTCTATTTTCCTTGAATTCACCATTGGAGGAATCTACTCATGAAGATACAATGGGAACAGTTACATCAATCGGGGCCAATGGTTGGAACCCCGAGAATACCTAACAAGGAACAATAAGTTTCATTTCTCTATTAGAGTCATTGAGGCTAGCCAATATTGAATGACCTGGATCTTGACTAGGTCGATACACACCCCATGTTTATCCATTATGTGTCCAAAATACTAAACTTTTGCATGTAAAATGAATAATTCTCTAGATTGGCATATAATTTGTATTGTCGCATAGAGCTTAGGAGTTGTTGAATGTGATACAAATGTTCTTCCCAGGTTTTGTTGAAGATAAGGATGACGTCCAAATATTCAATCACAAAAAAACTTGTGAGTGATTATATGATATCATTCATAATCCTCATGAATGTTACTAGAGCATTATTCAATCCAAAGGGAATGACCAACCACTCAAAAAGAACTTCTTTAGATTTGAAGGCTTTCTTCCATACAATAACTTTCTCAGTCAAAACTTGATGGTAGCTTGACTTTAGACGAATATTACTAAAAAAATTGGCACACTTAAGTTGGTCGAGAAGATTATCAATTTGGGAAATTAGGTATATCTTATTGATGATGGTTTTGTTTGAAACCCTATCATCAATACAGAGTCTCCATGTCCCATCCTTATTCTACAATCACACAATTGGGCTCCTGCAAAGTGCGGAGATCAGTGAAATATAGCCCTTTCGGATGAACTCATGAATCAAGAATTTTATTTCCTCATTCTCTAAGAGAGATAATCTATATATTGGGCCACTAGTCAAGGATCACCAGGTATCAAATCAATTGAGTGTTTTAGTTTCTACTATAGGGTCATCCCCATAGGTCAAGTGAAGATATCTTTGTATACTTCTACAATCTTGTCCATTTGCTTATGTTCTATAGAGAGTTACAATGTTGCGGTTGTCATGGTTGTAGTGAAATTCCTTTGATCTTATAACTAAACCATGAAGATGAAAATATTTGTATTCAAAGAGATTACCTTTCAACATCATTTTTTTGAGATCAATGAAATTCCAATACTCAAAACTACCACTAGTAGTTTATAGAGTTGAAACCCTATAGTAACAATGACACTATGAGGACGAGATTCATAAATAGAACGATGTTTCGATATATAAGGTTGTCCTAGAAGAACATCAAAAATTTCTAGTGGGGAAATATCACACAATACCTCATCTTTGAAGGCCTTAATGTCACTTGATAAAAAACAATACTCGTTAACATGGGTGTCTCATTCATGGCTCAAAAAATAAAGGGTGTATGGTTGGAGGTGTGGAAATATTTCCAACTTCAATATCTTGATGACCATAGTTGAGATCAAGTTATTCTACCTCCTATTGTCAACAATGAAATATAGTTGGGTCCCCTTCACACACATATGTGAATGGAAGAGTTGCTTCCCTTCCTCAAGATCCTCTAGCACTTCTAGTAAAAATTTGGTGGTCATAATGATATGACTGTGTTCTACATCAATGATTCACTTTCCTTTATCCTGATATGAATTAGAATCTAATTTAGAGTCAAATTTGTTTTAAGCTTACCCAACAATGATTTTTTCAAGAAACATTCACTAGTGTTGTGCCAAGGACTTTTATGGAACTCACAAAACATTCCAAATTCCTTCTTTAACTTCCCATCACCCTACTTTTCCTATAACTTGGGTTGGTTATCTTGAGGTTGGTTCTCCTCTATCCCTTGTTCTTCAAGTTAAGGTCACGATTCATAGCCTTTTATTGTGCATAATTATAGACTTGAACTCCTTATTATTCATTTGCCTTAATTTATGCTCAATTTTGATAGCACATTGATACGTGGATGCCATGGAGGTTATTTATAGGAAATCCATCTCCATTTGGATGTATTTGTGTAGGCCACTATAATAATTCAGAACCTGGTGCCACTCAAAAAATCTAATACCAAGAATTAAGCACAAGTTACTTAAAATATTGGTGTACTCTAGCACTGTTAGGTTCTCTTTTGTCATAGATTTCTCCATTTTGGCTTTTGGTCATCATGTTTCCTATAAGGTAAAATTTCTCCTTTAGAGCATCAACAAAAATTCCCAACTGGTTCTTGCCTTTAATATCGTATAATCATCTTCATTTTGTCTATCTGAGTAACCTTCACACCAATTTTTGACACGAAGAAGGGAGTTCAAGAGCGTGAAAGTGATATTTTCATCATTGAAAAATTTTAGACAAAGTAATATCCCTCTAATAAATTTAACCATTTCTCCAAAGAATAAATAGTAATCTCCCTCTAATAGATTTAGCCATATCTCCAGAGAATCAGCATTTACTTTTTCTTAAAATAAGGGGATATCAAAGTCAACTTGTATCTTGAAGGTTGCCCCACCTCTAAAATTGCCACTTGTTGAAGGTGCCTTGGCCATTGTTGGTATTCATCAAGGGATCTGGGTGAAATTATCCATCATATCATTCCTTTACTATGCAAGTTCTTCCTCGAGAAACAACTTGATAGGATATTTTACTCTTTCATATCTCTTTTCTTCCACCTTGGGTGGTTGCTTAGTTTGATAAGAGCAATTGTTCCAAAGTGAAAGTAGCTTGAGACCCAACTCTCTAGACCTTGACCTCGTCAGAGGCACACATTGAGAAACAACAAGGTGTAAATTGCTATGATACCATTGATTCGGGTTGTACAAGGAATGAAATGAAAGGAAATAAAGGAAATGAAACATGCATGTAGAGAAACATATCAAAAATCATAGTAATATAGTGAAAACCCAAGTTCTATAAATAAATAAAAATAATAAAGTATTGTATAACACAAACTGGCTATAATGGTGGTAGTTATCTCTAAAGAGAAAGAGATGATCAATACACGCGTTTTTTATAAGCTATTACAACAGCTTGAAAGAATGTCATTTTAACATAATGAAATAACCTCAAAGATCCTGAAGATATCATTTGTATATGGGGCCACTGAGAAAATCAGAACCTAGTGTCAAATTAATCGCATGCTTTATGTGACAGTGTATAGGTACTCCTATGGGTGAGATGAAGATACCTTTTCATTTTTCCACTCACTAATCTACCCATATATTCTAAATAGAAGAACCCATCATAAAGGCCTTAGTGGTTGTGATCATTTTCTTTGCTCTATCTCCTTGAATAATAAAGAGGGAAAATCTCCATATTTGAGATATTATCATCCTACACTACTTATCAATGATCATATAGATTATTATAGTCACAACCACCTCCGATATCATATAGAGCTTATTATCCATGGTGATAATGACACTTCAAGGCATATACTAGTAAATAACATGATGATTCCACATATATGTTCATCCTAGAGAAACATCACAATATTCAAGTGGAGAAATCTTGAATACCTAATCTCTGGAAATTCTCATTGTTGTATTAGAAAAGGCATTTCTAACTAATGCAAATGTCTCACCTTTTCCTCAACTGACCAATGGTGTGTGGTTGTTGATGTGGAATCATTGGAAATTTTATCTTCTTGACTACCTATATTGATATCAGTGTATTTTGGATGCCACTATCAACAATGAAATAAAACATTGTTCTCTTTACCCATGTTAATGAGTGGAAGAGGTGTTTCCTTTCTTAAGCTCCTCTTGTTCCTTTTGTTGGAGCTTTATGGTGATGAGAGTAACACTTGTTCCACATCAATAATCATTTTCCCCTATCTATGGGATCATTTAAAGTTAAGATTGAGTTAGAGTTTCATGCTTTCAACGTGGAAAAAAACAACTATATAGTATGGTATTAGTCATTTTTATGTAAAGGGATTGCTCAGGTGTCACACCACATGATTGTGCCCTCTTTTGATTTCATTTTCTTCTTCTTTGAATGTTATTTTAATTGGTTGTATTGAGTTTGACTATCTTTGCTTCATCATTTTTCTAAGAGTTAAGGTTGTCTTTACCCTTCTTTGGTTACAGTTAATTTCCTTCCCCAAATTCATTCCTACACTTATTTAGAAACTCTTTCTCAATATTGACATTGAATAATGGTAGGGATATACTAAAGGCGAGATGTATTTAAACATAATATCTTGTTTGGATGAATCTTTATGGGTCATTGTGGTATTTAGAGCTAAGTGTTGTTGTGTAGAGTATTAAATGCCTATTTATGCACATAGGGTATGAAATGTCATGTTGTACTATAACACACCCTAGTATTTACCTTGGTGAATTATCAAATATATCATATACTAGTCTTTATAGTTTCAATAGGTAAATACTCCTTGAGGGCATTGAAAATTCCCCCCCAAATAGTTTTTGTTGCATGCAATTCAAAATCATTAACAACTTGTACATAGTAAGTATGAAACCAATATTTGAGATGGGCAAGGGACTTATAAATGCAAATGTAATTATCTAATTATTGGAAAAGTTGTGAATAGAGAAATAAAACTTTAATAGATTCAACCATTTCTCAAAATATTTTGCATCTATCTTGACTTCAGACAATCTGATATCAAAGTTAACTTCTACCTTGAAATATATTATTCCTTCTAAAATGATTTCAAGGCACTTTCAAAATTGTTGGAAGTTATAGGAGGATCCAAGCTAAGTGGTCCACCATCTCATTTCATTGTTAGATAAAGGATTTATTGAGAAACAACTTGATACTTTTCATTATTTACTTCATTGTACAAAGGGTTTTGTTTGGGTTAGCAAGGGAAATTTTCACCAAGTTTAGTTAGTTCACAGCCCAATCTCCTATACCTTGACCTTGTTGGAACAATTGAGCAAAAAAAATAAAAGCCAACATATTGATTTAACATCACTAATGTAGAAGGGATTGAAAAAGGAATGAAACAACACAATATACAATATTTAAAGTAGAGTATTACCATGAAAGTCAAATTCTATAAATAAACCAAATGTTGAAAAACATTACTATGTATGCAACAATACACAATGGCTAAGTTGGTGGTAGTCTATTCATGAGAATGGATGTGATGGTTATGCTCATTTAAAAAATCTCATGGTAAGAGGCTATAAATAAAATTATCATAGTTCTGAAACCCTAGGAGGCAAAAACCCTAACCCTTGGAGCTAAGTTGGTGAAAGGATTATAAGCTTTAGGGAGTTTATTTGGTGCATCAACTTCTTTGACCATATATTTTGCATAAAAATTGCATTCGGGGAATTCTTTGGATCACTACAAAGATTATTATATGCTCTACATGTTTGGAAAATTTAGCCCTTTTAAATAAAATCATCATTAAAATCCCCAAAAATCCATATGAAAATAAAAAAATAAATCAAAATTTCAATACTTAATTTTTTTTATAAATCTAATACAATTTAAGATCATTTTTGAAATAATAACATATTTTAATACCTAAATCACATCAATTAACATAACCACATAAAATATGTATTTAATAACATGAAATACAACTATCAAAACCTAATGCAAAAAATCTAACTAAAATATAATCAAAGATTACACATATCAAAATTTACCCCTATCTAACTAAAACATAACGAAAATCCTTAATTCTTAATACACCTTAAATCTATAACACAACTCATTATAACAATTGCATAAAATACTTATAATTCACCTAAGAGACACAAGTGATAACATGGTGCAACTTATTTTCCAAGTTCAAACCTTTTTAACACAAGTCTTCAATGTAAGTCACTCTTTCAAATGTTGTATTCTTCCACAAGTCTTCAATGTAAGTCACTCTTTCAAATGTTGTATTCTGCTACAACTCTTCAATGTAAGTCACTCCCTCAAGTGTGATGCGTCTTAAATACCATTTGCAACGTACGTGACTGCAAATTATATACAGCAAAATAATGCAGAGACAATACATTTTGACCGGGAGACAATTGATATCAAATGATATAATCCCTAATGAGAAAAAAACTAATAAAATAAATATGATGAATTTAACTTTTACCCCATTCAACATTTTTCATTTTCATAGAAGATAAAATGTTAACCTTAATTATATATTCAAACTCCAAAATTATTATGTAAATTCCTGAATTTATAAATTAATTACCTTTAAATACATATATAATATATAAAAATATGTACATAATCAATATAAATCAATACGGATATATGCACAAATTTAATCATTTCAGTTTAAAACATAAAATCAAATTAAAAAGATATATTTGAGAAAAGTTAAAATGTTAGATAATTGATAAGTTTATATTTTTAAGTTTAGTCATTTACGTTAGAATAACAAAACACATTTTAACAATATATTGGGAAACACTCAATATAATGTTATATTTAAGTTAATTTGTTTCAAAAAATATATTAATAAATTTTAAATATTAATTAGATAATTAATATGTAAAAATTTAACTAGCAATTACATTAGATGTTGCAAAGGAAACATCGTAAGGTACAAATTCAAGAATCGTGACATATAAAAAATTCAATGCAAACAAAAATTTAAAAAATAAAAGACAGACTTAACATTTTATCATTAGAAATATCTTTTTCATTCTACATGTCCATTCTTTACCCTTTTACATTGCAAAGTTATCAAATTTATCTGAAATTCTTTCTAACATGAATCATATCCCATAATATAAAAGAAATTTAAAATAAAAGAAAAATTAAAAAATGGACAAATTTAGCCATCCTTCTATTTTTATTGTTAATTTAATTTTTTATTATTATAAATAAATGAAATTTTAACTTCTTTTGAAAATTATTGTGAGTGTAAAATAATTTATACTTCATTCAAAATCCATTTTCAATGCAAAGGAGTGAATTTATTATTTTATCAATTTTTTATGAAAAACATGTCATATTGAATCCGGGAACAAAAATGACGTGCTTGCATCTCAGGAGGAGTTAAGAAAAATGTATAGAGTTATGGACAACAGGATGAGTCTCTGTCTTTTTAGAGCCAATAGGCCACGTCGTCAAAAACCGGTACACATAGAATATCCTACAAATGCAGGTAAGTTGTAGCAGGGATTAACATTTATTTGTATGTTTATATGGAATTATGGTTTTATTGTTTCTGAGAGTGGTGTGATATACTTCATGTTTTAATATTGTTAAAACAATTGGAATTGAAGACCCGTTGGACAAAGTTATAGAACTTCTGGACTGGAGAAGTGAGAAAAATGCAATAGCAGTTGTTATCCATGGGTTCGGGGGAATGGGAAAGACCACCCTTGCCAATGTTGTGTATGCAACATTGTTCGATCAAAATAATACAAAAGGATGTAAATACGCCATGGTTAGACTGTTTGAAGACATAACAACGACTCCAAATGTAATGAAGTTGCAAAAAGATATAATAAAAGATCTGAGGATGGGAAGAAAGGAATATGAAGACGCTATGCCAAATATTAGAACATTTGAGCAAGGGCAGCAAGAAATTGGCCTCTTGTTAAAAGAGGAGGTGGCTTTCATTTTTATTGACAATGTTTTGCTCCGAGAGAAGGTTGAACAAGGTCGAGATGCACTCCAACAACTTCTGCCTCAGAATATGGGGATTGCAAAAAAACTTAGGTTTCTTATCATTGCACGTGATAGTAATGCAGTGAGAATGCGCGAAGAGCAAGGAATACAAACAAAATTCTATTTTATTGAAAGCCTTGTCGATGAAAAGGCAATGGAGCTTTTCAAGCAAAAACTGGGTGATAAGGAGAAGCAATTGCATTCCAGCCAAATGAATGATATAGTCAAGGCATGTGGAGGAATTCCAAAGCTTTTGACTGTGGTAGCAGGATTCATAAGTTTCGAAGAAAATGCAAAAAAAACTTATAGAACAGTGATGGAAGAGAGAAAAAAAACTAGAAGGGTGAAATTGGTGAAGATATAGAGTGCTACATCTTTTCCTATGAAAATCTTGAAAATAGTTTGAAAGATCCATTTTTGGACATTTGTTCATTCTTTCAAGGATGGGACTAGGAAGCTGATCCATTAATGAAAAAGGTATTATAGACTATGTGTGAAGTTGGCTATGTTACTCAGTGCATCGGTTCGAAAATATTGTGAATAACATAAACACTTAAACAATTAGAAAACACATTCAAACACATCAACACAACCAAATTTAATAAAGCAGTTCACCAAACTTCCTGGCTACGTCTCCTGGTCCTTTTGCTTCTAGTGCTGACCTATCTATTATGTCTTCAAATTTGTTGTTACAAGTGTGAGCTCAGAAGATAAGTCTCAAACACGAAAATGGATCTCACCATTGTGTTCAGCTCGAGTTTTCAAGTCAAAATGAGTATACGCTTGACCGTACTTGGCCACTATGACCTTCAAACCCCCTGGAACTATTCAAAACCACACTCTGTCAACTTTTTTGGTGATATGGTGTTAATATACCATGTTTAGTTACAAACTACAATAAACGCATAATAATACAATTACATTAAAAACAGAGGATAAACCAAAGGACTGGCGGGCGTGGAGTTGACCCTGACCTTTCGGCCTTTTCCTAGCACAGATCCTGATACCATATGATCCAACGGCTATCGTGTCATCCACTCTGGAACGATCTCCACCATTGATATGTCCTGCTCGATCCGAAGACTATCACACAATCTCGCGCTCCAACTAGCACGTTGGTTAATTCTTCAAAAGCACGCAAGAAATGTTGTTTCGGGATGCTACGTGTCGACCGCTGAGTGGAATCATGTAGATTTCTGAAAAACCATTTCCAGCCTTTGAGGTGCGCAAGAAACCATTTACCGCTTCCCTGCCGGAACTCAAAGAAGTTTAACTTCTTTTGAATAACCTCATCGCGTCCATTTTCAAGGATAACCTACTTGCATGTCTCGACACGATATGCGTCGATCTCCTTTGATTGAATGATCCAAAGACTATGGTGTGAACCAACCGCACATATGTCATTCCTTCTATACTGACATCATCTAGAATATGTGACTCATTCCAAGTTGCCATGTGTCCTGCTGACGTAGGCATTGACTGTTTAACCGAAATCTTTGATTGGCTCTAATTTCTTCATCCGGACTTAGATTTACACGCTGTTTACATCATTGGATTCGTATTAATGAGCACTTTGACTTAAGCCTACTTTCACCTATATTTGAAGACTTTTGATTCGGAGGAAAAATTGAATCCATTTTGGATCACTGCTCCCCACGTGAAGCTTTTGGTCCACCAAAAGTTGGTTTTAGCTATCGAGTAAGTGAGGATAAAGTTCCCTCACTTTTCCAATCTCTATCCATCATGCTTTACTTGGATTTGTACCTTTGAGGCCAACTCGAAGATACTCAACATTTCCCCTTCACAAAGTTCTTATCCTCCTATCAAGAACTGTGTCCTCCTGTAACTCATTGAGATACTTGGGCAATAGATCTTCAATGGAAGGTAGCTAACCTTGCTCTTCGGGATCTTCAATCAATGAAGGTTCATATAATCGCAAGTTTTCAACATTTACGACAGAGTAGATTTGCATGTAGGCTAGTAGATCTAGGCGAAAAGCATTTTCACCAATTTTATCAAGTATTTTGAAAGGACCATATCTAATTGGTTTCAAATTTTTACCTTCCCCTTGTAGTCTTTCTTTGTTGATATACAACTAGACTTGATCACCAACTTGAAAACTATGCTCAACTCGATGCTTGTCATGTCGTGCCTTATACTTTTCTTGGCTTCTTTCTAGCTGTTCCTGTACTGCCTGGTGAATTTCCTAGATTTGTTCAATGAACTTGGTTGCTTTGTCCACATCACTGTGTCCATCAACTGCTATTTCTTTACCAAAGATAAAATCCAAGGGAGACTTTGGTATAAAACCAAATCAAGTCTCAAAAGGAGATCTCTGAGTAGAAGAATGTTTTGCATGGTTGTAACAAATGCCCATCCCAAAGATTGGGATTCTTGCTGCAATATCCTCGAAGCAACTGTATCACTGTCCTTTTGACCACTTCTGTCTAACCATCTATTTGTGGATGGAATTCCATGCTCTTCTTTAACTTTGTGTCCATTAACTCCCATAGACTTGACCAAAATTTCCCAACAAATCGAGAATCTTGATCAGATACAATAGAAGTGGGTAACCCAAAATGAACCCATACATTTTGAAAGAACAACTTTGCAGTTTGTTTAGCTGTGACCTGTTTATTACATGGTGTCAAAATACACATCTTACTGAACCTATCCACAACTACATACAAATAATCATGACCCTTTCTAGACTTTGGCAATCCCCCAACAAAATCCATGGAAACACTTTCCCAAGGATGAGAAGGAATTGGAAGTGGAGTATACAAGCCTAATTTTCTATTACTTGGCTTGCTTGTAGCACACATAGTACATCCTTTAATATATCTAGAGAATGTCTCATTCATTTGTGGCCAATAGCAGAATCTTTGTAATTGTGCCACTATTTTACCTATACCAAAATGACCTGATATGAGAGAAGTATGTGCTTCTGGAATTATATTAACTCTTTCAGTTTGTGGAATGCATAACTTTCCCAAATGATATAAGAGTTTGTCCTTTATGTAATAATCCAATTCTTTTACCTGCTTGTCATGACTTAAAGTTGCATATACGTACTTAAAATCTATGTCTTGATCATATTGTTTAATGTAACTTTCATGAATTACTGAATTTTGCTTAAGTATTGTGGATGCATTTATAATTGGTCTTGATAACATGTCTAAAACCTTATTATGTATGACCTTCTTATATCTGATAACAAGATGAAATTGTTGTACAAAACCCATCCACATGTAATGTCTTGATTGTTGTAGTTTAGATTGTGAGTGTAAATATTGAAGTGGTTGATGATCTGTTTGCATGATTGTTTCTTTACCCATTATGTAATGTTTCCACTTTTTAACACTCTGAACTAATGCATACGATTCTTTATCATATGTAGGATAGTTAACTACTGCTGATGTAAATGTATTAGAATGAAAGCATATAGGTTTTTTGTGTTGCATCAACATTTCCCCCATGGCATATTCACTTGCATCTGTCTCGATTCAAATGGATGCTGAAGATCTAGTAGTGCTAGTACTGGCGTTGTACTGATCCTTTCTTTCAATGTGTCAAAGGTTTTTTGTTGTTTGCCTCCCCACTGAAACACTTGTTTCACACTTGTCAAAGCATGTAAAGGAGATACAATCAAAGAAAAGTTAGCAATAAACTTTCTCCAATATTGCGTTTCCCCTAAGAAACTTCTAACTTCTGTACCAGTATTGGGCTTAGGCCAATTTACAACGACTTTGACCTTAGAGGGATCTATCTTCAATTCACCACGCCCTACAATATAACCCAAACAATTCAAAGATGTTCTCCCAAATTTACATTTTGACATTTTTACATAGAGATTTTCTCTTTTCAAAACATCTAAAATCTGCTTTACATGCTTTACATGTTCATCCCATGTTCTACTAAAAACAAGAATATCATCTAAATAGACTATTACAAAATCATCAATAAATGGTCTAAATACATCATTCATGACTTGCATGAACATAGCTGGAGCGTTAGTTAAGCCAAAAGGCATAACCAACCATTCATAGATTCCTTGATTCATTTTGAAAGCATCCTATTCTGCAACTCTGATCTAATGGTAGCTGTTTTGCAAGTCCAATTTAGAGAAGTAAACTGCATCTTTTAACTGATCTAACAAATCATCAATACGAGGAAGAGGATAACGATTCTTAATTGTGATTTTATTTAATTCTCTAAAATCAATGCACATTCTCCACGAACCATCTTTCTTTCACACTAACACAATAGGTGATCTGCACGATGATGTGCTTGGTCGAATAAACCCTTGATCGAGTAATTCCTGTACCTACTTCTTTATCTTTGCATTCTCTAGAGATGATAACCTATACATTCCAATGTTAGGAAGCGGAGCATCTTGCTGCAAATAAATCTCATTTTCTATCTCTCGCTTGGGTGGAAGCCCTTTAGGCTCTTGAAACAGAATATCATAATCGGAAACAACTTTAACTAGATCTGCTTTCTGTTTAGGATTACAGCCTTGGAATGCATCAGATTTATCAATATCCTTTGCTTTTACAATCATAAGTAAAAATTGCTTACTTGAATTTACAATTCTTTTCATCTGTCCTGAATTTATGAGAGAAGTTATCTTTGAGTTTATGAGCCCTTACAATATATTCAGTTCCATCCTTAGTGAGTTGATACTTATTTTCAGTTCGATAGAAGATAGCATTTCTATCGTACAAGTATGGACTTCCTAATACAATTCCACATATGTCCAATGGGACTATGTCTAACTCAACCTCATCTACAAACTTTGACCCAATAGCAAAACGAAGTTTACATTGTTTCGTAACTTGTAGCTTAGTTTTATCACACACCCAACCTAATGGATATGGATTTTTATGAGGTTTTTGTTTCAAGACCCAACTTCTTTACAATTACTTCAAAAATCAAACTAACTTGTGACCCACTATAAAATAAAGTATCAATTTGATCCAGGTCCGAGTGTGACGAAGGACCCTTCCAAGACCTTTTACTTTTGTGATGTGTTAAATTGCATTTTTAAAGAACATTAATGAATACATCTGCATGTGGAAAAGAAGAGGGGAATAACAATCATTAGCACATGAAAACATAAGCGTTGATAACAGAGTTCATCCAGGAGGGACTACGTCTCCGGGCCTCGGTGTCAAGATGGTGTAGGCCGCTGCATTAAGTGCTGTCAATAATGGTGATGTACATAAGAGATGATGTCATGATCATACAAGGAAAAATTCCCTCATGCAGGAGTGGCTCTAAGAGATGTTCCACAACTGGAACTCTCAATCAAAAGACTCCTATCAGTATGACACAAAAACATGCATGATGAGTATCCCGCCAACATGGCACAAAAGGGATTTCAATGCAAAACATGCATGACGAAAACAAGAGTATCCCAACAACATACAACAAGGGATCTCAAAACATAACATGATGAGTTATGATAGCAAGTACATCACATAGAATATTCCACATCAAATCAAGCAAGGAATCATGACAACATGTAATAAACAAGATCCTGCATCAATATCAATCAAGGATCTGTGTAGCATAATGCATACAGAATAAGTACATGGATGTCACACTGTTGAAGCTGTTCGGACCATCGATCTCATGGCATCAATCGCATGAACATGACTACTCACACATGAATGTGGACATCTGCACTAGCACTTAGAAAAGTGACTAGAAGAAGAAATGAGAGAATGACAAATCTGAGTGTACCATCAGATTTGTGGCATCGAGTAGTGCTGAATCGACTATCCAAAATCCGAATTCTGAGAAGTTGAGAATTCTTGGCTCAAGGAATCTTTTAGATTGCCCCAAGATTCCTCAAAGATTTTGTTCCATCAATGGACTGGAAATCTGCAACTCATATGGCGAATCTGATCTCGCCATTGTGATCCCTATGGAAAACCATGAAAAACAAGTATAAACTTGACTATATTCCAACATGGAAAAAATTGACCTCCTTGGGAAAATTTCAAGGCTCATGGTTCTGCTCCCTATTTTTTTTCCGAAATCATGGTTCCACCTTCATCTTGAATATGGCCAAAAAAATGCAGAACTCTGATGGAGAAATGGAGAATGCCATTGCGCTCATGGCGACGATAGGTGTAGAATCCATATAAAATTTGTCAATTTTTGACAAAGTGAAAATTTTTCCCTCCTGCAAAATTCATGGTTCCTGCATTAAAAAATTAATTACTCGTCTCAAAATCCGTGCCCTACAGTCTCTCTCTCTCCTCCCCCAGCTCTGGTAAAAATCTAAGTTTATATAAAATTTCAATGGGTGGATATGCCAACACATATGGTTGGCATATTGGCAAATAAAGATGGTTGTTAGGGGAGGGGTCGGGCAGTGAAACCCCGACCGATGGGGATCCGACCCCCTTTTCATATGTATACGGTTATGATATAACAAAAACTTATGTAAAATGGCATGGAAAAAATTGACCTCCTTGGGAAAATTTCAAGGCTCATGGTTCTGCTCCCTATTTTTTTTCCGAAATCATGGTTCCACCTTCATCTTGAATATGGCCAAAAAAATGCAGAACTCTGATGGAGAAATGGAGAATGCCATTGCGCTCATGGCGACGATAGGTGTAGAATCCATATAAAATTTGTCAATTTTTGACAAAGTGAAAATTTTGCCCTCCTGCAAAATTCATGGTTCCTGCATTAAAAAATTAATTACTCGTCTCAAAATCCGTGCCCTACAGTCTCTCTCTCTCCTCCCCCAGCTCTGGTAAAAATCTAAGTTTATATAAAATTTCAATGGGTGGATATGCCAACACATATGGTTGGCATATTGGCAAATAAAGATGGTTGTTAGGGGAGGGGTCGGGCAGTGAAACCCCGCCCCTGCCATTTTACATAAGTTTTTGTTATATCATAACCGTATACATATGAAAAGGGGGTCGGATCCCCATCGGGTGGCCGCCCCCGTAACCCCCGTACCTGGCACTGTTGGCGTTAACATTTTGGCTGGGCGATTAATGGCATATCACCGTTTAAGTTTTGGTGCGCATTATAATATTTAGGATCGCCCGCTTGGGGGTCAGCCACATGGACCGGGCGGGTTCAACCCTCGTCGACTCCCTTAACTCCATTGTCGGCATATTTAAATATGTGTCGGCGCATATGGTATTGGCGTGTATTAATGGGTTGGGGCGATGGGGTGTGGGCTGGGTCCACCGTCGGTGGCCCGTGCCTGCCCCTTAATACAATGTAACAATCATATAAATGCAAAAAAGTTTTGGAGGGTTGGGGCGATGGAGGGTTCGGCGGGGGTAATGGCCACCGACTCCTAAACAAATATATATTTTTATTATTAATTTGACTTGGTTGGTAGGGAGTTATGGCCTGTCGGCCTTATAATAATTTTAGTTATGGAATTTTGGGGTGGCGGGGGTGGTGGCCTGCCACCTCATAATAATTATATATTTGTTTTTTTTTATTTTTATAAAGAGGGAGGTCATTTTTAAACTTTTAGAAAATAAGGGTCATTGGGAAAATTAACGAGGCAACAATTTTGACCAATTTCGGGAGCTAGGTTTATGCCTCGGGGTCAGTCAAATTGTAGGACACTTAAACTTGGCCCACAGACCAACTTTGACCAAAACTTTGATTGGCTCGTTCTCCCTCATACGAGCTGGGTTTGACGAACTGTTCACACCTCCACGACCAGGACGACGAGATATACACTCTGGCCCTAGGTTGAAGTCATTCTGGGCACTTTGATTTTCGAGCATTCATAAACCCTCTTTGTCCTTTGTGTCTCTCTAGAGCCACTTGGATCAATCCTCCCCACTGAGGAGATTTTGGTCCTCCAAAAGCATGAAAAATAACCTGCAACTTCTATGTACCGTGTTTGCATCACAAGCATCCTGAAAAGATCTCGCTTCCGTATCCTTCACCTTTGTTCTTTGGAGCTTTAAGCGACGAGCCAACACCTACTACTTCTGCAACTTGTAGTACATTGTTTTACAAATTACATGCTTGAATGACATGACCAACTAATGGCCCAAAACATCCCATACTTGGCACGAGTTTATAACACATACTCGGTGGTCAAGTTTACAACAAGATGGACACAATACCCCAACTATGACAACAAGGCCAACCTATCTTGGTTGCTTCAACAAGAGATGGAAAACACATCATCACTGCAACACATGATTTACATACATAAGGCCAGACACTACTGTTTCAACAAGTGATGGAAACATAACATCACTTTCAAAGTGTAAAATATGACTCAAAACATGACCAGACATCATTGTTGCTGAACAAGTGATGGAAAACACATCACCACTTTTACGCCTTAAAATGCAACAAATGGTTTACAAAAGAATGACCATGAAACAACAACATGTCTACAAACCATTTTTCACTTATCAATGTGAATGGGTCACCTCCTTGAGGTGGTTTTGCTGGTCGAACAACTGCTCTTCCTGGTTTACGCACTGACGCTTTGTCTTTAAGGCGCTTCTCTGGATGGAGCCTCCAACAAGTGTCTTTTTGACGGCCATTTTTGTCGCAATGACTACAGTAGGTTTTCTTCCTCCATATCTGCTTAACCTGCTGTTGTGAGGGTTTTTCATGCCTCATCTTTTTGAGTGCTGCCATCCTTTTCCAACACTTAGAAAAGGTATGGTTATGGAATCCACAAAAGGTACATGTTTTTTGATGCCATGTTTTACATTCATTATTAACAACATGATCATAATCGAAATGAACATTCAAAGATCGAAAGTGGTTATACCTTCCCTTGCTATTTCTGATGTTAGTATGGCAATGAGAGCTTGCCTCAGCTCTCTCCCTGCAATGGGCACTATCGTGGGATGATGGCGATGTGTTCCCATCATTCTCTTTCCTCGACAATTTCATCGATGTCTCGGACGACTCTGACACCTTCGAGCACTCTCCTTTAGTGTATCTCGAGCCTGCAAATCGATGTTCGTGCACAACCTCCAAAGGTTGAGTCATGCCTTGGTTATTAACACCAAGTTCTTCTTTCTCCTCGTGCCTCATCCTTGTAAGGAGCCTCATGTTTGTCCCTATAATTGGGATCTCCAAATCTCCAACAGACATCATACTATGAGAAGATGAAACCGAAAGGAAATCAACATCTTTTACCTCCTCTTTCGATTTGGAAAGAACTGATGAGGGCTTCTCATCATCTATTGTTGGTGGTTCGCTAACTGTCTCAACACATTCCCCAACTTCCTTTCGAACATACCCAAGTCCTGTTCGACACGGTAATTCCTCTACTTTGATGGGGTTGACAATGCCTTGGCCGTTAACACCCAAGCCCTTTCCTTCATACCCCATTTTCTTCAATAGTTTGGAGCCAATTCCTGTGGTATGATTTTTGAAAACAGCGAAATCATCATCAGGAGACATACATGAAGATGGTGAATTACTTTTTACCTTGCATGGGTCACGCTACAGCTTTTCCAAGGCCTCATCCTTTGCTTGTAGTTGTCGTAGCAAACTTTGTTTTTCCTATTTCTCTTCATGTAGACGCATCTTCAATTATGCCTTCTCTATTTGAAGATTATGTTTGTTTTGCTTCAATTCTTCCATGGCATCTTCTGTGGTTTGCAACTAAAACTACAATCACTCCTTTTCCTCTGTCTCCTTTTGTAGAGTTTCATACATGATTTCCACCCTTTTGGAAATGTTGAGCATGGTCTCATGCATTGCTCTTTCATCCTCTGTCGCTACACGTTCCATTGTTCACACTGCAATTCACATCAACGCAAAGACCGCTCTGATACCACTTGATCTAGGTTCGGGTGTGACGAAGGACCCTTCCAAGACCTTTTACTTTTGTGATGTGTTAAATTGCATTTTTAAAGAACATTAATGGATACATCTGCATGTAGAAAAGAAGAGGGACATAATGATCATCAGCACATGAAAACATAAGCGTTAATAACAGAGTTCATCCAGGAGGGACTACGTCTCTGGGCCCCGGTGTCAAGATGGTGTAGGCCGCTGCATTAAGTGATGTCAATAATGGTGATGTACACAAGAGATGATGTCGCGATCATACAAGGAAAAATTCCCTCATGCAGGAGTGGCTCTAAGAGATGTTCCACAATTGGAACTCTCAATCAAAAGACTCCTATCAGTATGACACAAAAACATGCATGATGAGTATCCCGCCAACATGGCACAAAAGGGATCTCAATGCAAAACATGCATGACGACAACAAGAGTATCCCAACAACATAAAACAAGGGATCTCAAAACATAACATGATGATTTATGACAGCAAGTACATCACATAGAAGATTCTGCATCAAATCAAGCAAGGAATCATGACAACATGTAATAAACAAGATCCTGCATCAACATCAATCAAGGATCTGTGCAGCATAATGCATAAAGAAGAAGTACATGAACACATCATATACCTCACAACCAAGGGCCATCTGAAGAAGTGGATGTCACACTGATGAAGTTGTTTGAACCATGGATCTCATGGCATCAATCACATGAACATGACTGCTCGCACATGAATGTGGACATCTGCACTGGCACTTAGAAAAGTGACTAGAAGAAGAAATGAGAGAATGACAAATCTGAGTGTACCATTAGATTTGTGGCATCGAGTAGTGCTGAATCAATTGTCCAAAATCAAAATTCTAATAAGTTGAGAATTCTTGGCTCAAGGAATCTTTTAGATTCCCCCAGGATTCCTCAAAGATTCTATTCCATGGATGGACTGGAAATCTGCAACTCAGATGGTGAATCTGATCTCGCCATTGCAATCCCTGCAGAAAACCATGAAAAACAAGTATAAACTTGACTATATTCCGACATGGAAAAATTTTACCTCCTTGGCAAAATTTCAAGGCTCATGGTTCTGCTCCCTATTTTTTTTGCTGAAATCATGATTCCACCTTCATCCTGAAAATGGCCGAAAAATGCAGAACTCTGATGGAGAAACGGACAGCACCATTACGCTCATGGCGACGAGAGGTGTAGAATCCATATAAAATTTGTCAATTTTTGACAAAGTGAAAATTTTGCCCTCCTGCAAAATTCATGGTTCCTACATTAAAAAATTAATTACTCGTCTCGAAATCCATGCCCTGCAGTCTCTCTCTCCTCTCCCAGCTCTGGTAAAAATATGAGTTTATATAAAATTTCAATGGGCGGATATCCCAACACATATGGTTGGTGTATTGGCAAATAAAGATGGTTGTTAGGGGAGGCGTTGGGCGGTCAAACCCCGCCCCTCCCATTTTACATAAGTTTTTGTTATATCATAATCGTATACATACGAAAAGGGGGTCGAGTCCGCATTGGGCAGCCTGCCCCCATAACCCACATACCTGGCGTTGTTGGCATTAACATTTTGGTTGGGCTATTAATGGCATATCACCGTTTAAGTTTTGGCATGCATTATAATATTTGGGACCGCCCGCTTGGGGGCAGGTTCGACCCCCGCCAGCTCCCTTAACTCCGTTATTGACGTATTTAAATATGTGTCAGTCCATATGGTATCGGCATGTATTAATGGGTTGGGGTGATGGGGTGTGGGCCGGGTCCACCGCCGGTGGCCCATGCCTGCCCCTTAATACAATGTAACAATCATATAAATGCGGCAGAGTTTTGGAGGGTTGGGGCAATGGAGTGTTCGGTGGGGGTAATGGCCGCCGACCCCTAAACAAATATATTTTTTTATTATTGATGTGATTTGGCTGACGATGAGTTATGGCCCGTCAGCCTTATAATAATTTCGGTTATGAAATTTTGGGGTGGCAGGGGTGGTGGCCTGCCACCTCATAATAATTATATATTTGTGTTTTTTTTTTTTTTATAAAGAGGGAGGTCATTTTTAAACTTTTATGAAATAAGGGTCATCGAGAAAATTCATGAGGCAATAATTTCGACCGATTTCGGGAGCTAGGTTTATGCCTTGGGGTCGGTCAAATTCTAGGACACTTAAACCTAGCCCACAAACCTACTTTGACCAAAACTTTGACTGGCTCGTTCTTCCTCATACGAGCTCGGTTTGACGAACCGTTCACATCTCCATGATCAGGACGACGATATCTACGCTCTGGTCCTAGGTTGAATTCATTCTAAGCACTTTGCTTTTTAAGCATTCATAAACCCTATTTGTCCTGTGTGTCTCTCTGGAGCCACCTGGATCACAATTTTTGTATGCTTGGAAATTATTCTAATATGAAATAGCTGATTTCTTTTCCTCTCATCATTATCATTATCAACAGAATGCGAAGAATTACTTATAGATGCTTTAGAATCTTTACCTTTTTATACCTGTTGCTGTAACCGTTGTCTCGTCACCTGAGTCTGATCCCAAGTCCTTTGGAACAGCAACAACATTCTTTCTATATTTACTCCCGAAATTCTTAGGCTTTAAATCTGGATGCAAAGACCAGTGATTTGCCTCATCATGTCCTTCCTTCTTACAATGAGTGCATGAAGGTTTATCCTTCTTCACAGTGTTTGTTTTCCACTCCTTCCATTTCAGTTTCTTCTTTCCTTTATTCTTGCTTTCAATAGGTTTGGATGATTTCCCAACATCTGGGGTTACATTTTTACCTCTAGCTTCTAGATGAGTTTCTTGAACTAATACATCATCTAATCTAGTTGGATTAAACATAAGTATGGTATGCCTTAAATAACTATGAAGACCACCTATGTATTTCAATAATGTCTCTGGTGAGTCCAATGATATGCCTAATGTTAAATCTCTCTTACGAAATTCCTGAGTTGAACACTTTGACATTTTAATTGACGTAGTGTTTGCCAACTCATCATTGCTTGTTGCATAAGGGCCAAAGGATAAAATTTCTTTTTAATAGCAGAAAAAAAGTCATTCCAAGTTGAAATGATTTTACCATGCTTTTGGAGATCTGCTTGTGTCTTACCTTCCCACCATACAAGTGTGGTTCCTCCAAGTCGAAGGCTAGCAAGCTAGATCTTCTTCCTTTTTTACTCAACTTTTGGCACCTTGAAATATACATCAATTTGCCTTATCCAATTATCAATCTTTTCAGCATTAACTTCTCCAACATAAATTGGCAGAACAAATTTTACGTATAATTTGATCAAAGAGGATTTCTTTTTCTTATTCTTAGAAGAACTAGTTTTATGAGAAGAAGATGATGATGAAGACGATGATGGTGATGATGGAGGAGATGGTGGAGGAAGCATTCCTCCTTTTCCTTTATCTTCTTTATCTAGAGGAACAAAAAGAAAAGGTTCCTCTGCTCCTTTGTCTGGTTTAGGTGATGAAGTGCCTTCTTCACTTTTACCCTTCTTAAACTCATTATACATCTCTTCCACCATTGCACATATCATCATGAAACTATCCAAGAATTGGGATTCTGACCCAAGTGGAGTTTCATCTGCCATCCTTCTTTGTGAAAAGACCCTTCCAATCTCTGGATTCACCTCTCAACTTGTCTGAGCCTCAACCTAGTAACCATTCAAATCTCCACACAAACTTGTCAAACCTTAAAAACCTTGAGCTCTGATACAACTTGATCCGTTAATGAAAAAGTTATTATAAACTATGTGTGAAGTTTCCTATGTTACTTAGTGCATCGGATCGAAAAGATTACGAACAACATAAACACTTAAACAATTAGAAAACACATTCAAACACATCAACGCAACCAAATTTAATAAAGGAGTTTACTAGACTTCTTGGCTATGTCTCCTGGTCCTTTCGCTTCTAGTTCTAACCTCTCTATTATATCTTCAAATTGTTTTTATAGGTGTGAGCTCAGAAATAGAATCTCAAACACGAAAATGGATCTCATCACTACGTTCAACTTTAGTTTTCAAGTCAAAACGAGTATACACTCGACCGTACTTGGCCACTATGACCTCCAAACCCCCTAGAACGGTTCAAAACCACACTCTGTCAACTTTTTTGGTGATATGGTATCAATATACAATGTTTAGTTATAAACTACAATAAACGCGAAATAATACGATTACATTAAAAACAGAGGATAAACCAAAGGACCAGCAGGCCTGGAGTTGACCCCGACCATCTAGCCTTTTCCTGGCGTAGATCCCGATACCATATGATTTGATGACTATCACGTCGTCCACTCTCGAACGATCTCCACCGTTGATCTGTCCTACTCGATCTGACGGCTATCGCGCAATCTCGTGCTCCAACTAGCACGTCAATTAATTCTCCGAAAGCATGTGAGAAAAGTTGTTTTGGGGTGCTATGTGTCAACCACTGAATGGAATCACATAGATTTTTGAAAAACCATTTCCATCCTTTGAGGCACGCGAGAAACCATTTACTGCTTCCCTGTCGGAATTCAAAGAAGTTTAACTTCTTTTTAATAACCTCATCGTGTATGTTTTCAAGGATAACCTGCTTGCATGTCTCGACGGAATATGCGTCGATCTCCTTTGATTGGATGATCCAATGACTATGGTGTGAACCAATCACACATATGCCATTCGTTCTCTGCTGACATCATCCAGAACCTGTGACTCATTCCTGGGTTGCCACATGTCCTACTGACATAGGCATTGATTGTTTGACCAAAATCTTTGATTGGTTCTAATTTCTTCATCTGGACTCAGATTTACACGCTGTTTGCACTGTTAGATTCGTATTAACAAGCACTTTGACTTGAGCCTACTTTCACCTACATTTGAAGACTTTTGATCTAGAGGAAAAACTGAATCCATTTTGGATCAGAAGCACTTTCAAATATTGTGGGAGAGCAAGAACTGAAAAAGCTAGAAAAAAGAGCGCTTGTCACCCTACATGTGAAAAGCATGACTGCAAGGGTGCACGATGTCTTCCTGAAAATTGGTCTCCAGAAGTCAGAGGTAGAAAGATTCAGATTCTAGGGGGTGAGATACTACCTTTGCTTATGAGGGAATTGGGGTAACCCACTTATACACATGTCAACTTAACCTAGGACTCAACTTAAGGGATAGGGACCATTCATTACCAAAACTCAAATGTGATTTGAGTCAATCCATCTTTCTGCCACACTGATATACACTAGTTTTGGTCTTAGATTGGTTGGTCTGGTTGGTTAGTCTCTTCGCGGCATCGATGGGGAAAGGGGTTTGGTTTTGTCTATCGGTGAAATTGAGGGCACTTAGTTGGTCCTATTGGTTCGTTCAGTTGATGCCGCCTACGCAACTATGATTTGATTACTATCCGCCTTTGGATCTGAAGAGCATGGACATACCCTTGGTAGGCGAACTCCATTGGTTGTAAGACCCTCTCCATATATACGAGATTATAGATCCTGAAGGTTAATGTCCTCGGTAAACTCAATGCAATAACTGTCATTTATGGCTCTGTCACTAGTTATGGAACGGGTCAAACTTATTCATCTACAGCAAGGGAGATTCAAGAGTTATTAAATCAGAAGGAAGATGAGGTACACAATTTGTCAACTCATAAATATATGCCATGCACAGTTTTGTCACTCCAATAGCTTCTACCTCAGAATATGGGGATTGAAAAAAACAAGAGGTTGCTTATCGCTACACCGGCACATGATCAAAGTCTTATGGTCAAGTGAAAACAACGATCCATTCTATATACCCCCATCAAAACTCGATTTGATGTGTAAATATGTAAGAGTTCTTACACTTGGACCCTTGACAGATGTAGAGGGAAAATGTAAAAGAATATTTTATTTCCCATATTCCTTTTGATGTGTCAAAGTTAAAGGGCTTCAAGGAGTTGAGGCATTTATGTTTCCAACCTACAGATTTACAAAATCTAAGTCACGGAAGTTTACATCTAGAACATGCAAACAATCAAGAACATCAAGATCTGAGTTCAAACATTGTCTGTTCCTAGTTCGAGTCTGTCTAAAATAGGGAGCTCTTCTTACAGTTTATGGCAATTCCTAGCTCCTGGTCAAGAATAAGGAGTGGTTTATTGAATAAAGGAAGGTAAGAGTGTGTGGACCTACGTGGGTGGACATACCTGCGTGATAAATTGAGTCGATGGATATTGAACCTCCCTGCCATCAAGTAGATCCCCCTGCCCATCAAGAAACATCATGCATAGTCAAAATATTTATATGGTTTAACCATTAATAATGGTATCTACATTAAAATAAATTAAACTAGATGTAGCACGAAACACTCATTTTAAAGATTGATTCAAACTTCCCTCACCAAGATTTCTTTGTGCCTGAAAATTATACGTGGCTCCTCTCAAAGTTTGGTTTTTGAAAATAAGTTATGGATTTGCTACAATCACCGACAAGCTAATTTCTCCTTGAACAAGAAATCTCAGATGATTTGCACAAGGAAGCTAAGAAATCACCACAATAAAATTTTGACAAAACCCCCATGATATTTGTGATAATTACAAACTATGTGAAACTATGAGAAAGAAGATACTTGTTACTCGAGGGATTTCTTTCGGTGAGGGAAATGGTGGACAGAGCTCTCCAAAAATATGCCAAGCTATAGGTTTGCTCTGTTGAATTATAAGGGGAAACGTCTTGCTCCCCAGCAAAAAGACTGGGACTCTTCCCTGCTTTATAGAGAATATTGGGGAGTAGGGCCCTCATAGTAATTGTGAAATCTAGTGGATTGGTTTCCGCACTAGTGCAGAAAATGTATTTTTAGGCGCTCTCACTGAAATTTGTGGAAAAACTATGATTGTGGTAACGTAAAAATAAATCGTCTATGATAATAAATGTAGTTATTTTCAGAGGTGAACCGACATAACTTGAATAACATTGTAACTGATTAATACCTATCGAAAATCAATCTAATGGTTTATACTATTTTAATCGTTTAACATACAAATTAATACCTCTCGAAAATAAATCTAATGGTTTAGACCATTAGTCACTTAACATCCAAATCAACGGCTCACGAAGGTATAGATAGCCTGGGAGGAGAGCTATTCTGAGAGGGAACGCCTTACAGTTTAAATATTTTATGTTAAATCCTAAAATAAAATGGAAAAAAAATCAAAATGGGAAAAATCAAAATATAATGTGATATTTACATTCATTGGTTTGAAAATAAGAAAATATTAATAAAATTTAAATATTTTATTTAAATTATTTTTCTTCTAAGAAGTTTGTATTAAGTTGGGATTTTTTTTACATAAACAATTACTTTGGTTGACCACAAGTGAAACTAGATCAATAGTGGAAAAAAAAATGCATTTGTATATAAACTCTCTAATATATTTTTGAAACAAAGAGCCTTCAAATATTAATTAAGACTAAAAGAAAAATAGTTGTAAAACCAAGAACTAGATTAGTACTAATAGCAAAGTTACTACTAAGAGACCTTGTAGTTCACATATTCTATTTGCAATTGAAACTCATCCAAAAGGAGGGGATCTCCCAATTATCCCCATTCCATTCAACCAACAACTTACCAATTGTGGTTTTCACATTTTAATAAAGTTTAATAATTTGGTAGTTGTTGGTGTTCAAGCTCCTTGTGTGCCCTGTATTAAGAATCCATTACCCAAATCCTTATTTAATCTCTTCGTCTTCTTAGCAAGTTTGTTCCACTCTCTCTTTTTCCTCACCTAGTGAATTTCAACCCAAACCTATAGAGGGGTCTAAGCCTATTAGGTTGAAATAGAGGATTCATATCCTTTCCCACATTTATCAGGAGGTTGGCCATATTGACCTCATTAGCCCCAACAACTAGTGCCATAACATGTCATAATAACGAGCTCGTGAACATGAAGAATAGTAATGAGATCTAAGAAGGGATGTAATGAATAAGAGACAAAGGTGTAGATTTCTTGCTAGGAAAGGAGTCCATGCAAGTAGGTAGCAAGCAAAGGAACCCATGAAATAGGAAGTTGATATATGTTTATTATAAATCATCTAGATTGATTTATGATATCTTTTATCTAGATTTATTTGATTTTTTTTTAACAATACATTATACTAAGTTAATTCACTTATTAATACTATAAAGGAGTATTTTTTATAAAAACATAATAATAATAAAAGACAATAATTTTTAATGACTATTAATGTTTGAATATGGTTTTGCATTCATTACAATTTTGTCTAGATATCTATTAAATGTTTTTATTAATTCTATTAGAATTTCATTCTTTCTTAGTAATGTAAGCGTATCATTCGAACTTATATTTGATGATACTTTAATGGATTTTTATACACTTATAATTCAAGAGCTTTGAGTTTTAAACTATGTTTTCCCTCCTAAAAATCCCTCACAAATTTTGTAATTTGCATTTATGATTTCAACCTAATAATTCCTTTAGTTCATGGGTTATAGAACAATCGGTAAAGGGGTGCATTATTAAGGCACTACTTGTGTAATGTTTACTATTTCAAAACCTCGTAGGTGTCTCACCTACCTAACCCTTAACTAAAGGTTATAGTGGTACTAGTTGGAATAAACCTCAACACATGAAAAAATAAAATACATTTCCCTTATTTATTTTATCTAAGGGGCCCTATTTCTAGCTTTATCATTCTTTCCATTATTATCACTACTTACAACTTTCCTTAACCATTGATAAACCATTTTTGTCTTTGTCATTCACTCTCATACAATATAACTCTCCATTGTGCTTCTTTATCTTTAATAAATTAGGTGTTGTTGAAACTAACACCTACCATCATTTTTTTCAAGTTTTAATAACAATATCCTCACAACCTTAAATTTCAGGGGCCAACTCCCTCACCACGTGCAATCCATGTCCATCGTAGATTAATATGAGTTGATTGTGGTTCGTTGAACTGAGGCACCATGTCGGAAACACACCTAGTCACATTTGACCATGGTAATTTAGTTGAGTCTTTAGTCCCATAATTGGGAATGGGAATGGGTGTTTGAGGATTGGATCATGAGAATTGGCTATATATGGACTAACATTGAGGGTTTATAACTATTGGTAGGGTTCAAAATGAGTTATAAACCAGAGTAATGAGAACAGTCTAGCTTCGGACTGAGAAAACCTAGATTGGTTACGTCAAGTGGTATCAAAGAAAAAATTACATTCCTTGGGGATTAAGCAGTAATTAGAAGAGAAAATTGTAGCCAAAAATAGAGGAAGTTAAAGAAACTTTTCATGGAAGTGGTTGAGACAACAAAGAGTCAGTGGCAGAGAAGCCCTAGAAAAATTCAATAAAGGGAACCTAAGTAAGGATGCAGGAAGAGACCAACACACTGAGACACTAAACAACGCCATAGGATTTGGATCTATATTGAAGAAATGACAACCGAGGAGAAGAGCTAGGAGATTTTTTGAAGAAATGACTGCAGAAAGTTCAGGATCTCAATATTCAAGAGACCTGGTAGCTGAAATAAAAATGGTCTTATATATATGTGTGTGTGTATGTATATATGTGTATATGTATATATGTATATATGTGTATATGTGTATATGTATATATGTGTATAGGTATATATATATATGTGTGTGTGTGTGTGTGTGTGGATATGTATATGTATATATACATATATATCTATATATATATATATATATATATATATATATATATATATATATATGTGCGTGTGTGTGTGTATATATGTATATGTATATATATGTATATGTATATGTATATGTATATATATATGTGTGTGTGTGTGTGTGTATATATATACACACACACATATATATATACACATATACATATACATACATATATATATATATATATATATATATATATATATCTATATATATATATATATATATATATGTATGTATGTATGTATGTATGTATGTATGTATGTATGTATGTATGTATAGAGAGAGAGAGAGAGAGAGAGAGTAATTCAGCCAAACATATTGATGATTGTAGGTAGCAGCAAGAGAAAAGGGAGTTGTGGCAAATAATCCTTCAAACAGAGAAGATGTAGGGAGAGAAGTTGTTCCAACTAAGGTTGGAAGAAAGTAGAGTACAAAGGAGTTACTCAAATAAAGGTGAAGAGAATAGGTGAAGTTTTCGAGAGCTAAGAAAAGTGAAATAGCGAGAGGAGCATGGGCAGCTCAAGGGGTTCCAGAGGAGGTGAACATGTGGTACCAGAAGGCCAAGGCCAAAGGAGAGAAGCTCGGTGAGGTTTCTTGTGGAAGGTTGTTTGTTACTCACAATTTGGATGGAAAAGCTCATAGATAAGGAGAAATAGATGAATATTCATGGTCATGTTAAGGGTTCATTTGAAGGACAATGGAGAAAATTTCTGAAGTAGATGGCACCATGAGAATGAAAATTAAGAGATGAAGAGATTGACAGAGAGATGGTTGACTTAAAAGAGAGTCTCGGTGTGATAAACACGCTGCTACAAGACATGGAGAAGGAAGACCAGAGATGTGGGTGGTATCTAAAGAAAAATATCCAATTGCCTATTAGGCAGCTATATGCCAGGAAGATGAGAAGGAAGCCAAGGCACCTTTTGAGTGCTCAACTGAGAGCTGTTGAGTGGGGAGAGGAGGAAATTAACTATTGTGAACCAAAGAAAGGAGCATTCCTTGGAGAAGAGGATGAATAAGAGTATGAGGAGAGACTATATGAGAATCTCATGGACTTCATAAAGAGTTTAGACAAGCAGAAGGAGATGTCGATTGAAGGTGTGGTGGTAGAGGCGAATTTAAGACTAATATTTTGTGTATGATTGTAGGTCATAAAAATAACAAAGGTGGACAATCACCTACAACTATCATAATGATATAATAAGATGAACAAATAGCTCATTAAAGCATTGGAGAATAACATAATTTAAAATCGTTAATAAAAGATGATGAGACAACATTGTTTCATAAAGTCAGTTAGAGGGAGATCCATACACACCAATAATAATTGATGATGAAGGAAGTAGAAGAGGCTAGATGGAATCATGTTTCTAAAACTAATAAATTGTATGTGAATTTAGTCTTTGCAGGTCAAAATCTTAGATAGGTTTACCAAATAAATGATGAAGGTGCGGGAATTGCTTCTCATAAGCATAAATAAGTTTGAGTTGTCAACCTTGCATATAATTGCAAGGGAATCCATGACAGCAAACAAGAGTAGCCATGTTGAAGGTGAAGAACAAATCTCAAAATATATTATAAAGGGAGTGAAGATGGGGTGGACAACCTCATAAAAGAAAAGGAACAACATTCCAATATAATGATGTTGAAATTTATGAAGGATTGTCCACAATCTGAAGGAGATTGTACAAGGAGTGAAGGAAAGGAGCATGAAGAGGATAGGATGCCAAAACCATCTAACTATTTTGATGGAAAGACTATTGAGATTATGGATTAGTGTGTAAGCCAACAATAATGAAACTTTTCAATAGAATAAGAGAAGAATGGGGATGCGACAAAGTTTTCTCATAAGAATGACAACTTTTTCGGGAAGACGAGCTTAACATTGTGATGAGGGAATCTCAACAAAATATGAAGAATTTATATGATAAACAACATAAAGGAACTAGACAACCATACATATTTTTGATACATGAGGAAATTTCCTTGAAGTACATAGAAGGAAAAGGAAAAAAACCTATATTTTTGAAGATGGAACTTTATCTTCTAACTTGCAATGGAGGAAGCATCCAAGCACATTTTCTAGTCCTAAAATTATACATGTGGAGAGGACATTAGAAGCTACCCAAGTTGTGTCTAGAGAATCAACTATGAAAGAAAATAATCTTACCATACATAATATCGAATGTTCCCTGGAAGGAATCCAATATCTTCTAGAAAGTCAAAAGAATGAAGAACATGATAAAAGAGAAATATCGAGGAAGTGATGCAACATGAGACCTAAGAAATAATTAGAGGCTATACCAATTCACAGGCAACCAAAATACATCCAAAAAGAGAAAGACAAAATAGATGAGACAAAAACTCATCCAAGGGTAGTCTAAGAGGAGGAATTTCAAGGAAGGAGAGAGAGAGAGAAGACCATCTAGCAATCTAAAATCATTTTGAGTTGTCTAAAATTATTGGAAGGAGATTTACAACTCTGTCTTTGCATAAGCATTAAGCTTGCAAGAAATGAAATAGTATTTTGAGGATGTCACAAGGATGAGGCACCAAATCAGTGGTGCATAGGAATAATGGATTTTTTGCAAAAAGAGCATGTGGATATAATTTTTTTTCCAAATCCTTCTTGTGATTAGATTGAAATAAGTTTTGGATATAAAATGTGGTTGGCTGAAAGGGATTGCACTAACAGAGAAAGAAGGAAGGAACAAACAAAATTATGGGATCCTGTAAAAGTGAAGACAGTAGCAGGGTAATTGGGACAAACATGGGAACATTAGCAACACAAAGTTTAGGATCCTAGAGGACACAACCATCAAAATTGCATGACCAAGATGTCATGAAATTTGTCAACCTAGGGAATTTGATGCAGGAGAATCAACCCTAGGTAACCCATTTTCATTAGGCCTAAGGGGGTCATGAAATCTCCAAAGGGAAAGACATTTCCCTCCAATATAATTTGTACAAAATTAGGAAATTTCATTTAATTATGTGTGTATTCTCTAGAAGAATCTGGATTGTTAGGTTGTTTTGGTGAGCTAGTATTTTTCCCAAGTGGGTCTTTGTAAAATTGACAATTGCCAAGTTTAGCTATTAGTAGTTTTGGACAGATATCCAATTTAGCTTTGTTATGTTAGAATATTTTCTAGCTAGTAGGAGCCATATATGTATGTATAATTAGAGCTCAATGGGGCAAAACTCAAGGAGCTCGAGGAGAACCACAAAAGCCTATAGTTCTTAGAGGAAGATTATGTAACCATTTGTACAAATATGCCATGTTCTGGTTAATAGAATGAGTCTCAATTTGCGTTTACATATACATTATGATGGTGACATGGCTTCCCTTGTAGTCATCTAAAAGCTCTGTGAGAATGAGTGTAGGGGATATGTTCCTATCATAATAAATAGGCATGTATTAATACTCGTTTTGGAAAATTATGGGAAGGTTCTACAAGAACGTGCACATTATAGGATGTCTTGAAGGGACACGGTCTATAGTGCATGGTCACTTGGGGGTAAGATTGTGAGAACACCATGAAAATCAAATGTTGGTACAATGAGCATGTTGTCATGAAAACCATAAATTAACCTTAGGAATCACAACCATATTTCTAGTGAAATGTTAAGTCCATTATCCAAGATGAAAGTCCATCCCTTGGCCAGATCTATTAAGAAAATAGTGTGTTGAAATTTCATCAAACGTAAGATACCACACTGAATGTGAGGTTGGTGGTAAGTCATTATTCTAATCAATAGTTCGCACACAATGTTGACATTACCAAGAACTATGAATAGTTTCCCATGTTATCGTCAAGAGAAGTTGCTAAGAGTATTCGAGAGAGGGTGGAACCTATTAGAAATACTAAGGGGGGGGTGAATATATATTTCATTCCCAATGCAAATTTACTTATTTTATGCATTCATTTCGAAGTATATACTTATCAGTTATTTCATTAGCAGGGAAATGTGTTATAGATTACAGCTTATTTAGAAAACCATGAACAACATTAAGTATAAGAGAATGTAAAGCATAAGAATCCAAAACACATCAACACATATGGACACCAAATTTTGGGTGGAAACCCAATTTGGGAGAAAATCCATGTTGTTGTCATTTTGTCTTCTTCTTATTGTTATAAAGAAATTCTTCTTACATTTTGTAATGGTCCAGACTCTTACCAGCACACGGGATGCTACATGCAGGAGGAAACCTCCACAAGTTCTCCAGCTCCTACTAGAAGGGAGCCACTAATCCGTGATCAAGTTTACCAGATCCTACTGGAAGGAAGATCGTATTCCCTCACTAAAGGTTAGGACCCTTAGCACCTTCATGGACCACATTTCAAAATTTTCATACTGGATCCAGCTTGTCTCAATCAACTATAAAAACATGCCGGCCACCACCCACACTATTAATATACCAAGCTACCAAACATTAATCAAGTTGAATAACTAAATTCCAATATACGAATCACTAGATCACTGAATAATTGAATTACAATAGTTGAATACCAATTATTCCTTTGCAACCATATCAATTGTCAAATCAACCAAGTCATAACACGGTCAAGCCATAACAAGCCAAATCTTGTGAAGTACCATGTCAAACCCTAACTGGCCAATTTTGTCAAATGTCAAGCCATATATTCATCAACACTATCTATATCAACTCAATCCAATATCCTTCATCAAGCCATCACTATCCTTTGTTCATATTCACTACTAAGCCAAATACCAAGTAGAACTCACATCCAAATACCAAGTTATAACCTTGTTAATTTTCAAGTCAAATTTCGTCTACAAATTGGCATTTACAAAGCTACAAACTATCAAGTATTATGTCCAAAACTTTTCACACAACCAAGCCAATTGCAAATCCAAATTTAAATATAAGACACTACAAGTTCTACCAATATGTAATATCACTTTTAAGTAGCAAGTTCATTAAAATTCTCTATTAGATCACAAAGTATCTATCAATATGGGAAAATAACAATCAGTAGCATGTATATCACATTCACAAAATATGTTTTTCCAAACAAGTTGTTGTAGCAAAGAAATAAGCCCTTAATGTTTCCAAACCTTCTCTTTTCCAAACACAATCTTTGAATCATCAATCTAGTGCAACCATATTTCCTAGCTAGATCAATCTATCAAGCATAATCCCCTTTCTCAACATGACATACAAAACAAGTCAAAGAAAACATCGCCAAGATCTCAAGACGAAAATAGTCCCTCTCTGCAACACAAGCAAATAATTCAACCGAAACCTCAATGTTTTGTATATGGAATCAAACACACGTCATTGGTTTTGCAAAACCCTTCACTAGCTTCAAAACACTTTGATATGTGCACTGCATATAAATCTAGCCAAGATATTTTCCATGCAAACAATCATGATAGCCACCAATATCTCAAACAAAAATCTATGCTACACTTGCCTTCATACATAGTCATAAAGATTAATATTTATTTTTCAACACAAGTAAGATAAATAAATAGGTTATCACTATTATGCATATGACATCAAACAAATTTCATTGTATTGATAAAATTTCTTTAATAACTATTGTAGAATGACTTCAAAGACATCTAGTTTGTTTACTACATGAAATCAATTCTCAACAAAGGGCATCAAGCTCTTCCACACTTCAACAAGGTTTTCAACAACCTTGCTTCCAATAAGATCACAATATTAGCATAACTTTTATGGATAATGTCCCCATAAGTCCTTAATTTCTTTGCCCTGCATAACGTAGATCGACAAAAATATCCAGACTTGAATGAATTATTACTTCCACTGCAATCAACTGTGTTTCAACATATAGGTTTATCAAATCAATAAGTTGTTGGTTTCTGTCATAAAACTCTTCTCTATCCAAACAATCTGCTCAAGAGGAATTACTACCATATATATCATCCAAAGACACACCCAACTAAGAGATAATAAAACAGGGCATAGTGTGATCGATCTCTGCAAATTATTAACTACAAGAAAACTATAAAGCAGTGCACATATATATACATAACTTTTTCCTGTGTACTATGGAGACAAAATAGATCTCAAGAAATAATAGCTTCTACCTGTCATTCTTCCTCAAAACACAAATATAGACATTCGAGCTCTTCAAAAACAATGCATCAAAAGAAAATAGATTGTTTATTTAGAAGACATTGATCTATGCAAACAAAACTAGGTCTTTGTATATGCATTCATATATGGAGGAGAAAGTGCACATTATTGAGCAACACCAAGAGAAATTTAATCCACGCTTCTCACACCTTATACTTCAAACAATGCTTACCATCTGGAGACATTGAGATTGCTTGACCCTTCATACACCCTTGTATAGACCTGTGTGAACCAAAAACATAATAAAATGCAAAGAATGCACACACCAATGCACTATTTTGATTTCCTTTTATAGCTATATAATCTCAAAATACCAGAGGAAAAAACCAAGGTATTAGCTATTTCTAGTGGTTACCATATCAATTCCTCCCTGTGCACACGAAATCCATGGGCGAAACCTTGGTTTCTCTCTTGGTTTTTTAGTTTTACCACCTACGGGCATGGCCTCATGGATGATAAAGGGATTTCTCAACTGGAGTCGCCATGTTAATAAGGCTTCCGAAGGCTTCCAATTGCCCTATTGTGTACTTCCTCCATGCAGCTAAGGCTTAGACTAAGCTAAAACTGCTCCAGGAAATCCAAAACTTGTCATACTTATACCTCCGTCTCTCCAGCACACGTATACTTGACAGTAGCCTTTGTGTTACCCTAGTCATTCTTATTCAAACTTCTACAACCTCTTCCTGCACTTACTCCAACAATCCATGTCGTCATGTAGATAAAGTAAGATAACCTATTCCTGCACAAGATGACAGAACCATCTTGCACTCTACACTAAACAATCCATCAATCCTGATATTATACCATGTAGATAACGAAGTAGACACACTGATATGGGATATTCCATCAATCATGAACTATCAATCCATGTACAACCCTACACTTACACATCAATTAACTCAACATCCCAAGTCAACATTCAGGTTTACATCAAGGCCAACACATCCTAAGTCAAAATTCAGGTTCACATCAAGGCCATCACATTATCCATAATTCCAATAGAACCAAGTCAAAGGCATGTGAGAACCATGACATCTTGAGAGAGGGAAGAACCACGTCAAGAGAAAGTTGAAATTGTGATTGCAAACCCCACCCCTGCTAACATCACAGGTGACCTACCCCCACAATTAACACAAGTAATCGATTATCAGTATCATTGTACTTATGTCATTGTATATTTCTTGTAAAAACAAAAAGAAGAAAAGGAAATTCTTATTTTTCAAGCATGGGTTTCATGCTCAAGTTAAATTATTATTTTATTCAAGCATGTTCTTCATGCTCATTATTACTTGTATTAGTCAAAGTTAAAGGATATTTATAGCCTACAAAAAAACAATTTTTAAAATATGTAATTTGATTCAAAGTTACCTCAAGATGTCAAGTCATCCCTGCCCCAAAAGAAAAATCTATTCAAACCCTTCTAGATAGTATAAATAGAGGGAGAGTTGAGCTCATTTTGAGACAAAAAATTTGCAACATATGTTCTGAAATAAAAGCGAAGAAAGGTAGTGAAGTCAAGGGAGGTCGAAGACTAAATTTTTCACGTGTAAAGGAAGTTTTCTTGAGCTTGGATATGTGATAGATCTGCCATAACACATCTCTTGTTGAAATTTTGTTCCTGATGTTGTACATGTTGCTGGTCTTTTTTCTATTGATGAATTTTCTATGTGGAAGGAGGGCTTGAACTAGCATCTTGAGGGTTGGAGTCTTTTCATGGTCATGGGTCTTGGATATCTCACTTTGATCTGATTCTATAAGAAGATATTTTTCTAGGTTTTCCCCTAGTGGGTTTTTGGTCATGACTTGGAGAGCCTAATTTCTTGTGTTCTTTTATTTATTTGTGATCTTCATGTACATTATGGTAACTTCGTGATGAAGAATAAATTAACATAATAATAATAAGCTAAAAAATTCTCACAAGTAATTATCATGAAAGATAAATCTACCCTATTATGCAATCAACATGATTTCTCAACATGGTATCAGAGCTAAGATTAATGGATGGCAGTTTAAAGATCACATTTTGTTGGAAATATTGAAGAAGATTCGTCATCATATCTAAGATTCGAGGTCTACAACTTCTAATTAAAAGACTTACAGTATGGCTCAGTGTAAAGTACGGCTTGCATTTCACAATGGTTCACATTATTACACAGTGAATTATCCATAGTGGCATTATAGTGGTTTGAAATATTTCTATTTGTATTCTATACACTATGATTGGTATTCCATATTGTCTAGCTCGCATCCTACATTTTTTGGTTGTTCAATACTCGTGGCTCGATTGTATAGCTCTATGGAATTACAATGATTTATATTGGTTCACTTATATAGCTTTGTGGCATTGTGGCTCGATTATATAGCTTTGAAGGCTCCTTTATGTTCCTGTACACTGGCTCGCATGCACCACATTCTTTTTATGGCTCGGATCATATCTTCGTGGCATCGCACTTGATTTCTTAATGGCTCATTGTGGCTCATGTACTTATGGATTGAAAGGCATGTAGTATGCTTGTGGCTCAAATATATTTTTCTGTGGATATTTTTTTTCATAAATAGCGATCACACTTTATCATAGGTGGCACGCTATATAGGCTAAAATATTTATAGTGACTTGATTCTTTATGAATCATAATAATATTTGTGTTTAATTTTTGTGACTCATTTTCTATGATATGCAATCATATGACAATGATATCGCTTCTCTGTTACTTGACATATGATAGTGGCATCGCCATCTTGAACGCTCGACATTATACAATGGTTGTACATTACAGTGATTGGCATGATATATTACATTGGCTCACATGGTTGGCACAATGTTTCTATAGCTCACATATGAATCTTATGGCTCTCATCCTCTTGCATATACACTTTGCGTTCTATTATCATGGCTCAAGTTTGATTTGAATCGTGGGTTGTATACTTTGTTCTATGTGTAGGATTTTACAGTGGCTCATATCATAGCTTGCATTTATGGTCACCATGGCTCACATACTACTGAAAGAGGCTCGCATTTTTTGCATTATAGTGAGTTACATTCTTTACTTCAAATCTTGTAATATTTCTCAGTGGTATTGATGAATGATCATAATCCTTTGATAATTCTCTTGTTGTGTGAAGTACAAGGTCTATGATAAATATATGAAACAATTGTATAGGTAGAAAAAATATCAACTACATCCATGAAGTTGAACTAAAGTCTGAAGATAGCTCGTACAGGTCTGAGGCTCACGTTGTACACACAGTGTTTGTAGTGTGGCTTTACTTCATCACAATGGCTTGCACTTCTTCTCACACTCTATATTTCTGTTACATGGAGGTATCAACAAGTAATCAACAAAATTATTACCTAAGGTATGAACAATTATCTACATGACAATGACTTGGAGTCTATGATTAACTTGGAAACATGACAATGATCTATACAATAGTAAGGCATGATTGTGATCTGCATAATAGTGACCTAGGTTATGATAGTGACCTAAGGATATATGGTAGCAGAGAATTATGACTACAATACCCTATGAAAGTTATACAATGACCATATATGGATGTAACCTTGACATATCAATGACATTGTCGACAAGACGACAGTGATCTTGATTGGTAGTAAAATAGTGATCCATATGACATGGAGAAAGTCATTATAAGAAATTTCAACCTAAAGGTGGCCTCCTAAGTAAAAATAATAAAATAAGAGTTATGAAATTTGGAGGGAAAAGAAGCAAACTACTTTTTTAAAATGTATTTTTGGCTTATCTCCTTATTAGTTTACTCAAATTTCAAGTGTAGAGACTCATTGGAAATGGAATTAAATTCGGCATCCAACGAGTACCCATCATGCATACTCTTAAGAAGACACACATTGATAAAAAAATGAAGAGACATAAAAAAATCATGTTGAACTGGATTTTTTAATGTAACTTCAATTTTTATCAATTTTGGTCTTCTCAAAAGTATGCATGCTCAGTACTCATTGGATCAGGAATTTGATGTTGCATCCAACAAGTGCTACACTTGAAATTTGAGTAAACCTATAAGGAGATAAGCTAAAAATACAATTAAAAAAAAGTAGTTTTTCTTCTTTTCTTTCCAAAATATTTACATGTACCTATTTTTAAATCTAAAGGATTTTGATTTGTTTACATATTATGACATGGAAATTACATGAAAAATTCATGGGCACTTTTAGGCTAAAATTTCCTCTAATGGACCATGTGACATGAATGTAATAAATGTGACAGCGACTTGAAGACTAGTAAATTAACCTTGTTGCATAATAATGGAATGGCATACACAACATGGATCTCAAATAAGGAAAAAAATTAGATGAAAAAGATGGATGGATGATCTACTATTGGACAATAATAATATAACAAGCATTATGGCAATGATATATGTATATGATAGTGATGTGATCACTATGATGTAATTGTCTAAGTTGGATCAACAAATGAAAGTTCACCTACATTAGCTACTATATAATTAGAAAAGAATTATGCTCATCTTAGAAAAGGTTCTTCATTAGAAAGATTCATATCCTTAGAAAGTATTGAAGCAAGAGCTAGATATAGAGATATCATTAGCATAATCATGACAGGTCTTGGTTAGACTGAAAAGTCAAAACTCTTTCATATGGTTGAGGAGCATGATAGATGGGTCAAACACATGTTGATGTTGATAAACATCCGATATGGTCTCTTGAAAAATGTAAGAAAGAGAGCAATACAAATTTTAGAGGGAGATAGAAGCATGAAAAGGCTTGAAAGGAACTTACAATTTACAGTATGAAGATATACCATACAAAGAGGGAGCTAGCAACAAGAATTTGACATGAAATAATCCCACACATTGACTAAATATTATTGTGATTTGGAAGTGTTGATAAAGATGTTTTTCTTGGTATATAGTTTGATTCCCTGGAAGGACATATTGCAGAAGCATGTGAGGAAGCTGAAATGATAACAACTGAGATGTTTATTTGATGATATCATACCAGAAGTTGATCGATTCATTTTTGGAACACATGGATTGTTTGGATAGCACTAATGATGGCTTGGAAAAACATAAGGGTGGATTTGATGTTTGGAAATTTGGTATGACTTATTGCAGAATGTAAGGAAGAATTTTTGCTATGAAAGAATGATGGCAAAAACCCTGCCACAAAGTAGATTGTGAAATCATTTGGCTCTATAAAATGTTTGAAATCTTTGAAGGTCAAATCTCAGGTAGGATGTGATGCAAGATAGGATCCCTATAGCTACAACTAGATATCCACAGAACAAGTAGTTGATGATTGAGAAAGATTAAGGCTCTTGGTTATGTCTCCCTGATTGAGAGGGAGTAAGGGGTCTCTGGTTAGGAGGTAGTGATGATGGACATTGTATTCTCAATGTGTCATGCACTATACTAGACCTAATAGGTGTAAGTATATTGAAGGCACTACTATGGAGAATGGAGGATTTGATAAGCATCTAGGAATGATACTCCTTGAGGATTTGGTATCCAAGATAGGAAGTAGTCTCGTGGACTGATACTATTTGAGGATAGGACAGGGTATCCATGATAAGAGTAGTCGAAGAGGACCAATATTCTTTGAGTATTTGGAATCCAACATAAGAATAATCTTGTAAGGACATACCTGGTGAACATCAAGATTGTGTATGTGCCTTGAGAGGCAGTGATGGTGGTGTTCAAATGTATGCCTCCCATCATTGTGCTCTAATCTAATGGAGAGTTAGAGCTTGTTAGTCAAGGCCTTTCTATATTGCAGATTGACAATTTTGGTTATGATATTGATGCTTGAAAATGCTTAACAATCTAAACATTTTTTATAAGAATATTTTAATTTGAGAGTATCCTTGTATCTAGTTGTGTAATTATGAATACCTCCCTATTTAAGAGGTAGTTTTGGACAATGTAACAAGGTTCGGTATTCATAATTATCATTGTGCTTGCGTCATTATATATTTCATGTAAAAACAAAAAGAAGAAAAATAAATCCTTATTTTTCAAGCATGGGTTTCATGCTCAAGTCAAATTATTATTTTATTCAAGAATGTTCTTCATGCTCATTATTATTTGTATTAGTAAAAGTCAAAGGCTTTGTTATAGCCTAGAAAGAAAAAAATCCAAAGATGTAATTTGAGTCAAAGTAACCTCAAGATGTCAAGTTGAAACTGCCTATCAAGTTGGCCCTTCCTATCAAGCTGGACCTGCCCCAAAAGAAACATCTATTCGAACCCCTCTAGATACTATAAATAGAGGGAGAGTTGAGTTCATTTTGAGACAAGAAATTCACATGATCTATTCTGAAATGAAAGTAAAGAAAGTTAGAAAAGTTAGGGGATGTCGAAGACTAAAGTTTTCACATGTAAAGGAAGGTTTTCTTAAGCTTGGATATGTGATAGTTGTGCCATGACACATCTCTTGTGAAAGTTTGTTCCTGATCATGTACATGTTGCTGGTCTTTTTGTTGTTAATGAATTTGGTATGTGGAAAAAGGGCCTGACTTGGCATCTTCAGGATTGGATTCTTTTCATGGTCATGGCTCTTGGATATCTCACTTTAATCTGATTCTATAAGAAGATATTTTTTTTGGTTTTCCCCCTAGTGGGGTTTTGGCCTTGGCTTAGAAAGCCTAATTTCTTGTGTTCTTTTGGTTTTTTGTGATCTTCATGTACATTATTGTAATTTCTTGATGAATAATAATATAACATTATAACAATAAGCCAAAAAACTCTCCCAAGTAATTATCATGAAAGAAAAATCTACCCTAATATGAAATCAACATGATTTCTCAACATGGTATCAGAGCTAAGGTTAATGGAGAGCAATTTGAAGATTACATTCTATTGGCAATATTGAAGAAGATTCATCATCATATCTAATATTTGAGGTTCGCAACTTCTAATTAAATGACTTACAATATGGCTTAGTGTATAAAAGGGATCACATTTCACAATGGTTGGAAATTTTTATGCGGTTTATGTTCCAAGGGTGGATTATAGTGGTTCACAATATTTCTATTTGTATTTTATGCCCTATGATTCGTATTCTATATTCTATGGCTCACATATTAAATTTTGTGGTGGCTCAATACTTGTGGCTCCATTGTATATTTTTGTGGCATTTCAATGACTTATAGTGATTCAATTTATAGCTCTATGGCATCATGGCTCAATTATATAGCTCTAAGGGCTCACTTATGTCCTTGTACAGTGGCCTGCATTCACTAAATTAATTTTATGGATTAGATCATGTCCCTGTGGAATCACAGTTGATTTCTGAGTGGTTCATTGGGGCTCATGTACTTATGTCTCAAAACGCTCATACTATACCTGTGGCTCGAATATATTTTCTGTGGATCATTTTTTTTCATATATTTTTCTCGCACTTTATCACAAGTGGCTCACACCTCTTTACGATATGTTATATACTCTGAGATCGTTATAGTGACTCAATTATTTATGGCTCGCAATAATATTTGTGTTCAATTTTTGTGACTCTTTCTCTATAACACGCAATCATATCACAGTGATATTTCTTCTTTGTGACTCAATATATCATAGTGGTATTGCTATCTCATATGCCTGACATTATACAATGGCAGTACATTACAGTGATAGGCTTGATATATTACACTGACTCACATGGCTCGCACAATGTCCTTGTAGCTTGCATATGAATCATATGGCTCTCATCCTCTCACATATACACTATGTTCTCTATTATTATGGCTTGCATTTGATAAGGTCTATGATAAATATATGAAGCAATTGTGTAAGTAGAAAAAGGATCAACTACATCTATGAAGTTCATCTAAAGTCTAAAGATAGACTGTATAGCTTTGAGGCTCACTTTTTACACACAATGTTTGTAGTGTGGCTTGTACTTCATCACAATGGCTCATACTTCTTCTCACACGCTATATTTTTGTGACCTGTAGGTATGAACAAGTAATCGACATAATTATGACTTAAGGTACGAACAATTCTACATGACAACGACTTCAAAGCATATGATAGTGACTTGATCTCTACGATTAACTTAGAAACATGATAATGATCTATACAACAATAAGGCATGATTGTGACCTGCATAACAATGACTTTCTTTTATGATATTTACCTAAGGATACATGAGGGTGGATAATTATGACTACAATACCCTATGAAAGTTGTATAGTGACCATATACGGAAGTAACCTTCACATATCAGTGACATTGTTGATAGAAAGACAATGATATTGATTGATAGTTAAATAGTGATCTATATGATAGTGTGAAAGTGACCATGATGACATGATTGTAATCATTGTGACAATGACTTGAAGACTATGACATTAACCTTGTTCTAAAACAGCGAAATCGAAGACATGATAGTGATCTCAGATAAGACATAAAATTATACAACAAATATGGATGGATGATATAATATTGGACAATAATATAATAACAAATATTATGGAAGTGATATATTTATATGGCAGTGATATGATGACTATGATGTAATTACCTGAGATGGATAAATAGATGGAAGTTCACCTACCTTAGCTACTAGACAATAAGAAAAGAAGTATGTCTATCTTAGAAAAAGGTTTCTTCATTAGTAAGATCCATATTCTTAGAATGTATTGAAGGAAGAGTTAGATACAAATATATACTTAGCATAATAATGAAATGCCTTGGTTAGACTAAAAATTCAGGACTCTTTCATATGGTTGAGGTACATGACATATGAGCCAAGCACATGTTGATGTTGATAAAAAACCGATATGGTCTCTTGAAAAACATAAGAAAGAGAGTAATGAAAATTTTAGAGGGAGCTAAAAACAAAAAATGGCTTGAGGGATCTTATGGTTTGCAGTATGAAGATAGACCATACAAAGAGGGAAATAGTAGTAATAATTCGACATGAAGTAATCCCACACCTTGACTAAAGAACATTTTGATTTGGAAACGATGATAATGATTTTTTTCTTGCATAATCATGTGAGGAAGTTGAAATGATAACAACTGAAACATTTATTTGATGATATTATACCTGCAACTGATTGATTCATTTTGGGAATACATGGATTGTGTGTGTAACAACCCTTGTGAAAATTTCATGTAATAAAGGTTAATAAAGGAAAAATAATAACCACGATTGATGGGACACTTATTCCAAGCTAAATGTTGGGTGTTCATTTGGTTATTAATGACTAAGGAAATTGGTAAAGGCAATGGCTAAGCCTTTGGAAAGGAAAAATGTCATTTTTAACACAACTGTTTATGAAAATAATGGAAATTATGAGACAAGGAAAGTGAAAGGTCACAAGTTGCTTGTGAGGAGGAAAATGAATAAAAATAATGGAAAATGAAGAAAATAGATGCCTAATTGATAAAAATGCTTCTAAGGATCAGTTTGTAACCTTTTTTCAGTTCAATTTTTTATCTCTCTCATTATTCTCTCTCTCTCCCTCTTGGACACTTAGATTTTTCTTGGAGCACTTTGGCATTGGATCAAGAAAGGAAAAGAAGGCAAGAGGAAGCAGAGATCAAGCAATGAAGAGAAAGATCAAGCAGTTACAGTGGTATTCTTTGCAGGTATCGATTTTCATGTGTATTTTTCCTTGTTAGATTTGGCATGCATGGTATTTCATGTGGTTCTTTTTTATATTAATGCATGGGTTTTTATAGGTGTGACAATGTTTTCATCCTAGCCTTGCCATTTCCAAATAGCCATGGTGTGATGGGGTTCTCATGTTTTGGTGGAGATGGATTTCTAGATGGATTTGAAGATGAGTGAGATGGATCTCTGAATGATAGAGCACATGTCCTAATGGTCCCTGAACTGTACTGTGGATCACGATAAATTCAATGGCCTAGTGACCCCTGAGCCAGACTGTGGATTGCGTAAAGCCAAGATTGTGTTGCCTCAGTAGGCCTAGGAATCCTTACCAGTGAAGAGTACGATATACGATAAATCCTAAAGGTGGTTTCCCTTGATTAGGCCTAGGAATCCATAACATTGAATGGCAAGATATATGGTAAATCCTAGAGGGTGGTGTCTTGGTTTAGTGCCTAGTGATCCCTGGAATGGACTATGGATTGCGGTAAAGCCTGAGAGACTAGGATACAAAAAAATTCCTCATGGTGTAGGTGGAGAAATCCGATTGCATCCATGCTTGTTTTGGCCTAGTTATCTGGTGGAGATCATGGTAAATCCTACTACTACATGTTCATTGTGCTAGCCTAGTGATCCATGATGGATTACTGTAAAGCTTGATTTCTATTGATGAGGGTGAGGTGGTTTAGCCTCGAGATGCCCCGATTGGTTCTTTTGGTTTGAGTCCCACATTCATGCCTGGAATATGGCATGGGGGTGAATGGTTGAAGAGAGATTTGGCTCAGCCATTATATGGTCGAGTGGAACGTGGTAGTCCCATCCTGGATTTTTATTTTGCATCATCAATATGAGGTTCTTTAGCCTTGTATTTTTATGAGTATTATACTAGTTTATATGTGGATCATATTGTTGTGATTTCATTGGTATTTTTGTTGCTATTATGTTGGTTATTTATGTGTTTTATGATAGTGGCTATGTATGGCTCTCATAATGTTTTTACTTTTAAATTAATGGAAAATATATCTATGACCTAATAGATGATAATGCAGCAAATGATATGAGGGAACAATGCTTCTTAGCGATTCTCAGATAAGTATGAGATCCCTATGCATAAATCTATTGTTTACACCTATAGATTACATATTTGTAATATGTTTGATGAAATGCCTTTCATGGGAAATAGGGGTCTAGTTAAGGGCTTATTCAAGTATTTACTTTTGCATCATTGTTTCCCTATTAGATTATTGTTCTGAAGGTGTCATTCTATTCTAGGTAGTGACCTGAGCTCTAGGCCTGAAAAGGTGGCTCAAATCTTGGGGACGCTGGCACAACACTGAACAAAATAGTCCCATGATGCTAGCATGCCTTGTCATGAGAGCGTCTAGAGCCTCCTGGACACTAGCAGGCCTATAGCATGGCAGCGTCTAGAGGTCAACTAGTCAAAAACTTCAGTGGGACCCAGGGTCTAGCTACCTTAGTGGTTGGTATGGTTCCTAGGAGTTTTGTAGCTGATTTGGAAGGTTTGTATGTTGTATTTTTGTCGATTCCACTTCCTTAAGGTCACATAGGAGGTTGAATCCAATCATAGTAGCCTCTCGTCACATTTTTACCCCAGTTGGCTGGTTACTTGGGTAGATGTGGGAGGAGGGTGTTACAAAGTGGTATCAGAGCATGGTTCACCCCTCATACTGGATGGGCAGTGTGTTGGTCATGCATTCATGTTGTTTTCATGTGTGATTAATCATCCTTGTGGTCTATGTGCTTGTTGCATATGCATGGTGTCAATCATGGTTATAGTGATGTCGCCTTGTGGAAGAGGATGTTGTCGTTATGAAGTATGTCGTCATGAGTGTATGATTGGTTACATGTTGTTTATGCTTGTGTATTGTCAATGTACATCGGTATGGTTTTTGTTGTCATGCATGAGGTCATGGTATGTGTAGTTGATATGGTCATGCATTGATGGCTGGACTCTAGCTAGACTGATGGTTACATGGTTTTGTGCTTATGTATTATATGTCTATATGTTGTTATGATTATGTTTATACATGTATCATGTTGATTTGATGATATTGCAGATGAGATATCCTCCCTGAATTTTGCTAAGGTACGTTGGTTTATTGTGATTTGGTTTAGCTGACATACTATGCCTTGTAGGAGAAAGATCAAAATGACTAGCAAGATGGTAGATTACAAAGACTCTCCCTATTAATCAAATGAGTGTGGTGTTGGAATATTTTGTGATTTGGAAGAAACATTGAGAATATTGAAGGAAGAGAAGAGGATTTGTAAGGAATACAATGATTAGATCATACAGGCACAAGAGAAACAAGCAGAGGTTAATGCTATACTTCTTTAGAGTTTTTCATAATTGCATAAACGAGGGCCACTTTGGATCAGCCATGAAAATGAGGAAAGAACTAATGGGGCATATGGTAGTAGGTTTCATGGTGGTCACATTTCAGATAGAGATGAAACTATTAGAGATGGAAGATTTTTGGATACTCTGGATAGGAGAGGTGATGGATAGATGTACTATTCTAGTTATGGTTCTGACAAGCATCATGATCGTCATTGCTATCATCCCTACAAGAGGAGTGATATGGGATACTTTTTAGATGAGTTTAAGAAAGAAATTCCACCTACTTTTGATGGAGACTTGAAGAAACTGGAAGATGCAGAGGCTTGGATACTTGGGATGAAAAAATTATTTGAGTTGCACGAGTACACAAATAACATGAAGGCTAGAATTTATATCTTTAGTTTAAAAGGTAAAGCATACATTTGGTAGGAAGATGTGAAGTGGATCAAAGACATCCACATAGAGGACTTGAGTTGGCATGAGTTCAAGAGGATTTTCAGGAAGAAGTACTTGTTAGAAAGGTACTATGATAGTAAGGAAAAATAATTCTATCAGCTAAAGATGGGATCAATGACAAACGAAGAGTACATGACTAAGTTCCTGGAGCTATTGAGGTATGTACCATATCTTAAAGATCAGAAGGCTAAAGTTTAGCAATTTGTGAGTGGATTTCTATTAGCATTTAGAGATTGAATTGAGTATGATGAGCATCGGTCACCTAAGGAAGTTATTGGGAAATTGAAACATTGTTATGAACAATCAAAGTGTAAGAGTGAATCTGAGCAAGGATGGAAAGGAAAAGGCAAAGGTAAAGGTAAATGGTAGCCGAAAAGAACAAGGCCTCATAATGCATATGAGAAAGAAAATGTGGCAAGGAAAAAGAGGTTCAATGCAACTAGACAGGGGCATGGGTCACAGCAACAACATAGAGGTGAGGGTACTAGTCAGTTGGAGTGTTGGACATGCGGTAAGGAGAATATTAAGAGAGATAGTCGAGAGAATCAAGGTGGTATGCCTCAGATATATAGTGCGCAGGAGGCACAAACTATTGGGGATGTTGGTCATAACATTCCTCATATTTATGCAGCATTGGATAACAAACAGGCGAACCATCAGGCATCTGTTATTGAGATGGATGGTAGGATTTGTGATCAAGTTATTTCATTTTTTATTGACTCTATACATAGTTCTAGCTATGTTAGTCCTAACTTGGTGGATAAGTGTGGTTTGAGTAAGGAATTGCATGCAAAATCTTGGTTAGTGCAGTTCGCTACAAGGACAAAGAAGCGAGTTCATCATTGGGTAAGAGCTTGTGCATTTGATTTGAACGATATGCCTACCACAACACATTTGAATGTATTACCATTGGGATCATATAGTATGTTGTTGGGCATGGATTGGTTGTACCTTCATAGAACTAAGGTGGATTGTTATGCAAAATCCATTGAGTGTGCTGATCACAATGGGAAACTGTTGAATGCTCTAAAATCTCTACCTAAAACATTATAAGGGAGAGCATCCAGTCAGGAACTTGGAGTGGCTCCTTTTCTGTTGAAATAGTGGTTCCGACTAGTTAAGATTTCTAGTTCCCTTCTCTCTATTTCCACTCACTTAAAATATAACTTTCACCTACCAATAGAGAGGAGACATCATATCATCCCTCTTGCTAATCAGGCAAGAAAGTGATCCTTAACCTAATTTTGGGCTCGTCCAAGCCACAACTAAAGTTTTCCTCTTTGAGAGAGGACTTTATTCAAACTAAGATGTAGATGCAGAACGAATTTAAAACATGAAAAACCTATCTCGAACTAGAATGGGATAGCCTTCTTATAATATGAGACCATGTTAACCAAAACAAGGGGAAAGAATTGACATAATTCATCATGTTATTTTGTATTAATTAAAAGCATTAGTTCATATTAACTAATACAAGTGAAAGTAAAATAAGCTTGCAGATGAATAATAAATAGTTATTAGTCACCACAGGAATACTTCAATGAATTAATATTGATTCTGATCTCATTATACCCTGCAAAGATATATTTAACAAAGTTTCAACAACTAAATGTCAATGACACAGTAATAATGCATAATATTAAATAAACATAATATTGTTTATAATAAAGATCAGAAACAAAAATGAAACTTTAACAGTGAGACAATAATCCTGCATCCCGATAATAGTACACAAGAATAGGAATTAATTAAAACCATGTCAAAGTTTTATTACCATAGTTCTATGAGTAGCTCTAACCCTTATTGAAAGTGCTTGCAATAGTGTAAATTCCCTTAATAATAGAGTCATAACTTCTCTACAATCTCTACAATAAAACTCTTTGCACTCTATAATAGTGAGAAAGCACAAATCAAATTATTACAGAGAATTCCCCTTTGTGTGGATCGCAACCTCCTTTAACAAGATTGAATACATGGGTATTTATATAGATTTACAGAGCTAATTGTCTCCCCTAATTCTCTCGAGAAATGGAAAGTCGAATCTGGAAATAGTTGTAACGAAGTGATGTTCTTTAGCCGAAGGATTTATTTTTTGCCCACGTGTTGGCCTTATTTAGTTTCTGTTACAACAATCTTCCCATTTTAGAACTACGTTGTGCCACATGGCAGAGAGTGTTTAGAAATCTTGGATCGAATTGTTACTTCCTCCTTATCGACCCTGGGTTCATCCCTGTTTCAAAATACAATAGAGCATTGAGTTCTATTATTAAACTTAGACGAAAACCGAATTGAAATTAAACAAACTTCCCTCAAAACCATTGAAAATAGAATTTCCAATTATTATAACAGTGACCCCATATGGAAGTGACAAGTGGCAAAAACATGTGGTATCAGAGAAAATCTCATCGCAACTTTTAAAATGAGACAACACAAAGTATTTGCAATATTGGGTAGCTCCGATATGGATCGGATGCAACCTTGTAATCATCTCTTTTTAATAACTATATCAAATCCGTAATATCGGAGGTTTTACAATTGTTTTGATTAGACAGCTCTAATATTAAGGTGGGCGCGAAATTCTAATAAGACCATAGTTAATACGCATATCAATTCCACTTATCAGAAGGAATGGTATGTCGGAGGTTGAAGTGAAGGCATATTGGAGATCGGATATGAATGATTATTGGAAGTCGAAGATTATATGATATCGGAGCTCGAAGATCGGGAGAGTGATATATCGGAGTTTGAATATTGGAGGTGAATGAATATCACATGTTGGAGATCAGAGGTTTTGAGTGGTGACACATAACAAAACTCTGATATGGGATTCTCCAATATAAGGGAGCGGAGGAGGGTTACGTGGTATGTGGGTCCACCATCCAATAAACTACAAGTTACCACTTTATAAATGGGCCTAGGACTTATGATATCAGGGATTTAGAGAGAGATCTTTCGATATCATTCCAATGTGTCATAACCACTTTATAAAAAGAACACATCCGCTTTATAATATAAGCCAAAGCCACTATTTGGAAAATATAGCACTAATAATAATAATGAAGATCTTGCTCTCGGGGGCTATGTTTTATTAATCTAAGACATTTAAAACAAAAACTTATTTACAAATTTTATTAAAAAACAAGCTTAATCAAACTTAGGTAAAATAAAAAAATAAAAAAATGTAAATAAAAAGAAAATTAGACTTGAAATGATGCATTCACACTCAAAGCCTACATACAATGAAAAAAAGGGTCCCCATGTATATTGTGATAGAATAAAATGGGGGCATTGTGTTTTCACTACAACAATGGCAACATACTAGGGAGAAGCAGTTTTCTCTATCGTAAAGATACGGAACCTAATCTAAAAATGAACGAATTATAATTAGATAATTTGAAATATTCAAATTTAGATATCCTAACCATTTTTCCCCTATTATAAGTTGACAAATAAATAGATATATCATTATCGTTCATGAACTTGTAAAAAAATTACCCCATGAATTCAATGTTTTAGTAAATTTATATTTTCAACAAGAAACTTAGGTGCACATCAGTTTTCGAGTAAACAATCTAATCAAGAAAACATAGTATTAATTCAACTTCTATACCATAGGCATGGCCACTGCTGCCATCAAGCATCTATAGCCTTGACAGGGATGCATTTTAATCCTTTTAGGTGCTAGTGTCCCATCTATTAGGAATAAATGCATAGTTACAAAAGATCAACTTAAACTTATTTGAATGCCAACTAAAGTTACAAAAGATCAACTTAAACTTATTTGAATGCCAACTAAAGATCACTGTCACGTCTTGGTAACCAACTAATGACAATGTCATTCACAAAATCTAACATGGTGAACAAGCCGACTCGTGATGAAGCCTCTTGTCCTTCAACCTTGCAGTCGAAAGCCATTACCTTGGCTTGGTGACCAATAATGGTAATGTCACAATGGTAGAACTTATGACCATGGTAGGCCGGCTCGTGATGAGACCTCCTATCCTTCAATTGACCATTTTTTTTATATGTTTAACTATGGTTATAGTTAATATCATAGAGATTACTTAATAGATGGGGTGGCATACTACTCCTTAAGAGCAAGGGATGGCATAAAAAGCTTTAAGGTAACTTATATTCACTTGACTAAACTTCCTCACCAAAAGAACTAAGTAACTGTTGTTAAATTTATTTTAATTTCTTTAAAGATAAGGGTTAAAGATAGTTCATTAACGAATAATGGAAAGATTTAAACTCAAAGAACTAGGGACTCTACTTGGCTAGGAAAGTTGAAAATGAACATAAACGAAATCATCTTCTTTGAAGTGGTCCTTAGAGATTAGTTTTCGTTAATATAAATTAGAGCATAAAAATGACTCGCCCAATGATTATGCTAAGCTAAAAGAGAAAACATTTATCCATTTTATTGTGAAATGAAATGAAAAGACAATCCAGCTAAGCCTAAAATGTTTATCAAATTAGAAAGAAAACAATCAAGAGAATGAACCTTGAGATACATCTTACAAGATAATAGAGAATTAACATAAAAATGAGATTGAAATGATAATTATGTTAATAAAATTCTTTTGTTTCAAACCATAGTTATTAATTTAGAGTTTTTTTTGTATGCGCCTACAAAGAAAAGGTAACCTATTTCATCAAAATCCTTTTCATGGATATTGTTTTTCTTGCAATAATTTTGGACATAAAACCATTGACTATAGATGGCATGCAAGGAAACAAGATGTGTTGGGTAGAAGCAACTCAAGAATGCACAAAAAGGCTAGGAGAAGGCATGTTGGCCATGATAGGAGTTTTGGCAAAAATGTGCAAGAAAGGTAACTCCTCTTCCCCAGTGTTAAGCCATCTTGAATGCTACAACTATGGAAATCTCGGGCACAAGAGTGCTAGCTACAGAAATGAGAAGAAATGAAATGCTTCTCATCATATTCATGTGAATGCAGCAGCTTGGTATTTGAAGAATGGAGAAAGAATGGAGCTGATAAATACAGACTCATCTTCAATTCTCTCTGTCAAAAGAGAAAGATGAAAAGAGGAGGAAGAAATAAGAAGAATGATCCTCTTACCCATGTGATGGAACTCTCTGTAAGGCAGAAAGGCATCAAAAGGATTTGGGTGAAGAAAGAGGAGGTGAAAGAGAAGTTTCCTCTATTCATGTGCAGTCAAGAGAATACTCAAACAGGGGTAAAGAAGAAGCAACATGGTAAGGCTTCTATCAGAACCTGATCTTTGAAGGTCTGGAGGAAGAAGGAGGATGATCAGCTCAAGGGAGTAGATCCTTTATTTCTCTTCAGTGAAGGAAGAGAATGGCCTCAAGGGAGGCCAAATAAGTTAGATGCAAGAAGCCAAGAAGAACAAACAGAAAGGTGCATCTGATTAATGAAGGTATGGTTGTGCTTTCTTGCTGATTACAAGAATAAATTGGTTTATTTTGAATGTATCAGCATTGAAAAGGAAGAGTGCAGCCAGTGTGAGTATTACAAAACAATATCTTATGTTGTGGGAAGAATATGGGCTGCAGTGGAAGTGTGGAATGACAGGAATCTGATAGTCAAGTCAAGTCCACAGGATTAGTCCCCACATAGAGGTGAGATAGTTGTTGCAGGAGATCAAAGAGCATTGGCTCAGGGGGGATTTTCTTTGATAAGCAATAGATGGAAACAATAGGAAGCCTCAAAAAGAGAGATTGCAGAGCAAATGAAATGATTGTCTCTTTGGTGAAATACCCTTATTTCATTTAAGTTTTGAGTTTTATTATGCATAACAGTCTTGTGTTCATGAAACACAATTGGTGCAAGATTTTCATGTCCCTTAACCCTCAATTGGTATCACTATGTTAATTAGTTATGTTGGGCTCATGTTGAGTAACATTGTGTGAAAATGGACCTTTTTGAGAAAAGAAAAATTAGAGTTTTCCTGGTACATTGTTCCATTTGTATCATTCATTTTGATGCAATTGGTGTTAGTTGTGAAGCAATCCCTATTGTAAAGATATGATCTCAAGGGGAGAAGTGGAGATGATGAAAGCACAGCCTCGGAAGCAGTAGCAGCAGTGAATTCCAAGAAGAAATGCATCATCATTAATTGATATTTGCAGCAGCAACAATACCATGAGAATTTTAATGGGTATCAATATTTTTTGATACAAAAGGTGCATTAGTGGAGAGAGTGCTCATCCAGTAGCCATAAATTGTCCACAACTAGAGGCATTCAAATCAAAGGCAGTATATGTTTAGGGTGAGCATATCACATATGCCCAGTTTATGGAACAACAGCAGTGACAGTTCTAGAAGAGATGTCTGCGAGGTGGAATGCACATCTCAATAGCTAGACTCTGGTCTTCACAGCCGATTGATTGCATGGGGAGAGAAAGGCAGTTTGTATCCCCTTGTCATTGATCTCAAAGGGGGAGAGAAGTTGTGGAGAAGTTGTGATGGCATGTGCAGAAGAAAGCAGGCCATTGGTGTCTCATGCAATGAGATGTGTGGAAGCAGCATGAGGTTTGGCCATCACATGAAGAAAAGGATGGAGTGTTTCCATCAATGCCAAAGGGGGAGATTGTTGGACAGTTGGCATTGTTTGGATAGCTAGTGGCCTAGTGAAGTAATTTGCAAGTGTGTTGGAATTGATGTCAATAGTCATGTTGGGGAATGTGTTGAGCAGTTGGCATTGCCTAACTATTGGCAAGATCATTACCTAACTGTTGGTAGGAGTGTTGGCATTGATGTCAACCAGACTAGCTTGGATGCTTGTTGTAGCAAATGTTGGCAGTGATGGCCCCGGAGGAATCCCATGGTTTTTCATGTCTCAGAAGGATTCCTATGATAGCTACAAGCTTTAAGTATAGAATCATCATAGCAGCAGGCATAGTGGAAAAGCCATAAAATGAAGATTACAATAATGAGCCATATGGAAGTCCATGGTAGTTGTAGGATTCTTGTGTAAAATCATCACAGTAGCAAGCTTATTGGAGAAGCCATATAATGATGATTACAGTGATGGACTAGAGGAAGTCTATGATAGTTGCAGGCTTCATGCAAAGGACCACCATGGCGAGTGTGATTTCAGTTGTCTAGAGAGTCAAGGAGCAGAGGATTGGAAGAGAGTTTGGATCCATCTTAGAGGTATAATATGGGATTAAAGCCTACATCAAACCCTATCCATTGGAAATTTATCTGGAAGAGCTTTCCAACGATATGCGGAAGTCCATAAATGGATTCCTAGATCAAAAGTTATGCCCTAGTGAAGTTCAGGGATTTGAAGCCTTAGGCAGGAAGGAATATCGGCATATTGGAGATCGGCAATCTATAATATTAGAGATTGCATATCGAAGCACCAGAGATATCGGTGATCACAACATCAGAGCTCCAGATATATCGAAGATCGCATATCAGAGGTCAGATATAACGGCGGCCGCATTATTGGTGCATTGCATTCTCGGCGATCGCAGTGTTGAAGGTCCAATACATCAGAGTAGGCAACATTGGAGCTCGAAGGAGATCAAAACATTGACAATTGGAGGATCAGAACTTCTGAAAGTGCAAACCTCTAAAAATTTGTTTTCTAAAAGTTCTAATAGCATTAAAAACCATCAGGAAGCGTCGATAAGGATTAACAAAGGATTTTGTCGCAAAACCAAAGGTGTGCGGGCCCTTCTCTCTCCTCTATCAAGACATGTGGTGGCATATGATTGGCTCCGATAAGGACAATGGAAGCATGTGATTGGCTCTGATAAGGACACATGGCAGCATCTGGATAGCTCCAATAAGGGACAAGTGGTACTTAACATCAGCATGTCGTGGCGATACGGAAGGACACGTGGCAGACAGTTTTGGCGTTTTGAGGGGGCCTAATGGGCCATAATCGGGTGACACGTGTCACCTCTAAGAAGTCACCACGTGGCAGTGATGACATCATATCGGAAGTCAGCAATTGGAGGATTGATGATATCAAAACTTTATAACAGTTGGTTATTGAAAAGGTTTCAATAAAGGGGCTCCAATGTGTTGGCACTTGGTCGAGGAAACTAATAGAGCCAAGGACATATAGCGAGGCTTAGCACCTAAATATTGTGGAGCATATCAGAGGTTGGAAATTTCATAACTCCACTTTAAATGAGTTTGGAGAAAGTTACGATATGTGAAGCTTCCGATCTTGTTGGCACTTGGTCGTGGAGCCCATAAGACCAAGGGTGCAAAGCAATAACATGGGGAGAAAGGCCCCCAGTAGGATGCTAAAGAACTTAGCACCTAATTGCTATACCGACGATCAGAATAAGTAGTCCTATGGTGGAGATGTGATAAGTAGCTAAGAAGAAGGGGCTAAAGGCTAATCGAAATATTGTAATTATCGTAACATCTTCTTAATAGAGTTACAAGATGTTTGGGCTTGATATTGCAATGTGTTGTAAAAGCTTCGATATAGCAACACAGAGAAGTATTGAAGGTTGGATGAGTCGACAACTGAAGAGTAAATGACCATAGAGAAGTTGGTTGTTGGAATAAATGGTAACTGTTAAAGATCAGCAGAAAAATCTGAGATAAGGCAACAAAGACAATGGTCCACAAAGAATCCATGCTGAAGTACAGCCAAGTGGGTGAAACCATGAATAAGCATGGAGAGCCTCAATGATAGGAGAGTTTCACACAGAGAGGACTGTGCTTAGTTGGAATGTGCAAGTGGACTGAGAATTCATTCTCATTGTGGTGAAACAGTCAGTTTCCCATTCCCATGGTGAATGCAATGGCAGAGACCAAATCAGACGTGATAGCAGAATGGTAGATCCATGTCGAGGTACACTCGCACAGTGTGAATACAGGATAGTGTGGCAGCATCGATCGAGGAGCAGCAAAGGAACAAAACCCAGGAGCTCAGATGAAAAATGTGGGGGGAAGCAGCATAGTTGTTAGAGAGATAAGTGGAAAATCTCTATTTGTCTGCACTGTTGTGTGAGGCTAAGTGACCCTGTTTTGCAGAGAAGGGCTGAGAGTTCATAGGAAGAGGTAAGAGACCCTAAGAGTTGTGTTACTGGGAGAAAGGTTGAAGTTGCCTACGTTGTTTTGAGTAAGGCCGAAGGTGCCTATGCTGAGTGAGAGAGGCCAAAGGTGCCTGTGCAGAGAATGAAGACGGAGAGCTAAGTGAGCATTGTGGAGAGCAGAAGGCTGGGAGACGACTGTATGCTGATGAAGAGCAGAGAACAATGAACTGCGTGGAATGTGATGAGTGATTCTTGTTGAGAATATCAATGTGTTGTTGTAGAGTGAGTACAGTGAGTATAGTGAGTAAAGAACAGAGGTGATATCAGGCAGAGTGGTTGCCAAATACAAAGAACATTCAGTTCCTATTTGAGTGTAGGTTGGAGCCTGCATATAGGAAGTTGGTTCTCCCATCTCTAGTGGGTGCTTGAGAAGGCTCGAGATTGGTTCCTCCCACAAGTTGGTGCTTGCATAAATCTAAGGAGCTGCAAGTTGTTGCTTGCATCAAATCCATGAAGCTGGTGCTTCACATGGTGATTTTGGTAAGCTGGACAAGGATCTACAAAAAGAGGGAGTTGGTGCTTCCTTCTAGTGGGTGCTAACAGAAAACAAAGGGATTTGGTGCTTCTTATGAGTGGGTTCTCACAAAACATATTGATGTAATAGAGTAGGTGCTCTGATTTACATCAATAACAACAAAAAGATTTGGTGGTTTTTTCCTAGAAGGGTTTCAACATAAAGCCTTATGTCTCATGTGTATGGTGCTCATGGTGTATATGCTTGTATGTTGATTTCATGTTGTTTCCATGTTACATATTGTTGTTGATTATATGGATGGGTGCCAATATTGAATAAGAAAAGTAGATAGGCATAAAAAGGCTAAAATTATCCTTAATACTAATTGATCCCCCCTCTCAGTATTATCATTGTTTCCAACAATACTCGGAGGGATTTATCTAAAGTATGAACTTATAGATCAAGCATATTTTATCCTCCTCAAGCTTGTTAAAAAATAAAGAGGTGTTGACCAGTATGTTTAGGGAGATTGGGAAAGCAAGGGATTCCATTTTGCTAATGGCAGCGAGTCACTCTTGAACATGACACTTTTCCACTTCATCTCCATGGTTTTTGGGTTGGGTAATCTTCTTTTCTTTTGGTTATCATACCATTTTCGAAGCCTCCATTTCAGTTTTGCGTCAATGTTGCCAACTCCATTCAGTTTCGCCGGTGTGCTCAAGAGAAGTTATTCAGTTGATCTCTACTACAATAATCTTAAGCCTTCATTTCATGTCTACCTTTCTTGATCCAGTTCCATGTTGGCATCGTTCTAATCATTCTATCTCAATCATGATACCGGTTTCATGTCCTTGATTGGGGATACATAAAGTCCCTCCTACATCGTTTCATTTCCTATCGACATTAGCACATCATCCAGGAAGTTGACATAGAAACACACCTTTGGTACCTTGGTGCTTGCATACATCAATGGCAATTTTCCTCGCTCTCGGTGACAGGTTTACATCAATGGCCTTCAACCAAAATATTTTGTGTGGTGTTCGACATCAACTCATTTATTCACACCATACGAATTGTACTTGAGTACCTTGATGACGATTAACATCATCGGTGATTTCTCTCACGTCTGTTAACAGCTTACATCGTTGGTCAGTAATCAGATGGTGTCTACCATGTTCAACTCCAGCTCATTGATTCAAATGGTTAGAGTCATACATTTTTTTCTCGTGTGAATGAGATAGAAGACCCTGGATCTAGTTTCATCCATCTGGGCTATAATTTTAGGAGTTATACAAAGATCACAATGTATTATTGTCGTGATCATATAGATAATAATCCAATCATGGGTCCACCAATTGCATTTGTGGACTTGTCTTTTGATCATTATACATGTCATGTTAGCTTATGAGTTGCATATGGGTATCCATCCGTCAGCAAACAAAGATGTAATGTTGTGAATGTATTGTAACAAATGAAGCTCGCTAGTTGTCCTTGATCTCAAATTGTCACAAGGTAAAGTACTTCAGTCACCAGTCATCATATCTAACTTTCTGCTTGAGGGGGCATTCTGTTATAGGCCATTTTTTCACCTCCAATCAGTGAGCCTCCCAATGGGATCAATCAAAATCCTATTCCCCCTTGTCACCATCTTGCACAAATCCCTAAGAATTTTCCCTTCACCCCCCATAATTTTAGCCCTAAATTGCTTCATCTTAGCTAGTTTTAAAACCAAGATTGCCTGTATGCCTACTGGGGTGTGATCACCTACAGGTTGTTCCAATGTGGCTTGCATTGGTCACCAGTTAGATTCTCCCCTTTGCACCTATGTTGGTTCTAGAAATCCAGGAGAATAATCGAGATTCCAGAAGCTTCCCCTTCTACGAGTTTCCAGAAGTTGTTTCAACTACATATCTTGGATAAAACATATGTATCTTATCCTTCCCTATTTTGGAGTCTTCACCACTTATCCTTTGATCCTATCCCTCCATCAAAGGTGGATCTCAAACCCTAGATTGGTAATTAGATAAGAACTCCCAAATTACCTTTCTTCTATATATATTCCCAACTTTCTATGTGGTTGGGGGTTGGCTTTAGGAGAGTGATTCTACCTTTATGTTGATGTAGTGAGTGGTCATCATCTCATGCATTTAGGGCGATTGGGGGTGCATATTGTGACAAGGAAAGGACAAGTCAACAATTTGGAGGGGATCTTCTACAAGATCAACTACTACTTATGGTTGTAATCTCCTTCCATTTATATTAATGTAAATAATTCATTGTTTTCATATATGTGATGTTTTTATTTCACTTATTTCAATACCAAGTTGATCTATTGAATGAAGTACTTATATGATACTGCATAGATCTCGTAGTTTCTTGGCTTGTGATAATTGACTGTGCAAGTTCTAATTTTGGCATTTGGAGTTGGAATTGGAGCTTCCAAGCTAAACAAGGAACGAAGTGTGTGAAGGATTACAAATAGGCCTCACTCTGTCATTTATTTACTTTAAGGAAAGGAATTGTGTTCCTTGTCTCTATATTGTTCTAGGTTAGCCACCAACCTAGGAGAGATACTTTTGTCCGCAATTGTAAATCCCATATAACATGGTTTATACTTTATTTCCCTTTGCAAGAGCTGCAAAGGGGACCTCCTATATTAGGGTTTTAAATTTATGTTGGGAAATGGCTGACTCAGTCGAGGGGGGTTCTTTTTTTCCAACTCCAGTTTTACGATTTTTTTAGACAAATTCCTTATTAGCTTGTTCATCTCGTCTAACTTATGTTCTTGGGTTTCCTTTGCATACCTCAAAGAACTGGCTTCTTCCTTTCCCCACCTCCTATCACCATATTCAACCTTCCCTTTCCACTTTCCAGTGGAGGTGAAATCTGCTTCAACTTCTAGGGTGTCTATTTGGATTTTATCTAGAGTACATGACCTTCTTTCTCTAAGGGTAAACTCAAACTGTGGTTCAAAGGCCCCAGCAAAATCAAATTTTGCAGTAGTCTGTGGGGGTTTAATTTTCACAAGAAGATTGTTATATAGTTCCTTAAATCTCCTTATAAACTCTAAGACATCTTCATTGTGTTTTTTCTGCATTGCATTGAATTCTGTAAGGATATATCCATGGTCCCTTCTTTCCCCCCATTTCTGCATGAAAGAGTTCTCCTTCTCCTCCTAGTTATTGATTGAATCATATGGTAGCTTCTTGAACCATTTCTTGGCCTCTTTGTCCAAATACTGAACAAAGAGTCTTAGTACTACATCTAGATGTTCTACATTCAGATTCTCAGCAAATGCACAAAAGGTTTCTATATGCTTCTGGGTTGGGATCTCATCCTCTCCCGTGAATCTGGGTAGGATTTTAAGGTAATCTTGTGGCATCCCATTTAGAGGTTGTGGTAGGTTGAGTGGAGCATATATATTAAGTATAAAACCAAGGATAGCCATGTTTTGCAATGGAGGTGGTAGAATGTTTACTGCAGGACCTGGTTGGGCAGCTATATGGATTATGGCTATTTGGAGTTGAGCAGTTCTCTGAGTCGGACTATTAATGAGGATATCTTTAATTTCCTCAAATGTTGGGGAGGTATGGTAAGTGAAAAGAGGTGTACTGATAGAAGCCTCCTCATAGTTGGTTCTTGAGGGAAATTAGATTAATAGTTGTAAACATTCTCCTGAATGTTCCAAGGCTTTGGAAGAGCGATGGGAGGATTTTATTTCACCCTTTTTTGAGTTGGAAGTTGTTACTTTAGGGAATGAGATTACAAGATCTGGAGTAATAGGGGCCCTCTCTTTCTGAGTCCTCCTGGATATGATTTTTTCAAGGTCGAATATAGGAGGAGTCTTCTGTTGAGAAGTATCAGAACGAGTATGAGGCCTTTTGAAAGCCAGGATGATGAATCTAAGATTTAAAATAGTGGAGTCACCAAGGTGAGATATCTTCAACCAACACTTCCTTTTCTCACCTGACAAAAGGAATTCACTAATGTCATCCCCAGGGAAAATATTTTGATCCGTTCCCCAACAACGACGCTAAAATATATTGTAGCTCCTAGAGAAAACCCTTGGGTTGAGGAGAGGTCAGTGCCTAGGACATCTTAGTGTCTCTTCAAGATAAATCAGTGCATCTCAAGAGGTGGATGTAAAATGATTTGGATTTTGGTTCAATTACCTTTCTCAGAGGCAGATTCAATATACGAGTTAACAATGTATAATTCCCAAGAATACATGTTCAGATTGAGTGGCCAACGCACAAAGAATGCAACTTAATTTTTTGTTTCAGTAAATATGGAAAGAAAAAAAAAAAAAAAAAAAGGAACCTAGTGTAGAGGGTTGGATAAACACAGAGTCCTAGGCAACAAATCCCAGCAGAACCATGAAAAGATAAAAGGAGTGAGGTGCAGAAATTATGGAGCACATTTTAAGGCTTTCAACTCTATCTCTTACAGGTACTATCATCTATTTTGTAACATGGGTAGTTCTTCAATTTCATAGGTATCATCTGCTAATACATAACATAGATAAATCTATAATTTCACAGGTTTAACCTGTTGTCACATAACGTAAGTAAATCTGTGAATTTAGGAGTGAAACAGCACTACAATTACACAATTTTTGAAGAAGAAAACATACATGAAGTGGAATACAGAGGAAGAACACATACTACATATCTCAAATGGTTGGAATCACCAAAACTTGTTCATTAATCATCCTAAATGAAATGCATGTCACAACCTAGACTTGTGGGATTTGCAAGACAATAACATCTCGTTGGAACCAGGAAAATCAAACCCTTCCTATTAAGTTCCTCTTACCTTTAATAGGGAGAGATTTCAAACAAATGGTTACAAAATATATTAAATTCTCCATTTGTCTGAACTGCCCAGTTGTCTAAGCATGCAAGTGGCCTAGCTTTCCTAAAAACTTTTGATTCCTCTTTGAAATGAAATCGTTACAAAACATAAACAAAACATGAGGTGTCATGATTGACACAACAAAATATTTCCCTTACCGATTCCTCCAATTTCCTAAGGTGGACTCAGGCTCCATTATCTGGGTCTATGGTGGGCTGATGATCTGGAGTAGTGGGGCATTGACAAACTGATCACATTTATGCATCATTAACCACTGAGAATGGGCCTTTGAGTGATATCCATGCTGAGAATTAACTCTCAGCCATACTGCACAAAGATCAAAAGGTACAGCGGTATGGCTTCTCTAAATTGATGGCACTGTTCTTTATTTAATCCCCTCTAACGTGCATGTTATGTCAGGGACGACTTACTTCTCAGCACAAGACATGACCAAACTTCTCTTTGCATATCGTGGTCCTTCTTGCTTTGACCCACTGATCTCTGCAGTTACAATTACTCTTGTGACACCAACCTTCTGCATGCATTTACTAAGTTTTTGACCTATTTTTCTTCCATGCTCTTTTGCTGCAATATCATGCCTTAATATATCACAAATCTAATAAAAATAATGTTACAAAATCATAATCTCCTGATGCCCCTAGCTCCTCTTCATTTAGATCCTTATTGCTTATTCTCCATAGAACTGTTGCCTATGACCGGAGGCTTTCATACAATACAACATTCGATATTTCAGAGCCCCCATGCATTGTAACTTTATTTAAAAGAACATTACGAATTACAAAGTCTCGATTTGATTTTAGCTCCTTGATGCCGCCCTAGCCCCCCTTCTTGTTTATCCTCCATGGGACCTTTTCTTGTGACCACCGGTGTAGTTCTTAGGTGTTGCGATATCGAAGCCTTCATCCATCATAACTCTATTAAAATAGAAGTTATGAAATCATATCATCTCGATTCTCTTATTCCCTTTTCTATTATCCTCCTTATCGCAACCCCACCATAGAACCGAGTGCCATGACCAGTTTCTTCGTGCTTGGGTGATAAGGCCTTCAAGCTCCTGTTGAGGCCTATTTCCCTTTGTAATTTATCTTCTGCCCCTGGTTCCTTTAAGTCTCTCCAAAACCATGAGCCATCGATGCATCAGAGATCCTTTCCTTGGAAGTTCTTCAAAATCAGTTTTCAATGGAGTTATGAAATCCTCCGCATCTAATTTTATCCATAGCACTTAGGTGTTAAACCTTCTCTCTCTCCAGATTCTTTGTATTTATTATGACCACGGGCTAGTCCTCATCAAAGCCCCTCTCTTTAGAAATTGTTAAAAAAAGGTTATAAAGGAGTTCTGATATTTTCAACCTCTGATATGATGCCTCCAAGGCCTTCTCCTTTCAATATCAGGTTCCAAAATGTTGAGGCTCTGATATGCTCTTCGCCTCTCATTTTGATTTCCCTCTCCGATATTCAATTTCCAGCCTGCCTTTTAAATAAACCACCAAGGTCACTCATGCTCCGACCCCCGATATCCTGAAGTCTCGATATGTTGTCTGTTGGTCCCTCTGATATGGAGTTCTGATATTATCAACCCCCAAATTCCAGCCCTTCCTTGTGATATCAGCCTTTGAATTTCAGCCCTACCATTTGGTTTTGGCTCCTAATTAAATATTGGCCTTCCTTCTCATTTCCCTTTGGTTTTCGAACTTCGGCTCTTCCTTTAGTCAACCAAGAATGCACCGTCCCTTCTCTACATCAAGGATGAAAGATATGACCATTTGGCATAAATATAAGATGGTATGATAGGTGACAACAAATATGATTCTATAAGAAGAGAATTCTTTGGGCTTTCCCCTGGTGGGGTTTTGGCCCTGGATTGGAGAGCCTAATTTCTTGTATTATTTTGTTTTTTTTTTTTTTTTTATCTTCATGTACATTATGGAAATTTCTTGATGAAGAATAATAGAATGTAGCAATAATAAGCCAACAAACTCTCACAAGTAATTATCATGAAAGAGAAATCTACCCTAATATGTAATCAACATGATTTCGCAACATGATCAACAGTGGAGAGCCATTTCTCCCCCCGCCCTCTTCTTCTTATGTTAGGAGCCACTTTCCCCTATCGTGGATTAATAAGAGTTGCTTGTGGCATTTGAACCGAGACCCCATGCTAGCAATGCACCTAGTCACCAATTTGACCATAGAAATTCGATTGAATCCTCCCAGAATTGGGAATGAGTATGGGTGTTCAGGGATTGTCCCATAATAATTGGCTATGTATGGATTAATATTAAGGGTTTATCATTTCTTCCCAGGCTCAAAAAATTTATAAATGAGAGGAATGAGAACATCCTACTTCAAGCTGAGAAAACCTAGACTGGTTGTGTCAGTTATGGTTAAAACATTTAATTAGTATGTTTCCCAAGGTGAAGGAAATGTGAATTTCCTTCCATGCTCAACATGAGGGAATAAATTTATCAAGGTGCCAAATCAATCAAGTTCCAAGAGGGGTCAAATTTCTCAAGGTTTCAAGCCAATCAAGTTCCAAGAGGGATTAAATATCTCAAGGTGCAAACCGTTCTTGAAGTATTTCGCTGTAAAAGAAACTTACATAATAAGAAATTTGATCCCTCTCAACCCTTCATACACCTGGCATTAATATGGATATATTTCATTATAGTATTAATCTATTCATAAAAATGGCCATGCATGTAGAAATTATGGTGTAGATTTTCAACTGCTCATGAAATTTTAATCAAAATCACAAGACACAAACCTACTCTATTGCTTTACAAAATTCAATTCACAATTTATAACATCAATCATAAACATGCAACGAGAAATAACACACATGCACACAATATTTTCCAAGGGGAAAGAAATCTGCTAAAAATCCCTTATGACTATTTGCATTAATCTGATGAATAGATATGTATTACAATTACTAGCTCAATTTGAGCTCAACCTACAAGTGAATAACCTATCTCTCTACTCACTGAGAAGCTCTCACCCAGATTTAGTCAATTTATGCCTCTGATTGAGCCCCTATTTCCTTACACAATTCCTGAGTAAATTAGACACCTATTATTTAGGAATTTCCTCCACAATGATTGTGCAATTCCCAAGGTTGATCATCTGACTTCATGCAACACTTGTACACTCAAGACTAGTCTACAATTGATGTTACACTGCCTTGGAATATCCACCCCAGTTGGGGAACTCAAATTCTCTACATGAACTAGATATTTTCGGTTGATTGATCAGTTACCTAGATGATCATTGAGTTATATTGAAGTCCCATTGCACAACTAACCTTCCACTAGTTCCTCCAACAGTTAGAACTAGTTTAACTTACAAAAACTTGAAATAGCTAACCTTGATTGCTATAAATTATAAATCACACATGATTAACTAAACTCCAACTCCTCTAACTCAAATTTACTAAGCTAACTAAGTGACAAGAGCCATGTCACACAAGTTAGTTGCATCCAAGTTGTCTGCTAACGTTGAAATTCAAATTTTCTCAAATTGACCAAGGCAAAGTCAAATTGAGACTTTCTTGCTACATTTTCCAACACAACCCTTTAGCAAGAAAGAGATTATCAACCACCCCTATCCTTCACATGTGGAACTCAAAATTCCCTCTTGACAAAGTTATCAAAATGTTAGCATCTTGTTCCTCTGTCGGAATGTATTATAGAAACACCCTCTGTAACACCCTCCTCCCACATCTACCCAAGTAACTAGCCAATTGGGGTAAACATGAGACGAGAGGCTACTATGATTGGATTTGACCTCCTATGTGACCTTAAGGAAGTGGAATCAATGGAAACATCACACACAATCATCCAACATCAGCTTCAGAATCCTCAGGAGACAAGTCAACCACTCAGACAGCCTGTCCCTAGGTCCCACTGATGTTTTAGACATCTTAGGCCTCAGTCACTCCCATGCTATGGGCAAGAGAGTGTCTAGAAACCCAAAGTCGCTCTCATAGGCTTTCCTGCCAACGACTAGAGACTAAAATTTCCAGTTTTGTGCCAGCGACCCCGGGATTTAAGCCACTTTTTCAGGCCCAGAGCCCAAGTCACTGCCCAGAATGGAGTGATAGCTTAAAATCAGTAAAGTTACAAGGAAACAATGATGCCAAAGTAATAAGTTGAACAAGATCTTAACCATACCCCTACTCACCATGATAGGCATTTCATCAAGCATATCATTGACATGTAACCTACAGGTTTAAACAATAGAATTAAGTGTATGGATCTCATACTTATCTGAGAATTGCTATGAACCATTGTTCCCTCATGTCATTTATTTTATTATCACTTGTTAGGCCATAGATACATTAGCCATTCATTTACAAGCAACAACATGCTGAGATCCATACATTGTTGCTATCATAAAACATACATATAACCAGCATAATAGGGATAGAAATATCATAAGCATATCACCCATAAAATCCACATATACATCAGTGCATCTACACATGAAAATTAGGGGAATAAATTTCTCATTAATGATTGCAATAAACCATCTGGAGATGGGACTACGATGTTCCACCCGACCATAGAATGGTTGAGCCAAATCTCTCTTCATCTACTCACCCCTGTACCATATTCCAATTATGAATGTCGGACTCAAACTAAAAGAACCAACCTAGGCATACTGAGGCTAAACCACCTCACCCTCATTAATAGAAACTAGCCTTTACCGTAATCCATCCCAGATCATAGTTGGGTCATATTGACATCCTTGGCACAACTAGAGACAATCATGTTTGGCCCTATTCTTTAATATTTATTTTTTCATTGATTCAGGGAGGTAGGAGGCAGAACATGGCGGATTAGGGTTGTGTCAGGCCCTACAACAGAGGTTCTGCTCTGAAGATAACACGTCTACAACAACACCTCTGCACCCCTGGCAACTGCTTATGGCAACGAATAGCACATTCGTCAGGAAACGATGAGGTTCCCAAAGCAACCTCTGCAACCTGCAAACATGTTGTAGCAGAGAGACCAAAAATTGAATTACCAAGTCAAAGAATCAATACCCAAATCCAGTTCATGAAAGACCATGCTCTCATCGGGAAATTTATTGGCTTCTGGCCAACGGAGAAAGCCCTGCAAGGATGGATTGCAGCCAAATGGAAACCCAAAGGGCATATCACCCTGCAGCTGGGACCAAAAGGTTTCTTCACGGTGGTCTTTAACTGCATAGAAGACTGAAATAGGGTAATCGATGGCGGCCCCTATTTCTTCAACGTTGCAGGCCTGTACCTGAGAGACTGGATCGAAAGATTCAACCCGGACAAAGAGGATCTGAGTTGGGCACCAGTCTGGATTCGGCTATACTCCCTTCCATTGGAGTATTGGGATGAAGAATCACTAAAAGACATTGGAAATGGTCTGGGGGAGTTCATAAAGATCGCGGAAGAAACAAAACTCAGAAGATATACTTCCTACGCCCGCATCTGTGTCTACATGCATCTGAACAAAGCTCTTCCAGATTCGGTAAGTCTATATCATGATGATTTTGAGTGGATTCAGTCTATAGATTATGAACATGTCCCCTTCAGATGTAGAAAATGTCATGCCCATGGCCATCTTTTTCGTGATTGCCCACAAAATGCAAAGCCCACTACCAATACCACCTCAGAGAAACCTGATTCTGAAGGATTTACCAAAGTAAACAATCAGAAAAAGAATCACAAAAAACCCGCATCGTACCCCAAAAATCCCCCAGCCAGTGCCTCAATACCCTCTACTAGCAACAGCTTCGACATCCTGGCTCAACCAGCATCACTGGCCTCTGAACCCCCCATGCATTCTGCTGAGCCACCCAAGCCACCCTCTGCAACCAATCCCATAGATTCAAGGCAAGCACAAAAGCCCTTGCAGACCAAAGAATTCCCAATCTCCACTTCCAATAAGGATTCTGATTGGAAACCTAATGGTATGGACATCGATATCTTTCTGCAAGAACCCAACCATTCAACTGACTTCCTGGCGGAAAGCAGTGAACCCAAGCATATGGAAGAAGAGCCTGAAAGTATAGACATAGGAGATCTGGACATATTCGGCCTTGAGCAAGCCTGTAGGAAAAAAGAATTTGACAAAATCCCAGAAAGACAGCTAGAAAGTTTGGAGGTAATTCTCTCTAGAGCACATCAGCAGCGAACTTTAGGAATTCAACCAGGGAGTCAATGGGACGGGAAAAATATTCCCAAAGATACCAAGAAACGAGGGAGAAAGACAGATCTACAAAGAACCATCCTCATTGGGGAAATGTTGGTGGAATCAAGAAGATATTCCAAGTTAACAAAGTATTACAGGCCGCTCCCCAATACTGAATCATGAAGCTCACATCTTGGAATTTAAGAGGGTTAAATAGCCTTGTGAAATACAGAATGATCAAAAACATGATACAGCAGGAGAAACCTCAAATTTTCTTCATGCAAGAGACTAAATGTAATAGTATCACACTTGGCACCATTCTCTCAAAAGCTTGGCCAGGAAGCCAAACAGTAGTAGTGGACGCCTCGGGAGCCTCAGGGGGACTTGCAATAGCATGGGATGCACAGGCTATTACGCTCACTGATATCCATGCATCTCATCATTTCATTCAAGCTACCTTCCATATCATAGGGACCAATGTTCATGGTCATCTCACCAATGTTTACTTTCCCTAGGAAGCAGCGAACAAGTTAGCAATTCTGAATACATTAACTTTGCTCAATTCCACCAGAATCCATCCACTTTGGATAACAGGTGGTGACTTCAACATGATCACTAAACTTGAGGAAAAAAGTGGGGGCCGAATCAAACTGGACATTGAAAGTACTCATTTCAAGGATTTCATACAAAACAACTGGCTCATTGATCTGCCATTTAACAATGGAATCTATACATGGAATAATAAAAGATCAGGCACCCAGCAGATTGCCTCCCGGCTGGATCGATTCCTGATTTCAGACAATGCCATCCACCTTGGAGGAGACTTTTCAGCCTCAATCTTACCTCTATTTGGATCAGACCATTGGCCCATCTCGCTTCAATGGCAAAGACCTGGAAAATCCACTCGAAGACCCTTCCGCTTTGAAGCATTTTGGCTGACACATCCAGACTTCAACAATTTGGTCCATTCTGCGTGGAAAAGCTTCATTCCCCTAGAAGGAACAAAAATGTTTCAATTCCAGCAAAAACTCAAATATCTCAAAATGCACATCAAGCAGTGGAATCAATCGACCTTTGGAAACATCTTTCAAGCTCAAAATGCTTTAGCTCAGGAAATGAAGAAAATCCAGCAAACCATAATTACTAAAGGAAGGACTGAAGCACTTTCAGAATAGGAAAAGAACCTTCAGAATCAGATTGCAGAAAGAGAAAAGCAAGAGGAGATCCTCTGGAAACAAAAATCCAGAGTAAGATGGCTAAAAGAGGGAGAGCGGAATACGAAATTCTTTCACCGCACCACCATACAGAGAAGAATGCACAATAACATTACCCAAATTCAGAATCAACGGGAGAAAGATTGGAAGAACATGAGGATATTGAAAAAGAGCTCCTCAATCATTTCAAAAAAGTTCATCAAGAGCCACAAATCAATAGACAGCCAGCTATAGAAAGGATTCTCCAGCACATCCAGAAAGTTATAACAGAAGAACAAAATCAATTGCTCCTTCGTTCGGTCTCTTTATAGGAAGTCGAGTCTGCCATGCATCAGCTCAAGGAAGGAAAAGCACCTGGTCCAGACGGTTTTACCTCAAACTTCTTTCATAAATTCTAGGATCTTATCAAAGAGGAAGTTTGGCAGGTAGTGGAAGAATCTAGGACCCTCCATTGGATGCTTCCCTCTCTAAACGTGACTTTTATTACTCTCATTCCCAAAGAAGAGCAATCTATTACTCCAGACAAATTCAGGCCTATAGCTCTCTGTAATGTTATCTATAAAGTCATATCTAAAGTCATTGCTTCCCGACTGAAGCCGCTGCTTCCCCTGCTCATCTCGCCAGAACAATCGAGCTATGTGGAAGGACGGCAAATCATAGATGGCATCATTCTCACCCATGAGATCATACACTCCCTAAAGCACCATAAAAAAGTAGGTATGCTCCTCAAAATTGACCTCTCTAAAGCTTTTGATAAGTTGAGTTGGATTTACATTCAAAAAATGCTTTCAGCCTTTGGCTTCTCTCCTCCTTGGGTAAGATGGGTCATGAGTCTAATCTCCTCTACTTTCTTCTCCATTCTAGTTAACAGAATTCCTTCCATCCCTTTTCATCCCTCTAGAGGCATCCGTCAAGGAGATCCCCTCTCCCCCTTTCTCTTTGTACTTATGGCTGAAGGGTTAGGTCGTATTATCAAGAATGCACTTCAATCTCAATAGCTTAGAGGAATCTCTATCCATAATTCCCCTGCTATCACTCACCAACAATTTGTGGACGATAACATGTTGTTTGGGCACCCTTCGGTTCAAGAGGCCCTAAAATTCAAATCCCTACTCGATGATTTCTCAGAAGCATCTGGAGCCAGCATAAATACTGTCAAATCCCAAATCTTCTTTTTTCACACTCCCTCCATAACTCAATCCTCTATAGCCTGCATTCTTGGATTCTCTGTCGCCTCTCTCCCATCCAAATATCTTGGTGCCCCCTTGACTGATTCTACATTAAAGCATACCTCCTGGCAATTGCTCCTAGAAAAATTTGAAGCCCGCCTTTCCTCCTGGACTTATAGAGCCCTCAATATGGCTAGTCATCTAGTGCTAGTCAAAGTTGTCTTGCAATCAATGCCTCTTTATCTCTTCTCTGTTTTGGCGGCACCAAAATGGGTGCTTAAAAAGATCAAAAATCTACAACGGAACTTTTTATGGGGATCTTCTGGTCAAAATCGCAAATGGGCACTAGTCAAATGGGCAACAGTGTGCCTCCCAAAAAACTCTGGAGGTATTGGTCTCCAAGACCCTCAACACAGTAATGCAGTCATGGGAGCAAGAATATGGTGGAAATGGCTCTCTACTCCACACACACCTTGGGCCATCCTCTGGACTGCCAAATATGCAAACAACAGACCGCCAGATGATTTAATCCGACTCACAGATACGGAAAAAGGCTCCTTAATCTGGAATGTTGCCAGACAGCACAGAGCCATGATTCAACAGCACAGTTTTTGGGAAATAAGAGACGGCAACAACGCCCGCTTCTGGGTCGACTCTTGGCAGCAAAGACCCAAGCTAAGCAACCTGATCAGACCACCCCAAACAGAGGATTGGGATGAGCATCAGATGGACAAAGTCAACCAGCACTGGACTCCCACCCTCAATCAGGGTTATAGACAATGGCTAAGCGTGACACACATCATCAGGCAAGGAACATAGCTAATACATAAGGAGATTGACACAGAACTCACAAACCGGAAAATTAGATTTTCTGATAAGAAGGATATCTTACGTTGGGGGTACACTCCACGTGGGACCTTTACCACTCAGGAGGCGTACAACCTTCTGATTAGCAATCAGAAATTCAAGGACCCTCTTTGGGACAAAATTTGGTCTCCTAGAATTTGGCCCAAGGTCTCTACTTTCCTCTGGCTGTTATGTCAAAAAAGAATACTCACCTGGGACAACCTAAGGAAAAAAATCTTCCACGAGCCCTCAATATGCCCCAACTGTAAACAACAGGAAGAGACCATACAACACCTCATGGACACATGCAATTTGGCAAATAAACTCTGGGAAAAAACAAGCTTCAGATGTCAAAAAGAAGGCAAAGTAAAAGGGGACATTACCAACACCATCCGCAGTTGGGCAATCAATCCGTACAAGAGCAAACTACTAAACTCTTTGTGGAAAATCATCCCAGGTCTTCTCATTTGGACTATATGGAAGGAAAGGAACCGCCGCATCTTCAAGAATCAATGCACACCAATAGAGATCATATGGAGAAATCTCTGCAACAATCTTCAGGAAACCTTAGCGCTCCAAACATGGCACGAAGATGATTTTCCCACCCTTCCACAGGAGCAGAACATATGGAAGAATTGGAATCTTCGGATTAACCAGATACAGGAGAACCCCAGTAAATCCTCTTTAAATCACAAAACTTCCAGCAAATGGCTCCCTCCGCCACACAGAATGACTCAATTAAATTTTGATGGAGCCTCCAAAGGCAACCCAGGCATGGCAGGTTATGGAGGAATATTCAGGGATCACAAAGGCAAACCTCTCTTGATTTTCCTAGGCACAATTGGATGGGACACGAACAATTCAGCTGAGCTTGAGGGACTGTGGCAAGGACTTCGTCTAGCTCAGCATCATGGCTTCTTCCCCTTAGTGATTGAAGGAGACTCTCAGATACTTATCAACATGGCTAATCAAATTCTACAGGGGACCCCTGCTCACAAAGTGGCCTGCAGTTGGAGATTGGCAGCACGTTTAGAGCTCATTGAACAATGGCTCACAACTAACAGAGCAATCACATTCAAACATATCAGAAGAGAAGGCAACAAAGTGGTTGATCTCCTGGAAAATTTGGGGTGAACAGTGATAAGACTCTACACTCAGGTTCGCTCAACATTATAAATGATGGATCCCAGCTACAAGATTGCACTGAACTGGTGCAAAATGATGCAACACCCCCAGATGTGGGTGATTACAGATGCGTTAATGCGGATTAGACAATGGGACGGCAAGCGGCTTAGCCACATGGCCACCCGCGTTCCCACCCGAGATGATTTATGGCGAGCCACCGTTAACCTACAGGCGCAATTACTCTAGTGCATAGGTAGAGGACTCCTCTGCAAGTTTAATTCCATGGCTTCGGCAAGCCTGCATACTTACGCCCCGCCCCCTCTGAACTACTCCTACCTCCCTGATGCTATGGAGCCAAGCTCTCACACGACAACAGGGAGGTGCTGTCAACTCCTGAGATGTATAGATTTGGGGGATGGAATCCATTTTTCCCAAAATGTTATCTACACTCTGCAAACTAAAGCCTCGATTCTGGTCTCTGTCTCTCCTCTGAATCGCCCTCTGAATTCCCTCGCTGAGTCTGCCTCTTCCTCTACTCACACTGTTAGCACCTTCATCATTTCAGCCCATACCAGTCAGCTCCACCCCACCCGCAGGACCATGCTGCGACTTCGCCGGCGAATGCGTTGCAGAAGGGGCAGCAACTGAGGCAGAGCCATTTGCCCCCCCTCTTCATCCCCCTTTGAGCCAACGACCCCTTCGTCCTCCCCTTCCTCCACCTTGTCCACAGCCCAATTCTCTAACAGATATCTCACCACCCACAGTGGGAGAGGCCAGGTCCAACCCATCAAAACTCGGCGTGTCAAAGCTGTAACCCAGATGCTCAACCCCTCTCTGTCCCCTCACCAGCCGCATCAAACGGCCCAATTCCGCTTCCACTGCACCATGAACCGCCCTGCCATCATCGCCATTGTCTGTGGTGTTCAGAGAGGAGACTCGCCCGTAGAATGAACAGACTCACACCATTGCAAAACATCTTGTCACTGCACAACCCGCTACTGTTCAGGAGAAGCTGGACACTAGCAAACAAAAGGTGGCCCAGGAGAAGCCATCCATCAGCAAACAGAAGGCCTCGGGCAGCAGCTCTAGTTCTCGCAAATGCAAAGGCGCCCAGAATAGCGTCAAGCATGCATGGTGAAGGCATTCCTAGTAGCACGCAAGCAGTTGAGGATGATTGGGATGAATACAGATGTCTAGTTGTGGAAGAGCCTCCTCCACCAAATGACACCTAGAGGGTCATCACAGCTAGGTTTCGATTCCCAATTCCTATTCTTAGGGGATTTTTTATTGTTTTTTCAAATTATGTTGTCAATTTTGGCAATTTACCATAACTGTGTCTCTTGGATTTTGAGCTGTAACCCCTGCGCGGGCAGCATTTTCCATCGGTTTTTCGAACTAGTTTCCCCTCAGTGGGCAGTCTTGAATCAGTCTTTTGGATGTTTAAACTTGTTATAACTATGTTCTAGCACCACAGAGGCTTGAGCCTCACTGTAAATTAACTGTTTCATTAATAGAAATAGTGCTACTTAGAAAAAGAAATCCATCCCAGATCATTAGGCCAACACAATGAATATATCATAACAGGATTTACTGTGATCTCCACCCGATCACTAGGCCAAACAAGCATGGATTCCACCAGATTTCTCCATCTACACCGTGAGGAATTTTCCTGTCTCCTAGTCTCTCAGGATTTACCGCAATCCCAACCTAGATCACTAGGTCCTAAACCGAGACCCACTCTCCAGGCTTTACCGCATATCCCAAACCTGAGATTACTAGGCCCAATGGAGAGAAAACCACCTCTTGGCTTTACCATATATCCTACCATTCACCGGGAAGGATTCCTAGGCCCACCGAGGCAACATAATCCTAGCCTTACCACAGCCCACAGTCTAGCTCAAGGGTCACTAGGCTAGTGGCTTTACCATGATCCATAATCTGATTCAGGGACCAGTAGGCCATGTGCTTTATCATTCGGATATCCACCCCACTCAGCTTTGAATCCATCCAGCAATCTACCTCAACCAAAACATGAGAACCCCATCACACCATGGCTATCCAGAAATGGCAAGGCTAGGCTGAAAACATTGTCATGCCTGGAAAAACCCATGCCATGATAGAAAAGAACCACATGCAATCCCATGCATGCCAATTCTAGTAAGGAAAATACACATGCAAATCGATACTTGCAATGAATCTAGTTGTACATGCTTGATCCTACCTTTCCCTGCTTGATCTTTGTTTCCTCTTGTCTTCTTTTCCTTTCTTACTCCAATGCCAAAATGCTCCAAGAAACTCTAAGTGTACAAGAGTGAGAGAGAGAGAGAATAATGAGAGAGCTCCAAAACTCAACTGACAAAAGGTTACCAACTAATCCTCATAAGCCTTTTTTGTAGGTTTAAACCCCATACAGAAATTACCTTCATACAAATTCTAAAACACAGAAAATAAACAATGTGAGAGCATAACACATAAAACACATAAACATGGAGATTTTCCCCTGGATCCCAAAACTGAGACTACCAGCTTGATTTTTCATTTATGTTCCTTTCAATGTTACAATACATATTTATACATGCTGAAGCATCCAATACCATGGACCGAAAACCATCGTATCCAAAACCATGGACCAAAAACCATAGGTAGGTTCGCCCAACCTAATATAGGGTCCAAAAAAATAGCTAGACTAACCCCCCAGTTCACTACGTAGGTTAGTCGTGGAAAGAATATAACACAACCCAACATTTTTATGAATGAGGCCTCTATTTTCTTCATTTTCCATTATTTTCCTTCATTTCCTCCTCACATGCAACCTGTGACTTTTCACCTTCTTTTTCTCCTAATTTCCACTATTTTCATAAATAAATGTGGCAAAAATGCCATTTTTCCTTTCCAAAGCCTTATCCATTGCCTTTGCCAATTTCCTTAGCCATAAACAACCAAATCAACACCCCCTAGGATGTCTTGCCCAACATTCAGCTTGGAATAAGTGTCCCATCAACTATGGTTAATTTTTTAACTTTTATTACATGGAATGTTTACCGGGGTTGTTACAGAACCCTCCCCCTCGGGGAACACCATCCTCGGTTTTAGACCACACCAAAACCTCAGCAAAACCACTGAAAATCAAACATACTACCCATGGAGCTTTATAACATAGCTCGATGTAGTATTTACAATGATCACCCTGCTGAAAGCAAACCAACATAATAACATGACATTATAATGACATGACACCTATACCGTTTATTGGAGCTTTATAACTTAGCTCATGGCGGTATTTACATCCATATACATATGTACATAAACCAACATCATCAAAAGATATACCAAAGAATATACCACAATATATACCAAAATCACACCAAAACACCAAGCCAAAACTTCTTTGCCTCAATCGGAAAACAAGGAAGGATACATAGCCCACATTTGATCCGCCATCTCCCATGTAGCTTCATTGAGACCAAAGTGCTTCCACTGCACTTTAACTTGCTCGATTGCTTAGTTCCAGAGCATGAGCACCTTTTTCTGCAATATACATTGAGGCTCCGGCTGGAATCCTCCATCTAGTTCCACCTGCAATACAGACCGGTCATTCACATGATCAGCATCCTTAACATACTTCTTAAGAAAAGATACATGGAAAACATCATGGACTTTCACTGTCGGAGGCAGTGAAATTTGATAGGTTACTGGCCCAATCCTCTTAATAACACTGAAGAGTCCACAAAAGTGTGGTGCCATCTTGGGACAAGATCCAATCCACAAGGAGCTCTTCTTTGGTTTGATGCACAAGTACACTTGTTCCCCAAATTAGAACTTCTTGAACAACATGTTCCTATCTGCATAACTCTTCTGCCTATCTTGTGTTGCATTTAGATTCTTCTTAATCACCTGCATTTCCTGTTCCATGTCTGCCAACATCTCTGGTCCAATCAACACCCTGCTAACCGAATCACTCCAACTGATGGGAGTGTTACAACTCCACCCATACAATGCCTCAAAAGGACTCATTCTCAATGATTCCTGATACCCATTGTTGTACACGAACTCTACCAAGGGGAGATACTCTTCCCATTTCCATTTTTAATGCATCACATACATCCTCAACATGTCCTCCAATATCTTGTTGACCCTTTCTGTCTGTCCATCTTTTTATGGATGATAAGTTGTACTGAAGGCCAACTCTGTGCCCAAACCTACAAACAACTCCTTCCAAAACTTGGAAGTGAACTGCCCATACCTGTCTCACACAATATTCTTTGGAACACCATGTAGTCTAACCACATCTCTAATGAATACTTGTGCTAGATCACTAGTTAAGAATGTAGACTTGATTGGAATGAAATGTGCAACCTTTTTCGACTTGTCCATGATAACCATGATGAAATCATGTTGTCTCACTATCTTCGGAAACCTTGTAATGAATTCCATGGAAATTACCTCCCATTTCCACTCTGGAATCACAATTGGTTGCAGCAATCCACCTGTATGTTTGCACTTAGGGTTCACTCACTGACAATCAAAACACCTCGCCACAAACTCTGCTACATCCCTCTTCAAATTTGGCCAATAGTAAAATCTCTTCACTATTGTCAGTGTCTTCTAATAACCCAGGTGACCCGAATATGGTTTTTCATGAAACTCCCTCAATATCATCTTATTAAGCTCATTGTTATCTGGTACAAATATCCTATCTCGGAACTTGACCAATCCATCTGATGTAAGATAATAATCCATACCTTGTGCACCTGCACCTATACCCGTGCATGTGCCTATACCTGTATTGTCACCAGTACCTGTACCTATACCTTCATCTATACATGTACTATCACGTGTACCTATACCAGCACCCTATTGCAACTTGTGCACAATATTTGTATACCTGACATCCTACTGACCAGCCTACAAGATTATATCCTATAGATCTATCCCATAGGATCTCATAGCTACCAAGTGATTTACCTATACCCTCCTTTTGAAGCATCTACCACCCTATTCTATTTACCTTTGATGCACCTGATCTCGAAGTCAAACTAACTGATCGTGGCCAACTATATAGCCTACTTTCCATTCAAATTTGGCTAGTCAAACAAATACCTCAACCGAATGTGATCACTCATAAGTACAAACCTCCTACCAAGAAGATAATGTCTCCACATTTTCAATGCATGTATGATGGCTCCTAACTCAAGATCATGTGTCGGGTAGTTTTGATTGTGCTCATTCATTTTCTGATACTCATAGCATACCACTTGTCCATCTTGCATAAGGAATCCACCAAGCCCTCTCTTGCAAGCATCTATGCATACCACAAACTCTTTGTCTAGATCTGCAATCTATAGCATTGGTGCATGTGTGAACAACTGCTTAAGCTACTCAAAGCTAGCCTCACACTCCTCTATCCATTTGAACTTATTAACTTTCCTTTGCAATGATGTGATAGGATAAGCAATCTATGAGAAGTTCTTGATGAACCTCAACACTGTTGCTAAATGCTCAGCATGCTCTTCCTCATTTTTAGAATATACCAATATGTCATCAATGAACACAATAAAAAACTTACCCAAATATGGACACAGCACACTATTCATCAAGCACATAAATGTAGTTGGATCATTAGTTAAGCCAAATGGAATAGCAACAAACTCATAATGCCCATAGCTAGTCTTGAACGTGGTCTTGTAAATGCCCCCCTCTTTGATGTGTACCTGATGGTATCGAGATATCAAGTGAATCTTCGAGAACACTGTTTCTCCCTTCAACTAATCGAAAAAGTCATCAATCCTCGGTATAGGGTACTTGTTCTTGATAGTCACTTTGTTCAACTTCCTGTAGTCAATGCATAATCTGAGAGTTCCATCTTTCTTCTTCACAAACAATATTGGTGCGCCCCAAGGTGATATACTTGGCCCAATGTATCCCTTGTCCAAAATTTCCTTCAACTGTAGCTTTAACTCAACCAACTTAGGTGTGCTAATCCTATAAGGTGCTTTTGATGTTGGAGCTTCCCCTGACATTTACTCAATAAAAAATTCTACTCCCTATGAGGTGGAAACTCTGTAATGTCCTCAGGAAATACATCTTGAAACTGCTGCAAAATCGGGTAGTTGTTCAACACATCTGCATCCTCAACCTCCTTACCCTTATCACTAAAAATGTGTACTACAAATAACATACACCCTTTCCTATGGCTACGCTTTGCTTGCATAGTTGTCACCATCCTAACTGATGTGGCTTTCTTCTTACCCTGCAAGACTCTTGGTTCTCCATTATCATCAACACACTCAATAGCTTTGTCATAGCAGTCTACCTTGGTTCTATGAAGATACAACCAATCCATGCTCAACAACATACTGTATGATCCCAATAGTAATACATGTAGATGTGTTGTGGTAGGCATACCATTAAAATCAAATTCACAAGCTCTTACCCAATGATGAACTCAATTCTATGTACATGTAGCCAACTGCACTAACCAAGACTCTGCATGAAATTCCTTACTCAAACCACACTTATTCACCAAGTTGGGACTAACATAGCTATAATTAGATCTAGGGTCAATCAAAATAGAAATAAATTTATCACAAAGATTATTGTCCCTCTCAATGATAGATGTATAGTATTCTTCTTGCCTGCTTTCCACTGCTGGATAGATACGAGGAATTCCTTGTCATACATCCCCAACATTTTGTGCCTCATGTGCACTGTATATCTAAGGCCTACCACCCTGATTCTATGTACAATCTCTCTTAAGGTGTTCCTTGCCACATGTCCAACACTCCAGCCAACCAATGCCCTCACCTTTATGTTGTTGTTGTTGTGACCTATGTCCCTGCCTAGCTGCATTAAACTTCTTTTGTGGTGCCACATTCTCTTTCTCATATGCATGTTGAGGCCTTATCCTCTTAGGCTGCCATTTACCTTTACCTTTGTCTTTTCCTTTCCATCCTTGCTGAGATTCATTCTTATGCTTTGATTGTTCATAGCAATACTTTAATTTCCCAATAACTTCCTCAAGTGATCAAGGCTCATCATACTCAATCCAATCTCTAAATTCTAATGGCAAACCATTGATAAATATCTATACTTTAGCCTTTTCATCAGTAATATACAATTCATACCTCAATAGCTCTAGAAAATTGGTCATGTACTCTTCGTCTGTCATCAATCCTATCTTTAGCTCATATAACACTTTAGTAACTTTCTGATAAGTACTTCTTCCTGAAAAACCTCTTGAACTTTCACCAACTCAAGTCATCTATCCTGATGTCTCTGACTTGCTTAACATATTCCCACCAAATTTCTGCTTTACCTTCCAAGATGAAGATCGCTACTCGGGTCTTCATGTTATCTGTGTAATTATGCAACTCAAATAATTTGTTCATCCCAAGTATCCAAGCCTCTGCATCTTCCAACTTCTTCATATGTCCATCAAAAGTAGGTGGCTTCTTAAACTCATCTGGTAAGTATCCCCTATCATTCCTCCCGTAAGGATGATAGCGATGACGATCATGTTGTCTATCAGAGCCAGAACTAGAATAGTAGTTGTACTCATTACCCCTCCTATCCAAAGTGTCCAACAACCTACCATCTCTCACTGTATTAGATCTATTTGACCTGTGTCTGCTAGCATACCTACTGCCATATGCCCCATTAGTTCTATCCTCATTTCCATGGCTGATCTAAAGTGGCCCTCATTGCTGCAAGTCTAACAAACTCTGAAGAAGTATAGCATTAACCTCTGCTTGTTTCTCTTGTGCCTGTATGATCCAGTCATTATCTACCTTACAACTCCTTATCTCTTCTTTCAAGTTTCTCATGATGTCTTCCAAATCAGAAGAGTGCCCCACACGCTACTCATCTGATGCATAGGGAGATTCTATGTAGTCTACCACCTTGCTAGCCATTTCATCTCTTTCATACAATGCATAATATGTCAGATAAACCAAATCACAATAAATCAACGTACCTTAGTATAATTTGGGAAGGATACCTCATCTGCAAGATCATCAAATCATCATGATACATGTATAACATAATCATAACAACATATAGACATATAACAAGTAAGTGCATTAATGAATAAACATAGTTCTAGTTAGGGTCCAGTCATCAAAGCAAGGCCATATCAACAATGCATGTTATGACCTCATGCATGACAACAACCATTACTCCATTGTATACATTGCCACATGAAACCATCAACATGTCTAATCAACTACACCTACGCATAAATGCATGTAGTCGAACATAAGTGATCAATTCTTGTAATCAACCTACAAGATTGATACATGTAATCAAAACATTCAAGAATGCAGCCTAACATACAAGGATGTAAGTAGGCGATATGAAATCAACATGTAAGCGGCATATAATCCATATGCAACCATTCATATACTCATGACAAATGCATTCCACAAAATCAACATCAAATTATCCATGGAAACACTACTGCAACGATAATCAATCACCCAGAAAATGAAATAAGCACATGGAATGCAAGTGTCAAAGACACACATGAAACTGACATGCACGCATGACCAACACACACCGCCCATCCAGTCTAAGGGGTGAACCATGCTTTGATACCACTCTGTAACACCCTCCTCCCAAATCTACCCAAGGAACTAGCCAACTAGGGTAAACATGAGATGATAAGCTACTATGATTGGTTTCAACCTCCTATGTGACCTTAAGTAAGTGGAATCAATGGAAACATCACACAGAGTCACCCAACATCAGCTTTAGAATCCTCAGGAGACAAGTCATCCACCCAGACAGCTTGTCCTTGGGCCCCACTGATGTTCTGGACATCTTAGGCCTAAGTCGCTCCCGTGTTATGGTCAAGAGAGCATCCAGAAACCCAAATTCGCTCTCACAGGCTTACCTACCAGTGACCAAAGACTAAAATTGTCAGTTTTGTGCCACGACCCTAGGATTTAAGCCACTTTTTTAGGCCCAAATCCTAGGTCATTGCCTAGAATGGAGTGATAGCTTAAAATGAGTAAAAGTACAGGGAAAAATTGATGCCAAAGCAATAAGTTGAACAAGACCTTAACCAGACCCCTACTCGCCATGACAGGAATTTCGTTAAACATATCATCGACATGTAACCTAGAGGTGTAAACAACATAATTAAGTGTAGGGATATCATACTTATCTAAGAATCGCTATGAACCATTGTTCCCTCATGTCATTTGTTGCATTATCATCTATTAGGCCATAGAGACATTAGCCATTCATTTACAAGTAACAACATGTTGAGAGCCATACATAGATATTGTCATAAAACATACATATAACCAGCATAATAGGGACAAAAATATCATAAGCATATCAGCCATAAAATCCACATGTACATCAGTGCATTTACACATGAAAATCAGGGGAATGAATTTCTCATTAATGAATGCTATAAACCAACCGGAGATGGGACTACCACGTTACACTCGACCATAGAATGGTTGAGCTAAATCTCTCTTCAACCATTCACCCCCGTGCCATATTCCAAGTATGAATGTGGGACTCAAACCAAAAGAACCAACCGAGGCATACCAAGGCTAAACCACCTCACACTCATCAATAGAAACCGGGATTTACTGTAATCCATTCTAGAACACTAGGCAAACATAATGAACACATCATAATAGTCTTTACCGTGATCTCCACTCGATCACTAGGCCAAACAAGCATGGGTGCCACAAGATTTATCCACCTACACCATGAGGAATTTTCTTGTCTCCTAGTCTCTAAGGCTTTACTATAAGCCCAACCCGAATCACTAGGCCCTAAACTGAGACCCACTCTCCAATATTTATCACATATCCCCAACTCAGGATTACTATTCCCAATGGAGAGAAATCCACCTCTTGGATTTATTGTATATCCTGCCATTCACCGGCGAGGATTCCTAGGCCCACCGAAGCAACATAATCTTGGTTTTATGGCAACCCACAGTCTGGGTCAGGGGTCACTAGGCCAGTGGCTTTACCATGATCCATAGTCTAGTTCAGGGACCACTAGGCCTTGTACTCTATCATTCAAAAATACACCCCACTCAGCTTCGAATCCATCCGGAAATCTAGCTCAACCAAAATATGAGAACCACATCACACCATGGCTATCCGAAAATGGAAAGGCTAGGATGAACACACTTTCACACCTGGAAAAACTCATGCCATGATAGAAAAGAACCACATGCAGTCCCATGCATGCCAAATATAGTAAGGAAAATACACATGCAAATTGATACCTGCAATGAATCCTGTTGTATCTGCTTGATCCTACCTTTCCTTGCTTGATCTTTGCTTCCTCTCGCCTTCTTTGCCTTTCTTGCTCCAATGCCAAAATGATCCAAGAAACTCTAAGTATCCAAGAGTGAGAGAGAGAGAGAGAATAATGGGAGATCTCCAAAACTCAACTGACAAAAGGTTGCCGACTAATCCTCAGAAGCCTTTTTATGAATGAGTCCTCTATTTTCTTCATTTTCCAATATTTTCCTTCATTTCCTCTTCACATGCAACCTATGACCTTTCACCTCCTTTTCTCCTAATTTCCATTATTTTCATAAATAAATGTGCCAAACATGCCATTTTTCCTTTCCAAAGACTTAGCCATTTCCTTTTCCAATTTCCTTAGCCATAAACAACCAAATGAACACCCCCTTAGGATGTCTTGCCCAACATTCATCTTAGAATAAGTGTCCCATCAACCGTGGTTATTGTTTTTAACTTTTATTACATGGAATTTTCACCAAGGTTGTTACACCTCCTCCCACATCTACCCAAGTAATCGGCTAACCAGGGTAAACATGTGATGAAGATTTACTATGATATGATTCAACTCCCTATGTATTTGTTAAGGAAGTGGAACCGATGGAACATAGCCAGCCAGGCCTTCTACACATGCAACAGAACCCTTAGAAGCCATCCAACCCATCCAAGTGACAAGCCCCTGAGACAAATTGACATTTTGTTGCATTAAAGACTCATTCATTCCCTTGACATGGGCATGCATGCAACTAGGAACCTCCAGTCACTCCCACAATAAGGCATCCCTGTGACTAGGAAATTTTCCAGTTAGTTCTGTGCTAATGACTCTACATTATGTGCCACTTTTTCAGGGCCAGGACTTAGGCCACTGCCCAAAACTCCATGAAACTTCCATAAATTAAAAATAACATCAAAACATTGATACAAATGAAAATACTTGAACAAGGACTTAACTGGACCCCTACTATCCATGACAGGCATTTTATCAAACATGCCATAAATATGCATTCTCTAGGTTTAAACAACATATCTGAGCATAGGGGTCTCACACTTATCTGAGAATCACTAAGAATCATTATTTCCTCATCACAATAATTGCATTACCATCTATTAAGCCATATATTCATTGTACATTCAGTGATTAACCAAAACATGATGAGAGCCATACATTTTCACTATCATAAAACTCACTCATAACCAGCATATAACCAACATAAATATCAAGGATATAACAACCATATAAGCCACATATAAACAAGTATATTTACCCATAAAATATCAAGGAGGAAGAGCTCTTATTGATGATTGCATAAGCTGACCAGGTATGGGACTTCCACGAACCACCCGACCATAAACTAGGCTGAACCAAATATTTCTTTCAACCAGTCACCCCCATGCCATATTCCAAGCATGAATGTGGGATCTCATAAATAAAACCAATCAAAACCACCCAGGGCTCCCAGAGGCCAAACCACCTCAACCCTTAATCAGTGATTCCACCTCATGGTCGAACATCACTAACCATCACCAGATTGGTCTCTACTCAAGTTATCCAGGGCTCCAGATGTTGTTGGGAAAAGTATCCATTCAGAATGCCCCTATCCCACTCTAAGGTGTGATAGTGCCTTAGCAACAAACAAGGAAAACTATTTTCGTATTCTTCTTTATGAAATGTAAACGAAGAGGAAGGATGTAACTAACCTGTGCCTTTCGCTAGTTTGTTGGTCCAATCGCTCTCCTCTTTGTTCGCTTCCCGCTACCTGCTCCCTCACTGGTCCAGCTTCACCAAGTTCCTGCAAGATCACAGAAGAGGAAACTACACAAAAGACATAGATTTACATTCATAAAAAGCTTAGGATCAGATTAAGCTAAACATGCAAATATAACAAAGCATCATTGATACACAGCATGTAGGAGAAACTCAAATAGTTTTATTGATATGATAAGAAAGTCCAAGAGGAGATACAATCAAGAGAGTCCTGATCCAGCATCTACCTCCCAGCAAAGGAATCCCTTCCTCTCCTCCAACAAAGCATAAATCACCCAATGCACTAATCTCAATCTCAAACCAACAGCAATTCTCTGCAAAATACAAAATTCCAGCCTCCGGATCTCTGGGATGAGGGATCCATATATAGATGTAAGCAGAGGGGATGAGTCAGCTTATGTTTTGACTTGTGGCTTCTCTCTGTCAGTTCTTGCTTCCACTTGGAGACTGAGAGCCTCTTACTCATCATTAGTCGAATTCAGTGAGGCAAGTGTCATTGGAGAAGATTCTGGAAGCTTCCATTGTCTTTCCACCTCGTTGAATGAGCTTGCCATTTGTCATTTCCCGCTCAACGCACCCTGGTAGTGCATTCACCTGCGTTGCAACGCACCTAGCCAGTGTATTTGGGTGCTTTGCAACGCAGGCAGCTAGTGGAGCCTCTGAATTGATCCTGATTTGACTAGTTTTGAGCAGTTTTTGGTGCAGAACTTCTGGGAGAAGATGTCATTGGTTGACCTTGTTCCTTTAGGGGCAGGAACAACACTTTTAGGGACTTTGGATCCCTTGGATTATGGACATTTCATGCTCAATGTTGTAAGGCACAAAAATGTCTATAACAGTTGCCCCCTCAAGTATGAGGCCGTTTATCGGGTGAAATGCTTTATTAGGAGGATCCGAAGTTCTTTCAATGCTGGGAGGAGACCTGTAATAAGATACAATACAATACATTATTTTCATATTGTTTTCATGATCTAGCTGAGGCGGACATTCCCATGCTCAGCTTTATAAATTCATTTTTATGTACATAGGACAGACAATCGTCTGATGGTAGACTGATGATTCTGATGAAATCATCATCCTTTTGGTAGGATGATTATCTGTGCTGCAATGCTGTACATGTCAATGTCTTTATTTTTTCCTGAATACATATCGCAGCCCGGATGGATGAAACTAGATCCGGGGTCTTCAATCTCGTCCGATCTTCACTCTAAGTACAAGTCGATCCATGTGAGAAATGTTCTGAAGTCGAACATGGAAAGACATCGCTTGATTACCAGTCAATGATGTAAACTGTTAACAAGCGCGAGAGGAATCACCGATAATGATAATGACCCTCAAGGTACTGCAGTACAATTCACGTGGTGTGAATAAAGGACTTGGCGTCGAACACCACGCAAAATCTTTCGGTCGAAGGTCATTGATGTATACCTGTCTCCGGAAGTGAGAAACTTGCCATTGAGGCATGCAAGCTTCAAAGTACTGAAGGGGTGTTCCTAGATCAACTTCTTGGATAATGAGCTGATGTCGACAAGAAGCAATCCGTCAAAGGAGGGCCTTGATGTATCCCACATCAATGACACGGAACGGAGCAAATGATTTTGATGGAGGTGAAAACGATCTGATGATATATGGTTCAGGGTGGCGGTCATGAAAGAATGAAGTATAATGTATGGTAGTGGATGGGACACGGTTGACTTCTCTGGATGACTTCTCTTGAACATATTGGCGACACTTGTATGATGGATTGGTAGCATTTACCCCAAAGGTGGATGGTATGGCGAGACCATGGTGATGTGACCGGTGAATGAAACAACCCAACCCGACTCAGGCACGGAGCGGAAGTGTCATGTTCAAGAGCGACTTGCTACCAATAAAGGTTCTTTGAGTTTCTTCCCAATTTTTCCCCAGTCATTGCTGACCAGTACCTCTTTATTTTTGTCAAGCTTGAGGAGGATAACATATGCTTGTTCTATAATTTGCCCTTGGGGCAAACCCATCGCTATGTTTTAACGAGCCTAGCGATAGTGAAACTCGTTCTCGTCTAAAGACAAGTTTGTCGCTATTAATGTTTTTAACGAGTTTAACGACAAAGATAACTCGGTCCTTTTCATTTTTAGAGAGTCTGAAAAGGAACGTAAAGGTAACTCCGGAAGTCCTTTTTCGTCATCTAATCCCTTAAGTCCGAAAAAGTATAAAACAATACAGAAGGGATGAATTTTCGATAGTTTTAACGAGCCGAACTAAACAAGCGCTCGATCTTTTTGTGCAATAATCCCTCAGGTCCAAAAAGATTAAAATCTAGAGGAGGGATAGCACTTTCGGTCGCTTTAATGAGCTGGAAGGCCAAAACTCAGCAATCTTTTCATATTTTACGAGTCAGATGAAAAGAGCTTAAAGAAGACTCGTCTTTTGAGGAACGAGTGATAAAACGGGTAGCAGCTGATTCCAGGTAAGGGTTGGAATTTTCCAATCACGGCAGTGTCACAAGGATGGCTAGTGAAATCACTCTTCGCAGTTGTTCCTCAAAATGGGTAAACAATCAAATGGAGGTGAATGATCGGCCAATGGAAAAGTGGAGGTGACGGTGCAAACACGACCAAGGCTTTAATGGCTGATAATGTTACATTCACGGTGGCTATTTATCGGAGGATAGTTCATTTTTTAACGAGCTTAAACGTGGGTCGAAACACTTGCTCGATCTTATGTTTATTTTTTAACGAGCATGAACTATGTGCTAAAATTGCTCGATTAATCCAGTCATATGATAAGAATGTCTCATGTAAGATGCCATTTTTTATGGAGCTTGCACCTTACAAAGCTTTTGCCCCGCATCCTTTCGTTATGCAAGTTCAGAAACGACTAATCCTACGAGTTTAAAGGGTTAGAGGCCCTAAAAATTTTAAAAATAAATAGCCGCCCCTTGCTTGCACTCCAAAAAGGTTTGCATGCCCCCAGGTATAAAGCAGAGTTTCAAAGTTACCCCTACTTTAGTCCGATAAAACATTTGTTTTAGCGAGAGAGGCCTACCTCTTACAGGTCACCCAAAGACTGTTCTATTCACACAGCAAATAAAACACTTCTTCGGCGATGTCTACCGAGATAAACAAAGGTGATTGACTCAGTTCTGTCAACTCACATAACTTTGACAAGAGAATCTTATTATAGAATAACCCCTATCTCAATCACGGACGGGGTACAGACTAGTCATATTCTCCCGCGGAAACCTACCCTATACCCAAAGTTTTCCTGCCGAAGCAGACCAGGACGCATGCCCCCTGGGTTCCAATCATATCCCTCTGAATTACTCGCGCTCATCGGAAGGACGGACCGTAGGTTGAGACATTTCTTGCGTGAAGAGACCATTTAGGGATGGTATATGACTATTTGCGATGCGTGATCTGGGAAATGAAAGCTGGTCCACGAGCTTGACCACTCTTCCTTCGTGCGGAAAACACATTACTCTAAAGAGTGAGGAGATGATGGCTCCCATGCAATATATATAGTCTCGTCCAAGGAGTAGGTTATAATCCAAGGGTCCTTGAATGACCATCACGTTCATTTGAACGGTCTTCCCTTTCAATGTTATGGGCACATTGGGGAGGATCCCTAAAGGTCGACTGGTTCCTTTATCAAAGCCTGTCAGATTTCTCATCTCAGGCAAAAGCGATGGCGAACCAAGCGCTTTCCAAGCAATAGAGGAAAGGATACTCACAGAAGCCCCCTCATCAATGATGGTACCAGCCATGACCATTCTGTATATTTGGACGATAATTCTGAATGGTATGCTTGCTGGCAAACGGGGTCTGCCTAGTTGGTTCCAGTCGAAGGACACAACTAGGTTGCTTGGAGGTGGGACCGAGTAGACGGCCGGGTATGGCTCCGACGAACTTCCTTCCTGCGATAAAGGAATGGGTGGATTGCCCCCGTGTTCGTCGGAGTCTGTGTTGATGAAGAGAATTTGGACGGTGTCATCCTTATCCTCTTTAGTGACTGTATCATTCGAAGATAAAACCTCTGAAGGCAAGACCGGGTCAACTGCCGCCTCGACCTTTTGACTTTTGTCTGGTATGGATTCAGTTGGTTTATCTTCAATGATAGACGCTTCAGCTGACCACTTGAGCGGGCCAGCTGGATTCTCAACTAATGAAGGACTTGGCAAGAGTTTTTTATATCCAGGAGGAAGTCGCAATGGTGAAACCGGACGATCATCCAAAACTCTTTTAGCTTCGTCTAAGAAGGGACAACGGTGGAGGGCATGGTTGCCTTCGCACAGTCTACAGGGAGGTCTAGCCCTCCCTTTTTGTCCTGGAATTTCACTTTCACTAGTTGACGGTGTACTTTCAACATGGCCATCAGAGGTTGACGACACCGGATTGTGCAAATGGGGAGACCAGTCCCTTAGTATCTGAGGGATGCAAGGACAATCTCTTTGAAAGTGGTCTCCCTTGCACATGACACATGGCGATTTAGGCCTGGTCAGTGCTGTGTGTGGATTTTCATTAGACAACACTTGCTTTCCCTTATTTGCCTTTGGCTCCTTCTTCTTTTTCTCTTTCTTCTTCTTTTCCTTCTTCTCCTTAGGAACTTGGTTTTTAGCTTTACCAGTCCCGTCAGACAAAGAGGAAGGAAGAGAGGAAGAATTAGAGGAAGTAGAAGGTTGGTGGGAAATTCTGGACTCGTCTAACTGCTGATTCGATTGTTCAGGAATAGTGGTGTTCTGAACGACATTGGTTGAGAAGAGCCAGACCGGCAAGTCAATTGTCAGTCCTGGAAGTGACAATGTGGCCATATGGGGCGCACCAACATCTCCCCAAGAGGAGAAGGGACTAGGATTTCCACCAAGGGGAATTCCTTGGTTGGTAGGCTCCATTTTCTCAACCTAAAGATCAACGCAGGAAAAAGGGTATGATTATTCCGTTTAAAATAAATTTTAATGACGCTTGGACACAACTTACTTTTTCAATTTTAAAGAGTCGAGAAAAAGCAAAAGATGACTCTAGTCTCCTTCGATTTTTAATGAGCCTGAAGTGACAAGTGCTCAGATGGACCTTTTCCGTTAAGGAGTCTGAAAAGGAACGAAAGGGACTGCTCTAGAGTTCTAGGTAGAGGGTGTGCCAAACCAATCGCAAAACCGCAGAATACTTTTTAGGGTACGGGCGGTCAATCTTCCCGAATGCTGTGTTCAGTGCATTGCGATCAGTAGGGCGGCCGACACGGTTTCCTATGGATAAAGGTTTTATGCCTATAGGGGTCTCCCAATATATACTCGACGGTACGTGGGAGCACAATCCGTACTGGCACTTATTGTCTCTCAGGAGGAATCACCCAACCATCAGTGAGGCCAACAGTTACCAGGTTTTACGACGCCGGAACACGTCTCTATCCTAGATCTCTATGTTGTGCGTTAAGTTACAAAGCGTTGTTAAGTTCATTCAATTTATTTTAGGTTGATCTTTCTTAGAAGTTTGCCTTTTTGGATCACCACGAGATGTAGATACAATTCCTAAATGCAGTCTAAAGATGATAAGCAAGCTTTTATCTCTTTTCAACAATGAAAATCCTAGCTACAAGGGGAAAAGAAAGACACAATCTTTTCTCAAAGAGCATAGAGCACACTGTAAATGCACTTTTCCTAAATCAATCCATACAAACTGTCAAAATGCAAATGCACTTGTGCATGTATTTGTTTTCACTTTCTTAATATTGATGCCTAAAAAGAAAGTTGTTGTACAAATTTGAATTTTATTTCAAGTGAAAACACAAACAAGCTTCTTTTTGAAATCAAAAAGACGATTACGACACTTTATGATTTTGAAGTAAACACTTGTTTCGACACTACAAATTCATAAATTCAAACCAAAAGACAAAAGTAAAAGCATAATCAACTGTCAACAGCAAACAAACTTATTCCTAAGATCAAAACGACACTTACGACAGGTCTAGATCTAAGGGCGACAGTATGACTAGTTTACTTTTGTAATGGGAAACTGCAAATGATGTAACAAATACACAAAAACAAATACAGTTTCTTTTATACAACTGAGGTGGAATTAAGGCAAAGAAAAGGGGTTTTCAGATAGGTACACACACTGATAACAGGCAACAAAAATCAGAGATAAAACTGAGCAAAATGAAGCAGAGAACCACAGCTGCACAGGGCAAAGGCTGATCAACGCACCTGTTGCACAGAGAAACTGAATTGCAGCGCAGGTAGCCCTCTCGGGACCTGCGTTGAAATGCAGAACCTCTTCACAGAGTCTGCGCTGAAGCAGAAACGAGAATTGTCTCTGGGTTCTGGGTCACGGTTTGCAGTTTAATCTACAGTTTTTGGCCGGATAAAAGCTATCAATAAGGTACAATTAGAGGGATGATTTAAAGGAGGACTAAGAGCTATCACAAAGGGCAGTTAGAGCATTTGTGATTCAAGTGTTCAGATCATAAACAGGCCCAGTAAATGGACTAGAGTAGCAGATCTCTACTTTGCATTTGTAAATGGCAAATGCAGTTCGATTTTCCACTCCTAAGTTTATGAGAAGAACAACAATAGAAACACAAATAAACTAACTAGATACGCTCCCCAGCGGAGTCGCCAATTTGCTGTTGGGAAAAGTATCCATTCAGAACGCCCCTATCCCACTCTAAGGTGTGATAGTGCCTTAGCAACAAACAAGGAAAACTATTTTCGTATTCTTCTTTATGAAATGTAAACGAAGAGGAAGGATGTAACTAACCTGTGTCTTTCGCTAGTTTGTTGGTCCAATCGCTCTCCTCTTTGTTCGCTTCTCGCTGCCTGCTCCCTCACTGGTCCAGCTTCACCAAGTTTTTGCAAGATCACAGAAGAGGAAACTACACAAAAGACATAGATTTACATTCATAAAAAGCTTAGGATCAGATTAAGCTAAACATGCAAATATAACAAAGCATCATTGATACACAGCATGTAGGAGAAACTCAAATAGTTTTATTGATATGATAAGAAAGTCCAAGAGGAGATACAACCAAGAGAGTCCCGATCCAGCGTCTACCTCCCAGCAAAGGAATCCCTTCCTCTCCTCCAACAAAGCATAAATCACCCAATGCACTAATCTCAATCTCAAACCAACAGCAATTCTCTGCAAAATACAAACTTCCAGCCTCCGGATCTCTGGGATGAGGGATCCATATATAGATGTAAGCAGAGGGGATGAGTCAACTTATGTTTTGACTTGTGGTTTCTCTCTGTCAGTTCTTGCTTCCACTTGGAGACTGAGAGCCTCTTACTCATCATTAGTCGAATTCAGTGAGGCAAGTGTCATTGGAGAAGATTCTGGAAGCTTCCATTGTCTTTCCACCTCGTTGAATGAGCTTGCCATTTGTCATTTCCCGCTCAACGCACCCTGGTAGTGAATTCACCTGCGTTGCAACACACCTAGCCAGTGTATTTGGGTGCTTTGCAACGCAGGCAGCTAGTGGAGCCTCTGAATTGATCCTGATTTGACTAGTTTTGAGCAGTTTTTGGTGGAGAACTTCTGGGAGAAGCTGTCATTGGTTGACCTTGTTCCTTTAGGGGCAGGAACAACACTTTTAGGGACTTTGGATCCCTTGGATTATGGACATTTCATGCTCAATGCTGTAAGGCACAAAAATGTCTATAACACCAGAGCATTTGTTCCAACCAGGGCTTCCATGACGAGTAACTCAACCCACAGTTGCCATCAGGCTTCCAAAGTGTTTGTCCAACCAGGGCTTCCAGGAATAGTAACTCAACCCAACAAGGGCTTCCAGAGAGTTTGTCCAACCAAGGCTTCCAGGAACTCAACCCACAGCCAAAGGCACAAGAAAACCAACCAGAAAACAAAATTAAAACCCACAACACCATGGCTATCTAGGAAATGGAAAGGCTAGGCAAAACCACTGTCAATCCAGGAAATCCTCCATGCCACTAACAGGTCATAACCAAATAACCACATGCATATGCCATGCATGCCAAAACTAGCAAGGAAATCAAACATGCAACTCGGTACCTGCAAGAAAAATCCAATTTATTTATTGATCCTAATGCCCTCTTGTGCTTTCCTACTTTTCCTTTGCCTTTTTTCTCCAAATCCCAAGTATTCCATACTCTTCCAAGAGTGCTCCAAGAAAACTCTGAGTGCTCAAGAGTATGAGAGAGAGAGTAGAAGAGAGATCAAAGTTAAAACTGAAAAAATGGTTACCAAATGATCCGCAGAAGCCTTTTTATTAATGAGGCCTCTATTTTCTTCAATTTTCCATTATTTTCTTTCAATTTCCTCCTCACATGCAACCTGTGACCTTTCACCTTCCTTTTCTCCTAATTTCCATTATTTTCATATAAAATGTTAAATAATACCTCTTTGCATTTCCAAATCCTTTTTCATTACCTTTACCAATTTCCTTAGCCATAGTAAAACAATTGAACACCCACTAGGTTGTTTCTCCCACCATTCAGCTTTGAATACATGTCACATGACCTTGGTCTCATTTATTTTTTTACATGGATTTTTAACCATGGTTGTTACAATGTCTCCACTCTTTACTCCTCAATTTGTGGTTGCTCCATAACTTCCTGAGACTCCTCCTTTGTAGCTAAAAGCCCCTCTTCTGGTGGGATTTGAAACTCCCTCTCAAGAGAGCACGCGTCACTTTCTCCACATCAAAATTTACATCCCTTTGCAAAACTATCATTCTAAGGGAAGGTAAGTACACACAATAGTTATGAGGAGTTTTTGTATAACCCACAAATATTTCCAACTCTGTTGTCAACTCAAGCTTCTTCCTTGATTATTTGGAGTCATGGTAGTAAACAAAGGCTCCAAAAATATTGAAGTGCGACACATCCGACTTTCTCCCCGAGAAGGCATCTTCCAATGTAATCATACCAAGAATCAAATGAGGGTACTAGTTCTGCAAGTAGAATGTTGTGTTGCATGCCTCTTCCCACAAATCCAGTGGTAGGCCTTGGCCATGCAACATAGCCCTCGCAACTCCCACAATGTTATGGTTCTTTCTCTCAGCCATCCCATTATGTTGTGGGTTGTGGGGTGCTATCATCTCTCTTTGAATGCCTTCTTTCACATATAAATTTTTTAATTCATTCGAAACATACTCACCTCCATTATTTCTCCTGAGCCTTCACCTTCTTGTTGTTTTCTTTCTCAACCAGTGCCTTGAATTCAACGAACTTGGAGAATGTCTCATCCTTCTTCCGCATGAAGAAGATCCAACACTTCCTTGAGAAGTCATCAATAAAAATGAAAAAATATTTGTTTTTTGCAGTGGAGAATTTCGAGAAAGCTCCATGGACATCAGAGTGGATCCTTTCCAATACTGCATGTGCTTTGTTGTCCCGATCATGGAATATGTATTTTTCATAATTCCCTAAGGTACATCCTTTGCATACATCCTATCGCTCAAGTTCTCCTTTGGGGAGGCCAGTGCTTATTTTTTGCATAATCTTTAAGGTGTCATGATGCAAATGGCCAAGTCTTTTGTGTCAAATTTCATCGACATCGCAAAGTTGCACTTTCTCCACCTTATTGTTTAATGCAACACAATATCCCACATCAAGCTTATATAGGTTCTTCACACAGACCCCAATCTCTTTCACCTGTCCCATGGCTATGTGTCTCATGAATGCTTTCCCTTTACTAAAGATCACATCATAACCATGGTCTTCCAAAAATGTTGCAAAGATGATATTGTTCTTTAGGCCTGGAACAAACATGACATCTTTGAGTTTCATAGGGAAGCCTGACTCCCTCTGAAAGGTGAGTGTTCCAATCCCAGTCACGTTGCACCTTCCGCCGTCCCCCATCTTGATGTGCATCTAGAGATTTTTCTCCTCGAGGTCACTGTGCTAGCCATGCATGCAATAAGTGTGAAGTCAAACTCGAATTGTGAAGCCAAGGCTTCACCTGCTACTCTTCCTAAGTTCTTCTTGCTTGAATTTTTGTGTCGACACTTCGCGGCATAGTGCCTGAATTCATGAAAATTGAAGCATTTATTTTTGGACAAATCTTTCTTCTTGCCACCTTGGTTGGATTCTGGTTTGGTTTGAGATTTCTTCCCTTTTCCCTTCTTTCCCTTTCCAACCAATGCACCTTGGATGAGGTTCCATCTCTGGTATTCCACTTGATCTCCTCTTGTACCAAATAATACCATAAGCATTCTTAATTCGGTAATTTCTCCCTCTTGTTCACCGAGTCTTGGTAGTTGTGATAACTTTTGGGAAGGCCTAGAAGAGCTAGGCTTACCAAGTCACATTATGAAACATTAACACCAACCCCTCCAAGATCATCACGAAATTTTGTAAATCTTATCAGATACTACGAAATAGTGTCACTCTTCTGCATCTTGATATTTCAAAGTTTGTCTTTGAGGGCCAATATCTTATAGTCGATGTTATTATAGAATAGACCTATTAGTGCTTGCCACATTGCGTAAGGAGTTTCTTTCCTGTGGATATTTGAGATAATGTGGTCTCGCACTCCCTCCAATATTATTATCCTTTCCTTTTCCTACATATTTCTTCCACTAAGCAAGGTTCTGAGCATCAGATGTCTATGGTTTTGCAATATTTGTATTGACATGTTCTAGCAATCTATTTTCATCCAATACTACCTCCATGCAATCCTTCCATGAAATGAAATTCAAGCTACCTTCCAAGGCATACTATAATCTCAGCCAGTGGAAGGTCATCTTCCCAACTTTGAAGAGATCCTACTAAATTGAAGCTGCAAATTCGAACCTCCTAATAAACAACTTCGAAATAATTGTTCTAATGTGAATCCAGCTTCGATACCATGTAGAAATTGTGGTGTATATTTGCAACTTCTCATGAAATTTTAATCAAAATCACAAGACACAAACCTATTGTATTGCCTTGTGGAATTCAATTCATAATTTAGAACATCAATCACAAACATGTAATGAGAAATAACACACATGCACACAGTATTTTTCCAGGGGAAAGCAATCTGCAAAAAAACCCTTATGCATGTTTGCATTAATCTAATGAATATAGATGTATTACAATTGCTAGCTCAATTTGAGCTCAACCTGCAAGTGGATAACCTATCTCTCTGCTCATTAAGAAGCTCTAATCCAAGCTTAGTCAATTTCTGCCTCTTCTTGAGGCCCTATTTCCATGTGCAATTCCTGAGGAAATTAGGTCCATATTGTTTACGAATTTCCTCTAAAATGCTTATACAATTCCCAAGGTTGATCATCTGATTGCATGCAACACTTGTACACTCAAGACTAATCTACAACTGATGTTGCACTACCTTGGAATCTCCGCCACAACTGGAAAACTCAATTTCTCTGCATGCATTGGCTATTCTGGGTTGATTGATCAGTTAACTAGATGATCACTCAGTTAGACTAAAGTCTCACTGCACCACTGACCTTCCACTAGTTCCTCCAATAGTTAGAATTATTTTAATTGAAAACAACTTGAAATAATTGACCTTGACTACTACAAATTATCAATCACACATGATTAACTGAAATCAAACTCCTCTAACAAAAATTTATTGAGATAACTGAGTGACAAGAGCCATGTCACACAATTTAACTGCATCCAAGTTGTTTGCTGATGTGGAAATTCGAATTTTCTCAATTTGACCAAGGCAAAGTCAACTTGAGACTTTCTTGTTGCATTTTGTGATAAGGTTTGAGACTTGATTCTTATTAAGTAATAAATTAAATCATACTGACAAGTTATGTTATAATGGAAATTGAGAACTTTAAAAAAAAATTAACATATTTTTTATAAATAATTATTTTTCTCCTTAATAATAATAATAATTTTAGAATTCACAAAGGATATGAGGGCATGCTTGAGCTTATTGACTCCCTGATCTCATTGGTCCCTAATTTCCTATGATTCCTACCAACTCCCATGTTCCCTTGGAGTCCTCTCCATGGGGAGGCCATCCCCCACCCTTGCCTGACCCTTCAACAGAGGCCTTCCTCTCTCTAATCTTCTCCCTTGGCCCTTCGTGCGATCGACCTATGGTCTCAAAGTTTTTCAAACGCTTGGAATCCATCCCAGAAATTGAATTGCCTCCTTTAGTTCCTCACAAGGTATCTCTTTCCCTTATCAAGAGAGGCATGGTAGGGCAGCTTACCGGTCTCTGGCCTTCACCAAAATTGGTACACAAGTGGATTGAGTGTAATGGGTCCACCAAAATCAAGGGGAAAATCTCAGCTTGCTTTTGCAGAAGAGGGTTTTACACCTTCTACTTTGAAACTAAGGAAGACAAAGAATTAGTCGTCAGAAATGGGCCATACTTCATGGATGTGAGAGGTATTTGCTTAGCCAAATGGACCCCGGACTTTGATCTAGTTTTTAACATCCTTATTGCAATCCCAATATGGGTTTGTCTTCCACACTTGCCACACCATTGTTGGGGAGGTGACTCAATAAGAAAAATACAAAATGCAATTGGAAAATACATAGATTGGAGCGAGCCAAATGAGAACATGCATGCATGCACAAGGATCTATGTGGAGGTTGACTTAGGCAAAGGCCTTCCTGAAGCAGTAAATATCAGTGTTAACAACTAGTCACAAATAAAATAGATTGACTATAAGCATCTACCCTTGAAATTCAAGGTATCCGGCAGATATGGTCATTTTGAAAATAGATGTCCGAAATAATCAGCAACAAAAATTGAAGAAAACAAATAAGACAAATGGGAAATAGCCAAATGTAAAACCAGCAATACCAAAAAAAACCCAATCCTAAATGGGAAATTTCATCATAGTATCCCCCCTTCGGCTCCTCACTCTTGACCATATATCCTAGTTCCCATCAATACCAACCTTTCAAGTCCCTTAGGTGCTTCAATTCCTTGTTCCTCTAACATTTTTGAAATTTTGGCTAATACTACTATTGATCCTGAATACCAACAAAATATAACTACTGAGAAGGAGGATGAGGAGGCTTTAGAGGATCAACGTCCCCCAACCTACCCAAGCTGCAATCACCAAACTATTGTACTTAATAAAACAAGATATAATCCCCAGCCTCCTCTAAATCTAGAAGAATCCTCAATGTACCATGAATCGATGCACCATGATTCCATGTTTCTTTCCTTTGATATGCCCCTTATTCCATCATCCCAATTAGCTCCCTCCTTTGTTGGCATCTTAATTGATGAACACCAGTATTGCAGCAAGAATGTTGCAACTCCTAGGCTACCATCTTTACTTTATCAACCGGGGTTCGTACAAACTTGGAGGTGACAGTGTTGTATACACAAGTAAAAGTGATGGTTCTGCCTTTTGTCACTTGTTCAGCTGGCGAGAGACCACTGGGGGTTTTCAAGCCAAACTTCTATGGATTCAGAAGAAGCTTGGTTTCTTGATGAAAGAAAGGGAAATCTAATCTAAGAGAGAGTTGATCTATTGCAATAATGAAAAAGACCGAAATTCAATGCTAAATCACACCATTTCCTAATTAACTACTAAGAAACTATGATTTGCAATAATGCTAAATTAACATGAACCAAATGCTATTGTCTAAGTATGGAAGTTAAAATCATCAAACATCACTATTGTGCAAGTAAAGGGACTAAAATAACTTTGTTTTGTCTTTTTGTTCTTTTCATGCAAAATCAAATATGCAAACTAATCTCTTTTGGTGATGTGGCAGGTGGTTTAAGGATGTTTGAGGATGGCTAGAAGGTTTAGGAGATGTCTGGATGGTGTGGGAGACCCTTGGGTGGCCTTTGGGGGCTTCCTAGAGGTTTTCCCTCAATTTGGCCTCAAAACAGGCCACTACAGGAAAACCTACAGGATGTACTAGAAACCTACAGGATTCCCTGTATTTCTATAGGATGCAGCCGTGAGAAAAACGATGGGTGTTGGAGGTGATGGAAAGCTTAGGGAAGGTGGTTGATGGGTGGAATGGAGTGAGAAGAGACCTAGGATCACTCAGAAATCAACAACAAGGTTAGGAGATGGTTGCATTCGCTCAATGTGCTTGGAAGAATTTCTATGTAAAATGATGAAATTAGTGAAGGCAATGGTGAAAGCAATGAATGATTATGGTGGATGTAGTGGAAAGTGATTGTTGGATATGAGGTCTCTGTCTTCCCCTGAAGCACCTACTTTATATCAAACATGTATAATTTCCAAAAAGTCATGTAAACAAGAAGCATTCTCATAAGCTAGAAAAGCAGAATTAATGAACTAATTGTCTACCTTATGCATAAGGAAAGTAGCTAAAAGGAATGGAATCAAGGATGAGATCTACTGCAAGAATGAATATATAAGATATGGAAATGTAATCCTACTGCGCAAAACTTATCAAATGCTAGCTTAAATACAATAAACGCTAAAGCTTATGAAAGAAATAGAAATCTGTGTTTTTGGGGCTGCATAAGGGTCCCTTCCTCAAATCATGATCCCAAAGGGAAGAAGTGAGGCCAAGACACCTGCTGACAGCCTTGTGGTGCTTCTTTTATCCCTGTCAACCTGCTACTGAAGTAAGGCAAAAATGGAAGCAAACTAATAAACAACCAATCAGATCTACACTACTTGCAATGAAAGTACCTCTAAAGAGAAATTAGCAATGAAGCTATGAAACTAAGCTAAACATACAAATATAAAAAACAGGATCCTTGGTTTCCAGGGTTGGGCCCTAACCCAAGAGCTTCAGCCCTCTGATTTAACTCAGTGTTGGCTCAAAACAAAACTCATTCTTATTACCAAAACAGAAAATTACATCAAAATCTTCCACAAGTCTAGAGCTCGAAAATACTTAGAGTTTTACAACAAAAATTCGAATCCTAATGAGGCTCTAGGCCTCTCTACTTATACAACTAAAGTCCCCAATGACTTCCTTAAAATTAGGGAGGCTTATCTCCCAAACTCGAGATAAACTAGCTCTTTGTCTCTCACTTGCTCGGCTGCCTTCTAATCCTCATGACTTGGTTGCTTGCACTCTGAGCTAGTGTGATAAATGGAGGAATATTCGAATGGGGGACAAGTAAATGAGGAGGATTTACCTCCTACAATCCATCTCGCTTGTTCCATTCAAGTTTCAACCTTATTCTTTGCCAAAATTCCTTGATTTTGTCCTTCAAACCTGCTGTCAATGCATATTATTCCACCAGGCATGATATCCCACTCTAACTCATCTCATAAACAAAATAAAATCAAAAACATGTAATAAGTTATGAGAAAAGTTGCTTTTACTAAGCTAGGAGGTGAATTAAGGCCCATATAATTACCTAATGATTAGGCTCATCATCACCCCCTACTGAAAGTGTTGCTCATCCACTGAGAAACTCAATCAATATCCATATCCTTCATGGCTCTAGTGGCCTCCCTGACATCCCATGCCTCTACTGTGGTTTCCTCTTCTTGTTCATAGAAACCTTCTTTCTTTTCTACCTCCTCCCACTGCCTCTTTTCTTCTTCTTCCTTCCTTCCTTCTAGCATTCCTAAGAGTAGTGGTGGACTGAGTTTCAAGCCAATCCAATTGACTTTGAGCCTTTGCATAGATTTCTTGTACATGGGTGTCTAGTTCAGTGCTTCTCTCATCCTTTGAGGAGAGTGGTACTCTCTTATCTTTAAGTTGTATGGAAATGTGTTCCATCTCCTCAGGCAAGCATGTATGTTGTCATCCCCTAACAACCTGAACATGTCCTCAAAATGTGAAATTGCTTTCTCTTGGGTAGCAAGATACCTGGGTGCAAGTTGAGGATCATTTGCAATTAAATTATGTGTGCTGATGAGAGCCATTGGATTGGACTGCTCAGCTCTGATCATAAGAGGTTTTGTTTGTTCTCTCGCTAATATCATTTTCATTTATGCAGCCCTTGATTCCTCATGGTTCATCCATGATGCCAAGGCCATCAACTGTAAATCTCCTATCTTTGCATTACGGTCCCATACATTCATGTATGTTAAGGCCATATTATGCAAATAAAACTCAGACATCTTGGCCCTATCTTCTAGTGTGCTCTGATCACAAAGATCAATGAACTGCCTATAGTCCTGAAATGGCATAGTGCCCCTCTATGCTAGGGTCTTAATTTGGAACTACAGCCACTGTTCCTTAAGGTATAGGGCATAGGATTTAGCTGGCATCCTACACTGGATTGCTTCCAAAGAGAGACTGGCCATACATGCCAATTGGTTCTCTCTTTCTTGCAGTTGTCCTTTCAACCATGCATTTTTTGTCTCTAACTGATTTCTCATTATGGCCTCTCTGTCTCTCAAGCTACTTAATTCTCTGCCCATCTCCTTGAGCTTCTCCTCCATGTGACCAATGTCTTCCACCCCCTTGGATTTGGCAATCTACATCCATCGATGAGTTCTAGCTCTCTCCTTCTCAAGCTCAAAGAATAGTGGAATAACATATTTTTGTGGAATGACCCTTCCCCCATCAATAAATCTATAGTAAGAGTCAATGTAAAGTTGGGGGCTAGGTTCCTTTAAATCTCAGTCCTCTTATTTGGTTTCTTACTGTAGGCTTCCCTCCTTATCTAATTTTTGAGTCTCCTGTAGGTTGAACAGAGTATCCTATAGGTCCTGCAGTGTATCCTGTAGGATTGTGTTTCCTTTGAATGAGGTGGATCTAGTTATAGGCCTTCTCACATAGGTGATATGAGACTTAGGAGGAGGCATTTTCTCCTGCTGTTTAGGTGAGTCCTCAATCACAATGGGAATTATGGTTGGTGTTTGGGGTTTCCCCTGCCTTATCCTTGTGCTTTTGCTTGTCTTGAAATATAAGGGGGTAAGCCTCTGTCTTTTGCCTTTCTGTTTGATAGGGGTGCTAAGAGTAGTGAGGGAAGTTTTTCTTCTCTCTGAGTGGCCTCTGGAGACACCTTAGGTGACTCCTCCTTGTCTTTTGCCTCCTATTTTTCATTGTCCTTTTCCTCTCTGTTTTTCCTCTCCTCTTCTCCTTCTAGCTTCTCTTCTTGTTTATCAGTCTCTTCGTTGTCATCTTCCTCTATTTCCTCATCATTCTCCTTCTCTTTCTCCTCAACTATATCATCTTCATCTTGCTCTACTTCTTCTTCCTCTGCTTCAGTCTCTTCCTCATCCTTTTCACTAATAGTAGGCCTAACATCATATGTGAGAGACTTGATGTCCTCCTCTGTCTGCATGTCTCTAAAAATTGACCATTGGATAGGAATTCTAAGGTGTGGAGGGCATCTTCTATGATGATTTTGATTAACCCATGATGAGCTAATTGTTGGAAATTTCCCTCTTGCACCTTTATGCTTGTGTCTATCAATGATTGCAAAAGAAAGTATAGTATGATGAGCCTGTGGTGAGGAGGTGTTTCTGCTTCAAACCTCAACTCTTCAAGAAGCCTAAAGTGATAGCCATAGACCACACTATACCTACCCTCACATGATATGTATTTGATAAGTTGGTAGCTCACCTCATTCCAGGGATATGGCAGGTTTCCTCTCCTTACTCCATTCTTTTCTTCAATGGGTTCCCCACCTTCTAAAAATAATTTCCTCTTGGCAATATGGCTATCTCCATTATCTTCCTTCCTCCATGTTACTCCAAGGGGAAGTGTTGTAACTCTGTTGATGAGTTCAGGGTTGAGTGTTGGCATTATGATACATATGTTGTACTTGATGGCAACCCACTCATCTCAGAAAATAAATTATAGTGTAGAGAAAAGTTCACACACTTATATGCAGAGAAAAGTTTATTTCATGTAGAGAAAAGTTCACGCACTTTTATGCAGAGAAAAGTTTATTTCATGTAGAGAAACGTTCACGCACTTTTATGCAGAGAAAAGTTTATTTCATGTAGAGAAAAGTTCACGCACTTTTATGCAGAGAAAAGTTTATTTCATGTAGAGAAAAAGTTCACGCACTTTCATGCAAGGAAAAGCGCGTATATGTTGGAGAACTTACCTTTGGTCCATGGTAGTTAGTCCTTGGTATTTGAACCTATGAGGAAAAGCGCGTATATGTTGGAGAACTTACCTTTGGTCCATGGTAGTTAGTCCTTGGTATTTGAACCTATGAGGAAAAGCGTGTATATGTTGGAGAACTTACCTTTGGTCCATGGTAGTTAGTCCTTGGTATTTGAACCTATGGTTTTGGACCATGGTACCTCGTCAAAAGTGTTGATCTCATGCAATTTCATGGTTGGTTCATGGTATTTGTCCGACAATTTTTAATCCTATGGTTTTGGCCCGTGGTATTGCATCCAAAAGTGTTGATCTCACGTACTTTCATCGTTGGTTCATGGTATTAGTCCAACAGTTTTTTGATCCTATGGTTTTGGCCCGTGGTATTGTGAAAGGCCTAAGACTATAAAAGAGGAAGGAGATCATTTGGCAAAGCATCTTCTGAATTATCGAATATCTAATAAAGTGCTAGATCTGGAATATTGTGATTGGGTTTTGGTGCAAATCTGGATCTGAATGAAGAAGGAACCTGAGCGTAAGGAGAAGGATAAGTTCTATTGATGGGTCAAAATCTTAAGGCTGGAATAGTGGTATCTCTATATGATTTTGATCTGTGATATGTGGCATATGCTTGATCTATAAATCTAATAATCTGGGTCTGAATTATTGATGCATGTTTTATTTTACACATGTTATGATCTGGGTATGTCTAATGTAACAACTGCAAAGTTATAACGAAATATTTGCAGATCTGTATGCAGGTTGGCTTTGGTGAAATCAGAGATTGATGATGCAAGTGTAGTTGATGGGTTTTTTTGATGTTCTTGGATCCAGTTTGAAAATTTATGAAAAGTGGTCCTTGAAAGAAAAGTAGGGGGTTGTAGCTCCCTTCCAGGAGAGACTAGAAAACGAGAGAGAGTTGTAGCTCTCTGCAGGTTGCAGCCTGCGTACTGGTAAAGGACTGCACCAGTACAAAACCATTGTAAAAGGAGTTTCTAATGTGAAAGAAGATAGAGACATATTGCAGCAGGTGGTTTTCACCCACATTGGGTTTCCACCTTACATCTTGTGTTCTTTGGTGTGACTATCTGTTTTCTTTGTTCATGCTCATTATTTTATGGTACTGACATGCAAAAATAATTTAAAGAATAAATAAGGAAGATTTATTAAAAGAACTTGATAATACTGATTCACCCCCCCTCTCAGTATTATTTCCAACAATTGGTATCAGAGCAGGTCCTTCAGAGAAGCTTGATCGCTTGAAGGAAGATCATTCATCATGAGCAACTACGAGAGGGAAGCATCAATCAGGCCACCAATTTTTGATGGGACAAACTTCAATTATTGGAAGGTAAGAGTTATAGCATATCTTCAATCTCTTGGTACAGAAGTTTGGGATATCATAGATACAGGCTACACTTTTCCTTCAGCTACTCCTACAGATACGGCCGAAAAGAAGAAATATGAAACAAATGCTAAAGCAGTCAATACTCTGCTGGGATGCTTATCTCAAACAGAATTCGTGAAGGTTATGCAATATAAATCCGCAAAAGAAATATGGGACAAGATTGTCTTGAGCTACGAAGAAGATGAAGGCCATCCTCAAAGACAGAATGATGAAGAAGAAGAACCTCAAGAAGAACCAGAGGAGCAGATAAGGATAGAAGAGAAGACTCCATCCAGATATGTTCAGAAGAATCATCCAGAATCTCAGATTTTGGGACAAAAAGAAGCAGGTGTACAAACAAGAAGAACAATTGCAGAAGCTTCAAGCTATTTGGCATTACTCTCGTCCACTGAACCACAAAATGTGAAAGAGGCATGCAAAGATGAATGTTGGGTCAAAGCAATGGATGAAGAACTTGAGCAGATCGAAAAGAACAACACTTGGGAGCTGGTTCCTAGACCAAAGGATAAGAACGTTATAGGGACAAAATGGGTCTTCAAAAATAAATTGAATGAAAATGGAGAAGTAATTAGAAACAAGGCTAGACTTTTTTGTAAAGGGTATGCGCAGCAAGAAGGAATAGATTTTGAAGAAACCTTTGCTCCTGTTGCAAGACTTGAGGCCATCCGAATGTTCCTTGCTCTCTCAAGCTTTCAAAACTTCAAAGTATTTCAAATGGACATGAAATCAGCCTTTCTGAATGGAGACTTGGAAGAAGAAGTATACATTGAGCAGCCAGATGGTTTCATTCTTGGAAATGATCCAAATCTTGTATGCAGATTGAAAAAGGCTCTCTATGGTCTCAAACAAGCTCCAAGGGCTTGGTACTATCGTTTGGACAAATATCTTCATCAACAAGGTTTTTCAAAAGGATCAACAGACAGCAATCTTTATATAAAAGTTGAAAATGAAAAATTGCTAATACTTGTTGTGTATGTAGATGACATTATCTTTGGCAACAATGAAGAAGCTATGAGTCAAAGCTTTGCCTTGGTGATGCAGAAAGAATTCGAAATGTCCTTGCTGGGAGAATTGACATATTTTCTTGGTTTGCAAATCCAACAAAAGGAAGGAGGGATCTTTTTGTCTCAAACCAAGTATCTCAAGCAGATTTTGAAGAAATATGGCATGGAAGATGCAAAACCAGTATGTACACCCATGGTCACAGGATGTAGCCTCAGTGCAAATGATGAATCAGCAGCAGTGCATCAACCAACCTACAGATCTATGATTGGAAGTCTACTTTATTTGACAGGTACCCGACCAGACATCATGCATGCAGTGGGAATAGTTGGAAGATTTCAAGAAAATCCGAAGGAAACTCATCTTCAGACAGTGAAGAGAATCTTTAAATATCTTCAAGGGACTCAAAATTATGGCTTATGGTATCCTAGAGATACAGATCTCACACTTCATGCTTATACAGATGCAGATTGGGCAGGAAGCGTGGATGACAGGAAGAGCATAAGTGGTGGTGCGTTCTTTATGGGCTCCAGATTGGCATCTTGGTTCAGCAAGAAACAGAGTTCGATTACCTTGTCTACAGCTGAAGCAGAATATGTTGCTGCTGCATCTTGCTGCACTCAACTCCTTTGGATGATGCAAACCTTGCAGGACTTTCAAATCACTTGTACACCACCTATCTCCATCTTATGTGATAACACAAATGCAATCAGCATTTCAAAGAACCCAGTCATGCATTCAAAGACCAAGCACATACCGATCAAGTATCATTTTCTCCGGGAACAAGTACTTGAACAAAAGGTCAAGTTGGAGTATGTTCCTTCTAAGGAACAAGTTGCTGATATACTCACCAAACCATTGCCCAGGGAGACCTTTGAATACCTCAGGCAAAAGCTGGGGGTTGTTGATGCATCATCTTGTTGAATCTCTTCTGGTTGTTGGTTGTACACAAGGTTCATCTGAAGTATATGCGTACATGTGTTGGGTTGCAGATTGGTCAAAGATCGAATGGCACAGGTTCAAGGGGAGCATATCATGCATTGTTGGCATTATGGAGGAAGTACAGAAGGAGATCATGGATGCTGGTCTGAATATTGCTGCAATACGTCTCTATCTCTTTCATGGTCATGGATTATGGTTCTTCTTTGCAGATCTAGTTTATAGTCAGGGGGAGCATAACCCTTTGCCCTTGATGTCAAAGGGGGAGAGTGATTGGTTGTTGTTTCCATCAAGTCCAAAGGGGGAGATTGTTGGCATTATGATACATATGTTGTACTTGATGGCAACCCACTCATCTCATAAAATAAATTATAGTGTAGAGAAAATTTCACGCACTTATATGCAGAGAAAAGTTTATTTCATGTAGAGAAAAGTTCACTCACTTTTATGCAGAGAAAAGTTTATTTCATGTAGAGAAAAGTTCACGCACTTTTATGCAGAGAAAAGTTTATTTCATGTAGAGAAAAATTTCACGCACTTTCATGCAAGGAAAAGCGCGTATATGTTGGAGAACTTACCTTTGGTCCATGGTAGTTAGTCCTTGGTATTTGAACCTATGAGGAAAAGCACGTATATGTTGGACAACTTACCTTTGGTCCATGGTAGTTAGTCCTTGGTATTTGAACCTATGAGGAAAAGCGCGTATATGTTGGAGAACTTACCTTTGGTCCATGGTAGTTAGTCCTTGGTATTTGAACCTATGAGGAAAAGCGTGTATATGTTGGAGAACTTACCTTTGGTCCAAGGTAGTTAGTCCTTGGTATTTGAACCTATGGTTTTGGACCATGGTACCTCGTCAAAAGTGTTGATCTCACGCAATTTCATGGTTGGTTCATGGTATTTGTTCGACAGTTTTTGATCCTATGGTTTTGGCCCGTGGTATTGCATCTAAAAGTGTTGATCTCACGTACTTTCATGGTTGGTTCATGGTATTAGTCCAACAGTTTTTTGATCCTATGGTTTTGGCCCGTGGTATTGTGAAAGGCCTAAGACTATAAAAGAGGAAGGAGATCATTTGGCAAAGCATCTTCTGAATTATCGAATATCTGATAAAGTGCTAGATCTGGAATATTGTGATTGGGTTTTGGTGCAGATCTGGATCTGAATGAAGAAGGAACCTGAGCGTAAGGAGAAGGATAAGTTCTATTGATGGGTCAAAATCTTAAGGCTGGAATAGTGGTATCTCTATATGATTTTGATCTGTGATATGTGGCATATGCTTGATCTATAAATCTAATAATCTGGGTCTGAATTATTGATGCATGTTTTATTTTACACATGTTATGATCTGGGTATGTCTGATGTAACAACTGCAAAGTTATAACGAAATATTTGCAGATCTGTATGTGGGTTGGCTTTGGTGAAATCAGAGATTGATGATGCAAGTGTAGTTGATGGGTTTTTTTGATGTTCTTGGATCCAGTTTGAAAATTTATGAAAAGTGGTCCTTGAAAGAAAAGAAGTAGGGGGTTGTAGCTCCCTTCCAGGAGAGACTGGAAAACGAGAGAGAGTTGTAGCTCTCTGCAGGTTGCAGCCTGCGTACTGGTAAAGGACTGCACCAGTACAAAACCATTGTAAAAGGAGTTTCTAATGTGAAAGAAGATAGAGACATATTGCAGCAGGTGGTTTTCACCCACATTGGGTTTCCACCTTACATCTTGTGTTCTTTGGTGTGACTATCTGTTTTCTTTGTTCATGCTCATTATTTTATGGTACTGACATGCAAAAATAATTTAAAGAATAAATAAGGAAGATTTATTAAAAGAACTTGATAATACTGATTCACCCCCCCTCTCAGTATTATTTCCAATATTGAGCTCTATAGAGAGGCCTCTTACAACAACAGTGGCATGGAATCTGGTAAATGGAATGAGGGAGAGAGAAAACTCTCGGGCCACTTCATCATCATACCCTCTTAATTTTTCAAAATACCCCATCCAATTATGCCTTGTGAAGGTTTCTAACACCTGAGGGTGTTGTTGATTTCTCACAGTGTTAATGGGCTCCCTTCTATTAAACCCTCTTGTCATCTTGGTTTGTGAAGTTTGAGGAAATGAGAGAGTTGAAACAATTGTTAGATGTAGCAGTAAATAACTGAAATGACTGTGTGGACAATTCCCTTACGTGGCTGTCAAATTCACTCAAACTAGAGGATTTATTGTTCAATTCACTTGGAAAAAGGGAAGTAATTACATAGCCTACCTCTTCATAGTGTTTGTTGTGGCCAACCCCCATGTTTTCCCCTCTGAAACTCCTCTCAGCCAATCCTGTAGACTATCTTTGTGTATCCTATAGGAATCATGTGTGCAATCCTGTAGGAAGCCTTGTGCAAAAAAATGATGGAGTTTTCCTCTTCGGTAGGTGGCCTGGGTATGAGAGTGACTTTTGCAAGAGTGAGCCTCGAGGAAATGCATGCATGAGTGCATGGGGATCAACAAATATTTCTTCTTATGGCCGAGTTATGTGAGGTGGTGTGCTAGCAGCAGAGGTACGTTTTCTATTTTTGGACTGTTGGTCCCCACTACCACCTCATCATTTCCCCCTCCTCGTAATCAACTTCAAATTCATGCCTCCATAAACTTAACTGTTTTTGTCCTATTCTTATCCTTTTTTGACTTGAATGTTGCCACATGTGGGAGGACCAACTGTTTTGTCCTCATCGACTGAACGAAGGTGGCCAAGTTAACTGGCCACCTTTCTCTTATAAACCAACTTACTCATAACCTTTACATCTTTTGACTACATTATGCAAATGAGAGAGTAAGCAAGATACTTACCTGTGGTGCTAACCCTTGCTGCAGTTGTTGAAGACCAAAGATTTTTGTTGTGTGTTGATTGCATGCTATTTTTTCCTTTTTTTATTTTGCTCCCTGATGATTCTTTTGATGTGCAGGTACCTGGTGTGGAAGATGTTGGTGTTGTTGCTACTTTGGAGCTCCTTCTTCTCTTGGATCATTATGCTAGAAGCTTGCTGCAATCATGATTTGTATTATGTGGGATAGGCTGCTACAAGATTTCCTACAGGATGTCCTATAGTTGCTTCTCCCTCAGAACTCTTAATCATACACTCTACTAGGATTTTGAGGATGGTGACATAGATTGAGAGGGATACTAGGAGTGTGGAGAAATGAGACATACTCAGGTGCTACTCCCTTCTACTCTCTAGTTCATGTTTTTTTCTTTTTTTTTTCTTGAAGACTGTGACAAATATTTTTTTTTTGAAACTGATTTTTTTGATGGTGACTATAGGGGTAATGAAAGTGGACATAGGTATGGCAATGAAATGTTGATGTAGGTGTGTTAATTCTTTGACATAGCAGGGCATTTTTTTTAGGGTCACTTCCTGTAGGATTCCCGAGCCACTGTAATTACTATAGGATCATCCTGTAGGTTTTCAGGGGATCCTGTAGAAAACACAGTCCCCTTGTAAATTGAAGCAAAGGAATGAAAAAAATGGAAGAAGTGGTGGAGTGATGAATGACAATGAGTGGAAAAATAACAATGTGAGTGAAATAGGTCCCTTTTTTATACTCCTTTTTTCTCTTATTGTCCTCCTTGGTGACCTGCAAATAGAAAATTTCATGATTTTTTCTCTTTTTTTTTTCTTTTTTTTAAAAACAACTAGGCTGCCTCTGAGAGGTTTTCATCCTAGTTGTTTGCCCTGGGCGCCTCAAGAGAGGTTTTCACCCAGGGATCTTTTTATTTTCCTTTTTTTGACACCATTGGGTCACCCCAAGAGGTTTTCAACCCAATAGTGGGACTCAGGCACCTCATGGAGGTTTTCACCTGAGTCCTTATTTTTATTTTTTCTCAGTGATTTGATGAGGCAGGAGTTGAAACTTGCTCCACTACCATCACTATTTTATTGATACCATCAATGAACTCTTGATTTGACAATGGTCTTTTGTAAACTTTCAATCGGTGCCCATTAACAAGTAAAGGAATGGCCTCTTCATCTATGGTTCTAATTTGCATTGAACCATTATCATGACATCTCTCTATAACATAAGGTCCTAGCCATCTTGTCCTCAACTTTCCCTTAAAGTATTTATATCTAGAATCATATAACAAGGCCCAATCACCTTCTTGAAATTGTTTATCCTTGATGTTTTTATCATGCCATATCTTCCTCTGAAGTTGGGTTACCTCCGTGTGCAGGAGGGCCTGCATTCTGAACTCATCTAAACCATTTAACTACAACAATCTCTCTTTTTGTGCACTGTTGAGATCTAGATCTAGTTGGGCTGCCATCCTTAGTGTGTTATACTCAAATTCAATGGACAACAAGGCCTTTTTCCCATAGACCATCTCATAGGGTGTGAATCTAGTGGTGGTCTTCTAGGTGGTATTATAGGCCCAAGTGGCCTCAACTAGTCTATCTGCCCAATCTTTCTTGCTGTTGTTAACCACTTTGGTCAAGATGCCCTCCAATGCTCTGTTGGTCACCTCCACTTGCCTGTTAGCTTGTGGGTGATAGGGAGTGGAGGTCCTATGCTTGATCTTGTGCTGCCTTAGCAAGTGTTCAATCATGTTGGAGGTAAATTGGCTGCCTTGATCAGTGACCAATTCTCTATGGTACCCAAATTTGTAAAATACATTCTCACTTAAGAACTCAGCCACCTTCTCCTCTGTTGTTGCCTTAATTTCCTTAGTTTCAGCCCACTTAGTCAGATAATCAGTGCACACAATGATGTACCGCTTTTTCTTGAAAGGAGGGTCAATAGGTCCAATGAAGTCCATGCCCCACTTGTCAAATGGCTCGAAAGTCACTTGAGGCTGCAGAGGCATTTCATCCCTTGGAGTGGGCTTTCCCATCCTTTGGCACCGATCACACTAACTAGTATATATTTTCACATCCTGATGAAGAGTGGTCCAATAATATCCTGCTTGTAACACTTTGAATGTTGTCCTCTTTGCTGCAAAGTGACGTCCAGAAGGCCCATCATGACAACTCAAAAGGATGTCAAAGACTTCCTCCTCCCTGACACACCTTCTCAAGATTTTATCTGGGCCAAGTTTGAATAGGTTGCCCCCAATCCAAGTGAAGGGGGCGCTCTTCCTTATAATTTTGCTTTTCTCTTTGGAGGACAAGTTTGATGGGAACTGTGCAGATACCAAATAGTTTTCTATGTTAGCAAACCATGGAGAGAGAACTGAAATGGCGAACAAGTGCTCATCTGGTAACTAGTCATCAACCATTCCCTCTTCACCTGCAGGCAAAGTTAACCTAAACAAAAAGTCTACAACAACATTTTCCTTACAAGGCTTATCAACAATAGTTAGATCAAACTGTTGTAATAAAAACAACCATCTTATAATACGAGCATTCACATCGGGTTTATTCATTAAATATTTGATTGCAACATGGTCAGTATGGACAAATGTTTGATAGCCTGTAATATAATGCCTAAATTTGTTCAATGAATGCACAACAGCGAGGAGCTCCTTTTCGGTCACTGTGTAGTTCAGTTCGGCCTTTGATAGATTCTTACTGATAAAGTAAATGGCATAAGGAAATTTTTCATCTATCTGACCTAGGGCTTCTCCTATGGCTTTATGTGAGGCATCAGTATGAATTTGAAAAGGAAGGGCCCAATTTGGGCCTCGGAGAATTGTGGCAGTGGTTAACTTGTTCTTCAAGATGTCCAAGGCCTCTTGACAGCTTTTTGACTATATAAACTCAGATTCCCTGTCCAACAACCCAAATAAAGGAGATGCCAACTTGTTGAAGTCCTTTATGAACTTTCGATAGTATCCAGCTAATCCTAGGAAACTTTTGACATCTCTCTGATTTTGAGGAGGTGGGACCCTTTGGATAATAGCTATTTTGTTGGGGTCCATTCGCAGTCCTTGTTGAGATATTGAATGACCCAGCACAGTCCCTTCAGTCATCAAGAATTCACATTTGTCGGGACTGAGAGACAAGTTCATCTCAATGCATTTGTGCAGTACCTTACCTAAGTTGGACAAAGCCTCCTCGAAATCACCCCCATAAGGTGTGAAATCATCCATATAGATTTCTACCGCATCATGGACCAACTCAACAAAGATACTCAGGACTTCTCTCTGAAAGGTGGCAAGAGCATTGCATAGGCCAAAAGGAAGGACCCTACAGGAAAATGTGCCCCAAGGACAAGTGAAGGTGGTTTTATCCTAGTCTTCCAGGATAATCTGGATTTGGTTCTACCCGTTGAATTCATCTAGGAAAGAGAAAAAAAAATTCCCTACCAAGCCATCTAGCAATTGGTCGATGAAAGGTAGAGGGAAGTGGTCCTTCTTTGTGGCTTTGTTCAGTTCCCTGTAATCGACACAAATCCTCCACTTATCATTTTTCTTGGGAACTAACACCAGAGGGGAAACCCACTCACTGTCAGAGATAGGATAAATGAATCTTGCATCTAGTAATTTTTACAGTTCCTCTTTTACTATATCTTTAAGAGATGGATTCATCCTCCTTTGGGTTTGTTGGACTGGCTTGAAACCTTCCTTGATATAGATATGGTGAGAACACACTAAGGGGTATACTCCCTTCATTTCTTTGTAACTCCAAGTGAAGGCATCCAGATGTTCCTTTAGCATGTTGCACAACTTCCCCTCTTGGAGAACAGAAACAGATGGATTGATTTTCAAAATTTTCTTAGGGCCGAATTCTATGGTTTTGACACAGAGAGGATTGGAATTAGCGAAGTATAGATCAATTCGATGGTTGTTCTAGGTTTCCTTTACTACTTCTTCTAGGGACAATGTACTGGGAGTTGGACTTTGGAGCAGGCGTTCAATCAAATTGTCTTCATCTTGTGGTCCTCCTCCCATGGTTATTTCTAAGGTATACAATTGGGTAGTATAAACTTCATCTTCCTCCTCTTCTAGCCATAAATATAAATCATGTTCTAGAGATGGCTAAGCAGGAGGGTAGAGGACTAAATTCTTGGACATATGCCCATTCTTGATGGTCATATTCCCAGTTCTGCAGCTAATGTAAGCATCGACAGTGGCCAATCAGGGCCTCCTAAGGATGAGAGGGTAACCAGTGAGCTTAGCCTTAGGCTGGAGAACTAGGAAATCTACAGGGTACTCCCAAGAGTCAATGGAGACCATCACATCCTCCACAATCCCCTCAGGGGTCACTGTGGAGTAGTCTGCAAGTTGCAGGACCGTTGTGGTCTTTCTCAATGAACCTTGGAGGTTGAGCTTGAGCATGGTGTCCTTGGTCATCACATTAATGGTAGACCCAAGATCGATCAAAGTGTGTGGGACAATGGTTCCATTGATGTGCACATCTACTACAGGGCTTCCAGGGTCCAAATACTTTGGACAGATTACCTACACCAACATTAAGTCAGATAGCTATCCAATGACATTAATGGTAGGGGCATCTCTTAGTCGCCTCCCTAGATTCTTGAAGCACTTCTCCTTAATCAACTTATTGTAAAAAGGCACATCTTTTATTGCTTAGAGAAGTGGAATCTTTACACATAGATTATTCAATTCTCCCAGAAGTTCAATTTCTTTTGAGGTAAGCTAGAGTAGTTGGGTTAATCTCTCAGGAAAGGGTGGATTTACTTTAAGAATGCTTTCCTCTCTTTCTTCTTCAACCTCCCTAGGTGGAGGCGGAGGTTAGTTATCCAGGAGAAATCTCCCAGATCCCAGGTTAATTTCCTGGATTTCCACAGCATAATTTGGATATGATGTCTCTCCACTACATACTTGTTGAGCCTGTCTATTGTTTGGGTTCGGATTTGTTTGGGCATACATATGGGGTTGCTTTGGTGGAGCAGAGTGTAACCGCTGTGGTTGGGCAGGTGGTGGAGGCAATAACGATGGAGCATTGTTGTATTGGGTCCTCCACCCCTAGGGCGGTGCATTCCATTGAGGTTGTGGTGGAGCATATGGTTGAAATGACTGGCTGGCTGGCTGGGAGTGATACTGAGATGCAAAGGACCAAGGAGGAGGTGTAGACCAAGGAGGATGAGCAGGGGATCCCCAAGAAGGTATGGAAGTGGTCTGGTTGGGGTTGTAGTATGCATGGCATGACCCTTGCATGCCCTGCTGGTATGGCTTATGCCCATGAGGTCTCATTTGGTTTATGTAGCGGTGCTGCTCAGTGACCCCTTCAGCTCCTTGATATATACTTTTGAGTCTAGGCAAAGAAGGGCACTTGTCTGTGGAGTGGTTTTCTTCACAAACTGAGTAGATTTCAATAGAATTTAATGGACATTCATTCCTAGGGTGCCTCTTGGTGCACCTAGGACAAAAAATGGCCAAGGCTCTCTCTTCTTCCTCTTGCTTTCTCTTAATGTGCATAGTGTCCATTTGTAAGGCAAGGGTTTGTAACATCTCACTCTTGAAATATTCCAACATGTTTCCAATTTCACCCTTGATGGATGAGTTGGAAGAGGATGTACTGACCATAGGTTGACTACCCCTACCCTTTTTCCTGGCTGCCCTAGAATGGTTTCTAAAGATAGTCTTGATGTCCTCATAGGGTAACTGGTAGATATCTCCTCCTGCTAACAAGTGTAGGGTATCCAGAAGATCTTCCCTTACTCCCCTAAGTAGGACCAACTTTAGTGACTCAAGGTCAAGTGTGCACCTGGCCCTTTTGTAACTAAGATGGAATCTTTCTTCATAATCCTCTGGGGATTCATCATTGCCTAACGTCATCCTAAAAAATTCTTTTTTAGCATCCTTAGACCTATAGTAGTCTTGATAATTATTGTTGAAGGCTTGCTGCATTTGAGCCCAAGTTGCGATGCTATCCCCAGGTAAACCCATGAACCAACACAGAGTTGCATCCTTGAGGATAGATGGAAATAGTTTCAACTTATGCTCATCATCTATATAGTCATAGGTTCGGCATATAATAGTAAACTCAAATAGGAAAGTGTCGGGGTCTTCTGTGGTCAAGCCATGGAAATGAGGAAGGGTAGAGGGGCTTATATTTTTCATCTTAGTGTCCCCGTTCATTTCCCTGATGGGGAAGGTACCCTCAACTCTCTCTATATTCCCTCTGTCATTTCTGTTTTCAGCCATTGGCTCGGTAGGAATGGGTCCTTCTTCTTCCCCTGTAGATTCTTCAAATATGTCTGGTTGCTCACCTAAGGGTTCCTCCAGTTCACAGCCACCGAAGAAGAGGGAAGGTTGGCTGTTGGATGTAGTGGGGGTATTTGGAAAAAAATTCCCTAAGTTATCCCTATTCCTACAAGGCATGAAAGGAAATGTTTTTGGTTTGGTTTTGTGATTTTTTCAAATTTTGAAAGTGTTTTGCAAAACTGAATTTGCAGATGGAATGAAAACTACTAACTAAATGAAAAACTAATTGTTGAATTGAAATCTAACTTGCAGAATTAAAATTGTAGACTGAATGAGAACTACTAACTGAATGAAAAGATTAACTAATTGTTTGAAATCTAACTTGCAGAATGGAAAGGAAAGCAAAGAATGCAGAATGAAAATCACACTAAATTACTTTTGCAGAAATGAAACTAATGGTAGAATAGTAGAAACAAGAAGTAGAAGAAATAAAGCAGTAATCACATATTACTTAGACACATCCCTGGAAACGGCGCCAAAAAGTGATGAACACCAGTATTGTAGAAAGAATGTTGCAACTCCTTGGCTACCAACTGTACTTTATCAACCTGGAGTTCTTACAAACTTGGAGGTGACAGTGTTGTATACACAAGTAAAAGTGATGGTTCTGCCTTTTGTCACTTGTTCAGTTGGCGAGAGACCACTAGGGGTTTTCAAGATAGAATTCTATGGATTCAGAAGAGGCTTGGTTTCTTGATCAAAGAAAGGGAAATCTAATCTAAGAGAGAGCTGATCTATTGCAATAATGAAAAATATCGAAATTCAATGCTAAATCACACAATTTCCTAATTAACTGCTAAGAACATATGCTTTGCAATAATGCTAAATTAACATGAACCAAATGCTATTGTCTAAGTATGGGAGTTAAAATCATCAAACATCACTATTGTGCAAGTAAAGGGACTAAAATAACTATGTTTTGTCTTTTTGTTCTTTTCATGCAAAATCAAATATGCAAACTAATCTCTTGTGGTGATGTAGCAGGTGGTTTAAGGATGTTTGAGGATGGCTAGAAGGTTTAGGAGATGGTTGGATGGTGTGGGAGACCCTTGGGTGACCTTTGGGGGCTTCCTAAAGGTTTTCCCTCAATTCAGCCTCAAAACAGGCCACGATAAGAAAACCTACAGGATGTACTAGAAACTTACAGGATTCCCTGTATTTCTACAGGATGCAACTGTGAGAAAAACGATGGGTGTTGGAGGTGATGGAAAGCTTAGGGAAGGTGGTTGATGGGTGGAAGGAGTGAGAAGAGACCTAGTATCACTCAGAAGTCAACAACAAGGTTAGGAGATGTTTGGATTCACTCAATGTGCTTGGAAGAATTTCTATGTAAAATGATGAAATTAGTGAAGGTAATGGTGAAAGCAAGGAATGATTATGGTGGATGAAGTCGAAAGTGATTGTTGGCTATGAGGTCTCTGTCTTCCCCTGAAGCACCTGCTCTACATCAAACATGTATAATTTCCAAAAAGTCATGTAAACAAGAAGCATTCTCATAAGCTAGAAAAAAAGAATTAATGAACTAATTGTCTACCTTATGCATGAGGAAAGTAGCTGAAAGGAATGGAATCAAGGATGAGATCTACTGCAAGAATGAAGATAGAAGAGATGGAAATGCAATCCTACTTTGCAAAACTGATAAAATGCTAGCTTAAATACAATAAACGCTAAAGCTTATGAAAGAAATGGAAATTTGTGTTTTTGGGGCTGCATGAGGGTCCCTTCCTAAAATCATGATCCCAAAGGGAATAAGTGAGGCAAAGACACCCATTGAAAACTTTGTGGTGCTTCTTTTATCCTTGCTAACCTACTATTGAAGTAAGGCACAAACGGAAGCAAACTAATAAACACCCAATCAGATCTACACTACTTGCAATGAAAGTACCTCTAAAGACAAATTAACAATGAAACTATGAAACTAAGCTAAACATACAGATACAAAAAAGAGGAGCCTTGGCTACTAGGGTTGGGCCCTAAACCAAGAGCTTCAGCCCTCTGATTTAACTCGGTGCTGGCTCAAAACAAAACTCATTCTTATTACCAAAACACAAAACTACATCAAAATCTTCCACAAGTCTAGAGCTTGAAAATACTTAGAGTTTTACAACAAAAATTCGAATCCTAATGAGGCTCTAGGCCTCTCTACTTATACAACTGAAGTCCCCAATGAGTTCCTTAAAATTAGGGAGCCCCAGCTCCCAAACTCGAGATAAACTAGCTCTTTGTCTCTCACTTGCTCGACTGCCTTCTAATCCTCATGACTTGGTTGCCTACACTCTGAGCTGGTGTGTTAAATGGAGGAATATTCAAATGGAGGAGAAGTAAATGAGTAGGATTTACCTCCTACAATCCCTCTCCCTTGTTCCATTCGAGTTTCAACCTCAGTCTTTGCCAAAATTCCTTGATTTTCTTCTTCAAACTTGCATTCAATGCATTTAAGTCCACTAGGCATGATATCCCACTCTAACTCATCTCATAAACAAAATATAATCAAAACATGTAATAAGTTGTGAGAAAAGTTGGTTTGACTAAGCTAGGAGGTGAATTAAGGCCCATATAATTACCCAATGATGAGGCTCATCATTAACTAGAACCAAGGCTAAGGAAATCATGGCACCCCTAGAGGGATCACAAAAGATACTTAGAACAATGCCCAATAAGAAAGTTCATCATGAGGTAGCACAAAAAGCCATGGCATTAGGCATTCAACAACCCATGGATTCATTTTCAGGGAAAGGGAAAGAAATGAAAGAATATCTGACCTAAGAAGGGAGAGTCAAGGAATCTACCACCCCTTCCCAAGGTAAATAATGATTATGATCTCCTGGATTGTAGAGGACTTGGAACTGCTCCAAAAATAAGTGCAATAAGAGATCTAGTTAGATCAGAAAATCCCACAGTCCTATTCATTCAGGAGACCAAATCAAGTGAAGAAGAAATGACCTCTACAATCAATAAAATTGGTAAATATATTAAAGGAATAATGATCAATGTTAGAGGTGCATCAAGAGGTATATGTACGATATGGAATCATACAATCATAGCTATACAAAATACACACTGGGAGAAGCATTGGGTAAACACTGATTTCAAGAATGAAGAAAATGGAAAAACTTTCACAATTTACAATATCTATGGCCTGGCCCACTACAAAGACAAGGAGAAATGCTAGAACTCCTTGGCACTTAAGTTAGATTCAAAAGGCATCCATTATACCATACTTGTAGAGGATCTCAATCTGGTCCTAAATCAGAAAGAAAAAAGTAGCGGTCTCCATGTTCATGATCCATGCAAAGACAAACTAGAAAACATTATGGTTGATCACAGTTTCATAGACATCAAGCCAAGAAATGGAAAATTCACCTAGAGAAATAGGCGCCTTGGTCCTAGCAACATCAAAGAAAAATTGAAGAGGTTCATTGTCCACACAGATCTCATAGCTAGCTCTACCTCAACGTCCTAATTTTTTTTTATCTACAACAATATCATATCACAAGCCTATATGTTGGGCAGCAGATCCCCCCATAGCATGTTTTTGGGGCTTAAAGCATGAGTTTTGGTCAATGTAATGTAAATACCCCACGAAATGCGGGCGCGAAGTGCAAGAGTCTAGGGTTGTCTGCCCTAAAATAAAGTAATTTAATGTATAGTATGTCAGCCTACCCATGGTCCATGGACCATGGGTTTGTATAAATAGAGTGAGGCTCTAAGTGTAAAGTTAGTTCGAAGTTTTTGGAAAGAAACAGATAGATGCGAAGGCATGGTTAGAAGATAGAAGTGGATCTGAAGTGTATTGGGTCGTAGTGGTAGGTAGAGGCTCTGCAGTTGAGTGCGCAGAGGCCTAGTAGAGTCCGCAGTTGAGTGCACAGACCCCTGCAGCTGAGTGCGTAGGGCGGAGTCGGGTTTGTAACTGAACTTGAGTATTAATAAAGATAAGATTGATTCAGAATATTGTGCGTCTGTTTGTAGATCTGTATTTCTATGTTCTGGTTATCTTTATGCATTTATATTGTTTTCAAGCACACACGCTTATCTGAAAGTTGAATAAGTAATAAGAATATTGGGCCCGCACAAACTAAGTTAAGCACTAATATAATAGCACAGTAAGGATCGGATCGGAATAATATTGTATTCCCAAAGGTGCGCACAGGTTGTGAAGAATAGAAAGCTGCGCGGAGCAGCACAGCGCACAGATTAGGATCGCAAACCTCCAGAACCTTCATCAAGACATCCCTAGGGTGTGGAAACCTGGTTCCAGCACCCTCCCATACTACTTCGGGTGAGACCTCAGTCCGCGCTTCACGAACTGTTGTTGAAAGGGCCAGTAATACCAAGATTTTCTTGGCTAAACTCACTACTGAACCTAGGTTATGCCCCACATAGCCAACACTATACGTATAACCTTTGAAGAAAAATGAAACTTTGGTCCTCTTCATTTCCGTTACAATCCTCTTTGGTCCAAGAATAAGGATGTACAATTGTTGGTTGAACAAGCCTAGAACACAGAAATAGATGGCTCTCCAAGCTTTGTATGGGAGTCAAAACTTAAGCATGTCAAGTTTCTTCTCAAGATCTTGGAAAAGAATAAGTACGGGGAACAGACCCAAGAAAAAAGTGCCATCAAAACGAAACTAGTAGTGAAATCAAGATTGGAGAATGAAACAAAGACAAAAGAATTCCAAGCTCAAGAAAAGGAGCTCTACTAGAAATATACCAAATAAATATAAAAGAGGAGGAGGATTGGTGAATTAAATCAAGAAGTCTCTAGCTCTAGGAATGAGACAAAAAACACAACCTTTTTTTTATAACCGAACAAAGGCTCGAAGAAATAAAAATAATGTTCATTCTATCTACAAAGAAGGGAATATTCTAGTCGAAGGGGTGGAGGAGGTCAAATAGGAATCATATTAGCATTTAAAAGGCTCCTAACAGTTGATCATGAGCCAACGTATTTTGAGAAAATATTGAGCTCAATTCCAAAAATAGTCTGCAGAGCAAAATGCAATCTTACTCAATCCAGGCACTGAGGACTAAATGAAAAAAGTAATAGGGGACCTACATCCTGACAAAGAAACATGGCCTGATGGATTCTCCATATCCTTTTACAGATAATTTTGGGTGGTCATCAAGAATGACCTCCTAAAAATGATCCAATACTCCCAAAAGAATCTTGAAATTGGAAGTGGCACCAATTCAACCTTTCTAGCCTTAATCCCCAAAGAAACCAAACCTTCCTCTTTCAATCGCTTCCAACCAATTTCTTTATGCAACTCCTCTTACAAAATTCTGACCAAAATTCTTCCAAACTGCCTCAAAACCTTTCTACCATGCTTGATATCCGAAAACCAAGGTGGGTTCATCCAACATAGACAGATTGTGGACAACATTCTCCTTGTCTAAGAAGAAATACATTCCATCCTCTCTAGAGAAGAACCAGGCTTCATCCTCAAACTAGATATGGAAAACGCCTTCAATAGGGTAAGACAGTCCTTTCTCTTTGATGTCTTGAAAATATTTGGTTTTTGTAATGAATTCATTGGTTTGATCAAAGCATGTATGAGTAAGCCATGGGTAGTAGTATTAGAAAATAGAAGGTCTGTCTAGTTCTCCAAAAGAAATAATGGTAATGCAAGGATGCCCTCTCTCGCCCTTCCTATATGTCCTAATGGAAAATGCTCTTAGCAGAAAGCTGGAGAAAGAAAGACAAAGAGGAATGATTGAAGGTATTCAATTCATCAAGGAAACAAAAGGTCTAAACCACTCACAATTTGCAGATGATACTCTCATGATTGGAGGGGCCTCACCAACAATGGCGTGAAGAATCAAAACAATTTTGGATCTCTTCCTCAAAGCATCAGGAGGACTCCTCAATAAAATCAAAAGCAACATATTTGGATGGAATACTCCCCCTATAATGCTGAGAAAAAAACCATCAAATATTTGAAATTACTTACAAATTAGAGTGGACTCACTTCAAGTACTTGGGAATGCCAATATTTAAGCAAGCTATGAAATCGGAGGTCTGGATAGAGATATTGGATAAAATGAGAAAGAAAATGAAAAATGAGGGACACAATGGCTAAATCTAGTAGGTCACACCATCTTAATTAAATCAACCTTAACAACTCTCCCCCTCTATCAATACACGATCCTTCAAGCACCAACTGGAATACTAAAACAAATTGAAATTCTCATTAGAAAATTGTTGTGGTAGGGGGTGGGGTGGGGCAGGGGGCAAAAAAAAATTTTAAAAATCACCTCCTCAATTGGAATAAGGTTATGGCCCCCTACGAAAGAGGAGAAATTGGAATAAGACAACCTGTACTTATTAATACAAACCCGAGAGTAAAAATCCTTTGGAGATTCATTGCAGAGGGATCAACTTGGTGGAAATAAGTGATGGAAGGTAAATATCTCTCCACAACCTACCAACATATTCTTAATTCTCCTATTCCCCCCCGCAACTGCTCATCAATTTAGAAACCCTATAAAAATTCCCTTCTCCTTATAAAATCTCATACTATTGTATCCTTGGGAATGGAACTGATATAGACTTTTGCAAAGAAAGTATTCTTGGTAAGCCTATCTTTTCCACCCTTCTTGCCCTTCAACGTCTTAGGATTTGGTGTGCTGCCAGAAGTATCTCTCACTTGGTGCAAATTTCTTTTTTGGAGCAAGATGGAGCCATTTGGAAGGCCTAAACACCCCCAAACCCCACCCCACCCGCCCCGCCTCCCTCTTCCAACTAGATTATCACATCTTTGGAGATTACTCATAGAAAACCTAAAGGGTGTTGCCCCAACCTCAACCACTCAAAAGGACAGGTTAAAGTGGAATTTATCAAGGAAATACTACACTGTCAAAAGTTGATAAAGGGTGTTATAGGAGGAGCACATCTAACAAACATCCTGGCCATACTAGAAAACAATGTGGAGATCTGAAAGCTTTCCTAAGATCAAACTCTTCATTTGGACTCTCCTCAGGGAGGAAATATTGACCACTAAAATTTTAAGGAAGCGCAACATTTAAGGCCCCTCAAGATGCCCCCCTTTGCATGAACTCTTCAGAATTGTTGCAACACTTATTCCTCTTGCGACCTTTCTCTCAACCCTATTGGAAATATTTACTCCATACCCTTCCAGTCCATTTAAACTTTAGTCTTCCTCTACCTGAATTCTTCACCCAATGGAACATTAATTATCCCTACTTTTTCAAAAAGAAAACTATTATTAGATGTTTCTGGAATACCCTTCCAGCAACCCTTTGCTGGAAAATTTGGCTAGCAAGGAATATGAGTATATTTGAGTCAAGGAAGCCAAAACAAGGGAGGATCATGGCCAAAGCCCGGGGCCTAACAATTGAAGCTATATTACCAAAAGGGAACAATAAATTGGACCAAAAAATCCTTCACAAAACAAAGCTATAATGGTTCAACTTTAAGCTACCAAAAATCAGCCACGACATTCTCAATCAACCAAAGGAATCTTCTACTCTGCCAAAGTGGAAAATTTGGCTGAAAAAATAGGACTTCTAGAACTAGACTCAAAGCGTAAATCATATCATGTATCTTCTTCGATTGAGCATCCAAAAATAAACAAGGAAAGGCTAGCGCAGATGGGATCATCACCAATATTGAAGGAGGAGAACAAATTTCCTTTAAGTGGGGCCTTGGGAAAGAAACAAATGTGTGGAGGCTTACGCCCTTCTTCTACGTGTGATAATCCTCCAAGAACAACAGGAAACCCGCCCCATAATTTTGGGTGATTAAGCTTTGGTTATAAGTCAATTAATTAAAGGATCCAATCCTAATAATGCAAAGCTTGAGACAATATTAATTTGTATCTGTTACCACCTAGGTCAACTGGATGGGGTCTCCTTTTATCACATTTTAAGAGGGAATAAGAAAGCAACAGATATACATACAAATAGAGCATGCAAGAAACTTCAAGGTGAAGCTCGAATCAACGCTAAAACAAGATTCATTCTTATCCCGTGATCATGAGATTCGAGATTAGCATCATGTTGGAACTTGTTCTATCTTTACCAAGTCCCAACCTTGTCACACCTATATCTAGAATTCGTAGGCTTCATCCTCAGGAAATGATGTTTAGAAGTCCAAAATCTCTCCTCCCAAAATATTCAAAAGGGCAATATTCTCAAATCAAATCCCCAAGGAAATCCTCCTCCCTGATTCACATCATCTTGAATTTTGATCACAATCTCTTGAGCCTCATGCACTTCACACGCAAGTAGATCAAGCTGAGCTACATATCCCCCCTTCCTTGGTCACCTTCACACATTCGCTCTGCACCCCTTGATTTCTCTTCGCTCCTTAGCTCCCCCCTACTCATTTTCCCATTGAAATGGATCCCTTTGGATCCTCAAACTCCTCTTGCAAATGTTGTGAATGCCTCTATGCAGAGTTGGCTCAAACCAAAGACCTCTAGCAACAATGGAACCCCAAATGTGAAGAAGCCTTTAGCTATGAAATTAGGAGCTTGCAGGTAGAAGCAACCTCACTTAGGGAGGCGATCAATAGGTGCAATCAACGATGCAGACACCTTATGAAGGCAATCTCTGTGCTGCAAGACATTGTCTCCACACATCATCGTTGAATTGCTTCCTTGGAACATAGAGTTTCTTCGCTGGAATGGAAGACCACAAATGCAAGTGAATCAAACAATGAAGTTTAGTACCATGTTGCAAGAGAAGATAAGTCCATTAACCAAGCCGAATGAGGATGAACAAACAAAAAACACAAAAATTCACAACGAGTTCCGCTAATCATAAAATGCAAATATGTGTTTTTATTGTCTTAGTATGTAGATGGCTACACAAGTAGCAAAGTAAAATCATATTATGGTCTAAAAATAAATAATAATAATAGTGAAGTGACAACTCTATCTTAGAATCCATTTCCCTCTTTTACACTAATATAATCAAACTTCCAAACCTAACTTTTTTTAGAATTAATAAAACATAACCGTTATTATTAAAAATAATAATAATAATTAAATTGGAAAAAAAAATATTATTAATAAAATAATAAAAACCACCGGAATATTATGTCATTGTCACCTTTCGTATACCGCAATAATGACTAGAACCCTTCGGACATAAATCGTTGTCCCAAAGCTGGTTTAAAACCACAGTTGTCATCACTCTATGAGAGTTTTCAAGTCTCTGTCATGTGTCCTTGTGCTGGACTTACAAATTCTGATGTACCCGCCTTTCTTCAGTTGGCTGATCTCATCACTGGGTTCGGCACAAATTGCCATGGACCACATCTATTAAATCAAATAAAAAAATCACAAGGCGTTTGAGTGGAGTTCTCTTTTTCTTGATTGAATTATTGGTGCCCAACTTGTCAGCGCTCTAAACAGTAAACAACATGTTTTATTGCAGGTTTGGATAAAATACGATCATATGTGTTCCCTGCTTAACTTCGATTGGGTTTACGATTTTATAAAGTTATTGGTCGACCTTGTAAATACCCTTGAAACATAGGTGAAGCCATAGAGTTCACCATTCCAATTTCTAATTGAAATTGTGGTTGGAAATGAGATCGTTTTGACCCACTTTACGTTAATCTCTAAACAACCACTCCGTATCTGAAAACAGATTTACACAGTTCCATGGACAGGGCAGCCTAGGCTAGGTAAGTGGAAAAATATATAGAGAGAAAGAGAGATTAGCCAATGCCCTCCTGTCTAACCATGGGAAAACATTCATTAAAGGAATGTGAGCTCTGCAACAAATTGCAAGCCAAAATGGTTTGTGAGTCGGACAAGGCCAATCTCTGTTGGGTTTGTGATGTGAAGGTCCACTCTGCAAATTTTATTGTGGCTCGCCATGTTAGGAAGCTTCTCTGCCATGTCTGCCAATCCCCAACCGAATGGCAAGCCTCAGGAGTGCGTCCATCCCCAACTCTTTCTCTCTGTAACAAGTGCTTCTCCGCCAAACACTCAGCTAGAAAGCATCAGTTTGATGAGAATGATCACCATGTGGTTACTTTCACACCCTCTTCTGCTTCATCACGCTGTGGAGAAAACGATGATGATGCCCGTGGAGAGCATCAGCTGTATGGGAATGGCGACTCATCTAGAAAGCATCAGCGCGATGGGAATGACAACCAAGTGGTTCCTTTCACACCCTCTTTGGAAGCAGCTGCCTCTGCTTCATCAAGCACTGGAGGAAACGCTGGTGATGCCGATGCACAACATATGGGAGCTTGAAAGGGCAGCTACAAGTGAGAATTGCAGTGAACAGCATTGACACTTCTTTGAATTGGACAAAAGGAAATCAGTTGGTTAGTTGCAGGCAATAGTAAGTAATGTTTTTTTATGTGATGCGGCTCACATTGCAAGCGATAAGACTTCAGATTGTGATGATCGAAAATTCAGTGTGGATCTTTGAAGCCATCATGACCAAGTATGTCCTTATAAGCATGGAGTTACATTGGATTACAACAGGGTTTTTGTCTTTTCCTAAGAATTCAGAGAGGGATCACTAGTGAATTCATTTTTCCAAAAATTCAGAGAAGGATCACTAGTGAAGAGTTGGAGTGGTCTGCTGGATCCATGGGAATAGTTTCTTGCTAATATGCTTTTTTGTTATGCAATTCTGGTCAGCACATCACAGAGGTTTTAGTATATTTCGAAATATAATACATATTTTGAACAATATTTCACTCTATTGATAACAAACACTCTTTGATTAGGAGAAGTGTTGTTTTTTCTCTCAGTAAAAAACAAGAGAGCATGGAGTCACATTTAGATTTAGAAAGCTCATGCATAATTGTGAGAAACTACATTGAAAGTTACATATTATCTGATCTCACAATATAAATGCTGCATTAAAGTGTTTTCAATATGAAAATTAAGGAATAATAGCAATGTTTAAGAAGTGCCCAAATGTTTCAGCAGATTTATTCCCATGAAAAAGAAAACCATATTTATGTAATGTTGGTATCTGTTCTTGGCTGGACTTGAATGTGTTGATTATTCATAGGAATACTCCACAAACAATAAACCATGGAGTCCATCAGTGATGCACATTATAAATGACTGTAAATAGCAGGAGAAAAATTTCATTTGTGAACCCTTTGATTCAAAATAATTTTGGTAACACTAGCAAATTGTAGCCAACTGCATGTGTCTAAGCTTCCACAGACAATCCTTAACAAGTTTGTAGCGGATGACACCCTTATACAACTAAATCGGACTGTTAACTTCCTTTTAAAATTATGTCATCTCAGGTATGTGGTTTAGAAGATTATGAACTGGTCTGATTTGAGCTTTACAAAATTTGAAATAGGTAATAGTATAAAATCAACCCAACCTTTGCTTTTGTCTGAATATTCCATTGCCACATTTTGGTTCTGCTGTATCCTTGCTCTCTTCAGTTTTTGGGTCTTATCCAAAGAGAAGTTTTGTTTGCTCTTGAATGTGATTTAGGGGAGAGAATATAACAGCTGGAATTGAGCGTCTTAGTGCCCTTGAGAGGTATAATGCGAATAAGGCTTCGTGTGATGGAAGACAAATCTGTAAGATCTCTCAAAACCTGGATTTGAAGCAGATGCCAACTAAGCTTTTAATAACCTCTGGCCTTTCGTGCTCCATAGATACATGTTCAAGAAATGACCAACCCTACCGTCAATCTGCTGTCAAATCAAAGTCAATTTCTGTCTGTAATGAGCATCTGCCATCAGCTAGCTATAGTTGAGATGTTGTCATGACATACATTATCTAGCTAGTGATCTACAAGACTTCGGATCTGAAAATTGAGTGTTTATTTTTGGTCTACATGCTAATGTTTAGTGTCTTTTCAGACGTACCTGGTCTACAAAACCTTGTTCATAGAATTAAAGAAAATTTGATTAAAAACTTGTTGGGATTTCAATATTGCGATCTAGTGACTATAGCTTTTGGTTATCAAATTTCTTGGAGAGCTTTATAATTGTTTAAAAGAGTGTATTCATTTCTAATGGGTTCATGGTGGGAAATGGAGTATTCAAATCTATAAAAGAAGTTATTTTGTACACTGCTGGGTATTTAGTCAATTCAAATTTTGAGATTAGTCAACTAAATTTTTGGGATTTGGTTATGAACGTCTGTAGATTGTCATTTTCTCCACTGGTATTTATTAAGTAGTTGAAGATACCTCTCATAACATTATGGTTTATAATATTTTTTTCTATGTATTTGCAGAGCTTTAGATTTCTTTAGTTATTGATCTATAGTATTGTAACAAAGTCTATTTATAGACTAAGAATTTACATGGTTAAGAATCTTATTCCATGTTTTTTTAAATGTAGGTATGTTTAACTATATATTACTTTTTTAATAAATAATAATAATTTAAAATAAAGTTATAATTTAGTTTGTTATCTTGATTTTTTTTAATTTTAGCAACATAAAGTTGCCTATAATTTTTAGCAACACAAGGTTAATTTGAATTTTAATATATATAATTTTGTTAAAATTTATAATTTTATTTGATTGATAGGTATTTTGCCTATAAAATTTTAACTCATTTTAGAATATGAAAATCATCTAAATTTTGAAAAGATAAGTCAATTGAATAGAATTTTACTTTATCTTAGAGGAAAAATGAACTTGTTCACATTTTAAGTTACTCCCTTCAATAATACTTAGAATAAGATTTATTTCCTACCATGCATATATATTCACCAATATCATATATTTTTATTTACTTAATATATTTTTTTTAGGCTGTGGTTCATGGACACCCTAGTCAACGAGTGGCGCTACATCCATGGAAAAATCTGGGCTAATCAACCTCGAAGGGAATCTAGCCCCGCAGCCCACTAGCTAGGCCTAACCCCAAGGGCTTCAGGGAGAATGGAAATCTGAGCTAATCAACCCCGAAGGGAATCTAGCCCCGCGGCCCACTAGCTAGGCCTAACCCCAAGGGCTTCGGGGAGAATGGAAATCTGAGTTGATCAACGCCGGAGGGAATCTAGCCCCACGGCCCACTAGCTAGGCCTAACCCCAAGGGCTTCGAGGAGAATGGACCCTGTGACCTCCTGATGGCGAGGCACTGATTTTGACCCACTGAGCTAACCCTTGGAGCTTTTTTTTAGGCTGTGGTTCACGGACACCCTGGTCAACGAGTGGCGCTACGTCCACAGAAAAATATGGGTTGATCGACCCCGAAGGGAATCTAGCCCCACGACCCACTAGCAAGGCCTGACCCCAAGGGCTTCGAGGAGATTGGACCTCGTGACCTCCCGATGGCGAGGCACTGATTTTAACCAACTGAGCTAACCCTTGGGGCTTATTTACTTAATATGTTATTCTAATCTCTTAATGTATATTAGGACTTCTTTATGTCACCAAGCTTCCTAAATGAAAGTTTTAATCTCTAAAAGTCATTTTTCCTTACTAATAAGCACTCTCCATAATACCAAACAATGAAGAGATTTGTAATGTAAAGTCATTTTGTTTCTAATAAAAATATGATTTACAATGTCACTATGATTTTTCATAAATAATATCAACCTAGATTATATTAATTCCTTTTTTTTGTTAATATTCTAATTAACACTTTATTTGTGATAAATGAAATTTTTTATTTATGAAAAATAATTCATTTTCCAATATCATAAATTAATTATTAAATTTATTGAATTGACAATTACTTTTACATAGATATCACCAACCAAAATCATATCAATTTTAAGAAAAACACCTAACTTCAAAGAACATTTTACATCTATTACATTTTTTCTCCCAGATGTTACCCCTCCAGTGTTGAATTTCTGACCTCTTAGAAGGAAACACTTGCTCTTAACCATTAGGCCCACTTAAACTGTATACAGAAAACATTGGGTTTTAACAAATTATATAATATATTTATATTAATTCATAAAATTACTTTAATATATTGTTAATTCTATTTTTTTTAATTTATATATATATATATATATATATATATATATATCTCAGTTTCACAATCTTTGTTACAATACTGACCTTTCTAGCCTTTTACAATGTCAAAATTATAGTGAGCTCGGGAGGCTTCTCTCCAAGCTTTTTGAGTATAGGAATAAAATCTTAAATCAAAATAAATAATTTGTTTCTTTAGGTCCGATAGACCAATGTTTGGTCTCAGTGGACGTTAACCATGATCATCATCATCATCATCATATATATATATATAAACCTAGATTTATTTTAAATCTGGATATACCAATTATATAAAGATATAGTGTGAAGTTAAGATGAAACTAATATTCTTGCATTCCATAATCAATTTCCTCAAATTTTAAAATAGGTTTCATTATAATAAATACTATAATAGTCAACACAACAATATGAACTTGTAAATCACCGTAATTCTATAATTTAATTTAAATTTATAATTTTATAGCTAAACTAAATTGCAAATTTTTTTAAGATACAATTTTAATAGATTTACCACTCTTATTATTTGATTTGATTTTTTATTAATTCACCATGTTTATATTAACATTGCATCATGATTGTTCTAAAATTTTAAAATTAACTTATTTTTAAATTTAAAAAATATATAACATAGAAACCTTGTTAGAAAAATATATTTTTCAAATTTTTTAAGTGGCCCAAAAAACCATGAAAGGGATTAGTGTAGGAAGTGGGCCTTTTGGATCACTTTCGTTACACCCTTTTCAATGCCTTCCGTGTATATGAAAGAGATTAGGGCAGGAAGTGGGCCTTTTTGGATCACTTTCGTTACACCCTTTTCAATGCCTTTCCCTTACACGAAAGGTTATTCCAACGTCAGAAGTTCCAAGGAGATAAGCCGTACAAGAAGTCAAAGGTATACGTTTGTCCTTTGGTGCAGGGTTCTAATAAAATTTGGTAAAAAAATTCACTGTAGGTGTAGGTGTTTGCTGTATTTAGAAATTTCATAATGAATATTTTAATCCTGCAAAATTCGTTGTTGGTGTTTGCTCTTTTTGTAGTGGACGCTCTCATTTTTTAGCAATTGAATTTTTTTCTTTTATAATGAATACTTTAATCATATAAAATTCATGGTTGGTGTTTGCTCTATTTTAGAAATTTTATATGAACACTCTCATTATTACGTAATTAATTCTTTTTTAATAAAATTTCATTATAGGTGTTTGTTTTAATTTAGAAAAAAAGAACTAAAGTGTATAGAAGTGCTTGCTCTTAAAATTCATGGTTGGTATTTACTTTATTTTAGAAAATTTATATGGACACTCATAATTATGTAATTGGATATTTTTTTTACAAAATTTTATTATAGGTTTTTTTTTTTTTTAAAACGAAAGTGTATGAAAGTGTTGGTTTTAATTTCCAAATTTTATAGTTTATACTCGTTTTAATTATTAAAGTTAATGGAGAAATGTAACCTTGGAGTGAGTCAGTTCATTAGTTACCTGTGAAATTTAAATTAGGAATTTGTTCCTATTTTTTAGGTGGTTGTTCTAACCTCCCTATTTGCTTGTAAACTATTTATTCATGGTGATTAATGATGAATCGGTAGAATGGTTAGAGCGTTTTGCCAGAGGCAGTCTCCAAGTGAAGCTCTCACCTGAGAGCTGCTCAGTTTATTGAATATACTGTTTGTTTTCCAATTTTTAACATGGTATCAGAGCTTCAAGGTTAAGTGAGGTAAAGCCAGAGTGCTTTGGTGATTGGATGAGTGCCTGGAGCATGTTTGTGGCCCTGAGTGGTGCAAGAAGGTCTGGTGAGGAGGCGTAGCACAAGGATTTTTTTTTGTGATTTTAATCTGATCAGCACACATTTTTGCCGAGAAAATGTGCTTTCAATGGTTGACCAACGCCTTTCCTACAGAGAAATTCACTTTGTTCGGCCTTCTCTTAACATAATTTGTTGCAACGCAGGCCATCAGCGCGCATTTGGAGGTGGAAGTCGCGCTGCTTCGTTAGTTGACCAACTCTTGACCGTCGTGGCCGTGGAGAGTTGTCGATGTGTGTTGTTGTTCGAGTGAAGGTGTTGATCGCATGGAGGTGTCAGATCTGCGTGGGAGCCGGATCTGCATCAAGGTGCTCATCGCCTAGAGTCTGAGATCACATTGCAGCAGCAGGTTTGGAGATTGTAGGTGACAAACTAGTGAGAAACAACATGTTGTGTCGGTGAGATCTGCAACAACTATCTGTTTATCCGTTTGTGTGGTGCGGTGTGTGTGGACGGAGAGCAGCAACTATCTGTCTGCGTGGAGACTACTGGTGTGGAGGTTGCTGGGAGGCCGAGCGGAGGAGGTCGCGTGCGGTGTGGCGAGTGGATCTGCTAGTAAATTTTACCTCGGTTGGTAGCTCAGATCGTGGTGGTAGCTGCATACTGGTGAGGTGCGAGGTGTTGTGCCTTATTCGGTGAGTCAATAAAACGAGTGACCATATTGCTGCTTTTATGGAAATTCATTATTGTTGTGGAACTCTAGTGTTTTCTTAGCATGCGTGGGGGTCAGAGAGAAGGGTTGATTGCAGAGTGATGTGCTCAGGTGATCAAGATGTGAGTCTAGCATTTTGCCATAGTGGAGCATTTCTTTGTTGAAGGCAATAGGAAATTCGACAATTGCGCACTGAGGTGAACCCAATTAAATAGATATACAATAAGTATTGCATTGTATATTTATAATTACTGGTTAGGGCATGAGATTTGTCAATTTAGACTGGTCATTTTTTAATAGACTTAGATGTTGGAATACCCATAGAAGCTCATATTTTGACACTTTCGATTGCTTTGGTAGCCTCTTGCTCACAACCAACTGTCGATTGCTTTAGCAGCGTCGTCCCCACTGTCTCGCATCAAGAGTGACTACAAGTGGTAATTCTGCTTTGAATATTGTTAAAAAGGGATTTTTAAATATCTTTGAGAGCAAAGTGTTTGGGGTACATTCATAAAGGGGAATCTTGTTTTGTTTGCATCTAATTAAAGGAATTTTTTTTCAGAGAGCACCCATTTTTTTTTTGAAATTACTCCTTGGATCTGGATGTATATCCGTCTTTTAATTGTTGGAGGTCAATTTTTTTATTTCTTGAGGGAGACTTGTCAAGATGAATAACCAGATGGCAGAGGCATATCTGAACGAGAGCAATAAGCTCGACAGATCCAATTACTCTAATTGGAAATTTAAGTTGCAGACCTTGTTGGAGGGGAAAAACGCATGGGCGATTGCAACTAGTGGTGAGTTGAAGTTGACCCTAGTTACAGGCGGAACAACAACAACAATCCAAGACTGGGAAAAGAGGGAGAACAAAGCAAAAGTGTCGTTAAAATTATCAATGAAAAACTGTATTATTCCTCACATCCGTGAATGTAAATCAGCAAATGACATCTGGAAAACCCTCAAGGACCTGTACGAGATCAAAAACACAAATTGCCTATTGTTTTTGAAAAGCAAGATTCTCTCCATTAAAATGGAGGAGAATGAATCAGTGGTTGCGTTCATCTCTCAAATCAAGGAGCTTAGAGATAAACTGGGCGACATAGGAGAGACAGTGTCAAACACTAATCTGGTCACAATTACCATGAATGGTATGACTAATGACTATCAGATGTTTATCACGGGCTTGAATGCGAGAGAGAAAGCCCCCAATTTCGAAGAATTGACAGGAATCCTAATGCAAGAGGAAGAGAGGCAGATGACCCTGAAACCCCAGAGTTCAGATCTTGCTCTAATGGCAAAGAAGAAGCCCTTCAGAGGGAAGGCAAATGCAGGACAGAAAGGCGGAAGTACACCACAAAGAAAACCACCTCAAGGTATGTCCTCAAACATAAGTGATTCAGGACCCAAATGTTTTTATTGTGGTAGAGTTGGTCACATAGCTAAAAACTGCCAGAAGAAGAAGTTTGATGAAGGTTGCCATAGACATAAGAAGCATGCAGGACACTTTGCTAATGAAGATCAGAATCAGAATCTCAGATTGTTTGTATCTGATTCTGCGTTCTCTGTTGAGGATGATGAAGCAAAAACTTGGTTTGTGGACTCAGGAGCTTCCACTCACATGACAGGTAATAGACATTGGTTTGAGAATTTTAAAGAAACCAACAATGGTGCAAATATCTACCTTGGTGATGATAGAGGGTACCAAATCAAAGGGTATGGTAATGTTCCTATCATTTTTCCTGATGGAAATATTAGACATATTCAAAATGTAATGTATGTACCTGGAATAAAAAAGAACCTGATCTATGTTTCTATGATAATAGATCAAAACCTTAAGGTAGAGTTTTTTAAGTCTTATTGTGTTATTAAAGATCTGTTGGATCATATGAAGCCAATTGCATCAGGTATTCAAGTGGGAGGATTGTATAAACTGAATGTAAGAAGTACACCATACCAAGCCTTGACCTCATCAGTTATGACTATAGAAGACTTATGGCATCAAAGATTTGGTCATATCAACTTCAATGACCTGCTACTACTTCAGAAATGAGGTATGGTCAATGGTCTCCCTGTTTTAAAGAATGTTCATGTTGATTGTGAAGCATGTGTTCTTGGGAAGATGTATAAAGATGATTTTCCTGCAAATGTAGATAGAAAGAAGAAAGATATACTAGAGCTTGTGCACATTGATTTGTGTGGGCCAATGCAAACAAGGTCATTAGGAGGTGCCTATTATTTCCTATTATTTGTTGATGATTGCACGAGATTTACTTGGGTATATTTCCTCAGAAAGAAGAGTCATACTTTTGAATATTTTAAAGAGTTCAGAAGCATGATTGAAAAACAGACAAGAAAATTCATCAAAATTCTCTGCTTGGATCAAGGGGGAGAATACAAGAAGGGTGGTTTCATCAAATATTGCAAGGACCATGGGATAGTTCAATAGTTCACAGTACCCCACACTCCTCAACAAAACGGGGTTGCAGAGAGGAAGAACAGAACCCTTGTGGAGTGTGCTTGAAGCATGTTAAAAGGTAAGAATCTGTCTAATGGCTTTTGGGCAAAAGCAATAAATATTGCAGTATATTTGAAGAATAGGAGTCTAACAAAAAGCCTTGATTTTAAAAATCCATTCGAAGCTTTATTAGGTTTTAAGCCTGTAGTTAATCATTTAAGAGTTTTTGGCTCCAAAGCTTTTGCTCATGTTCCAAAAGAGGATAGGAAGAAACTGGATTCAAAGGCCATTAAATGCATTTTTGTTGGGTACTGCACAAAGTTTAAAGCTTATAAATTGTTTAATCCCTCTACTCATAAAGTGTTTGCAAGTAGAGATGTGGTATTCCATGAGCAGGTTGATGATGGAAACCATGAAAGAAGCAATGAAGATTGGCACATACCTTTGCTGGTGGAAGATGGAAGTGATGATAGGGACAACCATGAGCAACAACAACAACAACGACAACAGAAAAAGGAAGATGTGGATGGTGCAGATGCAGGTAGTAGGCCAAGTCCACCAAGGGATGATCAGAACATATTTGAAGCCAGTCCATCACTCAAAAGATTAGGTACAAAAATTCAGTTGCCAGCAAGATATAGGGATCATGCTCCTATAACTAGTATGTTAAATGTTGTTGAACCATCTAATTATAACGAAGCAAGTCAATAAAGTGAATGGACGACAGACATGGAAGAGGAATATGAGTTAATACTGAAAAACAAAACCTAGTATCTAGTTGAACTACCTGAAGGCAAACAACCCATAGGTTGCAAATGGTTATACAAGCCTAAATTTAAACCAGATGGTACTATAGATAAATATAAAGCTAGGCTGGTTGCAAAGGGGTGTTCGCAAAAAGAAGGCATTGACTATGAGGAAACCTTCACCCTTGTAGCTAAATTAAACACAATTAGAATGTTAATTGCTTTAGCTACCAAACATCATTGGATGATACACGAGCTAGATGTGAAATATGCATTCTTAAATGGGGAATTAAAAGAATAAGTGTATTTAATGCAACCTGAAGGGTTTGTTAAACATGGGGGAGGAACATTTAGTCTATAGATTGAAGAAACTATTGTATGGACTAAAATAGGCACTTAGGTTATGGTATGATAAAATTGATTCATTTTTCCTACAACATAGTTATAAAAGAAGCAAGAATGACCCTAATTTGTATACCATGTTTGATGAAAAGGGGCAAATTGTTTTGATTTCTTTATATGTAGATGATCTTATCATTACAGGAAATGTTGATGAACTCATTAAAGAAATAAAAAAGCAGATGTCACAGGTTTTTGAGATGAAAGACCTCAGAGAGTTACACTATTATTTGGGTCTTGAAGTTTGGAGGGATTCTAGCCAGACTTTTTTGTCTCAGGGAAAGTATGTCAGGAGTCTATTGAAAAAGTTCAAAATGGATCAGTGCAAAGCAACATCAATGCCTTTACAACAGAATACCAAACTTCAGAATAATGATGGTTCAAAGGAGGTCAATACAACACTACATAGATAGCTAGTTGGGAGTCTAATTTACTTGACTACAACTAGGTCGTATTTGGCTTTTGCAGTCATTGTATTGAGCCAATTCCTGTCAAAGCCTCTTGAGAAGCATTGGGTTGCAGTGAAAGGTGTCTTAAGGTATCTCCAAGGAACCTTAGACTTTGGTATTAAATGTACTGATTCGTTTGATGTTAGATTGACAGGTTTCTCAAACTCAGACTGGGCCATAAATCTAGATGATCGATGATCCATAACAGGCTATGCATTCAGCATTGGGTCCGGGGTCATTGCATGGAGTAGCAAGAAGCAGAATATTGTATCCTTGTCTTCAGCAGAAGCAGAGTATCAAGCAATGTGCGTAGCAACATGTGAGGCAGTTTGGTTGAGGAGACTTCTCCAGGATGTCGGAGAAGAACAAAAAGAAGCAACTGTTATATGTGATAACCAGAGCTCAATCAAACTTGCAAATAATCTAGTGTTTCATAAAAACATAAAGCATATTGATACATAGTTTCACTTTGTCAGGGAGAAGGTTCAGTCAAAGGAAATCCATATTAAATATTGTAATACTAATGTTGCAGAGATTTTTACTAAACCTCGTGGAAGAATTAAATTTGAGTTATTTAGGGAGATCTCAGGGGTGCTAGTGAACCCTTTCTCCATTAAGGAGGAGCGTTAAAGTTAATGGAGAAATGTAATCTTAGAGTGAGTCACTTCATTAGTTATGTGTGTGACTTAGATTAGGAATTTGTTCCTATTTTTAGGTGGTTGTTCTAGCCTCCCTATTTGCTTGTAAACTATTTATTCATGGCGATTAATGATGAATGGGTAGAGCGATATGCAGGTGAAGCCATCACATGAGAGTTGCTCAGTTGATTGAATATATTGTTTGTCTTCCAGTTTTTAACACTAATTTAGAAAGAAAAAAACAAAGCGTATAGAAATGTTTGCTCTAATTTAGAAATTTTATAGTGTACACTCTAATTATTAAAGAATTGAAAAAGGTGAATTATTTAAATAATTTTAATTACTCTTACTTTAAATTGTACTACAAAGCCAATTTTCCAAATAATATAGATTGATGTCTTCAACTTTCTGACTCATTTATGAAAGCCTATCCAAACAGTTTACAATGCACTAAGAATCCCAAAGTGAAACGTTCTATGCCAATTTAAGATTTCAATATCAAGCCTAAGAAATACCCAATATAAATGTCTTGTAGATACAAGTTTGACAGTAAATGAAACTAACACAGGAGTAGATTTTTACCTCTATCAACCAATCAATCAAGATTGCCCTCATTTTCTCATTGATTTCAACCTGCCTTGTCATATAATCTGGAGGTATGGTGCTACAAACTTTTACTGAAAAGAAAATAAAAAATTACCTTAACATTCCCAAAAAAACTGCGCTTTAATTGACAGAGAGACACACCTCAATCTTCTGGTAAAAGTTATATATATCTTCAACATATTCAACAACTTCCAATTGATTTTCAGGGTCTACATCATCCATGATAGGAAGAGCATTGTGGGAGTCGCTGCATGCATCCTGAAATTACGCTTATCAAGATTATTGAGCTTTTTTTTATCCCACTAACATCATAAATATACACAAAGATATTGGAAGTCTATAACACTTGCTAGTAATTTGGTGTGGATGTAGGTACTTAAAATAAACAAGAATATCTACAAAGTAGCCTTTGTTCAAATACAATAGTTAGTTCACACATTTCAAAATTCAATAATTAAACTAAGTCGCAGGAAATGCTAACTATAGCATGATTTGGGTCAAACTTCCTAATCTGCCTCTGGAGCTTTGGACCACGGAGACCCTCTCCCTGATTGGCAATGCAATCGGTAAATTCATATATGTAGATCCATGGATAAGGGGAGAAAAGGATAAGAGAATTGCTTGGATTCTCATCGAGAAGCCATACAAGGGTAATTACCCTGACCGGATAGATATTGTGTGGGAGGGCTTTAAAATCTCTCAGCGTCTAGACTTCTGGGGCATCCCCTTCCGATGCTCTTCTTGTCATCGGACGGGTCACTTGGTAAGACAGTGCAGGTTTCGCCGAAAACGCAGAACCTCTATGAATCCAGTAGCCAGAAAGAAATCCTCAAACTCGGGGTTCGTTTCAGACGATGCAGAAAAACAATTCTCCTTCAGAGCAACTGAGTTCAGGCACTCTCAACATCTGTCTCAATTCTTATCACAGTCCCTTCCGGGATCCCCAAAGGTGGCGAGAATAAACAGCCCTCCCTCCTCGGAGACACAGGAAGTGCCAACGGAACCCGTGCTCTCGGAAACTGCAGCAGATTTTAACAGCCCGCTTATCCTGGAGCAGCGTGATGATTTTCCGGTTCCTTCCCCCCCGGTGATGGAAAAACCAAATCTTGTAGTGGGGTCACACCCCATCCCCATATCTTCCTCCTCGCCATCGCCCAGGAACGCCCCCTCCGCCAACCAAAAAGGGAAAGAACCAATGGTCTCACCAACCCCTTACAACTCTCCTTCCGATTCTCCGATTAATAGAGTGGACAGCGACATAGATTTCTTGATCCAACAGAATCCCTCGCTCCTTGAACCCCTGACGATTCACAAACCCGCCTCTCCTACCATCAGTCCTAATTCAGCTAGGAACATCACCACGAGGAAAAAGCACAAAGGAGGAAGTCGCCATTTCAGAGGGAGACCGACTGCCCCCGACCTGGGGGTTTCCAATCTCTCACTCGTTGATGTCCCGATCTTGGAACCGCCTGAGTCACAGCCCCTTAGAGCAAGCTCGGCTGGCAAACCTTTGAAATGACCTTCCTGATATCATATAATATCAGGGGGCTGGGTGCTGCCCCCAAATTCTTAGCACTCAAGGAGACTCTGTCCTCGGCGCGCCCCTGCATCATATGCATACAAGAAACTATGCATCCAAGTGATGTGTCGCTGGCTTTCTTTAGGAAAATGTTCCCAGCTTGGCATATGGCTGCGACAGGAGCTGACGGTCTATCTGGAGAATTGGTTGTCCTGTGGGATCCTCATTGGGTCAAAGCACGGGCTTTCAAATGTCAAGCAGGAATCCTTATCTCGGCTTCTATCAAAGGGCAATCCCAAAAAAATAATATCCTAAATATTTATGCTCCCTACAGGAACAGGGTCCCCTTCTGGGATAATTTGTTTGGATCAGAAATCTTAGATATTGCGTCCCTATTGATCGCAGGTGACCTCAATCTGACTCTCGGGCCAGAGGAATGCTGGGGCAGTTGCAAAAAAAAGGACAGCATCGCTGATAAAATTCGCATAGAGCTTTTAAACGGGAACCTTGTTGACATCATTCCGGAGAAAATGGAACCCACCTGGGAAAATGGAAGAACGGGCTCGGCATATATTGCAAAAAGAATCGACCGTTTCCTTCTAAAGGTCAGTGTAATTGGAAATTGGGGGATGCCGGTGGCAAAAACACCTAACGTTTTCTCCTCTGATCACAAGCCTATCTACCTTGACTGGTCAATCATGGATCGCAGGTTAGGCTACGCCTTTAAATTCAACAGGTATCACCTGCTTGATGAGTCCTTCAATGAGCTTATCAAAAATTCATGGAGGGACATTAACCAATCGCAAGAGGCCTTTCTTCTTACATTCCGTGAAAAAATCTCACTGCTCAGAAAGGCTGCCAAGGAATGGCAAATTAAACAGAGAAGAAAGGACAAAATGGAGATTCTCGAGATTAAGAAGGAATTGGATCTCCTTTCCATCTCGGTCCTTCAAAATGGCTTATCTTTTGACCAGAAAACTCTCTTCAGAGATCTGGAGAAAAGAAGGCAGGCGCTGCTGGCAAAAGAGGAAGCTTCATGGAGGTTGAAAAGCAGAGCTACCTGGCTCAGAGAGGGCGACCGCAATTCCAAATTCTTTCACAATTTTGCAAATTCTAGACGATTAAGGAACTCCATTTGGCAGATTGAAAATGGTGATGGTGGGTTTTATCATTCCCAACAGGACATTTCGAAGGAGGCTTTCTGTTATTTTCAAAAGCAATATAAAAAGCGTTCAAGTGACCCCAGTGATTCCCTCTGGGTGGTCAATCAGATGCCTGTTATGTTTGATGCACAAGCTAATGAGGATTTCTGCAAGCCGATTTCTGAAGAGGAGCTATTGAGCACCATCAAAAAGTTCAAATCGGACAAAAGTCCGGGGCCTGATGGCTGGCCGATTGAATTCTTTGCCCACTTTTATGATCTTTTCAAAAACAATCTCCTGCGTCTGGTGGATGTATCTCGTATTTCTGGTAACATCAACAAATCTTTAGCTGCAACCTTTTTGGCCCTCATCCCCAAAAAGGACAAATCGACTTCCCTCGAGGACTACAGGCCGATCGCTCTGTGTAATACTCTGTCAAGATCATCTCCAAGATCATTGCGGAGAGGTTGAAGGTTATCCTCAATACTTACATATCCAAGAATCAGCATGCTTTTCTAAAAGACAGGCTCATCTTAGACGCTGTTGCTCTAACGCAAGAATGCCTTTTTTCCATCAGCTCCAAAAACATAGATGCAGCAGCCCTCAAGATTGACCTAAAGAAAGCTTTTGATTGCGTAGACTGGGGCTTTCTCAGATTTCTCCTGGCAAAAATTGGGCTCGGGTTGCAAGGCATAAACTGGGTTATGGCCTGTGTTGAAAGTGCAAATTTCGCTGTCCTCATAAATGGCACCCCCACTCCCTTTTTCCAAGCCGAGCGAGGCCTCCGCCAGGGGTGCCCTCTCTCCCCTTTGCTGTTCATTTTGGTCATGAACTCCCTCAGCTCGCATATTAATAAGGCAATGAAGGAAGGTAGATACCTGCCCATTAAACTCTGCAGGGATTCATATCTCTCTCATAACCTCTTTGTTGACGATGTTCTCTCTCTGGCAATGCTGCATAAATCCTCTTGGGTATGCCTTTTCGTCATCCTACAAAGATTCCAATCCGCCACAGGCTTATTCATTAACAAGGAAAAGTCCACTCTTTTCCATAATGGCTCCAATCCGGATCTGGAAAAGTGGATTGCTTCTCTATTTGGGGTCAAGATTGCTCTTATCAGGGATGGCTTCACTTATCTCGGCTTCCACTTAAAGCCACTCGGATATCGCACTCGGGACTGGTCATGGCTGGTTGACCGGTTCTATAAAAAAATCTCTCGATGGGAATTAAGGTTCTTATCTCTGGCTGGTAGATTCATATTGGTCCAATCGGTCCTGTCTCAAATGGCCATATACTGGGCTCATCTCTTTCTTCTCCCAGCTTCTATATTAAAGAAGATCAATTCTCTGGCGGCGAATTTTTTATGGGGAGGCGGCACATGTCATTATAAAATCCACTTAATTAAACTTGACATGATTTCCAGACCAAAGGAGCAGGGAGGATGGGGTCTCCTCCATCAAAAGTCTTTTGGAAAAGCGCTGTTGTGTAAATCGATATTGAGGGGTCTATATGGGAGCAGCCCGTGGAGCTCTTTCTTCAAACAAAAATATCTCAAAGGCCGTCCCTTGGTATACTGGTACAGAAGGAACACGCTCGGCATCTCGTCGGGCTCGGCAATCTGGCGAAGTTTCAAAAATACCTTCCCTTTCTTCTTGGATAACTTTAGGTGGAGGCTTTTCACAGGGTCCAACATTTTCATAGGCATTGACAAAACTGTTCTCAACCTGGAATCGTCGATCCCTCCTATCTTGCTAGCCTTCCTTCTTGCACGAGGCTTCTGTACTTGGAACAAACTTATTAGATCATGGTCTCCTCAGGGCCCTGTCTGGAAGGACGCGGTCGAGCTCTCTTTGCCCCCCATCTCTGTCCCAGCTGGCAAGCCGCTGTTAACTCTTTTACAGCAAAAGGTATCTCGTCTTCGGGCTTCAGGGACGAACTTATCTGGTCTCTGAAGGCAACATCTTCGTCCTTCAGTGTTAAAGAAATCTATGCAGCAATCACAAAGGGGCTCCAACAGGCTTCCCCTTCCTTCCCTCTCAAGCTCTGGAAAGCGTCCTGTTTCTTAAAGATGATCCTCTTCGCCTGGCTCCTCTTCTCAGACAAAAATCTATCATGGGAGGTCCTACAAAGGAAAGGCTGGCAAGGGCCGAGCAGGTGTCAGATGTGCCTCTCAGAAACAGAATCGAACCTGCACATGTTTTTCCAATGTGCAGCCACCCTTTCTATCTGGTATGAACTTTCTTTACAATTTGGTTTCTCTCATCAGTCGTTTTCCTCTGTACAGGATGCTTTTTCTTGGTGGAGCTCTCAACGCCCTGCATGGCGCTCCCTTTTTGTTATCTCCTGCTGGTTCCTGTGGTCATGGAGGAACGAATGTATATTCAACAACTCAAACAGGCCTCTGGCATCCATTTCGGATTCAATTTTGGGCCTCCTGCCCCCTTGATCTCTGAACATGCGCTCTAGAACATCTCAACAGGCCTCTGCAATCCATTTGAATTCAAATTTGGGCCTCCTGCCCCCTTGAACTCTGCACATGCGCTCTCGCTTCAACTGGAGAGCTTCATTTTGTTGTATAAACTGTCAACTGCTTTTTGGTTTCGGACCTCACGGGCTTTCTTTATCTGGCTATACCTGTTTTTCTCAGGTTATGCGGCTTCTTATGCGGCTTCATATGCTTATATGCATATCCTTCTTTCTTCTATTTGGATCCATGTCTCGGCAGTCTCTGTTTTGGACCGCTTCAACAAGCTTTACACAGCTTCTGTTTTGTATTACAGATCTTTGTATTTCAGATCTTTATATGCCCTTCATATAATCTATATAGATTTTCTTTCTGAAAAAAAAAAACTATACAGCCTTGTTATATTATTTGATTTAATTTTTTAATTAATTCACCATATTTATATTAACATAATTTTCCTAAAATTTAAAAATTAACTTATTTTTAAATTAAATTAGAAGAATATATTTTTAAAAATTTTTAACTCGCCAAAAAAACATGAAAGAGATTAGTGCAGCAAGTGGGCCTTTTGGATCACGAAAGGGTATTCCAACGTCAGCAGTTCCAAGGAGATAAGCCGTACAAGACGTCAAAGGTATACGTTTGTCCTTTGGCGTGGGGTTCTAATAAAATTTGGTAAAAAAATTCATTGTAGGTGTAGGTGTTTGCTGTATTTAGAAATTTCATAATGAATATTTTAATCCTGCAAAATTCGTCGTTGGTGTTTGCCCTATTTCCATTTTTTTTGTGGTGGACACTCTCATTATTAAGCAATTGAATTTTTTTCTTTTATAATGAATACTTTAATATTTTAGAAATTTTTGTAGTGGACACTCTCATCATTAAGCAATTGATTTTTTTCCTTTTATAATGAATACCTTAATCATATAAAATTCATTGTTGATGTTTGCTCTATTTTAGAAATTTTATATGATCACTCTCATTATTACGTAATTATTATTTTTTTTAATAAAATTTCATTATAGGTGTTTGTTTTAATTTAGAAAAAAAGGAATTAAGTGTATAGAAGTGTTTGCTCTTAAAATTCATGGTTGGTGTTTACTAAAATTCATGGTTGGTGTAAAATTTATATGGACACTCATTATTATGTAATGGGATATTTTTTTATAAAACTTTATTATAGTTTTTTTTTTTTTTAAAAAAAAAACCGAAGTGTATGAAAGTGTTTGTTTTAATCTTGAAATTTTATAGTTTACACTTGTTCTCATTGTTAAAGTTAATGGAGAAATGTAATTTTGGTGTGAGCCACTTCATTAATTACATGTGAAACTTAGATTAGGAATTTGTTCTTATTTTTAAGGTGGTTGTTCTAACTTCCCTATTTGCTTGTAAACTATTTATTCATGGCGATTAATGATAAATGGGTAGAATGGGTAGAGCGTTCTGCCAGACACAGTCTCCAAGTGAAGCTCTCACATGAGAGCTGCTCCGTTTATTGAATATATTGTTTGTCTTCCAATTTTTAACATGGCATTAGAGCTTCAAGGTTGAGTGAGGTAAAGGCAAAGTGCTTTGATGATTGGATGAGTGTTTGGAGTAGGTTTGTGGCCTTGAGTGGTGCAACAAGGTCTGGTGAGGAGGCGGAGCACAAGGTTATTTTTTATTTTTTATTTTTTTCCTAAAGTTTAATCTGATCAGCGCACATTTTTGCTGAGAAAACGTGCTTTTAGTGTTTGACGAATGCCTTTCTTGCAGAGAAAGTCACATTGTTCGGCCTTCTCTTAACGTATTTAGTTGCAGTGCGATCCATCAGCACGCATGTAGAGGTGGAAGTCGTGTTGCTCCATTGTTTGACTATCTCGTTGACTGTCGTGGCCGTGGAGAGTTGCTACTGTGTGTTGTTGTTCGACTGAAGGTGTTGATCACGTGGAGGTGTCAGATCTGCGTGGGAGTCGGATCTACGTTGAGGTGCTCATCGCCTAGAGTCTGAGATCGCATTCCAACAGTGGGTTTAGAGATTGTAGGTGACAGAGTAGTGAGAAACGACGTGTTGTGCTTGTGAGATCTGCAGCAACTATCCGTCTATCCTTCTATGTGGTGCAGTGTGCGTGGACAGAGAGCAACGACTATCTGTCTGTGTGGAGACTGCTAGTGTGGAGGTTGTTGGGACGTCGAGCGGAGGAACTCGTGTGTGGTATGGCGAGTGGATCTACCAATAAATTCTACCTCGGTTGGTAGCTTAGATCGTGGTGGCAACTATGTACTGGTGAGGTGCGAGGTGTTGTGCCTTGTTCGGTGAATAAAAAAATGAGCGACCATACTACTGCTTCTATGGAAATTCATTGTTGTTGTGGAACTCTGATGTTTTCTTAGCATGCGTGGGGGTCAGAGAAAAGGGTTGATTGCGGAGCGATGTGCTCGGGTGATCAGGATGTGAGTCTAGCATTTTGCCGTAGCGGAGCATTTCTTTGTTGAAGACAACAGGAAATTCGATAATTGTGCACTGAGGCGAACCCAATTAAATAGATATACAATAAGTATTGCATTGTATATTTATAATCACCAGTTACAGCATGAGATTTTTCAATTTAGATTGGTCGATTTTTAATCGACTCAGATTTTGGAATACCCACAGAAGCTCATATTTTGATACGGTTGATTGCTTTCGCAACCTATTGCTCACAACCAACTGTCGATTGCTTTAGCAGCCTCATCCCCATTGTCTCGCATCAAGAGCGAGGACAAGTGGTAATTCTCCTTTGAATATTGTTAAAAAAGGTTTTTTAAATATCTTTGAGAGCAAAGTGTTTGGGGTGTATTCATAAAGTGGGATCTTGTTTTATTTGCATCCAATTAAAGGAATTTTTTTTAAGAGAGCACCCATTTTTTTTTTTGAAATTGCTCCTTGGATCTAGAGATAGATCCGTCTTTTAATTGTTGGAGGTCGAATTTTTTATTTCTTGAGGGAGACTTGTCAAGATGAAGAGCCATATGGCAGAGGCATATCTAAACGAGATCAATAAGCTCGATGGATCCAATTACTCTAACTGGAAATTTAAGTTGCAGACCCTATTGAAGGGGCAAAACGCATGGGAAATTGCAATTGTTGATGAGTTGAAGCTGACCCTAGCTACAGATGGAACAACAACAACAATCCAGGACTGGGAAAAGAGGGAAAACAATGCAAAAGTATTGTTAAAATTGTTGGTGAAAGATTTTATTATCCCTCGCATCTGTGAATTTAAATCAGCAAACGACATATGGAAAACCCTCAAGGACCTGTACGAGATCAAAAACACAAATTGCATGTTGTTTTTGGAAAGCAAGAACCTCTCCATTAAAATGGAGGAGAATGAATCAGTGGCTGCATTCATCTCTCGAATCAAGGAGCTTAGCGATAAACTGGGCGACATAGGAGAGACAGTGTCAAACACTGATCTGGTCACAATTACCATGAATGGTATGACTAATGACTATCAGATGTTTATCACAGGCTTGAATGCGAGAGAGAAATCCCCCAATTTCGAAGAATTGATAAGAATCCTGATGCAAGAGGAAGAGAGGCGGATGACCCTGAAACCCCAGAGTTCAGATCTTGCTCTAATGGTGAAGAAGAAGCCCTTCATAGGGAAGGCAAATGCAGGAAAGAAAGGCGGAAGTACACCACAAAGAAAACCACCTCTCAAGGTATGTCCTCAATTAGAAGTGATTCAGAACATAAATATTTTTATTGTGGTAGAGTTGGTCACATAGCTAAAAACTGCCATAAGAAGCATGGAGGACACTTTGCTGATGAAGATCAGAATCAGAATCTCAGATTGTTTGTATCTGTTTCTATGTTCTCTGCTGAGGATGATGAATAAAAAATTTGGTTTTTGAACTTAGGAGCTTCCACTCACATGACAGGTAACAGACATTGGTTTGAGAATTTTGAAGAAACCAATAGTGGTGCAAATATCTATCTTGGTGATGATAGAGGGTACCAAATCAAAGGGTATGGTAATGTTCCTATTGTTTTTCCTAATGGAAATATTAGACGTATTCAAAATGTAATGTATGTACCAGAAATTAAAAAGAACCCGATCTCTGTTTCTATGATAACAGCAAAACCTTAAGGTAGAGTTTTTTAAGTCTTATTGTGTTATTAAATATCTGTTGGGTCGTATGAAGCCAATTGCATCAGGTATTCGAGTGGGAGGATTGTATAAGCTGAATGTAAGAAGCGCGCCACACCAAACCTTGACCTCATCAGTTATGACTGTAGAAGACTTATGGCATCGAAGATTTGGTCATATCAAGTTCAATGACCTGTTGTTACTTCAAAAATGAGTTATGGTCAATGGTCTTCCTATTTTAAAGAATCTTCATGTTGATTGTGAAGCATGTGCTCATGGGAAGATGCATAGAGATGAGTTTCCTACAAATGTAGATAGAAAGAAGAGAGATATACTAGAGCTTGTACACATTGATTTGTGTGGGCCAATGCAAACAAGGTCATTAGGAGGTGCCTATTATTTCCTATTATTTATTAATGATTGTATGGCATTTACTTGGGTATATTTCCTCTAAAAGAAGAGTCATACTTTTGAATATTTTAAAGAGTTTAGAAGCGTGATTGAAAAACAGATAGGAAAATTCATCAAAATTCTCCGCTCGGATCAAGGGGGAGAATACAAGAAGGGTGGTTTCATCAAATATTGCAAGGACCATGGAATATTTCAAAAGTTCACAGTACCCCACACTCCTCAACAGAATGGGGTTGTAGAGAGGAAGAACAAAACCCTTGTGGAGTGTGCTTAAAGCATGTAAAGAGGTAAGAATCTGTATAATGGCTTTTGGGCAGAAGCAATAAATATTGCAATATATTTGAAGAATAGGAGTCCAACAAAAAGCCTTGATTTTAAAACTCCATTCGAAGATTTATTAGGTTTTAAGCCTGAAGTTAATCATTTAAGAGTTTTTGGCTCCAAAGCTTTTGCTCATGTTCCAAAAGAGGATAGGAAGAAACTGATTCAAAGGCCATTAAATGCATTTTTGTTGGGTACTGCACAGAGTTTAAAGCTTATAAATTATTTAATCCCTCTATTCATAAAGTGTTTGCAAGTAGAGATGTGGTATTCCATGAGCAGTTTGATTATGGAAACCATGAAAGAAGAAATGAAGATTAGCACATACCTTTTCTGGTGGAAGATGTAAGTGATGATAGGGACAACCATGAGCAGCACAACAACAACAAATCAGCAGAAAAAGGAAGATGTGGATGGTGCAGATGCAGGTAGCAGGCCAAGTCCACCTAGGGATTATGAGAACATATTTGAAGCCAGTCCACCACTCAAGAGGTCAGGTAGGCAAATTTAGTTGCCAACAAGATATAAAGATCATGCTCTTATAACAAGTATGTTAAATATTGTTGAACCCTCTAATTATAAAGAAGCAAGTCAATAAAGTGAATGGAGGGCAGCCATGGAAGAGGAATATGAGTCAATATTGAAAAACAAAACTTGGGATCTAGTTGAACTACCTGAAGCCAAACAACCCACGGGTTGTAAATGGTTATACAAACCTAAATTTAAACCAGATGGTACTATAGATAAATATAAAGATAGGTTGGTTTCAAAGGGGTGATCACAGAAAGAAGGCATTGACTATGAGGAAACCTTCACCCCTGTAGCTAAATTAAACACAATTAGAATGTTAATTGCTTTAGCTACCAAACATCATTGGATGATACACTAGCTAGATGTGAAATATGCATTCTTAAATGGGGAATTAAAAGAAGAAGTGTATTTAATGCAACTTGAAGGGTTTGTTAAACAGGGGAGGAACATTTAGTCTGTAGATTGAAGAAAGCATTGTATGGACTAAAACAGGCACCCAAGTCATGGTATGATAAAATTGATTCATTTTTCCTACAACATAGTTATAAAAGAAGCAAGAATGACCCTAATCTGTACACCATGTTTGATGAAAATGGGAAAATTGTTTTTATTTCTTTATATGTAGATGATATTATCATTATAGGAAATGTTGATGAACTCATGAAAGAAATCAAAAAGTAGATATCACAGGTTTTTGAGATGAAAGACCTCAGAGAGTTACACTATTGATTGGGTCTTGAAGTCTAGCAGGATTCTGGCCAGACTTTTCTGTCTCAGGGAAAGTATGTCAGGAGCCTACTGAAAACGTTCAGAATGGATTAGTGCAAAGCAACATCAACGCCTTTACCCACTTTACGTTAATCTCTAAACAACACTCTCGATCTGAAAACAAATTAACACAGTTCCATGGACAGGGCAGGCTAAGCTAGGTAAGTGGAAAAATATATAGAGAGAAAGAGATATTAACCAATGCCCTCCTGTCTAACCATGGGAAAACATTCATTAAATCATTATGAGATCTGCAACAAATTGCAAGCCAAAATGGTTTGTGAGTCGGACAAGGGCAATCTCTGTTGGGTTTGTGATGTGAAGGTCCACTCTCCAAATTTTATTATGGCTCGCCATGTTTGGAAGCTTCTCTGTCATGTATGCCAATCCCCATCCGAATGGAAAGCCTCAGGAGTGCGTCCATCCCCAACTCTTTCTCTCTGTAACAAGTGCTTCTCCGCTAAACACTTAGCTAGAAAGCATCAGTTTGATGAGAATGATCACCATGTGGTTACTTTTACACCCTCTTCTGCTTCATCACGCTATGGAGAAAACGATGATGATGCCCGTGGACAACATCAGCGGGATGGGAATGGCAACTCAGCTAGAAAGCATCAACGGGATGGGAATGACAACCAAGTGGTTCCTTTCACACCCTTTTTGGAAGCAACTACCTTTGCTTCATCAAGCACTGGAGGAAACACTAGTGATGTCGATGCACAACATAGGGGAGCTTGAAAGGGAAACTACAAGTGAGAATTGCAGTGAAAAACATTGACCCTTGTTTGAATTGGATAAAAATAAATCAGTTGGTTAGTTGCAGGCAATAGTAAGTAATGCTTTTTTATGTTGTAAGAGACCTACCCTAGGGTCTGCTAGCAGATCTACTTTCTTCTGAAATTAAATGTGTTCAGAGGCGATAACTTACTTACTTACACGACTTTTAAACAAATACAATTTTATCATTCCATTCTAATCAGCATAAACTAAGGTGAATATTTCATTCTGATAAAATTTACAAGAGTAGTCTATGGAGGAATACCTGTACCGATGGCTGATGGAGATACCTTTGTCCTGTTGCTCCTGCTGAACGCTCCTCTTGACGAACCCAACTGGATTTACCTCCCAGCCAACTAGGAAATAATCCCTAGCCCAGGAAACCTCCACAGGTTCCCTAGCCCTCCGAGCCCAAGTCCAACCAGATGTAGTGTGTGTGTCCAAGATGAATGATCCAGACCAAGATAACAATACTTCCCTCCTCTCAACAACCCAAGAAACCTCCACAGGTTCCTAAGGTCTCCAAAAACACAACAAGTCCAAACAATCACAACCAATCCCCACAATCATATGCAAGACCCAACCCCCTTTCTCCCTTCCCCCTTCCCTTTTTATACCCTCCTTCCCTTCTCCCTCTCAACTACCTCTCATTAATGTCATTAACTTCTCATCCATCCTTACAATTGACTTCTCTTCTCCCTAGTAAAGCTGGGAGTACATTTGGAAATGTGACATGAATATAAAATTTGGAATTTAATGGGAAAGGACCATGTCTTCTCCCAAGTAAATATGAAAAGTACATTTGGGAATGTGAGATGAATATATATATTGATAATTAAATGGAGAGGACTATGTCTTCTCCCAAGTAAATGTGAGGGTACACCGGGGAATGTGAGATGTAATTACATGGAGAGGACCATGTCTTCTCCTTAGCAAAATGTGAGGGTACATTGGGGAATGTGAAATGAATATATATATTGATAATGAGTTGGAGAGGACTATGTCTTCTCCCAAGTAAATGTGAAGGTACATTGGGGAATGTGAAATGTAATTACATGGATAGGACCATGTCTTCTCCTTAGTAAATGTGAGGGTACGTTGGGGAATGTGAGATGAATACATATATTATTTGAAATAATGGAAGGAGACCATATCCTACCTAATATTCAATTTGAGAAGGTAAGTGGGAAATTTGAATAATGGAAATCATGAATTTTATATTAGACCAATATTTCTCAATATTTTCAGATAATGTAAACATTAACAAAATTTGTAGGATAAGATTTAAGTGGGGCATTACATACACCCCTCCTTTAGAAAACTTCATCCCGAAGTTAGAATGAAAAGATGCAAGGAGTTTGAAAGCATAGCAACCAGAGAGAGTTATAGCAATAAAATCTGATAAGTCCAACAATGACATTACTTCCCATTAAGAGTCTCCAACTGATCTATATCCTCCTATCCATCCTGGCCTACTTCCATTCCCACCCTATCCGTCCTCTGCTACTTTATCAGTGGCAACGGCCATACTAACCACTGATAAAACCGACATGGTGGAAGTGTCGAATACATCAACCTAACTTCCCCAGCAGGCAACTGGCAATCATCATCACACGTCTAGGGGAGCGTGTCCACCACTGCCCTCCCACGATTCCAGGTTTCGGAGGATACACGGTGGGAAATGCCTCCACCCCTCCTGCAGAACTAGGGTCAATACCCTAATACGGACCACACTATAGAGCTGGTTGGACTTGTCATCGAATAATCCAGTTGGGTCGTCTTGCCACCTTCCCCATGAGATGTCTCGACCTTCCCTCAATGGAAGAGTAGCTCTCGGCTATGATATAGTTCTTTGCCGCTGCGAGTTAGCTCTCATTCATGCATTTATATAACAACAAGACGTATAATCATCACACTATTAAGTCTAGTATCCATGTGTCAATTTTGTAGTTCATACTGGAAACAATCATAATTTCACTACGTCATTCATTAGATAGATCATATCCACTTAAGCCAGACATGAAAAACAATAGCTCTGATAAGTCATGTACTAGATAAATCATCACCAAGTAAGTAAGTTATCGCTTCTGAACGCATTTAATTTCAGAAGAAAGTAGATCTGCTAGCAGACCCTAGGGTAGGTCTCTTACACATGGTATTAGAACTTTGGTTCAAAATCTAAACCCAAAACCCACTAAACCCAAATTCCGCTATAAAGAACTTGTAACCCTCATAAGGACTTGTAATCCTAATATATATGTATAACAATTTGTTTTTAGATTGAAAATGATACATTAACTTTTACCTCTGTTAAAGAAACCAAAGACTAAAATGGTTTCGCTTAACAGTCATTTGATCATTCTTATGCCATCGGTACAACGCTTTCTTTAATGAAAAACCACTGCGAAAGAAAGCAAGATCACAAACACAAATCCATGCTTCAAACATGAGATTGCTTCGGTCTTTTAGGAATGCTAAAGTCGATTACAATTTTTATGACTCAATGCCAGAAGAAGAATCTGATCTAGTTCCATCATAGAGTCAAGGCCATTAACATTTATTCTAACACCAAGATAACTGATATTATGCCCGAATTCGGTTATAGAAAGAGTTCTTATGGAAGCGACACTAGGCAACGCAACTAAACACCAAAGTCCACTTTGTATACGTAGTTGCTTGAATTTGAGGCTAGGGTGGATGCGGCCCTGGTCAGAAAGATGACTAATATCTGGGAAGCCCTAAAAAAAAAAAAATCTGCCCTCCCTTCAACGTCGCCTTTTCTACAACGCCGGACAGAGCGAGGTCCTGCCTTCGAATCCCGCTAAATCTCTGATTCTGTCCCTGTCATTGTCATTGGGGAAATGAAACGAAGCTTCTCATCTGTTTTATTATTGTTGATTTCAGACTTCGAATGCCTCTGAGTGAATGAAGCAAGCAAAGTTGTTAATTAATTAATCCCGCTAGCAATGGACCACGACCGTTCCAATTGCAGTGGTAAGCGTGTCTGAAATTTGTTTTGCATGTTTTCTTTGTTTTTCAGTCTTAATAATATATTTCTATCTTTGATGCTCTTAACGTAGCATTTTTTCTTTCATATTTTTAGTTTAACGACAGTAATCCCCTCCCCGGGCATGTTATGTTAAGGCAATCTCTATTAATCTTGTGAAATAACAATATACTGACTAAAATTTGCCCTAGAATCATGTTAGAAATGGAACGGCCGTCTATATCTTGGAATTAAGCTTCCTATACTGGACTAGGGTTTCGGAAAGGAGAGTTGGAGAATTTTATTTCCAGAAATCTGTATTTCTCGCAATTCCTTTGAAACAATAGCTCCCGTGTGGAGTTTATGATGCTATTGAAGTCCTTGCAAAGTTTTTATTTTTAATTTTTTTAATTAATTAAGTTAATTAATTAATTTTATATGGAAAATAATTTGATGGTTAGAGACCATGGCGAACAATCTCCTTTGGCGTTTATTACCGGTTTTCCGCACGTGAAATTTTACGAACCCTGGATTGAAGCCTTGTGTAGAATTATGTTTGGAAGTTGTGTAACTTAGGGCGATAAGATATCAAGAAGCTTCTCACTGATTCCCGTTATAAATTCTGTTAAAATGGTTTTTATCTTTATTTTTACATATTTGTAGAAAGTATGAACTTCTTAGGGTGTATCACAACTTTGCACTTACTGGTGCAATGCAAAAGCATTATAACTTATCTTGATTGTTAAAATATAATGTAAATTTTACAACTATCTAACAAACTCATGTGCAAAACAACACTTTATTCATCATATTCTATCGGATAAGCGATTCTTCTAATTAATTTGCATCAAAGGGGCATCTGCCAGCATGTTTTTTTTTTGACGAAATGTTTCTGATTGTCACTGCAGCAAGCATGCCCTTCCCCATTCTAGTAGTATTACAATGCAATGTAGTTTGCTTACAACAATTGAAAGAATCCCTTCTACTGAGATTCCACGAGTGTGGGTAACTATTATGCCATTGTCATCCATGACTTGCACTGGTCCATCTGCATGAAAATGCCCTCTTGCACTGGCAAGACAGCTCGTGAAGAGGGAAGCATGTCTTTTGGGGGGTTTTTGAACTTTGGTGAGGGTAAATACCCTTGCTCTACCATTGAATCAGGGCATTTTTGGTAAACCATTATACTATAACTTGCAAGTATTTTGATTTTTAACATTGTTGAACTTACTAAACTATATATAACAGCATGCAACTAGCCCCCAGCTGAATATGCTTCTAGTAATCAACAACAAAATGTTTGCCATGTTGGCAAATGGCCCAACTTTCATGATTCAGGGTACATTTTAGTACCTATGAGTAGCAGTATTACCGCCCCCCACGTTAAATATAGAGATGCTTCTTTTTAAAGTACAGCATACATTTTTCTCTTGATATGAAAATCAACTTTGGGTTGGCTATCTTGAAAATTAACTTGGATAAGAGAAGAGGCTTCTTTCAAAAAAAAAAATTATCTCCTAGTACTCAGGAAGGATGAAAAGCATATGATTTGAGGAAATAATTGTTAGAGTTATGATCTTTTATATCCCAGAAGCTTTCTCAGCATCTCTATTCTCTGCAGTCCATCCACTTAGAGCACAAGATAAGATTGTCAGGAAATAGTCCTGTTGGCCATGTTTGCTATGAGGTTTTAGTGGATGTTCCTTTCCCAAGGAAATGAGTGCATTTTGGCTAATATTGAGAAGCACAAGGACATTGATGCCTGCGATGAAGCAAATTGTGGAGCAATTAAAAGATTCATGAGCATCGTCACAGAAGATCAATTTATCTGCGCTTTAGTCAATCCCCTGTGGAGTTTATAAATGCTTAGATAGCCTCACAGAGCAGGGATTTAAAGCTTGTTGCCGGGGAAGCAAGCCAGAATGCTGAGAAGGAGGGCAGGTCTGACTTCTACAATCAACCATGGGTTGAAGATGCAATCATTCGTTATCTCAACACAAGCCAACAGCAGGGAATGAACCTCTTGGAACTACATAAGAGCTTGATTCTTGAGATTTGGAAGGGGAGAGCTTATAGAACTTGGAGCCAACAATATGTTGCTTTTCCAGTATGTCAAATGAGCATAGTGACTTTTAATAGTAGTTATATGCATTCCAATCATCAGTGAAATCGATGAGGTAAGAAGTCTACAGTGAGTTCAAATAGTTAAGAAAATATCAATTAAATAATATTTGTTTTATTTCTCCTCTAGAAATAAGAAAAATTTTAAATAATGAGTATGTCGGGAGATATAAATAGTAACATAACTCGAGTACAGCCACTACTGCAAAAGTAGGAATTTCACGTGTCTACAGTCTTCTTCAAAAGGAGCTGTAAATCTAGAAACAAATTTCTTTTATTATTGACACATAAGTATGATTCTGGGAGCTTGGAGAATTCATCGCTTCCATTCCTTATTTAGTGCACAGAGGATACCAATTATTAATTATTTAATAAAGGAAAATCAGGGGAATGGGTATTAGATTCCAATTTCATTTATTTTTTTTAAATATATACCATTTATTTTTCTATTACCACTAAATATGCACTGTACTGTCGCCAATATCACCAGTATTCTCATCCTTCTATCCTAATTTTCCTATTTGTTCATCACGTGCAAAAAAAAAAGGGATATGTCTTCAAATTTTGCAGCCTTAACATTCAATATACAATTTTCAAGACCAACATTTTTTGACCTGGGCATCAATTCAAGTTGATGTCATTTTGATGAGACCATGTATTACCATACATTTGTTTTGTAGGGCTGTGAATTGCACATTTTGTTTCTAATGTTGTCCCTCCAACAGGTTGCAAACCTGCCTGCTCAACTAGGTCTGTTCCTCTGAAATTGACCAGATCATGATGAAAATCATCCTCTATGTGTCCAATTTGCTGTAACTTTATTTCTTTAGAGAAAGTATCATCCCGGTAATCAATATTATCACCTTTTTTAAATTCTGTGCATGAATTTGGACTGTAAGAAATGCCATCAACTTCATTACATTCACTTCCATTTTCGGGTATAAAGGAAATGTATCACCATATTGTAGATTGATGACACCATTCTCAGGGTGAAAAATGTAGATGTGCATCACATGTAATATATTAATAAGTTATGACTTTGGAGCACACTGCTCATTTTCCAAGCTAACATTCTCGGTAGAATATTCACTTTTGGTGGCAGCACCATCCTGTTCAAATCCTGTATACAAATGTTCCTTGGACTAAATTTCATGGATGCTATCATTACTAGAACATAGGTGTATGGATATTTTACAATCTTCATAGATGGGACTGCCCTCGAAGTACACCATATAAAACCTTGGATTCAGCTGCAAAATATTTGCAAACCCTTCAAATCTTTTATCCTGTTCTAGATCTCTTTCAATGGTGATTTCATTCATTTGGTCATCAACATTGTCCTTATCAAACTCTAACAACAGACCTTGCTTGCAAGTAACAAGTGAATCAAGCCAAATCATTGTGGCTCTATCGTGGACTGACATTATCATCTAAGGTTGTCAAGAATATACTAGCAAACAAAATTGTCAATTTCAAGGCTTAAAACAGTAACAAAATAATGCGAAAATCCCTTGAGAACAATGTCTACCCTATTGCTTATCCTAGTCCTCTACAAGGTGAAAGTCGAGAGTAATCTGCACCATTTACTTCTATTACAATATCTGAAAAGGATACGATCATATGCTGGTTTGAAATTTAGGTTACTTTTTGATTTTGAAACCTTGAAATTAATACTTCAAGTGACCAGAACAAATGCCTCTACATATGTAAGTGTTAAATTTCGGTATGTTCTATGCTAAGAGCAATTTACTTCAAATTTCTTATAAGCCCAATATCAATATCCATATTAACAATCACATTAGCATGACAATAAAATGCAGATATAACATAAACATAAACAACAATGTAGTAAATGTCCTCAAGACAGTTACACAAACATCACCAATGCATTATTATGTGACTGCAAGAACTCGTCTTAATGCTAGCACCCAATCTGCATATGAAATTAGCCCTACGTAGATCCAATTTAAGTTTGAGGGCAGACTTCTTTGACACACAACCTCACCTTATGATTGTGGTTCTTATTCCTTGCAGTCAATCTTTAACTCAAACCTGGAACAATCTCTATCACTGTGCTATCACCTACAACAATCTGATCATTATTATTTGATGCTTTTTTTTGTTGTGCTAAGGTCCCTCTGGCTGTAGCTAGGGTCTCTCCTCTTTTGGTTGCGGAATAGTGACTACCTTTTGCTACATGTCTGGCTTCTCTTGACAGCATCTAAGCTTCCTTTTGACTGCGGCTAGGGATGCCTTTTGGCTGCATTTTAGGGCTCTCTTGACAGCAGATTAGGCCCTCCCTTTAAGTGCGGATTAAGGCTCCTCTTGACCTGCGGCTAGGGCACCTTTGGACTGCGTATAGAAGCCTCTCTTCATCGCGGCTTGATCTCCTTTAAGACAGCGTATATAAGCTCCTCTTGACTACTGATTAAATCCTACCCTCGCTGCATATAAGAGCCTCCTCTTGCTGCATGTAAAAGCCTCCTCTTGCTGCGTACAAAACCACCTTAGATCTGTGGCTGGTCATTTGGAATTAGGATGCCAAGTAGTTGGGTTGTCAATTTGTGATTGGTAAAAGATGCTATCATTATAAACTTGAGCAGGGATGAAGTTATTTAGGAGAAAATTAATCTCCCTAGGTAGCCCTTGTTTGATATGTTTAAAACTTTATTGATTCATTTGCCTTACAAATTCGAAATGTTCATGTTTGTTTTTTTTATTTTTTATTTTTATTTCTCCCTAAATGAATGAAAAGTTTATAATGAAACTAATAGAGAAACACCTTTTGATCTGTAATGAAACTTTGGATGTGAATCGTTTGTTGGTAAACATCTATAAATTAATTTTACTATTATAAAAAGTGTTCATTGTATTGTTTCAACTATCACTTGGAGGTTTGCCAAAAAGTCTGGAAGAACTTGTGGTTCAACTTCAATTTTTTATTTTTGTACTAAATTGTTTTGAATTAAGTGCAATTAATTAGATATTTTGAAGGGATGTTGATGTTTTATGATTTTTGCATCTAAAGGGAGAAGAATACACAGAATTCTTGGTTAAAGTTTTATTTTCTTGTCAATTGGATAACACTAACTTTAATTTTGTAGTATTTTTCACAGCGGCATTGAAAGCTTTGTCATATTTGCCACTACCCTATTCAATTCTCAGTAGTTTCCAACTTATTCCAACTCCACTAAGGGATGTCGTTTATGACTATGTTGCCAATCACCGTTATGATTGGTTTGGAAAATCTACAGAGTGCATTATACCAGATAATGAGGTGCTGGACCGATTCATAGATAGATATGAAATGTTAGAGAGGCAAAGAATCAAGTTGTAAGACAGTTTAAGGAACAAGGACTACAATATGGAAATACACAACTAATCAATATGAGCCAAAGCTATCATGAGTTTCGTTAAGGCTTTTGATTTTGGATTTGTATTTTGCAACCATATTTGACATTTCTCTTCTTTTGTAAATTTAGCTTCTCTGTTTCTTTTCTCTTAGAAATGTAGCTTTTTGGTTTCTCTTTTTGCAACTAAACATTACAACATAAATAAACATTGAAGTCATTTAAGACTTCTATGCGGAGACTTACTGAACAAAATTTTCAGGTATGGTTTGTTTGAGTTTTTCTTGAAATTAGAGTCAGACTAGTTAGGATCATTATTATTGGCATCAAACAGAAATTAGTTTCTTATCTTTCATTTATAACTTTTATGTCTTGCCCAAAGGAATCTGTATTGTATTGTTCAATGCTTGGGTTGGTTCCACGTCAGTGCAAGAAAACGTGCACATTAACTACATTCGTGTTGCTGATGCAAGTATGTCTTATGAACCTTTAAAGTGGGGCAATATTTTGCTTGATTTTAACATAGTATTTTTTTTATAAATTTCTTACAAGGAGAACAAATTGAGAGCCTCTTTATAAATGTTTCAGATCTCCCACTTTTCAATTTGCTTTCATATATATCTTCATTTTGAATTTTCCATTAAATTTGTATGTTCTGGGATTTTTCTTTATTTTTGTGACTCAGTAATAATTTTGACTCACACTAGTGGTCCCTTGGTTATCAGAAGTCATGGCAACATGAGTATTTACACAATACAAATGCTTTTGGACTGGGTTGTACCTGGAATTTTTTTTTAACATCTTAGTTTTGTTAGAAAGTTAGTTGGTCACCTCTTCAATCTTGAATCAAGCTGATTGCATATTTGGATCTCTTCATAAATTACATGTGAAGGTGGCGAGAATTTATATTATCCTACCTAATTTGTAGGCCAATTTGTATGAATAACTGGTCATCCTCAAAACTGTTTGCAAGAGCACAACCTAAGACCACATAATCTTGCTTGGGATTACCTACATAGTCCCTTTTATCATCCTTTATAAAAAGGGAGAAAGTTATCCATAACAGTACTTGGGTTAACATAACATCTGGATCTCACAAGGACATCCACCTCCAAACCCTCAGTGACATTCTTTACTACTTTTGAAAAGCATTTCTCTTTTGTGTAGAGTTAGAAGCAATCAAACTAAGAAAGGAATAAGGTAGTACATGACCGAGTCAAGATATTGCCTAGCATCCATAGACTTGAGATTGAGCTATTCATATTCATTGAGGTATTAAAGAAATTACATGCATGAAACTTATACTAGCACCTTCTAGTGGAATTGATAGTGCACTAATCCGTTGCTTGCCATTATTTTGGTTTTGGTACCACCTTATAGCATATCTAGGTTCAAATGCTATTTTCCATGATAGACAGTTGAATCTGTTTCAACTCTAATTGATTCGAAGAGTTCCACAAGGATGTCACATGAGCATTTATGATGCCTATTTTGATGTAGATAGCTACCTATGTTAAGGTTTTATTTTGCAGTTCCATGTTATTTATTTATGAACATTGTGTAATATTGATGCATTTGGTTGAACACTTGAAACTACTTAGGTTGGATTTTGATGATGGAAATATTTGATGTATGACTTGGTGATGATTTATCTAGTACATAACTTATCAGAGCTATTGTTTTTCATGTATGGCTTAAGTGGATATGATCTATCTAATGAATGACGTAGTGAAATTATGATTGTTTCCAATATGAACTACAAAATTGACACATGGATACTAGAATTAATGGTGTGATGATTATACGTCTTGTTGTTATATAAATGCATGAATGAGAGCTAACCCACAGCAGGAAAGAACTATATCATCGCCGAGAGCTACTCTTCCATTGAGCGAAGGTCAAGACATCTCACGGGGAAGGTGGCAAGACAACCTAACTGGATTATTCGATGACAAGTCCAACCAGCTCTGTAATGTGGTCCGTATTAGGGTATTGACCCTAGTTCTACAGGAGGGGTGGAGGAATTTCCCACCGTGTATCCTCTAAAACCTGGAATCGTGGGAGGGTAGTGCTGGACATGCTCCCCTAGATGTGTGATGACGATTGCTAGTTGCCTGCTGGGGAAGTTAGGTCGATGTATTCGACGCTTCCACCATGTCAGTTTTATCAGTGGTTAGTGTGGCCGTTGCCACTGATAAAGTAGCAGAGGACGGATAAGGTGGGAATGGAAGTAGGCCAGGATGGATAGGAGGATATAGATCAGTTGGAGACTCTTGATGGGAAGTAATGTCACTGTTAGACTTATCAGATTTTATTGCTATAACTCTCTTTGGTTGCTATGCTTTCAAACTCCTTGCATCTTTTCATTCTAACTTCGGGATGAAGTTTTCTAAAGGAGGGGTGTATGTAATGCCCCACTTAAATCTTATCCTACAAATTTTGTTAATGTTTACATTATCTGAAAATATTGAGAAATATTGGTCTAATATAAAATTCATTATTTCCATCATTCAAATTCCCCACTTACCTTCTCAAATTGAATATTAGGCAGGATATGGTCTCCTTCCATTATTTCAAATAATATATGTATTCATCTCACATTCCCCAATGTACCCTCACATTTACTAAAGAGAAGACATGGTCCTCTCAATTACATCTCACATTCTCCAATGTACCCTCACATTTACTTGGGAGAAGGCATGGTCCTCTCCAACTCATTATCAATATATATATTCATTTCACATTCCCCAATGTACCCTCACATTTACTAAGGAGAAGACATGGTCCTCTCCATGTAATTACATCTCACATTCCCCAGTGTACCCTTACATTTACTTGGGAGAAGACATAGTCCTCTCCATTTAATTATCAATATATATATATTCATCTCACATTCCCAAATGTACTTTTCATATTTACTTGGGAGAAGACATGGTCCTTTCCCATTAAATTCTCAATTTTATATTCATGTCACATTTCCAAATGTACTCCCAGCTTTACTAGGGAGAAGAGAAGTCAACTGTAAGGATGGATGAGAAGTTAATGACATTAATGAGAGGTGGTTGAGAGGGAGAAGGGAAGGAGGGTATAAAAAGGGAAGGGGGAAGGGAGAAAGGGGGATGTTGGGTCTTGCATATGATTGTGGGGGTTGGTTGTGATTGTTTGGACTTGTTGTGTTTTTGGAGACCTTAGGAACCTGTGGAGGTTTCTTGGGTTGTTGAGAGGAGGGAAGTATTGTTATCTTGGTCTGGATCATTCATCTTGGACACACACACTACATCTGGTTGGACTTGGGCTCGGAGGGCTAGGGAACTTGTGGAGGTTTCTTGGGCTAGGGATTATTTCCTAGTTGGCTGGGAGGTAAATCCAGTTGGGTCCGTCAAGAGGAGCATTCAACAAGAGCAACAGGACAAAGGTATCTCCATCAGCCACCGGTACAGGTATTCCTCCATAGACTACTCTTGTAAATTTTATCAGAATGAAATATTCACCTTAGTTTATGCTGATTAGAATGGAATGATAAAATTTTATTTGTTTAAAAGTCATGTAAGTAAGTAAGTTATCGCCTCTGAATGCATTTAATTTCAGAAGAAAGTAGATTTGCTAGCAGATCCTAGGGTAGGTCTCTTACATATGTGATGTGGCTCAGATTGCAAGCAGTAAGACTTCAGATTGTGATGATCGAAAATTCAGTGTGGATCTTTGAAGCCATCATGACCATGTTGGAAATTGACAACTAATTATGTAAATTTGGGTTAAATGTATTAGTTATTATCAAGTTAGTTTTATATCGAAACATCGGTTATGTAACTGAGGAGGCTCATATAAAACTGATGAATGCCCGAACTATTGTAAGGAGAATTTTATTGATCGAATAGAGATTCCAATCCCTTGCCCCGTGGATGTTTCCTTGATACTCTGTTAGGGTTTTACCACGTAAATCATGAGTTATTACTTATGTGGTTGTATTCAGTTTCATGTCGGTTTCATTTCTTTCTTGTTTTATAACCTCCATAAACTACAATTAGTATTGGAGGCAGTGAGTTGAGTTGAAGGTCTTGGAGAAATCGGAGCTCGAGAGAGAAATCTGCTGCGTGCGTGTTAAAGATCAAAAATCTGCTGCATGCGTGTTAAAGACCAGAAATCTGCTCATCGTTGTGTGGAGGCTCATTAATCTGTTGCGTGAGTGTTAAAAGCTGTGAGTGTTGCATGTTAAAAAGACCTGCATGTTAAAAGCTACCAAAACTGCTAAAGGCTGAGGAGGAGGAGCGTGGAAGCATGGAACGAGGAACGGTATGCAAGGAATCTGCGTGGACAAGAGCATGTGAAGACCTGAGCCATCTGCGTGGACCAGATCAATCTACGTGGACTAGAGCCATCAAGCACTGGAAGAGGATGACCGTGTGTGCCTCTGCGTATCCCGTACCAGAACCGCTGCCTGCCAAGAAGGTCGCCTGCATGTGAAGAAGGTTTTGCCTCTGTGGAAGATCCGGGTAAAATAATTTGAAAGCAATTTCTTTTCCCAGGAAATTTTTCCAGAAATTCATTAAAATTTGAAGGAAAGAAAAACGGGTTTTTTCATTAAAATTTGAAGGAAAGGAAAACAAAGGGTTTTTTGAAGGAAAGAAAAACAAAGGGTTTTTCATTAATTTGAAGGAACAACAAGATTAGTTTTTTTGTTAAAAAAAAAAACCTAGTTGAAGACAGAAATCAGGGTTTTAAAAAAGGGGACAACAAAATTAGTTTTTTTTTTGTTGAAAAGAAAGAAACCCTAGTTGCTAGCAGATTGTGGTGAAATTTAACCCTAGAAGTACAGTCTAGAAGCAAATTAGAAAGAAATGGCCAAAATGTCGAATGCAAAGTTCGAGGTGGAGAAATTCACCGGCAAGAGCAACTTTGCTCTTTGGAAACTGAAAGTTAGGGATTTGCTGGTGAAACAAGGGTTTCACAAGGCATTGGATGGGGCAAATAAGAAACTTGCAACCATGATTGATTTTGACTGGGATGACTTGGATGCCCGAGCTCTCAGTACCATCAGGTTATGCCTGGCAGATGAAGTTCTCTTCAACATTGTTGAAGAGAGTACAGCTTTAGGTTTATGCGAAAAACTGGAAAAACTATATATGACAAAGTCGTTAACCAATAGAATTTATTTGAAAAGACAATTGTACAGTCTTCTAATGAAGGAGGGTTCAAAATTTGCAGAACATTTAAATGTTTTTAATACACTTATATTTCAATTAACAGATATGGAAGTTAAAATTCAGGAAGAAGACAAAGCTATAACCTTGATGTGTTCTCTACCCGAATCATGGGATCACTTCGTAACTTCAATTAGTTTGAGCACTGCTGATTCTTTGAAATTTGAATCAGTTGTGGAGCTCTCTTGTCTGAAGAAGTACGAAGGAAATCCAGTAATGAAACAGTTGCATCAGAAGCCATGATAGCTAGAGGACGATCAAAGGAAAGAGGAGAAAAAAAAGGGGGTCTTCCAGATCTAAATCAAAAGGAAAGAAGTGTAAGGAAAAATGTTGGCACCGCAATAAAATTGGACACCTGAAGAAAGACTGTTGGAAACGACAAGAGTCTGATAACCCAAAGAAGGAAGCAAATCACGTTGTTTCAGGTATGATAGACGAAGTTTTATCTGTTGAAGAATTATGTATGATAGATGAAACTTCATGTAATGTCTCTCAGGGTGTTGAAAGTTGGTTATTAGACTCTGGTGCTTCTCATCGCATGTGTCGACACAGAAATTGGTTTACTTCATATGAAAAGGTAAATGGTAGTTTTGTGTTTATGGGTAATAATGTATCATGTTAGACTGTTGGGATGGGAAATATCAGGATTAAAATGTATGATAACACAGTTAGAAAATTAACCAGTGTTAGAGATGTGCCTGATTTGAAGAAAAAATTGATTTTTTTGGGAGTGTTGGATTTGGATGGTTATAATTTTATAGGTCAGAATGGCGTGCTGAAAGTCATTAAAGGCGCCCTAGTTGTTATGAAAGCAGAAAAGGTAAGAAATCTTTACAGACTCAAAGGAAGTACTCAGATCAGTGAAGCAGTGATTGTGTCAGAAAAAGAAGAAGAAGGTACTCACCTATGGCATCAACGATTGGGTCACATGAGTGAGAAAGGTCTTCAGGTACTAATGAAACGTAAATCACTTCTTGATTTGAAATCCTTGAAGTTGGATTTCTGTAAACATTGTGTGTATGGAAAACAGTGTAAACGGAGATTTAAAACTGGGAATCATAATAGTAAAGATATTTTAGACTATATTCATTCTGATCTGTGGGGTCCATCTCCTGTTGTATCATATGGAGGTGCTCTATATTTTTTAACGTTTATTGATGATTTCTCCCATAAAGTTTGGGTCTTTATGCTAAAAAAGAAAGCTGATGTATTCAATGTCTTTAAACAATTTAAAGCAATGGTAGAGAAAAGAACAGGCAAATCAATTAAATGTTTAAGAACTGACAATGGTGGTGAATTCACTTCAATAGAATTTGAACAATACTGTAAGGATGAAGGAATTGTTAGGCACAAAACTGTTGTTTATACTCCTCAGCAAAATGGTATTGCTGAACGTATGAATCAGACTCTTATGGAACAGGCCAGAAGCATGATCAACAATGCTAACTTGCAAAAGGAGTTGTGGGCAGAAGCAGTATCCACAGCGTGTTATTTAATTAACAGATCACCTTCAATAGCAATTAATTGTGAAATTATTGAAGAAGTTTGGACAGGTCAGTCTTGTGATTATTCACATTTAAGGATATTTCGTTGTGATGCTTATTCTCTTATTCCTAAAAATCATTGTTCAAAATTAGATCCAAAATCGAAATGTTATGTCTTTGTTGGGTATGACTATGCAGTGAAAGGATATAGGTTGTGGGATCCTACATCGCAGAAGATAGTCATTAGTAGAGATGTAACATTTGACGAATCTTCTCTTTTAAAATAAAATGTTGAAAGAATTGAACAGGAACAGGTATCGCCAAATCAACAAGTTCAGTTGGAGGCCATATTTTTTGGTTACAGTCAAAAGGAAGAAGAAGCTTCTGGAGAAAAAGGTGTTGAAGATACAAAGCAAGTTGTTCAAGTTTCTGAACCAGTTTAGCAACCAGTCACTCTAAGAAGGTCTACAAGGGAAAGAAAAACTCCCAAAAGATATGAAGATTCTGCTTCATCTTTTGCTTTGATCACTGAAGATGGGGAACCTTCTTGTTATCAGGAAGCAGTAGATGATACGGATAGCGAAAAATGGAAAACGACTACGGAAGAAGAAATGGATTCCTTAGCCAAGAACAATACCTGGGATCTTGTAGAACTTCCTGAAGGGAGAAGTGTTGTTGGATGCAAATGGGTCTTCAAACTAAAACGGAAAGTTGATGGAAGTATCGAAAGGTATAAGGTGAGACTAGTTGCAAAAGGGTATTCTCAGGTTGAAGGTATCGACTTTCATGAGATTTTTTCACCAGTTGTAAAACTTGTTTCTATTCGTACTGTGTTGGCACTAACTGCATTACTTAACCTTGAGTTGGAACAATTAGATGTTAAAATAGCTTTTCTACATGGTGATTTGAATGAAGAGTTATATATGGAACAACCAGAAGATTTTGCACAAGGTCACAACAGAAGATTAGTTTGCAAGCTCAGGAAATCATTGTATGGTCTGAGGCAGTGTCCCAGACAATGGTACAAGAAATTTGACTCCTTCATGGTGAGCCAGAACTTTATTAGAAGTGAGTATTATCATTGTGTATACTTCAAAAGTTTCAATGGCATATTCATTATATTAGCTTTGTATGTTGACGATATGCTTATTGCAAGCAAAAGCATGGAAGAGATCAACAAGTTAAAGGCTCAGCTCTCTAGGACATTTGATATGAAGGATCTTGGAGTAGCAAAACATATCTTGGGCATGGAGATACACAAAGACAGGAAAAATGGTAAGCTTTGGTTATCACAGCAGAAGTATGTGGAGAAAGTACTTGAAAAGTTCTGTATGAACAATGTGAAACCTGTTAATGTTCCATTAGCTTCCCATTTTAATCTTTCTCTGGTTTTGAGTCCTAGAACTGATGAAGAAAAGCAGTATATGTCTCATGTACCATATGAAAATGTTGTAGGAAAATTAATGTATGCGATGGTATCTACAAGACTTGACATTTCACATGCAGTTGGAGTTGTCAGCAGGTTCATGGAAAATCCAGGTGAAGAACATTAGCGAGCAGTGAAATGGGTGCTTCGATATCTAAGAGGCACAAGTGACCATTGCATCATCTTTAATGGTAGTGAAGGACCAGTCTGCGGATATGTAGATGCTAAATATGTAGGTGATTTGGAAAAAAGCAAAGCTTCAAGAAACAGTTGCGTTATCCACTACCGAAGTAGAATATATAGCTGCTTCAGATGCTAGTAAAGAAGCAATCTGGTTAAAGGGTCTACTTGATGAGATTAGAAGGACGCAGGAGAAAGTTAATGTATTTTGTGACAGCCAAAGTGCTATTCATTTGGCTACAAACCCTGCTTATCACAACAGAACCAAGCACATTGATGTAAGGTATCATTTTCTGAGACATGTGATTGATGGTGGAAAAGTAGCTCTTCAAAAGGTCCATACGTGAGAGAATTGTGCAGACATATTTACAAAGCTAGTTACAGTAGAGAAGTTGCAATGGCGTTTCGCTTCTCTTGGCTTGCAGAAAATATGATGAATGGGCATGGGCAAGGGATTAGAAAAATTGTTGTCAAGGTGGAGTTTGTTGGAAATTGACAACTAATTATGTAAATTTGGGAAAAATGTATTAGTTATTATCAAGTTAGTTTTTATACCGAAACATCGGTTATGTAACTGAGGAGGCTCATATAAAACTGATGAATGCCCGAACTATTGTAAGGAGAATTTTATTGATCGAATAGAGATTCCAATCCCTTGCCCCATGGATGTTTCCTTGACACTCTGTCAGGGTTTTATCACGTAAATCTTGAGTTATTACTTATGTGGTTGTATTTAGTTTCGTGTCGGTTTCATTTCTTTCTTGTTTTGTAACCTCCATAAACTATAGACCAAGTATGTACTTATAAGCATGGAGTTACATTGGATTACAACAGGGTTTTTTTTCTTTTCCGAAGAATTCAGAGAGGGATCACTAATGAATTCATTTTTCCAAAAAATTCAGAGAAGGATCACTATTGAGGAGTTGGAGTGGTCTGTTGAATGCATGGGAATAGTTTCTTTCTAATATGCTTTTTTGTTATGCAATTCTGGTCAACACATCACAAAGGTTTTAGTATATTTCGAAATATAATACATATTTGGAACAATATTTCACTCTATTGATAATGGATGTAAGCTGATATAAACACTCTTTGATTAGTAGAAAAGTGTTGTTTTTTCTCTCAGTAAAAAACAAGAGAGCATGAAGTCACGTTTATATTTAGAAAGCTCATGCATAATTGTGAGAAACTACCTTGAAAGTTGCATATTATCTTATCTCACAATATAAATGTTGCATTAAAGTGTTTTCAATATGAAAATTAAGGAATGATAGCAATGTTTAAGAAGTGCCCAAATGTTTCAGCAGGTTTATTCCCATGGAAAAAAAGCCATATTTATGTAATGTTGGTATCTGTTTTTGGTTGGAGTTGAATGCATTGATTATTCATACAAATACTCCACAAACAATAGACCATGGAGTCGATCAGTGATGCACATTATAAATGACTATAAATAGCAGGAGAAAATTTTCATTTGTGAACCCTTTGATTCAAAATAATTTTGGTAACACTAGCAAATTGTAGCCAACTGCATGTGTCTAAGCTTCCACAGACAATCCTTAACAAGTTTGTAGCGAATGACAACCTTATACAACTAAATCAGATGGTTAACTTCCATTTAAAATTATGTCATCTCAGGTCTATGGTTTAGAAGATTTTGAACTGGTCTGATTTGAGCTTTACAAAAATTGAAATAGGCAATAGTATAAAATCAACCCAACCTTTGCTTTTGTCTGAATATTCCATTGCCACATTTTGGTTCTACTGTATCTTTGCTCTCTTGAGTTTCTGGGTCTTATCCAAACAGAAGTTTTGGTTTCTCTTGAATGTGATTCAGGGGAAAGAATATAACAACTAGAATTGAGCATATTAGTGCCCTTAAGAGGTCTAATGCGAATAAGGCTTCGTGTGATGGAAGATAAATCTGTAAAATCTCTCAAAACCTGGATTTGAAGCAGATGCCAAGTAAGCTTTTAATAACCTCTGGCCTTTCGTGCTTCATAGATACATGTTCAAGAAATGACCAACTCTACCGTCAATCTACTGTCAAATCAAAGTCAATTTCTGTCTGTAATGAGCATCTTCCATCAGCTAGCTATACTTGATATGTTGCCATGACATATATTATCTAGCTAGTGATCTACAAGACTTCGGATCTGAAAACTGACTGTTTATTTTTGGTATATATGATTATGTTTAGTGTCTTTATGATTAGGACTTCTTTATGTCGCCAAGCTTCCTAAATGAAGGTTTTAATCTCTAAAAGTCATTTTTTCTTAGTAATAAGCACTCTTCACAATACCAAACAATGAAGAGATTTGTAATGTAAAGTCATTTTGTTTCTAATAAAAAGATGATTTACAATGTCACTATGATTTTTCATAAATAATACCAACTTAGATTATATTAATTCTTTTTTTGTTAATATTCTAATTAACATTTTATTTGTGATAAATGAAATTTTTTATTTATGAAAAATAACTCATTTTCCAATATTATAAATTAATTATTAATTTTATTGAATTGACAATTATTTTTACACAAATATCACCAACCAAAATCATATCAATTTTAAGAAAAACACCTAATTTCAAAGAACATTTTACCTCTATTACATTTCTTCTCCCATTCTACCTCTTCAGTTTTGAATTTGACCTCTTAGAAGGGAACACGTGCTCTTAACCATTAGGCCCACTTAAGCTGTGTAAAGAAAACATTGGGTTTTAACAAATTATATAATATATTTATATTAATTCATAAAATTACTTAAATATATTGTTAATTCTATTTTTTTTAATTCATATATATATATATATATATATATATAAACCTAGATTTATTTTAAATATGGATATACCAATTATATAGAGAGATATAGTGTGGAGTTAAGATGAAACTGATACTCTTGCATTCCATAATCAATTTCCTCAAATTCTAAAATAGGCTTCATCATAATAAATACTATAATGGTCAACACAATAATATGGACTTGTAAATCATCGTAATTCTATAATTTAATTTAAATTTATAATTTTATAGCTAAAACTAAATTGCAATTTTTTGTAAGATATAATTTTAATAGATTTACAACTCTTATTATTACCTGCCACAACAGGGTAATAATGTATTAAAAAAATATTGATGTTCACATTAATTTTAAATTTACCAAAAATTAAATGATTTTATCTAATGTTTACTTTCGAAAAAAAATTATTTTTATTTTTTTATTTTTTTTTTAAATATATTTATTTCAATTTTGATTTGTTCATCTCTTATTTTACAATGATTACATTGTACCACAAAATCTATAATTTATTGTACCATAAAATCTTTTTTTGTACCAATATAATTAATAAAAAACAATAATTTTGCAGTACTGCAGCTTCAACATTTGTAAAGTAGAAACACTGACTCAGCGGACCATATTTCATGCAGAAATTGGATGAGACATTCACGTGGGAAGGCATTAATTCACCATTGCAATGTCAACAAAAATTTATGAGAACGTCGAGCCCTCCTTTTCATTTCATTATTGTTGAAGGCATTATATCGCTTTAGCCTATACTTCAATACCACGCACTGTACAACTTAATGTGATTTATAATCCTCCCCCACTCGTTTATAACGTTAGGCGCCTCTTGTGGTTGTTAACAATCTGCGTTCGTTATTATTAGTGTCGTATCAATGTTGCCAATGTGGCATATTTTAATAGCCTAATTTAGTTAGTAGATGTTTGTGTTTTTGTTCAAAGTTAATTATAAATTTGTTTTAGAATAATAAATTTATATAAATTTTCAAATTTTGGTGTAATTTATATAAAAAAAATTAAGATATTAAATTTATTTATATATTTTAAATAATAAAAAATCATAATAATTAATTTATTAAAATACACTTATTTCTATTACAAAATTTACTTCCTAAAGATTTAGGAAGGTCAATGCAATAGATTGTGATCAACGTGATAGGTTATTATCAATGTGGAATATCTCTTTAAGGGGAATTTTTTTTTCTTTAAATTATTATACACTATTTTGCAGAAGATTAAATGACATATGGAACATTACTAATAAATGTGATAAACTTATTTATAAAACATTAAACTGAATAAAAAAATTATTTATATAAGACAGATAAAAACAATTTATAAAATACTTTATTTATATAAGACACATAAAAACAATTTATAAAATATTATATCCCTGGAAGTTTTATTAAGTTGAGAGGATTGTAGTGTAATGTGTAAGGGTGTTCGTCCTTCATGAAAATTAATCCAGTATAATGTGTAAGGGTGTCCGTCCTTCATCAAAGTTGAAATTTTGTTCATATTAACCAAAATTAAAATTTTAAAAAATCCAAAAAAATAAAATTAAAAAAATTAAAATTAAATAACTATACAAAACATAACGTTTAAATAATATTGGATGTTGGTATATTTTAAAGTGAAGTTTCAAAATCCAAAGTGCCAATAATCTTCAACAAAAACCATTAAGATATTTTTATAAGTTTTGAATAAATAAAATTATTAAACGTATTTATAAAACATTAGACCTACTAAAAGCTTCATTATTCCCTGCCACAATAGGGTAATAACGTATTCAAAAAATATTGATGTTGACATTAATTTTAAATTTACCAAAAATTAAATGATTTTATCTAATGTTTACTTTTGAAAATTTTTTTTTTTTTTTTTTTTAAATATATTTATTTCAATTTTGATTGGTTCACTTCTTATTTTACAATGATTACATTGTACCACAAAATTTATAATTTGTTGTACCAATATAATTAATAAAAACCAATAATTACAGTACAGCTCACAATAAAGCATTGATGTCACTTCATTCTATATACCAACTCTACAATTAATTTCTATGTTTGCAATTAACAATCAACGAGAATAAAGAAGAGAAATATATTAATAATTGCGTGTGATAAGAACATTATAAAATGATATTTATAGGTGCTCATTAAGGCGAGAGTAACGAATGATGACATAATAAATTAAAACATGTGATAGAGAGAATAGGGCATCTCATTACACTTCGTGGAATAAAGAATAACAAGAACAACCATAAGCATGCGCTTAAATGTCTCACACGCTTGTTTCAATTTTTCTTAAAAAACTAAATTTGTTACGTGAACAACAAGAACATGTGGTTACAAATCTTACATGCTTATCGCTTCTCTTTTTTAATGGAATTTTAAGGATGAGTAACTATTATATTAATTTATCATTAAATAAATATATTTTAAAAAATAATTATATTTTAAAAAATAATTATAATTATTATTATTCCATGCCACATATTCAAAGATAATAACGTATTCAAAAAATATTGATATTGATATTAATTTTAGATTTACCAAAAACTAAATGATCTTATCTAATGTTTACCTTTGAAAAGATTTTAATTTTATTTTTATTTTTTTTAGATATATTTATTTCAATTTTGATTGGTTCACCTCTGAATATACAATGATTACATTGTACCACAAAATCTATAATTTGTTGTGCCATGGAATCTTTTGTTATACCAATGTAACTAATAAAAAACAATAATTACAACACAACCCACAATAAACGTATTGGTGTCACTTCATTCTATATACCAATTGTTGGAAAATGTAACTCCTATTTGTCTTAGTTGTGATTCTTACTAAGTTACGGAATCTGTTCCTAATAGTTAGGATCTATTCCTACATTGGTGTGTGGTTGAGATATTCTCTCAACCAACAGATTGTGTGTGCATGTATATATGTAATTGCATTTGATTAATGAAACAATTGACATTATTAGTTTTTATCATGGTATCAGAGCCCTTAAGGCCTGGCCCCTCCTAGGCTAAGGGGAAATAAAAAGTTTGTTGAATGTTTTATTTTGGTTTGTCCATTTATTCGGTCCGATTTTGGCTAAGTGTGGACGAGTGTTTAGATTTCTGACCGTTGGCGTCGAGAACAAGGTTGTTGTCCGGTGGTTGCAGAATCATGTAGTGGCGGAACACCTACTGTGTGTTGGCAGCCGAGTTTAGTTAGAAACAGAGTAGGACGGTGGTGTCGTGGATCCGTGGACCGATCTGGTGTGTTGGCAATGCGTGGCAGTAGATTGGTCAAGCTAGCGAACTAGCAGCATTGGGAGACGCCGACTGGCAGCGCTGCTGCTATGTTTTTGGAGTGCTGGCCCGTTGTGGAAAAGATCGTCGCTGTAGGGTGGATCTATTGAGTGCAGATCTGCTACGTTGACCAACTTTGTGCATATGTGTGGAGATCGCGGATCTGGATCTGGTGTGGATGAGTTTTGAAGGCTGATTTTAAACTGACGGGAGATCAATGGCTTGTGCAAATCATTGTTTTTATTAACGTTGCTAATTTTCTAGTCAATTTTCTGGAGGAAGTGCAGGAGTTGCAGTGGTGAATTGCTGCTCGTCGAATTGTAAACTAGCAAGCAGTTGCAATGGTACTGCTGACGCCTGTTTGTGAAGCAGCGTGGAGCGATATGTTGTTAGCAATCCGATAGGGATTGGAACAAAGACAAGTGCAATGTATGATCTTAGATATGCCCACAAAAGCAGTGTGGGCAGTGTTCTCGTGCGCTGAAGTTTGGGGTGGTCTGTCTACCACAGTGAATGGCGTGGCCCTATGTTCAACGTTTTTAGGCCAATTGTTCTTCAATTGTCCGAGGCTTTGGATCCTGCTAAATCTGATGGCATACCGGTCTGTGCTAAATTTGGTGTACTTTTCATGCATTTTGAAGGTCGCCACGATTCTGGCAGAGCACAACGAAGGCGATGCAGAACTGGAGGAAGTAGCAGCGGAATGTTTAGAGAGGGTTCACGCCTTTACACAGCCGATTCACGCATACCAAAAAAAGAAAAAATGTACAGTTTTCTAATGGACGGCTCATTTGTTTACTGTGCCATAGTGGATGACGCACTCGGGAAACTGCAACTCTTTGTATTTCTCGAGCATGTCAGAGATGAGTTCAAGAAATTGTTGAAGAACAGAGGTTGTGAAGGGCTCAGTTCGTGTTGTTTTGATAAAGAATTCGGTCTTGTTTACAAGTGCATTGTGGCTCCTCTTGTGGGTGTTCCTCAAATAGAAAAGGATCGCTTGACGGAGGAAGAATCGAAATCCCAACTTGCTAAAACGCATCTAGTCCAGGTATTTAATTCTCCCAAAGATTCTCTACCTGTGTATGATAATACCCAAATTCGGGATTTGAATCACGAGCCCCTGTTGGGCCATGGAAAGAAGAAAAAGGATCAGGCCACTGAGGTCATGGATATTATCCGGGAGAATGGCAGCAAAGCATTGGATACGAGTAATGGGCTCGAGGTAATTGTGTCATGGTATTTTTTGGTTGTCATTGAAGTGACATTGGTCTGACCAACTATTGTCACAATTATGTGTGTTGGAATTGGTCATTCCAACAATACATAAATTTGCAGGGTATGATGAAGACAGAAGATATGACAATGAAGATGGCATTAGAAGAGCCGCATCAAAGATCAGAGGATGATGGACATTCGATTTAGTGTGAATTAGTGTGAGTCTGTGGAACATATTATGTTGTATTATGAGTCACACATTTTATTGGTAAGCAAGTCTAGGATGCTTTGTAGTGGTCTTTGTAAAGTATGTACCTGGTAACTCCAAGAGTTGGAGTGTTAAATATAAGCCTGATAAGGCATGTGTACCCCCACAATTCGTGGTAATCTAAAAACCACTTTGTATTTGCAGTTTTGGTTTGTAGTAAGCCAAAAACCATGTGTAACAGTGAAGTGGGACAAAGATTTATGTTGGCATGGTTTATGGTTAGCCGAGAAAACCCTCGACCTGGTTGAGTCAGGTCTTTGGAGTGCCCTAGTGGCAGGTTTGTAGCCCAGAGAGGATGGAGTGCCCTAGTGGCAAGATTGTGGCCCATAGTGGATGGAGTGCCTTCGTGGCTGAGTTGAGCCTTTGTGGCTATGTTGAGCCTTCATGGTTGAGTTGAGCCTTGGTGGTTGTGTTTAGCCTTGGTGGTTGAGAGCCCTTGGTGGCATGGCTAAGGGTGATCCGATAAAACCCAGAGCATGGTTACGGATAATCCGATAAAACCCATGATGATATTGGAGGGGGATTTACAAGTACAGGTACAAGTGTGCAGTTATAATGGTTGAAAGAACCATGTATGCGAAGGACATTCTACAAGACTGGCAGTTGCAGTAGTTAATACCCATGCATTTCGGTGGATGGTTGCTCCTTTATATGGACATCAACATATTCTTTTTATGTTTGACCACAACTAGATTTTGCAGATTGATATTCAGACAAGTAGTCATTAAGGGGGAGTGTTGGAAAATGTAACTCCTACTTGTCTTAGTTGTGATTCTTACTAAGTTAAGGAGTCTGTTCCTAGTAGTTAGGATCTATTTCCTACATTGGTGTGTGGTTGAGATATTCTCTCAACCAACAAATTGGGTGTGCATGCATATATGTAATTGCATTTGATTAATGAAACAATTGAGATTATCAGTTTTTATCACCAACTTTATAATTAATTTAATAAAAATGTCATGTCATTCTATATACTATCTAATCAACACAAACTCAAGCAATAATGAAAATTGACGAATCAACTCATATGGAGAATATCAGGAAGTGTGTGATCTGTTTACAAAGAATATTGGGAAGTGCGTGATCTGTTTATTGATATTAGTTGGAGCACCTGCTGTATATTTGGCAAAAGTAAGAAAAAAAATTGAATGTATTTGTAAAGCAACTATTCCTCTCCATCATTTCGCATAAAGTCAAAGATAATTTTTTAGCGTTGCAATTTTTTTCAAGCCCAAACTTTGAAAGTGACCGCGACCACAAAGAATACCAACTGTGCAAGTGTGAAGAGAGGCATCTGAATGGATGATGATCGCAACCAGGGTTGGAATTTCAAACCAGGTTTACACATCAAATTTGCCAGTCTTCATACCTCTTTACCCGTTTTTACAATTTCAACAAAGAATGTTGACGATTTTGCAATTTTTTAACTGTATTTGACGGGCAAATCACCCCATGACAGGCAATTTGCTCGTCAAATTCCATCCCTGATCGCAACCATGTAGGAGACCATTAAGTTTAAAAGCTTTGAAATTTATTTAACAAATAAAAAAGGGGCACAATGAATTCTATTTTAGCAGACAACCCTATTCACGGTAGCCATGAATTTGTGAATTTGTTTTCAAAATACTAAAAAGGTATTTACAAATTTGTTTGAATGACTTGCATTGACCAATTTATTAAAAAAAATTGACATTTTAAAATAATATGTGCTAAAATTTAGAAGTATTTGTCAATTCATTTATTTTTGTATTTATGATAAGTATATAAAATATTTATTTGAGAAATTATTTATGTAAATAAATTTATGTTACCTAATAGTTCAATATCATATGGTACTTTTCTTAGTTTGGTATCTTGGTTTCATAAAAATAGATATTTCATATCTTTATAACATGAAATAGCTTAAATTTAAATATGACATTTCTAATTAATTTGCAAAGTGAATTTCTAATTAATATGTAAATTGAAGAGTCTTTGAATTTTTAGATAGTATAAAGATTATTAAAATAATTTATTTATAATGTTGCCTAATTTAATATATTTATTATAATTTTTAATCTAAAATAATTAAATAAATTAAATTAAAGTATTAAGTGTATTATATTTTTCAATCCACATTATTATTGTTTTGATTTTTTAAAGTGAGAGCAATTAGAAGTATTTAAATAACTCACAAAAGTTATTTTGATTTTTTCTTATGTTTTAAATTTCCATCTATTATTATTTTTTTAAGCTTTATCCACGATATTAAATTTGTGTCATTATGATTTTTTAAACAATTTTAATAACAAAATTATTAATATTTTAATTATATTTATTCTTATTTAAACTAAGCAATAGTATTCACTACTAATGATACAAATTTAGTAACGTATATAAAGCTTAAAAAAAAATAATAGATGGAAATTTAAAACATTACAAAAAAATTATAATCATACAAATTTAATATCGTGGATAAAGATTTAAAAAATAATAATAGATGAAAATTTAAAAAATCAAAAAATAATTAAAAATAACTTTGGTGAATTATTTAAATAATTTTAATTACTCTTGCTTTAAATTGTACTACAAAGCCAATTTTCCAAATAATATAGATTGGTGTCTTCAACTTTCTGACTCATTTATGAAAGCCTTTCCAAACAATTTACAATGCACTAAGAATCCCAAAGTGAAACGTTCTATGCCAATTTAAGATTTCAATATCAAGCCTAAGAAATAGCCAATATAAATGTCTTGTAGATACAAGTATGATAGCAAATGAAACTAGCACAGGAGTAGATTTTTACCTCTATCAACCAATCAATCAAGACTGCCCTCATATTCTCATTTCAACATGCCTTGTCATATAATCTGGAGGTATGTAGCTAATGGTCTGGACATATGGACATATGGTGCTACAAACTTTTACTGAAAAGAAAATAAAAAATTACCTTAACATTCCCAAAAAAACTGCAATAATTGACAGAGAGACACACCTCAATCTTCTGGTAAAAGTTATATATATCTTCAACATATTCAACAACTTCCAATTGATTTTCAAGGTCTCCATCATCCATGATAGGAAGAGCATTGTGGCAGTCGCTGCATGCATCCTGAAATTACGCTTATCAAGATTATTGAACTTTTTTTATCCTACTTACATCATAAATATACACAAAGATATCTGAAGTCTATAACACTTGCTAGTAATTTGGTGTGGATGTGGGTACTTAAAATAAGCAAGAATATCTACAAAGTAGCCCTTGTTCAAATACAATAATTAGTTCATACATTTCAAAATTCAATAATTGAACTAAGTGGCAGGGAAACGCTAGCTATGCGGCCTTGTTATATTATTGATTTGATTTTTTATTAATTCGCCATGTTTATATTAACATTACATCATAATTGTCCTAAAATTTTAAAATTAACTTATTTTTAAATTAAAATATATATATATATATATATAAAATATAGAAAATTGGTTAGAAGAATATATTTTTAAAATTTTTTAACTAGCCCAAAAAATCATGAAAGAGATTAGTGCAGGAAGTGGGCCTATTGGATCACTTTCGTTACACCATTTTCAATGCATTCCAACAGTGGGTTTGGAGATTGTAGGTGACAAACTAGTGAGAAACGACATGTTGTGCCCGTGAGAGCTGCAGCAACTATCCGTCTATCCGTTTGCGTGGTGCGGTGTCCGTGGACAGAGAGCAACAACTATCTGCCAGTATGGAGACTGTTGGTGTGGAGGTTGCTGGGAGGCCAAGCGGAGGAGCTTGCGTGTGGTGAGGCGAGTGTATCTGCAGGTAAATTCTACCTCAGTTGGCAGCTCAGATCACGGGGGCAACTGTGTACTAGTGAGGTGTGAGGTGTTGTGCCTTGTTCTGTGAATAAAAAAAATGAGCGACCATACTGCTGCTTCTGTGGAAATTCGTTGCTATTATGGAACTCCGGTGCTTTATTAGCATGCATAGGGGTCAGAGAGAAGGGTCGATTGCGGAGGGGTGTGCTCGGGTGATCAGGATGTGAGTCTAGCGTTTTACCGTAGCGGAGCATTTCTTTGTTGAAGGCAATAGGAAATTCGATAATTGTGCACTAAGGCGAACCCAATTAAATAGATATACAATAAGTATTGCATTGTATATTTATAATCACCAGTCACAACATGAGATTTTTCAATTTAGACTGGTCGATTTTTAATCGACTCAGATTTTGGAATACCCACAGAAGCTCATATTTTGACACGGTCGATTGCTTTAGCAGCCTCTTGCTCACAACCAACAATCGATTGCTTTAGCAGCCTCGTCCCCATTGTCTCGCATCAAGAGCGAGTACAAGTGGTAATTCTCCTTTGAATATTGTTAAAAAGGGTTTTTTAAATATCTTTGAGAGCAAAGTGTTTAGGGTGCATTTATAAAGTGGGATCTTGTTTTGTTTGCATCCAATTAATGTTATCAGCGCACATTTTTGCCAAGAATATGCGCTTTCAGTGGTTTACCAATGCCTTTCCTACAGAGAAATTCACTTTGTTCGGCCTTCTCTTAATGTAATTTGTTGCAGCACGGACCATCAATGCGCATTTGGAGGTGGAAGTCACGTTGCTTCGTTGGTTGACCAACTCGTTGACTGTCGTGGCCATGGAGAGTTATCGTTGTGTGTTGTTGTTCGAGTGAAGGTGTTGATCGCGTGGAGGTGTCAGCTCTACATGGGAGCCGGATCTGCATCGAGGTGCTCATCGCCTGGAGTCTGAGATCACATTGCAGCAGCAGGTTTGGAGATTGTAGGTGACGAACTAGTGAGAAACGATGTGTTGTGTCAGTGAGATCTACAACAACTATCTGTTTATCCATATGCGTGGTGCGGTGTGCTTGGACAGAGAGCAACGACTATCCGTCTGCGTGGAGACTACTGGTGTGGAGGTTGTTGGGAGGCCGAGCAGGGGAGGTTGCGTGTGGTGTGGTGAGTGGATCTACTGGTAAATTTTACCTCGATTGGTAGCTCAGATCGTGGTGGCAGCTGCATATTGGTGAGGTGCGAGCTGTTGTGCCTTATTCAGTGAATCAAAAAAACGAGCGACCATACTGCTGCTTTTGTGGAAATTCATTGTTGTTGTGGAACTCTAGTGTTTTCTTAGCATGAGTGGGGGTCAGAGAGAAGGGCCGATTGTAGAGCGATGTGCTTGGGTGATCAGGATGTGAGTTTAGTGTTTTGCCATAGTTGAGTGTTTCTTTGTTGAAGGCAATAGGAAATTCGACAATTGTGCACTGAGGTGAACCCAATTAAATAGATATACAATAAGTATTACATTGTATATTATAATCATCGGTTAGGGCATGAGATTTGTCAATTTAGACTGGTTATTTTTTAATCGACTCAGATTTTGGAATACCCACAGAAGCTCATATTTTGACACGTTCGATTGCTTTGGTAGCCTCTTGCTCACAACCAACTGTTGATTGCTTTAGCAGTGTCGTCCCCACTGTCTCGCATCAAGAGTGACTACAAGTGGTAATTCTCCTTTGAATATTGTTAAAAAGGGTTTTTTAAATATCTTTGAGAGAAAGGTGTTTGGGGTGCATTCATAAAGGGGAATCTTGTTTTGTTTGCATCCAATTAAAGGAAATTTTTTTAAGAGAGCACCCATTTTTTTTTTTGAAATTGCTCCTTGGATCTGAATATAAATTTGTTTTTTAATTGCTGGAGGTCGAATTTTTTATTTCTTGAGGGAGACTTGTCAAGATGAATAACCAGATGACAAAGGCATATCTAAACGAGAGCAATAAGCTCGACAGATCCAATTACTCCAAGTGGAAATTTAAGTTGCAGACCCCGTTGGAGGGGGAAAACGCATGGGCGATTGCAACTGGTGATGAGTTGGAGCCGACCCTAGCTATAGGCGGAACAACAACAACAATCCAGGATTGGGAAAAGAGGGAGAACAAAGCAAAAGTGTTGTTAAAATTGTCAATGAAAGACTGTATTATTCCTCACATCCGTGAATGTAAATCAACAAACGACATCTAGAAAACCCTCAAGGAATTGTACAAGATCAAAAACACAAATCGCCTATTGTTTTTGAAAAACAAGATTCTCTCCAATAAAATGGAGGATGAATCGGTGCTTGTGTTCATCTCTCGAATTAAAGAGCTTAGAGATAAACTTGGTGACATAGGAGAGACAGTGTCAAACACTAATCTCGTCATAATTACCATGAATAGTATGCGTAATGACTATCAAATTTTTATCACAGGCTTGAATGCGAGAGAGAAAGCCCCCAATTTCGAAGAATTGACAGGAATCCTAATGCAAGAGGAAGAGAGGCAGATGACCCTAAAACCCCAGAGTTTAGATCTTGCTCTAATGGCGAAGAAGAAGCCCTTCAGAGGGAAGGCAAATGTAGGACAGAAAGGCGGAAGTACACCACAAAGAAAACCACCTCAGGGTATGTCCTCAAATAGAAGTGATTCAGAACCCAAATATTTTTATTGTGGTAGAGTTGGTCACATAGCTAAAAAATGCCAAAAGAAGAAGTTTGATGAAGGTTTCCATAGACACAAGAAGCATGCAGGACAATTTGTTGATGAAGATCAGAATTAGAATCTCAGATTGTTTGTATCTGATTTTGCGTTCTCTGTTGAGGATGATGAAGCAAAAACTTGGTTTGTGGACTCAGGAGCTTCCACTCACATGACAGGTAATAGACATTGGTTTGAGAATTTTAAAGAAACCAACAGTGGTGCAAATATCTATCTTGGTGATGATAGAGGGTACCAAATCAAAGGGTATGGTAATGTTCCTATCATTTTTCCTGATGGAAATATTAGACATATTCAAAATGTAATATATGTACCTAGAATTAAAAAGAACCTGATCTCTGTTTCTATGATAATAGATCAGAACCTTAAGGTAGAGTTTTTTAAGTCTTATTGTGTTATTAAAGATCTGTTGGATCATATGAAGCCAATTGCATCAGGTATTCAAGTGGGAGGATTGTATAAACTGAATGTAAGAAGCACACCACGCTAAGCCTTGACCTCTTCAGTTATGACTACAGAAGACTTCTGGCATCAAAGATTTGGTCATATCAACTTCAATGACCTGCGGCTACTTCATAAATGAGGTATGGTCAATGGTCTTCCTGTTTTAAAGAATGTTCATGTTGATTGTGAAGCATGTGCTCTTGGGAAGATGCATAGAGATGATTTTCCTGCAAATGTAGATAGAAAGAAGAGAGATATACTAAAGCTTGTTCACATTGATTTGTGTGGGCCGATGCAAACAAGGTCATTAGGAGGCACCTATTATTTCCTATTATTTGTTGATGATTTCACGAGATTTACTTGGGTATATTTCCTCAGAAAGAAGAGTCATACTTTTTAATATTTTAAAGAGTTCAGAAGCATGATTGAAAAACAGACAAGAAAATTCATCAAAATTCTCTGCTCGGATCAAGGGGGAGAATACAAGAAGGGTGGTTTCATCAAATATTAGAAGGACCATGGAATAGTTCAACAATTCACAGTACCCCACACTCCTCAACAAAACGGGGTTGCAGAGAGGAAGAAAAGAACCCTTGTGGAGTGCGCTTGAAGCATGTTAAAAGGTAAGAATCTATCTAATGGATTTTGGGCAGAAACAATAAATATTTCAGTATATTTGAAGAATAGGGGTCTAACAAAAAGCCTTGAATTTAAAACTCCATTCGAAGCTTTAGTAGGTTTTAAGCCTGCAATTGATCATTTAAGAGGTTTTGGCTCCAAAGCTTTTGTTAATGTTCCAAAAGAGGATAGGAAGAAACTGGCTTCAAAGGCCACTAAATGCATTTTTGTTAGGTACTACACAAATTTTAAAGCTTATATATTATTTAATCCCTCTCCTCATAAAGTGTTTGCAAGTAGAGATGTGGTATTCCATGAGTAGGTTGATGATGGAAACCATGAAAGAAGCAATGAAGATTGGAACATACCTTTGCTGGTGGAAGATGGAAGTGATGATAGGGAGAACCATGAGCAACAACAACAACAACAACAACAACAACAACAATAGAAAAAGGAATATGTGGATGGTGCAGATGCAGGTACTAGGCCAAGTCCACCAAGGGATGATCATAACATATTTGAAGCCAGTCCACCACTCAAGAGATCAGGTACGAAAATTCAGTTGCCAACAAGATATAGGGATCATGCTCTTATAACTAGTATGTTAAACATTGTTGAGCCATCTAATTATAAAGAAGAAAGTCAATAAAGTGAATGGAGGGCAGCCATGGAAGAGGAATATGAGTCAATACTGAAAAACAAATCCTAGGATCTAGTTGAACGACCTGAAGGCAAACAACCCATAGGTTGCAAATGGTTATACAAGACTAAATTTAAACCAGATGGTACTATAGATAAATATAAAGCTAGGCTGGTTGCAAAGGGGTATTCGCAGAAAGAAGGCATTGACTATGAGGAAACCTTCGCCCCTGTAGCTAAATTAAACACAATTAGAATGTTAATTGCTTTAGCTACCAAACATCATTGGATGATACACGAGCTAGATGTGAAATATGCATTCTTAAATGGGGAATTAAAAGAAGAAGTGTACTTAATGCAACTGTTAAACAGGGGGAGGAACATTTAGTCTATAGATTGAAGAAACCATTGTATGGACTAAAATAGGCACCCAGGTCATGGTATGATAAAATTGATTCATTTTTCCTACAACATAGTTATAAAAGAAGCAAGAATGACCCTAATATGTACACCATGTTTGATGAAAAGGGGCAAATTATTTTGATTTATTTATATGTAGATGATCTTATCATTACAGGAAATGATGGTGAACTCATTAAAGAAATAAAAAAGTAGATGTCACAGGTTTTTGAGATGAAAGACCTCATAGAGTTACACTATTATTTGGGTCTTGAAGTCTGGAGGGATTCTGGCCACACTTTTTAGTCTCAAGGAAAGTATGTTAGGAGCCTATTGAAAAAGTTCAAAATGGATCAGTGTAAAGCTACATTGGTGCCTTTACAATAGAATACCAAACTTCATAATAATGATGGTTCAAAGGAGGTCAATACAACACTATATAGATAACTAGTTGGGAGTCTAATTTACTTGACTACAACCAGGTCGGATTTGGCTTTTGCGGTCATTGTATTGAGCCAATTCATGTCAAAGCCTCTTGAGAAGCATTGGGTTGCAGTGAAAGGCATCTTAAGGTATCTTCAAGGAACCTTAGACTTTGGTATTAAATATACCGATTCATTTGATTTTAGATTGACAGGTTTCTCAAACTCAGACTAGGCCATAAATCTAGATGATTGACGATCCATAATAGGCTATGCATTCAGCGTTGGGTTCGGGGTCATTGCATGGAGCAACAAGAAGCAAAATATTGTATCCTTGTCTTCAGCAGAAGTAGAGTATCAAGCAATGTGCGTAGCAACATTTGAGGCAGTTTAGTTGAGGAGACTTCTCCAGGATGTCAGAGAAGAAAAAAAATATGCAACTGTTATATGTGATAACTAGAGTTCAATCAAACTTGCAAATAATCTAGTGTTTCATAAAAATATAAAGCATATTGATACACAGTTTCACTTTGTCAGGGAGAAGGTTCAGTCAAAGGAAATCCATATTGAATATTGTAATACTAATGTTGTAGATATTTTTACTAAGCCTCTTGGAAGAATTAAATTTGAGTTATTTAGGGAGATGTTAGGAGTGCTAGTGAACCCTTTCTCCATTAAGGGGGAGTGTTAAAGTTAATGGAGAAATGTTATCTTGGAGTGAGTCACTTCATTAGTTACGTGTGAGACTTAGATTATGAATTTTTTCCCTATTTTTTGGTGGTTGTTCTAGCCTCCCTATTTGCTTGTAAACTATTTATTCATGGCGATTAATGATGAATGGGTAGAGCGTTATGTAGGTGAAGCCCTCACATGAGAGTTGCTCAGTTTATTGAATATATTGTTTGTTTTCCAGTTTTTAACAATAATTTAGAAAAAATAACCAAAGTGTATAAAAGTGTTTGCTCTAATTTAGAAATTTTATAGTGTACACTCTAATTGTTAAAGAATTGAAAAAGGTATATACAAAATTTTCAATTATAGTATTTGCTCTAATTATTAATGTTTTGATTTATTTATTTATATTAATAAATGAGTTTTATTTAAAACTAATAAAATTTTATTAAAATTATAAATTTGAATCGTATAGTTTATACAATTTAAGTATTTTAAAAATGTTTTTGAGAATTAAATCCATTTATGTATTAAAAATACATATTAATAATGAAGATGACAATTTCACCCAAAATTGTAACTTCAAATTATAGAAAAAAAAATAAACCTACACCACCCACCTTTATATTTATAAGGTACGCCATCTGTTTTAGCATCAAAGAAGTAATAGTGGATAGGTTATAGTTATTTAGAGATGGGTAAATTAGTTTATTTTATGAGTTTATAGTAGTTGGTGAGTTGGTAAAGTGTGAAGGTATAATTGTTATTGGTTTTAATTTTGTGGATATTATGTTTATTATTTTTAGAATTTTTTTATTTATAAGGATAAGATTTTTTTGGTGAATAAAAAATATTTAGCTTGTTCCTTGGGTTTGGGTTTAACTAGAATGGGTAAAAAAATTATTTATAATCCTTCTCATCCAAATTTTAAAAACTTGTGATAAGGCTTGATTCTTACTCAATTATATCTTACTTGCTATATTATAATAACAAAATATATATACATATATATATATATTCCATCCGCAATAATTACTAAAACCCTCCGGACATGAATCATTACCCAAACCACACAACACTTGCAGTTGTCGTCACTCTATTTGAAAGCTTTCAAATCTATCATGTGTCCTGCCGCTGGACTTACGATTTCTGACCTTTCTTCATTTGGCTGATCTCATCGTTGGGTTCCGCGCAAATTCTTTCAAATAAAAAATTACAGAGGCCTTTGAAAGGAGTTCTCTCTTTCTTGATTTGACTATTCGTGCCCAACCTGTCACCGCTGAAACAAAGTGCTTTAATTGCAGCTTTGCGTAAAAGCCGGTCATGTGTTCCATGGTTTTGAAAACGACTGGTCTTACGTTGTTTTTATGAAGCTATTGGTGATTCAGAAACCTGTGAATTGCTTTGCAACCTGCCGAAGCCGTAGGGGTCACAATTCCAAATTTCGCGCAAATTCTTTCAAATAAAAAAATCACAAAGGCAAGTTCTCTCTTTCTTGATTTGTCTATTCGTGCCCGCCCAACCTGTCAGCGCTCTACACAGAAACAATGTGCTTTAATTGCAGCTTTGCGTAAAAGCCGGTCATATGTGTTCCACGATTTTGAAAACGATTGGTCTTTATACGTTGTTGTTGTTTTTATGAAGGGAGTTGTTTTTTTGAGATTCTGGTGACGGAATCCGGCGGAAGAAATTGAGGTTAAATCTTGATTTGTTGCAGTTAAAATGGTTTTTTAACTGCATATTTGGATTCAGCACCTTGAAAAACCCTTGGGACGCTTTCATTGTGCAGAAACTAGCTATCAAACTTGCGATTCCAATAAATTCCTGCCGGATTTCGACCGGAAAACCCGACCGGAAAAGCTTTCAAAAAATCACGCGTTATAGATAACTGCTTTATTGGGCGAGTCAGAATATTCCTTTACAACCTGCCGAAGCCATCGGGATCACAATTCCAAATTTTAATTGAAATTGTGTTTGGAAATGAGAGCCTTTTGACCTACCTTACCGCTCTCGCTTCAAGGGATATTTATGTTGTTACCAGGACAACGACATGTTTTTACAATGGCGGTATATTTTTCTAGCTCAATAGTTTTAATAATGTTGAGTGCTGAGGTTGTGGTTGAACGGTTTTATGTGGAATTTTGGTTTTTACAAGTTTATTTTTGTGCAGGGTTATGTATGTGTGAGAGTTATTCCAGCAACCATTTTTCAATTGGAAAAAAAATTACTAGTGTTAAAAAATTAAAATATTTATTCTCAATAAAAAAGAAAGTAACACCTGTGATTTGAGAATTAGATCATATAACTGTCCATTCAATTTAAAATTCATCAAGAATGAATATATTTTGAATTCAATTAAAGTTTATCTGAGATGAATATATTTTGAATTCAATTTAAAATTCACTTTGATAGATGTATCATAGGCTAGGATAAGTGTTTAATCCCTAAACAACCACTCTATATCAATAGATCAGAAAACAAATTAACACGGTTCAACCACTATATATAAAATATATAATAGATCAGAAAACAAATTAGCACAGTTCCATGGACATGGCAGGGCCTGGGTAAGTGGAAAAATATAGAGAGAAAGAGAGATTAGCCAGTGCCCTCCTGGATAACCATGGGAGAACATTCATTAAAGGAATGTGAGCTCTGCAAAAAATTGCCGGCCAAAATGGTTTGTGAATCGGACAAGGCCAATCTCTGCTGGATCTGCGATGTGAAGGTCCACTCTGCAAATTTTATTGTGGCTCGCCATGTTCGGAAGCTTCTCTGCCACGTCTGCCAATCCTCAACCGAATGGCAAGCTTCAGGAGTGCGTCCATGCCCAACTCTTTCTCTTTGTAACAAGTGCTTCTCCGCCAAACACTCGGCTAGAAAGCATCAACTTGATGAGAATCATCACCAAGTGGTTCCTTTCACACCCTCTCTAGAAGCAACCGCTTCTGGTTCATCACGCTGTGGAGAAAACGATGATGATGCCCGTGGAGAACATCAGCGGGATGGGAATGGCTCAGCTAGAAAGCATCAGCGGAATGGGAATGATAACCAAGTGGTTCCTTTCACATCCTCTTTGCAAGCAGCTGCCCCTGCTTCATCAAGCACTGGAGGAAACGCTGGTGATGTGGATGCACAACATAGGGGAGCTTGAAAGTGCAGCTACAAGTGAGAATTGCAGTGAACAGCATTGACCCTTCTTTGAATTGGACAGAAGGAAATCAGTTGGTTAGTTGCAGACAATAGTAAGTAATGTCTTTTTCTAAAAACAAGAGAGCATGGAGTTACATTTAGATTTAGAATGGAGTCGCATTTAGATTTAGAAAGCTCATGCATAATTTTGAGAAACTACATTGAAAGTTACATATTATCCGATCTCACAATATAAATGCCGCATTAAAGTGTTTTCAACATGGGAATTAAGGAATAATAGCAATGTTTAAGAAGTGCCCAAATTTTTCAGCAGATTTATTCCCATGGAAAAAAAAGAGCCATATTTATGTAATGTTGGTACTTGTTCTTCGCTGGAATTGAAAGCTAAGAATGGGCAAATGAATGAGGTTTCTTGAAGTCTCTGTCTTTCGACCCCTCGAAACTTAAAACAAGGTCTCTGATGAAAGAGTTCAACAATATATCTATTTCACATATCTATCGGAACCAAAACTGTGAAGCCGACCGACTGTCAAACGAAGGATGCAGTTTGGGGCCTGATTAGATCATCTTCCAGTCTATTGATGGTAACATTTTGCAGGGACAGGACACATTTCGATCTAACTACTTTTTCTGGCCGCTGGGCTGTATGCAGCCTCTGCAATTTTTTGTTCAAGTCCTCTTTTTTCTCTGAGCAGCTGTTTGTAACTTTGTTGTACTTTTCCCTCTTGTAAGGTCATATGTAACAATTTACCTGTTGAGGAATGTTTTGCTATATGTCTATATGTTTCTTCAGATATTGATAGAGAGAAGATCACCTCTCAGATATATGTACTTTCTTTCCAAACATAGAAAGTGTTTCTTCTGTTTTGAAAAAGAAAGTTGGACTTGAATGTTTTGATTATTCATAGGAATACTCCGCAAACAATAGGCCATGGAGTCGATCAGTGATGCACATTATAAATGGCTGTAAATAGCAGGAGGAAAACTTCATTTGTGAACCCTTTGATTCAAAATAATTTTGGTAACACTGGCAAATTGCAGCCAACTGCATGTGTCTAAGCTTCCACAGACAATTCTCAACAAGTTTGTGAACCCTTTGATTCAAAATAATTTTGGTAACACTAGCAAATTGCAGCCAACTGCATGTGTCTAAGCTTCCACAGACAATCCTTAACAAGTTTGTAGCGGATGACACCCTTATACAACACAACCAAATCGGATGGTTACCTTCCATTTAAAATTATGTCATCTCAGGTCTCCGATTTGGAAGATTTTGAACTGGTCTGATTTGAACTTTACGAAAATTGAAATAGGTAATAGTATAAAATCAACCCAACCTCTGCTTTTGTCTGAATATTCCATTGCCACATTTTGGTTCTGCTGTATTCTTGCTCTCTTCAGTTTTTGGGTCTTTATCCAAAAAAAAGTTTTGGTTGCTCTTGAATGTGATTCAGGGGAAAGAACATAACAGTTGGAATTGAGCGTCTTAGTGCCCTGAAGAGGTATAATGCGAATAAGGCTTTGTGTGATGGAAGGCAAATCTGTAAAATCTCTCAAAACCTGGATTTGAAGCAGATGCCAATTAAGCTTCTAATAACCTCTGGTCTTTCATGCTTCATAGATACATGTTCAAGAAATGACCAACTCTACCGTCAATCTGCCGTCAAATCAAAGCCAATTTCTTTCTGTTATGAGCATCTGCCATCAGCTAGCTATAGTTGATATGTTGCCATGACATATATTATCTAGCTAGTGGTTTACAAGACTCCGGATCTGAAAACTGAATGTCTTTTTTGGGTCTATATGCTTAAGTTTAATGTGGCTGTGGAGTTTGAATGTCTTTTTTGGGTCTATATGCTTAAGTTTAATGTGGCTGTGGAGTTTGGCTTCTGCGGACCAGGTTTGTCACTATAAGATGCACTGGAATGGTGGCCTAGGCACAAACACGAGGACTTGGCCCAGGCACAAACACGAGGGCAGAAATCTTGGCACTCTAAGGATTTCTTGGTTTTTAAGAAGTTTGTCTATCTAATCTTTGAATGTATATGGGGACTCACATGTGCTAATTGAGAAGATGTTGAATAATTCATATTTCTCTCCCTCTTATCTCTCTACATGGATGTCACAGATAAAACTCTTCAGGAGGTCATTTACTTGGATCACCTTCCAGCATAGGAGACAAATGGGACAGCAAACTCTTTGTTAAAGAAAAGGCTCTCGGCAAACATATGATATATGCATTATACACATTTGGAATCTGATAACATTAGAGTAGAGGGATCTATTCCCCTTCTTTAGTCTTTTTTATTATTATCTCCCTTATTATATGTTGAACTATAGTCATATATGTTGATCAATGCATTATTTTTTTGCCTTTGTCTGATTATGGGGTCTTATTAAAAACATAATTTTGTGAAATTGTATTGTAGCATTAAATGAGCTACCTAATTTTATGTTTGTATATTTCTCACTTCTTTAGAAAAACAATTGCTAACTCTTTGTACAAAATATTATTTTGGATAATGTACACTAGTACATTATATAAACCAACATTTCTTTTTATCTGAAAAATATTAAAATGTATCTACTCCACAAAATCTTGTTAATAAAATTAAAGAAAATTTGATTAAAAACTTATTGGGATCTCAATATTGTGATCGAGTGGCTATAGCTTTCGGTTATAAAATTTCTTGGAGAGCTTTGTAATTGCTCAAAAGTGTATTGATTTTCTTGGAGAGCTTTGTAATTGCTCAAAATAGTGTATTCATTTCTAATGGGTTTAGAGGGTGGGGAACAGAGTATTCAAATCTATAAAAAAAGAGAGCTTTGTAATTGCTCAAAATAATGTATTCATTTCCCAGGGTGGGGAACGGAGTATTCAAATCTACAAAAGAAGTTATCTATAAAAAAAGAGAGCTTTGTAATTGCTCAAAATAGTGTATTCATTTCTCAGGGTGGGGAACGGAGTATTCAAATCTATAAAAAAAGTTATTTGTACATTGCTGGGCATTTAGTCAATTCAAATTTTGGGATTGGTCTTCTTTAAAAGAGATTATTCAAAGTTTTTATTTTTATTTTTTTGTTGGTAGGTGAGCACTCAGGAGGGAGTTGAACCAGTGACCTATCGTAAGGAATGCTTTATGAGTGCACCCACTCACCATCAATCCAAAGCCCTATGGGCTCAATAGATTATTCAAAGTTATTTGATATTTAATTTATTTAAAATTTTGATAAAGTTTTATATATATATATATATATATATATATATATATATATATATAAGGTTTAATAAATTGTTTTTCTATACAAAATATCACTACTTTCATACTTTTGTATATTAAAAACACATTAAAAATACTAAGGTTGAGATTGTAAATGAATGAGATTTATTAATAAAATTAAACATGATTTTATATTATTTTTTTAAAATATAATTTAATAAAAAAGATAAGATAACACTTCTTGAAATCAATATATGATAAATTATGACGCTTATTTTTTGATGTTATTTTATATGTTTTTCAATATTCTTATTATCTAAGTTACTATAGAACCCATCATTATGATACTAATTAGCCATCAAAAGTTTAATGTTTTTTATTTTATTTGTAAAGGATGTGAACTATTAATTTCGTAGACTTTAGTAGTCAAATCGCCGAGAGAAGGTGGGTCCCTTGTTTCACAAAGGGGTCTTATACACCAATTTGGTGTATGGCTTGGCCATGACCTTAAAATCAGATATATATATACCATGGAAATCAATAATTCATTGAAGTAATTTATGTTAGGCCTAAGATCAAACTTACTCACCACCACTATGATCTTAGAGTATATCCAACAAGCCCCAACTTAGTTATTAATATCTTCTTTAACATGATGAATGATATCAATTATACTATTTTGAATTTTTTTGTATGCATTTTGATTCTTTATCATTTTATAGAATACAAGGTCTACCACCTCGTAAGGTTGTTTTATGATTTTTTCTTTTATTTCATTTTTTAAATAAAAAAATTGTATAAAAGATGTGGAGAGTAATCTCAACCCTTAAGAGAGAACATACTCCTGAGTCCCAAGAAGATCCGATTTTCACTTGGAACAACTTTCCTCTTCTATGTGCATGGTTTATGAGAGGGGAAAGGGTTCCTATTTAAACTTGTCATGGAAGCATGAGCATAAGAGATGGTTAGAATTTCTAAAGAAATGAAGACCTTAAACTCCTCCTTTCTATTTCCATTCTTACTTCTTTATTAAAATGAAGGTTAGCCTTCTTAACTAACCACGAACAACATTGAAGAAAGGGAGTTAAAATATGTCACAAGGTGTTATAGCTCAAAACGTCACCCCCTAGGGTCTAATAGAAGAGGACAACACCTGCTAAGTCAATATGTCAAAATGTGATTAGTGGAACGCTCCACAAAAGTAGAATTATAGGCTTTGACATTCCCTTGTTGTTCTAGCTGAGCAACACTAGGCCCAACAATGCCCCACCTTAGTGTAACTTGAGAAACAAATGCTAACAATGTCCTTCTATCACTAGATTAGAGCAATAGAGAAAACATTTTGCATGGATAAGGTTGATTTGGTCATGTTTGATCAAAACCTCAAACATGGTCAAGAATATATCTAGGTCTGATGTGATCATCCCTAAGAGAAATCTATATAAACAAAGCTCCCCACAAGTCATAGAAGAGGAAAAAGTGTTATATGCCAAAATCTAGTCAACATAATTCCACAATAAGCCTACATAATCATATCTAGATATCAACAAATGTAGGAAAGGAGGTGGCTAAGGCAAAAGTTGTAGAAGGCCTTAACTATTTACTTGCAAAGGATATAATCCAAAGTAAAGCATTTCCCCATTGCATTCATGTGTACTTTCTTGTCTCCACGTTTTATTTGATATTATATGTGTGCTTGTACTAGGTTTGGTCTTCATATTTATCTTTGTACTTGTATCAATATATATTTCATGTAAAAGTAAAAAGAACAAAAATAAATTTATTATTACTATTATTTTCTAGTCAAAACACGTTCTTCATGCTTCTAGGTTTATTAAGTCAATAAGAAAATTTGTCATGAGTCAAAGTTTCATTTGGACTATTAGTAAGAAAAATAAACTTTTTTATTTTGAGTCAAAAGATTCAATTTTGTCACCACAAGACCAAGTCAACCCTCTAGATGGACAAGTTGGCCAACCCATAAGTTGTGCCTCTTCATATTGTTAAACAACTATATATTGACAATTGTGATCCACATTTTGGCAACAAATTCGATTTTTGCGCATGCACGAAGAAGAAAATCAACAAAGTCAAAGGTGAGAGAAAGCAAAGGAAAAGGAGGGAGAAAGGTTTGTTTTCTGCCATAATCTGTCAACATGTGTGATATTTTCTGTGGTATTTTAGAGCTAGTTCAAGGCCGAAATTGCAGGGACCAAAATTTCAGGAAGAGGCTAAAATTTTAGGAAGTGACCAAAATTCAGAGATTTGACTAGCATTGACTTTCGATGACTATGATATGTTGAATGGCTAGAAGGAGGGCTAGCTTGGGTCTATGTGGCAGTCTTGGTCTTGGTCTTGGGTCTTGGATATCTCACTTTGATATGATTTAGTAAGAAGATAATTTTTATGGGTTCCCCCCCTTGTGGGTTTTTTTCCTTGGCTTGGAGCCTATATTTTGTGTCATTGTCCTTATCTCATAAGTAATTATCATGACAAAGAAATCAACCCTAATCTACAAGCTTATTGATTTCTCAACATGGTATTAGAGCTAAGGTTAAAAGAAGGCAGTGTGAAGATTCTGAAGGTCATATTTTTTTGGCATATTCGAAGACATTCTTACACCAATCCTTACAAGAAGGAGATTTGAAGAAGCCCTAAGTTTGGAAGAACCCTGAAAGAAATTTGCTCTCCCGTTCCGATCACTTCGAAATGCATTGTCAGGACTCAATGTGGAGAACATATTGATGACTATTATATTTTGAACGTCTCATAGAATTACTAATCCTCTTGAATGCCCTTAGGTATCTATTGCAATAGACTAGAATTTTCTTCTCTAGTTGTTGGTGAGGTTGGACAAACCTTCCCTCGAGATTTTGGTTTCATGTATCATCATAATTATTGGATTGTCTTATTACCACTTATCTTTTACGAGCCCTTGTTTTCCTTGACTATTAAGGCCCATCATATTCCATGATATACTTTTCATGACTGAGGTTTGTTGGAGCCATGGAATACCTGCCCAAAATTTACCAAATTGCCTCTCATTCCATCTAGGATATGTAGATTTCTCTTTCGACCTTGTTGTTTGTCCTCTTTATGTGGTTTACCTACTCCCTTCAGAGAATGTCCTTGGAATCCCATTGTCTCATATGATGAGCTTGTTTTAACAAATATATGTTTGTATTTTATATATGCTTTTCCTATCTGACTAACTTGTTTCTTAGGGATGGTGGATAGATTATTACATTTCCATGCTTTTGCTATCTCTAGAAGGTTCAGTGCATCCAAGTCTGTATCCATTCTTTCCATTTGGTTTGGGAGCTCTTCAATCTCTTCATGTGTTGTATGTAATACAATTGGTTGGTAAAGCGTCGGAGAAGGTGATTCAAGAGATTTTTTTTCAAAAAGGCATGGGATTTCCAAGTGATTGTGAAGGGGGGTCTATTGTATGATATGGATCGGTTGATACCTTTTCATATTTCAACCTGGATGAGGTTGAGGAGGGACCTGCATACTCTTGTATGTCCAGATTTGTTGACTAATCTAGGATGAGGATGTCCTCATTATTTAATGATGTTAACAAATCAAACTAATTTTCTAACCCACCTTTCTTCTCCACTGTGATCTAGCATTGGGGTTGTTATTTTGTGTTCCTGTAGCCACGATATGTTGTTTTAAACCCCTTATTAGGTTGAACCAATACAAGTTTCATGGTTTGATTTTCCCAAACTAGGGGTAGTCCCAACGTAGATTCTCATACTCATGGAAAATTCTGCATTTGAAGGAAATTTTCTCATAATCGAGTGATTTCCTCCATAGGTCGCCCTAGAAATAAATGTCAAATGATTCCGGGAGAGGCTCCAAGATGTTCATGTATACACATATGCGAACATATGAGATGTAGTGAACCTATTTAGTTGCCTCTGAAGCTTTGACATAATTCCTAGAAGGGAATTTCCTATTCCTGCCAGTGTTTGCTCATCCAAAAATTCTCTCGATAACAAGTACAATCATATCCATACTAGGGTTGTCGTGAATTCCTCCTTGTCTAGGTTGAATTATTTAGTCCAAAAAGATGATGGACTCAGTAACTTACTTGAACCTTTGAAGAGTATGCTGGAAATTCTCACACCAACTTGAGAAATACGAGGACACGCTACTTCTTCGCTCCTTCAACTCGCTTTACAATCTCAACCACAAGTGATCTTAAAAGAACTGTCCTCAGACAGGCGGCCCAGCAGGCTTTAGAATTAATTCAAATAAAGATATTACATACCAAGTTATGCTTCAGAGTAGAGCGAACTAGCCTCTGGTCTCTTAAAGCACAGAATACAAACACTCTTTCACACACTCACATACACACTCACACTCCCGATAATTCTTTACATATGAACACACACTTACTTATAATATCTATATGAGAATTATTGAGGGTCCTTGTCAGACATTACTTAGTCCAGACAGTGTCTGCTCAATATTCTCGAGTACAATAATTAAAAAGAAAACGCACTACCAAGGTCCCATCGGACTTCAGTCACTATCAAAATCAGAATCGGGATTATGTGGATCACGTTCTTCAGATGAGGAAGAGGGAAGCCTTTGATTTAACCAAGATTGATTTAGCCATTGTAGATATTCGTTTTCTCATGTGGGGTCATGTTGTTCTTGAGCATCTTGGTACATATCTACGAACACAGTTTCTTTTTCTTCGGATGCCTTCTCTTTTCCTTTTGTGGTCACTGCCTTTTCTTTTGTCATGGCTGTAGAAGATTCCCCTTTTAGTGGTGCTCGTGAAGTTTGTCCTGTGTCAAACTTTATCGTGTCTGTCGTGACATAAAGATTATTTTGTGGAAAGATGTATTCATTATCAGCTTTAGTCCACCTGTTAACATAGGCAAATGGGTCTATCTCTATGTCAAGAAAAGAATCTTTTTTACTTTTTCGAAAATCAGGCACTGTTTGGACTGACATTTCCACTCCATCTAATAATTCCCATTTGAAAATTTGGAACATGCTGACAGAACGTTCTATAGCACATTGAACCCATAGCTTGCAGTTATGATTGATATTTTCTTGCTGTTGCCAACCTAATTCAAAAATCATGGATGAACATACTTTAGTTGACAATAATAAATTTATCAAACAAACTACATCATCATTCCAATTTCCGGACATAACACTAATAGTAATTAGTGCCTTCTGATTAATTAGCAATTTAATTACTCCAAATCTTCCTTGAAGCCCTTCCAACGTTCTGATCATTGACAATTTTTCAGGCAGCCTGAGGGTGTGGAATTCCTTGAGCCAAAGTGTAATTTTATTTATTTCTTCTTGATTGTTGGCTATCACTGATGCAACAACTCTGTTAGGGCCATACAACTGTGCAAAAGGATTTGGTACAATGGGATTTCTAAATTCCATGCTTTGGTAATCCCATGGTGTAGAGAAAGTTCTCAAACACTGCAGTGTTATTTCAACACATTGAGAAGCTCTAATTTGTTGCTTCTTTTTATAGCGGCCTTCTCTAATTTCCTAATCTGAAAATGGTTCAAATAATTCATATTGGGGAAATGAATCTGTACCTGCAAAGTTTTCATCATTTCTTTGCAGAAATGCAGCTTCAAGTTCTTCAAATAGATCAGGAATTCTCAAAGACTTTAAAAATCTTCCCACTCTTTCAGTCATATTAATTTCTTCTAGATCTAACATTTTAGCAGATGTGTAAACAGCAAAAGAGAAATTTATTCCTCCAATTATCTGATAATAATTCAAAGTTTGCAGAACCTTGATCATGGCTTCAGTGTATTCTTTGGTCCAGTAATCATCAAGAGTTTTAAAATATAATTTCACTTTCATATTAGGTAGAGGATATACCTTTACCAACTCTTCATCTAGACCCAACAAAACACCAACATTTTTGGACTGCCAGGCTTGACATCTCTGTATCCACTGATTCCTTCTAAGTCTCAGCCCAACAATCTTTTTGATTTCATCAACAATGTCGCCAAGAATTAATTCAAGAATCTGAAATCTTTTGACAAATGTTTCAAAATTATCATCTGCAGGAGTCTTACCAGGGAGATTAAAAATATCAGTTCTTTGCCGGTGAACATGGACTTTGTTCATTTCTCTGGTAAGAGAATCAACCAAATAATTGGAGTTACCTGGAACCCATTCAACATCAAAATCATACATTTGAAACCAAATTTTCCATGCCAAGAGTCGTCCTCTTGTGAGTTGTTTTGAAATCTTCGCTGAAAAGAAATATTTGAAATTCATCGAATCTGTTCTTATCAGGAACTTGGCAGGGGCTAAATATAACTCAAATTTCTATATACCATTAAAAATGGCCAGAGGTTCTTTCTCTGCTCGAAAATAATTTTTCTGGTGAATTAAAAATTCTCCAGATGTGTAAGCACATAAAATTTCTTCCTTTTCTCCCTTTTGTTCAAAAAGGACTGCTGCCCAAAAATTATCAGAGGCATCAGTCTGAAGGATGAGGAATCCATTACCTGGAGGTTTAAGCTCAGGGAGATGTTGACATTCAGCTTTTAGCACTTGAACTGCTGTTGTGGCTTCTGGTGACCATCCAGAATGTAAATGCTTGCGAATCGGGGCAGTTTTTTCTGAAAGTCTAAGAATATATTTATGCACATAATTGAGTATTCCTAGAAAACGTTGGATCATTTTAACATCTTGCAATTGATCAGGAAATTCAGATAGCTTGGTCAATACATGGGGCTGCATCTGAATTTTTCCATCTATAACATGAATACTTAAAAAATCAATATTATCTTGAAACATAAGCATTTTCTTTTCTGACAAAACAATACCATGCTGTTTTGCTTCTTCAAGGAATATCTGTAAATGCTTCAGATGTGACTCAAGATCTTGACTGTGAACCAAAATATCATCAATATATACAACAATAAAGTCATATTTACCAAAGATATGATCCATTCTTCTTTGGAAGAATGCTGGAGCATTCTTCAAACCAAACGGAACTACTCTCCATTGGTAAAAACCGGCGGGACATGTAAAAGCGGTTTTGTGTCGATCTTCTTCTTTGATTTGTATCTGGTAATAACCAGATTTCATGTCGAACTTATTGAAGATCTTACTGTTCTGGATCTTCTGCATTATCGTTTCCTGGCGGGGCAGAGGATAATTAAAGCTCTTTGTAATTGCATTCAAAGGCTTATAATTAATGACCATTCTATCTTTTCCTCTGACAATTTCAGAGTGGTTTCTTACCAGGAAAGCAGAACAGGAATAATGTGAAGAACTTGGTTCAATCAATTGAAGATTTAATAATTCTTCAATATGCTTTCTTATTTCTCTTTCATCACTTGGAGTGCAGGGTATCAGCTTACCTTTAACCCCGTTATCATGGAGAGTGATTATTTCTTGCTAAGGACTCTTGATACTCCAAAATGCTTAAGGATTCTCAGAACAACATTTCAACAATTCATCAAAAATGGCAACTTGAGCAGGAGACCAATCAGGATTTCGATTTGCTTTTTGTTTGGGCTGAATCCTTTTTTCATAGATCTGCAAGGCTTCTTGCCAATCATGAGACTCATTTTGGGGTCTCTTCATGCCTACTTTCTTTTGGCTATTTTCTCGTCTAGCTTCTGAATTAGCCAAGGTTAATCTTGGAACTGAAATTGCCTTCTTTTTTATATTCAAAATTATTTTATCTTTACTAATGGTAATGGGCGATACAAAATTAATGAATGGGATTCCAAGAAATAAACTTGCAGAGGCATCATAATGTTGAATTGCAGAAAATTTTACAATACTCCCCCCAACTTTTAAAGAGACATTATCAACATAATGGGTGAGATTGACGGAGCCACCAATGGTCTTGGAAATTAAAATATTCTGTAAAGGTTTCCATAACCCTTTGAATAATGATGGTCGTGCCAAATTGTTGGAGCCACCGGTGTTAATGAAAGCATCCACAGAGATCCAGTCGCCTTTGACAAGAATTTCAACAGGAATGTAGAGAAGATTGTTAGTTTTAACAATCTTTTTTGAGGAAGGAGCTTTCATTAGTATTAACAGAGGTATGAACAAGAAAAGATGAGGATGAGGGAGAAACTGTCTTTGGCTAAGGGCAAAAAGAATTCAATGTGGATTGTGGAGGCAGGGAATTTAAAACGGAGTTTGAATTCTCAGGACCTTGACTTGTAGAGACAGAGGGGACAGTATCATCTGAAAAATCTTCAGAAGTCTCATCAGTGTATTCATCTGAGCTATATTCATCACTATAGTGCAAATCATGTTCATCTTCTGATTCAGAACAATCATAGCAAATATTCATTTTCTGACAAATGTCGGGGACTGACTCGGTATCGGACAGGGAAGCATTAGTTAAAATATATACATCTGACACTTCATCTTGGGAATAAAAAATAGACCAGTTATCTACAAAATCTTCAATTTATATACATGCTTTTAACTTGTTCGAAGAGCTTTTGGGACATTTTCGAGCAAAGTGACCTTCTTGCTTGCATATAAAACATGCATTGTCTCTCTTTGGTTGCCTGCGTTTTTTCAAATATTTGAACTTTCTGAATGGTCTTCTAGGGTTAGCTACTCTCTTGGGTCTGAACTTACCATACCTTTTGGATTTTCTCTTTTTAAATGGTGTCCATGGGAGTACAGAATGACATACATCAAGACCAGGAGAAAAGTCTTGGGCTTTCTTCTGCCAACAAAGATATTTAACCTTTTCTTGACACCTGAATAAGAGATCTATCCAGTAAGTTTGGTCGATCTTTTTGCCTTGGACTTCTAGATCTTTCATGATCATATCACCTAAATTTCCAGGCAATTTTGACAAGAAGGAAATCTTTTGAGTAGAATCATTGGTAAGATTAGCTTTATAAATCTTTGCCATATACTCATTACCAAACTGTTCTAAAAATTTCAGATCCTTTAATTCCATTCTTGTTAAATCTGTTATAATTTGTTTCCTTTCATCAACTGGTTCAGGAACAAACTGAGTTTTGAGTAGCAATTCTAATGTAGCTAATCCTGCAGCAGCTACATTCATTCTTTCTTCTTCTGATGGTCCCATCCACCAGTCATGGACAATTCCGGCCATTCTTTTTTCTGCTAGGGCAAATATAGAAATATTATCTAATCGGGAGACAACTTGCATCTGATAAAGGGCACCAATCCAAATTCTAATAGACTCGGCTGGATTTGTAGATTTGTCTAAATCAAGAACATATCCAGTGGAATTGGCTGCAAACAAATCTTCTTCAACCCTTGGGTATTTATGGACTTCTCGAAGTACATTGGCTTTTTGGAGAGATGGCAAAATGAAGGATGGAAATTTAGAGGCAGCATTTTCTAAAGTGGCTATTTCACTTTTTGGCTTTTGAAAATTGATAGACTTTACTGGCTCTAATCTCCTTTCAGCTTGAGAACTGGACTCAGCTTCACTTCCTTCCTATTTTTCATCTATATCCCAGTAGTTAGGGGCATCCATGGATATAGAGAATTTGGGAGTTTTGGATTCTCTCCTTTTCTTTTCTTTTTTCTTCTGTTTGGCTTCTCTCCTATGTTTTTCTTCTTGCTGTTCATCATGGAGAAGCTTAAGATTAGCCAAAATCAACTCACTCTGAGATCCTAGATCATCAAGGACTTCTTCTGCATGTGCACACCATGTTGTAAGATAATTACCTATTTGGTAAGTATGATCTAACTCATTGGTGTTTTGTGCATTATGCTATACGAGAGGAGCACAATCAGCTCAAGTTGCTGGCTGTCTGGATGGAGAAGAGGTAGTGCAAAACTTTGTCTTAGGGGGCCATTTCCCACCTTTTACAAAACGATGGTTGGCATACTGCCATTCTTCAACAGGAGGATATTGTGTATGAGAAATACGATGCATTTTATTTACAGCTAAAAAAGGTTTTGATTCTGGTATATACAATTCGGTCGGGGACAACTGTGGTTCGGAAAGACTAACTTCTTCGAGTGGAGGTAACTCAACGCTTCTGGAAGACGGTGCTTCAGTTGGAGGTACAGGAATTACAAAACGATGAGGCCTTACAATGGGTCGAGGAATCTCTAATTTCTTGGGAATTAGCTTGACTTGACCATTATCAATAGAGACTCGTTTAAGCTTAGACTCAGGCTTTTTGTCATCTGTAAGTGACTTGTATTGAAAATACCAATTGCTTGGCAATTCATTCGGATCATATAAAACACCTTCAACTTGTGCATTGGACAGACCAACAGTTCAATTTAGGATGAGCCGTGTTGGTTAACTGGAAAGAAGCTTGAACTAATGTAGAAAGATACTCACTATCTTCTATCATTTTGAGACCTTGAACTCCCACTAAGAGTTTCCAACAATCCTTAAGATGGGCATCATTCAAACTGATAGAGTAATCAGGATATATTGTACCATATTGACATCCAGTGGAAAGATTTCCCATAATAGTTCCTATACGTGCATTGTCATAAGTTTGATGACGGGTATCAAAGAGTTCAGCAATGCAGGGGGTATTTAAGCCATGTCGGAATAGAGGAGCAAGACCAATTCTTATACCACCAAAATGAAGATAAGCATACTTCTGATCCTTTACATATTGTCTAAATTTCTTGATCTCATCATCAGAAAATAAATTTAGAGCTATTATTTGGACTGCGGGACCAGAAATCTTGATAGTAACTTCTACCTCTTTCAGAAAAGATTTTCTTTTGAAAACAAAAGACAAAGGCATTTTATAAACATCAGTAGCATGAAGAGCAGGAGGATTCAAACTCTCGGGATTTTCAACAGCCTCATGAGTTTCAGTGTTTTCAATATCAGATTCAAGAGTGCGAGATGACACTTCAGCAATGATTTTACGATCAACAGTAGAAAAAGAGCGTAACAGATTGGCCATGTTTACAAACTATACCAGAGATTGACTAGAGCAGCATTTATCTGCTCAGCAATTGTAAAACAAGAGCTTTTCGAAGGCTTCCTGGCTGGCTTTAGGCTCTGTCTGTAGTTTATAACTCAGGACTAGAACAGGGCTCTGATACCAAAAGATGATGGACCCAGTAACTTACTTGAACCTCTGAAGAGTATGTTGGAAATTCTCACACCAACTTGAGAAATACGAGGACACGCTACTTCTTCAGATGATGGACTCAGTAACTTACTTGAACCTCTGAAGAGTATGCTGGAAATTCTCACACCAACTTGAGAAATACGAGGACACGCTACTTCTTCGCTCCTTCAACTTGCTTTACAATTTCAACCACAGGTGATCTTAAAACGAACTGTCCTCAGACAGGCGACCCAGCAGGCTTCATAATTAATTCAAATAAAGATATTACATACCAAGTTATGGTTCAGAGTAGAGCGAACTAGCCTCTGGTCTCTTAAAGCACAGAATACAAACACTCTTTCACACACTCACATACACACTCACACTCTCGATGATTCTTTACATATGAACACACACTTACTTATAATATCTAAAAGCATATGAGAATTATTGAGGGTCCTTGTCAGACATTACTTAGTCCAGACGGTGTCTGCTCAATATTCTCGAGTACAATAATTAAAACGAAAACGCACTACGAAGGTCCCATCGGACTTCGGTCACTATCAAAATCAGAATCGGGATTATGTGGATCACGTTCTTCGAATGAGGAAGAGGGAAGCCTTTGATTTAACGAAGATTGATTTAGCCATTGTAGATATTCGTTTTCCCAGGTGGGGTCATGTTGTTCTTGAGCATCTTGGTACATATCTATGAACACAGTTTCTTTTTCTTCGGATGCCTTCTCTTTTCCTTTTGTGGTTGCTGCCTTTTCTTTTGTCATGACTGTAGAAGATTCCCCTTTTAGTGGTGCTCGTGAAGTTTGTCCTGTGTCAAACTTTATCGTGTCTGTCGTGACATAAAGATTCTTTTGTGGAAAGATGTATTCATTATCAGCTTTAGTCCATCTGTTGACATAGGCAAATGGGTCTATCTCTATGTCAAGAAAAGAATCTTTTTTACTTTTTTGAAAATCAGGCACTGTTTGGACTGACATTTCCACTCCATCTAATAATTCCCATTTGAAAATTTGGAACATGCTGGAATAGACAGAGGTTCTAGTCCTGAGTTATAAACTACAGATAGAGCCTAAAGCCAGCCAGGAAGCCTTCGAAAAGCTCTTATTTTACAATTGCTGAGTTGATAAACACTGCTTTAGTCAATCTCTGGTATAGTTTGTAAACATGGCCAATCTGTTACGCTCTTTTTCTACTATTGATCGTAAAATCATTACTGAAGTGTCGTCTCGCACTCTTGAATCTGATATTGAAAATACTGAAACTCATGAGGCTGTTGAAAATCTCGAGAGTTGGAATCCTCCTGCTCTTCATGCTACTGATGTCTATAAAATGCCTCTGTCTTTTGTTTTCAAAAGAAAATCTTTTCTGAAAGAGGTAGAAGTTACTATCAAGATTTCTGGTCCCGTAGTCCAAATAATAGCTCTAAATTTATTTTCTAATGATGAGATCAAGAAATTTAGATAATATGTAAAGGATCAGAAGTATGCTTATCTTCATTTTGGTGGTATAAGAATTGGTCTTGCTCCTCTATTCCGACATGGCTTAAATACCCCCTGCATTGCTGAACTCTTTGATACCCGTCATCAAACTTATGACAGTGCACGTATAGGAACTATTATGGGAAATCTTTCCACTGGATGTCAATATGGTACAATATTTCCTGATTACTCTATCAGTTTGAATGATGCCCATCTTAAGGATTGTTGGAAACTCTTAGTGGGAGTTCAGGGTATCGAAATGATAGAAGATAGTGAGTATCTTTCTACATTAGTCCAAGCTTCTTTCCAGTTAACAAACACGGCTCATCCTAAATTGAAACAACCTGTTTTAAAAGATTGTGTTACTGTTGGTCTGTCGAATGCACAAGTTGAAGGTGTTTTATATGATCCGAATACATTGCCAAGCAATTGGTATTTCAGTACAAGTCACTTACGGATGACAAAAAGCCTTAGTCTAAGCTTAAACGAGTCTCTATTGATAATGGTCAAGTCAAGCTAATTCCTAAGAAATTAGAGATTCCTCGACCCATTTTCAGGCCTCGTCATTTTGTAATTCCTGTACCTCCAACTGAAGCATCGTCTTCCAGAAGCGTTGAGTTACCTCCACTCAAAGAAGTTAGTCTTTCCGAACCACAGTTGTCCCTGACCGAATTGTATATACCAGAATCAAAACCTTTTTTAGCTGGAAATAAAATGCATCGTATTTCTCTTACCCAATATCCTCCTGTTGAAGAATGTGTTGGAAATAATACTGAGGGGGGGGGGGGGGGGGGTGAATCAGTATTATCAAGTCAAATATTTCCTTTTCCAATTCCAGATGATATACGCTACTTCTCTTAATAAAAACCGCGTATATACGCAACTATAGATAAAGAAACCCACGTATACAAAGCCGACTTATAATTTGATTTATCTTTCAGATGTCAGTGATTAATCTGTGATTCAAAAGCAAATAACCAGTAACCAGAAATAGTAAAGCAGAGCAGAAAGACAATCGCACACAAGAACACAAGATATAAGGTGGAAACCCAATGTGGGTGAAAACCACCTGCTGCAATTCGTCTCTATCTTTTCTTTAATTAGAAACTTCTTTTTACAAATGTACTGGTGCAGTCCTTTTACCAGTACGCGGGCTGCAACCTGCAGAGAGCTACAACTCTCTCTCGTTTTCCAGCTTCTCCTGGAAGGGAGCTACAACCCCCTTTAGCTCTTGCACTAACCAAGATACTAGTACGTAGGTGCTGGCCTACAGAAGGCTACAACCTTCTCCTTCTTTCAAGGACCACGTTTCGTAAATTTTCATACTAGATCCACAAATAACATCAATCAACCATCAAGAATTTTTGCATCAACCAATCACCTTTTCACCAAAACTAAATCAACATAAACACCTCTCTGACGACTGTACCCAGATCACAGTAATAGTACCACACACCAAAACTGAACCCAGAACACTACAGCAATAAACAGAAGCAGCAAAAAACACAACTCAAAATGTATACGCTACTTTAATGGCCTGAAACCTGCGTGCATACGCTTCTGCGTATGGAACAACCTGCGTATACGTTGTTTTCCTTCACTGAACCTGCGTATATACGCGCCTTCGCTGAATTGAACTTGCGTACAGATCTACAAACATAATTCACTCTTTTAAGTATTCAGGCACTGATCAACCCAGATTATCAGATTTATAGATCACGCATGTGCCAGATATAACAGATCAAAATCATGCAAAGATATTATCATTCAAGCCAAGAGATTATGACCCATCAATAGAACTTATCCTTCTTTTTGCTAAGGTTCCTCCTTCATTCAGATCCAGATCTGCTCCACAATGCTAATCACCAATATTTCAGATCTCGTACATTATCAGATATTCAATAATAATTCAGATGATACATTGTCACATGATCTCCTTCCTCTTTTATAGTTTTAGGCCTTCCACAATACCACGGTCCAAAACCATAATAAACCAATACCAAGGGCCCAAAACCTGGGGTCAACACTTCTGACGAGATACCTTGGTCCAAAACCATAGGTTCAAATTCCAAGGACTAACAACCATGGACCAAAAACAAGTTTCCCACCATGTACGCGCTTTTCTGTGCATAAAAGTGCGTGTATACGCATACGCGACTTCTGAACGTATAACCCGCGTGTATACGCGTCTTCGGCAAGGTGAACCTGCGTATACAAGATTTCCTTCATTCTGAGCGCCTGAACTGAGGTCTGACACCAAAGTGAGTTGCCATCAAGGACAACACCTGTACCATAGGGCCACACCTGTGCCAAAATGCCAACAGAATGGCAGTATGCCAACCGTCGTTTTGTAAAAGGTGGGAAATGGCCCCCTAAGACAAATTTTTGCACCACCTCTTCTCCATCCAGACAGCCAGCAACTCGAGCTGATTGTGCTCCTCTCATAGAGCATAATGCACAAAACACCAATGAGTTAGATCAGACTTACCAAATAGGTAATTATCTTACAACATGGTGTGCACATGCAGAAGAAGTCCTTGATGATCTAGGATCTCAGAGTGAGTTGATTTTGGCTAATCTTAAGCTTCTCCATGATGAACAGCAAGAAGAAAAACATAGGAGAGAAGCCAAACAGAAGAAAAAAGAAAAGAAAAGGAGAGAATCCAAAACTCCCAAATTCTCTATATCCATGGATGCCCCTAACTACTGGGATATAGATGAAAAACAGGAAGGAAGTGAAGCTGAGTCCAGTTCTCAAGCTGAAAGGAGATTAGAGCCAGTAAAGTCTATCAATTTTCAAAAGCCAAAAAGTGAAATAGCCACTTTAGAAAATGCTGCCTCTAAATTTCCATCCTTCATTATGCCATCTCTCCAAAAAACCAATGTACTTCGCGAAGTCCATAAATAACCAAGGGTTGAAGAAGATCTGTTTGCAGCCAATTCCACTGGACATGTTCTTGATTTGGACAAATCTACAAATCCAGTCGAGTCTATTAGAATTTGGATTGGTGCCCTTTATCAGATGCAAGTTGTCTCCCGATTAGATAATATTTCTATATTTGCCCTAGCAGAAAAAAGAATGGCCGGAATTGTCCATGGCTGGTGGATGGGACCATCAGAAGAAGAAAGAATGAATGTCGCTGCTACAGGATTAGCTACATTAGAATTGCCACTCAAAACACAGTTTGTTCCTGAACCAACTGATGAAAGGAAACTAATTATAACAGATTTAACAAGAATGGAATTAAAGGATCTGAAATTTTTAGAACAGTTTGATAATGAGTATATGGCAAACATTTATAAAGCTTATCTTACCAATAATTCTACTCAGAAGATTTCCTTCTTGTCAAAATTGCCTGGAAATTTAGGTGATATGATCATGAAAGATCTAGAAGTCCAAGGCAAAAAGATCGACCAAACTTACTGGATAGATCTCTTATTCAGGTGTCAAGAAAAGGTTAAATATCTCTGTTGGCAGAAGAAAGCCCAAGACTTTTCTCCTGGTCTTGATGTCTGTCGTTATGTACTCCCATGGACACCCTTTAAAAAGAGAAAATCCAAAAGGTATGATAAGTTCAGACCCAAGAGAGTAGAAAACCCTAGAAGACCATTCAGAAAGTTCAAATATTTGAAAAAACGCAGGCAACCAAAGAGAGACAATGCATGTTTTATATGCAAGCAAGAGGGTCACTTTGCTAGAAAATGTCCCAAAAGCTCTTCCAACAAGTTAAAAGCATGTATAGAAATTGAATATTTTGTAGATAACTGGTCTATTGTTGATTCCCAAGATGAAGTGTCAGATGTATATATTTTAACTGATGCTTCCCTGTCCGATACCGAGTCAGTCCCAGACATTTGTCAGAAAATGAATATTTGCTATGATTGTTCTGAATCAGAAGATGAACATGATTTGCACTATAGTGATGAATATAGCTCAGATGAATACACTGATGAGACTTCTGAAGATTTCTCAGATGATACTGTCCCCTCTGTCTCTACAAGTCAAGGTCCTGAGAATTCAAACTCTGTTTTAAATTCCCTGCCTCCACAATCCACTTTGAATTCTTTTTGCCCTTACCCAAAGACAGTTTCTCCCTCATCCTCATCTTTGCCTGTTCATACCTCTGTTAATACTGATGAAAGCTCCTTCCTCAAAAAGATTGTTAAAACTAACAATCTTCTCTACATTCCTGTTGAAATTCTTGTCAAAGGAGAATGGATCTCTGTGGATGCTTTCATTGACACTGGTGGCTCCAACAATTTGGCACGACCATCATTATTCAAAGGGTTATGGAAACCTTTACAGAATATTTTGATTTCCGAGACCATTGGTGGCTCCGTCAATCTCACCCATTATGTTGATAATGTCTCTTTAAAAGTTGGGGGGAGTATTGTAAAATTTTCTGCAATTCAACATTATGATGCCTCTGCAAGTTTGTTTCTTGGAATGCCATTCATTAATTCTGTATTGCCTGTTACCATTAGTGAAGATAAAATAATTTTGAATATAAAAAAGAAGGCAATTTCACTTCCAAGATTAACCTTGGCTAATTCAGAAGTTAGACGAGAAAATAGCCAAAAGAAAGTAGGCATGAAGAGACCCCAAAATGAGTCTCATGATTGGCAAGAAGTCTTGTAGATCTATGAAAAAAGGAGTCAGCCCAAACAAAAAGCAAATCGAAATCCTAATTGGTCTCCTGCTCAAGTTGCCATTTTTGATGAATTGTTGAAATGTTGTTCTAAGAATCCTCAAGCATTTTGGAGTATCGAGATTCCTTAGCAAGAAATAATCACTCTCCATGATAACGGTGTTAAAGGTAAGCTGATGCCCTGCACTTCAAGTGATGAAAGAGAAATAAGAAAGCAGATTGAAGAATTATTAAATCTTCAATTGATTGAACCAAGTTCTTCACATTATTCTTGTTCTGCCTTCCTGGTAAGAAACCACTCTGAAATTGTCAGAGGAAAAGATAGAATTGTCATTAATTATAAGCCTTTGAATGCAATAACAAAGAGCTTTAATTATCCTCTGCCCCACCAGGAAACGATTATGCAGAAGATCCAGAATAGTAAGATCTTCAGTAAGTTCGACATGAAATCTGGGTATTACCAGATACAAATCAAAGAAGAAGATCGACACAAAACCGCTTTTACATGTCCCACTAGTTTTTACCAATGGAGAGTAGTTCCGTTTGGTTTGAAGAATGCTCCAGTATTCTTCCAAAGAAGAATGGATCATATATTTGGTAAATATGACTTTATTGTTGTATATATTGATGATATTTTGGTTCACAGTCAAGATCTTGAGTCACATCTGAAGCATTTACAGATATTCCTTGAAGAAGCAAAACAACATGGTATTGTTTTGTCAGAAAAGAAAATGCTTCTGTTTCAAGATAATATTGATTTTTTAGGTATTCATGTTATAAATGGAAAAATTCAGATGCAGCCCCATGTATTGACCAAGCTATCTGAATTTCCTGATCAATTGCAAGATGTCAAAATGATTCAACGTTTTCTAGGAATACTCAATTATGTGCATAAATATATTCCTAGACTTTCAGAAAAAACTGCTCCAATTCGCAAGCATTTGCATTCTGGATGGTCACCAGAAGCCACAACAGCAGTTCAATTGCTAAAAGCTGAATGTCAACATCTCCCTGAGCTTAAACCTCCAGGTAATGGATTCCTCATCCTTCAGACTGATGCCTCTGATAATTTTTGGGCAGCAGTCCTTTTTGAAAGAAAGGGAGAAAAGGAAGAAATTTTATGTGCTTATGCATCTGGAGAATTTTTAATTCACCAGAAAAATTATTTTCCAGCAGAGAAAGAAACTCTTGCCATTTTTAATGGTATACAGAAATTTGAGTTATATTTAGCCCCTGCCAAGTTCCTGATAAGAACAGATTCGATGAATTTCAAATATTTCTTGTCAGCAAAGATTTCAAAACAACTCGCAAGAGGACAACTCTCGGCATGGAAAATTTGATTTCAAATGTATGATTTTGATGTTGAATGGGTTCCAGGTAACTCCAATTATTTGGCTGATTCTCTTACCAAAGAAATGAACAAAGTCCATGTTCACCGGCAAAGAATTGATATTTTTAATCTCCCTGGTAAGACTCCTGCAGATGATAATTTTGAAACATTTGTCAAAAGATTTCAGATTCTTGAATTAATTCTTGGCGACATTGTTGATGAAATCAAAAAGATTGTTGGGCTGAGACTTAGAAGGAATCAGTGGATACAGAGATGTCAAGCCTGGCAGTCCAAAAATGTTGTTATTTTGTTGGGTCTAGATGAAGAGTTGGTAAAGGTCTTTTCTCTACCTAATATGAAGGTGAAATTATATTTTAAAACTCTTGATGATTACTGGATCGAAGAATACACTGAAGCCATGATCAAGGTTCTGCAAACTTTGGATTATTATCAGATAATTGGAGGAATAGATTTCTCTTTTGCTGTTTACACATCTACTAAAATGTTAGATCTAGAAGAAATTAATATGACTGAAAGAGTGGGAAGATTTTTAAAGTCTTTGAGAATTCCTGATCTATTTGAAGAACTTGAAGCTGCATTTCTACAAAGAAATGATGAAAACTTTGCAGGTACAGATTCATTTCCCCAATATGAATTATTTGAACCATTTGCAGATTGGGAAATTAGAGAAGGCCGCTGTCAAAAGAAGCAACAAATTAGAGCTTCTCAATGTGTTGAAAGGACACTGCAGTATTTGAGAACTTTCTCTACACCATGGGATTATCAAAGCATGGAATTCAGAAATCCCATTGTACCAAATCCTTTTGCACAGTTGTATGGCCCTGACAGAGTTGCTGCATCAGTAATAGCCAACAATCAAGAAGAAATAAAGAAAATTACGCTTTGGCTCAAGGAATTCCACACCCTCAGGTTGCCTGAAAAATTGTCAATGATCAGAACGTTGGAAGGGCTTCAAGGAAGATTTGGAGTAATTAAATTGTTGATTAATCAGAAGGCACTAATTACTATTAGTGTTATGTCCGGAAATTGGAATGATGATGTAGTTTGTTTGATAAATTTATTATTGTCAACTAAAGTATGTTCATCCATGATTTTTGAATTAGGTTGGCAACAGCAAGAAAATATCAATCATAACTGCAAGCTATGGGTTCAATGTGCTATAGAACGTTCTGTCGGCATGTTCCAAATTTTCAAATGGGAATTATTAGATGGAGTGGAAATGTCAGTCCAAACAGTGCCTGATTTTCAAAAAAGTAAAAAAGATTCTTTTCTTGACATAGAGATAGACCCATTTTCCTATGTTAACAGGTGGACTAAAGCTGATAATGAATACATCTTTCTACAAAAGAATCTTTATGTCACGACAGACACGATAAAGTTTGACACAGGACAAATTTCATGGGCACCACTAAAAGGGGAATCTTCTACAGTCATGACAAAAGAAAAGGCAGCAACCACAAAAGGAAAAGAGAAGGCATCCGAAGAAAAAGAAACCGTGTTCGTAGATATGTAACAAGATTCTCAAGAACAACATGACCCGACATGGGAAAACGAATATCTACAATGGCTAAATCAATCTTCGTTAAATCAAAGGCTTCCCTCTTCCTCATCCGAAGAATGTGATCCACATAATCCCAATTCTGATTTTGATAGTGACCGAAGTTCGATGGGACCTTGGTAGTGCGTTTTCTTTTTAATTATTATACTCGAGAATATTGAGCAGACACCGTCTAGACTAAGTAATGTCTGACAAGGACCCTCAATAATTCTCATATGCTTTTAGATATTATAAGTAAGTGTGTGTTCATATGTAAAGAATTATCGAGAGTGTGAGTGTGTGAAAGAGTGTTTGTATTCTGTGCTTTAAGAGACTAGAGGCTAGTTCGCTCTATTTTGAAGCATAACTTGGTATGTAATATCTTTATTTGAATTAATTCTGAAACCTGCTAGGCCGCCTGTCTGAGGACAGTTCTCTTAAGATCACCTGTGGTTGAGATTGTAAAGCGAGTTAAAGGAGCGAAGAAGTAGCGTGTCCTCGTATTTCTCAAGTTGGTGTGAGAATTTCTAGCATACTCTTCAGAGGTTCAAGTAAGTTATTGAGTCACCATCAAAGGTATAGTCTAACCGAGTTAAAGAAATAAGGTCCATTGTCAAAGACTCTTTATCGGTCTTATAGACTTGTAAATATAATTGTGAAACAACCCTTGGCACCTAGCTCCAGTTTGATTTCTCCCTTCAACTTCCATTTGATATGGATCCATCAGGTTAGGGCTTTCTTGGTAGGCCAAATTCCCAAGAATTTTCCTATGTGTGCATGGTCCCGCATGTACTAAATAAACTCCCAAATTTGATTAGAGATGACTTCGTATTTAGGATCTATGGTTGCTTTCGGTAAGCAGTTACTTGGTCTCCGTCTTTTTCAAAGGTTTTCTAACTTCTTCAAATCTTGTTGATCAGGATTTTGATTGGACCTAGATGGGATTGAATTTGAGTTGGTGGTTGCATGCTTTTTATATTCGCGAGTATCTGTGGCTACTTGGGTGTAGGAGGGATTGTTGCTCCTTCCATTGGCATTCACCATAGGAAGAGAAATTGTTGAAGACACCTCTCGAAATACTAGGGTTTACAATGTTTTCCTCCTAGGAATTGCAGAGCTCTAAATTTCCCCAGTTATTGGCCCATAGTTTTGCAACAAAGCCTATTTACAGATTAAGAATCTTCATGGTTAAAAATCTTGTTCCATGTTTTTTCTAATGTATGCACTTCTAGACCACTCAAGTGCCTAGAGGGATCAAATATCTCAAGATGCAACCATTTCTTGAAGTTTTGCACTCTAAAAGAGATTTGCACCACAAGAGGTTTGATCCCTTTCAACTCGTGATAAATTGGGGCTTAACATGTATTTATGTTGGCATAGTTATAATCAATTTATAATAATAACTATGTGAAGTTTGTTATATGTATATATATATATATATATATATATATATATATATATATATATATATATATATATAGCACTTCTAGATCACTCAAGTGCCAAGAGGGATCAAATATCTCAAGATGCAAACATTTCTTGAAGTTTTGCACTCTAAAAGAGATTTGCACCACAAGAGGTTCGATCCCTCTCAACTCGTGATAAATTGGGGCTTAACATGTATCTATGTTGGCATAGTTATAATTAATTTATAATAATAATTATGCAAAATTTGTTTTTATATATATATATATATATATATATAAATATATATAATACTGTTAAAAATTATAACTTTATTTGATTGATAAAAATTTTGACTATAAA